>OU342859.1:2400000-4800000 GCA_910591665.1 Ectemnius continuus
ACTGAAGTTAAGAATTGTCACCGAAATCGTGAAAATAATTATTGTACAATAACAAAATCAGTATAGCAATAAATAATAATCGGTTTATTGGGTAAAGTTGGGAATATTTGGCTGTCCGTCCGCCAGATGCCGGGGTTTGACCGAATCGAGTGGGTTATCTGTGAACAGGGACAAAAGACACCCTCCAATTTTGAAAGGACTGCTAGTCCAGTGACTTTATCAGGTGTCACATTATGCATGACTCTTATCTCCTTATCGATTTTGTTTGGTATTACGTCTTAATGTTACCAGGCCTATAACATGGCTCTTGTGTCCCTCGTTCTTCTCGGAAAACCATAGGAGATCTCCTGCTTTATCAGGAAGCCCACGACATGAATACAAACGATAATAGTTCTCTATTAGATCGTTACTCGCTTGTTTTACCTTTCTAATAACGAGAATAGTCAACTTCTCGGAGAAATCCTCTGCTACTCATCCTATTGTTATTCTTTTATTATTGCAAAGTATTGTTATTATTACAAGGACATATACGTAATTCTATGAATGTTAAGAGATGTTCGCATATTAATTGAGGGTTGTTGTCCCGTTTGGTTTTGGCCGTTTGGTAGATGGTCACTAATTGGGAGTGTAAAGCTAGGGGCGAAATTGGCTAGGGGAAGGGATTGAAGAAAGGCTTGGAGGGAAGAGGATGTCGTAGGAGAAGGAATGACGATGATCCCCAAACACGTAAGAGACAGAGAGGAGTATGTACATGTCGGTAGTGGGCTGTCTAGGAGGAGGGAAACCGTAGAAGGTAGGAAACCTCTCGGTGTCTCTCCCAACTGCCTCGGAGCTCGAGAGAATTAGCATTCGCTTCTCCGGCATCTCTTCTCGTCTTCCCGTCCGCGCTATCCTCCCTTCTATCTCCTTTCTCCGAGTCCCACCAACAGCCTGCCTCCCCCTTTCCTACTCTCTTTCACTCAGCTTCCCCCCGATCCCCACAAAAAACCCTTCCTTCCCTCTCGGCTTTCGCTCCTATAATTACTGCGGATGTGCCCTGCTCCTGCTCGCATCCACTTCCGATTTTTCCTAATCAAACCTCTACCATCCCCTTCTCCTTCTCTTTCTGGATTATCAAATCTTGCCGCTGAATATTCCACCCAATGGGGAATGAGCACTTTAAAGTAAAGGCAGGAAGCCTGCTCACCGAGACTCGCCAGGTAACACGGGGATTTTAATGGGGAAATTATGTTATGTTGGCCGTGAAGGCAAAACGTTTTAAAGAACCAAGTGTTATATGCCACTCCAGCTTCCATTTGCACACACTCCACACTGACCATCGCCTTTTTTAATGTACATACATATAAGTTGGAAGCTTCTAAAGCTCGAGAGGACGCTCAGTTTGTCGATCTCTTCATCCGATTAAGCCCCACCAGTTTCGCCCGGCCTTTCTGCCTTCCTTCCACTCCATCTTTCCAGCTTCTCTTGGCTTACCAAACGTCATCTTTCGCCGACTAATCGCCCTGACATTTACTCGCCCACCAATACCAATCAATACTACAAATCACCACTGCTGTACCATATTGTTATTGCACTCCAACTCAGCCAGTACCAAGTGGTTAGAAAGGAGATTACATTGCCAAACTTCTGGTACTCCGAGTGAAAACTAATGGCAGCGCCGCCTCCGAATTCCAAATGAGAGATAGCTTCATTTTCTCCGCTATCAACGAGTTTAATGCCCGAATGTTCCCAGGGATTGGATGAGGAGGCATCGAATTAGCATAGATAGGAATATTATCTAGGAATAGTTTGTTAGGTGGCGCGTTGCGACGATTGTCTGTCTGTGTGTATGTGTGTGCGCGCGGCCGGGTTGAAATTAGGAAGTAGACGTTGACGTTTCGAGGCTGGCGGTGGCTGGCAGGGCGTCCGGGGCGTCCGGGGCTACGGGCTACACGAGGGGACAGACCGACAGAGATAAAGAGCACTTCCGGAGGGACGAAGGTCCGCTTGCGCGCGCGCTCGCGCGCGCGTGCGTTATATCTGCTGCTGTTGGCTGGCAAAGGAGAACCCGCGGGAGAGAGTCACACCTGAGTGCCCACGCTTCCTCTGATCCTCGCACCCTACCCGCCTCTCTGCCCTTCTCTGCCCTTCCATGCCCTCGCCTCGCCTCGCCTCGCCTTACCTTACCTTACCTTACCTTACCTCGCCTCCTTCGACTTCGAAACGTCTCTCCACCGCCTCTTTCACTTCGCCCTTTTCTCCACCCGGCTCTCCTTTCCTGTCTCCCGGATCCGTATCCGTCGACGTGGAACGCTACCACCTCATCCTATCTTATGCTCCTTTTTCCCCCCTCCCCTCCCCTCCCCTCCCCGCTCTTCCCACTTCTCTATCTTACGTACGCTTTATCTCCCACTATTCAATCATAATAATCGATTTTCCATGCAGATACCAATTTCGCGTGGGTTCTGGATGGTGTACTATAGTAACGCTTAGTCCTCCACCTTCATTATTTAGACATGATTAATATCCTTTGAGTGATTCTGATCTTCAATGGTCCTTTGAAGTATAGTTTTTAATGTTCTTCAAATTTAAATGTTGCGCGAATTTAAGTATCGATTGAGGTTTGAATCGCGGCACGTTTAAAAGGTGGAAGTGTGCCCTCTATTTTCCACTAGGAATTCAATTAGGCATAGAGAGTAAAAGGCAAGCTGGATTGTTTGCCGGTCTAGTCGCTGGTTAGAGTTGTAGGTACTACTGGCATGAAAGCGCCAAATTAATCTTTAACCAGGTTTGGCATGGCGTGTTGTCTCAATATCACGCAATCTTATCGAATAAGTGTTAGCCTATGAGGACAAGTCCCTCTTTTCTTGATAATGTGCGAACCTCTATGCGCAATCGGAATTAGTATGTATCTACAAATTTCCTAAGCACGAATCTGCCCTATCGGACAGATCCATTCGAGTGATTAGGGAATCTTGGCGTGAAATACATACATACACGCGTGCCAGCCGAGGTGACGCTCGTGTTACCAACATTCGTTCGTATTACAAGAGTCAGTGTAAAATAATCTTAGATGGAAGACGATCTCATTTCACTCACCGGCTCAATATGCAATTCTTGCCCGGGCACTCTCGTCCACTACGAGGATTACGCCTCAAGATTTTATCTTCACTCGCCGAAGAATATACCAAAACCTATCTTACGCACCTGAAAAACTTACGATGCATTCATTAAGATTATGTCCTCATGGATAAACCGCTTTGAAGGAGAGAGTCCTTTTTTAAAATGATAAATAAGGAATATTGATTGAGGAACGAGAGAAACTATTCAATTCTTTCAGAGAGTTACAACGATATCAATTTCTATCCATGTAGACAGTGAAAAAGTGGTGATCGTGATCGAAATGGACATGAGAAGGAAAAGTGTCGGAACTCGTGCTTCGGAGAGAGGAGTCACGCTAGTTTGGCTGGGGGGAGGGCGGGAGAAAAGAAGCGTGAGGGGGAGGGAAAGGTACGAAGAGTAGCTAGTGCTCATCCCTGAGTGCTCTCCGGCTCCGGACGTAGCCCCGCGTTAATCGAAGGAGGATGTGGAGTCGGTTAAGCCAGCGCCAAGTCAAGTCAAGCCAGGTTGGAGCGAAGGCGAAGGCGAAGGCAAAGGCGAAGGCAAAGGAGACTAAAAGGAGAGGAGCGCAGAGCGCCAAGAGAAGCAGAAGTCAGTCAGTCAGTTTCATTGGAACGTCAGCTGCCCGGATGTCTCCCCCATCTGTGGGACTCGCGTTGCAGGGAACAGAGGCACCCATGTGAGACACCTTCTCCTCTCTCTGCCAACTTCTACCTACAGTGCTTCTGCCCCGCACTCGCACTCGCACTCGCACTCGCACACTCACCTATCCTTCCCTCGCTCAGGTGGACCCACACACACCGGCAGACACCTTCCTCAGCAACTGGCCCCAACTTCCAACTGCCTCCAACCGACTGCAACACTGCTCCTCTCCGCACTTCGAACCTATACCGCCTCCTTTATAAACACACCGTGCCGATATCACTCTCTTTAATGCCGACTGATTATCTTAAAGAGCTCCATCCAACCCCGAGCAACAACCATCTGCTAACTCGCCTATTCACCTGGCAATACTAGAATCCTAACAATTCACTAGCTATGCTAATTCATTAGGCTTCCGCCTTCGAGTTTCAAGTTGTGTGATGTGAGTTTCGGGGGTTCACACGGACCGCGTGCTGACGGAAGACCAACTATTTGGAAATACTGTGCCCCACTTAATTATCCAAAATGGGAACGCTCTTTCCTCACCAACTATACATATTCACTCTAGATCAGAAATAATGTTCTATATTGTTGTCTATTAGTTCTCTCAGGATTAATTGATGAAAGAGTTTTACTGAGAAGTTGAGAAATAACTGATTATTGGAAAATGTTTGAATGTCGAGGGACATTTATGGGCGAGGGGGGCTATCGAAGAGGAATATATCGAGGATGCGCACGCTCTTGGTTAATGAATAATTAACAGCTGGAGGTAGGCGAAGCGCTCGGTAATCAAGGGTCATCTCAAGTATAATGAGGACTCGGCGCATACGTATTTGATCTTCGGAATCGGAGTGTATCAGGCCCTCTACGATCGAATAAATATGCATTTCAATTTGACCCATGACGATCTTTTCCTCTGGCATTTTATCTCCACGAGAAATTCACTCTCTTTCCTCTTATCGTTTTGCAAGATCCCCTAATTCATTATCATCCTGTATTATTTTTAGATACTTGATTAATCACAAATTCCTGCGCAATTGCTGGAATGGCAACGGCATTTTATGTACAATTATCAAATCTATTTATACCAAATGAAAACGAAAGTAATTGCCGACAAATATGGGTCGGAAGTAACGGTATGGGTTCGACGCTCTTCTTTCTCCCGAAAGAAAGAGCGAATCTCTTTGTCGTCTGGCGTGGAGCAGCCACGTGAAAAAAGGACAGTGCGCCGGATGATATTTAAATGACAGTCCGAGGACACGAAATTATACGGTGGGGAAGTGTACGCCTTGAGAAAATGAACAGATGCACGGCAATTAGTGAAATGTAGGTGCTCTCAGACACACACGCGCTTACATGTGCGCTCTACCCTTTCAGAAACGCGACACTTTTTCGGCCACCCATTGAAACTACAAACAAGCCGTTTATAAATAATTAAATAAGTATCAAAAGAATAAATCTTGTTATGTGACTAAAATGGATTATAGCATCACCTGCCAATGAAATAATAAACGTACAGATGTAGAAAGAAGGCTAGAAAAATTTGGAAATTCAATTGAAACACTGTTTGGTAGTTAAATTAAATTTAAAAATATGGGTAACGGATAACATAGTGGAATAATGTTTTTGGGTTTCTAAGGGTGTCAAATGTATCATCCCAATTAGCATATTATTAACATTATTCAAGAAATAACAAGTTTTTGATTGCTATGAATGGACTTACGCCACTTTCAAAATAAACTTTTTGATCACTTCATTAACCAACTAATTTTCGTGTTACAAAATCTTAATGATTTTAAATATATTGGTAACAATTTGCTGCAAAATGAAAAGATCATCTAAAAATGCATCTATTGAGATAGTTAACTCGATTTTTTAGGAAAATGGACTTAGACCACTTTCAAAATAAACGGCTCATTTATAAAACGATGGCTAATCATATGATGCTTGGACTTCGTACAGCAGCAGAGAAAATTCTGCGAGATTGGCAAATCTCCGAGTGCGAACACGTTCGCCGAGGCTGCACGTGGCCCTAGAAATATTATCGAGCTATCCGTTTTCTCTCCCAAGTTCATTGATATTTTATTTTAGCACTACTTGCGCTTCGATAACACAGTTACTGACAATTAGACAGATTGTTTGACAAAGCAGCAGAAGAGGAGATTTTATTCCTGGTCCTTTTGATGCTGTGGCTTAGCACATTTCAGCTAATACCAAAAGCAAACACATTGGCGAGTCTGAGAAAAACTAGAGCAACTCCACTTGTAGGTGCGACAGTCAAAAATAGCTCAATTAAATGTAATCTTTAGGTGCGTTGTAATCTGCCTGATAGGTAGCATTGTATTTATCCTGGTGGGTGGACTTGTGCTCGGTCAACGAGCTTATTATCAGGACTGCGTGAGTAGAGTGCACTATACCAGCTCAATATTTCGCGATACTGGAATTTCAGGTAGAAATAATTAAAGCAAAATGAGTTGATGGGAGATAAAGAGTTAAGATCAACTCGTGTTTCCCAGAATTATGAATTTCTTTACTCAACAGAAAAGAAAGTATTCGACTACAGAGGATAGAGAACTTATTTATTAGCGATTCATGATCGAAGTAGTTGCTTTATTATAAAACTAATTATAAAGGTCGAATAATTGAAAGGGGGAAGAATAATTTCTCGAGAAATGCAATGAAAAGGGAAGAGAAAAAAGGATTTGTTGTTACGGGAGGTTCAAGTTCGTGGCTGGCAGTGCGCGATGGTCTTCCTCGTTACATAAGAGAGTGCAGACATTACGTCTGGCGTTTTGCTTTCTAACTGAAAAGTGGAAAGCATCGCTTTTCCACGTGGGATTTCTTAATGATCTTGTAGAATTGGCAACGACAGCCAGTGCAGCGGCGCGTTCATCGACTCGGCTGTCGTTATGTGAGTTTACAAGAGGAGCAGACTCCTGGAAAATTGCGTGAAAATGCGAAGGGACATGTGTATGTATCGGGGCGCTTGGCAGAAAGCCAGCCGAAGACGATCCTATCGCTTAATTAGGGAGGCCCCTTACTTTTTAATTGAACGTGCACGAAAGCCTTTCGGACGTTCAGATGTGATCTTGATTAAGTTTCCCACCGAGACTGCATTTCATTGCCGTAGTTGACCTTACTGTTGGGATTCAAGTGCTCGCCGACTTTGTTTGCCGCAGTGTTTCCCAATCTTTCCTTTGCTTTTCACGTATAAAACACCAAAGAACTCCTCGAAATGCAGCATATAGTTGGAAAACGGGAATGTTTAATTAAAGTACACATAAGATTTCCCTTTATCTTGATGTGGCACTTTGAATTAAGATTTCTATGTTCTTGAAGTAGTGTAAATCTTAATCGGTACATGTCTACAACTTAATCGCAAGAAATTATCGACTTTGAAATATATTATACCATTTTCCAGCCTCAAATACAAGAATATTAGCATTCAAGATATAAAATATCATTATTGGTTGGTATTTTCGGAAGTTCTACTGGCAGGTAAAGTGTTACTCGCGCAGAAACGATTGGGAAACGCTGTCGGGCAAGAAATCGTGCAGGTTTTGAGGAAAATTCCCCTTTACATTAAATGCTCGCATTTTCTCACGGCGATCTTGAATCGGCACTAATTACAGGCTGTCTTTTATCCGCAACACCAGGTTAAAGACAGTTGATTGCGCTTTTAAGGAAAGTATTTGACCAAGGAAGTTCTCGGGGTATTGTAATTAGGGGAGTTTAACGGTCGAGATAAAATTTTGCCGCATGTTCTGTGGCGTGGCTCTTTACGATCTCTCAAGTAGAAATTAAAACCGGTAATGCTAAGAAGCCACCTGTGCTATACCTTCGCAAAATGCCGCCAAGCATCCTGCTCTTACTTCAACAATACTGCTCTCATCAAGCATAAAAGACAAACATTCTCCAAACACTCCAACATATAAAATATCCAGTAAATATTAATTGACGTATAAAAAATGCATCTAATAAGAGTTCATTATATTAGTGAAAATTTCAAAGAGCAGAGCCTTCATCCTCGTGTTTTCCTTTCGTTCTTTATTTCGTTGTTTGAGAGGGAGTATAAATCGTTCGGAGCAATTGAAAGTCTCGCTGATTACGTAATTCTTGAGGAGCGGAGCGTTAGGATGGCGAGGGGAGGTGGTGTGCCCGTATGCACGCGTGTAAACGTGAGTTTTTCCCGGCTGCAATCGGTAATGTGGGAGCCGAGTGGTTTTCCGAGAAACGTGGCATTTAAATGCTCGTCGTGGATGATGCTTGGAGCTCGAGCATCGGAAGCGATATGCTAGAGAGAAAGGAGAGGCGAGCGAGCGGGCGAGCGAGGAGGAAGGCAAGCGGGCAAGCGGGCAGGCGAGCAGGCGGGCAGAGAGAGAGAGAGAGTGAGAGAGAAAGAGGGAAGGAAAGAGCGCATGCTGGGCCGCTGCTGGGCGCTCAGTGCTGAGCCGATGGGCGATGGGCGATGGGGTAAGGAAAGCCAGCGGAAGACAGGTGAACGCAGGTGCGGATGTGAGCACATCGTAGAGATACGGGGAGAGCCAACCCCGGAGAAGGGGAACCGATCGACTTTGTGCCAGAGAAGATACCTTCGCCCGCTCCGGTCATCCAATCTCCCCATTCTATACACGACTTTACCACAACTCTGATATTTCCTACCCAAGCGAGAAACTAACAATCAAACTAAAGCAATTATTAATAAAGCCAGTTTCTTCGATCAAAAAAGAATTGTGAATTGTTTAAAAATATCTTTCGCCGGCAATAAGATCTGGCATTAATAATAATGGGAGCTACTGTAACAGCAGCTAGAAGAATTCCCAGATAAAAATCAGCTCGTTACATGAAATAATTAAGTCCACTTCCCGACTAAAGGTCGGCTACTAATGATTTTGGAGAAAGTAGCGCGCTTTTGCTTCCCCGTAAGTCATTAGGTGATGATGCTCTCATTATCACTAAAGCATAAGCAGAAAACGGTACCCTTATCGATCTCTTAACTATGAAACCCAATTAGGCCTCTAGCGTGCTTCATCAGTTGAGAGGAATTCGTTGAAAGTATGTAGGGCATCTGCAGATCGGAGACTACTGCGAAAAAAACTCGGCCATCATTCTGCAACGTTCTGCAGTCCAGCTGAAAGTGACCAACTTGTATTAGCCTTACAGCATTTTCGAATCAAATACATTTTGAAACCGCCCTCTGTTAATCATCCCCTGATATTATAAACTGGTCATTCTTCAGATGAAATATTGACATTAACCAATAATATACTTACAATTTCCAACACCTTGTATTTTAATAATGAAAGGAACTGATTCATACCGTGAAAAGATAGATCTACTGAGGCGAGGTAACAATGCGGAAAATCCGATGTGTCAAAGAGTTGTGAGAAGTAAGAGTGGAGTTGCGGGGGTGGCATAAAAAATATGAGGAGAATATGAGTGTAGGGTGAAGGGTAGCCGGAGGAAGCGTAGGGTGCAGCGTCGGTTGTGACACCGAGGGAGATAGACTGATAGTGTAGGTTGATAGCGTTGGGAGTGCGAGGACGGACTGCTTCGTCCCAGGGGCTTCTGCGGTTCCCGGAAACGAGCGGGTTGCCGCTTTCGCCACGAAAGGCACACGTGCCAAGGGTGCTCGGGTAAATGTCCCAGTAATTGGACCCCTAAAAGCTCTCTTGCCGCCAAAAATGTCCAAATCATCCTTGGTCTCTTTCAAAGTCTTGTCTGCAATAAAAGAAATGGCGCGAAATGCTAATGAAAATTGGGAAAGTTACGGTGTAACAGTCTGGCTAGGTTGGGAAGGGGAAACCGCAGATAGTGCCGGTGAGAAAGAGAGAAGATGTGTCGAGGGAGGGCAGATGAGGGGTTGCCGGCGCGGCGCTCGTTAGCGGTAAAAAGTTCGGTGTCTGTGACGGTTGCTGGTAGCTAAGGCTTGTCTACAGGGAATAAGGGCTGTAATGGGACTGCTAATGTCCGTGCCGCGTCACCTAGGGAACCCTCCTGCGAAATAACCAGACTCCAGCCACTTTACCTATCCTCCAAAATGTGAAATTACCATCCATGATAAATCTGATCCCAAAAAACACATCGGCCTCATTCGGATCATATTATTTGATTGGCCGTTTACTGCTGACCCTGACAACTTGAGAGCAAGTTCAGTGCGAAAGATTTTAGAAAGAGGTGGACCTCAATGGTCCACATCTACTTTCTGAGATAAAGTGTGGATAAGACGATTTTGGCAAAGAATACTTATGAAACCACGGTGTCCCTTGTGATCCCCAATTATTCCACCCCCAATCAGGTCAGGGACGCCTAAAGATTTATTAATTTTCGGAGGAAAGGAAATTTCAGTGGTCCATCAGAGAATTGTTATACTAGAAATACGACACGAGAGAGGATTTGGCAAGGGATGACGATTGAGAGGAAGGTGTGGGGTTGGTGGGAGGAGGGAGGTGAGGGATGGAAGAGGTGGAAAGCCGCGGAGAGGAAGTCTCTCTCTCCGAGCGATGACGTTTGAGCTCATGCGGAGGTAAGCCAGGAGAGGAGAGCCCCGAGGTATTGACCGGTTGCCTCCCTAGCAGTTGCCTGGCAACGCTTTGTAGCCAACACACCTATGAAACCTTGGAGATCTGACTTTAGCCGGTGAGCCAGCCAGCCAGCCAGCCAGCCAGCCAGCCGGGCAGCCACCCTCGCTCCGCCACCCTCTCCCAGCACCGAATCCTCCTCCTCTGGCGTGGCGTCCCTCCATCGCGGACATCGTTGGTCACCTCTTCACCTCCACCACCCCCTCCTGCCCTCCCTGCTCTGCCTTGCCCTGCCTTGCCCTGCCTCGCCCTGCTCTGCCCTGCCATGCCATGCCATGCCAAGCAGATTCACCGGGCTCGGCCTCGGCTTCGGGTTCGGCCCAGACTGCTCCGCGATCATTAAGGCTTCCGCGCCAACTCGCCGCCACCCACACCACCCCACACCACCCTGGTCCAAACTGTACTTACTTCCTTTCCTATCCGCACTCTCCCCCTCCAAAACCGATAGACTATCTTCCCCTCATCTTCCTCCGGATCACTCTCTAATGGAATTGCATCCTCTTTACCTGCCACCTTTACCCCAATATAATTTACTTTCAATAATGCTGTGGTACCATCTGGACCAATTCTGATATGACATCTGCTATACAAATGAACCAGTGAATTATACAATTTTTAGGGTACGCAATGTGGGGTACCAAAATGGCTGAAGTTTCATATACTTTCACAAAGTTGTCTATAAAAAAACTGTATAGGAAATATGGGTATATTAGAAAAGAAGGTGGTGGAGGACGAGGGTGAGATGGGAGGAAAGGGTGGTTGGGTTGGGTTCGTAGTGGCTAGGAGGATGATTGTAAAATCTGTAGCGCGGTATCTGCGCGGAGGTTGGCAAGAGCAGTGTCTGGGCTATTAGATGAGTAATGGATCGGAGTGAGTGGAGGGTGCGGTTATGGGTGAAAGCAGCGGAGGTTGCCTGGCTACGAAAAGCAGCTACATCGGGCTATCCCGGTGGTGTCTGCGCGGTTTCCTCGGACTGGCATCGACTAACCGGCTGGTTTACGTGTACCTTCCGCGGTGGCAGGTGTGGGTGCCAGAGCCACGGCTGCCAGCTACCGTTCCCAGCTATAGGAGAACGCGATAGCTACATATGTATATATATATATATATATCTATGTATGTATGTATATCCATAGTACATCCAGCATGGTCCTCCTCCGGACACAGAGTAAAATCAAGCGGCGAGCAAGCCAACCCGGCAAAGCCCGCAAACCCCCGAGGTTCGATCAATACCTGGGGACCTCCGCGTCGACTCTCCTCCGCTTTACTCTCCTCTCTTCTCGTCTCGTCTCGTCTCTTTTCACCTATCTCCCACTGACTCACCCTCACCCGCCAACTCACTCCCTTCAACTCTTCCAATCTACCCGTAAAAACCTATCACTGCCAGCCCTCCATTTTACCTTTTACCTTGAAACCTTCACCCTTCAATCCCGATGGATGATGGCCTCCAGATTCAAATCAAAGAATTAATCAATCAGGGAAATCCCCAACTCGGATTGGACTCTCATTAAATTATTCTTTATTTTATATTTATTATTGGAGCTGTTCTAATTTTTTCCTCTTTTCTCGCAACTATAGTGTGAATTTTATATTACTTTGTCTTCTTTGTGGATTTTTTGCCGGAGATGCATCACAATGGTTTCAGAAAGGAAAACTAGAATCCTACCTGAGAAAAGCATGATGATAGAGCGGCGCAATGCCACCATTGTTCCGCGACGACGAGATGAATCCGCGTGCTAGCTCGTCAAGGCACCAATTGGCATTTACGTAATAGTCGCACTATGTACAGGTCACATGCGTCTCCTGATTTCGAATCATTTCCACTAAAGGAAACCTTTGGAAAACTCTTGCGAGACTATTGTTGCAAATCAAGCAGAGCCTCGCCTAAGAATCAGAGAGAATTTTGTAAAGGCGAAAGTGGAATTTCCGCGAATTTGGGAGGAAATAATAGCACCGAGGGATCGAAGGCTCTGATTTGTGAATTGATTTCTAAGAGGATGTAATTCAGGGACGGTTTCGAGGAAGTCTGGCGCCGATAGGAATGGCTGCTCTGTTCTGTAGCAGGCTTCCATCAAGCAAATATCTGGAATCTATGCCAAGGATTGGCTCGGCCCCCCGGGAGTTCCTCTAACGATTCAAAGATAAGACGACAACACACCTTGGAACAATTCGATCCTATAAATATCAAGTAGACATAACAACTTCCATTGATTTCACATTTAATTTCAATCGATTTTCTATTCAGTACGAGAATTTCAACGAACCTCTTCCATAGAGGGATCGATAAATATAATTATCAATAGGATCACCTCGAGTTGGAAGAATGAAATGGGTGATTGGTTGGAGAAATTGTAAGTGAGACGTTTTGAAAGTGAGAATGGGTTTTGATAGTTGGATAAGGGATAAGGGAGACGGGAGAGTGGTGGCGGAGGCAAACGGGCGGGCAGGCAGGCGGCGCTAGAGCTTGGCTAGATAGCCGTAATCAGTTTGGTAGTAGAGCGGTTGTACCTTGAATTCGCGTGCTCGCCGATCGTGGGAACTGGTGTAGTGTATCTTTTCAAGAGCACCGGCTGGGTTAGCGGTGTTAGTGTGTTTGTTCAGGAGGTAGAACAATGCCGAGGACTGTCGGTGTTCGCCGCGTTCCGCATTGCTGACTCCAAGATGATCAGCAGCCAGCCGCTCGCTCGGCAGCCCGGCTCCTTGCTGCTGTTGCTTGCTGCTCGCGCTACTCTCTCCCTCTCTCTCACTCCGCTTCCACTCTCTCAGCCGAGCCTTGTCACTTGCCGATGACTAAGGCATCTCCGAACGATCATCTTCAATGATATCACGTGTCTCCTTCGATGGCATACCCATTAAATTCCCCTCTATCCCACCCGCCCTATGTCTTCACACTGCAGTCAGAGTTTCTCCTCTTGCTGCACTGCCTTTTTACTACTTTTATGCTTGAGAATGGCGAAGGACTCGTGGGACAACTTGTGAAACGGTTGAGCAGTCGACTGTCAAGCACTTCTCAAAAGATCTGCTTTACGCGAAAGTAAAAGCTATGCCACGAATTTGAGGAGACTTGGTTTAATCGAAGGACGAAAGCTGCTATTAGAAGCTGGCAAATTGGAAGAGTGAACCAGCGAGAGTTAACTGTTGCGTTTTGCTGAGGCGAGTAGCGCCCATTAGCGACATTCCACATTGTTGTCTGACTCATCGGCAATGCCTCGGGCCCTCATACGGCTTCGCATACCTCCAGACACAAGCTCGTATTGTGATTTCGATCTCTCGCCACACCGCCTATCCAACCTTTCCTCTTCCCACCTTGGAGCACTCTTCCAATTAGCCTCCAACTCTACTTTCAGTAGCTAAAGTTGAGCTTGCGCTCCCTAACAACTGGCAGACTGACTGCTTCCGGGCAGTATCGGAGGAGGAATTATCGAGGTATTTAGAGTAGAGCGCGAGGCGGAGCAAAGTGTCATCGGTATTGCCAACGAGGCGTGTTAACTTGCACGCGAGAGATAAGCGTATCCGATGGCGAGCGTGTAAGTCGAGACATATCGACATCGAGTCTTATGATTCCTCTCCTTTCAGAGAGGGACTCGGGACTCCCGTCTCTCTGCTCGGACGAATAACAGGATATACGGTGTCCGATGAACTTACTACGTAGGAACACACCTATCTACACCAACCTCGGCTCCCGGTACACCTCCTGCCTTTTTCATACCTTTCATATCCCATTGGGAACCCCAACCACTTCAAAATAATCCTGAATAAATTATTCAGAAAATCCTTGGAACACCTTTTTATAAGCGGCTGCGAAAATGTCAATTAAGAAACACGAAGTTGGTGTTCGGATAATTGATCGGCAGACATTCACATTTACCTTTAGGGAGGGAGAGAAAAGCGCTGGTAGAGCGAATGAAAGAGATCTCAGGATGACGAGAGAAAAGCGAAACGATCAGGCACTAACGAGAAAACCTTTCACGATTCATTTGATCGGGGCGGTGGTGGTGGCGGCGGCGGTGACGGGAGGGTTCAATAGGGCAAACCTCAAAAAAGGCAGCTTGCCAGGCGGAGCGTGACAAAAGCGAGCGCATCTCGTGTGGGGTGGCTAGGATAGAGGGTGATAGGTCGACTCTGGCTTGTACCGGAGTCTATTATCCGTATTATATCGAAGGGATGCTGCCCTGACATTTCAGCGGGCGCCGGCCGAGCCGCCCTGGCATTTACCTCTCCCAGTCTCACCCCTCGTTAAACAAGCCCCCCGCGTCACCCCCGCACGACCATTTCCTATCTGATCGTATTAGGATGAGACCAGCCAATATTAGGAGAGAACATCTTCCGAATTCTCCCCTCGCATCATCCACCCGCCCCTCCCTCGCCCTCTCCCTCTAACACCGGATACGTAATATCTTCTACTACCTTCGTGTATGCACTTCCCACACGACCATCCGTCCGATGGCACGCACGTGCGAAACTCGTGTGACCCTCACCTACCACTTCCAGCCAAATAGCTACCTAGTCCCTCGACTGATTGTCTGCCAATTCGAGAAACAGATCCACACTAGTTATAGTCTCCACACTAATTCGTGTTCCCCGCAAATTTACTAGTATGTTTCGATAGTCCTCGAACTCCTCCAACTGTTTACCTTCTCGTGTCCCTTCAAAAGAGGTACATACTTGAAATAATTTGTGATCCCCTAAATATCGTGGCTCCGATTTCTATGGGAGAATTTCTAAGTTTTCTATGGGAAAATTGTATAATATCGTAAATTAGATTTGACCGGAGAAATGGTTGATTCGTCAATTAGGAAGAAGATGCTCTGTTGATGTTTAAGTAGAATGAGGCAGGGGCTCCTTACACGGGAGATAACTGGACATCATCCGATGCTCGTTCGGTAGCTGCTCTCTCCAACGAGTCAGCTGTCTCGTGAGTGTATCGAGTGTGCCTCGATGACGATAATAAATATCCATTAATGCCGCAAGGAAGGGGACTAGTTATCGCTGGGCAAGCAAGCAAGCAAGCGAGCGAGCGAGCGAGCGAGCCAGCCAGCGAACCAAGCAAGCCTCAGGCAGATGACTGGTGGAGGAAGGTCCAGCTGCCCTCGATCAGTAGGTTATTGTCAGTTCTCGAAGATGCGAGAGAGGCGCATATGGGGAACAAGTCTTAAAAAAAGCATTGAATAAGGTGCTCCTCTTCCCTCTCTTCCTCCTCGTCATCTCTCACCTCTCCACCGTCGCCCTTTCTCTCTCCCTCCCTCTCTCTCGTCTCAAACCGATGTTCCAATTTCGGGCGGTGTCCTTCGTTTCTCCCATTTTCATGCAAATCTATCAGATCTACCACACCTTTCGGCCTTATCATTCCTTGGATCATCCATTCGTGATGCCCCTCATATTTACTTACCATCCGCAACGACAAATTAACACTGATAAATGGCAAGACTTTGAATAAACGGCGATATTTCATTCCTTCGAATTGAGGGTTACTGACTACTCTGACAACCATTTTTTACGGTTTTTATTTTTTTTTCGTGGACTTCCCGACCTTCCCCGAGACTGAAATTTGGTGGAGAATGTGCCCTTGCGTCAAGGAAGAAGTGATATAAATTTCAGAGCCCTAGCTCAAAGTTTAGGTTTTCACCTATTTTCGACCCTCGAAAATGGTCCATTTTTTCAAGTTTCTCAAAATCGGCCAAACCCGGGATATTTTGATTGTTTTCGTATCAGGGTGGATAGAGGACAAAGAATCCGTGAAAAAAAGTCCGGATTTGCAACGAAAACGGGTCGAAAAACCGTCCAGAAAAGTCCATTTTTGCTCATTTTTAACGGTTTTTATTTTTTCTGGTGGACTTCCCGACCTTTCCCGGGGCTGAAATTTGGTGGGTAATGTTTTTTTGCATCAAGGAAATTACCATAAAAATTCCAGAGCCCTAGGTCAAAATTTTTTTTTCGTCAAATTTTTCTTAAGGGGTACCCCTTCAGATTTTTTCACGATTTTTCGAAGGTCCCCGAACTCGGGTTTTTTCTTCAGGAATCGATTGTTTATTAATGAAAACGGATAGAAAACAAGAAATCCGTCGAAAAAAGTCCGGATTTTTATCGAAAACACTAAAAAAACTGCCTTTAAAGTTCGATTTTTTCGGAATTTGCGCTGGTTTTTCCCATATTTTTTGAACTTCTCGACATTTTCCGGGGCTGAAATTTGGTGGGTAGTCTCTCCTTGCATCAACGAAGGTGTGATATAAATTTCAGAGCCCCAGCTCAAAATTTTTTTTTCCCCATATTTTTGGCCATCGAAAATATCCAATTTTTCAAAGGTCCCCGAACCCGGCTTTTTTCTTCATGAATCGATTGTTTGTGTATCAGAGCGGATAGTAAACGAAGAATCCATGAAAAAAAGGCCGGATTTGTATCGAAAATACCAAAAAATCGTTCCTGAATAATGAATTTCATCTAATTTTCACGGTTTTTCCCATATTTTTTTTATTTCCCGTGTATTTCACGGGCTGAAATTTGGTGGAGACTGTGCCCTTGCGTCAAGGAAAAAGTGAATTTTTCTTAAGGGTTTGCCGATCGCACGCGAGGGTACAAACAGGTAGAAAGGTCGTGAAAATTGGTAGAGTGGGGCTGCCAGTTAAACTCCGGGAGCCTAACTTGGATTTTTTGTTTTGTGTGATAGATGGTAATATTTGAGGAGAATGGCCAATATAGTGGATATGTAGTGAGAGAGAAAGAGAGATCGAGCCAATGAGAGAGGAGAGAGGCTTTGGCACGAGCGTGAAGATAAAGATCTGGAGCAAGGCATCTCTCATCTGCTGCTCTTCTGCGGGATACAGGGGCCCTGGAAATGTATGGATGTCACCTGCTGCTTGGCCAGGAGCACGTGGGCCCACCTTAGTTACCGAGGCACTCTAGACACCCATACAAAGCCACCGCGATACATCGAGATGCGTATCAACATCCGCGACTGGCGACAGTGCGTGTACCGCACCAGTTTCTACGTATATCTCGGCACTCGCGTCCAGAACACTTTTAATCAGCCTTCCTCCATTTGGTATCACCTGTCAGACTAATTACGATGAAAACCCGGACGCCAGCCATCCTCTTGCAATCGTCCCCTGACGCATACTCAACTCCCGGCATTCTTAGCACGTTTAATTGCACCCTCTTTCCTCACTCATTGACACACAGCACCTTTAGACGGTTGGCTAAGAATCGGTAGGAAGTCTGGTAGATGTTTGCTGAGAGAGATTGCCTTTGAAAGTTAGGCAAAAGGGCCCTTCAACGTCAAAGAGCCAGCAAAGTTTGCATCGCACCCTAGTCGAAGGATAACCAAACCGGCTGCTCCAGATCCTTATCCTTATCGAAAGTAAACGCAGATGAGAGCCTCGAAGCTATCCTGCGATTAGGTTGAATAGTTTATAGAAAGAATCCGAAGGCGGACTGCTCGGAGATTGAAGATATTACGCAATGTCAAGGATGGTGCGTGAAGGAATAATCTTGCTAAGGTGGAAAATCGGCCAGTCATTGTGGATAACAATGGTCCGGAGAATTTGGAGAGGGTCCGATAAATAAGACAGGAAGAGATGTGTGGTCGAGAGTGAGAGTGAGAGTGAGAGGAGCGATGCCGGAAAGGCAAGAAAGAGGAAGGAAGCTCGGTGGTTTCCGTGCGAGAGGGCAACGTCCAGCTATAGTGTGGCGGCGAGTGGCGGCGAGTGGCGGGAGGGAGGAAGAGCTGAGCTGACTCGAGGAGAGAAGAGCAGACAGCCTTTAAGATCTGGATGTTCGCATCTCGAAAGCTGGCGGCACGCGTCTGCAGCAAGGTGTGCCTCTCACTTTATTCATCCGAGTGCGGGAGCAGCTGTTACCTGGGGCCCAGGCCCAGGCCCAGGCAGAGGCAGAGGCACAAGCCGAAGCCGAAGCCCGGGCGCATGGCGCGTGCCACCAGGTACCTATATAATAAACCGGCAGATAATGTCAGGGTGCCCAGCCGCAGCAAGCCGGCTCCGAACACACAGCCCCCCTAAAACCCGCTCCTCCGCCGCCCAACTCCTCGCCAGCCCGCCTGCCTGCCTGCCTGCCTGCCTGTCTGCTTGCCTGCCTGCTGCCTACCTTTCCACTCCTCTCGACTTCTTGATCCCTCATCCCGCGTTCAACTTTCAGCTACAATAGACTTCGCTCTCTTAACTTTATATCCTCCGCTCTTAGCGCCGACGACAACCACCCGCCCGATCCATCTGCACTTGACCTCAAAACACTCTGCAACTTTCCTCCCGAACCTGTCCACCTATCATAAAGGCTTAACAAAAATAGAAATAAAGATTCAATGATCGTATGCTTCTGTTATTTAGATATTATTGGGTCAGGGTCTGTTTTTATTGCAATAGCTGTGGATTATCGAAGAAGTTGTGGACAGGGCTACGTGTTTTCATCGAGTGTAAACCGTGAAGATCGCGTGTCCACGCTACTCAAATCAGTAGCGTAGGGATTGAGCGTGCATGACTAAAGTCAGAGGGGTTTCCCTTGGCCGGGGTTGCTCCCCCGCCGACAATGAGCTAATAAAACTAAACGCGCCTCCTAATCATTCCTCCCCACCCGCCATCCCGCTGCTGCCGGATTAATTATCTAATGCGATCCTAACATCTGTCATCACTACCTCATCTCGGACACACCTTTATCTCATCTCCGCAAACTAATCTCCTCGCGATCTCTGCTTCATTCGTGACTCTGTCCCTTCCTCGCCAGAACCTTCTCCCCTTCGAAATTCAATAGTACCATTCAAAAAGTCACAATATGTTGGCTATAAAAATTCTATTATTCCGTGGCAATTCTAATTGTTATCAAGTATTTGTGGATGCTCGAAGCCTTGGGGATTCTGAGAAGGGAAGGAGAATGGCTAGAGGTTAGTTGCATTAGCAGTAATGAGAAGAGAGCAATACAGTTATCTGGAAGAAGTATGGCCATTCTTAAGAATCCTTACGTGCCATGAAAGATGTGCATGCCGTACAATATGAGAAAATACCTTGTTACTAAAAGTACTGGAGCTGGTTAGACTGACGACATGAAATCTCTGGCTCTGTTGGATTTCGACAATGCGTTGCACCGTTAGAGAAAATAGCTCAATCCCATTAGTGAAAATCGAGAGATGCGCGCGGGGACAATTTCGACTAACTGGATTCGGAGATTCGTATTGGCCTGTCCCAGTTAATAATATCGGGCGCGGCATATTAAAATGATGTCTCGAGAGTGCGACAAGCGTCGTGCGCTGACCTCTTAACCAAGAATCCGTGGATTGATCGGCCAAGAAGACTTCCGTTAGCGTCTCGAAGTAGGTCTGCCGTGACGGCGGTCACCTTCTAACAGTGGCGATCTCAATACTTGACCTCCCATACCTCCCAGCTAAGATATCCCTATCTGCCAGGCCGAAGCATCAAAACTATCGATTTACAAAGTGATCACGCCCAGTACTGCGCGCACCCGCTGCAACCAGAGACCTCCTTACCTTCCGTTTCGTGGTCCGGAAACCCAGATTTCCTAATCTCTATTCATCGCTCCATCGCGCCATCGCCAACTCATCCAACTCCCCTCCAAACTATATTCATTAAATCTTCAAGGCCACGCCATTCTAGTAGAGCATCAACGAAATTGCAGAGCGCCTAATAATTCACGCAAGCCTCCAATTTGCAACTTGTCAGCGAAGCTATGATGCATTGGAGAGTAGGAGATGAAGGCAGATCGCTCTTTAAATCCCGTTAGTCTTCGTTTCGAGGAGGTTATTTACGAGGGACGAGACGTACCGACGCGTGCCCCGCCTGCTTATGCGGGTGTCGATGCTTAACGACGTCTAGGAGCCTTCCAACTGTTACGTCAGCCGTCGTTAAGATAGTACGTGAAAACAGCTCCTACTGTTCGCAAGAAATTGACACGCTCTCCACATTTTCTCTCCTCTCTTCGACACTCAGGAATTTCGCCCACTTCGCTTCTACTTCTCTGCGATGCCTGCCGTTCCGGGAGACCTATTCTACTGCGGATTCTTCTGGGGTGGCCCTGCCACTCGAACGCCCGATAGCTCAACGAGTTCGGCGACTCATTCTACTGGAGCGAGCGTGCCAGTACGGCGATGCGACGTGAGGCAGCCGTAAGAGTTGCGAAAAGAAGTAGAATCAGTCAGGGAAGAGGAATGAGCCTGCATAGATAGTAGTTAAGTGGTAGGTGGTACGGTATAAGTAAGGAGGTAGAGGAGGAAGGGAAGCAAGCCGGCAAACGGGAGAAGATACTGTGGGGTGAAGTGTAGACTGTTGTAGAAGGAAGAGGAGAATGAAGCGGGCGGCAAGCGGGTAGGCAAGCAGGCGAGCTGGCGGGCGAGTTGGCGGACAGGCAGGCGGGCAGGCAGGCAGGCAGGCAAGCAGGCAGGCGAACGAACGTAGTCAGGCAGGTGCAACGCCGACGTTGTTGCCTCCGGACTGAAACAGCTGTCGTCTTGGCCTGCCCTACTGCAGGCGCACGCGCCAAACGGCACAGTCCGCATTTACATCACGCCTTACCTTACCTTTCTCTCCGTTCTTGCTCGGGCTTAATCGCTATCTCCTGCCGTAACGGTCAACGATCCCGCGCAGATGAAAATGTCGCCCGGGAAACCAGACTGACACACTGCCCGCCACACCAACTCCTCCCATCAACTTCCACCTATCGATATACCTCCCCTCAATTTTCCTCCCTCCTCCACTTATCTCAACTTTCACACCTTCAACGGCTTCTCTCTTTTGACGACCTGTTACAGTCTTCTATGTCTACAAGTTCATCTGGATTACTTAAACTTTTAGGTCCATCGAACATTTGGTAGAAAAGAACTGTTGGATATTCAAGGGTATTAATGCGTAACGTGCAAAGGCAGTATCGTTAGTTCGATCGAGGAAGTAGAGAAGGATCTATAGAGATTAGCTTGGGTCCCCAAACTTCCTAATAGTAACAAGTCCCGGCGAGGTTGGTCTACCATTCACCTGTTAGTTGGAGGGCCGGGAAATCCCGACGAAATGGTTCATTGGCGAGGAGGGGCTCTGTTGGGCCAATGTCTACGCCCCGGGAAACGAGGGTGCTCTTCGAGAGGAACCCTCATCCTAAAGGCAGGGTGGCTGGCTTTCAGGGAAAAGGGGCGTGCTTCCCATGGTGCTCGGTCATTGGCCTCAAATCACACGCTCGAAAAGTCAATTAACCGATATCTCTATCCTCTAATCACCGAGCAGTACCAAAGTTCGAGCTATCAACTCCTCTTGGCGAATGATCAATTGTTTCCGGTGAGTCAAAGACGCGATAAATTTGGGAAAGGCACGGAGGAAGCGGGAGGAATGAAAGGTTGGAGAGCGTGTGGGAGTGCAAGCAAGGTGGGTAAAGTTGAACGAAACCAACTACCGCTAGCTCGCCCGTATCTATGCCTCCACACCGCCGCCAGAGAGGAACATTAAACGTGCGACGAGTTAAGAATAGCGATATCGGCTGCTCGAAACACAAATTATACCCTCACTCGACACTCCTAAACCGACAAACCGTGTCGTTCTTCCACTGCTACACTCTGCCTCGCGGTTTCACCCAATCAACCTTACATTAACTTCAAACCCTATAAATCCACCTGTTCACCAATCATCAAATACGCGAAGTGACTCCATGCAAGGATAGAAATTAATTAATTAACAACCTTCGTTATTTTAACACATCCTTGCTCCTTTACTCTATCCAAGAACTGCTTCCTGCCATTGTTGACTATTGTTAACAAACTTTGTACACACAAACACTGGTCGATAATGCGTTTATAAATCAAACATGGAAAGAACTGAAGGATATTTTGAATTTGCACCTAAACAATGTAAATGAAAGGAAACTGGTGGACAAAATTGAGAGGAAGAGTGAGAAGAGAATTGAGGAAAACATTGGTGAGGACATTATGCAATCGGTTGAGAACGGAGAGCCCCTCGTAACGAGGAAGACCAAAGGAAAAAGGGGACGACACATTGATAACGCGTTTATCGTTATCGGCAGGCTCTCTCTACAAAAGTTGTCGAGCTGGAATACGAAGCATCATGCCTATCAGCCGCCTGCTCTTGTTTTCCCCCTTGCAAAAGAGGTCACCATACACTTCCTCTGTAAAAGCGTGCAACTTCACCATTTTGTCTCTTAAACCTTCTTCCAAACTTGCCTCATAGAACCCAGCAAAATCCTGCTGTAATTCTGATCTTGCAGTGCTCAAAACTTCTTCCAAACCACAGTTTACATCCTAGTTGCTATTTCATTTTCATACCATATTTTACAATTGTATTTTATTTATCATGGCGTCTAATATTGTATATGTAAAAGAAGAACTATTTTTCGTCATCCCATGAATTGATGATGGCGCAGGGCTGTGATTGGGAAGATATTTTGAGGGCAGACAAAATTCGGTTAGCTGATGTAAAAGAGTATAAGGTCGGAGAGAGAGAGAGTGGCGTATGAGCGTGGTTTCGCCAACAGATCTACTTAATGGAATCCTATTAGGGCTCGAGCCTGGATTAAAACTGAACGTTGACGAATATAGGTTAGCCTAGAGCGAGTAATTCGATTGGTAATCGCGGCGGCGCTCGAGCGGAGAGGAGGGTGCAGCGATGCACTGCAATGATTTTCGCAAGGAATCGCGATGAATAAGCGCGGATCGGCTCCGATTCTAACCGGTCGGTGGGAGATATCGTATATTGGCCAGGCCAAGGCGTGTCTAGCCGGCACAACTCTACACACTTCCACTTCCACTTTCACTTGCTCGCGCGCTCGCTTGCGCGCACTCCCGCAGCCACGCGATCCCCAGTTTCTTTTCTACACGCGAGAACACACTTTTCCACAAAGCGTGGAGCATCTTCCTGGTAGCTAGAGACGCGGGAAAACAGCCTGCTCCTATTTGCCGAGAAGAGTGCACGTAAAAACAATTAGCTAACACGTCGCGGTCAGTAGTCAGAAAGACTCGTTGCAACCAAGAGCAGACTGGCTTCGCTCCTCGAACGCAGACCACCTGGCCATTCTCCATAGATCCTAAAGAATTAATGAGCAGCCTCTATCAAACCGATTCAACGAAAATAGATCGAATCGCCCAACAACCCTGCATAGTTCAACTCTCTCTTTCTCTGGATAATCATAGGACAGAATCCGAAATTCCCAACTCCTTTCTATTGCATTAGCAGAGTCTTTCCGCGCATCTGATTAAAGGTAGAGACGAAGACAATTTGTCATGGGGGGAAAGTGTCATGGGAAATTGTGAGGCAGGTGATGGGAGAGAGGTTTTGGGCGAGCAGTAATGGGAATGCTGATGGGATTGGCGATGTGCTGGGGGTGGTGGAGGGTGGTGGAGGGTGGGAGGTCGCGGCGGACGAGGAGCAAAATTGATTCTCACGTGGCATCAATGGCCCCCAAACAAATCGTCAAAGTGATTTTATGTTGTGCCGGGCATCGCGATGGCAACCGAGCCCGTCGCCATGGTAACGCTTCGCTCATTCCGGGCTTTAATTCACAAACCTAGAGACGCTACCGAGTACGCTTCTGCCTCCGGATATTCGTGTACATCACACTGGAAAAAAGCAATCCACCAATCCTCAGGCAAAAGCAGCTGCTTTCACACGCCGTACATAATGATTAGCATGTCTATAACATTATTCAAAAATAATGCGATATTTTACAACCGTTGAAAGAAAATTTCAAACTCCCAATTAAGTAATACCAAGTGAAATCACCTAACTTATTATAATTCTTCTAATCAAGAGAATACTAAAATGTATGCTTCCCCTGAAGGAAAAGTCGCTTTGATAGGAGCGTCGCTAAGGATTGGAAGGTTCAGTGAAACGGTCTGACGGTGGAGGTTGAGATCGGAGTAAATAATGCCGTTCCATGTACACGTATGAGAACTATCCGGCGAAAGAGGTCGCGCGAGGGTCGTGCGAGGGCGAGAGCGAGGGTGAGAGCGAGGGTGGGCGTAAGAAGGAGGCAGGAGGCAGGAGCCAGGAGCCAGGAGATAAAGCGAGCGGAGGGAGGAAAGGGAGTGAAGGGTGAGGAAGATCGCGGGAGGGTGGCGAGGAAGCCGGCCTTTCCGAGTTTCCGAGAGGGTGGGAGTGTGCTCGGTGGTGCAAGTCGACGTGTGTGTTTCTCTAGGGGTTGGCATGGAGACGCGAGCTCGGACAGCCAGGCCTCGCGTTCGTTACAGTAATGGCTAGGGCTGGGAGTTGCGGGCTACACACCGCACCGCAAACCACCGTACCGCACCGCACCGCACCGCCACTCTCCGTTCGTTCGTCCGTCCGTCCGTCCGTCCGTCCGTCCGTCTCCTCGCCAATGTCTCCTACACTCTCCTCTACACTCTCTCCCACGCTCGCCCCCAGGGACACCTGCTTTAACGATTATCCGCATGGAAAAAACGAGCGAGAGGAGACAGCTCTATCGCGGACAGCCTTTTTAAATTACACCGGAGGCACACTGCGCCGCGACCGGGCCGACTATCTGCGCCGACAATTAGACCCGCTGCGACGCAGTTCTCGCATAATTCTCAACTCCCCGTCATTCCTAGACGAGTATACTGCCCGCCGCCAATTCACAATACTTCAATTAGCTCGATATTTCAGATTTAACCTTTCCAGATCCCAGGGAGTTGTGCAATTTTATGGTATAGATTGTTGATTCATGAAAAGAAATCTATGTTTTCCATGGGATTTTGATGTGGTTCGAGCTCCATTAGGATCTAGGATGCGTTAAGTGTGGAATTACTGCAATTGCAAAGGAATAAAAAGATTTGTGTGGGATGCGAAGTGAGAATTCATCTGGGAATGTATGTATGTGTCATTCGGGTGAATCCGAGCTGAGAGCTCGAAATGATGCTCTCGTTTTTTCCCTCCTTCTCACTCTGCTCGGCCTTTCCCACAGGCGGGATATTGTTTGCGGCGACCTGCGACCCGGTTCGTTGCTTACGTCGCAACATCATCGTTTCGCTCACGCAAATGAGCCAGTCGAGTCGCTCGAGGTTACACTGATTGTCAGACGCGTCCACCCGTTTCTTCTTCTTCTTCTTCTCTTCTTCTCCTCTTCTCTGGCCTCTCCGGCCTCTCTCTCCTTTCAGACTTCCTCTACTCTGCCTCATGAATCCTGATGAATATGGATCGGTGATCTGTGCACTCCGATGCTTCGTTCGCTGCTCATTGATACTCGGGGTCAGCAGGATCCTCTAACTTCTGCTTCGTTCTTCTAACCTCGCTCATCTTTACTTTTAACCCTTTCTACCCTTAATCGTATTTTTATACAGTCTTACTTATCAATAAAGCAGTCAAGATTCATTGCATATATACACTGGATTTGGTGGATGGCAAACAAAGGGCTAAATCAACATTAGTACTAATGAGAATTAATTAACAGAGTTTCAAATGGGCAAGCTCTTAAAAATGTATATGAATTATATTGTGGTATGAAGTAATTAAATGAGATAGAAGTTAGAGTGCGGATATGTCGTAATATTGTGGATCCTTGCGCGTTCCACTTATTAATTAGTGAATGTTATTAAAAGTGGCGAGGAGGAGGCGGAGGATAATGAAGGGGAGGAAGGAAGATTAAGAGGGAAAGCGGCGAGGATGATATACGGCGAGGTAATTCCTGGGCAAGGGCGAGCGGTGCGTGCATCCATACAAATAAATGGCACTTTAGGGATCAAGCGTATGCAAAGCAGACGGTTACCACGCTGATAGCCACTCGCAGGGCAGTACACCGGACGTTCCGTCTGTAAATTTATGTTAATCGCGATGTATCAGTAGTCCTGGCGGTTTAAAGCGACCAGTGTACTCTCCGCCGGTTGGCTGCCACGGAAAAACCAAACGGAGAACCTTACCTGATGCACCCGCGTATCAACACTTGTAACTCCCTTAATCTTAACAATGTATCGCAGCGTTCACGCATTCAACATCCCTCGCCCTTACTTTCACTCGAGAACGTGGAACGGTCAATTGGAATTCGGTGCCAGAAAAATTGATCTCGCAAAGCTTCTAGATAAATCTAGTGCTGGAGGATCGAAATTCCCACGTAATGGTATCTCGATCAGATGGAGAGTTCCCATGCTGACCAAGGATGATGTCCAGGTGAGGGTATAATAGAGAAAGGTCCAAGAGGAGGTTTAATCGCGGAAGAGTATACATACACAGAGTTGGTACGATAGTGCAGGTCCATTCGGATGAAAAGGAAGGTAGAGGATAGGATAGGATGGCCGAGGTGCATAATGAAGCGCAACGCGGTAAAGAAAGGGTTGGCGTATTCTAATTTCGAGATGGAGTGACCCGGGCAAATGGTCAGTGGTGGCCTAGATTCCCATGGAGGTCTCTCTCCTGTCTCCTGTCTCCTCTCTTCTCTCGGCTAGCGGCTACCTACCTGAGCCGGCGATCTATGTCTCTCTACCTACATACGTTCTACCTTCTCCGGCTCGCGGTCATTCTCGATTTTACCTGGACAGCTCACCTCCTCGCTGCGCCCTTTATATTCCGACCACGATATCCTCCGGAACCCATTTAAATCGGGCCGAAAAAATCCGTTAGACTCGACTGACCTTCCTCGTGTCCACTTGGGACAGTCTCGCGGAGCATCGCCCGACACCACCACCACCACCTTATGGGATCTCTGTCCTCCGATGGGAAATAGTGCGTCTCGACGCCTCGCGCGGCTAATATCAACGGCGACCGTTGGGGGATGCCGCCGGCCTTGTACACCTGGACGAAAGGCCTGCGCTCCATATTAACCTTTTTTTTCGGCCTCGCGGACACTTTTCCTAACTGGAGCAACGGACCATCGCACCCCACCCCTCCTCGCTCGCCCTCCACCCCAAGTCACTACGATATTTATGGCCCTTTCCTTGATAAATATTCCTTGGGACTTTCCCTTTCTTCAATTCAATGACGTTAAATTATTAAACTTTGTTGGTTAGATTCATTCGATTATTTTTGTACTATTAATCTAACTTTGGGATTTTTTTTTTTATGATTCTACCCAGTAAGTAGATGATTAGTTAAGAGAAACGGCCAATTAGTTATTGGAATATTAGAAATAGTGCAATCTTGAGAAATGTAATAATTGTTTTTAGAAGGCAAGACTTGGAATTTTGACCGTTGCAGGTTTTTCGGTTGATTTCTTGCCTGGCAGGGCATTGCTGGACGACTGGGTCCTAAATAGAGCAACGGACGTTTTTCGTAACCGTCCATTTGATGGTGGAGTAGTGGGGGCATCTTAAAAATTGGATTGACCATTGTCCAAACTCGTTGGAACCGTTCACTCCTCTCTTAAGGATTTCATACAACACAACTACATTTATGAGGCAGCCGATTTAGTTACCAAATCGATAAAAAAAAACGGTGTATCAGTTTACCTTGGATTAAAGTAGGAGAAGATGAAAAGTAATTCCGAGCTTTTCCTTCGAGCTTCTTAACGAGCGGCGAGTGTCGCGAGCCTTGAAATTTAACCAGGTACGAAGGAAGAGTTTATCGCCGCTTATCGGAGCAGGCATGTCGTCATACAGCCGACAATATTCAATAGGCAGAGATACCGCGAGGACTAAAAACGAGGCGACTTACCAGATGAGGAAAACAAATTCCGCTCGCAGCGTTGATGAAACCACATATTTGGCACAAAACTATCAAAGAACATTCTTCAGTTTTACTCGAAGCTTCTCTTAATGATGTCTGGAGAATAAGAATTTGAATTTCCAAGCTATGGGTATTATAATCTCATGATGTAAGATTGCTATAGGAAGGCAATAGCCGAAAGATTACACGCTTAATCCATTACTAACATTCGTTCTGGCGGATAATTTGAGTTATTGGACGGGCAAGACCGTCGGCGAGAAACCAGGTGTCATCGATCACACTCTTTCTGCTATCTTGTCCGAAGGAAATTTCCCCTGGATCCCCAACTCTTTCCTCTATCAGCGATTCCTAACGGTCATTTACCTCTCCCCGTTGGGGCCGAAGGTACACGGCCAGGACGCTTCTTCTGCTTGATATCAAATTCGCCCAATGGCAGGACGATTTTTCGTTGGGGTGAGGCGGATGGTGGTGGTGGTGGGGAATGTTTAGGAGGAAGATGTGGAAGCCAAAAGATATCAGGAGAGGTCTTCAACGTCTGGGCAGAAGGAAATAAGGGCATTTAAATGGGTGCTGGAAGGGTTAGGTACCTGCGTGACCCGGACACCCGTCGCCAATTCACCCCCCGGCCGAAATTCTGACCTGCCAACCTTACCGTTCCACCCTTAGCCGAGGGCACCGCGGCCCCCAGGATACCCAAGCTTACCTGGACATCGCCAATCAGGTTTTCCTAATCGAACAGGTAGCCCTCGCCCCGAGATACTGCTCTCTCCAGCCTTGGAACGTGCAGGTATACGAACTTTGACCCCTCTCCCTTTCATCCGCCGACCAGGTGGACATCCATCCCACCCTAGCCTTCGGACAGCCGGCCAAAGCCCCTCCAATTCGTTAATAATCCAACCCTGATATCCAAACTCTTTCATTTCCCTTATTCTTCATCTTCACTTGAAGGTCATCTTTATCTTGATTGTTTTTTTCCTAATTAAAACATGATAACGGAGCTGTGAAAAATAGCCCTTTACAACACTTACACTTTATTAGTTTTGCATTAAGTGCAACGGTTTTTAAAGTTCCGGTTCTCGAAAAATACTATATCTTGGGTTACTTGGTTGAATATGAGTGTTATTCCCAACGAGAAAAAACGAAATAATCGAATTGAAACATTGGCAAAATTGATAAGGTTCCGATAGGATAAGGTATCTATCGCTCGTAAAGCTGAGATTTATTGATAGTGGGAATGGAATGCTTCGCGCAGCATCATGGATCCGCCAGATAAATTATCTCGACGAGAGGCTGCGCAAGCGTGATCTTCTCGCTCTCGATTGGCCTGCGCTCTCTCACCAATGGAAATATAGAACTCCCTACCATCGAGCATCAGTTTCTTGGTCCAGCCTATTTTCCTCCCAAGTTCATCACTCTTCTTTACTCTCTCAGCCTCCCATTCCTCTAATTCTCCTACCCAATGTGTATAACAAATTTAGGAGAACTCATTCATTAATTGTCACATAATTTTCAGATGATTTGCACACACAATATTCACTGAAATGAATGCATATGCAGTATAAGAAAGTTCTTTGCATATGTATATCAATTCGCGTCGCCGTTTATTAATTATGATGAGTCAATTCTACTGTGATATCAACTCTCTGTCGTTATAATAATTATCAGCTGGTATTAATGAAATTGAAATGTAAGAGACTAATGAGCCATTGGTGGTAAGAATCATCGAAGAAAAGAGACTCGTCCGCAATACTCGAAGGAGTTGCATAACTATCGAGAAATTAAGACACGAGAACGTAGGACGTTTAGCCTCTCTTTGTTAATTATTCAGTATTCCTCTGGTACGAGGAACAGTTCAATTGGTTATTCCTGTTAGTGTTGGAGCTCACCTCGGCGCGGTGACGATGGTCGTACCCTGTTTACGAGAGAGACTCGCGTCCTCCGATAGTCGAGCAATTTTCCTCTGGCCACTTATCCCCGGAACAAGAGAAACCAGTAGTGAGAAGTACGCCAGCAGCGTTGTTCTACACCTATCGAGCTGCGCACTCGTTTCTTCCACTAGTTTATCATCGCCACGATAAGAACGAGCCTGCGTTACACGCGCCACTCGCAACCGCCAACGGGGACGCGCATCACTTGCCAAATGCGCAACAGAATTAACCAATTAACTAAGAGAATTAAGCTCTCCTATCGGAGGCTTAGCTTCGAGATCATTTATTTTTATGATGTGCAATAAATACAGTTGCATCCCCAGCGCCACTCGCAACCGCCAACGGGGACTCGCATCACTTGCCAAATGCGCAACAGAATTAACCAATTAACTAAGAGAATTAAGCTCTCCTATCGCAGGCTTAGCTTCGAGATCATTTACTTTTATGATGTGCAATCAATACAGTTGCAACCCCAGCGATAAGAGGGGCGGAAAGACTGGGGAGTTTATGCTCAGGCAAAATCCCGTTAACATCGATATCTCGGTCGGATTCGAGGAATGCTAGACGCAGAGAGGACGAGAGAGAGAGAGAGTGAGAGAGAGGGAGTGGAGTGCGCACGAAGAGTGCATTGAATTTCCGATGAGAGTGCGGGCGATAATACCGAGGAGGAACATAAGCAGTGTGTGCTGGCGAATAATTAGCTCTCCCAGTGCGGCCCCCCCTCTTTCGCTCCCGCAATACTCGATTTTCTTCACGACCCGCAATGTTCTTCCTCGCAACCGGAGCAATTACGCGAAACAACGTCGATCGCCTTGGTACACACTCTTGCCGATAATCCACCACACTTCTTTCAAACAGCAGGCTATTTTTAGCTATTAAATTGACTTCGTTAAAGTTCCAGGGAACAGAGAATAATTTACATTCGAAATAATGGAATGATACTCCGAAAGTAAGACTGAAAATAATGCTCGAGAAGAAGAATGCTCTTTTTAAGTGAAAGGAAAATTATTGAGTATTAGCTTGAGATGCAATAAATCTTACTTAATGTAAATGTTCGGATGAATCCTTTAGGAGTGGAAGAAGGAAAGGGGTTGTCCTTTGGTAGAAAGATCGAGCATCCCCACAAAGGATCTCGTAGACCAGGTAGCCGATTGGCCGTTAAGTAGAGCACGTCGACAGGGTGGACCCAGTTTTTTCAGCTATCCTTCGAGGGCCGCACCAACTCTATTGTTCGGAAATATTTATGCGCATGGTCCCTTGAATTTCTGGGCTTGGACGGCGCAGCCGGAATTCAGATCACTTCTGGACGCGGTCCAGGAATGTGCGAGACCTCCGCGAACGTAACGGTGACACCTTTCACGTTCCTGCCTTTAACTTTCAACACTTTATTACGGATAATTGCATCTTCACTATCGTAAAGAGCATCTTAAATTACCAAGTCCCAATCATCTGAGGCGCAGTGCTATCTCTTTGAACGACAAACAAATTTTCCTATTACTTTCACAATCTCAATTGGAAAGAGAGTTTAAAATTCTTCATTTACAAATTACAGCCTTTAATAGTGTAATAGATATAAATGTTGGAAGTTGTAAGATTGCAATAGACATAGAAATTGTGCGCGGTAGATTTTGGTGGATTGGGAGGTGAGTGGAGCAATTGTAATTGGGTTGAAAGTGATTAGTGGGATCTTGGAGCGGGGCGGGGCGGGCGTCTATTTGGACCTATTTGTTTACTTGTCTCGGTCAGGCAGAGCGGCAGGGCGTCGATGCAGCTCCGGAGACAATACACAGAGGCCAGAAGAGTTCGCCTGCCCGTTGCTAAGGTCGTCAAAGTTATCCGAGATATCGACTGTTTTGCTTGTTCGTGCTAGCACGCCTGATGCTGCTACCTGATACTTTCTCTCTCGCACTCTCTTCCTCTTAACCTGTCGCGTTCTCTTCGAGCTCGAGTCTCTAGCGCGTCTAGTAGTGCATTTCTTAAATCCGCTGAGATATGACGTGTCGTCTTGAAAGTGGCTCCTGGCTCCCCGAGGAGGACTTCAATCCCGAGCGAGAGATCTTCGAATTCCTGGCGAAGATGGGTAAGTCAGAGAAATATCGATCACTTTTTGCCAGATTCTTCTTTTGAACTGTTTTTCTGCCCCAACGAGATTCCGTCTCTCGCATAACCTTTCTCATCTTTTCGTATTTCTGGTCAAAGCGAATCCCAGCCACGGGATTCTCTGTGTTTCATTAGGATTGAATTGATTTCCTCGATTTGTAATTATCTTGTCAGAAAGTTAATTGCAAATCTATCATAGTAGTACGTTTAAGGATGACAGATTTGCCCAGGCATCCTTGGGCTGCTGTGTTAAAACCAGGTTCATTTGCAAATAGACAAATTTGTATCTGTTTAATTGGAGAGAGTGATTCGAGAATAAGTTTAGCATCTTATCTGAGAGATGTATGGTGAATCCTTTATGTAGTGTAGTATATGTATAGTATGTGGTAGTGCGGTTTGACAATAGGAAAGATAGTTAGGAGATGAAGAATCGAGTCGTGAGTCATGCAGGACTCGGTGAATGCGTGCCGGAAAGCACGTGATTCATCGGGCTGACAACCGGGCGATCTGCATTGGCGATGAACTTGCTGTTTCCGAATTGACCTCTGCTTTCTTGCTTCCCTCTTCCTTCCTCTTTCGATTCTCCCTGCTAATTCTCATCTTTCTTTAAGCATTCTTTCTTTCAACCCATAAATAATTACTTTACATTTAACGATTCTGCACAAATCTCTTAGAACTTGGAAATTTTTAGATGAATAATTATCAGCCTTACGTACAGAATTTGATACATGATTGGCATTTCAACTGGCATTCACCCAGATTTTGCGGTTATAGACTGGGATGACCAGTGACTCAGACCGCTGGACACTTGAGGTCCTCGAGTCATCAATATTTCCATAGCTTATCATAAAGTCCATTTGAATTATAAAATCTTCACTCCTCTTTTACTAACTTAATCACCTTTTATCAGCGAGTGCTGTAAACTTCATTTATTCGATTACTTAATTACTCTACAAGATTGATAACTGTATACATATTGGTCATTTCATTGGGCATATTAATTACATGCATGGGAAGTGGGTAACATTATTTAAAGTCGCGGTGTAGAATGAGCAAATTGAAAGGCGGAAGGGGCGAGGAAATGTGGGTGTGTAATTGTAATCGAAGCGACGCGAGTGCAGACTCAACAGGGCTACTAGAAAGAAAGGGAGGGCGAGGAAGAGGGAGAGGGTGGTTGGATGGCATTAATTTCAGCACGTGGCAACGAGACACTGAAGTGCAGTTGCTGAAATGATGCATATCGCGAGATAAGACACGAGACGACAGACGATTTTAAAGGCCGAGGCTTCGCCTTCTCCTTACTCCTCCACTCCTCGCCGTGATACATGAGATAGCCCACCTTTATCAGCGTGTCCTGCCACGCGATACTCTTCCGGAATGCTTGTGTCCAATGTCACCCTACCACATAGTCTTCCCACTCTTCCTATCTCTCGCACTCCAACACACATTACTCTAATAATTGAACCAAGTTATCCTATATTCTCCCCCTTTAACCCAGTTTTATTGTTAATCTAAACTTGCAGCACCCACTACGAGATATCTCGTAGCCGGCAGTTTTGGTACAGACCGTTACTACGAGATATTTCCTAGTTGGCAGTCAATAGGTTAACTCTTTGGGGCATGTTGGGACTAAAAACGTCCCACCTTTTTGGTGTACGGTAAAGCATGCTGGGACACTTTTAGTCCCACCTCGAAATATTTTAATAACTGCATGCGCATAGCTTTATAATTAGTCTTTTGTTTAATTTAAAACTCCAAAAAATGTCTGTGCAACATGGGTCTATTTATTCTCTGAAATCCTCTGCCTCAAAGAGTTAAATATAATTCGTAGAAGAAATGAGCAATTCCATCGGTGAGATGATTAATTAATAGTGGGGAAATTTGGTGTTCCCTGTTAAGACTAGGTTCACGGCAGCCGTCATTTTGACGGATTTCGAACTTCACGAAGAAGATTACAAAGCTTATTAATTGTTCTTCCGATTTATACTGACAATTCTTCATGTAATCCCGACAGATTTAATTGAATTCTATTATGTCTGTTAAGATTGCGATTATCTTTAAATTAGATTAATAGTTTTCTTTACTGAAGATAAGTGTCGATAAAGAGAGGAATCGAGAAACCTCCGTAAACCTAGTGTTAAAGATTGTATTCACGAAATTCGAAGTTGTATAACGGGAGAGGCAGCCGCAGTTGCCTCTAACAGTTGGAAGATGTGTATTCGACGTTCGGCAGTGAATTTCGTAATTTCGTGGTTGCCATCGGATTTTTAATGACAATGGTAGTGAGGAGGCCTTTCCCGAGAGGAGGAGGAGGAGGAGTGGCGAGTGGTTCGGCTCCGTTTCTATCTGGAAAGTCACGTAAAGCCGGCCGGCCTCCATCTATCTCTCGTTGGATCAAGCATACTCATAGTGTCATCAAGGGGCCACCAAGCCTTTGAACTCTCCTCTCGCCTAGTACTTTCTCGCGGCAAGATCAAAATAATAAAGAATATACTCGAGGAGAGGATTGAGTGTGCGGGGTTAGGGAGTTTGCGGCATCATGCTCTCTGACACGTGTAGCAAGACTCGTTTAATAGCTCGGGTTCTCTTCCTAGCGAGATTCGAGCACCGCTAACCTCCGCTCCTTGCACTCCTCACAGCAAGAAATCTTGCTTCCGTTCACATCTTCAAAGAATAGTTCGTTGTCTCTATCTTCTAAAGCACTCCGCGGACCCTTCATTCATCTTTCAACTAGACCTGCCCACGTTTTTTCCGAAACAATTAATGAACGAATCTCGTACTAATTTTTTGTATCGATACATTATTATTATTATATATTCGCAATGGTAATTTGTCGATAGAAGAAGACATTGAGTAATAGTTTTAGTTTGCTTTGACGAGGAAAGGAAAAATTAATCGGGATAATGTTGGAGTAGGAAAGGGATCCGGTGGAAAATCGATTAGTGGCCCGTGCCAGGAGTCACCTTTAACCGGGAACCTGTTCAAAGGAGCATTGTCAGGTAGCCGTCATTATTCCGGTGTCACAGCTGCTGTTGAGCAGGAGAGACAGAGAGCAGAGCTCTTTCACAGGTAGCATTGTGCACGTGGCTCTTCCTTCCATCTGACCATGCTTCACCGTTTTTTTTTTTTATCATTACGATATCGCTTTCGTCAACGCAATCTTTAACACAGAATTGAAGAATGTAATTCGGGAAAAATTGCACGTGCTGATAATATTAATTCGTGGGAATCCCCAGTGATGATTAAGTGCTTGAGGAATAAAATAAATCTTCCGAGTAGCATTTCTATTAATTACTGTAGACTTTGGTAATGGAAACTCTGAAGCGAGATGCGATGAAACTCGATGAACTAAATATGGATATGTATAATTGAGTAAAGGAGACAAGTGAAAGTGGCGCCGGAGCGTACTTATCAACGGAGAATAAGCATTTTGCGAGTGCATCGAGCATCTCGTATTAATTAAAAGAATTCAGGAGGTTTGCTCGTGGCCGCCTCGTTCTTTCTTTCCGCAGTATCACCATTGCGAAATTCATTTCACGCTTCTTAATTAGCTCTTTAATTATGTCGGATTTAAAAGCCCTTCCGAGTTTTTCCTCGGTGCGTTACGCGATCATCCACCAGTTTTAAAAATTCGAGAGATTCTTCGATGCACTGCGCTCAGCAAGTCAAATAAGCGTTTCACTATCGACAGCCTTCAATAAATAATTGGGGAAATAGGAAATAAGCGTCATTTTGGTTTTAAGATTATAATCAAATGGAAAATGTTTTATTACACATGTCATACTTTAGAATGTGAATAATTCATTGGGATCCGAAAGAAGGAAGTCACAATACATTGAGGGCTGATCTCTATTACGACTAATTTAACATGGAAATCATAAATATGATTAGTTTAATTAGATGGAGTGTGTACTGGCGGTACTTTCACTGGTCCGTAGCGCCAAGAACTTATGGAACATGTGCGGTGGGCGATCCGGGGATGGCAGTGATTCCAGAGCTTCATAAAGAACGGAAAGTAAAACGGCGAGCGTGTGTCCAGTCTGCGCGTTACGTAAAAAGGAGGCGAGCTTAGCATTTATTGCACGGCGAACTTTTGCTAATTAACGCGGGAGAAACCAGCGACCAGCCAGCCGAGATAGCCGGTTACATATACCGAAAGAGTGCCGAGAGAGGGAATGGGAGGGCGAAGGGGAGAAGAGAGCACTGTGTTCTCGCCATATCAAACATTTCAGATTCCATCTTCTAATCCAGCGCCTGCCAAGTTACGCTCCCGGAGCTTAACTGGCAGCCCCACTCTCCCAATTTTCACGACGTTTCTACCTGTTTGTACCCTCGCGTGCGATCGGCAAACCCTTAAGAAAAATTCACTTCTTCCTTGAGGCAAGGGCACATTCTCCACCAAATTTCAGCCCGTGAAATACACGGGAAGTATAAAAAATATGGGAAAAACCGTGAAAATTAGATGAAATTCATTATTCAGGAACGATTTTTTGGTATTTTCGATACAAATCCGCCCTTTTTTTCATGGATTCTTCGTTTACTATCCGCTCTGATACACAAACAATCGATTCATGAAGAAAAAAGCCGGGTTCGGGGACCTTTGAAAAATTGGATATTTCCGATGGCCAAAAATATGGGGAAAAAAAATTTTTGAGCTGGCGCTCTGAAATTGATATCACATCTTCCGTGATGCAAGGGGAGACTCCCCACCAAATTTCAGCCCCGGAAAATGTTGGGAAGTCCAAAAAATATGGGAAAAACCAGCGAAAATTCCGAAAAAATCGAACTTTAAAGGCAGTTTTTTTAGTGTTTTCGGTAGAAATCCAGACTTTTTTCGACGGATTTCTTGTTTTCTATCCGTTTTCATTCATAAACAATCGATTCCTAAAGAAAAAACCCGAATTCGAGGACCTTCGAAAAATCGTGAAAAAATCTGAAGGGGTACCCCTTAAGAAAAATTTGCCGAAAAAAAAATTTTGAGCTAGTGCCCTGGAATTTTTATGGTATCTTCTTTGATGCAAAAAAACATTACCCACCAAATTTCAACTCCGGGAAAGGTCGAGAAGTCCACCAAAAAAAATAAAAACCGTTAAAAATGAGCAAAAATGGACTTTTCTGGACGGGTTTTCGACCCGTTTTCGTTGCAAATCCGGATTTTTTTTCACGGATTCTTTGTTCTCTATCCACCCTGATACGAAAACAATCAAAATATCCCGGGTGCGGCCGATTTTGAGAAACTTGAAAAAATCGACCATTTTCGAGGGTCGAAAATAGGTGAAAAGCTAAACTTTGAGCTAGGGCTCTGAAATTTAAATCACTTCTTCCTTGACGCAAGGGCACATTCTCCACCAAATTTCTGTGGCGGGAAGGGTCGGGAAGTCGACCGAAAAAAATAAAAACCGTCAAAAATGTTTCGTTACGTGCGTGTAAACGTTTCTTTACAGTGCTACTAAATTAAGAAGTGTAGGTGATAGATTAAAGGAATCTATGGTGTCGTCGTTATTTTCTGGGCGAAAATGATTGGAGTTTTCTGGTTACTTGAAATAGGAAGTATTTGATGTAATCGGTAGTTAAGATCGGGAAAGAGAAGAGCCGTAAGAGCGTACTCTTTTCGGGATATGAGTTCGCTTCCGGTCTAGAGTCGGGGAGAAAAAAGAAACCGAGCGAGTGTGCGAGCGAGCGAGCGAGCGAGCGCTCTGATTTATCTCGTGGATTGCTCATTTCACTCTCGCGGCTGTAACGCGTTTTACATGGGCTCCTGTTCCCACCAAGCCACTCTCGCAATTAAGCGCATTGAAAGGCAGCCCGCCGCGCTTTGATTCTGCCTCCTCCAGGTTGGCTCTAGTTCTAGTATCTGGAAGACCGCTCGGAGAAATGTCGAGTTTCTCGAGCATGAGCCATAAACTTCTTCCTAGTTACTCGTCAACACTTACGGAAGAACTTCTTCTTGCTTTTATAACTTGCGATTTCGTTATTAACAAAATAATCTCAAACCTCTTGGAAATGTCAGCATTGTAAGTTATGGAAGCTTAGAGTAAACTTTGGAGAACATAATCATGTATTGATATTAATCGGGTTAGATTATTCTGCTCTGGATAGATTGGTAGAATGGTGAGAACTGTTTTGAAAGCGTGTGTGTGCAGCTAGTTAATTGCTGGCGCATTGCTTCATTGCACCACCTGCTCAGATCAATTGGCCAGCTCGTTGAGGAATTCAGGAAAACCCGTTCCTTTCCTTCCACGCTTTGTTCTCCAGCATGAATTTCCTCCTCTTTCTCACCATTAGATACTCCACATCGCGCTAATCGTTTTCTACCAGATTTGTCCCGGCAATTTGACGAGTCTTTAGTTGGGCCGTCTCTTGGTTGTGCAATGGGAATCTGCGGGAGCAGCTTGCTTCTATGTCATTCACTTGCCTTTCAATCCAACATTCTATGTAGTACTTAGTGTAAACTAGTCTCCCATTTGTTCCATCTTATATTGCTATGTTCAGATGTAAGAAGAAACCTCGTGGAAATTATTAGTCGCTCATTTATCACTGTATCATACAATTTCTACGATTGGAAGACATTGAGAGATGTTAAAGTTGTCGTGTGATTTTTAAGATTAGAGTGTCTTTTTTGAGGAATGCGTCAGAGGCATCGTGTTCATGTCATCCCTTTGTCTGATCGGTATCAATAGTCGATCATTTCCGGGCAAGACCTTTATCAGAAGAGGCGCGCGTATTCCCGCGAGATTATTGCACCGCTTATCGGAATGATACAGAGAGCTCGAGGGAATCACGAATTGGAGCTAGAACCTTCCGAGAAAAGGAGTCGCGCGATATGGACCACCGTGCGAGATTAGCCAAGCTACGCTCGCTGCTTTTAATCATTGTGGGATTAACTGCGCTGCAAATAAGATAAGGCAAGAAGTCTCTCTCGATCATGTGAGAGAGCGCCGATCAAACGTACTCTTGGCGAAATTCAGATAAACTGCCTCGCGGATCTCCAAGTCTTTCCGAGTGGTCTATTATGATCGAAGCTAATCGCTCACGTACGGATGAAACCTCTTAAGTGAGATCGCACGTTGCGATCATATCTCTTTCTTCGATTTCTAATATGCTCGTATTGAAAACATTCAACCGTCGAACCTTCCTCATATGAAACATTTTAATTTGCTTATTAACACTAGGTTTACGGACCTTTCTGTATACCTCTCTTTATCGACACTTATTTTCATTAAAAGAAGCTATTAATTTAAGTTAAAGACCTTTGCAATTCTAACAGACATAATATAAGTTAATTAACTCTGTCAGGATTGCATAAATAATTGCCAATATAAATTGGAAGAAACACTAAAAAGCTTTGTAATTTTGTTCATAAAGTGCAAAATCCGTCGAAATGACGGTTTCCGTAAACCTAGTGTTAATTCTATAAAGTACGATTTTTGTCGATTTTAATTCATTCTGATTGTATAGCTCGTATAATTTGACGGGACTTGAGAACATATATAATCCCATATATATATCGGAAGCCTTTCATAGAAAATAATAAAAGGCTGAGATTTCTCTCGGTTGAGGAAGTCAGTGACAATGGGTAGTTCGATAGTCTCTCTGGCTCGCTTTAGCCAGCAAGATTCGACTTCCCGTTTTCACGGCTAAAACGGCGGCGATTTGCAAGTGGTTCCAAGTTACAAGTGGCTGGAAATGGCTTTTTAAACGGCCATTGTCCCACGCCCGAAGATTTGACACCGGACTCCTGCGAAACGGGCATCAGGCCCCCGCCGCTGACACACGCTCGCTCGCTCATTCCTCCAGTACATAATAGAACGTGCTACGCACTCCGCTCCACTCTCGCTGCTTACCAGCAAATTAGTCCCACTCGTTATTCCCTTTAGGGAACGCTCATACCTGTCCAGCCGGATATTCCTCTTCACCAGACACTTTCCTTACCTTCTACCTTCATTTCTTTTACTTTCCGCAGCCAAGCAAATCATAATTTCCTTAAGATTAGCTAAAGAATATTGGAGCAGACTTAATTAAAAAATACATTCGAAAGTAACACACATAAAGATTTGCAGACTTTCAACCTTTGCTGTTGGTATTTAATACTAGTTGGTAGTTGTTAATGCTAGTTATTTTTTAATGGGGCGTAGAGGAGGGCGTGTTCCACTGTGAACAGAACTTGAAAGGTCGTCCCCCTGACTAGAAACGTCAACTAGTGACTTTTGAGAAAAGAAGGAGAGCATGTACGCCAGGAAGCAGCGGTACCTGTCACGAGATTAAAGCTAGAGCGTGGTTTCTCGTAATAAAGGCGAGCGGTGCGGTGCGGCGGGCAGGCGGGCCCTCCACTTAGTTAGTCTTCTTCGTTTTAGTGGAGCAACTTGCTAGTCGGGCTTTGGGCATTGTTCTTTACATAGGTTCTGGAGGTTCTTCACTTGGTCCTCGTGAGCTTTATCAAGATACAGTGGTTTCTGCACGAGAGCAAAGATTCCTAGGTAGATTTGTGGACCGTAAGCAACGCGGCAGGATCAGCCTAGGTCAAGTATAACGTAATAGGAGTGTCGAGGGCCCAAAAACAGGATTAAGAAAACCTCGAGACACGTAGATGATAGACGTACCAGCCCTTTTTTATCGCGCCATTTGACCCGCCGATCTCCTTGCCCAGTGCCGGAACCCTTTGAATATTTCCAAGCGGAGAACCAGCCTTAGAGCCACTCGGCCACTGCCACCGCCACCGCCCCGTGCAACACGTGCCGTTTCACCACTCCATCACGCCTTCACGCCGTTTCCTCTTCCTGCTCTCCTTCCTTTCGACTTTGACTCCCAGCTTGGTCCTCTTTCTTATTCTGCCCTTTCTTACTCACCTTTTTATCAGCATCAAACACGTGGTTAGTTTAATGCTAATTCTAATTAGTCTCAGATGTTGTTTGGAGCTAATGGATCGGAGAGCTAACGATAAAATAGGGAATTAGTAATTTCAACAAAGAACAAGGATTAGGTTTCTTTCAATGTCAATTTATTGACTCATTTCCGTCATTAGTTACCTATTGGCGAGGCATGCACCTCTAATAATATAGGTAACCGCTATGCGGATTACTTACAGTTCAATATACGATGGTATGCGCCTTTTGGAATCTCTGTGGCTTATTGAAATGACAACTCGATTGTCTTGGAATATAAATTTTGGATCAATAGATCCTTTTTCTACTTCAGATCAAAACTCAGCTTTTTTTACGTGCTACTTCAGCACTTTCGAACAGATCGAAACAGATGTAATGATTATAAGAAGCGATCGCTGGCAAATGGAGCCAAAACTTTATTTATAAGGAAGCAATGGTGAATGAAACTTGGAGCATTTCTTGACCCAATTCTTGCTTATTCCGAGTGAAGAATTGTGGTAACGGGGCACGCCTGCTCCGTGTTGCAACATCCGGCCCGATTTTCGGGACTAAACAGAGGGAAACGTGCTCTTTAGATATTCCGTGCCACGGGAAAGACAGTCGAATGGCTGGCAGGACGTGGTTCATTAAAGAGCTTCGTCTTTCAATAGTAATGATATTAGAATGGTGTAAAATCAGATAAGAGGGAATCCCCAGCGATCAGACATCTTCCAGTGGGAAAATAGGTTGATGAGTAATCCTTGTCGAAAAAAAAGCTGGGATCCTCGAATACGTAATAGTTGTAATAAAAAGTCTTCTGTCATTCTAACTTGGAAGCGAGTGGCAAATTAAAATGGGAAGAGCAGTAGTAAATGGTTAAAAAGGCCGAAAGATTGTTTTGACAGTGTTAAGCGGCCTATTATTAAACAGCGGCATTGTGGCATCGTTCTCAGCTTGGAATCCTCTTCTTTTCTCTCTCTCTCTCTCTTTCTCGCGATCGGCGGTGCTTCTTCTCGTCGCAGTACGCCTCTACGAGAAGGAAATAACGTACTGTGCATAACAAACTGCCGTTGCCACTTATATCAGCGGGCTTGCTGTTTCCCTTGTCTTTACTTGTTACGCGTAATGGGTTACGTAATGACTGGTCACGTTAAGAAGTTCCGTTTTAACTCCAAATTTCCGCGAACCGACCATTCAAGCCGATGCAGGTTCGACGCACGGACTTTCAATCGTGCAGGCTCCAATGATTCATATGTAATACATTTAATTATACGTATCATGCTTATAATTAGTAAGAAAACGACTTATTTTCATTATTGTTGAATTAATTAAAACGGTATAAAATATTTCGGTCAAGACAATGCTTGATTTACATTCATTTACAGTGGAAAGATACATTAGTTAATCATATGTGAGTAGATTTTTCCTAGGAAATGGTAGGAGGAGATGGACAGGAGGAGAGAAGGTTTCAGATTAGATGGTGATTTGTCGTAGAGAAGGAGTAAGGAGGAGTTTGAGGTCATGGGGAGTCGGAGGAAGGCATGTGGAGTATAGTCAGTCGCCCGGTGAAATTTGGCCGCAAATGCATTAAGGTTTCATGGCGCGGCGCGGCGCGCGTCTTGGAGGGGCCTCAAGATTGTGCTTACAAATCTTGCTCTCGATTGAGCTCGTGTTCTCTGGTGGGTCTGTGGGGCTGGGGGCGTGCGGGGCCGGCTGGGCCTTGCTGGGCCTCCGAGCACCAAAGAACCGAGCAGGAGAGACATGCTCCCTCGTTCTCCTACGCCCGCTTGCGATGGAAGAAGGAAATGACGCTTCGCGCATAACAAAAGCCCCGACAGACAGAGAGAGGAAAGAGGAGAGAACGAGAGAGGGCCCCTCGAGAGAGAGACTCCGGACGACTCGGGACTCGCGACTCGCTGTACTTCGGTACTCCACTCGACACTCGCACTGGGACTTGGGACCGTTGCTTTCCACGACGCGCGACGTGTGACACGCATTACGCGACAGATTCCTGCGGATGCATGCCCCCCCTGCCCTCGCACACCACCACCTCCACCTCCACCTCCACCTCCTCCTACTCCTCTCGTGCTCTTTCTCTTTGGCCTCCTCCTTCGAAAAGGCACGGTGAAAATTTCGACGACGATGTCACAATTCTGGCCCGGGTCAACGAAACAAAGGGATGGACATGGACACTCACTCCTCCAGTCTTCCTGTCCTCGCTGACTCCTCTCACTCAAACTGACATCGACTTTTCATTCTCCGCCGAAGGAAGCAACTATTAATTGGCATGCAGCTTTCAAGCTCCTATAGAACACTCCAGTATGGCTGTTAGCAGTTTTTTATTATGTTCCTGAAAGTGGGTCAATTTCTATATGATTGAATTATGCATTCTTGGAGGAGTGTCGAGAAAATTGCAATATAGATTCTGCTGGTAGATAATTGATATGTCATTGACATGTAGCAGTCTTTATTTATCTAGAGAACGGTAGTGCAGTGTCGTTGAATTGCACCTCCGTAACTCTAGGTAGCGAGTCAAATATTTCTTGTTTATGTTACACAAGTATTTGTTATCGCGGTGGTGATAACGGGCTGGTGGTGTGTAGGCGCGCGGGCGTGAGCTCTCCTTTCTGTGGAGGCGCACTCCACACATTCATACACCAGCGCGCACGCACGCGCGCACCTGCTACCCGCGAGAATTACCCACAATAAATATTGAAGTAATGAAGCAGATAAATATTTGATGTTCATTGCGGGAGTTAGTGCGCATTATCGGCTGGCGGCTGCCGAGAGCTTAGGCGGAAGGAGGATGATGATGATGCTGGATGATGGGAGGGTGGGAGGGAATGAGTGACCAATTTGCGGTAGTTTGCATATGTAGCTCGGCAATTTGAGCGGAGGAGCGCTCCTTTATCTCATGAGACCTTTGGGCGGCCTTGCCAGCAGCTCGCGAGATGTTGAGGAGCTAGCGTCTAGCCGCTCGACCATCTCAAATTTCTTATCTCAGCGAGAAACACTCGGATCACTTCTCGCACAGCCAGCATCTCCTTTATTTCCTGGTGCATGCAACCGTGAACTTCCTAATGAAATCCCATTCAAGGTCCGAGCTCTTTTGCTTGCAAACTCTGCTTGCCGATATTTCATTGTTCGATGGAAATTAGCAAGCGTTTCTAGGACTTTAAAGTCGCTATCTCGATGATTTGATGGGAGAATTGTAAAAAAGGATGGGATTTCGATTGGATGAATGTGTCGGGAAGGAGTGTAGAAGTGCGCAGGAGAGTGAAACGTATGCTAAATCGAGTGGAGACGGAATCGGGAGGAGTCGTTCGAGGAAGGACATCGGGCAGACGATACGTATAATTACATCTCACGATCTCGAGATCAAATGACGTCGATCTGGCGTTCCATGTGCCTCCTCCGGAGTTTCCTTTCAAGATCCGCTCCAGTCGCGAATCGGAAACGGCCGGGCTTCGATGGAATTTGCTTATGCCAACATATACGGAGCGCAAAAAAATCGATGAGATCGCGATATACCTCGGCCGGAGAACGTGCAAATGAGTCTTCCTCGACCGATCATTTAAAATCTTACGCGTTTCCTTCCTAGAGCAGCCATTTACCATTCCTCTGCCTGACAAATTCATCGATACTCGCAATCAGTTTAAGTGTTTTGAAATCATGCAGCTTCGTATAGATTACACTTTCATCAGAGGTCGATAAAAAATATGTCTGCCTAATAGAACAAAGAATCCAGAGATTTGAATGAGTTAAATAATGCTAATTCAATATGTGATAAGTGGAATTTTTCATTAATTTCTCTACTTTTAGATATTTAAGAAAGAGACAAAAATTTAGCATCATCAAGGACCAATGCCTTATCCATTCAAAGTATATTAGTTTTGCATTTGACATTTACGAAAGCTTGTTTCGTAATTCTGTCTAATCGGGGCGGCGATCGTTGCAATCAGTGAGAAGAGTGGTATGCTAATCGGAGAATGCGGCTGATCGATCGCTATTCTGAGGGAAGATACGCTTCCGCCGATCGAATCCGATCCGGCTGATGTGCCAATCGCGGGCGTCTCCTTTCTGCATCGTCGCATGAGAAAGGTTTGCGCAATTTCGAAATACTTTGCTACTCCTGTCAGCAATGGTACGCAACAGTGTGTGCCCTGTGTCCTCCATATCAGACTCCGTTTCATTCTCCCATAATTAAAAAACAGCAAACTATGCACTGATTAGTTTTCCATTGCTTTATAGAGAATAGTTATTATTTTCTGCCAAGTTTCTTTACATTTCATCGAAACTAAATCATTTTTTTAATGAAAGCAGTTCGATCACATTGTAAGATTAAGTGTACGTTGCATGGATATTGCAAGACATCCTAATTGCATCAACATTCCCTTGCGCCAAGATCGTTGGCAGAGGCATCGCTCTTTCCAAGAGATGCTCCGTGGACCGGAAGCGGCGCGTGTGCACTTCTCTGGAATTCGCTTATGCCATCATGCCATACTGTCAGCCGGGCCAAAAAAAAAAACCGATGAGATCGGTGCAATCGGCTTCGATACTCACCGGTGTTTGACCTCAAGAATCGCTTTCTAAATTTACAAGCTCCCTTCCTCTTCTCTGGATTGATCGTCTCTCATAGAAAATTGTAATAGATAAGCAGCGAATTTCATGGAGATAAAACTTAGGTGTTTGAGAAAGAGGTGGAGGTGGAGGTGGAGGGAGGGAGGGGAAAGGCTATCTTATTTCGGTGGCGGAGGCTGACGATATTGGTAAAAGGGGAAGGGTGTGCGGAAATACAGCCGAACGAAAGTTTGTCCAGGAAATCCGATGCGTTCACTGACCCTCCGGTCGCAACTCCTCCTCTGACTTGCATCCCAAATCACTTAAAACAGCACAGAATTTTGAAACTCCCCGCTCTTACTTCCTCCTCCACTCTTCCTTTGGATTTATTAATCATTCGGACAGTTCAACCACTTGACAAACTTGTAGACATACAACTAGAATTAATAGATTCACTTAGAAGGAACATATGAACTGTTCGAGAACATTTTTTTCTCTTGCTAGTTTGGATGTTCGTTTGCAATGTTAAAGTCTGAAGCAGCAGCAGCAGCAGCGGGATTCGATTCATGCGAGTTACTCTGTAGAATGAAAGTACCACTAGTTCTTAATTGATTGCAACCAGTGTGTGCGGGAGGATGATAATACGATCGGTAGGAAATTCTTCTCGGTAGAATGAGTACTGCAATTATCTGGGATAACGAGACAACTACAAATTATTGCGATTTTATTCGAAGAAATTCGCGCTTTATGATTTCTCTGCTTCGTTCCTGAATCTAATCTCCTCGAATGTACAGTTTTAATGGAATCTCGAATTCAAAAAGTCTTTATCTTCGGCGTATTCCCCTAAGAGATTTAATGAGTTTAAAGTTCACGAGACGCGATAAATCTCGGGCGGGGTGTTTGCTCGAGGATTTTCCAGCTCGAGTGCACGTCTTTCTCAAACATTATGTGAATCAGTTTCCCACAATTCGTCAAAGAATCCCCGAGATCCGGCAGGAGATGGGGAAGCAGAGGGAGAGAAGGAAAAGAGGAGAAGGAGAAGAAGCCAGAAGAAATCGGCGGCGCGGCTGAGGTGCGTCACGGTAACGAGCGCCGAGATAAAATTTCGCTCGGATATTTCTTTCAAGCTTGCCTACGCGCATCCTCCTTCGAGGAAAACTATTACGAGCTCTCCTCTTCTATCGTGCTCTGCGATCGCGAACCTAACGAGCTGGCCTACCAACCAAATACAAATCAACTAGAATAAGTCTCCGCCAAGCCCGGCCATCTTCCGCCTTCAGATCTAGCCTAATCTTTCCTCTTCGCAGCCAGATATATTCTAATTGCTCATTAATTACAACCCACTTAGCCCTCTCCCTCCCCCTCCACCGTCAACCTTTTTGAAACCGTCCTAATTTAGTTAACGGCATGCTGTCTGTAACTTGCAACGCAGGATAATTACGCGCACTCAAAAACTAGGAGAAACTCATGAAACGCAGGATGTTTCGTCGGTTGCAGCTCTATCATTCGAGATGTTACCATGTCCTAGTAGACTTTGTTAGTCACGCCACTCTCGTTATCGACACTTCAACCAAGATACGCCTCCACCTCCCTCTCTCTCTCTCGTCTAATAATTAATCTTGGTATAAGTTTCGATACAATCACTTTACTAGAATGATTTCAATGCTAAGGCAATTGTGGCGTTGGCCCTCTGACCAGTTTATATTTGACGATAAAGTCGATGTGCATCGAGAAATTGGAGAAGATGTGGATGTACGGTTAGGTTATCGCGGTATCAGTGAACGGGAAGTCGGAGGAGGGCACCTTTCCTAGAAATTGGTTCTCGGAGGAAAGTAAACCGCGGTGGCGGTGGGGATCGCGGAGGTTCGAGAGGAAACGGAGCAGAATCTCGGAGGGAAGGCGGAAATCGGCGTACCGTGAAGACATATCTCGGAAGAGAGCAGAAGGAGCAGCTCGCATGAGCACAAAGAAGAATTATTACATCTTCGCGGTCTGGTGGGCACGAGCGCGCGCGTCCGCCACCGCGCCAGACCGCTCGCTCGCTCGCTCGCTCGCCTTTAGTCATGCCACGTCCGAAAGTGGCCTCTGAAAAATCGACGAGGCCGAGCATAACAGGAAGTGACTATAGTGTGACAAAATCCTGTCGGGTTTCCTCTTCCCGACCACCACACTCCAACACTCCGTGTATTACAGAATTTCCATCCAATATTACTCTTGTTAGGAACCTGACAATAGTCAAGTCGCACTTGATTTCACACTTCCTACTGATAGATTCATTATCCTTGGCCGGAAAGGCGGTCTTCTTTAGTCCTCTTGATATGAAACACAACAACATTTATTATTAGTTGGTTGAAATGTTGTTGATCGAAAAATGGACGATATCAGACTTCTTTTCTAGCTTCTGCTGCTTCTTCTTGACTCGAAAGGAGATAAAACGTCGAAGGAATGATAAATGCGTGAGAAGGTACTGGAATGATCAAGGCGTTAAGAGTGTCGGCTGATAAGAGGGATAGATTTCGAGCGGCTGATGCGTCGACGTGCAGCTTCGCTCCGAATACGATTAGAGGCGCAGCATCTGCGTGCTGGCCTCTTCTCGGCACCTGTGTACACGAACGCGCGAGCATTATCTTCTCCCGTGAAAGAACACGCCTTTGTCATCCGCTCGACAAACTGCTGTATCTCCTCGATACCTAGAAATAGAGGTGAATGTAGATCCTCCACCTCCTCTTTCCTCTCCTCTCTCCTCTCTCCTCTCTCGAGGGAGAAGTTGGAGCTCGAGACGGGTCCAGGAGGTCAGGTTCCAAAACTCCCACCAGTCCACTCTCACTTCAGTTCCTTAAGGTGCTTCAGTTTCAATTTCAATGCCCTACGAACCTGGCCAATTCTTTCTCACCAACTCGACGAAGCATCTTAAAGACAGGCAGATCTTTCACGTCATTCTTAAACGAACCGTGCCAGCAGAGATAAGTGAGATAAGTCGATCGCAGATGTACAAATATTCGGCTGATCCAGAATGAGGGAAATAGGGATTGAAGAGAGCACGAATTACTTGGACTTACCTTTCGAACGAGAACTTTTGATCCATATTGAATGATTCAATAACTCAATAGCTTGGAAACAATATGGAAGAGCTTATGGAGGAGGAATCGTGGAGCAGAGTTTTATTTGTTAGTTCTTCAGACAGTTCATCTTGCAGTGCTGAATAGAGCGAGAAACCTATTGAAATAGTTAAAGAGCTCAGTCAGCAGGCTGCTCCATTATTAGTCCGAGAAACCGGAAACCCCCTCTGAAAGACATGGCGCCTTCAGAAAGACAGTTCTTCCGAGCGTTTTACATATTCGTCGGAAAAAGAAGATTCCCGTCTTCGGCTCTCTATATTGGAGTCCGTATATTGTGACGAGATATAATGAGGGTACACTACCAACCATTAAAACTAGTGGAGGTCAGATAATAATTAGTTCGAACCATTCTATTGACCAGAGAATATAGTACGCAAAGTTCAAATCATTCAATATCCCTCTCACACTGGATCCATAATTTAAAAGGGCCAACCGAATGGAAAATTGATAACAAGATTAATTAGTTCAAAGAAGTAGTGCGAGATGCGTTAAACAGCGTGCCTAGGAAAGTCCTTTTCCAAAGTGGGAACTTTCCTGGGTTACTCGCTTAGAGTTTCTTTTGCCATTGAAAGATAGAGATAGGGATGTAATTAGAAGTGAAAAAGTTGGGAGGGGGGAAGATTGGCAATGGGATATTTGTGTGGGCCAGTGTACCACGATCACTCTGTCCCATATAGTGTCTCTCGCGATGTACCACGTAGTAGCCGGTACAATGGTCTACGCCTAGGCCGGAAGTGAGCTACCTGTCTCCCACGTCTGATGCAGCAGCCTCCCAACAGGCTCGCTCGCTCGCTCGCGCCACACCAACCACTGAGAACCGAGAACGAGATTAGTTTGTATTCATCGAATGCAGTTTATTGTTCCTCTACCTCCTCAGCGTACTTTCCACGGAAAACTCCGGAAAACTCCTTTCCAACTATCTCGCTCATCCACACTCTTCCAATATTGTTACGTTCTCGCGTTTTATTATACTGCTCGTGCACAACCGGGATGCTGTAACTCTATTCTTTCCTTTACTCCTATCTAAATTATATTCTATTGTTTTTATTTTTTAAGCCTGACGTAAGATCCAATAACTATCTCCACAGGATGCTGGAGGCATCAAGAATTAAAAGTACTTTTCATTAAAGATTTAAAGACTGAGAGATCCAAACAACTACGGATAAAAAGTGAATAGAAGTACTAATTGACAGGGGACTCGATGATATTTTCGAATTAAATTGATCTACTTATATTTAATGTGGATAGTGATATGTATCGTTGGGAGAAGGTCGGGAAGGTCCAGGGGGGATTCGAGGAGGCGAGGGGTCCACTTGAGTTTCACGGTTCCGAGTTGTATAAAGTTTCTCATCGTTGCCCGAAGGAAATCGCAAATTACACGATATCGCGTGTGTGTGGGTGTGTGCGAGTTGACCGGGACTCGGGGCACGAGGTGTGACACACACGTACGCAGAATCCAAAGAGGAGGTATCATGTGGTGTGGTGTGGTGTGGTGTGGTAGGTCTCCGCGTTTCGTGCGGATCCTATGGAGTGGCCTCTCGCCGCCGGAAGTGAGCTACCTGTCTCCCACGTGTGATGCAGCCTCCCGGTGTAATGCAATGCAGCACACACTCGCCTCTACCTCTCACCCTCCTCATCCTCTTGCTCTCGGTGCATACAGGTGCACCTTGTTGCACCTCGGGCACGCATTATGAACACTACACTTCCAACACGTGCATCCTGCTCCAAGCATACCGCTCCAAATCATTGAAGAGCATTCTTTCGATAATAAGTCCAACTTGGTTCGAGTTATTTCCAGCTTGAGATATGTCAAGTCGTTATTAGAAGGCAACTATAACTCTCTGATCGGACGTGAAATGTGTATGAGAAGTAAGAATAGAGTGGTGTTTTCTTGTAGCAGAAGGACAGGTTGAATGGAAAATTTCCGGGACTTGGTGGTACTCCCGATGGAAAAGCAAACGAGAAACGGGAGAGAGAGAAGGTGAGACTGTGACTGTGGCTGTGACTGTTTGCTAGTCGTGGCACGTTAGTTTCTTAGACGAGCGAGCCTTTGGAAACACGGCCGGCATGAGAAGATCCTAGGAACATCTCAAGCCTGGTCCTTATCTAGGAGGATCTCCGCTTCAAAGAAGATCCTTTCTCTCCTCACTCTTCATTCTCGAATACATCTTCAACCGAAGTACATAGACTTCTTTCCATTACAACTTTTTATATCGAATCATCATAATACTGCATCCTATTTATGTTGATGATTTATGTTGCGTTCCCTTAGATATTTCATGTAATCCTGCGCCTGCCAAGTTAGCCTCCCGGAGCTTAACTGGCAGCCCCACCCTCTCAATTTTCACGACGTTTCAACCTGCTTGTACCCTCGCGTGCGATCGGCAAACCCTTAAGAAAAATTCACTTCTTCCTTGATGCAAGGGCACATTCTCCACCAAATTTCAGCCCGTGAAATACACGGGAAGTATACAAAATATAGGAAAAACCGTGAAAATTAGATGAAATTCATTATTTAGGAACGATTTCTTGGTATTTTCGATACAAATCCGGCCTTTTTTTCATGGATTCTTCGTTTACTATCCGCTCTGATACACAAACAATCGATTCATGAAGAAAAAACCCGGGTTCGGGGACCTTTGAAAAATTGGATATTTTCGATGGCCAAAACTATGGGGAAAAAAAAATGTTGAGCTGGGGCTCTGAAATTTATATCACATCTTCCTTGATGCAAGGGGAGACTCCCCACCAAATTTCAGTCCCGGAAAATGTCGGGAAGTCCAAAAATTATGGGAAAAACCAGCGAAAATTCCGAAAAAATCGAACTTTAAAGGCAGTTTTTTTAGTGTTTTCGATAGAAATCCGGACTTTTTTCGACGGATTTCTTGTTTTATATCCGTTTTCATTCACAAACAATCGATTCCTGAAGAAAAAACCCGAGTTCGGGGACCTTCGAAAAATCGTGAAAAAATCTGAAGGGGTACCCCTTAAGAAAAATTTGCCGAAAAAAAAATTTTGAGCTAGGGCCCTGGAATTTTTATGGTATCTTCCTTGATGCAAAAAAACATTACCCACCAAATTTCAGCCCCGGGAAAGGTCGGGAAGTCCACCAAAAAAAATAAAAACCGTCAAAAATGAGCAAAAATGGACTTTTCTGGACGGTTTTTCGACTCGTTGTCGCTGCAAATCCGGACTTTTTTCACGGATTCTTTGTTCTCTATCCACCCTCATACGAAAACAATCAAAATATCCCGGGTTCGGCCGATTTTGAGAAACTTGAAAAAATTGAGCATTTTCGAGGGTCGAAAATAGGCGAAAACCTAAACTTTGAGCTAGGGCTCTGAAATTTATATTACTTCTTCCTTGACGCAAGGGCACAGTCTCTACCAAATTTCAGTCACGGGGAAGTTCGGGAAGTCCACAAAAAAAATAAAAACCGTGAAAAATGTTTGAACTTGAAAGTAAAATATTGGCACGCTGTATTGCTAGAGAGCTAGAATGGGGCAGAGAGGGCTAAGATGGCTAGCAGATACATAGTCAGAGTAGTGAGTAGCCCTGAATTGCCGAGGCACGGTCCACCGAGTAGTGGAAAGGGAAAGAAGCGCGTGAGGGGCTACTCACTTGGCTGGCACTGATGTAAAACATATCTGCGGATAAGGGTATATATTAGAGGGATCAGAAATTTAATAAGGGAGAGTATGGTGGGGTGGTGTGGGGAAGTGGATGCCAGGGCAAGGCAGGGCAAGCTCGGATGCCAAGCGAGGGAGGAATGTCTTTTCGCGTGCCCCGTAAACATTATAGGGTAACACATGCTGGAAATTGAGTATGTGGCCTGGTGGAAGGTCGCTGCCGAGCGTATAATAGTCTGCTCGCGTTAGGCTCCGGTTCGGACAGGTAGTCGTATTTACAGAAGCCAGTCGGACATCTGTCAGGCGCACAAGACTCCTTATTGAGCCGTGAACATCGCCGTCCACACTGCGGACTTTCCATCTCCCTCCCAACTACCAACTACCGTCTACCAACTACCGTCTACCGTCTACCGAATGCAGGTCACCCTACTACCAATAAGCCGTCTTTCCATTCAATCTACCGCTCGAAATACTTGCATTCCTGCACATCATTGCTGCACTCGACATGCATTCGTTGACAGGTTCATTATGAATCTAATTGTAATAGAAATAAACAATGATGCTTGGAGTTTGGCGACTAGCAGCGATGTCTGAGTGGATGTCTAGCATATTTAATGATTAATAATACTAGAATCGAATGATATAAGAGAAGAGGGTAAGTAGGATGAGAGGAAAGAAAGATGAGGCGACGAACTCTAGCGACGCGAACGTCAGACTTGGTTCCCTGACGTAATGCCAAACACAATACACATGCTCGACCTTGTGGTCTCTCGAGATATCTGCCTCTTTTCTCTGCGGACACATTAAGTGTCGTAGCGCTCTCCTGCGGCTGTCGGGCTGTCGAGCTCTGTGCCGGCTCCTCGTGAGTTGAACGAACTCCTGGTTTAATAAGTAAACAGAGGACAATTACAATGTACATCGGACGCGTTATCTCTGCCGCTGCTTGAAAGATCTGTTCGAATTCAGTCTCCTTTTGTTTACACTCGATGGTGAACGGGCCGAATGAGAGCCTCGCCTCTGTTTCAGATTATACCCTGAAATACCTAAGAACAGCCAGCACTTATCTTAAACCGCAAACCTCGCTGTTTCGCTCTTGATACATCTCATTAATATACTTCTTCGACCGAACATAATGTACACTTTCAACGAAGGTTTCTTCATTTTCTATTGCTTATCAACCCAGTTGCACGGCCAAATTTGTAGTAACACTCTTCTCTGCCACCGCAAATGCAATTTGCATTCGAAGAACGCTTGCTTACTGTAGATTTTCCGACAATAGTAGCGCCACTTAAATCCTGGGGCTCAACGATAATAATGGCAATCAATGGCAATTAATTAGACTTCGCCACAGACTCTCGCGAGAGTCTCCTTTTTCGGTTTAGCTATCCAAGTGTAAGAAACACGAATGAAGGCAAATATTTGAACAGAATTACATAGAATGGCAAAGAACGAATGAAGAGACATTAGACAAAGCTAGTAGAGAGTTGGAAGTTACCAGAAGACGAAGTGGACGAATCCATTGAGTATACTATTAGGGAAATGGGGAGGGAAGGTCCAGAGATGATGTAATGGGCAAAGGGAAGTTAAAAGTTTAATAGTAGAAGAGATAAAGTTGTCGGAGAGATAGGGAAAATAGGTCTGACCGTAAGAAGAAAGAATAGGTGGAGATATTTGCAGTTAGGATTCGTGTGGTCATAAAGTGAGGTAGAATTCCCTTGTTCGAGGGAGGCCAGGCAGTCAGGCAGGCAAGCAGGCAAGCAAGCAGGCCTGTTGTAAGAGTGCTTGGAATAGCCGGGCATATCCTAACGGATAACCCAGATTCGCCAGGCGAACTGATATACGTACGAACCGATGTCTCCTCCACGTGGATTAGCCGGCTCCCTTTCGTATGCAACTTTCGTACCTTCTTTCCCCCCGTGGACATGGCCTCGGCTCCTTTGCCTTTGCCTCTCCCTTTATCCTCCTTCCTATCTAAGTATGTGCGCCTCGCACTCCCACTTCTACCTATCTACTTACGTGCGTGCACGCGCACTCGCCCATACAACTAAGTACTCGCTCGCCTCTCTTCAACTGGCCCTCCCAGCATTCTCCACTCACTGTCTTTCAAGGCTCTTCCCCAAACATTTTTTCCTTACTACATATCTTCTCTCTTCCGTGCACCTCACCACGACAATCGAAATTCTTATCCAGATATCCCTGTCTCGATTCCAAAAGTATTGTCGGATTTAATAAGACGAATTTAAAAACGATTGAGGGAGGTCTCGGTTTAACGAGATAGGATCTCCGTTATAAATAGCCGCAATGCTTATTTGGGTATTTTGACACCTATTTGATAACACTTTTGATCAACCCGATCGACTTCTGTATTCTTCCATATGTCGATAGGATGTATTAATTACAATACAAAGGATAAAATACACGTAGAATCGTGGAAATGTTAATATTGCTGGATTAAGTGAGACGGTATTACTGATTCAATTGTTGGATCCATTAAGAAAGTGATGCTTTTCTGAGAGTGAGTTAAGAGAAGTGGGAGCTCGTCACTTATAAAAGCATCGTGGAGGCCAGATTGCTGGCTGAAGGAGATTAGCTGAGTTATTAGAGGGTCGTTAGAAGTCTACCTGCGTGTAATTAGCCGCTCGCTGCCAAAGATAATCCTGAAAACATTCGGCTAGCAAACTCCATCCGACAATGAGGAGGATGATTCACGAATGACGGGACGCGTCAAAGTGTATGTGGCCTGAGCGTGCTTGGCTGTATTGTCGCCCGACTTCCATTACACAAGAGATTTCTCGTCGATTTCTTGTCAAATCTTGCCATCGCAATGTATCGACTTTCTTGGAAAGGAGAAAATATGCTGACACCAATGTCAGCCTGCAGTTTCGAAACTCTTCACTTTATTGCGATTCTTCTTTTCACTCTCTCTCTCTTCTTTCCAATCTGAAAATTATTACTTCATTCGGAAGGTCTAATTATAATATCACTTATGCCACTTGTGTACAAGAATTATAATGTATTTAAATAATTATTAGATCTTCTAAACCTTGGAAATTATACTTCAAATGATGTTGAATCCTTTTTGAAGAACAGTTGTTGAAAGAACGACATTTGTATGAAAGGGATGAAGAGTAGAAGGCAATTAAAATTCTTGGAGTGTGGACCTCGGGCCGGAAAAGGTTGCCAATTAGGCATTTCGGCGTATGACCCAGTGAGAACGAAGTGATTTAATCTGATTGGCCGGAATCGATAGGTAGACTCTGACTATTCCTCCTCGGTACGGCTCTCTGATAGCCAGATAGGGAGATAGAGCATTATCTAGAAATGAGAGATATGAAAATGTCCACTCTCACGCGAGGCCTCGAAGATTCTATTGCCCGATCTCCGCGGATGATAAAAGTCCGACTCACGAATCCCGGAACACCGATAGAAAACCTTCATCGGAACGTGTCTCTTCAAAACACCCAACTTAATCTTCACTCACAACTTTTCCAATCCGTTTCGTTCAAGCCCACCTTCCTCCACCTAATGTCAAAGTAAAAGGTAGATGTTTCATACAACATCAACAACCAAAATCGACTTCGAGCCTCTTGATTTCTTGCAGAGAATAACTTTGTTGAGCCTGACAATTTCACAAGCTTTTTTACATTAGAAATGCAAGATTGGTGATAGAAAAGAGTGATTTCCATAAAAGAAATTGATTTGAAGTTTGATCCTTTGGGATAATTCGATAGGAAATAGTGGATGGATATCGTTTGGTGGAGGAGATCAGGAGGAGCGATTCTCCCGCATTGTAAAAAGACACGCGACAGAGTAAACACATCATCCCACTCATCCGATAGACACTCCCGCTGGCACTGGCAGACCAGCCAGTGCGCCTTCTCACGAAACGCTTTTTCTCCCGAAGTGCAAACAACCAAGATATTTCGAGCACCGATCGGCCCAAGCCTCACCCAGGCCCTACAAATCCATACGTCATCAGTCTCACATTTCGAAAAACTCTGCCCACTATCTCATCCTCAATGATTCCAGAAACCAGCAGGCATTTTACGCTTCTTCAATCGATCGCAATAAAGAAATTACACGAAACAAATCGGAACTTGCATTGCTAGTAATTTTCAAAGCCTGACGTAATTCAGGGTGGCGCACAATCTTTAAATTGGTACTATGCTTTTAATAAGACTAAGAAACAATTGCGAACTATGATTTTCCAATGGCTATTTCCTATGAGATAACCTTGACTGAGAAGGAGGAATTTTCCCGCGGATGTAAGAGGGTTGTCTATGAAAAAGTCGAGTGGTAAGTGCAGTGAGCGTGATGCTGCAACGTCAATAAGTTGCTGGGCACCGTAAAACATCGAGCTGATAAGTGAAGCGCGATTAGATCGCTCTTGTTTGCTCCTTCCCCGCCCATATTTGTACGGTGATGTCAGCGCTGGTCCATCCGGCCTGGGATTAGGTCAAAGTCTCTCTCTCGAGTCTCCGATAAAAAATCGAACCTTACCTGCTTGCTGCTCCCTCTCTCTCTCTCTCTCTCTCCTCTCCTGAGCATCCAAAACCATCGGCCGATATCGGCACAAGTGTTTTTTATTTGCTCTAATCTTGTGGCCGCGCGCACGCTTCGGCCTCAACGCAGACAGAGCCTGATTAGCCAAAAGCATTCGGAGCAATGTTTGCCCTCGATGAGTAACCTCTCCGCGAGCACCACCACCACACCAATCACCTCACCAATCCTTTGTTCCTCTCGATGGAGCTTCCCGATGATTTACAAGTTGAGAGGTCCACTCGAGACCCTCCGACTGTTTGCAGGGCGCAACCGAAATAAGAGATTTAACCGAAAGGATCGATCCTTAACAAAGTAGTCTCAAGGGCCAAAGCAGTTATAATCCTGCTTCTCGAGGCGTATTTTCGCTTGAAACCTGTATCCAGTATTGTTTTCCTGATCCTACAACTTTAACACGTGCCAGCCGCGTCTAGCTTTCGATTTGACTCTTGAATTGCCTCATCCAAATGACGGTATTCTGCATCGAGTCATCTTAGAGAGAGGGGAAAAGGGAGAGATTGTTGGAGGGGTTCGAGGAAGCTTGCGAATCCACGTTCTGGGAATGAAGAGAGAGGGCGGTCTGGGCCGGGGCTGTGCCGGGGCTGTGCCGGGGGTGCGTGTTTTCCTGGAGGGTGGTAAAACGACGGGGGCAATAAAAGGGATTAACGAGGACCGGCCCCCGGGTGGGGCTGCCGAGTGAATAAGTCAGGCCAAAGCCACCTTAATCCGCAATCGCGTTATTAGCACGCCATAAATGAATGTTCTAGAGTGGTCTGGTCTGGTCTGGTCTGGGCTCTCGGCCGATCCTCGCCAGTGATTTCCCGGCGAGTAGACGTTCAGTTAATGGCGTAGATCCTGCAGACGAGCACTGAGACAGCCGCGTCTGCGTCTCTGCTCCTGGCTGGCACCGCGACGGCGAGACGCGCCTACACTTTTAGAGCTTCCTTCTCCTAATCGTAAGCCCGGCATCCCCAGTCGCTAGCCTATACCCTTCGCATCCCCTCTCTCCCCCCCTCTCGCACCGCTCCCTCCCTCCTCAGACCAGATAAGACGGATCTGCATCCTTAAATGATTTTTAAATGCCCTTCCATGGGATAATAAAGATTTACGTCGCGCGCAATTGCTCGCCCTATTAACCCAACAGCATCCGTCTCTGCCTCTTATACTTTCCACTTCACTTTTCTCTCTAATTATACATTTTACTCGACGAGCCAACTACCCTCTCGACACTTGAGTTGGACTTAAACTCGTTCATTACTCCGCCTATTCTATCATTTTCTTAGTCCGCGTATTAATTACTCTCTTGACAGATAGTAATAGTGGCTGCTCTGTTGGGTAGAGTGGAGTGAGAAGTATCGGAGCGTGTTGGCCCGCCGACTTAATCCCGGGAAAGGGATTGGTGAATTCAGTGACACAATAGCATTTACCTCTGGCTTCTCGTTAGCGATCACAGCGGGGCCATTTACGCCAGCGGCGGATTAATTATCTAACAGGCCGACACTGCGCTGGTAAACAGCTATTCATTCAGGTATAGTCGGAGCGCCGCGCCGCGCCGCCGCAAGCAGGTACTCCGCCCCGAAGAAAGCCTCTGCGAAGGATGGTCACGTATTTCCCATCCTTTCATCTTCAATACCAGCCTGGCTAAATAGCGTTTGAACTTTGTGTGTACTTGAGAATGGAGAGTTGTCATGAAACATTGGACTTAAGGGCAGCTCGACTAACCGACGATAGGGGAAGATTTCCCTGTTCTCTTTGAGGGAGAGGTGAGAGGTGAGATCCACGCAGCATCTGACCAACGGAATAATTAACCCTTTCCCAGGTAGCCGGGGAAACGGTTGAGAGTCAACTGCTCCATCCCAACTTTTTTCTCCCATCATCTAATTTGACTTCCGCTGGCTTCCTCACGCGAGATTCGTATAATGACAAGGGTACTTTCTAGTCCGGGCGCCCCTTCTGGGAGCCTGGATCGCCCCTGGACCATCTGGACATCACGGTCAATCCTTAACCCCTTTCCTACTCTCAGATACCTCCTCTCACGCCAGATTGTGCATCATTACCAACTTAGATTCAACGAAGAAATTAAATATTTGCACCGTTACCGAAATACAGGGTTTTTAAATGAATCTATTGGAGCGAATATCTTATAAATAAACCAATTGTAAGTTCTGTACTTGACTTACAATGTCTTAAGAGTTTTTTAAATTAGAGAATTGTCAAACTAATGCGTATTCGAAGGTTTCTTGAATAAAACTTGGTGGAAACGAAGGAATTTACATTGAACGTCCGTCGTGTCGATGTTTCTCGTACAAGCTATGCTTCAGTGCATTATCTATCGTATAAAATGGGAAATTTGCATATCAGTTGCTTGGATGGCTAATAAAACATCTTGAATGGCTTGGAAGTTCGATCTGAGCGAGCGTTAGGTGAAACGCGAGGTAGAAGAGCATTTAGAAGGAAATCACGTATATAAATGAGGCTACAGGATGCGGAAGGGTGAAGGGGTGAGACTTAGAAAGTCAGGAGAAGTATCTCAGGTATCGGAATTAGCATAGGTAGATGGCTGGCTGGTCAGAGGGTGAAGCGAAAGACGTTGGATCAGCCAGCGGATGCTTCTAATGTCTCCGAGTTACCTGGAGTCAACTATTGTCCTGCATCAGTTTATTGGGCCCTCGAGATGCGTCTGTTGACCAACAGACTCGGCAGATTATGCGCTTTTTATCCAACCCAGGTATAAGATCCATCGAGTGACTTTTATTCTTCCTCCGAATAGGGCTACTCGAAAGGGTGGCACTGCCACCCTTCTCCCGCCTTGGACATCCTTCCTTCTTCACACCTGACTGCCCGCGCGCAGATCTTACTTGCAATGAACATTGCAAATTATTCCTCATTCCTCTCGCCCAAATACCGCTAATCTTATTCCTTGTTCAGATTCAAAGTAGACAATTCCTTGTACCGTAAGAATCAATGTTGTTGAACAAATGAGGACGAGTAGTCGGTAATTGATGAATTATACCGGAGGGATTTGCACTGCACCGAATATGCTAGTAGTGCGGCTTCCCAAGCATGTTTTCCTCGATTCACATTGGCAGAGAGACAGAATGAATACGGAGAAATGGAGAGGAGAAGGAGGAGGAGGAGGAGGAGGAGGAGAAGACATTTTTCCGAAAGACAGTGGGAAAGCGAGGAATGGCATTGTCGATATATCGCGTACACTGCACATGTAAGGTATCGTTCGCCCCTGGCTATTCCCTCTGCTGTGTCGAGGCAAGCGAACGCTCGCTCGCTCGCTGACGCGCGCGCGCGCACGCCTTCCCAACAACCTGACGCAAGTCTCCCAGCATACATTATCTACGAAACTTAAACGCGCTCGGTCATCCGTCGAATGACGCTGACCTTGCACCTTATCGTCGAGAAACTATCGTCGCCCGTTTTTCACGATCCGCAACGCCGGCTTCGTCCCACCGTACCGATCGACCTATCGCAGACTCTCCTCGCCCAGCACACTCCCGCCGTCTAATCGAGAATTTCGTGACTCCAACCAACCATACACCTTACTTCCATCGCTAATAGTTCATCCTCCTATCGGAAACTGCATGATTCTTCCTCTGTTCATGCTGCACATGTACGATTTGAATGGCTCTTGTTTCAATAATATCACCTCCTCACCTCGCCAAACAACCTTACAGGAAATATGCTTTCATTATGCTTCTGAGCAAGTTCTGCTCCAGCAGGATGGAAAACTAGCCTCCTTTCTTGTTATTGCTAATGGATAGATATTTTAAATCAATTTCAGAGGGAGCAGTTGCTCCAAAAACGCTAGTGTGTAAGGATAGTTCACTTTGGTGGTTGAAAAGTAAATGTTTTTAATAGGGAATTCCATCTGCGCACTCCGAGCCAGGCTTCATTTATTACTATCTATTAGCGAGTTTCCAAGAATAGTCTCCGATGGATCTTCTATGACGGTGCAGATGCGTACTCGCTCATTGTAAGTAAATGAGCTGATTGGAAAAGTTCGCAAGGTTAAGAAATAGTGCAGCGCTGCGCCTTGTACATACGCGCCTTCGAAATCTTGGCGAATTGATCGCAGATCGCACGGCCAACTAATACAAAGCGCAACATTGCGAATAAAAGAAAGCGAGAGTTCCCCGTCAAATGAAACTATCCTGCGAAAACGATGCTCGATGCTCGAGTTAGGCAGTCATCGTTAATAAAAATGGCACAATATTTGGTACAATAATTAAACACCAAAAACATTAATAGCAGCATCCTTGCAGAGGGTTCATTTCAAACAAATCTTTTCAAATGCTCCGTTTATATCATTTGCCCCTTGGCACTCCGAGCAACCTGCTTCTCTCGCATACAATGGAACACGTATTAATCTCTACGTTGACCTTTTCTAATCTGTCGTCAATTGAGCCGCGAGTCGAAATGGGCGAAAATGGGGGAAATGGGGGAGAAGGAAAGGAGAGTGCGAGAAGAACTTTCCAAGTGCAAAAGGTCAAGAGCGGAGAAGCATTGTAAAAGCAGGCGTCCTAACCATGAGTAGTATGTAGTAGTGTTATGGCTATGTAGTGGGTTCCTCGGATTGGATGGCCGGCCAGTTGGTACATCGGCGACGACATAGGTGCAGCCGTAGTGGGGCTAGCTATCGAACGATCAGACCGAGTGGCGAAGTCACATCAGCCGAAGTACGAAGGGCCCGTCCGCCGACTCGGTGGAGGGCTCGGTAGAAAGAAGTGAAGATAAGGGCCCCTTTCCCGCAGTGCAGGAAGGGGGCAGCTAGTGGGGGAGATAGATGGAGAAAGAGAGAGAGAGAGAGAGCGCTCTCGCGTGTGTGTGTGCGGTAGGGGTAAAAGCGACGTTAGGGTCCCACGAGAGGAGGAGAGCGCGAGACTGACCGAAGAGAGTACGGAGGGTGGGAGTGGGGGGGAAGTACGAAGGGCCAGATCTCCCGCGGAACTGATGAGAGCGGATCGAGAGCGAAAGAAGGCACGAGAGCCAAGCAAGCAAGCAAGTAAGGAAGCAAGGTAGAGGAGAGTGGAAGGTGGGTGAGCGAGTGAGAGGAGAGTGAACGCGCAGGCAGGCTGGCTGGCTGGCAGGGAGGCAGAGAGGCAGAGAGGCAGAGAGACTGGTCGGATCGGAGTCGTCGGAGTCGGAGAGAGAAGTAGGCGTGCGGGGTGGGGATGGGCAGTGTGGTGCGCTGGGAGAGCAGAACGAGCAGGTTGGCTTTGGTGGGTGTGCGGGCGGGGGGCTGGGCCAGCTCGGTACGGCGGAGAGCGGAGAGCGGAGAGGAGCGGCGACGGTGAGACCGAGAGAGCCGGGAGAGGGAGGGATGATGAGCCTGCTCGGGGCGCAGGCTGAGAGAAATTGTCAGAAGCGCCGTGTCACTTCTCCGCGGTGAGTCGGCTCGGCGTGACCTGTGTCTCATGGACCTTGCTTCGTCCCGTCTCACCTGGCGGTACCACCAATCCCCTCCCGATCACTCGACGCCGCCGGCACCCACCGCCGCCACCCTTCTTCTTCTTCTGCTCCTCGCTCCCGGAGGAGTCGCGCCGCACTAGCACCCGCAACCACGGCCCGAGCTGGACCTGCCACTGCCACTGCTACTGGTACTGCAGCCCGAGTGAAAGAAGGGAACGCCGGGGCGCTTTTTGGTGTTGTGGTAGAATCGGTGATAACAGAACGATAGCGGACTACCCGAGGCGGCGGCAGCAGCAGCAGCAGCAGCAGCCGTATCCGTACCCGTAAGCCCAGTGTGTCGCGGAGACTCGTCTCACTTTGGAAAAGAAAGAAAGAGACTGAGAGAGAGCGAGAGAGCCGGTCGATGGATATGGGAGAAACGGTATCGGTGACTATCGCGCGAGATATCGCTCCGCGGAGGAAGAGGTTTCTCGGTTTCTCGCGGGAAGAAGCCCTCGCGAGAACGGTGAGCGCGTAATCCGAGGTGATGGACTGTGTGTGTGTTACGTGAGAATTACCCCGCCGTACACACCGACCGACAAAGAGGGAGGAGAGAAAGAGAGGATCGACAGAGAGGGAGCGAGAAAGTGAGTGAGAAAGGCAGAGGCAGAGGCAGAGTTAGAGGGGGCAAGGGAGAGAAGGAGAGAAAGAGAGGAGAGGCTAGCAGAAGGCCCAGCAGCTCGAAGGATAGATAGCCAGAGAGAGAGTCTGAGGGAGAGATAGGGAGGGAGGCCGAGAGAGGGAGAGATCTATATACAGACACAGAGAGATCCACACATACACACTAAGGAGGGGGGAGAGGGTAGAGAGAGAGTGAGAGAGGGAGATTGGCTAGGACGAGGAGGAGGAGGAGGAGGAGGAGGAGGCCCTTACCCTCCGTCCACCTGTCCGCCCGATCGCACGGGGCCCCCTGTTTTCCCTCTCGCTGGCCAACGGCACCCCTATACGCATGAGAGAGCGTGCCCTCGGGATTTTACGGAACCCAGTGACCGCAGTTCACGCTCGACTCGCATCCCGTGCGGATGCCGGAGCGCGCCCCCCGTGTTAACAGAGTGTGTCGACGCCAGCGCGCGACACCAGTTCCCGTGGATTTTAACCCTGTGCCACGATAGACCTCGCTCACCTGCCCTATGAGCCCTAGAGGATAGACACTGGACCATGGATTACTCGACGAAAGGTATGTCATCAGACATCAGACCGTACACCACATAATTACGTACTCTTTCCGACATTCCTCGCTACTGCTCCAATTCTCCCACAAATTTGCCCTCCTTCTCTCGTCATCCACACATTCGAAATACGTGAAACGAGGAGCTCGGATGCTGCATGGCAGATCTTTGCTAACGGCTTCAGTGTTTATGTTATGGTGCCTCGAATACTGCTCGCATCTATCTTCTCCCTGTAATCTCATGTCATCTCGCGCAAGGTGCTCCCTTTTCATAAGACACCCCTTGTTTCGTCCCTTAAGAGTGTACGATGTTGTGAAAGATTGTGGCAATGATTGGAATGACTCGAGCGAGTCGAAGCTTTTGCTAGAATGATTTGCCGTTGGGATGAGGCTGGAGAGATCTAATCGGCGGCGAAATCTGAGAAATCGAGGCGGGCCGCGGACGAAAGCTGACGAGATAACGAGATTACGCGGACCACGGACGTGACGCAATCGGTATCCTACCGCAAGCAGTTTCCAGGAAGCTGGTATCGATTCTTTTTTGGAGTCGCTTTGATAGCCGCGCCAGCACCCTACCACCGATAGCTACTCTCCGCTCTTTATATCCAGGTGTCTCTGATAGAGACTCGACTCCTCTCCCTTCTCTCGCGCTATTCGACTCGCAATCGGGATAGGCATATTTCTGCCTTGGCAATTAATAGATATAGCTTGGAAATGGACGACGCTCGAGTGCAGATGACACCGGATACTCGCTCCGAGCGGGAGCACGTAGCTCCAAATGACGTGTCAAGCTTTCTAATCTATCAACAGTTATTGAGAGACAGCCAGAGAGCGTGTCCCACTGTGTGCGCGTGTTTGTCTGTGTCTGTGTGTGTGTGTGTGTCTGCGTGCGAGAGCGAGAGAGGGAGAGACTAAGCTAAGCGAACGGTAGTCGCCAAGTCCACGTAGATAAGGACCTTTTGTGCTAGCCCTTATCTCGACACACTCTGTCGAAATACTCTCTCGTGAAAGCCTCTCTGCTTCCCTCGCGTTCAACTCTCGCAGCATTCGTCCTCAGCCATTCTGGACCCACTCCTACCCTACCCTCCTTGCTAATCTCCATTCTCAACTTTGACTGACGGATGTAGACTTTGCAAATCCTTGCCAAAACATTGCTGCCCGATAGAATCTTGATCAGGGAGGACAAGCTTCTCTTGGTCAGAATCTCTCGGCGTCTTAGAGCTCAGAGCAGACAGTTTTAGTAGTCCCTCGACTTCTTACAGCGAGTATATCTGTTTCTGGTTCAGCGATGAGAAATCCGGGTGTGTCTCATTATTATATGCCAAGGGATTAAACTTATCTGGGGAATGGCTTTGGTTAATCGTTGCTTGGGGCAACAGGATGGACCGATTTTATATCCGATCTGTCAACTGCACTGTCCAAGTAGCCAAATGGCCGGGAGTTATTGTAGTTTCTAGTGGCGGAGTCGGAGGAGAGTGACTTTGATGTGAGTGATGTGAGTTTGGACGATGTAGCCTGACGTAGATGAGACATTAGTACGTGAGTGGATCGTTATCGCGCTCTGTATTCGCACGTGAAAAAAAGACGAGAGAGAGGAGGACGGAGTGGTGCGCGGCGCGGCGCGACGTGCGGCGCGGCGGCGGTGTATGTAGTTGAAAATCGGGCGGCACGCGTTTCGAGGTGCGCGCTCTCTGACGTACGTAATACATGCGAGAGCGAGCGAGCGAGTGCCTACCACCAATAGATTAGCTACGCTTCGCTGAAGCCTCTGTCGAATAAGATTCTGCGTGCCGCTTAATCGAGAGAGCCCGATAAGCTTGGCACATTGTACGTGGAAGTTGGCCGCGACGGGATGAGCCAACTGCCACACTCTCAAACCTTCCTCGATTCGATTGATCGAGCCTAGACCGCTTCGCTTCTCCAACTCTCTCAGCTACAAATCATACTCGCTCTTGAATCTGCGCCTCCAAAGATTCCCACTCGCCACGCCACGCCACGCCACTCCAATTCCACATGCGCCTGTCATGCGCGGACATTGAGTGCTCCTCGCTTTCTTTTTTTTTTATAGTCACTGCGCTTTTAGTTGTAATTAGTCAACGCGACGAAAGGACCAACTAATATTATCTGAATTCGAATGGAAGTATATCTAATTATCCCTTTGATTGGCCTTGATCAATAATTAGTTGGCCAAAGTTTTGCAACATGATTATTTTACGCTGGCCTTTCTTTTCATTGATTGGCGAGGGATGCAAGGTTAGTTTGTCACTGGAGTCCCTGGTGAAAAGAGAGCTCCTCCATTCCGTCCAGGTTTGCCGGAGGTAGAATTAGGGTGTGGCGTGCAACGTCAACCGCTCCCTTTTTCCACCCCCAGCCGAGTTCCACCCCTTGCTAAGGTAGTCTAATTAGCAATATTGTCCATCACGAACAGGAACACGCCGCAACTGGCGCGCGCTCTTCATATTACTGAGATCGCCTCGGCAACGTACAGATAAAACTCGCCTCTCCTTTAAAATATGCATTAACATGTCTGGTATTTTTAGAAATTACTAGAATAACTTTATCATCTTCTTACCAACTAGAATCGTTGGACTAACATTCAATTAAAGGACTTGTCTGAAATAATCAAGAGATATTCAGTGGCGATTGGAAATCTCTTTATTGTTGTAGTGATATGAAAAAGAAAAGAATTTCTTTGTGATTTGCCGTCTGGAGGAGAGTTGGGTTAGCGTCATTCAATGTCGATCTAAGGGTGCAGGGGGTGGTAGGTATGACAACGGTGGCTAGGTACATGCGGAAACACTCGGTTGGGCCACGTATACGAGGAGATATACACTCGCTTAACTTCACCTGACATCTCCTCTAATGACTTAGGCAACTTAAACTTTGCGAACAATGGTCAATTCTCGGATCCTCCTACATTTTTCCACCAAGGTTTTTTGAAGTTGTTAGTTTCAATCCTTTGTTTAAGGCTGAATAAAATCAACTATCGTTGCAAGCTCTTCCTTTTCGAAGCGAACATCTTCCTCTTTCTTCTTTTATCGAAGAAAAGCAGAGTAGCCGCCCTCTTTATCTGGAGTTGAGGTCATTCCTTCGGTTTACCGAGGAGCATCAGCCTTTTTCGAGAAAGCCGAGACAATCGCTGTTTGCCAAGATATCAGCTTGTTTCAGAATAAAGACTTTGCGCGGCCAGCGAAGAGATCTCTCGGACTCTCGCACTCGCGGAGTAGGATATAAGACTTTATTTAAATCTGGCTCGCACCATATTATGCTGGGTCAAGTATTGTTGCGGATATAACCTCGCGACTATCGATTTCATTCATTTTGGTCAAAGGCATCGTTAATATCAGCCTGCCCCGCCACGACTGACATTTAAAACGCGAAACTTTATCAATCTGCATTGATAAAAAGCCGCACGCAAGCCGATACCGTCTAATTAAAACAATGGAATTTAATTCTCTCAGTAATGGAGAAGTGGACGCTGAAATCCACTCGTTTCTTAAAACACCCCAATTTCTCCACGGGAAATTTCAAGCATTCATTTGCGGATTTCATTATAAGATTTTTGTGATTTAATTTGGTAAATGTTTAGAAGTTTCAACTTGGAATTTTATGCAGGAATGAGATTGGTGAGAGTATGCTTTTGGGGGTGGAGTCTTCTAGCTAGGAGATTTTATTGGCGATTATTATTTGGTAGAAAGTGACGGGACGAAAGAATGTGGCGTGATAAAGCGTGGCGAGATCAAGTATTCTTACACATATTATGAGCGGGTTATCTTGATGTCGATAAGGCACCACTAAAAACTTGACCATTTCCGATCGGCCGATTGCGAAACGCTGAACTCGGGACATTTCGCTGGCATGCATCAGCAGAATTAAGCAGAGATTTTGATAATCATCAGTCTGCCATCATACTCGACTTCAATCTAGAAATATTCGTTCTAACAACTCTAACCTTTCACTGCGCATAAAAAACTAGTGCAATTACTAGCAAAGAACATTTGGTTGTCCGGGCGATAAAGGCCTAAAAACTAGAGAGCTCTTACAATTCCATCATCCATCCATCCATCCATTTGATAGATTCATCGATGTTAATAGCCGAAAGCTTGCATAATTGATGATCGGGGGGTGGCGGCAGCGGCGTCGGCGGCGTCGGCGTCGGCGGGTGGAGAGGGTGCGTAGCCATGGGGACGGACGGGTAATTCGGCAGAATATTACTTGTTTGCGCGTGGTTGCAAGGGAACAAAGGAGGAAAATAGTGGAAGAAGAGCGATGGTGGAGGTGTATTGGTGTCTGCGAGTGAGAGAGTGAGGTGGCGGGTCGCTGTGCCGGCGGCGTCGGCGGCGGCGTCGGCGGCGTCGACGGTGGCAGTAGGCAGTAGGGAGCCATAGTTGGCTCTCGGGCAAAAGAGGGTGGCTGTTTGTTACGGCTGGGTAAGTCCAAGGTTGTCAGGGCTACGACTCTCGAAACACACTAACACCGACCGCCATCTTTGCCTCACACACTCGCCCTCTCTCTGTATCTTCGTCTGTCACTCTCTTTCTCCATTTGCGTGGGTGTACCCGCGGGAAAGAGCCTAGAAGAGAGCGGGGATCGAGCAATCCTTGGAGTGGGGGGCTACAAGCGGCCGAGAAAGAGAACCGGAGAGAGAGAGAGTGTGACGGAGTGAGAGACCCAAGCCGTTGGAGGGGAAGATGAGATGCGTCGGCGGCGGCGGCGGCGGCGGCGGCGTCGGCGTCGGTGGCGAGGGAAGGGGCAGCTCAGCTCTCCGGAGAGAAAGAGATGATAGGAACGGAAGCGAGAGCGCGGCGACAGGGCGGAAGATAAGTAGAGAGAGAAAGAGAGTGAGTGAGTGAGTGTGAGTGCGGCAGGGTGGGTGAGCGGTCGGGGGAAAAGTGGCGAAGTAACGCGCAAGATCAGCGAGAGATAGCTCGAAAAAGGAAGCAAGGGGAAGAAGTGTGTGTGTGTGTGTCTGTTGGTGGGTCGGCGTATGAGGTAGCGCGGCGGCACGTAGGGCGAAGGCTACCCCGGAGGGACTTTGATGAAGGGACAGGAAAAAAGACGAGGAGATCTCGCCGATGATAGCGATGAAAATGCGAGATCCCATTGCCGTTCCAATTACGGCGCGCGAGGAAAATGAATTGCCAGGCTGGAATTAGCTTCTCTCGCTCATTAATTTTCAAGGAGATGCAACTTTGCCAGGTTCGCGAGAAAAACCCTCGCGTATGTACACTTCTTCTGTACGCCGAGGTACAAATGTTCTTTCATCCCATACAAGCATGTCATTCGTTTCCTGCTCCTTTCAAAGTTTTCCGCAGGCTAATTATTTATCAATAACATCTTAATAAAAGTAAGGGGGATTCCGGTCAGAAAATCTTGATCAGTTGGTGGTTCGGCGAGACAGGCAGGAAGAGTGTTAATAAAAAAAAGAAAGAGGTGGCATTTCCTGGCTGGAGACTGGGCCGTGAAAAGTTGGAAAAGCGAGAGAAGAGGAGAGGAGAGGAGAGGGATGCGAGGGGGTGGGGAGAGAGCGAGTAAGAAAGAAGGAAGGAGAGTGAGTGTGCTGGGAGGTAGGAGATGGAAGTTGGGGCGGGGGTCGTCGTCGCGCGCGAGAGAGAGAGAGTATAAGATAAAAGTGCGGCAAGAGATGAAGAGGGGTACCAATGGCTCGGCGCTCCCCACCAGAGCACTGGAATCGCAGCATCCTGAGAGCGCCGGTGGTAGGGATAGAAGGCGCTTGGCGGAAGTGCGCATGTACGCCCTCAATGGACTGACACTGCTCCCTTTTCCGCAGGGCGCCTTCCGCCTTCTCCCAATTGCCGACCCTTGCCAAGGGTGCACTGCAGATATAGGCGTGGCGTTCGCCCTCCGACACTATGTCCACTCACCCTTAAACACCGCATCCACTTCCCATCGATGATTCCCCGAGGAAATTGTGGATTTTCCGCCACTCTCCAATTTGCTCGCACAGATTTTCACCTTTCATGACTAACAGTCCGAACAATTAAATTAATCAAGCTCTTTAAGACTCGAGTCAATGTAAAAGGTAGACATGTGTGTATTTATGTAAAAGTTACGTGATGTTGTTGCAAGAAGAAATTCATTGTTGTTTGCGGGGTGTAAAAGTAGAAGGCCTAGATAGCTCGAGATCGACACGAAAGGACTGAGCCTAATTGGCAGTGTGAAAAGCGGCAAAAAAGGCGATTCTGGTGAAATCTGTTATAGATTCTGGCGAGTGACAGGTGGAAGCGCGCCGCAGCTTGTCAGTGGGTGCTTTCCATTTCTAACGATCTTCGAAGAGCGAACGGCAATGGTTACGGCGCTCTGTGAACCACGGCAAGCGATTTCTAATTTTCCTAGGAGCGCCTCCTCCTCTCCACTTCGCACCACTAATTCCTCGCGAAATCTACAGTTTTTCAAATCCTCCATCGGCTCGACTTCTTTAATTTCCCATCGGAAGCGCTAATTTCCATTCCTCGAGCGGTGCTCTGACTATTATTGTCCCTTTCGTTGTTTGATTTCATTTATTTTCACTTGCTGGTACTTCATTTGCTTTGCTAGTACCGCTTAAAGTAGTCAATAATTTCTTGGAGACTCTTTGGAAATTATACTCGGCGTTGGATGTATGGAGAAGCTGCAGAGAGAGACATTCCACTTGATATTACACATGTATGTAGTAAAGATTTATGTGCCGGGGTTGGAGGATCATGTGATGTTAAAGCGCTCGTGACTAATTCGTATCGGGTTCACGTTCCAGCAGGCGTTTAAGCGTAATGCGTGCCATAAGCGTGCACGTAGACCGCAAGCAAAGCGGGCGAAAACCAGTTTCTCGATCTGCCCGCCGCTGATTTACTCTGGCGAACTCACCTGTCCTCTCAGCCACAGAATCGACGACATCGAGAGACCACCTCCTCTCCTCCTCTTATTCACCGCCAGCTTGTCCGACGCACACTTGACACATGTTCGCAATCTCTTCGATCCAAGAGCGAAACGCCTCGTAATACAATACTTGTTCACACTTAGCAGTTCCGCGCCGCGCAATTCCCACCCGTCTACAACTAAACGCTGATTAATACTCGATCGCAATAGGACTCTGCTTTGTTTCACCATTGTTCTCGCTCAGGGATGGGCATTATTGGAACGGAAAATGCCCACCAATAATTTTATTGGGAGGCGAAATGCATGCCAATAATTTTATTCGCGCATTTTCAGTCCCAATAACATTATTGCCGCACATTTTTCGTCCCAATAAAATTATTGGCGGGCATTTTTCGTCCCAATAAAATTATTGGTGGCCTTAATTTATTGGTTAATGCCCATCCTTGTTCTCGCTCCAGTCAATCAAGCGCTTTATAGAATTTTTTTCCTTCTTCCATTCGACAAAGATTCTGTATTTTTTACTTGTCTCTATGAGATGGATTGGTAGGCGACGTTGTGGCTCCTCTTGTAGCTTGTACTTTCTAACACGAAGAAACTACATGGGAAATACGGTTTCCAATGGGAGATGCATAGTTTCACGTAAGGAGGATTCTTGATGGAAGATTAAAGCGTGTCTCGGTGAAGTTGTATAAAGGAATGAATAGTTTGCCATTGAAGAGAGTAAGTAGGTAAGCAAGCGGAGGTCGTCGATTGTTATCAATCGATGGCGAAGAGTGGCTGGCCGGGAGATAAGTGGAGATGGGGAATCATTAGTTGGATCCGAGAAGGAAAGTCAACACTCGTGACAATGATCTTAAGGTCGGTTAACCGTGAGCAGAGACTGATAAGAGGTGTAAGGTGTATTTTGCCCCGCGTACCTACTTCCTGCCGCATAGAGCCTCCCATAATCTGGATTGCCGCGCGCAAATGTCAATAATGCTCCGTTTAATCTCAATTCCGTGTCACGCGAGAATAGCACCGAGCCAGATACCGGGAAAATTACGGGATCGTAAAGACGCGCGGCCCGCTTCGACCTTGCCGTGCTCCATTTCTTTCCTGCCATCTTTCGCCGAGGCAAACACTTTTCTCCAAATCACCAATCGAGAACCCCCTACTTACTTACATACCCTTGAAAAACCCTCATGAAAATTCGATTTAAATGATTATTTCTATTAGATTTCAACTATTTGTCGGATAGATGAAGTGGATCAGCTTAATGAAGTAATTTAACATCTGAGAATCTCTGAATTTCTCTGACACTCGGAATGAAGGACTGAGAGTGCGAAAGTAGAGTAGCAACAGTAGAGGAGAGTGATACAAAGTAAGAATTTGAGGCGTAAAGCGTCGAGGGGCAGAAACAGGCAGGCAGGCAATCTATCGAGGAAGCGTATCTGCGAGACTTTTTTCAATGAGTCCGGCAGTGGAGAGTCGCGATAATAGACCGGCTCGGTATCAGAATCGGAAGTGTGCTCCAGCCACGACTGCTTACTCCAGCGAGGAATGTTGTCAGCCTCTCAAGATGCGGTGGCATAGCTCGCGCTAGTACCGCTCGGCGACTCGGCCTCGTTGCTCTGGTAAATAAGGACGAGTGTGGTTAAGAAGGCCTGATAAATGTTATTGTACCTCTCCGGCTTCATCTGCGGTTCTTCTATCAGCTTCCGTTCTCCTTCGCGTGTTGACGCGTACTTGGAGGCATCGTACGTCCACATCGGATGGACCCCTCGCGTTCCCAGAGCTCGCAGAGCGCGACGCAACGCCGCGCCGGAGGTTAATGAGAGACGGACGGTACTTTGCGCCCATTAAATCCATCGCGTAACGACATCCCATCCCGGTCATCTCCGAGATTTCGTAATAAAACGGACGACACAGCCCCTGATCTGCCTAATAGATAGTCAGCCGGCTTGCGCTCGGCTCGCCTCCTTAAGAAGATTGCATTGCATCGAGAGGCCAAGATGAATTGTAAAAAAGATGAGAGTGGGAAAGCGAGTGGGCTGCAGTAGAGTGTCAGATCGTTTATTCTTTTCCTTGATAAGTTCCTCTGCAAGTTGAGAGGAATTCCTCGTCTCTCTTTCGGTCGATAAGCTTCTGACTCATTTCCTAAAGCAGCTCTTCCTCCTTGATGTTGCAGTGACGGCGAAAACTGGCTTGGATCAAGAGCAGGAGAGAGAAGCGCCAGCTGATGCTGCGTCCCCGCCGTCGAGTGTAAGTTATTAAATGAAGTGTTTAAAGGGAATGTGTGATTTTGCGAGAGTGAGGAAGAGTGTGAATGTTAAGTGAGAGTGAGAGGATATTAATGTTGGATATAAATTGGGTATTTCTATGAATGGGATAATATTGTTGATGACAGGTGGAGCTATCGGAGAGCGCGCATCCCTGTCCAGCCTGTCCGACGGTGCTCTCGAGTTCGCGAGAGCTCACCACCCACCTACGAGGGCACAATTCCCCGAGGAGCACAGACTGCAGCGGCGAGGAGGACTACTGTTGCGGCGTGTGCAACAAAGTGCTGAGCTCGGCGAGCTCGCTGGACCGGCACGTGCTGGTGCACTCGGGTGAGCGGCCGTTCAAATGCAAGTATTGCGACATGGCGTTCACGACCAACGGCAACATGAACAGACACCTGAGAACGGCGCACAGAGCGGACTCTCCGTCGCCGCAAAGTTGCACAGACTCCGAGGGTAGCAGCGACTCGGAGAAGCCGGCCAAGAGGCGACACATCGAGGAGTACAACAACAATGAGATCGCGAAACGCAACTCGCCCGATCTGATGGAGAGCGGCAAGTCGCCGAGCAGCCTGATGGGCAAGAGGAAGTGCCCGGACTTCCTCAGCGACGGAGAGACCGGCCTCAGGAAGCACAAGATTCTCCTGAGTAACTCTAGGAGCGAGATGAAGCCACGCGCCGATGATAATCAGAACGCGTACAATTGTCCGGTTTGCGGCAGGCAGGACTTCGCTACCAGTGCACTCCTCGAGGCGCATCTCGAGCGCAGCCATCCGGAATTCCCGGCCAAGTGCGACGCCTGCAACCTGTCCTTCAAGAACCATCGGGTCCTCAATCTCCATCGGTTCATGATTCACTTCGCGGAACACTCGGTCGGGAACACCGCGAGGAATCTCCGCAATTCCGTCGTCGGCTTCAACGATCTGACTTTCGTCGACTTCTCCTCGGATAAGTTCCCGGCAATCGCCAGGGCGGTCTGCGAACAGTCCCTTCATCGGCCAGCCTCCGGTGAACTCACCAAGTTTCAGTGCTCCAAGTGTTTGAGAGCTTTCCCCTGCAGATCGGCCTTGGAGGCCCACGAGACTGATTGTGGCAATCTTAGTTCGCACAGCAGACACCTCGAAGATAGTCCATCGAGACGAGATGACTTCTTTGCCGGTCTGGACCTTCAAAACAAGGCAGCGCTCACCGAGGCCAAGGAGGGGAAAGATCTCGCGGATATCCAGAGCATTATCTCGGTGACTTCGGGCCCGATCCTTCAGAATTTCCCTCGCTCGGACGCCAGCACGCCCGAGAGTCACATTAAATATAATCCGAACATTGGATCGTCCGGCTCCTCCGGCACATTCTCCTCGGAATACCACGAGGAAGAGGCTCAGGACGCCTTTGCCGCGGAGTTCCGGAAAATGAAGCTCAAGGGAGAATTCCCTTGTAGACTGTGCACCGCGATATTCCCGAATCTTAGGGCCCTCAAGGGTCACAACCGGGCGCACATGGGTGTCGGGCCTGGTATGCCATACCCCTGTAACATGTGCCCCTACACAAGTACCGACAAAGCTACCCTCGTCAGGCATCTTAGATCGCACAACGGCGATCGACCCTACGAATGTTCCCTCTGTAATTATGCCTTTACTACCAAAGCGAACTGCGAGAGACACGTGAGAAATAGGCATGGCAAACTTACGAGGGAAGACATTAAAAGTGTGTTGATCTACCATCCAAATGAGGACTCGACCAACGACAGCCTGGAAAGGAGCTCGCCACGAGTGATAAAGGACGACGTTCGGAAAAGTCTGATCTACCCTAATGAGCGAGATGATCTGCAACAACAATCGCAGATGCACTATCCCCCTGTGCCAATGGACGTGCGGGGCGATCTCAGGATGATCGAGGAGGCCAAGATGCACAATTCAGGGCTCGCGTTGGCGCACAAGCTGCCCATGAACCATTTCGATAAGAATGATTACCCGAAAGGCACGCAAGCCCTCGAGCTCGCGCAGAGGAACGTTGAGGAGGGACGCACGCCACAAGATCTCATCGGGAAGTCCGAGTACTCGAAACTGGACGACGACCAGGAGTCAAGGTCATCGGAAGGAAGCGTCTCTCTAGTCAGTGATACCAAATCAGATTCGCACCAAAGAATACAAGCTAGTCCGATGAACTTGAAGAAAGCTCTGAACGGCCCGTCGGCCGAGCACTCTGGGGAGGATGCCCCATTGGACCTCTCGATGGACGTGCTCGACCTCAGCAAAAAGTCGAAGGAAAAGGATGATAATGAGTTGGCCGGATCCCAGGATCAGTACGGCAAGAGTCAGAAGGAATTGTACAACGCCACTAGCCAGTTACTCCTCACGGAAGCATTGTTAAAAGCGGGTCAAGGTGGTTCCCAGCCCAGTTCACTCGAGGCTCTCTACGCGAACGCTCACTTGCTCTATCGCAATTTCGGTACATCCTTCGCTGGAATGGGCGCTGGAATCTTGCCCCCCTATCTCTTCAACCCCCACGTCTTCGGCCAGGACTTCACCATGAAAGAGAGACTCCAGAAAGAACTGATCAGAGGCTTGCAATTGACCAGCGGTGGCACTTTGATCGAACCACCGCTTGCCAATTCTCCTTTTACCGGACTCTCCCAAGCAAGAGAGCTCAACACACAGCCGGCTAGTGAACAAAGTGAATACGCCAAGTTCTTGGCGTCAAAGATCGCCAATAAGTCTATGATGAGCCGTGAAAAGGCTGACAGCGTTCCGTCCTCGAATTCCGTAAAGATGGTCATCAAAAACGGAGTTCTCATGCCGAAGCAGAAGCAACGACGATACAGAACGGAGAGACCGTTCACGTGCGAGCATTGCTCCGCCAGATTTACCTTGAGGAGTAATATGGAAAGACATATCAAACAACAGCATCCTCAGCATTGGAGTCAGAGGCCGAGAGGTGGTCATTCGACTCGAGGCAGGCCGCCCTCCAGTCACCCAACCCTATTGCAGAACCTTGGTCAACCTCCCTCTCAACTATCTCAATCCTATCAAAGTATTTTACCAAAAGTTGAGCAGTCCGCTACTCCAGATTTACCCAAGCATTCCATTTCCGATCAAGTCAAGTACGCGATCCTGGCGCAGCAGCTCAAAGCCAACAAAGTCGACGAGAATGACTCCGAAGAGGAATTGGTGATCGATGAAGAAAACAACGATAAAGAAACACAGGAGTCGCAGGAGCAGAGTGAACACCCTACCAGTTTACTGAGGGGACAGTTGGAAGCGGGCGAACCTTCGAAAGAGAATGCCATCAAGAAGGAAATGGACGAATCTGGCGAGATTGAATCTGAAGAGGCGATCGAAGACAAAATTGAAGATATGGACAAATCTATCGAAGAGGAACACTCGGAAAATTTGTCCTCGAAAATCTTCAAAGCCGAATCTATAAATGATAAGATGGAAGAGAAATCTGAGGATGGCACAACCGATTTGGCCAGTGTTTCGGAATTATTGGACAAAGCCTCGCAGCAATACCATCAGTTCCAGCCCCAATACCTCAGCGATGAAGAAGGTCTGGTAGCTTCAACCAGTGACTGCAACAATTCCGGCAGTGATGAGAAGTCAGACTCAACGAATTCTGTCAACTCCGTCAACACTTCAGGATCCTCGAAGAAGAAGAAAAAGAAAAAGAAGAAGAAGAAGAAATCGGCCTACTCGATGGCACCAAATAGGGTGAATTGTCCATACTGCAAGAGACCATTCCCTTGGAGATCATCTTTGAACAGACACATCTTGACCCATACCGGGCAAAAGCCATACCAGTGCGTGCATTGCTCACTACTCTTTACTACCAAGTCTAATTGCGACCGTCATTTGTTAAGGAAGCACAAAACAAATCCAAATAAGATTCGACGAGTGAGGACATCCTCTTCCCCCGAATCCCACATTGCCATGAGCAACAACAATATTTTTTCCATGAGAAACGTTCCAGAAAGGCCGTACAAATGCAATCAGTGTCCCAGTTCGACATTCTCAACTTTGGGCAATCTGAAGAAGCACCGATCAACGAAACATTCTCATAAGATTAAGAGCAGGCCAGAAAGTCCTGTGAGTGAGCCACAGCACAGTGAGCACAGTCCCGAGGAATGTCAAAAGCAAAACGAGCAGACGGATTACGACAGTCAATCATCGAGTGTCTCGGAAAATATGGATCAGCCACCACCATCAGTAATAGACGGTGGGAAATCGAATTCGGAACCACCCGCCCCATTAAATGATACACCAAGATCCCGAAGACCCTCGCCGAGATCATCCCCTGGACCAAGTGACTTACCTTTTAAGTGCCACTTGTGTGATAGTGGATTCGCCGAACGACAAGACTGCTTGGAGCATATTAAAATGAACCATAAACGATCGTACGAGATGCTGGTAGCAAAGGGAGCTCTCGACATGGATATTGACGGAGTGGAGGATCAGCCGCAGCCACCGCCACCGCATCATCCTAGTGACGGTGAAGAGAAGCGTGGCCGATTCCCAGATTACAGTAATAGAAAGGTAATATAGCCACTAGTTTTTCAGTCTTTAGATTGTAAAGCCTCGAAGAGCAATGAAACTTGTAGAAAACTTTTGACCAGGCTTCTTGGGATGATATATTTTATTTAAAATATTGTTTACTCTCTTTCCAGGTGGTCTGTGCCTTCTGTATGCGGCGATTCTGGTCAGCCGAGGACCTCCGCCGCCACATGAGGACTCACACGGGCGAAAGGCCATTCTCCTGCGATATCTGTTGCAGGAGATTCACTCTGAAGCACAGTATGCTGCGTCATCGGAAGAAGCATGAGTCGATAGACAGTACGATGTATGTGGGGACCAGTGGCGACGAAGAGAACGCTCCTAGTCAACCACCGACAATTACCCCCAGGAGCCAGCAGCAGACGCCAGCCTTGATAGCCAATGGCGGAAATGCCTTGATCCAGGACAGAATCTCGTTGCCTACGGTGGCCCCGGTTGCCACCGCCGATGCTGCACCCAGTGGCCTTATGAGGTTCAACCCTTACGAGAAACTGACCAGTTTCACCGGTAAACTGGCCAATATCCCGCCGAGTGCGAACCACGAGGGCAACGACGGCGCTGATAATGACTTGATCTCCAATCTTCTTGGCATTCGTGACAAGAACTTCATTGACCGGGTGCTCCAAGCATCCGCGGACGATGCTGCCAAATTGTTGGGCATTAAACGTTGCCAGGAGTGAAGAACACTCGCGTACTCTCGGTTGAATCTTCACGATCGTGCCTTATGTTCCGCGCGCCCGAGGCGCGCCGGATTCGGTAGAGTCGTCTTTTGGAGGATGATCTGGTGGACTGACTTTCGTCCAGATCGTGTTCGTTCAGTAATACCATCGTGCATTTTATTGCCACGTCAACCAGCCACGTGATTGGGATAAATGTACCAGCAGGTAGAAACTATCAGCAATAGGATGCAACTCCTTGTTTCTTAAAGGGATCGAGCCGCCCAGTATTGTTTCTCTGTTCCGGTCATAACAGTATTCTCATTCGGAGAATCTGTCATAGCCGGAACGGATTTTAAGAAATAAGGAAGAACGCCCTAGTTCCTGGAACATTTATCTCCTGGCAGTGAAGAGAGCAAGCAAGCTGATGCCCACCGGGAATCTCCTCGTTTTTGGTTGTGCCTACTTTCCACTTTCTTCGTTTCTTCTCTGAACAAGGGGATACCAAGGCGTATCGAGTCTCTCTGTCTCGAGCGCAACAGTGTACGTACATGTTTCGGTATTATGTATATATGTGAATTAAAGTAGTTTAGGGTGAGGCGAGTGGTAGGTGCGTGCCGTCGTGTATCAGAGGCAGCGTAGGAGTCTATCAGAGGGAGGAAGGGAGGGAGATGGCGGCTGGTCGTTGCGGTGGACAAGTGAGTCTGGCCAATGCACCGCGAAGCATTTAAATCCAAAGATACGTTTTTCACAACGAGATAAGCTAGCCATACGTACTTTGATTCTATTTATTCTTTAGTGTTGTATGTTCGCGCGAGTGCCGCGAGGCCAAAGGTGCCCATTCTTTTGCGAGCTTTAGTTCTTAGGAGCGCTGTGTGTGTGTCTACGAGCGGAAAACCAAGTTGACCAGACCATCGTAGACAGAAGCAGCGATGTTATGTTATAAGGAACGCGTTTAACTCGTCGTGACGATTAACCGATCGTTCTCACGTAGACGTACTTTGCATTCTGGGCCGTTTAATCGGTCCGAGCGGTTCTAGAATCCTTAATCTTAGTCCCATTGGCGTCCGGAAGATTCATTCCAAGGAGAAAGAGAGCGATACGACGGAGAGAAAACGCGCGCGGAAAAACCTAGAGCAATATAAGAAAGTTTATCGTATATGTACTAATCGATTTATATTTCCTCGCGTTAAACCTACTGTACATAGATAGCCTAATTATAGCCTCTCGTAGGTCGGCCTTTGGTCCAGATATATCGTGGATAATCTGCGTATACATATATATATATATACATATTATATATAAATGAGTTTATTCGTGGAGGAATGATATTTAAAATGCAATTATACCAAATAGCCAGCTTGGTTTGATCGTGGTGCACTGTTCGATTTCATCTACATATGGAATAAGCGAGGCAAACCAGCCGGTACCAATACACGGTTTCAATCTCTCCTCTCTCATTAATCGGTCTTTTCTTCGAGCCCTTCTTTCCTCCTCACTCACATTCACCCTCTCTCTTCTGATTTTACGCTTACTCTTTCACCTCTCATCATCCCCCTTGCATCACTCGTACAAATTAGGCACACGAGTACACGTACACAGGTACTTGCGCACCCACCCCAATCTGCCCGCCAAACCCTCGCCCCCCTCCCTCCTCCTTTTTCTCCCTTCCTCGTTGCCCAGCTCCCACTATATTTATTGTTTTTCTAGACAAGCTAATCTCGAAGTGTATGTGCGTGCTCCGTTACTGTCGAGCCTCTCGGCAAAAAAGGCTATAGAGCTGCCTTTCTTCTCTCGTAGGTCCGTCTGTGGTTGACGAGCGATTTTACGCTGGACATTCTCGCGCATTCTTAGTTAAACTTGATCGAAACAGAAGCTTCCGATAGACTCTATGCCGATTGAAAATCGTGTACAAGGTACGAGAGTCTAATCGAAGGATAAGGAAGTCGGTGTCTCCAATGATTGTCCAGCGGTAAACTTGCCTCGTTTACTCTGACTCCAAGGATACCATGTCAAAGGGAAATTAGCGCGTTCCGCGACCAGTGAGAATTGACATTGTAACTCGTGTACGTCGGAGGATACAATTATTTATATGATCCATGTAAATTCAGTCGTGTAAATATAGAAACATTGTCGAAATAAGAAGGTCTCTGTCTCGAATGCCTCGAACACTCTCTATCCCTCCCCCCCTTTTTCCCTGGTGGCCTCTATACAAGAGATAAAGGCTTAGCCCATTCAGAGTATTTCATCGACTTAATTAAGGTGCAGTGTCTCGTGATGCTGGTTAATCCAAGTAAGGAAGCATAGAGGCTTCATTTTATGTATAGAGTTTATTCTCAAAAGTCCTTTTCAAAATACATATAAATAAAAAATAAGTGTTTCCTAGTGCCTTGTAAAACATGCATTTATGCAATTACATTGTTCGTGTTAATAGTTATTCGGTTTCGGCTTTGCATCGGAGAATAGGAGAACCAAGAGTCTATTTTGGCGGTTTTCCTATTGCTAATACACGGCAGCAGCAACAAAAGAGAAGGTGTCCGTATTTAATAAAACTTTGGAAAACGTTATTCATGTATGGGAAAAAGATGGGTCGAGAGGAATATAATTGCAAACTGCGAGGACGAAGCATACACTCGTGCTGCCTCGTCCCGTCAGAGAATATCGTTCGACTTTCCTCTTTTGTGCTGCTTTTTTACTCAAAGGTCATCCAGCCACTGTAGAGAAGTCTTATGAAAATAGATTAAACATTATGTTTATAAATTACCGACAATTAAATTCGTAGCCTAGTACATGTACATAGATCTGCGCCTCTAATGCAATTCAGTAGATGGTCGCCCTCGGTCCATTCCACCTCAACTATCTAAATCGACAGATTCTCTCAAATTAGATATCGATACTTTCAACCTCGCAATGTTTCTTCACCGTATCTTGATTTGATTCTCGCCTTTCTCGCCCGCCGCGTCGCTTTCCTTCCAGTTTTCCATTTAAAGAACAAAAAGACTTAGCTCTCAAGCACAATTTCCAAATAATACAATTCGCATACGAATAACAATCAAGCAGATTCCCCTCGGTGACTAGAATATTATCTCTACACCTCACACACATTCCTCTTACTCTGCGTCTGTATCCTTAATATATGTGCAACATTACGCAATAAACGTAGTCGTTTGCGTTACAATTAATTAAAGAAAAAGAGAGATAGAGACAAACGTAATATAGTATTTAAACTTTGGTTCGTAGCGTCTTCTCTGTTGACTTTTCTGTTTCGTATATCGTATGGTACAACGGAGAGAGGACAGTCTGAATTGAAATGACGCCTTGCTGTCCGCTCTTGAAGCCCACAAACGTATTGTTTAGTAAATGCTCGTTAAGAATATATCCATTGCTAGCAACGAAAGATAGCTTTACACCTATAGAATGAACGCTCGAGCGAACGAAGTAGTCTAGTTTAGCTGCCTGGTCTTCCATTGGTAAAACTATTCCTATTTCAAAGACCTCTAATTAGTAGTTTATTCTCGTGAAGAAATAGTCGGAGATAGACCCTCGCCGTTACAGTGTCCTAGGTCCTAGCGAAGCAACTTGAAAAACTGAGCATGGATATCTTAGCCGGTAACGCATTACAAATGGAATAGTTTCGGCTCGACTAATTACTCCGGCTTACTTACACTCCTACTGGATTATCAGTCGTAATCCGACGAAATTCAGTCCTACTTGAACAGTTGTGCTTTGACATTTTCACTGTATTTTCCCCTACGGTCGAAACTTGATCGAAAAAGTCTTATAAAAGAATTATCAAAAGTCTATCGGTTCTCCTACACTATTCAGCATTGTCTCACCTATCACATTCATGGTCTACCATTGATTCACTTAATTCCATTTGGCGGAGCGTTCCAGCAATTCCGTAAAAATCCATTCGATCAACTATACTAGATTGGAGAAAGTGAGATCCATTGCTGCATACTGTAGGAAATAGGTAATACAAAGTATTCTTGTAAAGTAGTTTCCAAAAGTCATAAAAGAAATGCACTACTTGCAATAAATGCAATTCTTATCAGAAGCATTCTCGTACAATGTGCTTTGCCTCCTTGGAGCGTCGACTGACAGTTTATGTACGCGGATACATAAGTAAGAGAGTCTCTGGTTTAAAATGAGTCTTTAGTTGCGCCACACGAGGTTAAAAAGAAAAGAAAAAAAAAAGATGTGTCTCGCAAAGGAACCCCGAGACTTGGTCGCACATTCTTAACTTAAGCCCCCTTTGTCTAAGCTAGCGTTAATGTTTAATTGCGACTACAAAAATCGTTCGTGAATATCAATTCCCTCGTAATTTTTCTCGATACACGCACGATTGCTTGAAGGCGTTACTGCAAACATCCTTCGACATGCTCTGTCATTTAATCAAACGTTTAGCTTAGCAACCAATGGAATAGTTGGGTAATTCAAGTCTGACCATTAGACTAGAAATGCATATCCCAATAAGGCAAACCTACATTCCGCAAGTGGATAATCTGTAATAAAGATCTAAGCATGCACAATATACACTAGATGCATGTTCCAGAGACAACAAATATCGAATATAGTTCTTATATCTGCAACATATCGAAGGGAGTTAAAATTTGTTAACATGCACAGCGTGTCGATCAAGTTTTAGAGCCTTCTTTGATTAAATCCCAGAGTATGTAGTCCCCTATGTTACAGTATTTACACCCACCAAGCACAGATATGCTTTATTCTCCCTTTTCTCTGTTGGAAACTTCCACAATCCCTTCCATTCCCTCATTTCTTTATCCTCTAATTGTTCGGCATTCACACTTGAATCATGAAGACGAACGCAATGGCCAATTTTATGTTCCATTTAGAACTTCCGAATAAAAGATATGGCACGTATATTCTACCTTTTGCCGCTTCTCTAGCCTAAGCATTCTCCAATATAAAAAATAGCGTGTTCGTAAGTGGAGAGGAATACGCGTTTGCTCGTCATTACACTATTTTGTCTTTGAGTTACTCAGTTTCTTTTTTTGGTCGTAGAGACCCTGGTGTAATTCTTCGTGAATACAGTGTACCACCTTTCCTCGTATAATGTAGGATTAAGAGATTCCCGATGAAAATTCCCCCGTGCATTTCTTACAAAAGCGAGTATCTTCGGAGTAGTATATCAATTAGCCTGTGCAACATAGTTGCGCCAGTTAAATGTTAACTAAATCTGTAGATAAAGGCATCACACACCAGTCCAGGTATAAAAGTCAGTGTAAACGAAGGGACGAAAACTAGTGATGGAAGATTGAAAGTGTCCGGGCGTGTCAGTCCAAAAGATGAAATTTTCTATCCGATAGATGCTACTCGCCGATGATAGTTGGATTAGGTTTCAAAGGACCCGATTAACTATGAATTTTGATTATTCGTTTGTAGTGCAGTTTCAGCCCATACGAAAAATACTTTTATGAAACCTCTGCCTTTTCTGTCAGTATGGAGTGACAAATTGCACCGGTGCACCAAGACACACGGTATCATAAAGGTTTCAGCGATCACTGCTATATGATCGTCTGTTCATTTGTGATTTATCGCGTTGTTTCACTAGAGCATAGCAATAAAATAAATATTAATATACACACAATATGCTACAGCCCCTTGCTAGTAGATGTATGAGGAAATGTTCGAATTCTAGACAATACGGGTCAAGAAGGATCAGGTAGATTATGGCAGTACTCTATGATGTCGCAGCTCAACATCATTCACACGCGCTACTCGTTAGTACAAAGATTCTAATGGGTATAGGTAATTCGCGTTGCGAGAGCTTGCTCAATTCCTTGTTTTGCTCGTGACACCCGCCCCGTAGGGAGGGCTACTAGAAAAATACATACATACACACAGAAATATTGTCTAGAACTGACATTGAATCTTGCCTGCGACGTATGTTTGATTCTTCGTTGCTATGGCACTCGACGCTTAAATCGTTCTTAACTTCCTATTTTACAGTCTGTAAAAATTGTGTTTGCGTAAAGATTGCTGTGTGTTTGTGTTTGTGTGTGTTAACTTTGCGTTAATCGAGACGAATGTCCTCTCGTGGAATACTCCAAGATCTGGCAGCTCTGGTTAGAAGAACATCTCAAATTGTCGTCGAGCGACAAAGATGCTAAGTTGTCATTAGTTTTTGTGATTCGTGTGCTTCGTATATATATATATGAGATTCGGAAAGCTGGAACCAGTTGGTTCAGCAGTGTACAGTGTATAATCTTTACATTTTCTTGTCAGATCTCTCGCGATAGTCAGTATAAAATTGTAGCAGGATGTACTTTCTTGGTACCTAGACACTCTAGACCTTAGTTTTACATCTTAGATTAAGACCAGGAAGTCGTACGTTGTACTTTGTTGACGACGCAGCTGCCAGAGGAATTTCTTAAAATGCATTGGGCTGCTAACTTCACGATAAAACGTTCAACCTCCCTCACATCCCCAATCCCCACCCCCCGTATCATCGCTTTTGGTAAGCAAATTATTTTCAGTCTGTAGTTTTCTGTGCGGTTTACCTTTGTGATTACGATGACGGCACTCTCACGTTTTATAACATAATGCACCTCCTTTGCCGACGCTTTTGGGGTTCTGGTCTTAATACAGCACGGACCGCCTCGTCATAGACTTGCTTCAAGCCACGTTGTGTCAGTGCCGAACACTCCATGTATTTTACTGCACGTATCTGTAACGCAAATGAGAAAATGGTTGCCTTCAATGGATCAATGAATCATTATTTAATTAGTTGCTAAATTGAACTAGTAATGAAAAGGCAGACGAATTCCACTGTCAAAATAGCCAAGATGGCGAACTTAGGATTGAAAAGATATTAGGATAAAAGTGTTGCTTTCAAGGAGTTCTCACCTTATTCGCGAGTTTCTGTCCCTGCTCACGTTTGATCGCGCTGAGTCCTTGCTCGGCTAAGGCAGTAAGTGTTTCGCGATCGTCTCGCAGGTCTATTTTCGTGCCCACAAGTATCATCGGTGCGTCCGGGCAATGATGCTTTATTTCGGGATACCACTTACTGGTTACATTTTCAAATGACGAAGGACTTGTCACTGAGAAGCAAATTAGAAAAACGTCGGTTTGTGGATAGGAGAGCGGGCGTAGCCTATCGTAATCTTCTTGGCCCGCTGTATCCCACAAACCGAGACTAACAGGTATCCCGTCCACTACCATCGGCGCCGAATAATTATCGAATCTGTAACAAAAAGAAAAGTTCCTTATCAAATCTCTCTGTGAATTCTACGCAATATTGCATACTGTGCAAGCTTTTCTTCTTTCTCAGACTTAATTACAACGTTATTTCAGTCATACAACCAATGCACAATGGCATACACACTAATCGAGTTACAATTATGGCAGATTAAATATTTCACAAAGCTTTTATTGTGTTTTTTGAATAAATGTTTGTGCGAAGCCCCAAGCACATTAAAGAAGTACAAAAAGTGCTGTAAAGATGTGATTCTAAATGGATTACTTCCTGTAAGTGGAAGAAGGGTGCCCAATACTGCCAAACTATTATTAGCAACCCCACTTTACATGGCTCAGAAAGGCACAGTCTTTAAAAAGCAGTATCTATGTTACTAGACTCTTCCCTACACTAGAAGTGGCTTTATTTATTCTAGAAAGTATACATTCTTCCCATAAAGCATGGAAACAATGGGCTATTATCATTAAAGCCTAGTACTTTTAGATGAAATTCTTATCTTTGGAGTAATATTATCATCCAAAGCTAAAGTAATAAATTAGATGGATTCGTTGAGTTTATTACTATTACAATTAATACTCACACTGTGGGTACATATTCTCCTGGAAAACTATCTGTTGTGTATGATATTAACATACAGGTTTTCCCCACAGTACCATCCCCTACTACGACACATTTGATGGGCCTGCCAGAACTCATGATCTTCGGACTGAAACAGGTAATGAAACACTAGCAATTTAATTCATTGTATGTGTTAAATGAAGAATTCACAGTAAGGTATTCTCTTTCTATTACTTTGGGAAAGGAAACCTTAAACATTGATTTGACAGAGGGGCAACAAATTTCATGCAATCACATTCATTTTGCACTGACTTTTTGTGTATTAAGTATGATTTTTAGATGTAAATGGGAGAATGGTTATTAAATTTACTGGAAAGTTGCATGTAAATCATGATGTAGGATGAAAAGAGGGATTGGGCAAGGGGAATTTTAGGGTAGAATAAATGTAAAAAGGTGTGAAAAAGGGCAGGGTAGGGTTGGTCATGAAGTGAAGGTTAGCCAGAAGTGTACACAGCTGCCGTTTGATAGAAGGGCTTGCCCTTAAAGCTCGTGCCGTGTAAGGCAGGGCTCTCGCTCAAGGAGGAACGAGCGGTTTTAACGTGACACTCACCGAATAAGGATAAAACGCTCGATTGCGGAGATGTGTTTTCAATACACGCGCGACTTGAATCGCCTCGGGATGACGGCGGTGGTGCTTTAAAAAGTCCGAAAACTGGATGCCATGACGGTATGTAGTGCGCTTTTCGGGGAGTAAACGAACGTGGTGGACGTAGTATAGGCAGTAGGTTTCGCCTGGTGACAGATGTTCGTACGGCGATTCTCTTCCTGCCCTTCCTTCCCCAAAAATTATTGCTCGGAAATGATGGACGGCGACATCTACCGCGAAGACCGACCTCTCCCTAGGGTCACTGACCCGTTTCAGTTTTTTGCCTGCCTCTCTCATTATAGTATTATATAGTGCTATATATTTTTGTATGTTGTCACGGATAAATATTGCTCCTCGTTCAAATGCCGAGCTTTATTGCGACGGTTTACTTTGAACTTTATCAGCCGGCTCTCACTTTCTTCATAGCCGATTTCCTGGTGTATATACATGTGTGTAAAATCTCCTATATATTGTAAAAGCGATTATTGTACTTTGTCAATAGAATAAATAAAGCCGCTATAGTATATCTACATTCCAGAGACTTTAAATAATCACTGTGCATTACTTCCAAACACTGCTTGCTTTTATTTGCACAAGGCATTCAAATTTTTGCTATCGCGCGCGTAGATGATATTTGAATATTTATTTAATTTGTGATTAGGCATACGACTATCATACTTACGCATATATTCATAAAGAAAAAGCATGCAAAAACAAGGGAAATGTATTGTTGTAAATGGGATTGTTTAAATCTATCAATAATTGAATAATTTACGGAGCGTCCACCTTGCGCACGCTCCTCGGCCAATAATAGAGTGGCTGTATCAAGGCGCACCAGTTTGTCCTTTATTTTTGGTGTGCGTGGCTACTTTGTGAAGAATGCAATTTTAAAATTCGTGTTGCGTTCTAATATTCTCGTGAATCAGTGATGGTGTAGTGCAAAATAAGTGCCACGGAGGAGCAGGTCGTGCAGGGCAAAGGAACTAGGCGAAACAAGGCTGTATTGGAGTAATATTCGACGATTGAACAAGCTGGCTTGGATGAAGCTTTGAATGGCGGTACCGTGAGTACATTTGCATGCCTGTTTTTTGCATTTGATTTTCACATTCTCATTTCATATAAAACATGAATTGTTATACATACTTTGGTACCTTGGTGGTTGACGCCACTCATGTTATATTTAATATGGAGCTGCATTTGCACCTCAAAATGTATGAAAGAAATTGGGAATTCTTGGGTTCAATGAAAAAGCGACAAGTTTCAAACGATTTCGTATATTCGTTTATCATCGTAGCAGTCTTGCCGGCGATTCTAATGCTTAGAATGTAACAAAATGTACAATTGCGACATTATAGAAAATATCACCACATAGAAATCGAAATCTCGTTTACCAAAATTCTTCGTTAAATGCTCATAAATGCAGTGTACTGAGTGTATACTGAGTGTGATTGTTTTGTGGCTCATGCTTTATCGAGTACACATGTTACAACACGATTATTATTGATTGCGTATGATTGAACAGTTATTCGATGGAGTGACGGAATATTTGATTTTGCCTTCACTTGTATATCGATTATGTTAGTATATGTACTGGCATAAAAATTTCATAGAAATGGTGTATCTGTGTATATTATGTAGAACTAGATGAACTCCGTTATATGCTTTGGCATTCTCCTTGTTACGTGTTACATTATAAAAACACTTATAGAATTAAGTTATTGTAACTTCGCATAATGTAGAGGCGAACTTAATAGCTTTCTCGTTGCCTGCTCGTTACACCCGAATATACAATGAACGATCATATATGGAAAAGTACAAATTCTCGTGCGTCAATTAATAATATTTCATTGTGTACTTGGCACCGGACGTTTAGTTATATAAAAGATTTCATTGCAAGCAGGCACGATCGAATATAATTCCTCGTGAGAACGACAAGTTCATAACTATACATGTTGGAAGAGAGTCTTGGTATTACTATTTGTTCCCAATAACAAGGACACTGAATGATAATACATTTCACAAATCTTGTCAAACCTCCTGGCCTTTGTTTCACTGGATTTGGAGTCAAGTTAAGGACGATCAAGTTAAAACATTGCTTTTTCTCGCGCGTACCAGTGATTAATCACGGTATATTTGGCAGATACTTAACTCCTTAGAGTGGACTCTCACTCTCTTTGTCTCTCATTTAATAATGCATTGGAAATAAATATTCTTTGCGCATGAGCACAGTTTTGGTAAGACACTGATAGATTGACTTAAGTGCTGGTCACTCCTTTGCGGGCTACTAGTAGATTTAATACTGGCTGTTTCATAATGTAAGACACTGCTTTTTTGTGTGTTACCATTGTGAAGTCATAGCCATTGCACTGCAATATTTTGTCATGCATTCTCAGGCCACCTTTGGCTGCTGGAGAACCTTCGTAAACCTCTGTTACGTATATCCCCTAAACAAATGAACAAACAGATTGCATTAATACTTTAAAAGTTAATACTTTTATGGAAAGAATACACAATGCTTTTGTATTATAGTACATATTTATAGCAATTTGACTCTTACATTGTCTGTGTATCCCTGCGGACTTTTTCTGTAGTCCTGGTCAATCCCACCACCAATTTTAAAACCGCACCTCATTACTTCTTCCCCATTTTCATTGATCTCTGTTTCTTTATATAGTGTTATTGGTATCTGTAAGAAACAGGTCAGGCTACTTAGTGCATATAAGAAGGTAAGAATAGTGGTTTTAGAAGATACTATATGAAATACAGTACAATCTAACAAGGTATTTTATTTTGACTAAAAGGTTTTTATGCCTGGTGTGATCCTGTGAAGCAGAAAGGAAGGAGAACACGCGCGGGCACGCAATAAGCGAGGAGGCAGTGAGTCAGACCCACACCCAGAAGCCAGGCGACTTCAATCTACCTCTAATAACGAAAACTAAGGTGGTGTAGTTGCGAAGATTGGGGCACAACGATACGTACACTGAGGCATTCCATAGCAGTACCCGCCTGATGCTGAAAAGCCATTTTCGCGCACATAATGCTGGGAGATCGTGAATGCACAGCTCGTCACCACGCAGTTGCGATTGACAATTGGAGTCTGGTGTGTGCGTTTCGATGTGCGCCCAGAACGCGCCGTTCACACCGCAAGCACTCGCGAATCGATCCCAGTACGAGCTGACTGATCTCTCTCTGCTTAAAGGTACAAGACCTTATCAATCTTGTATTCCTTTATAACAAGTGGCTGAGCGGGACAAGGGCTCACTCGAGTATTGGTATCGCTTGAGTGAAGGCCGATAGTGATTGTGCGGTGCCACATTGACAGCCGCACTCTCAAGCTTACTTCCCCTGGCATCGACAAGTTTTCCAACTCCCGGAGTAGATGGAGTCCGCTGTATCATCGGGTAGAATCCTCAATCTACCTTATCTAAAGGAGAGCGGCATATTCTCTGTTCCCCGTTGAATGAAATACAAACACATGTGATATGGTGTCCTCAAAGATTAACTTTCCTCAAGTTTTTAAGTACACTCGAATTGTATTTTCTTTCATAAGGATTATTTTAATCTATATGGGAAACTTGTGTATATGACCTTCCACTAATCGTTTAATTTAATATTTCTTTCGTAGCTTATATATATATTATTAGATTTTTAATTATCTATAACGTAAAAATATCATACTACTTATTGTTGAATAATGCATGCTGTTGATTGTTTTCCATAACACAAGTGTAGATAAACATATGAAGATTACAAGTGTTTATAACAAAGTTTTATGAGCTCAAAGTAAGTATTGCTTGGTGTAATTATTTTGGTTTTACTGTGATATACCTGTGAGTCTTAAACTGATTCAGGTTGAAGCGATGTTAAAGCTATTAATCTGGATGAAAATTTAAAGATTTCTGAGGGATAGGAAGATTAAAAGTCAAGGGAATTATTTCTCCATCGTCTTTATTAACAAGCCGAATCAGTATGGCTTGTGAAAGTTCGAGCTATCGACACACCCGTCCCCAATTTCGTCCTCTCTCTCTCTCTCTCGTTCTCCGATTAATGACAACGAACTTCTTAAATAATGAACGCGTCGGACATCGCACGCGTATATTCGTATAGGGATATGATACATGAAGTGTCCTAGGGTTCACAGATTTGTCTTTACACAATTACTAGAGCTCACGCGCGCCCGAGATTTCGCATTTACATCGGTACACGCCAATTTACGCATTCAGGCTAGCACTCACATACTTCTTGGTTCTGCCCGTCTACGCTTTCTCTCTTTCTTTCATTCTTTCTCCCACCTGGAAAACTAACTCCGATGGTAAATCTTGCTTTATAGTTCTTAAGATCTCTGCGACAACAAAAGCATATTGGAATAGATTGCACTGGTATTACTTCGGTTTCGGTGGTAGTGCGGCTTCTTCCGCTAGAAGTGCTCGCCTTGGAAACTTTGCAAATCCTTGGGTATGTCAGTCACTACCACTGCCCCAAGTTAAATCGAGCGACTGAACAGCCCCTTATTCTTTGCAAGTGATCATTTATTATTTATTTATTACTATGGGTACGGTTTGTTAATGGGAAGTATAACTGGATACAGAGTATAGCCTCTAAGTAATAGGATACTTATCAATTTTCGAAGAAAGAGACAGTGAAGAGATTTATAGGATATGATTCACTTCTCCTAGTTGCATTAAGCTATACATTTATGTAATTCCATCGAGAGGATTTATTTACTCTTTCTTTACATTCCTGTGGAATTGATGAGTATTCTGATACTTAGGCAATGAAAGTGCGTGCATGCACCGAACGGCAAGCACTTCTAGGACACCGTCCTTACCACCTTTCTGTGCCTCAGAGATTCTCTTTTTCTGACATACGCCTTCAGTCGGGTTTTGCTTAAGGTATTATAGAGAACTGCCTTCGCTGCTATAATTAAGATTAACTAAAAATCAATTCGCGAGCGTAGTCAGCTTATCTCAGTCTCACTTTGCACAATTTCGAACTTACGATATAGAAACAGCTTCTTCGTTAGAGAACTCAAACTTAAGTACATACATATGTAGGTGGGAAGAGTATTCTCCTTTATAGGGACGCCCTATAAAGGAAGGGAGTAAAAAATCTAAACAAGATTTTGCCTGGTACAACCAACCTTTGGGCGATAGTTGTAAATTAGCGAAGTAACCTAACAGAATCATTATGTCGTGACGTACACGAGCGCGTTCGATCATATGTACAATTTTAAATTACCCTAAGTCTCTGGGAAATCACACTACGCACTCCGAACTCGGGGGCACCCGAGGTTCCAACGGTGTTCATTTTAATACTGTTAAAATTATCTTTACGATATTAACTTTACAAGAGTATAAAAACATATCTAAAACAGTAATATGAGCTAACTAATATTTCCTATGATTTCTCATTAGGGAAACATATCGATAATATTAAAGACTAACTAATGTTAAGCCTTACAGACTTCCTACCATCTCCAAAGTATCTATAATTTATTAATTACATATCTTGAGCATAATTCTCCCCGAGACAGTTGGAACCTGAATGCCGGAGCCCGTCATTAACAATAATGCCGATAATTAGGAATGCTAGTTTCGAAATTAGCCTGGCAGGCTAAATTCCAAATGTCGTTGCGGTGTCATGCAACAATTTCAAGCATCGTTCACTCATGCTCCGTTCGTTATTCAAGTTTGCCCCTCCCTGATAATATAGTAAAAGATCCCGAGAAGTAAATCGTCCCCCAGCACGGACGCAAACTCAACCGGGTAACGTAGAACGCAACACGAGAACCGGCCTAATACTTTGGTTGTGTAAAGCTCATATAAAAAGGCACCTCCGTTCGTTGGCAAGGAGGTGGCCCAGTTAAAAAGTGGGATGAACTTCTCCTCGAAGGATAATGGCTCGTGACGTGACGTGCGATGGCAGTAGATTTAAATTACGCGTGTGTACAGCATACACAGCTATACAATTCGGACACTCTCGTTTATTCTAGCTCGCTCGCTCGGCCCACTGATACTTGCAGCCCTCGTACTCTCGTTCTCTCGTTCTCTCTTTCTCTCTCTCTCTCTCTGGTATTGTACAGCAGTAAAACGATTATATCATAGCCAACTGTTACATACGTTCGGTATCTTTCTAAATTGACTTCCGTGGCGAAACTGCCCCCTACCGCCGGCAGGCATCACACTTTATTTTACCCAACGCCCTCGAGAAACATACGTTACTTAAGTGTTAAACCAGCGCCTGCCAAGTTAGGCTCCCGGAGCTTAACTGGTACCCCCACTCTCTCAATTTTCACGACGTGTTTCGACCTGTTTGTACCCTCGCGTGCGATCGGCAAACCCTTAAGAAAAATTCACTTCTTCCTTGACGCAAGGGCACAGTCTCCACCAAATTTCAGCCCGTGAAATACACGGGAATTATAAAAAATATGGGGAAAACCGTGAAAATTAGATGAAATTCATTATTCAGGAACGATTTTTTGGTATTTTCCATACAAATCCGGCCTTTTTTCATGGATTCTTCGTTTACTATCCGCTCTGATACACAGACAATCGATTTATGAAGAAAAAACCCGGGTTCGGGGACCTTTGAAAAATTGGATATTTTCGATGGCCAAAAATATGGGGAAAAAGAAATTTTGAGCTAGGGGTCTGAAATTTATATCTCATCTTCATTGATACAAGGGGAGAGTTCCCACCAAATTTCAATCCCGCAAAATGTCGGGAAGTCCAAAAAATATGGGAAAAACCAGCGAAAATCCCGAAAAAATCGAACTTTAAAGGCAGTTTTTTTAGTGTTTTCGATGGAAATCATGACCTTTTTCGACGGATTTCTTGTTTTCTATCCGTTTTCATTGATAAACAATCGATTCCTGAAGAAAAAACCCGAGTTCGGGGACCTTCGAAAAATCGTGAAAAAATCTGAAGGGGTACCCCTTAAGAAAAATTTTCCGAAAAAAAAATTTTGAGCTAGGGCTCTGGAATTTTTATGGTATCTTCCTTGATGCAAAAAAGCATTCCCTGCTAAATTTCAGCCCCGGGAAAGGTCGGGAAGATCACAAAAAAAAATAAAAACTGTTAGAAATGAGCAAAAATTGACTTTTCTGAACGGTTTTTCGACCCGTTTTCGTTGCAAATCCGGACTTTTTTTCACGTATTCTTTGTTCTCTATCCACCCTGATACGAAAACAATCAATATATTCCGGGTTCGGCCGATTTTGAGAAACTTGAAAAAATGGAGCATTTTCGAGGGTCGAAAATAGGTGAAAACCTAAACTTTGAGCTAGGGCTCTGAAATTTATATCACTTCTTCCTTGATGCAAGGGCACATTCTCCACCAAATTTCAGTCCCAGGGAAGGTCGGGAAGTCGACCAAAAAAAATAAAAGCCGTCAAAAATGTTTGATCTTGAACTTGCTGTCGAGTGGGGGGCAGAGAGGGGTAAGATGGCTAGCAGGGTAGGTAGTGAGGGTAGTGAGTAGCCCTGAATTGCCGAGGCAGGGTCCAGCGAGTAATGGAACGGGAGCGAAGCGCGTGAGGGGCCCCTCACTTGGCTGGCACTGTGTTAAACCGTCAACACTTGGGCTCTCGACCAATTGGATTATTCTAGTGCTGCTCAGTGATTATGACCATTAATACTTGGCTTATCTCGTTCTTGTTATAGTTACATTCTCTATTACACCTAGACTCGAAGTACAATCGCGTCTTACAGTAATGTAATGTAAAAAGATGTCGCGGAGGTCGCGAAACCTAAGTGATAGTGAATGAATGATAAAGTCTTCATTCGTACAAAGGAGTAACATAATGGCAGCATTGGTAACAGTAAAGTAGAGCAACGAGAGAGTGTCTAACACTCCCGATTGTTCCTAATAGTTGTCGCGACGGGAAGTGGTCGCACGCCCAGTTAAACTATCCATTCGTATTGGTATTGGTAGTCGAGTGGATAATTCCAGAACCAACTGCTCTTCACGCAAGTTTTGAGCATGATTAGAGTTAAAACGCGATGGTGCCTTATGGAGTTCGTGAATATCGATCATACGTGTATCGTGAACTCTTGCCTCTCCTGTTCCTTCTTTTGTTGGTATCTGGAACATAGAAATACGCAGCCTTCTTGATATCCTGCGTTCAAATCTACTCTTACATTTGGCCACATGCAGTGTTTATGTGTATGTCTTCTCCGAAACATGTTAGCAAAGTCCAATTTATGCTTTACATCTAAAAGCGAGTCAGCAACCTCTGAATAATGGATACTGCACTGCTAAAACTTGAGAAATTCATGTCCCATTATTTAATGCTTCAGCTTCCGCAAGTGTTGTTTCTAATCTCATATGATATATTTACATGATGAATTATGATCGCTAGATGAGATGATCAATCGTAAATATGTACAATACATACAGAAAAGATTGGATGAATGTGCAGTCTTATGTACAAAGCTATCGTTACTTAACATTAAACGTCTGTACAATGCGACTAGAAGTACCAATGATATTGCGACTCTAATCAGGAAGGTAGAACTTTCAGCACTGTTTATAAGCGGATCTAGTAAGTTGTGAGAGTGTAAAGTAGTGGTTCTTAATCCTTAAAATTGCGAAGGGACACTCGGTAGGAATGTATGTCGGTAAAACCGTTTTGGTTCTTTTGCATGCAAGAAAGAAATGCAGCAAGAGGGATAAGTGGGATTTACCGAGGTCTTTAGGATATATCTTAGATCGGATGAAAAACCACTTGAAGAGTGTGGTAGGTGAGGGATAAGTTAAAAAGGCAAGAACGTGTCAGCTTACTACGGTCTACGGAGGTTCGTGTCGATACCTAGCGAGCATAGATTCGACGGCTTCGATCGGTAGTCTACCCAAGCTGCCGCCATGGCGGGTCCCGGTCGACAGGCCCTGCCATTCGCGATCACGATCCCGATCTCGATCGCGATCACGGTCACGGTCACGGTCGCACTCCACGTCGCTCAACTCACGGCTGTCGCTGAACCCGCTTGGCGGCAACAGCGTCATGTCCTCCACCGAACTACAGCACAACAGAGTGGAAGAAACCCCCTTCATACAATGCTATTTACCCCTTTGTTTCGTCGAAGACTAGTCAATGAAAGTTTGCTGGCAGTATCAAGATCACTTGGGTTCACGTGCTTTCACACTGGCATCGAGCAAGATTCTAATGGGACGTGCCTCTCATGTCTCGAACTGGCTCGAAGGTCTCTCGATACCGATTTGCAACTCTCTAAAGGCAATCTTGCGCCAGCTTTCGCTATGATTAATAATGGAAGAATGTACCCCCGCGCGTCCGCCAATTCAAACTTCAACAAACATGTGGAGTATAAGTGAGAATGTAGTCGGAGAGAATTAAAGAGGGATGAGCTGACATTTTTCCATTATTCCCTAGCATCGACATGAAACTGATGAGACCGTGACAGCGATACTGAATAGTCAGGACTGAGTGCTATGTGGAAACAAACAAACCTTGGCTACCTGCGAGTGGACCGGCTGAGCTGTCGGCTCCTCCGTCTCGCGAGTGAGGGTGAACCTTCGTTATTCGATTCTGTACTTGACTCAACACCTCGCGAGGAAACGTCTAGAAAAATATTTGGACTACCTGAACCCAGAAACAATTCTAGAATATTTAAATTGGTCGCAAATCTCTTGAAGTTCAAGTTTCGAGGCACTAATCGCTCGAACATTAAAGATAGGGGATCCTTATTATGCCATACTCTTGACAACTAGTCAGTAGCCTGGGCTTTTCTGAATCAAACTGGGGATCCAACATTAAAATACACTCATTAAAGGGGTTTAAAGTGAAGATATGCAAGATTGGAAGTACCTCTGTATGGCTTGACTGGCACTCTATAACTAGGGCCAGCGCATTCTCCGCAAGGGCTACCGGAGGTGTCGCTTCCAGAACCTTGTCTGCTCGAACGAAGCTTGCTCTCGGCTTCCGCGATGCTCGGGAAGTATCGTTGCTTGTGCCAACTGGATGTTTTAGACCTGTCCAAGTGAAAGAACACCAGAAGAACGAAGAGAGTAAAGCAGGCCCAGTCAAACAGCACACAGAAAGAAGCAGTTACCTTTCAAATCCCACAGTGGACCTCTCATAATCGATGGTATTAATGTCTTCGTTCTCTAAGTGGCCAAAAGTCTTGAACTGCATGGTGTAATCCAACGTGGCAGTGGTAACCGATCGATTTTCTCGCCCTGGTACACTAAAGGTCGCATAGGGGCTGATTTCATACATTTCTGCAATTGAAAAATCAAGTCCTCCCTGTAACGAGAAGAGCCTTCCAATGAAAAGCAGTTGCCGATGATCAAGACATACCAGATCCATGATCATTCGCCTTGTGGTTGTCCTGCTTGACGGGCGAACTGGTGTACACCTGGTGATTCCGTCTATTATCTCGTTCTGCCATCGATTTTAACTGTACCGTGGACATGCAACTCGACAAGTGATGATGTTGCGGCTGCTGTTGCTGCTGCTGAACTAATCCCAGGCCTGACTGCTGGGATTGTTGCTGTCCAGGAAGAATTTCTCCGAGATAATTGGCCCTAGAACACCCGAATTCGATGATCGATCAAATAAAAAGCTGAAAAAAGCATTAGCTGAGAAGAAACGAGGCTTTACAAACCTGCCGCTTCGTTTGAGCATGACATATCCTAATATCACAGCTGAAACTATGAGAACGATAGCGCAAACCAGCGGTACAACCACGTAAAGGACTTTATGATTTGGTAAAGTCTTCTTCACATCGTCCTCCATGATCAAGTCGTTCGGTGGCCCAATACTAACACCATTCAGTGTAGTAGTCGCGAATTCCATTTGAGTTTGCGTGGAGCCAGCATCGTTGTGTGCGGTTAAACGTAAACTGTACCAAGAGGCAGTCTTTAAATCGCGTATAATTAAGTTCTCGGTTGCACGACTCGCTACTAAAATCCAAGACTCGGTTGGGATTCGCCTTCGGTACTCGACAGTGTAGTACTGAATCGAGCAACCACCATTCGGCCATGATAGCAGATTTAGTTTGACAGATGTTCCATTGGCAGCGATTATGTCTCGTTCTTTTGGTAATAATGGGGCTAAAGGAAATGTGTTATGTTAATGTTAAGAACAGTGGAACTTGCGAGAAGATATGAAGATATTGACTTGGACTGGCTTATTGTTTAACATTTACCAGTTCCTTTTGTAGTTGCACTAATTGAAAGACTGGGCTCGCCAGTCCCCACGCGATTATGTGCTGTTAGATAGGCCAAATAGGATGATCCGCACTTTAGTCCCGTTAAAATGAATTCAGTCTGTTCGGGAGATAGTGCAATCTCCTCCCAGTCACCTTGGTCCCTTTTGTAACTGAGTACATAGCCTGAAAATTGTAAATGAAAATATTTTAAGCTACGCCAATCTTAAACACAGCTTTGCCAGATGCATTAAGGCTACCTTGAATAGTTGCACCACCATTATTAGGATGGTTCCATCTCAGCCTTATACTGTTGGTTGTTGTATACTGTAATTCCAATGTTGGAGCCTTTGGTGGCATTACCACCACTAAAGTATATGTGATCGAGTCATCGCCAAATAGATTGCCGGCTGAACAGGTGTAATTTCCAGCTACAGATTGCTCCAAACCTGCAGGCAGAATATAAATATAGTTTAAAGAAAAATAGAGAAGAGAGAGAGTTTCACGTACCTCTGATGTTAAGATGTCCATCAGACGTGATTTCGTAATGTCGGCCTGTAGAGACTTGACCATTTCTGAATGTCCACATGGGTCGTGGGGTCGGATTGCCCACCACCAGGCAAGAAAGAGTAACTGACGATTTCACTGCTCTTCTCAGAAGCTGTGAAAAGGATGCTATCCTAGCTGGAGCTATAAAAAATATAGTTATGAATCTTGTCGTTAGCTGGAAGTAATGAAATAAGTATCGAAATTTTTGGCAAACCTCTAGTATTGGTGGTCTGGGTGACTATAGTTGTTGGTTCTCCTTCTCCAAGACCAGTTGTCGCTGACACCCAAAATTCGTACAACCGTCTGCAAAAGCCGGAGAAATAGTTTGGATTTTATGCCGGGCAATTAATATTGCCATACTACATATGTAGATTGCGGAGAATATGTGGAACATACCTCTCGACTAGGCCTCGTAACTCCATAGTAAGCGTGTCTGTGGGCGAGGGTGGCTCATGCATAGTGTGCGTCTTGTGGTTACTGGAGCCAGCCTCCCTGCTGTAAACCGTGTAGTTGGAGACGTTCCCATTTGGTTGCAACGGTGGCAGCCACGAGACTAATATACTCTCCGCTGTCAGGGCTAAAGCCTTTATGCCCGCCGGGGGTCCCGGCACTAAAATTACCAAATATTCCTTTTATCACACCTTTTATTTCTCGAATCTCCCTTATCTCAAAGATTTTAGCAGCTAAGACTGACCGTCTTCCTCTGTTGTGCAAAATATTGGAGGACTGAGCACTCCGTCACCAGCCCCGGTGTATGCTAACACTCGTATCGAGTAATTGGTGTACTTGTACAAAGTGTGGAGGTATGTCTCAACACTCGAAGTCTTTTTTACTTCTCCGACTGTTGATATGTCCACTGGAAAATTAGAAATAATTCCACAGGTTAATAGGATCTTTTTAAAACGATTAATCGAAAAGTGACAATGAATAATATGCTGATTCGGCTAGGGTTCTAATGATCGGACGACTCACTGTTATCAGTGGGGACAGGTCGATAGTACACCTTGTATCCTTGAATGATTCCACCGTGCTGGTGTGGCGGGGGTGCGGTCCAGGAGACCTTGACACTTTGGGAAGACAGGGGATCGCAACTGACTTGTGTTGGCGGTGTTTCCGGCACTAAAGTATAGAATGCGGTGATAACAGAAAGAAATCTCAGACTGTTGGTAATAATTGTGGCTAAGTGTCATTCGATGTTTGAAATGTCTTGCCTACCTCCTTCTTGAGTAGTTCCGACAATGGGAATACTAGCAGGACCACTAGCAATGCTGTTGAAAGCCCTAATCGATATATCGTATTTCGTGAACTTTCTCAGACCTGTAAGCTGGACTTTAGTGGTCGTCCAGCCGTTAACTGTTAAACTTTTGCTTTGATTCACCCCCGAGGTAGAGGATGAGTGCTCTGACCACGTTACGATGTACCCTGCTAGATCACCGTTGCAAGACTCCTTGGGTGGAGGCTGACAAAAGTAAAAGTACTAGTCAACCACTTTCATAAACTTTTAATCAGAGAACAAACTCAACGAGTCGTTCGCTTTCGAGGCTTTCGGAAATGAAGAGATTAATTTTAGATGGATCTTTCATTACCTGCCAGCTAACTATCAGTTCGCCCGGTCCAGCCGACTGCACTCTAATGTTTTGGGGTGGTTCTGTTGGCGCTGTTTAAGTTAAAGAGCCATTATAACTCTACGTTATTAGAAAACATCAATGAATTGCTAAGTCTCTGCGCCAGACATATATTCGTTTACAGTACAAGTAGCTCCAGTAATTTTTCCGATGCGCTTACGATACCGGGTGAAAAAAGTGTACTAGCAAAAATCCAATCGTGAAGGATCGCTGGTGGTGGAAGTGCTTGGTAAATAAGTGTACGAACCTTCTTCCTGGGTTTTGGCTACCACTGGATTGGTAGGTGCACTGGCATCGATCGAGTTTATCGCAAATATGCGAAAAGTGTAGGTGACGGCTGGGTGGAGCCCACCTACTAAAGCTACTTCTTGGTCCTCACCGGTTGCTTCGAACGGTGACAACCCTATTGCGCCAGACATTTCACCAGAATTATGCTTTTCAATATCGAGACTCATATCAGCCTTCGTCGATCCGATTTCGAATGTATTCTTCGAAGTAAAGAAGTTTATCCGGTAATATGACGTACCGTTCTGCGTTGGATGAATAGTGTTACCAGTATTGGTAGTTCCCGGGGTGTGGGTGACATTGTGCGTCTTCGAAGCAGACCAATCATCGGCGTTCCCGTGATTTAACGACTTGTATTGGATCACGTAATTCTGTATCGGACTATTCCCATCAAAAGCCCTTTTCCACAATAATCTAATGGACCGTGAGCCGATCTCTATTACTTCGAGGGAAGCCGGGGGATCTGGCCTCTCTATTTATACAACAATCGATCATTAAAATGCAATAATACTATTTGTCGTGGCCTTTTTGTCTCGCAACCGGGCAATACCTTGGACAGCCAAATAGATGAGGTGCTCACTCCGGCCATAAGCATTGTCCGCGGTACACCTATAAACCCCCGAGTCCTGCCGATCGCTTGTTCCTATCGATAGTTGGGACTTGAGGCCGCTATCCGTTTTAATTTGACTTATACTCAGTCTGTGGCTAGTCGTGTCCATACGATCACTATTGTGCATCCACTGAACCTCTATCGGGTTATCTCCGATGACGGTGCAGTCGAGAGTCACCGATTCACCACGTCGTATGGTAACGTTCTTACTTTGGAACTCAAACCTTGCCGGTTCTTTTAAAGAGGATTCGACGGTTAGTTATGGGGATTTGGATGGTCCCAAAAGGGCGAATCTGGGTCAGCCTTACCGTGTACTGAGACGTAGATCACTTTACTAAGACCAGAACCGATGTCATTGTTTGCTCTACAGAGATAGTGTCCTTCATCCTGAGGACTGGCGGAAGCCGTCCATAGGGAGCCATTTGGTAATATCGTCAGTCTACCATCGGAGCCATCGATCTGAATCAGATTTTTCCCCTATTATACCTTGACCCCATTCTCCAACTAGCAAACTTGTTAAAGGGGGGCAAATAATCAAATGTTCCTTTCAATTGCAATAAATTCCTATGGGAAATTGCTGCCGATTAATGAAACAAAGTTAAATGCAAAGCTTAAGGAGATGTATGGCTCTTTCGCTCTCTCGGGAGACTATGGATGCTTAATTCGACATCTAGTTAAATAGGTAAGCTAGTAGCTAACAATTTTGTGGAGCGTGGATGCTCCTAGCGAGGAAGGAGGTAAATCAGGGGGGAAACTTGGCATAATAAAGGGGAGCGTGAGATAATGGAATATTTAATAGACCAGAGGGTGGTAGTCGTTGGAGGATTTCCCTCTCGCTCGCAACCAGGCGATCCTCGGCTGGGGAAATCCTTTAGCCTCGCAGTGCACGTTCAAAGGGTTGCCGAGGAGGGTCGCCACATCTTGAGGCTCGTAGATCCATTGCGGTGGAACCTTCACCAGTAATTCCGCTGTATGATTCACCTTGGCCGCACTGTTGGTCGCGACACACGTGTACTTGCCACTGTGTCGCGACGAGAGCTCCTTGAATACCAGCAGACTAAAGAACTCCGCCGCCCTCTCTTCGATCTGTAATCACCCGTTAACCCTTCCATCTCAGAGATTCAATTCGTCTTTTCCTTCGACACCATCTGACTACTACTTACGCGAAGCGATGAAGGCAACGGCTCGCCGTCCTTCAGCCATGAGAAATAAATGGGCAGGTCACCGGATGTCACACTGCAGGTCACTTGGGCTCGACTGCCCTCCTGCAGGTTCGGCGGGAAGTTAAACGGGCTCATCAGCGGTGGACCTTTAATGCCATCGAATCCGAAACCCTTTAGTTCCTACTTTATATCTTGACATCATAATTATAAGAGTCCATTTCCATTTTAAACGCTTCTACATTATTGTAAGTCACCAACTAACAATTGGAGAACTGGGGGGATACGTGGGACAATGAGAAAGGCATAGTTATCGAAAATAATGTTGGTAGATGTGGATAAAAAGCGGTTAATTACGGGAGGATAAAAATAAGTGGTTGATGTTGGCAGGTTCATACAGTTCTTGCGAGTTCCGGTGGCGGGCCACTCCATCTACACGGCCACGATAAACGAGAAACTTAAAAAAGCACGCTGCGCGAATTCTCTTAGCCGGCGCAATCTACTTCTTGCAATAAGCCTTGTAACTTTTACGCGTCTGGGAACGTAAATGCACGAGCTCGGGGAAGGAAGAAAAATGGTAGGGGTGGATTGCAACGAGTTGCCCATTAACCTGGGGCCTCGTACTTGTTTATTTGACAGTCTTAAATAGCAAAATTACAATCTCCCAGTAGAACACAGAATCTTTTAATGCTTTACGAGCCTGCAAACTAGAATTTCACGCAAATCAGACCTACATTTTGCAACGTAATATCCCGAGAAATGAATCGAACAATATTTCGGGTTTTCCAATATTGCGTATGATAAATATTTGTATAAAAATCCATTGAAGCATGAGTGGGGAGTGTTGGAAGAGAGGAGGGGTTGTCTTGTGCATGCAACATTAATTATAAGAGTAACATATGCAGGGATGCATGTGCATGTCCTGGAGGTGACGGGGAGTGATGACTTACTACTGACAGTGAGGCGGATGTCCCTGCTGGCGGTTTCGCCGGATCTAGCGCGCACCAAGCAAGTATAAGTGCCAGCGTCCTTGGGCTGAACGTCAGCTATGGTGAGGTGGCCCTCGGAATCGACGCGATGCCTTATATCGAGAGGCAGCTCGACACCATCGCGTGACCACTCGACCGACGTGATGGGGTAGCCGGAATAAGGACACGCTATGCTCGTGTCCACGCCTGCTATAGCACGCACTGGACCAATGGATCGAATGTACGGTGGACCTGGAATTCGCGGTTGAACGCACCGTTGAGCAGCAACGACACTCTATACACACATACACACACCCACCCCTCTCCTCATCCCCATCCCTTTCCTCCCTTATACCGATCGAGAAATTAGTCAGCGGCCAACGCAATCTGACTAGAGACCTAAAATAACAGTCTCTCTTTAATTCCCCCCTCCCCAAAGTATCCAACAGCAGACTTTCAATCACAAGTCAAGAAGCAATATCCCCATCGACAAGAGTAGATTAACCGCGGAGAAATAAGAAGGGAACTTGTCTTGGCAGTTGGAGCAAGAATTACGAGCAATAGTTAGTTCTGTTGGGGCTTAATGAGACGTCGTTACACCTTTAAATGGCCAGTCTCGTCTAACTAGTAGCATACATCACGCTTAATTACCCTCATGAGTCTGACCCAGCTTCCTCACGGAATCTCCTCATCAAGATACATGCTCTGCATTCGGGACACTCGTGATTTGTCAATCGAGTCGCCACCATACGATGCAAAGCTGTTTTGCAAAGCATCTGCTACTTCGTTCTGTCATTGTTGCTTAATAATGACATTCACCCTTTGAATAGGTGAAAAGAAATTGTAGTTTAACTTGATTTGAAGTCTCCGATCGGCGATCAGTAGTGTGAGAGGATGATTAATATTAATTGCATCCGAAGGCCGAGAAGGCCGAAGATAAGAGAGGGAATGGGGGAGAGAGTGGGAGAGGGAGAGGGGGTATTGAACCTTAAACAATGAATAATTGCGTTCCATCTTCGGCTGTATCGATTATATTGTCCGAAGCGAGTGAATGGCATTATACTTTCTAAATGAGGGATATCATTTGTGTAATTGATATCCCCTTTAGCTATGGAGGGGAGGCACTATTTATCGAAGTCCCTTTGTACTAATCGTCGAGGGACATTATTGATTATCAAATATCCAGGATAATAATCAGTTGGGGACGTACCGTAAATGTTGAGTCTGGCTTTGTGCTCGACTGTAGCCAGGGTATTGGAAGCGACGCAGGCATAGAGACCGCCATCCTCCGCTCCAGCCGAAGAAATGTTCAAGTGACTAATCACGTCCCCTGACTGATCGACGTATTGGCCAATTGCATACCTGTTCACACATCATTCTATCTTTACCGAACTGGCCTTTTTGCCGATTTATCGCCGAACCACAAGCCCAAATGAAATGGTCACTCGAGCGATGACAAAAACTGATGGAACAACTAGGTTCTCACTAATTGCGAGACATGCGATTAAACCGAGGTTTGATAACACCGGCAAAATAATCTCGGCAAGTAAAGGGCCGGTGGGGAAAAAGAGAGGAGAGATGTCCTTTGCACCTGTGTCCAGCTGCAATCTCGCCAAGCGGCTCCCCGTCCAGTAGCCATGTGAACGATGGAGGGGGAGAACCTGTGGCCGAACATCGCAAGGACACCGGAGGTCCTGGTCTCAGGGCTTGCTCGATGAAAGTGTACTGCAATTCTGGAACTGTGTCTAAAATTCATCCCCCTATTACTATCATATCCAGAGAACAATCCACGAAATGACGATCTTCCAAGGGAAAGGAAGAAAAGAATTTTGAACTCTATGAAACAAACATTCCCTACTAGGATTTCTTGAATCATTATTCGAAAGTGGTGGCATTTATTCAAATTGACAATTAAATCGGGAATTTCCTCGGTGGAATATGGAATAGGTGTAGATCAGTTGATATCCATTGGGATTAACACGTTCACGACGGCGCACAGTCGGCTCAAATGCTGAAAACGCGGACATTGAAACTAAATTGTATTTTATCGTAACAAAAACATATTTATCGCTGTTCTCTGGATAATTTATCATGTAAGTTGTATGACTTTGATGTTGTGCTTTCATTTTGCGAATGGCGCTATCACTTTTAAAATTGCAACAAAACGAACCAACTGATTTCAAGGCGTTAAAGTAGGACGTTCGACGAATATTTCGATCTGTGTCTGATATATGAAATCCGGTGAGGTTTTCGAGAGAAAAAATCATCCATTTTATATATGATATGGTATGCCGTTATATGGTAGAGCATAGGTTAGAGACTAAAGTAATAATATCAAAATGAAAACACATCAAAATCATACTACTTATATGATAAATTATCTAGGGAACAGCGATAAATATGTTTTTGTTACGATAAAATACAATTTAATTTCAATGTCCGCGTTTTTAGCATTTGAGCCCACTGTGCGGCGTGTACCACCGGTGGCTCATAGCTAGTTCAAAATCCTATATTTAAGAAAATGCGTCGGCGTGAACATGTTTCATCAAAAGAGTTTAGGAAGAAGGACATGGAAAGTGGAGGGGCGATTTCTTGTTGGTAGGATACCGACCTCCTAGCTTGATTTCAGCGGTGGCCTGGGCATTTTCTTTGTCGCTTCTGACCAGGCACTGGTACATCCCTTTGTCCTTGCGACCAACCGAGCCTATTACGAGGACCAGCGGTGCCAGCAACTTGATCCGCGCGTCCTGCGCGGTCAATACGGGCATGCCGTCGTGTAACCACTCGACGCTTTCGACTGGATAGCCCTCGACCGTGCAGTTCATCGTGGCCGACTCGCCGGAATTGATGATCTGTAAATAGCGGTTGTAGCAAAGGCTCGCTTCAACGCTCGGGGTTAATGTCCCCTTGCGATCCTCCACAGGATCGATCTCCCTATCTCCCTCCCACTCTCCCTCTCTCTACCACCCACACCCACCCATCCGCCCTTCCTTCCTTCCTTCCTTCCGTCCTTCCGTCCTTCCGTCCTCATCTGTCCTCCTCCGCTTTTCCCTCCCGGAGTACAATGCTCAAATGAACATGAACCGAAGACTAAAGTAGCCTGTGATACGATTAACACTCCTCCTCAATATTCCGTCTCTTTTCCCTCCTTTCACTCATTGCGATCCTCTGCAGTCAGTTTGACAGAGGAGAATCACTCCTACCGCGCGTGGAGTGAGACCATTTTATTTTGGGGACCATCAAATCGAAATCTTTGGTAATACCCGAACCAGTTTTAGAGAGCAGATTCTGTCGCCCAGCATTTGTAGGATTCGTGGAGTTTTTCCGTGTGTCATTCGAAGCATAAGAGTGGCGCACGAAAATGTTTGTTACCAAAATTAGCGTCTCGAGAGAAACAGTTTCCTGGGCCTGAAGGTGTTGAAGTGTATTTGGGCATTAAACAATAATGAGATAATAGCGGTGGTAAAACAACGCGCGATGCACAAGAGCATCCGCATTCCTCGCGGTAAAGGGAATAAGCATTGTTCGTTTGCGAGATATGTTTTTAATTAAAGCTATGCAGCCCTAGCTCGAGTGCGTGAATTCTGCCGATGGGAGCAGAAATCTTTTAATTGGATGTGCGCTATAAAAGCAGGCCTTCGTTAGCTGAATTCCTCAAATGTTCAATTATACGCTCTGGCTGCCGCCTAATAATAGCCACCAACTGTAAAACAAGCGCAGCAAAAATTTGTTTAGGGCCAACTCTCTCTCTCTCTCTCTCTCTCTCTCTCTCTCTCTCTCTCTCTCTGTGTTCTTTGATAGGATTTCAAGCGAGTGAGAAGAGAAAGCCCGAATCCTCGGCTATGTTTTACATTCGGTGGTAATAGTCTTCTTTTTTAATCAGCCGCACAATGGGTTCCTGTCGACACGAACGAGACTTTAGTAAATAACACATGAAACGTATCCGACTCTTCATGAGTTTTAATGTTTTAATCCTATGGGTGATAATGTGTTATTTAATTATCGCGTGCGAGTTGCTTCGCGGCGCGGCGCGGCGCGGCGAAATTAAAATATACCGTCTGTCGTAAAGGGAGACGCTTAATAAGCATTTAATACACCGAGCACTTGGAATTAATGCCCTTTACATTTCACTCTTAAAGCAAGACGAGTTCTCCCCGGTAATAGGACGCGAATTTCCCAGCGGAGAAGATGGAGTAAGCTTCTCAAAGGGGCAAATGTATCCCTCTCCCCTCCAACCCCCCGAAATTGTACACAACCTGCTATGCAGCGACGAAGTATTATGAGTTTCAAGCCTTCGAAAGGACAGACTATTTTTCGAATAGAATAAATCACTGGAGAGTAAATACGAAAAATATCTAACCGATATTTTAATGAAAGCTTCGTCCGTTTACTAAGAATCCATTAATAAAGTTCTATGCGTTCCGGAAATAAGAGATGATCATTAAAATGTAATGTTTGACCCACGAAACATTGAGCTGCCTTTGGAATGAAACAAGATGAACTAAAGATAGTCTGATTTAGTGAGAATTACTTCTTGTCATAGTTGCATCAGTTCCCAGTTATGTGGGCAGTTAAGTGAGCCATATTTTAATAATAGAGATGTGGCCAAAGAGATTTGCAGGGAAAGCGGTGGCCAGCGTGTAAATGGGGAGGGAGATGGAGATGTTGTTGACACGTGCGACTATGAATGAAGAAATGATGGGTACCTGAACACGAGGTTCTATGCGAGCATTAAGTTTGGACGTGACAGAGAGATGTGTCTCGGCCCTCTGTTCTCCGACCTGATTGCTGGCATGGCAAATGTACCTTCCTGCGTCCTGGGCGTCCACACGCCGGATTTGCATCAAATCACCCCAGATCTGAATTCGACCGAACGATTCCACCCGTATCGGATGCCCTGCGACAACAGAACACTTTATCCCCACCTGCTCAATATTCCTCGCCACCAACCGAAACCTTTGTCATCAAAGAACTGTCAAAGTTACAGTTAAATCTAAAGAAGACAGCGAAAAATAACTAATCCCGAATACGCAACCCTTTTTATTAACAATTGCGTCATCTCTGTGCCATTTCTTCGGCTAGAGTGTCGCGGCGGCCCGATGTCGACGGCTCTTGTAATTTGTTGCTTTCTCTAATTAAATACCTCGCGCGTTCGCTGCCGAAATTACCAGAGATTCTTGGTACACAACTCCGATTTATCATCGGAAAAAGGCAAATTCGATTGGAAAAAGAGTCGTGAGCAATTTGCCGCTACGTTACACATCCAATTAACGCAATATAATGCTGCCTTAATCAAGGTGAAAGATTTAAAGTCAAATGATTTGTGAGTAAAGAGGAAACGTACCATTAACATCGCGGTACCAAATGAATACTGGTGGCGGGTTGCCTTGTGCCGAACAGGTAAGGTGAACTTCGGAGCCACTTTCAGCCGAGATTGCAATCTGCGATCTTTGCGTGAGTCTTGGGGGTACAGAACTTGTCGGTTCTGTAATCAAATCATGAACAATACGATTTCGAAACTCTTGAAAAGGCTTTTTATACCCTTCCGATAATATCAACGTGTACTCTAATAATGTGGTAATGAAAGATAAAACAATGTTTAATGTGCTCATAGATATAAAGTACCTACCTGTAACGGTTAATGTGGCCGGCTCACTTCGTCGTCTCTCTCCGGTGAGAGCATGAAGAGTCAAGCAAGAATAAGTTGCCCTGCCGTCTTCCGGCCTAACAGCTCTAATGTGCAGGTCTCCTTGGGAGGTGACTACGAACCTTCCTCCTGGAACAAATAGAGTGGTGCCAAATCAGAAATTCTATTTACAAGAGTGAGAATATTTTGTTTGAGGGGATGACCGATTTAATTTTTCCTTTTGCTTTACTTTGAGCTATTATTGTCATGAAAATGGGTGTGTAGGATTTCTCTATCGGCGTGGGATGGAGTGAAGGCTTAGTAAATCCGAGGGATTCTAATTAATGTTCCACTGATTGGAAGCTGTATTGGCTTATCTCGAGTCTGGAGTGGCCAGCCAATATTTTGGGCGTGGGGTCGAGGGAATGGGGCTGGTGCGGAGGGAAAGGTTATGCAAAATCCTTGGGCATCTGTCGATGAAACCCCGTCAAATCGGGAGCGAGGAGACCGTCAGGCGTGAAATTTTCAATTTGGCCGAGCTCGGACCGCCGATTCTTTCCTCCAGTCAGCCGGCAAATTCTTTCCCATCCCAGCCAACGCCCCTACGTGACCAAGATTTTTCCCTAAGTCTCGTCCTTCCCAGGAAATGACTATCCAGCCAACTGACCTTTAACGTAGACTACCTCTCAACTCACACCAAACTTTCCATCGTCGAATTTATCCTTCGTTCTTAAAGATCAAACCATTTCTCCCTGTCCACCTCGAGATTTATTAGTCTGCTTTATTTCAACACATATTCCTCGAACTAATTAATCGATATATGCTTGGGTGGAAACTTAGCCGCGTTACATTAGAAATGCCGACAATGCAAGATCGTAAGCCAGAGAGAAACTGTAAATGGATTATGTGAAAGCTCGGAAGTTTTTGTCAGGACAATTGCTGGTCGGAGTAAACATGGAAAAAGGGGATCCGCTTTGAAGAAAAGCATCGCTGGGCGAGCGAAATGGAGTAAACCAATATAGCAGGGCATCTCTCATTGCAAGAGGAAGCGCGTGACAGCGCTGTCGTTTCACCTTTTTGCTCTGGACGGAATTCGTTTTCCACCCTACGAATTACGAGTTCGAGCGATTCCTTGTCACGCACTGCGGAAATTGCCCGCGAGAAATTGCGTTCCAGGTCGAGCGACTCTGTTTCTTGGAGGGTAGAGTACTCTTTCCCCCTCTTGCGCCCCTTGCACGGTCCTTTCGCCTGCTTCTCAGAGCTGGACCGTCGCGTCGCGTCGCGTCGCGCCCGAGAAAGGGAAGCACCAGGCCGAAGGATCTCCAACTGGTGGGGCCAGACCAAGATCTACTTACACGTACATTCACGCGGACTAGAATTTCAACTAGCGAGAACCCCCCGCCAAAGAAAGAATGCGTACCTTTTTTCTTCAACTTACAACCCACTGTGCAACTTGAAGAAGGTCCAACAGAAACAAGACATTATTTTCAATTCGCTGTCTCTCAGTATTCCGTTAGCTGGCATTTTATTCACAATCTTTTCAACTATTTTATATTAATTTTATCTTTGCTCTGCATAAGAAAGAAGCTGCAAAAATACATAGCAAAAAGCTGCTGTGTAATTGCTTTCCACTATTTTTTATTCCAACTAGTAGAAGTAATGGAGAAACCATTCGATCCATCGATAACATTATTGTTTACCGGCTTCCCGTTGATTCCTCGAGTTTTTGAAAAGCGTCAATGGCAGGGTGGAAATTGCAAAGGGAATCTGGTACTCGTTGTCAAATTGTGGTGACATGCCACTCGAAGATAAAGTTCCGTTCAATGTTTCGAGATTTCGGTGATGCGCGGGTGTGAGGAAGGAGATTGGTAGAGGATGCTGGGGGAATCGGCTAGCTGGTAGCTCCTAGCTCATGAAGGAGAGCAGAGGGACTGAAATAAGGCAGAGAAAGAGCTTGGGGTGGGTTTATCGATCCTTCCTCAAGTTTTTCCTTGGTGAGCCTTATTGTGCGAGCATGTCAAGCGACTTTCACTCGGCTTTTTGTCTTTCTGTCCCTCTTACTTTCATGACTGCCGCTGTCTGCTCGGTGAGGGTGCATTTTCATTTTCTCCAAGAAGCCACGGAAGGCGTCGTAGCATTGCTATTGTCACCAACATCCTCCCAACCAGACAAACCAATATCCTCTAATGATCCACGCTTCTCTTTCCAACTTTTCCAATATTCTCTAGCACTGTACTCTCTCTAGATTGTTTATGCAAATCTAAAAAAGACCTCGACCAATCTGCAATTACTAGCTACTTATGTATATGCTTACTTCTTAGCTTTGTAAGTCCCAACCTTTATATTATCTCAACGACATTAAGTGCAATACGCATAAGGTGCTTAGCATCTTTCATTCTACCTAATAAGATCTCTATTTTCCTTTCCATACACACTTTATTCTTGGAACTAAGAAGGAAAGCAATCTACCAACCATCTAATTGATCAATCCTTTATTCGGCACCCATTATATCATCTATTTGATATCTTGGAGTGGTTCGATCAAGGATTCTAAGGTTTGCCGATGGTACAAAAGGGTGGAAATGTGGTTATGATGAACGGTGGTGAAGACAGGGCGAGAGAAGGGAGAATCGAACCGATAATGCCAACAACGTGTTAATGACAGAGGAGGAAGGCCATTGTCGCGATATTCCGTTGTGAGTGGAGGTATAGCGATAAGCGGGCAGCCATCAGGAGAGAGCGAGTCGCAGGAGCACGTACGATGAGGCGAGGCGAAGCGAGGCGCGCACATGTGGCACGGCGGAGCGTAGGGTGGCGGTGGTACAGGTGCTCTCGGTTCTCGATCCTCGCTCGTCGGATGCTCGTCGGTGCGGTGCGCATACGGGGGCCTGCGATGTTGCCCGTCTAGTTACGAAACAAACGTATCACGCCCCGACACGACGTGATGTTACCCATGATATCCCGTGTGCGCCGAGAGAGATCGCGTGAGAGAGCGTGAGAGAGCGTGAGAGAGCGTGAGAGAGCGTGGGCCGCACATACGCGTACTAGTACCTGTTACGTGCAGCCGGCCGGCATAAATATGTATGGGACATGAATGCCTGAGCGTGTACCAGGACGATCTGAACTGGCGAGTTAGCGCACGTAGATATTACATCCGAGACCACTACCATCGCACGCCAACACACCCCCACGTCCTTCCCCCTCTTACTACCCCCACCGATATTTCTAGCATTTCTTTTGCACACCATCCTCTTTCCCTCCAAGCGAGCCTCTCTTCTTCCATCGCGGAATGTCGAGCCTGAATACCAGGCTTCATGGGGTCAAGTATCTTTCGTCAGAAACGTGGGACGATGCAAGTGCTACAGTCCAAGTAGTATTAGTTTCGACTTCTTCGCAACCAGCCGCGAAAAGTATGAGGATCTCGTATATTATCGTAAAACACCCTCTTCCATTCGAAAGTTTGCAGGCAAATACTGATACTACTTGATTAATTCGAGTATTTTTAATATTATTAGCTCTTCTCACGACAGCCAGTGATGTAATAATTGTAAAGATAGGTCTATTGTGTCTGATCAAAGGTAATAAATTGTAAATTTATTCATGAAACTCTGGAGAGCTCCGCCCCCGAATTTAAGCTATCCCTGCTGAAACCGCAAATCTTGTGAACGAAGAGGAAATTGAAGATATATCTTAGTGAAAAATGAGAGACTGTTATATTTCTGGGATTAATATTAATCAGTGGAGTTGACCGGCTTGATCGAGATTTAGGTCAGGTGTCCAGGATGGGAGAGAAGAGGGAGAGAAGGCAGAGGAGATGTCTGCTAGCCAGCATCACGTCACTAGCAGACGGTGTCCATTTAAGCACGCGCCAAACATGAATCAAGATTGCTCTATCCGCGCGTTCAAATTGGATATGGGCCCTGCAGCAAGTTGGCTTGTTTGAACTAGCCCGTGCTAACTGAGATCTATCCCAGAAATTCATCCTCTCGCGCCTACCCTTCTCTCTTTCTCTCTCTCACTCACTGCATCCGCTCCATCTTTAAGAGTAGTCAGCCACTTTAAACACTCATTTACAATTCACGGACGCGCGCACGCGGAGCAATTCATTTCGTGTCGGAAGAATAATTAAAGGAGCTGTTTAGCGAAGGCGCCGCGTGTTCCTTCCGTCTGAGACAGCTTTCCTCAGCGCGTAATACGTCGAGATTTCATTGACCGGTTGAAACAGCACTGGAAGAGGGCACCGCTATTCTGGTTAGCCGCTCGCACCACGGCAAATCTCACCTTTGTTCCAGCAGATGTTGCCGCACTTCTCTTCCAGCAGAGTCAGCAGCTCCTTTTCACTTTCTTTATTTTACCCTCTGGCAGCCACGCGCCGTCGCGCCGCCGCGCCGCTACCAGCCATATTTCTCCGGCGCACTTGCACGTACAATCCTGCCACGCATTCTTTATTCTCCAATGAAATTCCCATTATTCATCCCGCCGGGAGACTTAAACATTTTACTTACCGCTCGCATTCTCTTTCCCCTTCATACAGAAATTTATTTGTTTTCCTTAGCTAAACGCTCTTTGATGCAAATATGCATATTTAACGCGTGTCCTGGTTATATCCTCCAACGAATAAGATATCCTCCTATCTCAATGTAGGGGTTTTAAAAGGTGTTTTTTGTTTGTTCATAATAATAATACTCTTTATTACGTCTCTCTGATATACAGCTCTTTCTCGTTCGCTCGTCTTGCGGCAATTGACCCCTGATCAGACTCGTCGCTTAAAAGTGCCTGAAAAACGCTAGACGACCGATTTCTTTTACGTTCTTTGCGCTCGGTACGCGTCGCGACGGTTGGCCACAACAGGAGTACCCCGACGCATGAGTGATCGCGTGTTTTTAATGTTCTAAATATTTACATATCCTACATCAATATAACTTAGTAACTTTATTTAAACGGCATTTTTTAATTTAATACTTGTATAAGTTGATGCATATTCATATATGTATATGGGAACCAGTATTTTCTTTTTCTGGCAGCGTTCAACGTCTGTTCGCAAACTCAATGCCAGTCTACAGATTTTCCAGGAAGGAGAGTGAAAAAGTTTCTATTTCTTGACGAACGTTTAATGGATTCCTGTTATACGTGGATATTAAAATGTAGGCGCACGAATCTTTCCTTCTTCGCTGCACGAATGTACAGGGTGATGCACTTGGCTTTGAATCAGAACTCTCCTAACCTCACTTTTACACAATTATACTATATATTCTCTACTTAACAATAGACTGTATTAAATTCTGTAGTCTGTTGGAGCGAATATTTGACCAAGTTTGAGCATCGACTTCCTTCGAATGCGTACCAACGTAAGGAGAAAATATTTTATTATATTATATTTATAGGGGAATATTATAAATAACTGGCTTCGGCAGAGTGAAATGTCATGTGCGAGTTAACATAACTCAAACACGTAAAAGTCTAAATGCATAAAATGCAAACAAATATTGAGCAACATTTGAGTGTAATTGAAATGTCTAGGTTATTTATAATGATTTTCTATGGAACAGTGTATGCTCGACAGTGGTGATTCAAAGGCAAGTGACTCACCCTGTACAATCTAGATAATACACGTTTATTTTCCAGGGTTCTTGGTCCAAGCTGATCTGTACTGTATAGTAGAGGCCACCTAACTCCAACCAATTCATTATTTGCTTTGGTGTACATTCCCATATTACCGCGTCCCACTCCATCCTTCAACCTATACTGATGTTCTCCACTCTCAACACCGTACCGCTCTCTTTCTCTCTCTCTCTCTCAATATTTTGCCGCCGCTTTCCTCGGAATTTCCATATTTCTTCCGATGCCCATATTTATTTTCGCCACGGCTGATATTAAAACGCTCGAGTGTCCCGGGCATTACTGCCGCGCGCTCCTCCGACTTCAGCCCCCGCGCCGCCGCGTCGGTCCATTCTCGCACCAGATTTCTTCTTCGCTTTTTTCTAATTGTCACAGATACAACCACTCTCATATGACTCTCAAATCACCAAATCATCTTTTATTAAAAACGCATGCTAAGATGGGGAGGGAAATACATTTGGCGGATTGGCGTGATGCATATACTATGCACATTGTGGAAACTATGAAACTTAGAATGAAGCATCAATAGGCTAGCATTTCCCCGGAAAATAGGACGGGGAATATCATCTTTCCGATAATGTATGACGCCAGCATACTGTTGTTACTATCCCGGGCGAGCGAGCAGGCTAATTTACATAGCAACATCCTCGAAAGTGTGCAAATTAACTGGGTATTTTGTAAAAGGGGATATAAAATGTGAAAAGGAGCCAACCGACAGACTAGGGTTGGCTCGAGTCCGCTGGCCTCCGATTCATATTACATATCCATACACGTAAAAGAGCAAACAAATTTCCGAGGATGGGAGGACGCTAGTTTGGAATACGTGTAGCTAAAAAAGGAATTAAAAGCGTCAAACAGACTGACGGCAGGCATTCTGAATAGTCTAGCAGACAGACGGGTGAAGTTCGGGTTGGCTGGGGATTGTTTCGAGGACTATTTATTGGTGGGGAGGCATCCGCTAAAAATGAAGTTTGAAAGTGCCCTCCCATTTTTTCGAGCGCGGCCGCGCTCGAGAGATTGTTTTCCGAATTGTTGACGCCCTACCTTTCTCCTCGAACAAGAGTTTCGCGCCCTCGCGGATAAACGTTTGAACTTTTCCTTTCCACCTTTAGGCATTTCCGGCATTATTTGCGCGCCGCTTACCACAGAGTTCTGCCTGCCTAACCAGTGAAATTAAAATACGTCTCGTAAAACATATACCTGCCATATACGAATTCTCTTTTCGTTGACCATTCAAATCCGACCAAGCTATTTTTTAAATTAGCTACATTTTAGTTTCATAGAATATTCTTGTATTAGCATTGCCAAAATAAATCAACATAAGATAGTGGGCTAGGGATTGTAAAATAATAAGGACAACGCCGAAATAAAAAAGTAAAATATTTATTGTGGCAAGTGAAAATATAAAACAGTGATGAGAATGATCTCATTCGTAGGTGGTGCTAATATTTTGGAAGTTTGCTTGGGTGTTAACACATTGAGACGCTCATTCCCTTAAAACCAAGTAATCCGCGCTTCCGAGATTCAAAGGTAGTAAGCTAGAATTGCGCCATGGGACAAAAGGAAAACGTTTCGAGGGCTGCATTCGCTGGCTGGAACCCTCGAGACTACATGCACGTGCGTAGCACTGGCGCACTGCTTGGAAAACCGGAAAAGGGTCGAGCACCTATTTCCGGGGGTGGCTATTATTAAAAGTATAAAGCCACTTCCGCACGCTGCAACAACCAGCCCGTATTAAATGGAAGAACGACCGTCTCTCCTCTTCCTTTCTCTCTCTTTCTCCCACGCACCCACACAATCTCTGTCTTCCACCCGTTCCACATATCCCATCTACTACTACCACTACTACTACCTCTACCCCGGTTAATACTGCCTATCACTAGACGACATGACATTTTTACCATCGCAATCGCCTTTCTCCATTCCCGACAATTTAAGTGACCTCTCAGCCGTCAGCCATACATCACACTAACTTCCACTTCAACCTGACTTTCCCTGATGCAATTAATAATGGCGAAAATGATAAAAACTATCAGGCAATTCAAAGTCTAACGAGGTTATGATGGGAATATGGCTAGTATGCATGGCGGAAAACGACGGATTATACGGAGCTTATGCCGGGCAGAAGTGAGTTTCCTCGAAATACATACCACGGCTCTATACCCAAGACGATTTTCCATTCGCGCTCGTTTTCGCAAAGCGCCTTGCTTCACCCTCCCTCCCTCAGCCTCGCCCTCACCCTCGCTCGCTTGCTTGCTTTCTCTCTGGCTTTCTGTGCCACGGCAACTTTAAAATGAACTCTCGTCGGTTAGACGCGCTTATTTTAGAGCGTTCCTCGCTTTCCATCTTTTCAACTTTATTGCGGTCTCCCCCTCCACCGGCTTTCCCTTTCCCTCCTGCTTGCTTGCAGACTATCTAGTGTCCGTCGTTCGGCGCTTCTCTCTCGCCACGACTAGTCGTTCGTGCTTGCAATTTTACTCATCTCTTAGTTTGCTCATTCTCTTAGAGTGTCGCAGTTATTCGAGACCGGCTCTCTCACTCCCTTCCCCTCTCTTTCTCGCCCTCTTTCTCTACTCACAAAGTGCGATACCTCTTTCGGGAATAGGACACGCGACGCCGCTCATAAAATATCCCATGAACCACCTGCGCTTCATCTTCCCGCTCTCCTCTAAACGAAACTTGGCTGAATCTTTAAAGCAAACTTGTTAACAGAACTCTAGCTTGACTCGACGATAACTGTGATGTTGCGCCGCATCGCACCGCGCCGTATCCTTTGTCTGGATGGCCCGAGAGTTTTCGATCTAGGGAAGCAATATAAAGGAAAGGGCCATAAAATAAATGCGAGTGGGAAGAGTAAAAGTCGAGGACGCAAAGCCTGTCGATAGAATGTCACCGGGTAAACCGTTTCAGATCCCATGGGAGAAGTATCATCACATGGAGACGATTGCTCTCTTCCAGTATATCCTGCTTACGCCTCTCCATCTCTCCAATCTCAAGCACGCATGGATCTTCCTTGAGTTTCTCCCCTCGAATAAATTTCTTTTCAATTATTCAATATTAAAATCAAATTGACTTATTACTGAAAGACATTGTCCGTCAGAAAGAGGAGAGAAGCAATGAGGAAAGTGGTTTAGCAAAACGTCAAGGGAGATTCCCAAAGAGAACTCTATTATTTGTGCGCACCACTCAATTTTCTCTCGTAGCTAGGAGTCCTCTTCCTCGATAACAGCCACTGGAAGCCGTAAATAGCGAGCGATATCCGAAGAAAAATGCATTCTGCATCGACAGGCTTCGATTCGTTATTCAAGCTATCGGAGATTCGCAGATATAATAGTTGATGGAAAATGCCGAGAATAGGGAGTACAGAGAGGGGGAGCCATAGGATGTACCTACCGACGCGGCGCGGCGCGGCGCGGCGCGGCGAATGCTGATATTCGCCCTTTTCTTCGGCCGAAGGAGCCTAAGATTTGCGTAGAAGGAAGTCCGCATAAACTGGAAGGAGATTCGCTTGAATAGGCTCTTTTCCTTGGAATCGATGAGGAAAAGGAGCGGCCCAGACACCGCTCTGTCTCTCGATAAGCAGCGGCGATTTAATTGCGGAAGAAAGCAATGCCTTCTTAAGGACCATCTCCACCCTTCACCACCCTTCACCCCCGACAACCGTCGAACGACCACCGACGACCGACGACACCGCCGTCTGGCATCAAGGACCTTCTTCGAGTCTACGTAAACATCGTCAATACACTTCAGCGCGACTAAGAGCAAAGGCCCCCAGACCTTCGATACTCCGGAGAAAATGGTGACGATGTCGGTTTTCTCCCTTTCTAAACCCTTTCCAAGCTCGAGGGGACCACGCCAGATGGAACTTCCCTCCTCTCTTGCCTCTAACCAAATATCGACTAAAACACTTTTAACTTCAGACCTCTCCAACATTTAACAATGCCAATTCGACAATGCAAAATCAAGATTAACCAAGCTATTTGCCCATAGGCAAATTAATTAAATTAACAAAGTCCACCTGAACCACAAGATATGTTTGCTAGATACTTCGAAATGATGAATCGAATATTCCCTTCATTCAATAAAGCTATCTCCAACATCTTCGCCCAAGATCTGTATTCAGCGGTAGTCTCCACTGAGATATCTAATATAAAACAGTGGATAAGAGGATCAGGAAGAACGACTGGCTATTTATTCAGTAGGTTCGACTGAAGGAAAACTCAATTTCTCCGCGGCTCTCCACTGTAACTTCCATTCTCCAGCACGTAGGTATAATTCGAGAAAGAAGGTATCGTCTCTCTCTTCTCTCTCTCGCTTGGTGTTTGAGCGAGAGGGTAGAGGGTGGAGGGGCTTGGGGGAGAGGGAGAGTATGAGAGACGCAATCTAATTGTCGACGGAGGCAGTAGCTCATTCAGGATCCAGCTGTTCGTGGCCTGCATCATCAATATCACGCATTTCCCGTGTGCTCGTGACTTGTTTACGATTATTATTGCCGCATAATACATCGTCTCCGCGGCTGAAGCCACCCGAATTACCAGATACTCTACTCTACTCTCTTGTAGCTCATGTCATATTCCCTTCTGATATTACACTGCTCTCTGAATTTTGCTATATCACTCCGGCAAACCATGTCACTCTGGAAATGACATTCTCAAAATCAAATCCAGAGAACATCCGACACTGTTTTTAATCACATTTTTTTGCACGTTCTAATTACTCGTTTCCCTCTAAACTGTTTTGATGAACCAAATATTCTTTATGTGACACGAAGCTAATTGCGGAGGATTTTTTCCACCAAACAAGGTTTCGAAACCCTTAGACTACGTTACTTCATCAAGATAGGAAAGATGTTGCCGGCTTCCCTCAGACTCCAAGTTTCTATAATCTTCGAGTCAATAAATCTCGGAGCTTTCGAGGGATTCTCTTTCAGCGTTCTTTCACGGGGGAGTCTAACTTTCGGTTCTTAAGGCTTCGCGAGAGTGGATGGATTTCAGCGCTCTCGGACTTCCCCTATACCACTCCAACCACAGCGCTTTGAGTTTCGAGGGGATCAGACCAGAAGAAATACTTTCTCCCCGTCACAGGTTTCACGGATAGACTGATTTTACAAGTTAGGGCTAACATTCGCCCAGTATCCTGACTTATTATCAACTAACTCGATTTTACCTTGGAAAATCATTGTCTGGGACATTATTAAATTGGTAGAAACATGTCCTCAAATGTGCAGCCGAACGGGCAAGCGAGACTCCCGAGGCTATATTATCTCAAAGTAAAACGATTTAACCCGTGCGAAAAATTGTCTCCAAATTTGTTTTTCGAATTTCTCATTGATTTCCTGCACGAAGTAATTCTTTTTGTAGTTTTGTAATTTGATTCGTATGCCGGAAGGCACAATGGAATCGGTCCATTAGTTTAAGAAATATAAATATTTGAAATATTTCGTCCGAAGCGAAAAGTTACTGAAATTCTATTATAATCAACTTTCCTAAAATGTCGCTTTCCTTTTTTCGCCGCTAGGTGGCTGGCGGCGTCCTACCTGCTTTTGGACGGGCGCTTGGCATCATACTGTGTACATGTACGACCGACGAAATAGCTCTGTTGTCGACTTGATACTTTAACCAAGGGATATTCTGGATCGTATTGGGGATGTTCTTGTACCTTAGATGCGTTCCTTACCAGTGTCTGTGCTCCCAGGAAGAAGAATAGCGTCGTCCCGAAACCACGATGTTACTGTTAGATGCTCTTTGATATTCTCTTGTGCTGTGCAAGAGAGAACAGCGTCGCAACCCTCCATAACAGACTGTCTGTTTACCCTGACATCGTACCCCGGAACAGTCAGTACTGCAACACACAATATCCTTTGTTAGATGAAACAATACAAGCACATTATTTGTTCGTAGCCTGTAACCACATTACAGCACTAAATTGTCTTGGTATTAAATCTTTAACAATTAGCGTCGTCCATCAAATACACTGTCCATGTAATTGAAACGTTAGTGCTACTTTCGGAATGTGAAGAGCTCCGTTTCTCAAATGCACGTGCACTAATTTAATACCCGCGCGGAGGAAAAGATGTGCGATATAAAAAATCGAATGCACGTTGGCTCACTGGCAGAATTTCCACTCTGAATCGCACCGAGGCAGGCCATTAAACCTCGTAATATCGTAAATAGCCGATGGAGTTGCAGATGTTTAGGGAGTAAATGGAATTGAAGGGGGATGGGGGTGTGCAGGAAGCGGTGCGGCGCGGTGCGGCGCAGTGGAGGAAGTTAAGGCCAGAGGCATTCCGAGGCGAAAGATGCATTCGAGCTATAATATTTACATGAACATCCCCCTGTCGCTAGGGGCGATTTTTCACGATGGGCCTCCTCTCCTCTCCACCAGAGCCGTTCGATGTTGTTTACCAACACTCCGGAAAGTTAGCACGGCCCGATGCAGCCCTCATAAATCATCACTCTTACGACGTGACATCCGTTCGCCAGTCGACCAGCGAACCAGAGTTATCTCGCGATAGAAATCGCTGAAATGCTCTGTCATCGTCTCTGAGTGTATGTACCGGCCAAGAAATTACGAGTGCGACTCTCTCCGAGCAGTAGGGTGGCTGTTACCCATTATGCCCTGTAACGCGATTCCAATCGTGCTGGTGCGCCGCGCCACGTCGCGTCGCCTCGCGTCGCGTCGCCCTCAGTTCCCTCTGCCCCTTGCTCAACGAAAGCCATTCTTCAACCTGCCTTCGTCCTCTAAAGTCAGACCTTACTCCACTCTCCTCTGACAGAGTACATTCAGCTGCTTCCACTCTTTCAAGCAAGGTTTATTGTTAGAAAAAAGCTCGAAATTTAAGCATTAAGAAACTTGATTTATCTTTTTAAATACCATCAGCTTTTAGAAAAGAACTGACGTCCTCGGTGCTATGAATAACGCACCAGAGGAACGAGCTTTCTTATTTAAAATGCCAGTTGGACGATATGAATTGATTGTGAACTGATAGTACCCAGTGAATTGCGGTATGGGAAAACGAGGGATGAAAAAGTTTTTGCGAGAGAGATTTAGAAACAACTCTTAATGGTTAATTGATGCCTCGAGAGAAGAGAGGTCGTTAAATCGTAGCAGTGGAGGCAAGCAGAAAGCCACGGCGCGGCGACCGGCCGGATTTTTCTCTTTCAAAGCTAGCTTATAAACAGTTTTATGCTTGAAATTCCATGAATTGCCAACAGCTGGTTAGTTTGGCGTCGATGAGGTATCGGTAGCTTGTTAGTGGTAGTCGTTGGGTGCTTTGCGTTTGCAAACTTTCCTTTCCCTCGCTCCCTCTCGCTCTCTCCCTCTCTCCGTTCTCAAGTGGCGACGAGTCCGATTCACCGAGTCAACGAGTAGACTAAAAGACTAGTTTCCAAGTATCGGTTATTACTTAATTGTCGCCTGGTGGACTTTACCTTTCACATTGAAGAGTCCTCAACTCCCTGTAAGTCTTGATTTCTTAACTTCTGTCCGTTAATACTTTCGGCTCTCCCAGTTAATCATACTGAAATATTTGCTCCTCTCTGCTAAACTTCGGTAATTACAGTTTGAAGGCTAAAGAATGTGCAAGAGATATCGATTGCTTAACAGTTACGCCAACGGGTCGACATTCCTAAGACAACCATTATGCAATAAGGTATCAAGATCACTGTTAATAAAAATGCGAGGATAATCGTTAGACTTCTCTGCCATAAAATAGGAAAGACAAAAGGTCCAGTGAGAGAGGGCAGCTTTTTACCAAGACATCCATTGAACTTTAACGAGACAGTATCCTCTGGGAAAAGGGGAGGCGGAAAAGGCAGATGGGTGCTTAGGTCGGCAAAAGTCTGAGCGAAGACCTAGAACCTAGACCAGCAAAGCAAACTAAATAGTTGGATCGGTCTGCTCTTGTGAGTGCAAGCTTGCTGGAGGACGAGCTAGGCTGTAGTGTTGCGAGCGAGGGGTGACGCGGAATGACGCGATCGCTCTCCTGAGCTGGGCGGAATATATATATATATATCTCCCGAGGAGGAAAACGAAATCCGCAAATGAAGCCAATATACGCGAATGATCCGCAGTCAGCCGGGAGGAACGATATTTTCGCCGGGGCCGCACGAAGCGCTGGAATTAGCTTTACTCGAAAGTACACGCCACTGCTCGGATTTTTCCCACCTACAACTATATCTATCCTCCTTCACTCTCTAGCTCTTCCTTTCCTCCTTCGAGGTGTCTGATGCCGGAGATAGGGATGCGGATGGGGATGGAATGGGGATGCGAATGCACGGAGGGCGGGCCAATTCTTCGATTCCTTCGAGGATAAACCAGCCGATTCCACCGCGAAACCTTTAGCCCCTCGGGTCAGAAGAAACTCGGGCAATTTCGTTCGCGTGATTAGCTCAGCTATCAGCCCTTATTTGGACGTAATCGCTCCTAATGCCCACCGCAATGGGAAAAAGAAAGCTGACTCCCCACGATTTTGCATTAGTTCTCTTGACACCGCTAGAATAAGACCACAACTCTGTTTTTCAAGAAGGGAAAAGGATTATCTTGCAAAGGAGATGTATCAAACAAGTATAGAGTACTTTTTCAACGCGAAACAATTCCACTTTGAATCTGGTCTTTGTTGTAACAATAAATCATTTAATCTCTATTGCAAAACTTTCATCGAGTAACATTTATGGTTGTGTTGAACTCCGGGGAAAGTAGGGTGCTCGGTGGAAGGCTTTGTGGGGAAGGTGGGAGGTGGGAGGAGGGAGGGGGGGGGGGGGGCAGCTTTATTGTAGAATAAGGGGAAAGCGAAACTTTGAAGGGTAGCTGCAGCCACCTTAAACTGAAGTTATCGGGCCGCCAAGAAAGTACGTGTATATCCCTTATGCTGGTGCGTTCCAAGAGCCTACCGAACTTCCACTGGAATCTGCAGCAGGGCTTTATACACTTGCTGCGAAAATAGGCGGGCGAAGAAAGGCCGAGATTTATAGGCAATTTAAAACTTGTCGAAAGAGAGATACCGAGACATCTTCTTGGAATCAGAACACGCCTCGTGCCATAGCGCAGGCTACTTTCGCTCTAAAAGATCCCCTCGTCTGGTCCCCCCCTGTCGTCTCATCGCCTCCCATCGCGTCCCATCGCTCCGAAACTTTCTTTTCAGGGAAATGCGAAACTTGGGCACACTGTTCCGAATGAAAGCACACCAAGGAAGAAGGAAACGATAATTAAGTAGCTGCGTGGGAGCTGCAAATGCAGTAGTAAGCAAATAAAAATATAAACCAACAATTAACTCTGGGAAACTTCCATTGTGGCTGTATGTGAATATTGCAAATGCAACCCCCCGAGCAACGAACTAAGTTTCTTTTATAAATAATACATTGTTATGGTGAAATAGACTGATTAGGGTTTATTACTTTATTGTGTACCTACGACTGGCTATATACTTTTCAAGGGAGGCAGCAGAGAATCGTTGAAATCCTATTAGAAAAAGTCCGACTGCTAGAAAACGGTTTGGTGGTTCTTGATATCGAGCTTACACATCACATTTCTCGTATCATTTCACTGGGCTATGTATCCCGCCGCTCCTCCCTTATCCCCGTACACCCCCATTGATAAAAGCAGGGGAATCGGAAAAGAAAAGAGAAAAAGAGCGCAAGGAAAAGGGAAGGAGCCCAGCAGAACGGAAAGAAGGTGCACGCTTGAGGAAAGATCTTTCCACGGAAACAGGTGATCTTTCACTGTGCTCGGTCATAACTCTCTGCGGACCACCACTGCTCCCACTCTCCGCTCCTGGTAAATGAATAGTATTTTCGGCCAAATAACTCTCCCTGATATATTAAAGTTCGAGATTCGCCTTTCCCGAGCACCCTCTTTCTTTCCTTCTTTCCTTCCTACCTTCATGACAAATTACTTTTTACTCTCCTATTCAACCTCGCAATACTATCCCCAAAGCGAAACAGCTCCTACTACTATTTCATCATGTAGAACAGTGCCAGCCAAGTGAGGAGCCCCTCACGCGCTTCTTTCCCTTTCCACTACGAAGGGTACTCACTACCCTGACTACCTGCTAGCCATCTTACCCCTCTCTGCCCCTCTCTAGCTCTCTAGCAATATTTTACTTTCAAGTTCAAACATTGTTGAGGTTTCGTTTTTCGTGGACTTCCCGACCTTCCCCGGCACTGAAATTTGGTGGAGAATGTGCCCTTGCATCAAGGAGGAAGTGATATAAATTTCAGAGCCCTAGCTCAAACTTTAGGTTTTCACCTATTTTCGACCCTCGAAAATGCTCAATTTTTTCAAGTTTCTCAAAATCGGCCGAACCCGGCATATTTTGATTGTTTTCGTATCAGAGTGGATAGAGAACAAAGAATCCGTGAGAAAAAGTCCGGATTTGCAACGAGAACGGGTCGAAAAACCGTCCAGAAAAGTCCATTTTTGCTCATTTTTGACGGTTTTTATTTTTTTTTTTGGACTTCCCGACCTTTCCCGGGGCTGAAATTTGGTGGGTAATGTTTTTTTGCATCAAGGAAGATACTATAAAAATTCCAGAGCGCTAGCTCAAATTTTTTTTTTCGGCAAATTTTTCTTAAGGGGTACCCCTTCAGATTTTTTCACGATTTTTCGAAGGTCCCCGAACTCGGGCTTTTTCTTCAGGAATCGATTGTTTCTGAATGAAAACGGATAGAAAACAAGAAATCCATCGAAAAAAGTCCGGATTTCTATCGAAAACACTAAAAAAATTGCCTTTAAAGTTCGATTTTTTCGGAATTTTCGATGGTTTTTCCCATATTTTTTGGGCTTCCCGACATTTTCCGGGGCTGAAAATTGGCAGGGAGTCTCCCCTTGCATCAAGGAAAATGTGATATAAATTTTAGAGCCCCAGCTCAAAATTTTTTTTTCCCCATATTTTTGGCCATCGAAAGTATCCAATTTTTCAAAGGTCCCCGAATCCGGATTTTTTCTTCATGAATTGATTGTTTGTGTATCAGAGCGGATAGTAAACAAAGAATCCATGAAAAAAGGCCGGATTTGTATCGAAAATACCAAGAAATCGTTCCCGAATAATGAATTTTATCTCATTTTCACGGTTTTTCCCATATTTTTTATAATTCCCGTGTATTTCACGGGCTAAAATTTGGTGGAGACTGTGCCCTTGCGTCAAGAAAGAAGGGAATTTTTCTTAAGGGTTTGCCGATCGCACGCGAGGGTAGAAACAGGTAGAAACGTCGTCAAAATTGAGAGAACGGGGGTGCCAGTTAAGCTCCGGGAGCTTAACTTGGCAGGCGCTGATGTAGAACATTAAGATGCAGCCCCATTATTAAAATATTGTGAAATCACTACATTGAGATTCAATACAAATTATTGTAGATGAATAACTTATTAGGGGATTCTATGGGCATTAATTGCAACACGAATTCAACAGACTGTGCAAATCAGAGTAGCAGGAGAATCTTTGGCCTTTACGATTTTTACTCTCCTACCGTTACATTTTCCGGATTCAGTAATTAAATCGCGTGAAAATCGTTAAATAAATTGAATGCATTCGCGTCCAAGTTAAATTTCGACCCTTCAACTCTACTTTCGTGCAATCAAGTTTCTCTCTCGCTCGCTGAGTCGCCGAGTCTCTGAGGCCGCCGCGCCGCGCCGTCACCCCAGCCCTAATTTTCCGATGCCAGTGGTACTCGTGGCGGTACGAAAAAGTAAATGAGCTCGAAGGGAAAGGTCCTCGGCGATGCCGCGAAAGTTAGTTTTCACCAAGTGTGTAACTGCTACTGGTAGGAGGAGGAGGAGGCTTATAGCGCGTGGGGCAGAAGGTGGAGGAGGCGGAGGAGGGCCAGGAGGGGTTTATAACTCGTACACGTGGAAGAGGAAAGTGAGCGAGAGAGTGGTGTGGGGATGGCTAGAGGGTGGTGTTGACAATGGTGGTGTCTCTTGGAGTTCTTTGGCGGACGTTAGGGTCGCACCGATGTCATTTCAGATAAGTTCCGCGTCTGCTTTCATGCCAGCTTCGGCATCCGTCAAGAGAGAGACCTTTGCCAAAGAGGCCTCGAGCTCCCCATCCACCGGCAACCACCCAGTCAGCCAGCCAGCCAGCCAGCCAGTCAGCCATCCGCTTTCTCTCACTCGTGTGTACATACATACATATTACTCGATGCAAAGCTCGGACGACCCGATGAAGAGAAAAGTTGGCGAGAGGGCCGAGCGGCTAAAGGCCGCGACGACGAATGCCGAGGACGAGAGTAACGTTCCTCCCCATCTACCCCAGCTACCCCAGCTACAGTCCTCCTACACCGTTTACTCCTCTAATTAGCTATGCTCCCCGCCGGCCGCCCTCCAGACAGATAGATATCTCGTAGCGGGATGATATTTCTCTCGCGTTTAACTGCCTGATATGAGATGTTGAATGCCAAGGATAAGGCGAATGGAGAGAGCCAGGCCGGCTTCACTCCGAGTTCATTCGATTTCCCGTGCAGCGAAAAGGCTAGCGCTCACTCCGTTTTGCTTCTCATTCCTCCTTTCGCCTGATCATACCCAGTCTGGCCTTCCATTTTATACCACTACCATACTCTACTTTCATTCACCTTACCTCTCTCATTAGACTAACAAACCCTGACAGATGCGCATCAACTGCCATCCAACTTCATTTTTACGCAATAGAAAAGCCTCCAAGTCTGTTGATAATTAAGGAACGACTTGTACTTCATTAAAAGCTAAATACCCCCCACGTATATCATATTGCCAACAATTTAATGAGTGGACGATTGGTCTTCCAATTGCCAGGCGATAATTAACGTGGGAAGGAAGAATGAATGGTGGTGTGCAAGCTGTTTGGAGGATGATAATAATGCTCGGTGTAGTAAATACGCACGGCGGAGTTTCGTGAGCGAGCAATTAACTAGCCGTTTAAGGCGCCCCATGGATATCCCAGTGGAAGACTGCTCGGCATATACATATGTATACTGTTCTCTGCTGGCCCTTCGAGCATCCCTTGGCAAATGCGACTGATGAAATCGGCTAAAACTCAGGACTGCCGGCGCTACGCGTTCCGACGCGGCACACCAGTTAATCCTCGCCACTTAGGATCCTCGGTGAAAGCGAGGAAAGCGCAGCGGAGTGCGCCCAGCACCATTTCAGTATCACTTAAACTTAAAGCTTCAGATACCCTGAATGTTCTTTGATTATGACAGTATCTCATTTCGATTGCTAGCACCTACTAGTTCAACTAACAACAGGTGGGATTCCAACGGAATCAGTGGATTTGGCCGCGCTTCAATAAAGTCAAGTCTTTATTGAAGTTATTGTTGGCAAGGGAAAAAGTGGCATTGAAATGTTCGCTTTATTAGAGGGGAAAGATAAATGAGGATAGATATTAAGAGGTAGGAACGGAATGCGAAACAAGGCTGATACTGGAATAGGAGGAAGGTAGGGAGGGAGTAAAAGAAACGGTTGTAGGTAGTCCTGATTAGAAGTTGGGTCCGGCCGAGACGTGGCCAGCAAATGGAACAGAGAGGAGTAATGTACTAGGGAAACAAAACGTAATAGAGGAAGGGAGCGGTATGAAAGAGGGAAAAACAGAAGCGGAGGAACGGCCGGGGTAAGTCCGACTGAGAAGTGAAAAAGAAAGAGGGTGAGAGTGTATACACGCATAGCCACAGAGGCACACAGCCGCAGAGCCGCACATAGGCCAGGAGAGCGAGAAAGCTTCAAGTGGAGGGAGGGTGGGAGGAATGGAGGAAGGGGATGAAATCTCGGTGAATGCCAGGTCACTCGTTTAAATAATTAAACGCGTAATTACCGCCGGCTGGAACACATTTTAATGAACGGGACCTTTTTGCATCCTAGCCCCCTACCGCATCAGCCCCCACTCCTTCTCCCACCCTCTTTCTCGCTTTCTCATCTCGCTCTTGCCGACTCTCGTTCTCCCTCTCATCTGGATGCGTCGCGTACCATCTCCGAGAAGCTTGACGACGACTTCTCGAGACTTTAGAAAAGCCTGGAGACTTTCGAAAAGGCGAGTCGAGCGTGATTTCAGCCCGCTACGTGTACTATGCAGTGTGCAAGTATGTAGGTGTGCGGCCTAGCCCGACGAATACTGATTCGATATATCTCTGAAGAGACATCTATCTACACCGACACCTATTTAGCAGAGGCTGGTGAATGTTGAGAGTTTAATACGCTTGTCCACGCACCTCGTTATTCCCCGCGTGCACTCTCAACTCTCCCCGAAATCTCCACATACATGCATTCTCGACTGTCAGAAAACTCGAATTGCTTTCCCGATCTATTAGCTCAGGCAAAATATCTCTCTGGCAACCTCTGCAGAGCAGGATACAAAATATATTTACGCTTATAAATGTTCATTAAAATGTCTACTAACTGGAATCCATATCATTTTCGCGAAGGCCGAGCAAAGCCGAATGACCCTCATGTATTTCGAACAAGCAGCTATACTCCATTTAATTATACAGGGCTATCTTGTCTCTATCGCCTTAACTCGAAGCTATTCTCTCTCTATATAATCTCTATATATAGTCTATATACAGACACACGCGTATACTATATAGATCCCTCGTTCTCCTACTCACTGGCTCTCTAGCTGCTGGATCTTCCGCTTAAAGGAGACTCTTCGTTAATGAGATTTGATAATCCATGAAAGATTCAGCACGGACATGCCGGGGATTCAATTAGGACCGCAGTTAGTGGGTTACTAACAACTCGTACTGGTCCTTCACAGCTAAGCGATCAAAGTGATCCCTTCTACTAATTATTTTACTTATTAAATCGTCAGCGAAAAATCTCTCGCTATTGAATCCCATCAAGTTTTCAAGCCTTATTTTTATATGTGGTTCACCCTCCAATTTCCTACTCTTGCTGCTTTGGCAGAATATAAAATGTCGTTGAAGAAAGTGTCCTATTAAGTCTGGAAAAGTTAAGTTTACTCGGAGGTTCGCGGTAGGAAGGGGATTTCCTGATAGTCCATCCGGAAGAATTCTGTGTCAGGCAGGGTTTATCGATTGGCCCTTGTCACGAGCCACGTCGAAAGTTGGAAAGTCAATGGAAAGAAAAATTTTTCTTTGCAAGTCCTCGGCGAAAAGTTCCCAAGAAAGTTGTTGGAGCAAGACCACCTTCTTGTGTCCATATCAGTCCAATTCGAGACTAAATGTCTTCCAAATCAAATTCCAAGAAGCTCCATTCTTCCAGGAAAAGGACTGATGGCTATATTTTTGCAATTCCACTCTTCTTCTTAGAATACTTATTATGCGAATAACAAGTTATCCACTATAGATTTCAGTCTTTCCGCGAATAACAGCTCTCTCCCTCTAAAAAAAGAAGGTTGAACATCTTTCGCGAAGCAAGTTAAACACTCAAAAGTTTTGTAGTCGACGAATCCTGATATTTCCTGAAGGAACAGCCATCAAAACTGTTCGCATTTCCATTCTGCGTCCTATCAAACTTCCTGAAAACTACTCGGCAAGAGTTTCTACCACTCTTCACTATTCTTTCGTGATACTTTCCTTCCCGCAGATCCGCTTCTTTCCGTACTTTGGCCACATGCCGCGCTTTCTAATATCAGTTTTCGAGGATGGCCGAGGAAAAGTTAGCCAGGTATCTTTGAATGATGTTGCTCCCGGGCAATAGGATTCACGTCAACGAAGACGTATCGTGGCCAAAAGCCACAAGGGAAATAAGAAAGCCGAGGGTGAGATTCCGCTCCACAGGTATTTACCCACCTAATAGACTTTATTGAACTCTTCAGCTTTTTAGCAGATTATTTAGAACGTTCTACCACTATTAACTGGAATAAATACCTTTTGAGTTAGAATGCGAGTGAATCTCGATAAAAGAATCGTGTCGAGCTCTCGTTCGGAACGGGGAATCCATGTGATTCCAATGGAAATGGGGGAATGGGGGCTACTTAACCGCAAAGTATGAGGGGATATTAAAATGTAGATTAAAGGAAAATAGCCGGCTGGTACATATTGGTCTAGCTGGCGGACGATCAACTTTTAAAGGCTCTTAACTTTAGCGGCGCGTCGCTTCCGCGTTAACTATCAGTTACGCTATCGGGAGAAATGTTACCTTGTAAGCTTTGCCGCTGATACTACAAACTAACGATGTAAGCAAGTTTCGAAGATTGCAATTTGGATAAGAGGAAGAAAATACAGTTTGCTGTTTAGTTTGCAGAAGTGTCTTTTTTCAAATTCGATAGATGGGATTTATTGGGGTTTGGCGAATATCTATGGGAAGCGGTGGAATTGGAATTAGTTTGGGGGGGGCGAGGCAGTATAACTCTGGCAGTATCTACGGCAGATATACATATGTATAGGGAGTGGCAGGGCTCGATGGCGTTGACCGGCTTAAAATCGGCTATTTAAATGGTCGGCCACGTGTAGCCTCTTAAGCTGCTGAAGTTTTGTCACCAGCTACATGGACAATGCTTGCGTTACTTCGGATCGAACTTCCTCCGATACAATTTAACGGGTTCGAAAGCGGGTTCTCCCTTCGGTATTTACTCCAACTGCACGCTGATAGCTTTCACCTGAGAGACCGACAGAGACAGAGGGCGCCATCCTATTCCCACCCCCCGGAATAGCCATCCGGACCACCCGGACCACCCGGACCATCCGGGGATACTGCTCCCACTAGGAACTTTTATCTCCCAACTTTTTCAAGCCTCTTTTTAGCCCTGACTTTTGTTTCCACGCGCCTCCCACTCCTACTCCCACTGCTAACCTTCGCGAGCTTGATTTTATTGCCCCGACCTGCACATACATATATGCCAGCCGTTTCAAAAGGAGTGCTGAAATATGGAAAGGGTAGTTTCTCTATAATGCAAAAGTGCTAACGTACGATGACTATTTCAAGTGGTGCTGGCTCGAGCATCTTTTTTATTTGCCCTCGCAAAACTGACCAGCCATTTTCGAGCTTGCGCCTCTTGCTTCCAGCCAACCAGAGCTTGCCTTCTCTCTCTCTGTTCTGCTCTGTTCTGCTCTGGCCTCGGTTCGCGTAATTTTTAACAATTCGCGCTGTCATTAATTTTATGAGGCACAAACAGCTATTATTACGCCGGGTCACGTCCACCTAGCGAGCCTTCCCTCCTAATTGACATTTATTGTGACCCTGCCACCTTTAATATCGACCACAGCTTTTTTTACCCAAAGCCTGACCCTCCCCCACTCTCACTCAGCCTTATTAGGGAACGTTCGCCGCGCCGCCTGAAAATACTCCTGCTTATCCTCCATCAACCAGATCAATGAACTTCCATTGTTTTACCGAATAGGTAGTCTACCTCGAGATAGGCAATGAGCAATTATTGGCAAACGAACGCAGCACGCATTAGTTTCTGCTCTATTAGTAATTAATTTCAATTAATACAGTAGCAGTTCAGTGCGATCCGCATCAGTAATAACAGTCGAGTCTCTATCTCGACATACAGGGTGAGTCACTTGCCTTTGAATTACCACTGTCGAGCATACACTGTTCCATATAAAATCATTAAAAAATAACCTAGACATTTAAATTACACTCAAATGTTTCTCAATATTTGTCTGCATTTGATGCATTTATACTTTTACATGTTTGAGTTATGCTAACTCGCACATGAAATTTCACTCTGGAGAAGCCAGTTATATATAATATTCCCCTACAAATATAGTATAATAAAATATTGTCTCCTTACGTTGTTACCCATTGGAAGGAAGTCGATGCTAAAACTTGGTAAAATATTCGCTCCAACAGGCTACATAATTTAATACAATCTATGATTAAACAGAGAATATATAGTATAATTAAATAGATGTCTAGTAAAAGTGGGTTAGTGAGTTCTGATTCAAAGGCAAGTAAATCACCCTGTACATATATTGCCAGTAATATAAACAAGAATTTCACTGATCTGGTGGGGTTGTCTCGCGAGGAAAATTCATATCACAGGCTGGAAATTGGTATCGGGAGAATGGGTAGGCGCTCGAAGATAGTGGCAGCAGCGTGCAAGTTATTCGCGCACATATGTCGCGCGTTAGTTTAAATTCGGTAATAAAGCGACGCAAGCTGTTACATTGCAGCGGCAGCAGCAGCGGCAGCGGCAGGAGCGGCAGCAAGCAGGCTCGAGTGTCCGAGTGCCCGGAGAAATATTGCCGATGCATCCGAGGGAAAAAACGATTCGGCCGGGAGCAGAAAGCGTAAAATTGTCTCGAGAATTATTCCTCGGGCACGCGCTTTAAGCGACCCCAACCCCAATCCCAACCCCAACCCCCATCACACCCACCTTCCAGCTCAGCTTTGATTTAGGGCGATTCCGCTTACGTGACTTCTTCAACGCCAACCTCCCTTTCTTTACACCCCTTTCCCCTCCTTTTCTCTACTTATTAAAGGCCCACATTTATTAATCACCATCGAGTAATAAGTAGGGCAACTAATTACTGCCACGTAAAAGTACAACATTTATTCGCAACAAATTTTAATTAAATCCTGTACAAATTGCACCTCTCTGCGTTGATCTCACGGTACGCGAATAGGTTGTGAAATTTCAAATCATTCATTAACTGCAAAATAGGAGTGAACTATTAAAAATAGTTGGACCGCATTAATTCTCATGGTTCTACGAATGCCGATGAAATGATAGAAACATGAATTGCGCAATATAAATTCAGGAGGAATATGAGGGAATTTTCTCGTTATCGACATACGGAAATAAAATCTGAGAGAAGAGTGGTGGGAATTGGTTGCTAGAAATAGGAAACGCGACTAGAATTAGCTGGTCTCGAAATTACTTTCATAAACTCGTATCTGTGACGTGATGGTGATGAGGACAGGGATGGGGACAGGGACGTGTCAGGCCCGCGGAGCGGATATTGCCGGTGAGAGAGGATGCAGTCGAACAGGGAAAAAAGGGGGAAAAATGGTGATTAATGAAGGCCGTACTGGAACTGGCGATAATGAGGACTGGGCACACACAGCTGAATGATGCGCAGACACGCGTCGCTGTGTATGTGACTGGAGCGAGCAAGAGTCTCCGAGCAAGCGAACGCTTTTCCCTCGCTGTTATTTTGCGCTATTTCCATGTTATTAACGTTTCGAGTTACACGCGTTGGACGTAGAAAGGATCAAATAAAGCGCGATATAGCTTGCGCGGCCGCAGGATAACGCAATAGGCGCCCACACGATCATTAGCATGGGTAAACAGCTTTCCTGTTTGCTTTGTAAGCCCCTACCGTTTGTCGTCTGCGTCCAATCATTAATCTGCGAGAATTCCCGCTGGCTAGATTGATTTCTTTCCTGGATCCCCTACTACACACACACGCGCACCACCCTTTCCTCACCCTTACCTAACATTCGCCTCTCTCATGATTTAAGCTTCCTCGGAAAAGCTCAACTGCGGTAATCTCCTCAAATACAGAAAGAGAAGATACCCCCAGGAATATTTATATCGCAACTCTCCATCAAAGGACAGTCCCGGTGTAATCGATCCATTTCTTTAGCAAGTATACAGTACCCGAAGCAATTAAAGGTTGGCGCTTGTTAATTAAGAAAGAAAAACTTTGTCAAAAGCCTCGTTCGTTAAGCAAGCAAAAAGATAGCGGTTATAAATCCTAGATTCATGGGACAATTAGCAAAAAACATAGGGATTCAATAGAGATTAGGACTTAATTTAAAAATTCCAATGCATGAATGCATATTGTAGTAAATAACCAGGAACGCGAGTGATTGAACGATTGATTTTCTTACACGTCTCGGCTCTTGTAAGGCTCGTAAAGCAATGAATGCACAAATCAATAAGTGAGCCCTCCTTGCACACGGTTGTCTCTCTTTCTTAAAATATACAAATGTAGTCTTACATAACTATAGCAGCATCCTTCACTCACTCTTTCTATCTTTCTCTCACACACATACACATTCTCTCTCACTTGATCACACTAGTCTCTTTTATAATTCTCCTAGAATATTGCAATTAAAAGGGAATGCTGTCTGGAAGTGGCCGAAAGGACAATTGCATGAGAGACACGGAGTATTTGTAGTAGGGCGTCCAAGCATTCCCTTCATTTCACCATCCGAGAGAGGAGTTCGAGTTTCAGCAAAGCTATTTAAGTAAGTCTAGCATAGTATAGGAGGCCTCGGTTTTGACTTAACGTGTGTGCACGTTTGTATGCGAGTGTGTGTACCCACCACCACAAGCTCAGACGCCTCTAAGAAACTTTCTGGCCAAGGAAGCTTTCGGATGACTTACCGGCACGAAGGGTAACCTCTCGCGAAAGCACCGTTCCCACGAAGCTTGTCGCTCGACATCTGTAACGCGCGTTGTGGACTTCCGCCCGAAAGTCCTGCGCAAGGAACGGCGGGAAGTAGAGGGTTCCGTTTCCAAGTAGCTGCCTGCAACACACAAAAAGCTCCGTCTAATTACACCGAGCCCTTAAGATTCAAAACTTTCGCTTCAACACTTTGATCATCATCCGAAACCTCTTCCAATAAATATTGTAATCACTTTTTCTATCTTGTAGTTGTCGAACTGACAAGTTATAGATCATATATATCTGATCTTTATGTAGTTAAAGGTTCAGGATCTGTTTTAAATCAAAGAAATCTAGACAAGTCAAGGTATGATTTACCCTATTGTGGTTAGGTGTTTGGGAAATGATCTCTTTCATCTCCTGACAATTCCTCTTACTCTCGTCCCCTTGATCGAGCATCTACATATTTAACCAACCGTAATTATTCAATGGCCATTAAATACTTTAATCGACATTTGCAAAATGCAACTGCCGCTATTGGAAAGCTTCGACGGTATATAATCGAGATGGATTCCCCTCTAATTATCACATTGAATTTTAATAATACTAATGGAATGGCTAAGGCCAATGCGCACTCCCCCGCGATATAAAATATTAAGCGGGCAAGAAAACAGCAATTTCCTGCTGGAAAAGGAAAGACACAGGTCGGTGATTCGGTAATGCAATGATAGGAAAAAGACAGAGTGAATTCGAGCTCCGTATTCGCGGGCGGATACCGCACTGGAAATAGTTATCGATCTTAGGAAAGGTCAAAGTTTGCTCGGTAATTACTGCTAGAACCATCCCAATTTCTAGGAGGGTGGCAAACCGTCTGGATTGGATGAGAGCTCAATTATTATGATAATATGTATCTTCTGGAGATCGAGACTAATTCAATCAAATTGTAAAAGTCTATTTTAACAGCCTTCTTCCTCCTCTCTCTCTCTCTCCTTCTCGCCCTGTATTTCTATCAGTGAAAACTCAATTAACAAATGGACTAGTATGAATGTTCGTTCTATTGCCAACAATATTGACCATTCTGCCATGAAATCCCATAGCAGAGGCACACTAGACTGAGATCCGTATCGCAATACCACAGCAATGGAGACATACTGGAGCCGCAACAAGGGAAGCTCGTGTAAAAAATAGCTGGCGGGCCAAGTTTTAATTAAAGCGACGACTAAACGATACTCCAGTTTGCTCCCGTGCGATCCAATTGTCGGCACTTTGACCAATTCTCTCTTCCTGCCTCTTTTCCCCTTTGTCACCTGTTTTGCACAAGAGGAATCAAACTTTTTTACACCCTCAAATTCCAATAAGGCTCCAGCTATCTTTTAATTAAAAGTTTATAACGAACGGTCCTTTCAGAACTATATATTTCTTCTTAAAAGTGAAGGATATCACGTGGCATAAATTCACCAACTTCTTCTTGCCAAATCTTGGAAGCAGTGGTATTTTCTGTATTTCACTCTATTGCGGTATGATGAAGGTGATGTGGATCGCCTTGAAGGAGAAGGGAGTGATATCATAAAGGGAGAAGGAGAAGTAAGAGAAAGGGAGAAATTACCACCGAGAGACCTGAGAGACTAAACAGCGAAGCGAGTGGTGCCTTGTGGCGCGGCGGAAGCTGGCAATAAAATAATAAAGAGAATGAGGAAAATAAGGGGAACTTGTGAGAGCAACAAACTGACAGTACATTAACTCAACAAAAAGCACTGTCGGCATATTAAATCACTTTTCTGGCGCACTCGACACCCGACATCCAACGCAGCCAACGTTTAAGTGCAACTGAGGGTGTTTAGCATCATTCTCCGCCAACACGCGACTCCGCCGCAGGTAATTTTCGATCCTAAAAGCACTTCTTGATACGTCCTCACACTTTTGAAACCCTTATCAGAGCCGACTGCTTTTTATTCAAAGTATTTTCTATTTTGAATGTCTCAAATAAGGATCTCTCGCGCCATTCATTTCTTGTATTCGTGAAAGTTATTGTCCACGAGTTGCGAGGGATTTCCGAGGGGAGAATGTTCGGAGATTGGCCTATTGAGAACAGGTGAAGTAAGCCGCGAACGGTCGAGGGACGATTGGAACGATTGAAATAAAGGGGTCGGAGATATAGAAGTGGCGGGGAGATTCCGTGTGGTCGGTAGGAATGAAATCTGAGAGGGAAGATGCTGGCGGGTGGGTGGGCAGGCGGAGAAGCGTCACGAAGAAAGCCGCAAGTTTTCATCTTTCCAGATTCATTTCCGCGCCGGCCTGAATATACCGGCAGTGGTGGCGGCGGCGGCGGCGGCGACGGCGTCCCGGCACACCTTTTTATTCCGTGTCATTTGAGCAACGGGACCACAAAGGATCCATAAAAATCGCCCCGGTTCTTGCTTGGCCTGCGTACCGTCCGCCCGTCCGCTCGTCCCCTCGCCCGCCCCACTATCATGTCGGGCTGAAATTGCACCGAGGTCGATGCTGCATAAGCACTATCCGAAGAGTGGCTTGTTTTACCCCGTAAGCCCGATCCAGCCCCGCCTTCAACTTATAACTAAGAAAATCGAGCGAACCTCCCCACGCTCGTCCAATCTGCAAAAAATCCCCTACCACCAAAAAACTCCTAGTTTCACTATGCTACGGTCAGCCGAACCTTTTCCACTTCGATTCTACTGGCCGACGATCTACAGCCACTCTTGGATTTGCCAAAGTTAGGATTGTTAATGGGCTATTAGCTATACCGGCTATTAAGAATACCGAGAGATAAAGGTGTCGCTCATTGAAGGCTCCTTCGACCTCAATTTCCCGAGGAAAATTGCCAGGAACTTTTATCTGTCGACAATCGGCGAACCAGTGGGAAGAATGGGCCGCGTTGCTCGCTCTCGACTTCGACGGCACGACGCTCCTCGACGCTGCGCCGCGCGGCGCCGCGCCGCACCATCCCGGTAACATCCAATTTCCCATTCTCGCGGCCAATTTTTCTTTTTGCAATCGAATCGGAGAGCTATATCAGGGAGGAACCGAGAGCGGGAAGAGGCGGGAGGGAACGCTAGTCCTGACAGAGTTTATGCTTTCCGGCTGGCGACGAAGGACGAACTGGTCCTAAAAGCCTGGCATGGACTAAGGAACATTTCAATTACCGGGAGGAAATGGTTTCCCCCAGGTGTGCGCCACGCGTGCGATTGCCACGATATCCTGCTACCACCCACCACCCCCTATGTTCACGAATTTCCTCTCGATAGATATAAAGTTCGAGAGATCCGAGAGATTCGAGCTTCGATAATAAAGTCAGCAAAAATATGAACATTATACCATAGTTCAGCCCGCACCCTCCTTTTTTTAGAAATACCTCGGTAGGATCGTTTAAAAGAATCCTTTGACTTCAAAAGAAAAAGTTTCACCCCACATTTCTTTCACATAGCTTTTCAATAGCACAATTTGGCTTTTTATGGAAGTGATTTTCTTAATTTGTGTCATATGGGGTGAATTTAATGTGGTACAAGTATGACTAAGCAGAAAGAAAGATGTATATAAAGTAGAATAATGGGGAATGGAGAGTAGAATACATTTGCATTGAAATTAGAAACGATTGTGAAATTTTGCTGTACCAGGCGAGTAAAAGCCTTTCCCATTTCACGCGCTGGATTTTTCTCCGGGCCTGGCAAGAATACCAGGCTGATCATAGCTGCGGGCCCGAAAACTTGGGTAATTTACAGGAGCTCAAAAGTTCCAAATCCCGCATACTAATCCGCTTACCCCTACCAGGCCGGGTTTCCGCATCCAGAGGACTGGTGAGTGACACGAATTTCTAGCCAGCAAAGAGTGCATTCTCCGAAAAAAGGCTGGCTGACTGAAAGCGCCGGGGATTAAGAGACACAGGGAATTGGAGATTGGGATGGTAATTAACTGGGAGAGAAGTTTCCTCGAGAAGCGAAGAGGACTTACTCACCTGAGACCGGGAACAGCTGTGACAGATCTCTGATCAGGACTTGTGATCCAAGTGACATGAGGTGTTGGACTTCCATGAGCAGAGCAGCTCAGCTGAGAGCCGGTGGTATTCGAGAAAACTAGGGTGCTCGGCGGCTCGAGAACGAAAACTGGACCTTGCTGACCCTCCACAATCCCGATACTCCACGCTGCAACAGAAATCGCAACAATTCTCCTTAGCAACCTATCACCTTTCTGCAAATGCTCCAACATATTCGAATAATGTGAATTCCAAGTCATTCATTGATTTCGGCCCACTGTACAGCTTCCGACAAAATAGTTGTCACAATCTACAAAGTAGCCGTTGAACAGAGAGTGCAATTTGGTAGCATCTACAATTCGATATGTATGACTTTTAAAATGCCTCCTTTTAGGGAAGGGGATTCCTTTCGTAGCCCTCTAAAAAAATCATCCATTCCATGCCTATATGCTTCCAAACCTCATTTTCTCTCTGGCAGCCTTTTTGCAGATTGTGACAACTATTTTGTCGGATGCTGTACAGGGTGAGTCACTTGCCTTTGAATCAGAACTCTCCTAGCCCACTTTTACTAGACATCTATTTCATTATACGATATATTCTCTGTTTACCAATAAACTGTATTAAATTATGTAGTTTGTTGGAGCGAATATTTGACCAAGTTTTAGCATCGACTTCCTTCCAATGGCTAGCAACGTAAGGAGAAAATATTTTATCATATTATGTTTGTAGGGGAATATTAGATAGAACTGGCTTCTGCAGGGTGAAATTTCATGTGTGTTTTAACATAACTGAAACATGTAAAAGTCTAAATGCATAAAATGCAGGCAAATATTGAGAAACATTTGAGTATAATTAAAATGTCTAGGTTATTTATAATGATTTTATGTGGAACAGTGTGTGCCCGACAGTGGTGATTCAAAGGAAAGTGACTCACCCTGTACATGAAAATGGTTAACCCTTACCATTAATTCGCCCTATCACAGAGGCACCAATTAGATACGTTCATTGAAATGCGTCTCTATAATGTGATCCCTTACCTTTTGCGTAAAAACAAAGACTGGAATCCGCTTTAAAAGGCAAAGGGTGCTTGTACAGTGAAGGGAGGCACGAATTTATAATCCTGGAGTGAGCGCAGCGAAGCAGAAAACTAGGTCGAAAGCATTAGTGGATAGGAGCATGTGGGAATACTTGGCCGAGTGATGAACTCTCATAGTCATCATCGAAATAACAATATTGACTGTTGCACAGAGATCAGCCAACAAACTGAGCCTCCTAACCGACATTACTCGAAATTGCAATGCCCCGATACTCTTCCAGTACCTTCAAACACACAGCCAATCCTGAATAACTCCCTTCGCCCCTTCGCCCTTCGCCCACTCGGCTACACCTCCAATAGCCCTCTGCGAACGGCCAACTCCCCTCGCATTGTCCATCGTATTCCGGTGCAATTCTACTCCACTCGTACCGACGGCTTTTCACGTGGACTTATTTATTTTATGGTATTTGTTTATTGCACTCGCCCGCCCACCCCGGTGCTATTCTCCGGTGCCGGCCCATTGTCCACGACAGTCTCTCGTACAAGCGGACATTTGTTTGCCCTGTTCTATTTAATTGTATAATTGGAAGCCGATAATACCCGGGCGTACTTTAAAACACTGTCGCGAGCCAAGGAAGATGGATGGCAAGCAATTAAAGCGATTATTCCCAGCGCTGTTTAACTACGCTCGCGTCGACCTCACATTCGACCCCAACAATTGCCAAATCACCATAGGGTGATTGAATTTTAATCAGAGATAGACAGCTAATTTGACGAGCGCTTCCTCTGATTTTCGACGGTCCCAATCGCAAGTGGTGTTAAGAGAAATTTAGTGCGGGACGAGTCGCATCTCTCTCTGGGAAGGAATGACCGATAGAGCCGCCAAGTTCTTCTAGGAGAGTTAGCCCGACGTTTACTCGTCTGGAGCGAGTGTATTATCTCCAGTCACTTGAAGCTCATCGGTGAAGGATGCCCTCGTCGAACTTGGCAGTTAGCCAATCCTTGGAATTTACAGTGAGCGAACTTACCGGAAGGCACACACATTTTCAGACACCGAGGACAAACGTACCGAACATGTAATAACTTGGTTGGAGATAGAGAAAAAAGGGAGGCCAATAATGAAAAGTTTCCTGAGAGGCAAGCTAGGTTAAATAGAGGGTGGAGAGTGCGGGTCGGCGTCGGCGTCGTAACGAACTTTTGACTGCTGGTTTACGCGTAGATGCACGGTCACCTTAATTACCTTTCGTTGGCTCTCATTGCCGGGCCGGCTGCCTGATGGATTGCGAAGCCGCGAAAAAATCAGCATATTTGGGTCAGGCGAAGAGCAGGCTAATGCTGGGAATGCTAAAAGAGAGTGGGCAGAAGCGGGGGAAGGCGTGAGAGGAGGGCCGGCGGGGAGGGCTGACATCTGCCTGGTGGAATTCGGGGATGAGCGAGAATTCCGCGAGTATTTCATTCCATTACCGCGTGCGAGGGAGGCAACGCGACGCGATGCGATGTGATGGGACGCGATGCGACGCGACGCGGCGCCATGATTTACGTTGATTCCTATCCACGCCGAGTGCGCCAATCCATCAAACTGTACGAGAGCCCTTCGTTAAATGCACCTTTACTACTATTAAATTTCAGCCCCGCCCCGCTCGAAGGGCCACCCTCGGCAAACACCTCGCCTAAATGCCCCGACAAAAATCCCCTCCCTTCCCCATTTTCCCTCGTTAGTCAATGATGTCGCACTGAATTTCCCCCCTCGTGTTTCACATTCCAAAATCTCAACCCCTCCACGCAATCCCAGCTCCCCCATCGACCAACATGAAAAGGATTTGCTGCTATTCCGCAGAATTATTGAAAGATAGCGCTGGCAATTTGGTGCTAGTGCTTCAAGTCGGACTCAATCAATTTTAATCACCGCATTCATTAATCTGCTGTTTCTTCGCTCTGTAGTACTGGCTCCAATACTCCAGCATGTTTATCCGGCTTCCTGTTTGTTGGCAGCCGTGTTTGCGCGATTAACATGAACCCACTAATACACCCTAGCGCAAATTGCCTGAATCAATATAGCCGCTTTAATTACAGAAATCGAATGAACTTTTTCCCAACTCCCATGACAAGAACGATTTCATAGTTGCATTCATTACTGTGAAACAATCGCAATCATGTTAACGATATATTAATTAGTCCAATTACTGGGATCGCAATCAGATATTCCGCTTTGCTAATGCGACTGGTTGACTGGCTAGCTGGCTGGCTGGCTGGTTGGCTGACTGACTGACTGGTCGATGGCAGGGAAGCAGGAAAATGTGAAGGTGACATGAACTCAGTGGAGTTTTACATTGGAAATGGGGGAAATCGAGAAGTTGTCAGGAGCGGATCGGGAATGTACTAGTGTACTATATGGAGAGAGCGAGCGATCCAGTAAGCACGGCCACGAACAGACGCCTGAATAATTTGTGTATCCGATTTGGTCTGCGAACCGAACAGTTGGCCGCGTCTTCGAAATAATCTGATCAATAATCTCCTCTCCCAAAATTCACTCTATCCCCTCACCTCCCCTCCGCCCCGCTATATCTCTCGCTTTACTCTTTCACGACTCAAATGAACCAGACGCTCCTTCTCGCCCGAGCTCATCCAGATAACTATTTCCTTCTGATTGGTGCTGCTAACTACGCAATCGAAATAGGCGACTTTGAAGCTTTTTACATATGAGAAGGGGACATAGTAATTAATTGGAAAATGATCGAAAAAGTTTTAAATTGCTCCCTGAGTTGCAAGTGATAATGAAAGTTAAAGGGTATTACTATGGGTTCGAGTTTGATCAGCCTGGAAATGAAGATATATGGAATAAAATGAAAATTGTGGATCAAGTTTGTACGATCACAAAGGCGACGCTCCTCGAGGATACAGGGAACCTGATGAATTACTATTGAAGAGGAAATGAGACAATCCTATCCCAAGTCCGCATTCGCAATTTCCAGGATGACATTGTATTTTCGCGGAGACTGGTCTTCAACTGGCTTCAATTTGTCCCGATCAATCGATACTAATCAATGCCGGTGCGGTCGCATGAAAAGCGGCATTCTGAAGGGGGTAGGCGGATCGGCGTGCTAATTTCGCGGGGGCAGCAAGCGAAACAGAATAAAAAGAGGGAGGCAATCGATGCACGTCCGGGCTCTCCTAATCCGAAAGTCTCGATAGTGCCTCGGTGATTACGGCCCCGGTCTGCTCCCTCTGGCACAGCCAGACCGAGTGCTTCCCATTTTCCCGAAAACCTTCCAGGACGCTTTCTAGGCAAGATCGATTCCCAGAGACGCATGCGACCCTCTTCCTCCTCATCCTTCTCCTCCTCCGAATCTCCACTCTTTTTTGCCCTTCGCCAAATCTTGCAGCCACAATACAAGCTATTGAGAAATCTGAACTTTGACGATGAAAATCTCAAAGGAAATTCCTATTATATTAAGAATATTTTACCCAGTTCTTTCCATCTGTATGATATAGCCGGCTCGAAAAGCTCTAGGAATATCTGATAGGAAAAGCTACCTTTCCAGGTTTTCTGTTGGCAGTCGGTGTATTGCCAGATTTCCGTAAAGGCAACGGCCAAATCATCGAATTCCAGGAGGAGTATGCGAAGGTAGAGCAAGGGAGTAATACTCAGAGAGTGAGAGACGCGTGTACCGGAGGAAGGAAGATCATATCTTTTGTATTATGTTCACGTGTCGATCCGGTTTCGGGGAGCGCACAGAATTTCCTCTGAGCCACGCTGCCCTTTTTTTCCTTTTGCCGCGTTTCATTTCTTTTAGAGCACGTCCACATCCACGTCCACATCTCCGAGCGTCGCCACGAACATGACTGGTTCCCCGAAATCCGAGACAAGCCGTTTCGCTGAAATGCTTCGGTACACATTTTTGAAAGACTCGGAGCAAGCGGATCCCCGAGCAAATGTCCCGAGCACTCCGGAACCCGAGATTCCCATTGATGTGGTTACAGTTTGGCTGGTGGTTCCTTGCTCCCGCGGATAACCAACTAAAGACTTTCCAAAATGCGACAGCGATCGAAAGTCTCGGAGAGAAAGCTGGGATGTTAGCAAGAGGAATAAAACTAGTGAAAATGATATTATTGTGAGGAGTTTGGCAAAGATTAACGAGCAGTCAGTTAAGTGGATGAAAGGCTTGCCCCGATAATGCTCCTTGATCAATCAAATTCTGCTCTCTGAATGAGGACATGGCGAGGCTGGGGAGATGGTGCGATAACTTTTCCATCCGTGGGGAATGATTCTTAGCGGGCATCGTAGCCTTTGTCGTTTCTTGATGCCTTGGGAGCCGTAACTGTTGCTCTCCCTACGGTTAAGCTCATTCGTCTTGCCGCCACCCCTCCACCCGATATTCTATTATACGCCCGCTCCATTCTCTGTGACGGACTCTCGCGCTTATAACTTTCCCAGCAAGAAAAATGAATTCCCTTTCCCGAAGAATCTATCAACCCTTCGACTACAAGCTTTCCAACTTCCACGCAGGCAACCTCACTATGTACATACTACTTGACATGCAATCCACACCGTGTTTGCATCCCATTGAACAATTCTATCAACTGAAAGAACCTATTGCTTAAATTTCTTTGCGTTCTCCTATTGCTGATCCCAACTGCAACGGGGGTTAATTTTTTATAATAAGTAAATATGTGATCGTTTAGCCGTGGCAGCATCCAACTATTGATTCGCTCGGTAAGATCGAGGCGTTTAATTACGAGGGAAAATGCCTGTTAAAAGAGCAGGAGGTAGGGCTTTGTACTGGCTGGTGTGGGGATATACGGGGAAAGAGGAAGAGACGAGAGGCGAAAGGAATAGGCGGAGTGTGCTTTCCCCTTTGGCGATTTTCCTCACACTGCCGTTGGTATTATGTCAATTTAATTTCTTAGGAGAACACAAGCAGCACCAGCACCAACAGCACCACCACCCCCGCTCGGCGAATGGCTTCTGCTCTCTCAATTCCTTCAGCAAGCTGGCACGCGAGTGACTTAAAAAGCGTCTAGTACTTTACCTCCTTCCCCTTGGTCTTGCCTCTTTTTCTCCAACGCGGCGACCGCTCGCTACACAAGCAAGGCTACCTTTTTCTTTTGCCTACAATTCGCGTAAACGCTCGTTAACGTCCTTTTCACGGGCTCTGGAGGGCCCAACCCGCCTGAATCGGCCGCCTTCCTAAATCCCCTGGCAACCTTCATTCTTCCCTTTTTACACTCAACTTATGTTTACCGGTTAATGGTCACTATTTCCCTTAAACTTTAAGCCAAACCTTCCACCGCACTGCGTTGCGCTGCGCTGTGCTAGCCACTAGTTGTCTTTCACGAGGCACTGACCCCCGCTTTTTGGAATGTCGCCTTGCTCAAATCTAATGCCAGCCTTTCCAAATTCTCTCCTTTAAACTCCGGAAAAGACCACTGAGTACCAACTGTTAGCTACAAGCTTTTTGGTGTGATTCTTTCTATATTACTCAAACTTAATATGGTAGATGAATATAAAATATGATATAAGCACGAACAAATGTCGAGTAGTTGTAACGAATCTTTGATTTAATGGGCCGGCAGCCACAACAGAAGCAGCACATAATTACAATTTATTGTCTTAGCGGTGATTAAAGGGCCTGCTCGCGACAAAGCAATCTATCGCAAGGCCATTTCTCATTAAATCTCGACATTCCTGTCTTAATTATTGCCTAGGGCTGGATGCGACCGCGCAGTTGCTCGGAATCATTGTACACGAGCCACTAAATCTAATGCAATGCCAAAAAGCAATTCTTCTTTATTATTTCCTTAACGCATTTTAAATATGACGCAAACAAATTCTATAGACGATTATTATACAACCAAAATTTTCGCAGAACCACTTGTTCACGAAATGACTCTCAAAATATAGAAAGACCTGCTGCGTTTCAATTAACAGTTGTAGCTCCTGATTAATCGGATTTCAATTAAATATACCTGTTGTTATACATAAAGCTGACAATGAGAAATTCGTATCATCACTTGCATCGAAAGGCAAAGTTTGTTGCGCGCAAGTTTCCAACGTATAAATTCGAATGCTGTAGTATTTCCCGTACATTAAAGGGGAGCGCTCGATATATTACGCTTTGAAATTCAGTGGGATGAAAAAGGTTATACTATATGCGTTTAAAGAAAAAAAAGCGGGGTAAAAAGTGACGATAAGGGTGACAAACATCACGAGATTAATGATTGCAGTCAGTAATAGCAGAAAAGCGAATTTACTTGCACCTTGCAAGTTCAGAAGACTTTCGCGAGGAAAAAGCGTGAGAGTTTAATTAATTGAATTGTCTGAAAGGTTCTGCCTATTGTGTCGGAGTTGCTATGTCGAGTGGGGTGTTGGATTCAAGCGTCGGGAATATCTCAGGGAAATGGTCTCGCAAGCTGTCGGCGCGGCGTCGCTCTGCCAGTTCAGAAAGGAACTTTCGCGAATCGAGAGCACCGTTCTTTCGGACCTCCTGTTGAGCTCGAGATGTCCGCCCGGTAATTCGGGGTGGAGGGAAAAAAAGGAGAGGGATTGTGTTGTTGTGAAATTGGTCGGTGCTGGAGTGGCCGGCTAGTGGCTACAGTGCGCCGGAAGTGGAATGCGTGTAGAGTGGGGCGGCTGACGCGAGGAGAGGAGAGGAGGGATCGTGATCGAAGGAGGAAAAGAGCGATGCATTCGCGCGCCCGCCATACACACAGTAGTCGCGCACTAGGAGCGCCTGGCTGACTCTCGCTCTACCTCTACTACTGCCGCTGCCGCTGCCTCTACCACTGTCTCCCTCTCCTTTGACGCGCTTTCAAATGCGACGATGACGAGCTACAGAGACAATGCCACGTGAAAACAATGCGACGCGGCCCTTCAACTGCTTTGTCGTGCTTTTTCCTTCTCGTTTTCCCTCCGATTTCCGTGCCACTATCCTCCCCACCCTCCGCCTCCACTGCCGCCGCCACCCAACTCCCTAGTTCTCCTAATCCCTACACTCGCACCCCTTGTTACGCCGATCCTCCTACAATGATCCAGCAACCCCTTCCCCCTTTTCACTGTTATCGTTAAACACACTTGCCTCAACTGATTCCCCACTGATACCCATTGACCACCAGCTAGACTTTCAGAGCCCCTACATCCTTCTCAACAATCCAATTAGAATAAAAGACATTTCAAGAATTATTATTGCTCGGAATAATCCCTATTACCCGTACCATTAGGAATACTCATTAATTAAAGAGTGTGTTGCAGTTCGACGTAACCAGTTTTAATTTTAAATGGATTCCTGGGATGATTTGCCCTTTGACACATTATAGCAAGTAACTCTGATATGTGATTGGAGCTGTGTCTGAAGCGAAGCTAAAGAGCAGAAGCATCAGGCTGATACCGACGATTGAAAGCGTTGCATCCCCCCACCGACAATCGATTCCAGCCGGAAGGCAGATAAGTAGACGCGTTTGATTCTCCGGGAAATGTATCATTGGACGTATAGGTCCGCACGTCAGTTACTCTCCACGTGGCTATGCCAGGAGTAGCTGTGTATGTGGCCAGAATGAAACCTAGTTGAAGTATGAGTGAGCAAGAGGGTGGAGGAGGAGGAGGAGGAGGAGGAGGAAGTGGTAGATGAATGCGCGGAGAATCGTGAGTAAAATGTGAATGATGGAACGAGCCGAATCCCTCAAGTACCCCTGGCACAGGAAAAACGTTGCTTGCCTCGGAATATTTTACTTTCACGACTTCTTTGACGGCACCGCTCTGTCTGCGTGTGTAGATGTATGTAGAGGCGATTGTTGCGCATGCACTTTGAACGCCACGCCACGCCACGCTGTTCCACGCCGGTCCAACCGCCTCATTGCAACTCGAGGATGAACTCCGCTCTCTGAAAACGGCCAGAGACTCCGCCTTACTACTTTTAATCCACGCCAACTGCTATCCCGTTGTCCCAAGGATAATCGAGTGACTACCAGTATACCTTATCGCGGCAACTTTTCACGCTCCCACCACCGCCCACCAGCCAACTTCTAAACCCGACATTTACTCTCAAACCACTAGTCTCTTCATCACAATCACTCCAGCACACAACCGCTCTCTAACTTCTACTAATACTTGTTAACACATTCTTCATTGTCTATTTCCTCCCAAAACTAACACCTGTCATTAGCTAGTTTCAGAATCAAATACTAATCCTTGAAAAGATTGAATAAGTTCTATTGTATATGGGGAACTGACAAGGGGTGCTTGTCAGGAACGGAACACCAAATGGGTTGAAAAAAATTGAGGATGTACGGTTCGACCCCCTAAACAAAACCCTATAACACTTTTTCAGAATGCGTCTTGGTTACCGAGAAAAAAATTCGCGATATAGTCAACTAAGTCAACTAAGAAATAGTTGTGTAGCCTGTTTATAGCCTGAGTAATGATTTTGCGAAATACTTTTTTGTAATCCAATTTCTGATTACTCGTCTAATAACAAATAATGTGATATTTATGTTTAAATTTACTCTTTACGCATGTCTGTAAAAACTACTTCGACCTCTCTGCCATCCTGGTAGGCGAGAATCTGTTAATAATATAAAGATTATATACACTACATGACCGATCTATGCCAATTTTTTCTCGTCAACCAGGGCGCATCCTGAAAAAGTGTTATAGAGTTTTGTTTAGAGGGTCGAACCGTACGTACACAAATTTTTTCAGCCCAATTGGTGTTCCACTCCAGACCATACCTCTTAATAACATAAGACTACGCAATGTACCAATATTCGCTAATTTTTTTCTCAGTAACCAGGGCGCATTCTGAAAAAGTGTTATAGGGTTTTGTTTAGAGGGTCTAACCGTACATCCCCAATTTTTTTCCACCCATTTGGTGTTTCGGTCCTGACAAGCACCCCTTGTGAGTGTTAACTGCGCATACCACAAGTAACTGAATTGATAATGAAATGACGATGAAGTTGGGCTGTGGGAAGAGAAGAAGGAAAGGGAGGGAGGAGACTGTCGGATGCACCGCAAGAAGGACGTTTGAGGTCTGAGTCGGCTGATTGTCGAGTAGTTTCCGGTTCCGGGAGGTTTAAGACGCGGTGCGGCGCGGTGCGGCGCGGCGCGGCGCACCTCAAGTCCCCGAGTGTCGGCGCCGTGAGCGTCTAAGGCGATTACGGAACCGCCTGCGGATCTCGAAAATCTCATTAACGTCGCGGATCCGGCGCAAGAAGCGAAAACCGTTGGCAGCCGGCCCGCACCCCCAAAGATGCTTACACCATGTTTCCACCTACTAACATGAGAAATCACGTAATAGCGCTAATGAACGCGTTGTAACAAGCGCTTCCCCGATTCAGGAGCAACCCTTCCTTCCTTCCTTCCCGACGATTTTCAACAACGCAGATACTTGCCTCGGCTGATTTACTCGACAGCCTTCTATCTTCCAGTCGCAAAGCACACCTCTAATAAAGTGAGGCTACTTACGGCCCAACAAGAGAAAGATAGGAGGGAAAACTCTGCAACTGGATAGTGGGAAGCAGGAAGAAGAGTACTTGAAACAAAGATGAAGTTGAAGACGAAGTCTCTCGTGGGAGGAGGGAGAAGGGAGAAGGAAAGGAATAAGGGGGTAGGGCTATTCGGAGAAGTAGAGTTGATAGTGTAGTATACATAGGAGTAAGGAGGGCAGACGGAAGAAGCATGAGAGTAGGGAAAGCCGGGATTCCAAAGTCGAGTCGTACTCCGCTGGTGGGTGGAGAGGGAGAAGGGGTTGGAATGGGAATGGGAAAGGGGGAGGGAGAGGGAGAGGGAGCAGGTAAGAGTAGAAGGTACTAGTGAGGTCGACGTGAAAGATCGTAATTGCGAATTCGTTGACCCGCGGAGTCGAGTGAGCTTTTCTACGGACTGGCAATAGAAGCTTGGCTGCCCCAGCCTTGCAGCCAAGCAAGCAGGCAGGCAGGAAGGCAGGAAGGCAGGCAGGCAGGCAGAGCCAGGTCGGCGAATGGGTGACAGTGGGAGCGTTTCGCGAGGCAGCCGAGACAGAGAAAGAAGAGCTGCTGCAGAAAGTCGCAAAGTGAGAGTCGACGACACGAGGTGAGGTAAGGGTACGCGAGCAAGCAGACTAGGATTGAACTTGGTGACGCTGCGAAATGGGAGGAGGGATCGAGGGATGGCACGAGCAGGGCAGAGAGCGGAGAGGCGAGAGAGATGGTTGGAGGGCGGCGGGAAGGAGGGGAGACACTCTCGAGGCGCGAGCAAACAGACTTTGCAATCGTTTATTTTTCTGGCAATTATATTCTTCCGTGAAAAGAAGCCGAGCCCTTTTCACTCCGTATTTATTTCTGTCGTGAATGCCCCCTGAAACGTCGCCGCTTCCCAGTGGCGCTCAAAATTCCACCGGCAGCCTCATGCTAACTCCACAACTGCACAACCCTCTCCGCGACTTCCTTGCCAATTGCGCGGTTCTCTCCATATCCTTTATCATTCTTCGACGGATGCAATATTCTGCAATATTCCAATTAATATTAGCCAATGCATTCGATCTAGTTATTCTTGGAAGTAGATTCAGCTCGCAGAGCCCAGACGTTTCTTCTTGACTTGTTCAGCATCGAACATATGATTACACACTTTGTGTGTGTGTAAGTGGACTTTTTTCATACTGCAGACGTACAAAAAAGTAATTGAATTCTGGAATCTAAAAAGTTGGAGTCAGGGTGTGTGAATGGAGTGTGAAATATGGCAGGATTAGCAGAGTCGTATGTGAGAGCGAGGGGAAGAGTGAAGGGGTGAGCATAAGCATGAGCGTGAGCGTGAGCGTCGCCGTTAAAGAGGTCGCTCATTCTCTGCCGGCGAAACATTAGTTGCTAATTTGAAAGGCACGCGCGTGCCAACAACTCGCCAGACTACTCGAGATCTAAAGGAGTCGCCGTTGCAAATAATACTTGGCGAAGGAAGCACTCAATCTCGCAGCTGTTTTTAAAGCCGCCGCGCCGCGCCGCGACAAAGAACCACCGATTAAAATGCACCGTCGGCCAGTGGTTCTTCAAGCGACGACCTTATTTTCCGAGCAAACACTTCCGAAAGCCTGGCCCTTCCCACTCGATTATTTAACGCTTCAGAATCCTTTGACAAAATTCCTACTCTTCAACTACCCCATTCTCACTAAATTCACACCAATTCCCATCCATAAACCTTTGCCTCTGTATATCTTAGCACTTTCGGATTGCTACCCAAAAAAATAGATATTTGCAAGACTTCCAGATAGAGATTAATCTAATGGCCGGCAATGGGTAACATTGTGGCATAGTATCAGAGTCTAAAAGTAGAATAAAATAGAAAGAGTGGCTGTCTTTGAAATGTTCAACAGTGAATGCACTAACGAGCAAATACAGGAGCTCGTTAGCTCCTGGTGAACAATGCGATTGACTCCGATAACGCGAAACAAAGGGGTCGTACGAGAGACAGCAATAAATGGGCAAGATCACCGGCGAACTTCGCAATAGCCGATCGGCAATAATTCTTAATTACTGTCGTGTCCCTAATTATCGGTTTTCGGAGTTGGCCCATCTAAGTTTCGAGGAGTAGTATTCCCCGATGGGGAGGCCAGATTGATTCATGCAAAATTCCGTACACATCCCGTGGAAAGGGCTAGTTGATAGAAAGCCACTTGGGACACTTGTCTGATGCATTGAGATGAAAATATTCATAGGTATAGAAAAAATTCTCTTTGAACCTGGCCAAAATTTCTAATGGATGGAACGAACCACTTGGTTCATTTTCAATTTTTTAACGAGTTACATTTTCGCAATATTACTTGCGGGAAAAGTGGATCAATCGAGAGCTAAGATAAAAAGCCAGAATATCGGTTCTATTGACTTCATACCACTGTCCATCAGCACTTGGCCACGATTTTATTAGAGCTTGCCCTATCATAGTTTCACAATAAACCTTAACAAGAATTACTTCGTCCTGTACATCTATCAGGAGTAACTTTCAATGTTTTACAATATATTTAAAGTCGGTTATGAAGTTATGGAACCCAGGATATAATTTGTACAGTAAATAATGAAACAGCAAAAAAGTTACAACTGAATGCGTTGACGTAGAGTGAGCGTGGTAATGGGAGGAAGGGAGATTTTAGTTAATTGAAAAATTGAATGTTCCACTGGGGAAAATGAAGAAGTCTTGGTGAGTGTTATAGCTTGATTGGTTTAGTGGGGTGGGAGGGCGGTGCGAGGCGAGGCGAAAGGAAGACAAAACATATTCTACGGGGGGTCGTTCTCGGCTGGAATGAAGTGTGCCCCCGGGGCACACGGCACACAGCATACAGCACACAGCATATGACGCAGCCGCGTCCCGAAAAAGGGAGAGCTCCACTTAATTAATCGAAACGAGAAAGGAGAGGCCAAACAAAGCACACCTCACGCCACCCCAAGCCACCTTGCAAATCGCACCACGCACCTCCCACCTCTCACCTCGCACCGCCGCGCCACGCCGCGCCGCGCAGCGTCGCTTTCACGCATTTCTTTCTCGCGCCTCCAAACTCCCACTGCGCTACATCGCCAAATCCATTGACTATCGACCCGGATGTTTCAATGGACCACTCTCCATGATCACTTATTCGTCGATGGATTTATTATTGCCTTGTGAAAGAATCCTTTCAACACCAGAACTATCGCCAATTTCCACCAACGGGTCCTTTTCAATCATGGACGACACCTTTAAATGGCCCTACCCTACAATTTTGCTGTTCAAAGTTTGGAAATATACGGTTGCTCTTCTCTAATATTTCAATATTGAATTGATTCGCATGTCAGAGCTTACTTTTCCAGATTCTGTAGTAACAGCGCCCTCCGGAGGTAAACTCAATCGATAAATGATTAATTTTCAAATTAATGTTTACAAGTTGTTTCGTGCTTTCACGCCAAATGAGATGGATACCTGAAATGAGAGAGCTACCTGTAATTAATGCCTCGCATTCGGGTAATCGACATATTACTCGGTGAATTCTATCTATATGCCAATGCAAATCATTACGGTGGATGCTAACCCAAATATGAAATATGTACAACTCGAAGCGAAATATGTACCTGATTACAAACTCAGATCCCAATATTTATGTGCGCGGCGAGTAACGCCGCCTCGCTTCGCGCCGATCCGGCGCAGCGCGGCGCTGTGCGGCGCCGGCCGGGGCAAAGGGGGAAACATACATTATATTTGTAAGCGACGTTGCTTTCGAAAGCAGCGCTCGGTAAAGTTATTCCATCGCGCGTCCACTCTGCCAACGGCAGCTCTCGTTCTCTCTTTCTCTCTCGCTCGCTCGGCCGTCCCACCTCCCCAATATAATAGATCAAGGATTGTAATCGTCGAAATCAAGCAAAATACCGGCGACCGGTAAAGTACAATGGCGAGCTAATGGCACGTTAATTGCCGGCAATTATAATGGCACCGTCGACGATCCCGTAATTAGCGATGATAGCAACATTTTAATTGCGCCCGCGATCTAAATAACAAGCCATCGACATTCGGCTACCATCCTATTTACAACCGGCATTTTTCTCGTTTAATTCGTTGCACCGAAAAGTCACTGTTAATTCGCATCGTGCAATCTGCACAACCAAAATCAAACTTCAATTCTGCCGATGCATTCCAGCCGTATTTTTTTATATTTCACCTCGAAAGCACACTCTTCTCTCTCTCTCACACATACAAGCGCGCGCGCACACAGCCTCTCCCTTCCTCGCTCTCGTTGTGATCCTTTTTCCAAGAATCTCATCTGGCAAACTGTAATTATAGTTAGCTAATTACGTCTCAACTTTTTCCTTGGCCTCATTAAAAGTGGCAGTAGTTGGCACGCCTACACAACTGCAAACTGTTAGCAACTGCAATCACGGACAAGTCAAACGACTACAGGCATCTCGAAAGCGAGCAGTTTGCGCGTATAATGAACGTCTCGAAATTGGTAAAGGATCATTTTTCCGCCATCGGCCCTCCCCTCTAACGCAGTGCCAGCCAAGTGCGGGGCCCCTCACGCGCTTCTTTCCCTTTCCACTACTCGGTGGACCCTGCCTGCCTGCGCAATTCAGGGCTACTCACTACCCTCACTAGCAATACAGCTTTCAAGCTCAAACATTTTTGACGGTTTCTATTTTTTTCGTGGACTTCCTGACCTTTCCCGCGGCTAAAATTTGGTGGGTAATGTTTTTTTGCATCAAGGAAGATACAATAAAAATTCCAGAGCCCTAGCTCAAAGTTTAGGTTTTCTCCTATTTTCGACCCTCGAAAATGGTCAATTTTTTCAAGTTTCTCAAAATCGGCCGAACCCGGGATATTTTGATTGTTTTCATATCAGGGTGGGTAGAGAACAAAGAATCCGTAAAAAAAAGTCCGGATTTGCAACGAGAACGGGTCGAAAAACCGTCCAGAAAAGTCCATTTTTGCTCATTTTTGACGGTTTTTATTTTTTTTTGTGGACTTCCCGACCTTTCCCGGGGCTGAAATTTGGTGAGTAATGTTTTTTTGCATCAAGGAAGACACCATAAAAATTCCAGAGCCCTGGCTCAACATTTTTTTTCGGCAAATTTTTCTTAAGGGGAACCCCTTCAGATTTTTTCACGATTTTTCGAAGGTCCCCGAACTCGGGCTTTTTCTTCAGGAATCGATTGTTTATGAATGAAAACGGATAGAAAACAAGAAATCCGTCGAAAAAAGTCCGGATTTCTATCGAAAACACTAAAAAAATTGCCTTTAAAGTTCGACTTTTTCGGAATTTTCGTTGGTTTTTCCCATATTTTGTGGACTTCCCGACATTTTCCGGGGCTGAAATTTGGTGGGGAGTCTCCCCTTGCATCAAGGAAGATGTGATATAAATTTCAGAGCCCCAGCTCAAAATTTTTTTTTCCCCATATTTTTGGCCATCGAAAATATCCAATTTTTCAAAGGTCCCCGAACCCGGGTTTTTTCTTCATGAATCGATTGTTTGTGTATCAGAGCGGATAGTAAATGAAGAATCCATGAAAAAAAGGCCGGATTTGTATGGAAAATACGCAAAAATCGTTCCTGAATAATGAATTTCATCTAATTTTCACGGTTTTTCCCATACTTTTTATACTTCCCGTGTATTTCACGGGCCGAAATTTGGAGGAGAATGTGGCTTTGCGTCAAGGAAGAAGTGATAAAAATTTCAGAGCCCTAGCTTAAAAGTTTAGGTTTTCACCTATGTGTTTCAGCTAGTGTTAAGCTCCGGGAGCCTAACTTGGCAGGCGCTGCTCTAACGTGTCAAATATGTTGCCACCCTGGAAATCACTGCAAGATTTTCTTCTTCCATTAAATTGCGCAACGTATCGTGCTGTTAAAAGTCTGTCATAAAGTATGACTGCTGTCGAATGACGTATTGCGAATGCAAATGTTCCAAAGCGTAATCCGGAATAGTTTGAAGTACTCGGCCCCATCATTACAATTAGAATGCTTTGGGCTCGATTGCCGAATAATTCCGGCTTGATACCACTAGGCTTGCTACTCACTGAGGAGGGAGAGAATAGAGGCAGGCTGACTGGTGCACGATGGAAGGATAGTCGTTCGTTGGAGAGACATCGATGACACTATACATATTGACAAGACACTCGAGACCGCCTGCAGCCTCCTCGCAACCCTTTCCTTCCTTGGTGAACCCTCGCGCACCCCAAAGCGAACGACACCCACACACATACTCGCCGCCCTGATACATCCAGCATCCAACATCCAACATCCAACGTCCTCTGCTGCAAGAGTCCACCGTTCCACCCACCGCGCCGCTCTCACCATCATCCATCATTCCTTCGCTCTCTGATTTTTCATTTTACCGCTGTTTCTATCGTTATCGGGGCAGATTCTGCTTTACTGACGTCGCGTCGAGTAGGATGCGCGTCGTCAGGATCATTTTCCTGTTTCATTAGTCTCTCCATAAGATAAACCAACAACGCGTACGCATCGCACTGTATCGATGGCGCCATTGTTCTCTCCCTCGAGACAAGGCTTTCTCGTGGCAGGAATTCGATATCGAGGCTGCCGATTGCTGTTGTTTGAATATCCGATATCGGTAATGCGTCCCCGCTTACTCCTAATTAGCTGATACCCATTTTACTTGATTTTAATCGGTCGTAACTTGAAGTCTAATAAAGAAATTTCGAGATTGAGAGAGCGGTTTGTGGGAGTTTAATTGTTTCTACTCCACTTGCTGCTATGATGCTGTACTAGAGTTTATACTGTACCTAAAGTAAACTGCGCGTCAACCTATTGTTTGCACACAGAGCGCCTATAATATATAGGACTACTTATAATTGGGGGCGCGTGTCAAATATTCAAAGCATCGTAGCATATGCTATTCTTCTCGTTGAGGGCCATTATCATTGCTTGCATATGGTACGTTCAATGGAAGGCTATTGTACTAAGAAAATCGAGATTATTTTACTCTTATTATGTTGTCAAGTGTGCAAGAAGTGGTCGCATGCATTAGCCACCCCTGCACTTTCCACTCTCTATTGATTTCAACAGTTACGTAATTAAATACAAAAGGAATCAATTAAGAAAGTCTGCCTGAATCATGGAAGTTTGGCGCTAACGGATGGCAAAAAAGAGGGCGCTCAGCTGACAGGCTGACAGTCTATCATGTGCATGCGAACGACGGCAAATGTCGAGAGCGGGACAAGTGTAAATGTAAGTAAATGAGGAATCGAGTGTGAATTGAATGAGGAATCGAATTCGAACGCGGTGCATAACGAGCGGTGGGCTCTGTCCGTCGATAAACCACGACACAATGCTACCCGTTTATTTGACAATGACACTCGAACGAACAGGGAGTAACAGAGTGAGAAGGTAGGGTTGGCTCGGCGAGGAGGAGGAGGTGGGGGATGAATGGGAGCTGGTGTGCCCGATAGGGGGGTCGCTCCCTGCTGAAACAATACGTCTCTAAACAATGCCGATATCTTTCGACCGATTCGGATTCGAAACCGAAGCGAATGATGAAATAGCAATTGTTCAGTGTTCTCGCTCGAGAAGCAGCCTCGACTAGAGATGCGCCGCACCGCATCGCACCGCGCCGCTGCCGGCGCGGCGCATTGCTAACCGATTCCAACCTCTCAATCGCCTCTTTTTACTTCCCCACCCTCTCGATCCCACTTGCCCATTGTTTTCGAGAATGAACAATATTTCTGTATACGATATTGTTACTGGGATTTCGGGCCGATGGCAAAATTGGACCGGTTATTGTGATCCGGCGTCGCCTTTTCAATTGGCCTCGTCCTCTCGCACTACCAAGCCCAACTTGGTTCACGCGCACCTACAAAATGAAATACAGCCTTCCCCTCTTCGGAATGTCGAAGCAATTCAACTATAATATTGTTAAACTCACAAAAAACACTATTGAATCAAATGTTAAATAACTGTAATGAATGTGTCGAATAGAAAGGTATATGGAACAGTAATTTGCTCAAAGTCCAGTGGAATTTTAGCGACGATAGGTCTCAAGTTGCGTGCTGTCTGCAATTCAGTGAAGAGTTAATTCCAACTGAGGCATTCCCAACATTGTTAGTCCGAAGGTGAATCGAGCCTCTCAAAGAGAAAGGGTAAAAAGCGAAGGAAGTGAGAAGTGAACGGGCTAGGGTGGAATGGCGAGGAGGGCGAGGGGGAAGAAATGAACGGGTGCATACGGCGCGGTGCGGCGCGGCGCGGCGAAAGACAGTTGGAGTGGGACCGAAGTTGCAAAGAAATGAAGATGAGAAAGGAACTAGTCCGAGAGCGAGAGACGAGTTGGGTCGAGTCGGGAGTGGCGCATACAGACGGACCAGTGAAACATCAAGTCCGAGAAAAGAAAAAAGGGTTGGCGGGGGAGGGCGGGAGGAGGAGATGGGGAAAAGAAGAGGGGTCTACTTCTCTCATAACGCGTGATGTGCGCTCTAAAGACCGGTCAAATATTTACTGGGACTTCGGATGGACGGCGGCGGAACCCTTTAATAAGTTTTTTATTGCGGCTCTGCCTAGCCTCCAGTCCGGGCACGCTTCTAGCCGATCTTATTGCAACTAGCTCCGCTCTCAACTATAGCTCGTTCCAACCATATCTCTCTACACTTCAATCATACCAAATGCGTTTCGCTACACTAGTTTGAGGAGTAATAGCCTGTCCCACTGGGAAACTGACAGGTTGGACGTCGACCAGAATTATATGTCGAGTATTAGCTGAGGGAATGCAGTTCTACCTCCTTGCGCTTTAAGGAGGACGCTCCACTTTAAGCTGGGAATGCGAAATGGCGTTGATTACCCTCGCAAGCGTTTCTGGAATGTAAGCCTGAATGGGCTTGCGAATCGGCTTAGTCAACAGACTAGAGCGTACACTAGATGCTCGCGCCAACTTAACCAGAAGATTTATTCATTTGTTTCTCGTAATCTTCAATTGTCACACTCAACAAATTATGTCCGCCTTCTATCCTAAGTGCTGCATCCCCTACTCCATTGAAACGCGCTGAATTCTGCCGCACGCCACTCTGCCGGGCTAACTTCTTCGGCAAAAGTTACTAGCTAAAGTAAGTTAACCGATTCACTGGTTCAAGTCATGGATGAATCAGCTCTCACGCCACTTTCGCGCTGATTCCTCGAATTCAAGGATCGAGCCTCCCGATAATCCGAGTGGGGATCAAAATCGCGACAAGTGTATTAGCCAATCTTTTTGGCGGGCCCGAGGGCTCCGACGGAAGGAGGAGGGCTGACGGCCGTGAAAGATCACCGAGCGAGCAGCGATTGACGAGAGCGGGACTCAGGAGCGATATTAATCCCGAAATGAAAGGAGCGGTGGCGGTAGGAGGCAGGGGAGGCGCCGGAGGGCGAAGAAAGGGGAGGCCGAAAGGGGTGAAAAGGGAGCGCCATGGGGGTAGTGGAGGAGGAGGAGGCAGTGAGGGAGAGAGAGAGAGAGGGCGGGAAAGAGCGCGTGGAGCCTTTGAACCGGAACTGTTCGCGGGTACAGATGGCCCAGAGAGACATGCCAGGGAGAAACTTTACAGAACGCCCGCTCTTTGTAGCCCTCGTACATCTCGTTAATTAAATAAAAAAGAAAATCTCCCTCTTCTGACACCCTGTCCTCATGGCGGCGCCCTCGCGCGGCATGCTGAGGCGAAGCCTCCTCTAGACAGCCCTCCCCAGTTCCAGCACACTCTCCCCGCCTAGCGCCTGGTCCGAGTGTCGCGCTCGCCCGCAGGCTAGCCGTCACGTCGACCCACCACCAACGACCCACTCCCTCTGACTTCGTCGCCTCAAAAAACCCTCACATTCTCTACTTTCTTCCTCAGCGATATCTCTTTCCCATATTTCACAGAAAAATCGCTCCCTTTCAACTACCCAGCCAACTCATACCACGTCCGCATCATTTTCCACTAATTTTCACTCGCTCCTTTCTTACCTCTAGGCAACTATCCTTTGATAGAAAAGTAATCGTATCGAAGGGCTTATGTTTAAAGCTATTCCAATTAATTCAAGTCTGGGGAGAGAAGCCTTTTGAAAAATAATCTTGCAAATGACAGGAAAACGTTCGGGACTTTCTCTTGAATGGAATCGCGGCTATTTATTGAGAGAACATTGCCCACTGAGACAACAGTTTGCCAGGCTTAAACAGAATGTAAAGACGCACGAAAATCTGAGCGGCAGATTTGAAAAAGCGTATGAAGGATTCTGTTCGGTTCGCAGCTGCCAATGCTTTCGTTTCCACTGACAAAGAGAGGAGGAAAAGATGGGAAGGGTTGCAATACTCCTCACCATTGATATCGACGAGACAGCTCGTGCAATACTATGCTTCGAGTACTAGATTGGCCGTGATTACAATCGCCCGGAGCTATCATTCCTCTTCCTATCTTCCTCATTCTCTCACTCGCTTTCTCCCTCTTTCACTCTCTTTCATTCTGACTATCATGCTCTGCCAACTAGCCAGAGAAAAAGATGTATTATCATACACGCGTTGTCAGCATATGAATATTCGCTGTTGGCTGCTATCGCAGACTCAGCACGCCTTTGATCTCCGTCCAGATTGGCTGACACCCTCCATGCTTGCTTGGACGAAACGAAAGGAGTTTTCCTCGGGATAGAGGCCATGTCCCTACACCTGTCTCCTCCCTTTTCTCCGTATAATCCCAGCTCCAAATTTCAGGCGGCATTGCCGCGGAAAAATTCTTCAAGTACCGCTGTACAAACACTTTCTGGATTTCCCGTCGACATTAGTAAAAGAGGGATGCAAAGCTAAGAAGATTGCTTGCTAATTACGAAATGCGAGGCAGTAGATGAAAGCGCTCGAAAAATGCAAATAAGATTCCCCCTTTCAGTTGGACTGCGCCGCGGGAGCGCGGACGACGCGACGCGACGTCAACTTAGTTGTCAAGAGTCTTAAAAACAGAAAAGCACCCCTTTGTCACCGAACGTTTCTACCTGTGTCGGCGCCACGAGAGTAAAGCATACAAATTAATATGCTTTTCAAAGTCAGATACATCCGTCCCAGGAGTACCGACTCACCCACCTATCCTCTGAATTGCTCGCCCTATAATTCACTCAAAAGATAACGTTTCTCTCCTACCTATTGGACATTTTCAACTCTTACCAATACTAACAACTGCAAACTCGACAGTCCAATAAATATGCTATGACTTGGTAATTGCATTTAGTATTTTTACCATATATTCAACGCTATACTGACAAAGTTCGTATGCTTTGGAAAGCTTATGCGAAGGTGAGAGATTCTACAAACATAAGCCTGGCAGAAGTTAAGCGGTATTGGCCCCTGGATTTCACACACCATTGACCTATATTGCAACTATGGATTCGAAAATTACTAATGCGTTAACGGTGCTCACTAATCCTGATACATAAACGATAGCGGAATCTATTATTCCTAGCTAAAACAGTTATTTAAACATTGAATCCGGATTAAGCGGGAAACCATCCGGTTATATTCCTGTTGGCGAGGACGCTAGATATCGCGCTATTCAAATTCGCCAAGCAACTTTTCTCCCCATGAGATCAAGATTCCCAAAGTTCTTCCTTAGCGTGGCTGGGGAGCGTAAATCCCAACTTTCGTCGCGCCAAACTTTTACCGGCCAGAACCTTGTTATCCCAGCTAGATGCTACCTCTCAATAGTGCGGATAACTGCGATTCCAAGTCGGCGAATCTTTTATGAATAGCATCCTCCGAAAGGCATTCGAGCACTATAATAAGCGGGACAATGGTATACCGATCGAGTGGGTGTTGCTAGGACATGAAAGCAAAAAGATATCCGTGTCCCCTTACTGTTTCAGTGGGTCATCATTCAAAGTGGGAGGAGATAGCGTGGCACGATAGGGTTCCTAGTCGAACAGGGACGATAGTGATCGTTATACAAACGATGATCACAATTGATAAGGATTTGCAGGGGCGCAAAGGGTTAATTCGTTGTTGGATGCCGCGCGGCCGGCCGGCGCACCACCCGCTCGCCCGATGCTACGTGTTCGATTGGCAAGAGAGCGAGGAGAGCGAGGAAGACGCAGAGGGGGATGTTCGGTGGGTGGTTGAGGGTGGTTGGGGGGGAGGGGTTGTGGATTGTCCTGCGAGGGCGGACAGTTATATCAGAGCTTTCGAGGTATTGGGGCTTTAGGGATCAAGTCCGCTCGTCCGTTCACCAGGCCGTCAGCCTGCGATGCTCTAAGCCGATTATGCTCGTACACTCTGCGCCCTACGCCCAACCCCAACCCCAACTCCAACCCAGTCCAGTTCAGTCCAGCCCCGGCCAGGCCATCCCAACCCCCGACAAACCCCTCTCCTCTCCTCGGCCAGCCGCCACCTCTATGTAACCACCACCAACGCTTTAACATTCCCGTCTCTACGCTTCTGCTCTCGTTTAACATGCCTGCTTACCTAACGCTTTCCCACGAAAAATTGGCACCGCCAACGCTCGCTGCGAAACGATCGCCGTAGAAATAAAATGCGGAAGGCGTACATGGTGGTTCAGTTGCCTTTGAATCAGAACTCTCCTAGCCCACTTTTACTAGACATCTATTTAATTATACAATATATTCTTTGCTTAACAATAGACTATATTAAATTATGTAGTCTGTTGGAGCGAATATTTTACCAAGTTTCAGCATCGACCTCCTTCGAATGGCTAGCAACGTAAAGAGAAAATATTTTATTATATTATATTTATAGGGGAATATTATATAGAACTGGCTTCTTCAGGGTGAAATTTCATGTGCGAGTTATCATAACTCAAACATGTAAAAGTATAAATGCATAAAATGCAGACAAATGTTGAGCAACTATTGAGTGCAATTTAAATGTCTAGGTTATTTCTAATGATTTTCTATGGAACAGTGTATGCTCGGCAGTGATGATTCAAAGGCAACTGACTCACCCTGTACAGCATCCGACAGAATAGTTGTCGCGATCTGCAAAACTGCCGGCGGATAGAAAGTCAAATTTGGTAGGATGTACAGGGTAATTCAGTTGCCTTTGAATCAGAACTCTCCTAGCCCACTTTTACTAGACATCCATTTTATTATACTATATATTCTCTATTTAACAATAGACTCTATTAAATTATGTAGTCCGTTGGAGCGAATATTTGACCAAGTTTTAGCATCGACTTCTTTCGAATGGCTAGCAACGTAAGGAGAAAGTATTTTATTATATTATATTTACAGGGGAATATTATATATAACTGGCTTCTGCAGGGTGAAATTTCATGTGCGAGTTAACATAACCCAAACATGGATAAGTATAAATGCATAAAATGCAGACACACGTTGAGAAACATTTGAGTATAATTGAAACTTCTGGGTTATTTATAATGATTTTATATGCAACAGTCTATGCTCGACAGTGGTGATTCAAAGGCAAGTGACTCACCCTGTACATTAAAGATAGGGCTGCATTGTTACTATATTGCTTGTAGGTTGCAGGTGAGAATAAAGCCGTACTTTCTAATCAGTAAGTGAGTCTACATTCTGTATGCGCATGTAAAGGCTGAAGTCTATTAGTAAGTGGCAGGTGAGAGGGAATGAACGGGCAAGCTTAGAAGGGAAGCGCCGCGCCGGCATTATGCGGCATCCCTTCGAATAGTGCTGCTTGCCATTTTGTGCTCAGGGAAAAGTTGAACGGGCTGCCGACATGTTCGAAGAGGGCGCGCCATTTTTCGAGCAAGTTCAATATCGCGCTTCCAGACTCGCGTACAAATTTTCAATGATATGGAAGTAGTGAAGTTTCAAGTAGTTCCGAAGTAGGTTAAACCGGTTACAATCTCGGCCCTCTGGAAACTGAGTGTTCTGTTACGCGAGACCTTGAAAAGTGTGCGAGCTTGTCAATTGCTTTGAAATAATTCGCACTTTCTACGTCGAACGCGTCATATTTATTACGGAGGACAAAAAAGTCTCCAGCTCTCTTTTTCCAAAGATTCTAATCGCAAACACGACACGATTATACCAGCAAATATGACCTTGTTTTCAACATGTTGAGAGGGAAACTAAGCCATTCGGAGTGGAATAGAGGATTTTTTAACGAACGCGACGCGAGGCGTTGGCTGCTCCATTTCTATCGGGGGGAACCGGCCGAATATGGAGAGTGCGTTGCTTTCAGGAAAGCAACGAAGTTTCGAAAGTGCAGAAACGAATATTACCCTTTCAAGTACGGACAATTATAGAGGTTGCGCGTGCCGGTGCGTGGGCGAGTGTGGGCGCATGTGAGCCTGTGGGAAGTGAAGCTGGAGAAACATGATGAAAGGGTGGCTCTGGGAAAGTGGAAGAGAGGGTCAGGATATCCGGGTCATCGATAAATTTGAGGGAAACGTGCAGGGAGCAGCTGTCCTCCCTCTCTTTCCCTTTCTCTCTTTCTCCCTTTGGATGCTTCGTGTTTTCAAAGCGCTTTCGAGGGGCGTCATAGCGCGTTCGAGGGCCAGCCAGATTCGTCTGTTTTTGACCTGATTTTCAGCCTACCTCCGTGCTACTGTGTAAAGCACACTTCACATATTACCTTTCTACCATAGAGACACGACATACTTCGCTCCAAGTGCAACATTCAATTAGTGTTGATGATATGCAATAAACTAGAGACAGATCGCACATAAATCGCTGAGCCCCGCAGCCACGGTAAACCTTGGAGTGCAAGAGGATAAGTCTACCACTTGTTATTTCTGCCTGTACCACTCGAGACTACTTTTCTACTTGAAATCGATCACTTCTCATCCGCATACGAGCACAATTTATCGCGAAAACGATTTTCCTGTCCCAGGTGAACACTTGTTCGCATATCGTTCCATTCGAAACGATATATCAAGACCACAAAACGGCTTAGAGATATTAATCTTATTACATATTCCCGTAATTGCTGCTTAATTGGAGCACCGCGTACCCATGCCAATTCATCATTCTACAGATTGGAACGATCTTTTATTAACCAATATTGATCCCCCAGGCCAAGTGCTCGTCGCTACTGAAAGTTTTCACGTGCTCACTACGGAATTCCTCGTCCATTCATGCCGCAAATCTTCCGCGCCTTTGCAAAGAAGCGCCAGCTAAAAATGACTGAAAGTGAATTGGAAAAGACCAGGTTCGAAAGAAGGTTGCAATTTCGCGGTAACTCATTTCTCCAAGTGAATCTATTAATTTAGGTGTCGGGCATATGCACCTTGAATGGAGGGACGGTGAGAAAGTTGGCGATGGAGAGGACGGGAACAGCACGATTCCAAGTCCGAGTTGGCTGAAGCAGTTCTCATGGAGTTGAAGAGGTTTTCGCGTCAAATGCAAAAATGGAATTTTCAGCGAGACGAGCGGAGGCTTGGTGTTTTCAAAACACTTTCGAGAGAGGATGAGGGGCGGTACGCGGAAGGGGCAACGAAGGCCAAGCAGCGCCGAGGGGGGGGTGGGGGAGAAGGAGAGAGGGACTATGGAGCGTTGGTCTAGAGAGTAAGCGAACTGCACTTGACCCAGTTCCCATTACGCGACATAACTATACCGAGCTTTCTCTACCTCCGCCTGGGAACGGGAAAGCTCCTTTTCAACGGGATTGCGTGCTTTTACATCTTGATCGTTAGATTCGCCACTCCAACCACTATTCTCCTTCCTTCCCATGAGATTCCTTTATTCTACCAGAGACTACATCACAACATCATGTTCGCCCCATTCTCCTTCTCTCAAAACAACCCCCTCTTATCACTTAGGACCAATAAGTGCTTCCGAATCAATTAAACACTGCAAAATTGGCAAGTGAAGTGTTACACCAACGTAAAATCAGAAGATAGTATTCTACCGGAGCAAGTGCTTGCCAATAAATTCAATCAGATCTAGAACCAAATACAGACAAGTTTGTGAGAAATTTGAAAGGAATCAATTGTCGGTAATAGAAATATAAAAAAAGGATGCTGGCATTAGTCGAGTAAAGAGGTTTTATCGAGAGGTAATATTATATCGGGTGTAGAATGGGAATATTAGAGTTGGCTATTGGAATTTTGGGGTGGTCGAGTGGGTGTCGGGCAAGAGGCAAATAAACTCGATTTACGATAGGACGGAAGCAGGGGCTCCCGTTTCTAAAGCGCTCTTTCCCCGGCAACGCGATATACCCTCTCCTATACATACATATATACGCTAACGGTAACGGGCTGAGGGCGAAGGGCAGAGGGCGAAGGGCGCAGGGTACACGCGCGTTTTCGGCCTGTTAGAACTGTTCTTGACCCCTTTCCTACACACCTTTCTCCTCCCTCCCTTACCCTCCTCCTCCTCCTGCTGCTGCTGCTGCTGCTGGTGCTTCCAAACAGCCTTTCCCTCAACTCCCTCAAGCCTCCGCTCGCTTTCCAGACGACCAAGTGCATACACCTTTGCCTCCAAACGCTTTATGAAAGTTATTTGATACGACACGTACTCCAGACTCCAAAGTGCACGTGCCACCATCTGGACACGTTCTACTCCGGCCTCGTCCCGTCCCGTTCTCGCTTCCGTCACCACTACCACTGTCCGCCCTCCACCATAACAACTAAACCCAGCTATCTATATCGCTAGAAACATATACTGTAATAATAACAACGATCAGTGAAGGTAGAGTAGTAAAAATTGCATTGCATGATTTCATTAGCTTTACAGAGGCGGCAGGCAGGTAAACGAATAAATGTGGAACACACTATGTGGTAACGTAGAGTATTCATTCAATTAACAGAGGCATGATAGGTTGTTGGCAATGCGTGAAATCTACTTCGGTTTTCACGTGTGCATGTCCGGCCGACAGAAGAGTACCAGCGCAGCGAGCAGGCTAAACAATATTTTCGAAACAATATCTGTCGCAAACTGGCCGATGAGAAAGTGGTGGGCGCGCACGTTGTTGGCAAAGAGAGGGAGAGAAAAAGAGGAAGGAAGGAAGGAGGTGGCGAGGGGTTGTGGAGATGGGATAGGTGCGAGAAGGGTAGAGTGTCGAAAATTGTATACACGAGAGGGAAAGGGAGAGAGGAGGTGGGAAAGAACTGGAGAGCGAGTGTCAAGCTGTGGAAATCCGAAACGATTTGGAATAGCGCTATTTTTGAAAGTGCAATCAGAACCGCTTTTGACTCCGTTCCCAATTATCCGGAGATGTGAGCGCGTCGAGTGGCCCGGAAGAGTGCACTCGAGCAAGATCGAAATCGGAAATTTTCACCTCGGCATATTGCGCGTACGCTGGATCGAGTGCTTCTTCCGCCGCAGAGGGAAACAGGCAAAAAGAGGGAGGGAGGGAGACGAACTCCCCATTTTCTCCAAACAATTTCGACCACTCGAATCAGCCCCGCCGCTTAACAATGTCCAATGTGTGTACGCCAAACACTCGTCTCTTGTAACACGAATTCTCCCAACTCCAATTTCTCCCGGAAAGACGAAAGATCCTAGAATCCGCGCAATTCCAGCTAGAACGACTACTTTCGGAATATCGTTCCTTAATCCTCAGCCACTACACTTTTTCTTTTCGTTCCAAACCACCTTTATACAAATATCTGTAATTCCAAGTGTAAAATTGTCTAACAGGAATTTCTCATACCTGAAATTTAATTCGTTTTAATTGGAGTTGTGATTAGATTGAATGGAAGGTTCAATCATTCGTGAAGGATTCTAACAGCTTGGGAAAAATAAAGACCACCTTCTGCCGGAGGTGGTAGTAAAGAGATTCCGTTCCACGAATTTCACGATATTCTTTTTACGCTCGTTGAATCGACCTCCTTCCACCAGAAGAACGGAAGACACTAACAATGACTTCTTCACCGAATGAGAGAGCCAGAGAGATAGAGAGATAGAGAGAGAGCGAGAGAGATGGAGCGCACCTGGAACTGTATTTCCTAAGTATTTTCGAAGCCATTCAATCAACGCCAATCGATAGATTCGAAGCTGTTGCCTCGCAATTAATCCTCCCCATAATCTACACCCAACTTTTGTTCTGTATCTTTAATTAATCAAATTGCAGTCGCATTCTTTCAATTGCTAGATAGCAAATCCTGATACTGTCAGTAGTATCAGAGCTAGCACTGAACTAAAATCCTAAGGATTATTAAACCAGGAAAATAAATCCAGCTGTCAGATCCCTTCCACATTGAAAGAAAGGAAATCTCAGAGCAAAATCTAATTTCTCTTTGCTGAATGTACAAGTTTCTCAAAGAAATTACATCGGTCGCTCAACCAGAGAGATCAAAGATTTTCCTAGATAAAAAACGCACTTTCTCGTTCTTCGTTGGGCTTTCTTACTGGTTAAAGCTTAAAGAGAAAGGCAGAGCCATTGGAATCGCAGGATAGAAGGATTGGAAGGTTTGGTTGGATGCTGCTCAAGGCTTGCGTCCTCGAGCCCCGGCAATCTAATGTAATTTACTTCCCGTTTAACGTAATTAAAGTGTACTTTGAGGTGTGCCACGACCTGGAATTACGGGGGAACTTCGGTGTACCACTAAACTTCCCCGACGAAATCGACACCGGATTGCAGCATTCGCCGTCAACTATGCCATGATGATTTTGCCCTTCTAACTTAGCTTATCCGTTTACCCTCGTGTACCGCAAATTTTCAAATCGATTAGCTAGCCCGCCCAAAGAAACCAAATCATGAGAAATGCTAAATTCGCAAGATACAAACACGATATACCCTTCAAATTAATGCCGCCGAGTAATCCACATAAAAAAAACGTATGAAGCATGGATAAATTCGTGTGAGAAAGAATAAAATAAAAAGAAAGCGAAATCGGGATCGGGCAAAGTAGAGAGAGAGAGAGAGAGTATGTAGTAGTTCTTATATCTCAAGGGAAAGAGGAACCACTCGAGAGGGATTGGCCCAGCAAAGACTGTGTAACCCGTACTTGAAAAGAGGCGGCGAACAAACGGAAACGGTTCCATATAACGGCGAAGTCTTCGGTTTACGCAAAGAAGTTTCCAGTTGGCGGTATGCACGGCACTCATATTTGTGCATTACCGAGTGTACCGTGACGCTTTTGATATCGACGAGGAGTGAGAAGCGTTGGGGAAGCGTTGCTGGGCGAAGCTTGGGAAAGCGAGAATCCGCGGCAGAGCTTTGATATACAAGTGCGCGGATCTCACTCGCAACTCGCAATCTCCTCCGCTCTCCTCCCATTCTATCCCAACCCCCCACCCTCTCCCCCTACACACCACACACCACACACACACCTCGCTCCTTTCTCTGTCACTCTCGGCCATTCGTACTGGCGAGCTGCGAGCTTCGAGCTCTCCATCCCCCCCGCGCCGTCCCGCCCCATCGCATCCCTTACTCTTCACCCCTGTCAAGCCGCTACTCGCCACCGTGACTACCAATAATCGAACGTTATTGCGTTACCGAGCACTGAGACTCACCCTCTCTGCCCTCTTCCTCCCCTTTTCCACCGATCTGTCTAGCTGCCTCTCTACATATACACCTATCTACGTGCCTGCCTCCTGTGTACTCACGTAGTGACATACACATACTCTCCGCGGATGTGACGTGTGCCGCGCGTCCTCCTCTCTTTCCCTCGCGCTGCCAACTCCTACCTCTGTAAACGTATATCGCAGCCAGCCTGGCAGCACCAAGCACGAGTTTCACGACCAAATGGAGAATAGCGGTCAACTACTGGACGCTGCGAGTTGCGAGCTACGAGCTGCGAGCTACGAGCTATGAGGTCGCAAGGGAGAAAGAAACGGTGAACGACTAAGCGGAAGGAGAAAGGGTGAGAATCCAGGAGAGTGAGGCTAAGGCTGATGGCTGCCCTCTCATTCTACTCAGTCCAGCCGAACGCCAGACCCAATTCCTACGGTTTTAAATGATTGCCGATCTACTTACTTTCATTCATGTTCGATACTTTACGAGAGCCGAGTTTGTTGTAAGGAATAAGGATAGCTAGAACCCACTGGCAACTGCATTCTTTCACTGACCCTTCAACAAACGGTTTCCGCGACAAAGTATATAGAAAAATCAACTCTATAATGATACGCGCGCCATGTATTGTGATTGTTAGTGGAGTCGTTGAATTGCGTGGCATGGGGGAGGGAACATAGTGATTTCAAAGGAACTGTCTCAATTAAATGTTGCTCATGAACGTCCTGCGTATACAACTAAAACTGAAGCAGGAGAGAGAAAGAGAAAGAGGAAGGAAGGAAGGAAGGAAGGAAGCGAGGAGAGCTGACCGAGGGTTGGAAAATCGTAAGGCAGGAAAACTTGGTGGCCTGGTGCAGAAGGGGAAATACGGTCGAGTACCTCTCTAAAACTCTTTTCAAAGCCCGCATTCCTATAGTCGTGAACGTTAATAACAGCAGAACGTTATTGCATTATACTGTACGACTGCTGTTCTTCCAGCCAGACGATGTCGCCGACAGGAAACTGGAAAAAAATCTCCGAGCCCACATGCCTGCGCTCCGCCTGCTCCGCCTGCTTTCTCGCGCAAACACTCCACCTACCTACACATTGTCGCCGCTTTGTTTTTCCGCCTGGCCTCCCTATCTGCCTGCCTCTCTCCCTCTCTCTCTCTCTCCCACCACTTCTACCCTACACGCACTCCAACATGCGCGCAAACTGACCCCGCGAACAAACTGGATTATATCCTGTGAGCCAAATAATTAGAAGGCTTTTAAGTAAAGGTATGTTTACCGTGCAAATGCAGCGCTGTTTTTACTATAGACGGGAACTCTGACGGCACGGAGTGTGCTAGTGCCTGTTTAAACAAGCGGGATCGCAAAACCTAGCACAACTAGACCTCTTTCAAAATCCTTAACCCTCTGCCTGCCTCCTAACATTTTCATCAGCCCCTCATCTACACTCGCTCCCTCCCTACCTTCTCTCCCTCCATCTCTCTTGCAGCCCCTGCAGGACTTTTAAAAACTATTAGACTTTCAAATTGAAAAGGATCAAAATCCCATTCATGTCCCAATGAATTCAATATTTCCATGCATACCATTCACCGAGTAAAACTTCTATTGTGCCTTTGGAAAATTTGTAATTTCTTAGGCACAAAAGTGTCGTGCTTGACACTGTTCGAACTGAATGTCTCACCGAAGCTGGACAAGTCTGGGCGCTCGAATTTCCGAACAATAGGGGTTGCAGAACGAAAGGGCAAGGGGTTGCAAGCCCCGAGGAAAAAGAGACAGGAAGCTGGTGCGAATGGAGGGTTATTCCGGGCTGCTTTTTTCAGTCCTCTCATCGAAGAACCACTTGACGGAGATGCCCATATTTAATTCAATGCCTGGTGAACCCGACTACTTGACTCCCTCGTATCTACCGCCACCACCACCCCCTCTCTCTCCCTCTCTCTATTTCGCTCTCTCCTTCCGACGGCAGCGACGTCAGGGTAATTCTGGGACATCTAAAGCACTTACCGTAAATCCCACTCGATGCCCATTGTTGTAACTCATTCTTTGCGCGTCGATCGCCTGCCACGCGCTCCAAATGCACGCGTTCTAATAAAAATACGGTCACTGATAAAAATTCATCGACGCTCTCGATCGCTGCTACCGTCATCTTCTCTCGCAACACCTAGTGACAATTTATGTAACGCCGCTTATCCAGCCGAATTTTTACGAGCCTGCCGATTTATTTCATGCATTCCCATAGAGAAAGCCCTCCGCGCCCCTCCTCCCTACCCACACATTTCACTATTTCATGAGCGACAAATATTTTCGACCCCATGGAAAAGGAGAAAGACTGATTGGCAACTATTGCGAGGGATAGAAATGGATGAATAAATTGAAACAAGTCTTGTAGAATATCAATATATATGAAGAGGCGAAGTGCGGCTGTCCATTGGGAATTATCGTGACTATCAAGCAACTAGGTCCACCGTGAGTAAAGGGATTTTGCCGATTTAATCGGATACAGTGGAGATTATCGCATAAACAAGAGTGGCACTTTAAGCAAAGGTAATTGAATTCGCTAGAGCGCGATCGCGTGTCATAGATATCTACTGGATTATTCATTTGAAACTGACACACGTACGCACCCGGCTACCATTACTGCTCGGAAATCTGGTATTCTCCGGTGGTTTCTCGTGTCAATAAATACACCATTAATTCGAGAGAAAATGATAGTCAGGAGTACTTTAAACTAGGAATTTAAAGTGATGAAAATTCAAAGCACTAGTTCCAATCAAGATCTAACTTGTGTGGAATATAAGCGTACTAGGAAAATGATTGGAGTGGAGAAATAATCAATATTAGAAGGAGAAATGCAGTGTTAGGAGATCCTGCGGATGGAGTGTGCTGGCTGATATAGACATAACGGCGACATGTCTCAGGCATAAATCAGAGCTAGGAGGGCTGTTGAATCGGTTACCTGAATCGATGAGGAATTGCGCGAGGATGTGTCAACGAGCACTAACTTACCTGGCTCGATCGATTCTGCTCGGTGAGAAATGGGAGAGCAAGATCCGATAAAGGAAAGTCTGTATCATCCCCCATAACTCTTTACCCTACAGCCAACCAACAACTTCGATCGTTCCTAATAAATTTCAACTTTGATTAAAGAAGTTCTGCTATAAAGTTCTAATTTTCCGCGACGGGAGCCTCTTCGCCATAGCTCTCTAAATTGCTTATGCCAGAACTAAGCAATGAAAAGTGATTAATGAAAATTTCGTATAATTTTAATGAACCAATCCTTCCACAAGGTATTGAGCTCCTGTTTGCTTGGATATGGGCAGACTCTGCTTGGTTAATACCGGACTTCGCTCGCATTGATGATGAACGTGATCGTCAAACGTGTATCTAGGTTACTGGACACTGATTCTGTCATCTCGGGCGATGATGTATCGCGTCCAAAGGCCCGATAGCCCTCTCTCCTAGATTATGTAGCTATTAGCGCCATTATCGAGCCCTCTGACAACGTTACATTTAAGACGCGTATTGAAATCCGAGACGAAGTATGCCAATACCCTGACTCTGCCACCCCAGCACATTTACAAACTACCCCTGAACTACTTCACTTTCCACCAAATGGACAGTATGTAGGAAAGTGCAAATGAAACTCTATAAAAACGAAATCTGAGTATCCCCACTTGGTTTTAAATCGGTAAAAAGTTCTCAAGAATGTCATTTACATCTCAGGAGAAGAGGATGTCTTATTAGTGAAGAGAGAGAAAAGTAGGGAAAGCCCAAAAACTAAATTTCAGTCTTTTAATCTGAGAAAGACGTATTATAAATTCATTGTAGTCAGGAGTAGCTACATAGTCGATTACTACAACGAATTATAAAGAATTGTCATCGGATTTCGCATGGTTTAAAGACGAAATGCAATAGTTGTCATTATGCGAGTGCATTTAGTGCATTTAGCGAGAGGGAGGCGGCACGCTGGCAGTGGCAGCATCAACACACTTCCTGGGGCGTGTTAGCGCGATACGCGATCTGATCTGGTAACCGTGATGGATTGGACGCGAAAATGACAGGTGATAGATACCCGTGGCGATGAAAACATGATTCGAAACACGAGAGACACGTCCTATCGACGCGTGTGACTCTCATCTTTCAACTTGCAGGAGTGATCGGCGGCCTAGTTATTTTCTATCTGTCCCATTTCAGAAGCATATACTATTATTCTTTCTTCTTTCCCTGAGGGATACGAAGCTCCCTCATAAAACAATCGAGCAGCAGATCAAGTAGTGCAAGCATATAATAAGCCCGACCGATTCACGTAGATTTCTTCAGTGGCTAAAACGCAGGAATGTCATTCCTCAGAGTGGAAAGAGTTAATGTAAGCAAGAAAGATCTGCAAGAGTGATGGTTTAACGGGAAAGGGAAAGCTTGGTAAAGTGAGCAGTGGAAAGAGTAGGAATTGTCAGATGAGAAGTAGATGGAAGTTCGGGAGGACATTAACGAGCACTAATTCTCGTGGTTTTCAAGCATCGTCCTAGAGAAGCGTGAGCAATTCGTTGCGTGGTAGTATGACGTAGCATGGTCGAAGTTTAACGTGCAATAACGAGCATTTGCGTCGAGGCCGCACGGCGGTGGCGGTGGCGGTGGCGTCGCGACGCCCAGCAGCAGCAGCAGCAGCAACCTGTGATGGATTAGACGCGAAAACGACGTATGATGGATCTATGCCCGCTCGGAAACGCCATTCCGTACGTGTATATGGCTCTCTCCTCTCCTCGGTTATCCCTACTCTTTAATAGATTGCTCTTCCAAGCAGCCGTACACGCCCGCCCACCTTGCCGACTAACACCCGCCAATCATGCCTGAAGATGCCACCGCTCTCACTCTGTCAAGAATCTGCCACTCCTCAGAATTAATCGCCCTCCAACTTAATTACAAACTATTTCACTACCTTTCAACTACTCCACTTTAGCCAATTTCATACTAATCTATACATATACTTAGTATTTAGCAGCGTGCCTCGCACACAATCATTCTCGAACGCATGCTGTTTGATAAATACTTTAACCCTTTCAGCGCTATGAACCCATATATGCGTCCTCAACAACCTTTCTTTCGTATGGAGTGAGCAGTCTACGGCGCACGCTTAACGTCGGGCAACTCGGCGCTGAAAGGGTTAATAATCTCTAAAGTGTACTATTCAATAGAATTGTATCAATATGTATATGAATATCGGGTGAGGTGTGAAGAGGATATAGAGGAGAAGATAGTGGAAGTCCAGATTCGGGGAGAGATTATTCTAGGGGCATTAATTTCCTGGAGGCGGGGAGAAAAATGGAAATCCAGCGGAACTCGATCTATCGGTTGCCGGCGCTTTGACGGGTAGCGCGGTACTACAAGGGACAGGATTGAATTCGGAAAATGGAATAACCTGAACGAGCGAGCTAGCGAGCAAGTGTGAGAGAGGGAGAGAGAGTGAGAGAGCGGGTACACATAATAACGTGAAATTAAAATCGAATGGCCACGTGCGCGCGACACTGGCGCCGCACGGCGCCGGGTTAGCCGCGTGCCATGCGTGAAATTAGTTTTTCCACGTGCCGCACCGTAATCGAATAAATATTAATCGGGAGCGAGAGTGCGCGCGGTCCCGCACACGCTGCCGAGACGCCAACTAGTTTGCGTATTAATTACCACCTCCATCAAATGCCCCTACATCCATTCCGCGCTCTAGTCTCCTACACACCAAGTCCAGTAAGACTTCTGCAGAACGAACTTACAGTCACTCAACTGTCAAACAAAAATTTCATACAATTCCAAGAAGCTTACACTTACGAAAACTTGCAGAAACTTGGCAAATTTTGTTTGTGGAAGCATTCGTACGATGCCTGCCCAATCAGCATCAAATGTCACAGATACATTTCAACTTGAATCGTGATTCGTACAGCATCCGACAAAATAATTGTCACGATTTATAAAACGATCACCGAACATAAAGTAAAATATTGTATTATGTACACCTGGTAAGCAAGACTTTTTGAAAGCCTTTTTTTTAGGGGAGAAAGCCTTCTGTTGCAACCCCCCAAAAAAAGTCTTGCATATCGTTACATGCTATCAAACTTCATTTTTTGTTAAGTGGCTGTTTTGCAGATTGTGACAACTCTTTTGTCGGGTGCTGTACAGGGTGATTCACTTGCCTTTGAATCAGAACTAGACATCTATTTCATTATACTATATTTATATTCTCAGTTTAACAAATAGACTGTATTAAATCATGTAGTCTGTTGGAGGGAATATTTTGCCAAGTGTTAGCATTGACTTCCTTCGAATGGGTAGCAACATAAGGAGAAAATATTTTATTATATTACATTTATAGGGAAATATTATATATCACTGGCTTCTGCAGGGTGAAATTTCATGTGCAATAAATGCATAAGATGCTGACAAATATTGAGCAACATTTGAGTGTAATTTAAATGTCTAGGTTATTTATAATGATTTTATATGGAACAGTTTATGCTCGACAGTGGTGATTCAAAGGCAAGTGACTCACCCTGTATATAGAGAGTGATTAACCAACACTCGCAAGCTCTTTCATCCAGAATACAAATGTTACGAGATCAGTGACCTAGTCTCGTTAATAGGTGAAATCTTGCCGAAAAACGGATGAATTGCAATAGTTAGTAGTTGAAAGGGACGGTGCAATAGGGCGCGTATAATCGGGAAATCCATTGGAATCAATGACACCACTATTTGCCGGCGTTATTGGCTCGTCATATTCTTGCTAATGAAATTTGAAATGACCAGGAGGCCAGGAGTGTGTGTGTGCGCGTGTGTGTAGCCCGTTTTGCGGACGGGCTAAATATTAAGCACACATTTTAGCGCCGTTGGCAATGCGCCCCAGCGCGTGCGGTCGTACCCTGCCATGGCGCACCGTGTCGTGCCGGCGTACACAAGCGAAAATGCCCTCGATAACTGTAATATCCAGCCAGAAATTAATCCTCCCGATATCCAATACCCACTCGAATTACCTTTTTTTATCACGCCCGCCCCTCCAGCTCCTTCTTTAATAGCAACTATCACTCCACCACAATTTTACTCCTCTCGACCATCCAATTTTCTACCATATTGTTATACCGCGTCCAATCTCATCAAACAGTATTACCTTCCTTTTTCAAATTCATTATTCCATTCATTAAAAATTATAAATATGGCATTGCATCCGTTCTCGTAGCATCGGCATTTATATTTTGAGTGATACAGTTATATTGGGAGGCTGAGGGAAAAGGTGAGAGTGGTGCGGGCTTAGTGCTTTAGCAGCATTACTTGTCGACGCGCTGATACTGCATAAACAGTTGGCGCGAGCCGATCGATGATTCTTCCAACCAAAATGATAATGGGGTTGCAGGGAACATTGATGGGGATTGGTGGCCGTGTTACCAGAGCCACCACTATCTCGTAAACTAAGCGCTCCGATCTGCGACCGCGGTCACGTTTCAGTCGTTTAGGATGGCCGAGGCTCCGAATGGTCGCCGCCACGTAAGCATTGTCGGCGAATCGGCTTCCTCGTGATAATGCGTACTTTCCCAGAAAAACTAGTAGTCACTCCCATAACGAATATAAAGCAATCGATCGATTATATTTGTCGCGTGTTTGGAAAGCCTGGTAGAGTTTACATCAAAGGGACCGGGCAACTATGACAGCTCGTGCGAAGCTGACAAAAAATACAGCGCTTGACAAAAATCCACGGTGGGAATAGGCAGCAAAAATGCTTGCTGTTTCACCATGAATTCGAATGAAGGTTTGGCAGGACGCGTACGAAACCTGGTGAAATGACCCCGAAAAAACACTGTCGAAACTGCTGCAACCCACGTAGAAATACAAGTGCCGATTACAAAGGAGCAATGGCGCGGAACTATCCAGCGTTTATCCGAGTGAAACTTGTCCAAACGTCAGTGTAGCGGCTCCTAAAGCGTATTCCACGCTCCCCTGCCACCAGGGAACACATCGATGGACCACACTCCTCAATAAGAACAAATAGAGCATGCCGAAAAACCGATGGATAAATTGCCACAAAGCTATTTCCATCTCTTATTCCAACTGACTTTCACTACTACCTAACATTCCAACCGACAGGCTACAATTCACTCAATAAAAGACATTTCTACTACCTAGTTCTATGCCAGACAATAATCGGCCAAATCTTAAAGACACTAACCTAACTTTAAACTAGCGAAATTCACGATCCAAGTCACATTCATAGCTTAGAATATTCGATAAGAATCTCTTCGATAAGAACTAGTCCATAGTCCTCAGTACGTGCAGCAACTCTTTAATCTAATTTTACGGATTCTAGAGGAATGCGCGAGAACTAATCAAAAAAGTGTCGCAACCTCTCTGGTGACGAGATCCACTGATATCAGATGGCTGTGCTACATAGCTAAAGCCCGAGCAGAACCTACTCGTCGAACACGTCCGTCAAAAAAGTGATAGGTGAGCCGTACAAAAAATAGCGGCTGAAGCACCATCCACATCAGCCGGACATGTACCTTCGTTTAGCGTTTGCATGGAGAGCCAGCCAGCCATCCAGCCAGCCAGCCAGCAGGCAGGAGTGGGTGGATGGAACGAGAGCACCAGAATACAGGCACAAAGAGTGGCGATCGAGGGGGTGGATGGTGGCGGTGGTGGTGGTGGTGGTGGCGGTGGTGGCGCTCGAGGAGGACACGAGGGGAGGAGGGAGAAGGAGGAGTGCCAGTATCGCGATACTCCATCGGTTGGCAATCGATACAGGGATGGTCAGGGGGACATATCGCTGGATATATGTGTATATATATCTATACATATACATGTATATAGATATACGTATAGGCCATATATGCCGCCTACATTCCACACACTCTCATGTCCACATACATACACACCGCCAGCCCCTCTCTCACTCTTCCTCTCTGGCGTGCACGCTGCTTCCTTTCTCTCTTAGCAGGCCTCGTTCCACGCTTCCTCTTTTCCTCGATCTCTACTTTTCGGGAGAGCGTTTCATCCTGGCTATCTTTGCACGCCGCTCTCTCATGCCGTTATTTCATTCGATATATACTTGAAAGTGCCGTCAAGATAGGGTGTGCGGAATTGGAAGAAGAGCGCGTATTAACTCTTTGGGGCACGGTGGGATTCAAAATATTCCACCGTTTTGATGTACAGCATCCGACAAAATAGTTGTCACAAACTACAAAACGATCGTCAAACAGAAAGTGAAATATCGTATTATGTACATCCGGTTCGCAAGACTTTTTAAACGCCCCCTTTTAGGGGAGGAAGCTTTATATCGCAACCCCCTAAAAAAGTCTTGTATACCGTGTGTAAATACTATCAAACTTCATTTTTTGTTTGGCGGCAGTTTTGCAGATTGTGACAACTATTTCGTCGGATGCTGTACGGTAAAGCATGGTGAGACATTTCGTGACCCACCTCGTAATATTGCAATAGCTGCATGCGCATAGCTTTATATTTAGTCTTTTGTTTAATTTGAAACGCACAAAACTGTCCGTGCAACATGGGACTATTTATTCTCTGAAATCCTGTGGCTCAAAGAGTGAAATCCTGAAAGAGTGTGCGGCCCGGCTGCTGCACTGTAAAAGAGAAGCGTGCCCAGTTGAACCGCGAGGGTTGGATTTGTTTTGCATTTAGCGAGGGCTAAAGGTCTGCTTGAGGTGTCTCGAGAGCGATAGTTGCCGGGGTGTTGACAGATCGACATCTTAAAGCAATTCGACTTAATTGCTTGTTGGCTGAAGTAGTTGTAACCCCGCCGACTGACACTCGCTTAACTCAATTGAGGAACTACCGCTAGTTAGTCGAAGTTATCCTAAGTTTGGCTGTACCCACTCGCTCTCCGCAATAGTACACCGATCTAGCTAGATAGCATCCATCTATCACCAAACCTCCCCTAAACGAATTTAATGACCAGTATAATTTGAATGGACCAAGGCAAGCTGAAACAAGAGCTATCTAGTGATATCCAGTTATATGGAGTATCGGCCGATGAAAACTAAAGCAGTAGAATATTGGTTTAAAGTAGTCTGAGCCCCTTTTCGGCCGAGCTAGCCGTCAAATCGCCAAGTATTTCAATCAATAATCGATCCTCCATTCCCTGGCATCCCGTCCACTTTTGTCTGTCGCTCTTTATTCTTTGGCATTCATCAATATTTCAGCGGGTGGGCTGTCTCTCCCTTTCTTTCCCTCCGCGAGCCTCTCTCCTTCTAGGCGGCCACATGGAGGATCGCGTAATGAATAATTTCCTATGGGCAGGGAAGGGCTTTAAAAAGCATCCTCGATGCGCTCGCTCGGTTCATGTACGTGTGGCTGGCGCTCGTTGGCATCGTCGATTGCCTCGATCAGAAATCAATAGGATTGTCTAGCGAACGCGCGATAGCCGTACCCATCTCCTATATCTCCTATAAGCAGCCGGGCTCTTTACATCCGCGTAAACCCTACCTGTTTACACGTACCATCGAACCGACTACTTTTTACTATCGACATCGCCACCGCCACCACCACCAGCTACGACTACTGCCACTGATTGCATCTCCACTTTTCCACGAGTAGCCGGGCAAGCGCCTGAATCGGAATCAAGCTAATCCGATTGAGAATCGTTTGGTCTCTCTGCTAGGCTGCCGCGTCCGGCAAATTACCGAGCGTCCTTTGCCAGCCTTCATTCATCAAATGAACCAGTTCCCCCGCCACATTTCCAGTTCGAAACTCGGCTAGCATACATTCAACTACACCAACCAACTATCTATACGTACTGTACATAAGTAGTCTGGCAGAATGCGGGTTCAACCTTGTCCACTATCCACTATCCACTGGACTATATATGTCTAGGATGGTTCGCAGTTCTCTGCCACAACCAAAAGACGAATAGACCAAGATCTAATCGTGATCTAGGCTAGATCACGAGTAAGACTAAACTTATCCACTTTCGTGTTAATTGTTAGAGATGGCGTATTGTTGTAAGGGGAATCAGTAAAAAGTAAAGTGCCATTCCCGTCTTTGTTAAAGGAAGATTGAATTTGATGCGAGGGAACTGTAAAGAGGACAGATCCGTCTTGTCGCGGGCTCGCTGCCTCATCAAACATCAACTGTCTGGAAACTAGGTAACCCGGAAGCCCAGGGGACTTCTCGCGAAGGAAAGTATAAGACTGAATCGGCTGGGGGATGAGTTTCGTCCAGCAGAAAATGAGAATCACTGGTCTCCTCGCCGCGGAAGAGAGCAGAGTGTTGGCAGAGTGCTCGTGATCGATTACTCGTCATCGAGTTCGACGGCCACCACCACCCTCTGCCAAACCAAACGTTCTTCTTCCTTTTTTCCACCCACCCTCTTCTCGCCTCCGCTCTCCACCCTTTAGGACCTCTTCCTTCCTTCCTCCCTCCCTCCCTTCGTTCGTTCGCAGGATGCTGCATCGACCGTAGCCTTCTCTTTTTTTAGCCCACTGTCTCTGCCACTCGAGGTGCTAGTCGAAGCGAGGCGCAAGAACGGAATAGGACCGCAAGAAAGGCCTGAAGAAGCGGACCAACTCGAGGAACCACCACGATTCTTCGATTCGACTGTTCCTCCGCCAAGAAACTTGGATATTTCGCTCTGAACCGACCGACGTCGATCTACGCCGAATCAATCCTGACCCTTAGAGCCTTCGAGAAAGTTCAAGCTTCACTCGAGCCAGTTGTTGCAAAGTCACTCTAATTCTGGTCCCAGCAGAATTCTAATATCAAATACTTGTTTCGTTCTATATAAGCAGCGACATGGCGCGAAAGAGCCACTTGAGTATTTGGCGGACCCTTTTCTACTGCAGTCTAATATAGTTCGCGTGGAACTGCAGAACTTTTCTGAGATAGGGAGAGGCAGCGAGAATTATTCTTGGCCGTTGAAGAAATTCTGTGCCTCTTGGGCAGGTTCGTCCTTGCCAAATCAAACTTGCTCCGGTTTTATTCCCCTTGCGGAATCGGCACTGAATCTTTCCCTCCACTCCCTTACCAATCTATATATCTCTCTAGCGCTACATATGTATATGGTTGCCTTAGACGCAAGGTTCAATCGAACCGGGAAATCAGTTCATAGCTATCCGTCGAGCGGCTATCACGCTTATTTAGATTTCATCTTAGAATCACCCTTCTTCTCCGTATTTACTTAGGCTCCAATCACAGCTATGTTTGGCTGGCATTATTGTCCCAAGACTCTTTAACCCTCGAGTGCTATTATCATCCTTCTCCTTATCAGGAGGATCTCCTAATGCCGCAGCAGGTGACTCCCCTCAATATTAACCGGCTATTACGAAGAACTAGCTAAGCGCAGCCTTCATGAAAACTCGTAGAGAGATCGTAGATTAGCGAGGACTATTATCCTCTAGAATGTAAGCAGTCCTATCCGTCCATCAATCTCTACGTGGTTATTCACAGGCTTTAGCGCCAGAGATCCCAATCCGGAAGCCCCCAGCACTCTTCACCACATGTCTCTAGTCTCCCCCACCAACATCAACAACTGCTTCGAAAATGAGAAGTTAGTTTTTGGCTAGTAGGTATTTTTGGGAATGCCGGGTGTCAGAGTGTCCTGGAGTGCGGAAGTAGTAGTAGTTGGGAAGATAGGCTGTCAGGAATGGCCTGTCCGCAATTTAGTACAACTAACTCTGTTGCCATGGTGCCAGAGGCATTGTTAAGGCGAGAGGCAGGAATGTACGAGGCAGAGAGCTGATTCGTGAGGGCTGTGGAGGGCTGTACGTCCAAAAGCGAGAGCGGAAATGGCCTGGGCCGAGTATGGCCCCGCTCCCGGCCACGGCCCGTACCAAGACGACACGAGTCGCACCTTGATTGCTGCCAATTCTCTATTGTCCTTGGCAAGCCTCCATTTTTCCTTTTCTCCCTCAATCACTCTTTTTCCAGGACAGCTGCACCAGTGCGGGATGCCCCTCGGCCTCTCCCATTGCCCTTCTCTGCCCTTCTCTTCTTCGCAACGATGAGGAATTCATTTAGACGCCCAGTTTCACTCAAGAACCTCGGACCTACTGCGATTGTTCGATCGAACAACTAGCCCATTGCCAAAGGCAGCTCCTACTAGAGATACGCTTCGGACACCAGTCCAAACTCCCTCTCCAATCGACATACACAATTTATTTAGGAGGCCTCTAACGGAGAAGATCTCGAGATAGGAATAGTGTTGCCCTTTCGACAGGTTTGACGGTGAAAATAAGGGAAGAAGAAGTTCAATCTGTTGTATTGCGCTCGTTTCAAGTTCGAGGGCAGGCGTTAGAGGACGTGAACCGCAGGGAATTACCAAGTTAGACGGTCGTTAGGTGGGAAAGTGGCAATAAAAGTAATAACGTGGCACATTGGCACGTAAGATGGGCGGCAACTCGAGGCAAGAGGATGCAATCCGTGGGATCACCGAAAATAGAAGGACGAGGAAGGCGACGGCGGCGGCGGCGGCAGCGACGGTGACGGCGCAAGCTGTTCAAAGTGAGGCGCCGAGTAAATCTCGGCAAAGTTCGCAAACTCGAGCGGAAACTTTTCACCGCTCTCGCTCTGCCGTCGTCCCTGCTATAATTTCTATACAGGTAATCTTCGGCCGATGCTGACGACGGCTGCTCTCGCTCGTGAAAAATTCATGCGAACGCTCTTGCCACGACCTATCACCCGCTCTACCTCGCTGCCTCCACCGCCTCCGCTTTGCGCTTTCACACTTCAAGCCGAGATAAACTTCGCGAAAAACCCCACCCCTTATATTCCCCCGACTACCCGACCACCCTGCTACAACAAACTTTTCCCGCCAACACTTTTCTCAACTCCCTCTGACTAGCACGAATTGTTACGCGCATTTTTCCATACCAACCATTCCTTATCATACGTCTTATTTAAGTTTTGGAAACTATCTTTATCGATTATTATACGAATTCCTCGGTAATCGATGAGCTATCCTTTGCAAACTGTGGAACATTTATCTTCCTAAACATTGGCCATTATATATTTCATACAGAAATCTAGAAGCTTTAACGAAAATTGAGCTAGATTTTGAAAGCTCTGGAGCGAGGAGCCAGAGAGCCATTAGGGGAGTTTCGGAAAATATCTTTATCGATTATTATACGAATTCCTCGGTAATCGATGAGCTGTCCTTAGCAAACTGAAGAACATGTAGCTTCCTAAACATTGGCCATTATATATTTCATACAGAAATCTACCAAGCTTTAACGAAAATTAAGCTAGATTTTGAAAGCTCTGGAGCCAGGAGGCAGAGAGCCATTAGGGGAGTTATCTTCCATTATAAATAGACGTATCTTGTGTCTACAACATTTCTACTGACCTCTCCCAATAGAAAGCCCTAATTGAAAATGAAGAGATTGATACTTTGGAAAGTTCCATTATAGCTTTTCTGGACGTGAAAACTTTTTGGAAGTTATGTAAGTCCTCTGCTGACTCACATCACTAACTTTCCTTGAATGGGGTCGGGTTCTTGGTTAATGTGCTTTCGCGCTGAAAGGAGGAGTATTTTTCACGAGGATCGACTTACCAGTCAAAAGGAGCAAAGACAAGGTCGAATCCATTCCCAAAGCCGAAGTTCGCCGGGTGGTGGTCGATTCAGCGCATTCTCGAAACCTTCCTGAAACAAGAGGAACGAGAGCCGGTTAGTGCCGTGCGAGAACTTTCCTCAAAGGGTTGCGAGCGTCCAACCTTCTACCCTTCGGAGGGAAGTCTCAGCGAGTGGTCAAAAAGGGATTTGCCATTAAATCTTCTTAAAGGCACACTCTCTAATAGGACAGGCTCAATCAGAAAATACATGAACCCTTTCGCTACGAGCGGTGACTATAGTCACCCAACGCCTGACGCTTCCTACATTAGGATGTTCGTGCGTTTGCACGAACAGTCTACATATATGTTGTATCCATGGCAACCCATTGACATTATTTGGCATTTGTTTTGCATTCTTAGATTTGTACAATATGAATATCAGTATAAAAGTAACGTTTCGACAGTACACTTGCTTCAGGTTTATTCACTCGTTTGAGACATATTCACGGTATGTGCTTTTATTTCAGTTCTTCCGCAAGTTGCACACCCGTGTTGCGACGGCCCGTACCGCGGGAGTAGTGCGCCGTACAATCTGTCCGTAGCGAAAGGGTTAATCCTCTATCGAATTGAAGACATTAAATACAGATGTTTAACGAAAAGGCAACAGAGCTAGAAGCTTGGAATTGGCTGGTTGCTGAGAGGGAGGGAAATGTTTTTGCCAGTTGAGTGATTCGGCGATTGTTATGGAATAGTAGCAGGCTAGGGAGAGATGAGAGCTTGCCAACCAACATAATGCTTATTGGGGACGAGCATTTAACAGATTTCACGGCCCTGTTAACGGGCATACTGAATGGCCGGGCGGGCGGTACACGCTAGATAGAATCGGGCCGAAATTAGCGCGATCCCTCTACATCTGTTGAACATTAATCAATTAGCATGACTCCGGTTATGCCGGGATTGTAGGCCGCGTACTAACGGACCTGCGAAAGCACTACAAGTTAGCATCTACATCCACTTACTTTCATTGTTCTCTACTGGCTGAAAGCTCGTCAAACAGGAGAAGCAGACTATTCTTTTACGATGGTTCGTAAGTAAAGCTAAATGGATAGTCCCCGTTATTTTGTACTAGAAGCTAGCCTTTTAGGCCAGTACACTCTCTTAACGATCAAACTATCCTGAAAGCATACCATTCCACTATGTGAGCCGCTTGCCTCGAATAAAGAACGCTCCTCGAAAAAAGGATGGGAGCCAAGGAAAGGAGACAATTAGGCATACGGCGCGGCGATGCAAGCCGACCTCCCGATTGTCCAGTTTAAATTAGAAAATGAGAGAGAGTGCCTTGCTTGGGACATGCTGGAGTTGGGTGAGCTCAGGATAGGAAGGAAGTGGGATGGAGGCTGGTGTTTGGCGAGAGCTCATTATCGCTGCATTTTAGATTGCTCGCAAAAGTAGATACTCGAGATATAGGTAGCCGACAGGCCGGCGGGCCAGGAGATCGGAGCAAACGCTTAAGAACTTATTTATGGAGACTGCTCGAGACATTCTCCTCCCTCCCTCCCTCCCTCCCTCCCTTTATCCTCGACACTCCCTCTCCAACGGACTTCCTCTTTTCAACTTCCCTACATATTCGCACCTAATTTTGCAATCTCCAGTTGACAGTGGCGTCGAAAGGGGGGTGCGGTGGGTGCGGACCGCACCGGGTGACACCATCACAGGGGGTGGGACATTTACATATTAAAATCTAAACTTCATAGAATTGAACCAATACTCAAACTAATAAAAAAATTCTTTGCGTTCGACTATGGGGCAGACAAGGCTTTCCGATCTTGCGATACTATCAATCGAAAGTGAGTTGGCGAAAGACACAGACTTTGATGATGTAATGCAAACGTTTGCAACATTGAAGGCCAGAAGAGGCAAATTCTAAAAGTCGTGATATTCGGTTTGGGCTAAAACAATTTTAAAACAACGTTATTCAGTTTTTCAGAAACGGCTAAAGATGGCGTGAAACTGGTCATTCTTTTCCTTACTGTTAGTTTTCTAAATCAAATAAATCGACACTTCTGCGCGTAAGAATCGAATTCGCATAGAACTTGACGATCCGGTCGGATCCATAGAGTGGAATGGGGTGACATCACAACTTATCGCACTGGGTGACACCAACTCTAGCGACGCCACTGCCAGTTGGAGCTTTCGCTAAATGAATGAAAAACGCCAGAATCAAATTGTGCTAGCTGCCTCCTCGTAGGAAATTGTAAAAGTTAATAAGGTCCGGTTGGCCTTCTGATAAATAATCTAAGGCAATCTGCATAGTTCAGTTTTGAGGTGCGGGAAAGGGGTGGAACGGCCGATGGCACTGGCATAGAGAAGAGGTACGCGATTTCATGGTGCCGAGTGCGTAAAATATCCGGGCGCAATTAATATTCTTAGGAGGAGGAGAGGAGAAAGCGGGGAAACAAGGGGACGGCAGGGTGAGAGAGAGAGAGAAAGACCAATCGAATGAATTGAAATGAGAGGCTTGCCCTGTCAAGCGCGCATTATTATGCCGTGTAGGAGCGTGCGCGGACGCGCGCCCGAGAGAGTCAGAGGGAAGAGAGAGAGAGAGCTCGAGTGACGTTGAAATTCGCGAGGCTCGAGGACCCTTAAAGAATTCCGCTTATGCATGCACTGCTCTGTGTGTAACGTACGGCGTACGGATAGGAAAAAGAACAGAATCCGTCGGAATCCGAGCTGGCGCGCGCAAGAACAGACTAACCCCAGCCCAGCATAGCCCAGCACAACCCACCCTCCGAGGAAAAAGGAGCTCTCGCTCTAGAGCAACAATCGCATTAATTAAAGGAGGGCTTGGTCCAATCTTTAAAGGAGTGAATGTGTCTAGACGGCCGGGTCTCATGTGTATACAAATATTTAAATGACGATATATTTGCGACCTTCTCTGTCCCCTCCTCTATAAAACAGTCAACCCTTTCTGCCAGCATTTCACGTTACACCACTCTCCTCTACAAAAAGATACCGACTGAATACTTGCATTTTCAAATTGAAGGGTATGCATATGCAGATTGATAGGAATTCACCAAAATATCACCAAGAGCATAGGAATATCGTGTAATTTTTTGAGTTGCTAGCGTAATCACTGTCCACCCCCCTTCTCCCGGCGTTGCTCGGCACTGTGTGTGCCGGTGGCGGCGGCGTCCGTAACCTCTCGCCTTTTCCAGTCTTTTATTTTAGCCTCATCCCGAGCCGATCTCCAGTGATGTTTCAGTGCGCCGTATAGCACGCGCCTCCATTTGTATCTTCCATCTGTCTGCTTCAGCTTTTATTTTTATTATGCTCCCCTTCCATTCCCATCGCCGTCGCTCCTCTATGGTTGTGCAGTGTTCGCAGTGTCGGAGCTTCGAGCTCGAAGGTCCGAAGCATCTTTCCGGTAGCTTCTTTATCTTGCAAAGGGTGGTGTCTGCTGGTGGTGGGGTGGTACGTGGTGCGCGTACCCCGATATATTCCTTCACCTTCCATTCACGCTATTCACTCGAATTCTACCCAACGTCTTTATGCAGTTTTACGATATTTACACGGTACACAAGGCAACGCTCGAACGTCTGTCTCCTATTTTTACAGTGGTGCGCGAGGCAACTGGAAAGCAATCTCCTCGCGCGGAAAGACGGAATCACGCTCTCCGAAATTCAATTGAATAGTTCTGCTGCTGCCGGGGAGGCTATGATCGCACTAAAACACTGTTTTGAATTCGCGGAACAAATGATCGAAAGATGACTGTCATGTTTTCCAATGGAATTATAGTGCCCCGAGTTCTGCATGCTGTATCAAGCTTTTTCTTTCACTGCACGTTGACTTATTAAGATGAATGCAAGATCGGAGCGGGCAAACATTCTGAAAAATGGTACGTCACTCCTCAAAAAGAAATGAATACCTTGGCAGGCGAATCATCAATCTTATCGGCAATCGATTTATATACGTCGGTGCGATCAGAAGCGGCTGAGAAATTGAGACGTAGCCAATGGCAAATACTTAGCTTGGTAGGAAAGATATTGCTGGTGAGCTTGGTGAATTGCAAAATAAGTGGTAGGATAGCGCCGCCCTAAACGGCCATGGAAACTTTGGAGACGCAAGGAAACAAAAATTAAAAGTCCCGAAGAAAGACGCATAGATTAGGAAAGGAGATATAGCAGGGTAAACCGGGAGGAAAAGAAAGCCCCATGGAGAAAGAAAAAGGAAAACTCTTGAGAAGGATCACCGAGGAGTCTGGCCAACTCCCAATGGGAGCACGCTAGAATGGGAAAGGCTGAAACATGCTCCTGGGTATTATTGGAAGCGAAAACCAAGCGTTTAAACTTTACGACAGCATCGATCATATTATGGAATATATATATTATATGTGTGTGTCTGTCTGTGTGTAGATATGTCTGACTAGAGTTTCCCATTTTTCAACAACAAACTTTTATTACTTCTTTACTGTAGCTCACAATTTATTATCAAATGGAAGTTTTGAAATTCCGCCCAAGTATAATCGAAGCTTGATCTTCGTCGTACTTACTCGCAAAGTACAGTGAATCTGTTAGGCGAGCTAAATGCACTGGGAAAATCTCGTCCCCTAGTTGAAACTAGTCGGGGTGTAAGTGAAATAGGGAAAAATGTGAAGAGCGCGAGAAGCGGAGAAGATATAATACAGGAGAAGAGAGGTGAACGAGGTAGTAGTATTAGGGGCATGGTGGTTGGTACAGGAGGACATTTGGTTCGCCGGTAGAAATGGGTTGGGGTCAGTGCAGGAGCAGCAAAACAGCGGCACCGCTAGCAGCAGTAGCAGTAGCAGTAGCTGTAGCAGCGACAGTAGCTGCAGTAGCTGCAGCAGTAGCAGTAGCAAGAGTAGAAAGAGGAGAGGGAGGAGGAGTGGGTGGCTGTCCTGTCGTGCAGTCGTGCTCGAGGCCGGAAACGCCCGCGCGACGCCAGCCATTTTTCACGGGACGGACGTCCGTTTCCGCTGGACGATCACCACGAGATACAAATAAAAATGGCGCAGGAAATATGCGGGTGTGGAAGAAGGCGAACGCAAGAGGAGAGAAGCATGCTTGCGGTTGGCGAAAAAAGGACGACGCATGCATGGACGCCACCCGTCGCTCGCGCCTCCCATCCCCCCTCCTTTTTATCCCCTATATTTGTCTAAAGCTAACGCTAGCTACTCTTTACCCCCTTCAACCCCAACTTCACCTGATCCCTTCCAACTAAACCAATCAATACAACAAATTCACCTCTTATTCTTAAGTCCTTTCCACTATCAGCATCCTGACGATACTTCCAGTTTCACATTGACCAACTTTCTCTTGCAAATGGCCCATATTCTCTTTACCCAGCTATTTGTATTGCAATTAAAACTAACAAATACTGAGAAATATTTAGCAGTGGTTGCGGTAGGTCCTGGTAGAGAGGAGAGAATGTGTTTTAAAACCAAGAACATTCCGAGAGAATGGTTATATTCAAGCTCCGCTCTTTTCCGTCTTTCTATTTACTCAGTTGATTGCTAGTCAATCAGCTCCCGTGTATACCAACGAGAGAAGCCATATATTTTTAGGGGCTTGTTGCTCTAGTTGTGTATCCTCATAAAACTATTTCCATTCGCCAGTTTTGTACGGGAATAAGAATTGAACCATTTAGAATGAAGTAGTAGATTTTCTATTTCAATGATTCATCGAGAATCGTAGATTTTCATCGTTACCATTAGATGAGACAATGGTTATTAGTCGTTAGAATGCAACTTTCTCAGGATTTATTAGAAAAAAAAAATGCTTTATCTTGAAATGCCTGACAAGATGAAATTATGAGGGGCGGCACATGCATCCGGTACGGTCAGTTTGGACGTAGTGGAATGAATCTTTCTTCGCGGCTCAGTGGAACGAGATTCTTTCGGATATTACGAGCTGATTTAATGTACGCTGCGATGGTGATTAAATTTATTAACCGAGATTTATTGTGGACGCGGTAAATCACGGGCCAGAAATATCCAGCGAAATATCCCTGGCGACGAGCCGGCCAGAGGCGCTCTGAAACGTGAATTATGAGTTTATAATACATTTACGCGTCACATATTCTTAATAAAAATATCTCTCTATGAAATTCGCATCCCCATTTACGCAAGCACATGCATCCATCTACCTCAGCGCCTGCCGAGTTAGGCTCTCGGAGCTTAACACTAGCTGAAACACATAGGTGAAAATCTAAACTTTTGAGCTAGGGTTCTCAAAATTTTTATCACTTCTTTCTTGACGCAAGGCCACATTCTCCACCAAATTTCAGCCCGTGAAATACACGGGAAGTATAAAAAAATATGGGAAAAACCGTGAAAATTAAATGAAATTCATTATTCAGGAACGATTTTTTGCTATTTTCGATACAAATCCGGCCTTTTTTTCATGGATTCTTCGTTTACTATCGACTCTGATACACAAACAATCGATTCATGAAGAAAAAACCCGGGTTCGGGGACCTTTGAAAAATTGGATATTTTCGATGGCCAAAAATATGGGGAAAAAAAAATGTTGAGCTGGGGCTCTGAAATTTATATCACATCTTCCTTGATGCAAGGGGAGACTCCCCACCAAATTTCAGCCCCGGAAAATGTCGGGAAGTCCACAAAATATGGGAAAACCAACGAAAATTCCGAAAAAATCGAACTTTAAAGGCAGTTTTTTTAGTGTTTTCGATAGAAATCCGGACTTTTTTCGACGGATTTCTTGTTTTCTATCCGTTTTCATTCATAAACAATCGATTCCTGAAGAAAAAACCCGAGTTCGGGGACCTTCGAAAAATCGTGAAAAAATCTGAAGGGGTACCCCTTAAGAAAAATTTGCCGAAAAAAAAATTTTGAGGTAGGGCTCTGGAATTTTTATGACATCTTCCTTGATGCAAAAAAATATTACCCACCAAATTTCAGCCCCGGGGAAGGGCGGGAAGTCGACCAAAAAAAATAAAAACTGTCAAAAATGAGTAAAAATGGACTTTTCTGGACGGTTTTTCGACCCGTTTTCGTTGCAAATCCGGACTTGTTTTCACGGATTCTTTGTTCTCTACCCACCCTGATACGAAAACAATCAAAATATCCCGGGTTCGGCCGATTTTGAGAAACTTGAAAAAATTGAGCATTTTCGAGGGTCGAAAATAGGTGAAAACCTAAACTTTGAGCTAGGGCTCTGGAATTTTTATGGCATCTTCCTTGATGCAGGGGCACATTCTCCACCAAATTTTAGTGCCGGGGAAGGTCGGGAAGTCGACAAAAAAAATAAAAACCGTCAAAAATGTTTGAACTTGAAACTAAAATATTAAGTGGGGGGCAGAGAGGGGTAAGATGGCTAGCAGGTAGTCAGGGTAGTAAGTACCCCTCGTAGTGGAAAGGGAAAGAAGCGCGTGATGGGCCCCTCACTTGGCTGGCACTAATCTACCCACATAGACACATGGATAGATGCATATCCCCATATCGATATAAGAAGTTCCTCGGCCAAAATTCACAACAAAAATTGGCGATTTTAGCACCACTTACATCGTCAGCTGTCCTGATTACCCTGACTAATAAGCTACGCTTCATGTCCCAATAATGAATTATCCTGTCGAGCAAGCAAAGTATTAGCGGCACGCTCATAACATTGCTGAGACACTTGATCCCTCTTGGTGAGAGGAAAAAACTAATAGTTGGCGAGGAATACATGTGCAGGGGTAGGAAACGAAGCAAGAAAATTGAAGGACTCGAAAGGCAAAGTGCGTGGGTGCACGCAATGGTAGGAAAGTAGAAATATTGGTAGGGCATGCTTGACTCGAAGAAGACATTAGTGAGGGAGGCGGACGCGCATGGATGTGGCTTGGTGCCGGGCGATGGAGGCTCGAGGATGGAGGATGGAGGATGGAGGATGGGGCTGAGTGACTCTAGAGAAAGCAGTGGAACGCACCAAGCTATAGCTCGGTGGATTCGATGATAGAGGCCCTCGGAGAAAGGCCTTTCGAGCTTTCCTACTGTCACTTTGCGAGGACGCGTTTGATGCTTTTACTCGCGTCATCGCTGACTCGACTGCTCCCAAAGCCCTTTGCTGCACGTTCTCCCTGTCCTCTACGCCCTCACCACCCTCCCTCCTCCCACACGCCATCGACCATCCACCACCAGAAGATATCACACCACCTCCATCTAACCTGCCCACAGATTTTCCTGTTACACACTACACACTCATCATCACTTGTTCTTCCCAACATTTCTCTCTCTCCCCTTCTCTTCACTTTATATCCTCTTGTCAGTGACACGCGCTGAAATAATATCACTAATGATCGGAGAAGATATAACTTCACCTTCCTTCCTTCCCCATTCTTCCCAACCTTCTCTCAATGAACCTTTTGTTCCTACTGATGCTGCCTTCTCAATGAAGTGATTCGAAACAACCTATTGGAATTCCAGGCTACTGCTTTACTATCTCCTGTCTGGGATTCATTCCCTTCTACCTTTTCACTCTTTCAAGTGTATCACTTATTGGCAAAGGCTCGGATCACTTTATGCCAGACCATTGAACCCTTCTACTCCAAAGATCATCAGGCTCTCTTCCTTTAATGTATGCTTTCGATGTTTATTCCAGTGAAAATCTAGAGTGTTTCCTCTATTGCAGATAGATATTGAACAGTAATTCTACGCTTCCTTAATTTCTAGCATTTTAGTACGTTTAACCATATAGGGGGGACTTGTAAGGGTAAAGTATACTTAGTAGATTGTAAGGAATGTGAGTGAGTGCGCAAGTCCCTCTCTGGAAAGTAGAAAAAGGGATGGGGCAATAATCGGGTGATAGCCGACGGTATTGGATGTCGATTTCGAATGAGTTAATCGGTGGAAAATCTACTTTGGCGAAGTAGCAGGAGGATGAGGATGAGGAAGAGGGCGGGCGCGTGCCGTGTTCGGCGCGCCGCTGTCTAATAAGTCTTCATAGAATCGATCGGGAAAGTTGGCTGGAGTCGTGGCTGGGCTCTTTGTCCGTGGAAGAAGGATAGGCCTAAATCACTTATCCCACCCGAGACTCTGAGCTCTCTCACACCTGTTGAATACCGAGGGAAATTTTAACCTTCTACCTCCTGCTCCTTTTTCTTCAGGGAAATCCTCGCAAAGAAAGATGTGCTCTGTCGGCAGTGCCACCTTGAATAATAACAGGGGAATTTAACGTAGTCTTTCTACCTCAGTTGGAACCTCTTCCCTTTCCATTGAGGCTCGCCAAACAATTGTACCTCATACAATCAACCTTTCATAATTAATGCTTTCAAAGTTAACATTGCTTTTTACAAGATTGGCTTGCCAGAGAAGTCCCTCAGACATTTCTTAGAATTTCGAGAGGACTAAATAAACAGTGTAAAAAATTCGTCAGGCCCAACGAGGACATAAAAAACTAAGAAAATATAGGAGAGAAGATTCTTTTAATATGGTGAACTATTCACTATTGGGGAAATTGAGTTTATGTGAGGAGCAAGTCTCGAAAGCCCTATCTAGTCACGTATTTGGGAGTACAACGAGTTGTCTGGCGGGTGGTATGTGTCTGCTCTCTCGCGAGAGGATCCAATTTATGTGCTATTCGGAGGAGGAGTGCGGAGATAGGGGGCTTAACAACGGTCAAATGTTGAATTAAAGGAGTTCAGTGCTCCGGGTAAAAGCAGAAACCGATAAAGGCCGGGAGGAAGTGAGCGGGTGGGCAGGTGGGTGGTTGGGTGGCTGGGAGAGAAGATGGGAGAGAGGAGAGGATGGAATGGGTGGAAGGGCGAGCTGGAAGATCTCGTTAAAGTGGTCGAAGTGGTACTCCGTTCTGCTCTCGAATCGTGTCGCCCGTCGCGCGATATACGAGCCGGTGCGCTCTGCTGCTGGCTAAATTGGATAGTGCCAACAAAAAATCGTATCTACGGCTTCGACGGTGCTCACAGAATCCGAGCGAAGAGCAGCCACTGCCAGAAAGGAAGCAAGGGAGCGAGGGCGACCGCCTATCCCCTCGCTTCAACACTGAAAGAGACTCTGGCGAAAAATACTTTAACAAGATACTCAAATTTCGGGATATATTTGCGCCGCTTGCTCCCACCACGCCAACGATATAACAAATAGACAGATACAGAATTATCAATTCAATTTCAATAGTATTTCAATTAAATTTGCATCGAATCAGAATTATGTGGTCGTTAAATCTAATTTATTTTATATTATACATTGCGAACATGTATTTCACGATGAGCACTTGCCCCGATATTGCACATGACAAGAATTTAGTGTGAACTTAAGTGTAATAAAAGAGTGGAAGAGATTATCAGTGGTTGGGAGTGTATTAGTCCGGTAAAGCAGGAGGGTTGGGGACACCGAATGATAAATGAATCGGAAGGGGTAACGAGTAGAAATTTGGCCGATGTAGGAGGGATGCTGCTCGAGAAATAGCAGAGAAGGATTGTCATTTATTCTCATAAGAGGAGGCAACATAAAACAGGAATGGTGAGGGGTGGAAGGGCTTGGAGGAAAGCTGGTGGGCTGCGCGGTAAAGAAGAGAAATAAGGTTCGTCCCTGGCAAACTATTACTTTGGTACGTGACTCCACTTATTGCGCGAACGATGAAAAATCACCGAATACCGGCGAGGACCATCCAACAACATCCAGCGAGAAACAACACTGTAATCTGATGGGAACAATCCTTTAACCCATTTCGACTAACGCGGATAAAGATACTCGCAGACTTGTACCCATAAACTGTTCCTTTGAGGGCAATTGCCCCTGTAAATTGCCCTGTCTCTCTTTCTCTCTTTCTCTTCCCTTTTTAACTCCACTAGATCTCGAGGAACTCTATCAAAATTTAAACTTTAGAACTCCCTCACTTCTCAACTTGCAACTTCTGGCCATCCCCTTTGAAATTCTAATAAGTTGCCACTCAATTAGTATTCATCTTCATTTGTATGTACATGAATGAGTCGCAAATACCACACCAAAGAGAGTCAGTGTAAGGAATCGGATTTTTTACTCGTATCTTGTTGCAAAATGAGATATTAATAAACACTAAAATGATGAGCTATCACTTCGTACTTATCAACAAGTTAGAATGGGAAATTCGGATCTTGACAAAGCTAGAGTTGGAGCTCGTGTAATCCAGCTGGTTGTCTTGAAGGACTCTGGCTGACTTGATATTAGCCTAAGACATTGAATTCCTCGGGTTTGTAAGGGGGAGAGAGGAAGGGTTGAGTGCGGGGTGGTGGTGGTGGATGTGGGTGAGAGAAAGAGATTATGAAGGGGGCAGGTAAGGGAGGGAGAAGGTGGGAGAGAAAGCGAGGGAGTTCTTGGGGAAGTACTCGAAGTACTCGGTGGAGAAGTGGCTGCTGGAAGACGCAGACATAGGGGCTTTATTATGCGAGAAGAGCAGCTGGAAATTGAGAAGGAGTGAGGAGGTGGAGGAAAGCGGAGATTGGCGGCGATGCCAGGTGTTTCTGCAAGCTTATATCCATAGAGCGCAGTTTATTACGGCTTACGAGGCTTCTTTTACCTTCGCGCCATTTCGCGGCAAACCCTCGCCATTTCCTTCGACGCTTCCCATTGATATTCTACCCCTTTCCAAGACTTTTCCTTCACCATTGCCTAGTATCTCTTTCTCTACTAGCTTCAATCCTCCAATTCCTCTCTCCCGTAACCCTTGCAAATTACACTTTCCAGGTAAATCTCACTAGCGACTAAATCGGTTCTCACAATCCAAACGAATAATTGCTTCTTCATTGCTGTGGTTTATGCACCATCCAGATTCTATTATTAATGCGGAAAAAACAGCTCGGACCACGAAAGCTGTGACCCGCTGCCGCAATTTAAGAAGCTTTAAATTTTCGAGTGCATATTTTTAAATAGCTTCAGCCTTGCTGGATGCAGGTCGCAAAGGTTAAAAGGTGAAGCTATTGTAAGGAAATTGGGGCCCCTGTACATTTTAGAACCAGCAGCGTCATCCGAGGAATTGGGTTAGGAATGGAAGATGCAAGTTCACAGGGCAATTTTTGCTGGCCTTGCATGTTGCGAAAAACTTTGGCCCGAAAGGGGATCAAGTAGCAGAAGAAAACGAAGCGTTGATGAAACTTTCTTCCTTCCCTAGCAAATTAATAGACTGGTTGGCGGCTCGGTCGCTGCACTAGCAAGAATCTGATTAGATATTAATAGTGATACATGGCATGGCTGGGCCGCGCAAGCAAATTCTTGGCGTATGCGGCGCGCCGGTCTATGTATACATAAGGGGAAACAAATTAAGCAAACACTGCTTTCCCGTTTCCGGGCGAATTCTGACCGCACCTTCTGCATGTGCAACACACACACCGGCCTTCTCTCTCTCCCTCTCTCTTTCAGCGTGGCCTTCCCCGCAACTTGAATGCTCCAGCCGGAGCACTTCGCCTCCGAGAACCAGCCAGAGTTATGCATTATTGGTGGCAATTTCCCGCTTCGTTGTTTGCCCCATTTATCGGTAATTAAGCGTGTTCAAAACGCAAGCGTGGTACCACTATTGCTTCGATGCTCTCTCTACCTTTTCAAAGATTTAGTTTCACACCGTTCCCCTTTATTCTATCGGAGAGCAACTTATAAATTAACCAATTCTGATAATGCAGTAGTATTATCAGTAAAATATTGGCTGTTCGCAATGATGTTTTTAAACCGTTGAATCATCGAAGCCGCATAAATGAGAAATTCCATTTTGCAAGGAGATTTGAAACAGGATTTACCCTCCTGCATTCTACCATTTTTCTGAAGACAGCACATTTCCATCGTACAAACAATCAATTAAGCTTCTGAAGGAATTGAAGTAGTATATTCTACTGGGAGTTATTGTCGAAGGATTCGAATGGGTTGGAAACGCACCGGAGAATTCCTCGGAGTGGACTATGTACTCTATGTCTAGATAATATCTATAGACTGGTAAGCGGATGCTTGCAAGAACTGAAGAGAGTTCTCCTCTCATTTGGCAAAGTATAAGCGTGGCTGAGGTAGAAGGGAAGGTGGAGGAGCTGTTGAAGAGAGCGAGAGAGAGAGAGAGAGTTATGCATTATGATTCGCCATTCGCCGCTGAGCGTACTCGCTCTCCAACCTAATAATGTCACTTGTTGCTCGCTCCTGACCCCCTTTGACCCACGGTGCAGCTTCTCGAACAAAACTACTGCTCCTAGACTACTTGGAAGCCGGCGGGACGACGGGACGGTAGAGAGAAGGAGAGCGAGGGAGTCCCCAGTCCCGAGCCACCGACTCCCGAGCTCCACAATTCCTCCCTCCAACCTATGAATTTCATTTGTCTAGCCCACCAACGGATCGACTTCCGAGTACATTCCGCACCGCCCGAGATAAGATAAATGCCCTTATTCTCCAACATCGAGGATTATGAATCTTTAATAGCAAACAGCTATTACCCGCCACCGAGAGACATTCCTCCCAGTGATTCTCCTTTGGGAAATATCTTTTCTATTCCAAGTATGCAGAATGATACAATAGTAATCTCCTACTCAGAGAGCTATGCAAAGCATGCAATAAAGCTTGAAATATAAATCGACGATAAATAGATGGAATGTGAGTTTTAAGTTGAAGCGCGTTATGCGGGGGATCAGTGTTCCGAAGTGGAAAGATCTGTTATAGTTTGTCTCTTGGTAAATAGGGAGGGAAATCACCTGAGAATGTAGAGAGAGAGAGAGAGAGGCTGGGAGGGTGGGATGGCTCGGTGGTGAGGGCTGCTGGGAGGTGAGACAGAGAGTGAAAAGCAGGGTAAGTAACAAAGGGAACAAGCGTATAAAAATATTTATTACGAGAGGGTGAGAGGGTGAGAAGCGAGAGGCGAGACCAGGTCTGGAGGAAACATCAATAGATCAAAGAGGTCCTTGAGCCCTCTTTGTCTGCGGCGCATCCCCTTTGCACTCGCATTCGTTATTGATGCGAACACATAAACAACAACGATGCACCGCAGCGCACCGCACCGACCGGCAAGAATGAGAAAGCGGAAAGCGGCAACAACACTCGCATAAACAGGACGGGCATCAGCAAGAGACAAGTCCCCGCTATAATACATCCCGTTTCGTGCTAAAAACACGCGACGGATCGTTAATCTTCATATCTCTAAGAGATACCCACACCCCTCTACAACCCTTTTCCCCACCTCTTCGCCGTGCGACCACGCTTTTTCATGTTATTACACTCTCTGTTAGTTGATAGATAAAAAAGCCTAGCTTTCAGGGGAATTGCTATGCAATTCCGAATTGGATACGCTCCTCATCGTTCCCTCTATTAAATTCCTTGTTTCAATATTATCTGGAGTGGCCCACTCCATACTGGATGCATGATGTTTGATTTTCCGAGCTCCGGAAACGCATTATTCGATGCGATTAACCATTTCATATCAGTTGGTCTGCCGGCTACACCCTGATTAAATATGCTACACTCCAACCGCATTTCTTTATAATGCAGTAATCTCGCTGGGTGGGGGCTGGTAAATTCGCCGGCCAGGACTAATTAATTCCATTCCTGAAATTATCTCTCTATTTATATTCCGAAGAAATTTTTCATTGAGATTCCTCCACTCTGGCAATTTACTTTGGAAAATGTGCGAATCCTCTAGATACGTGGTATAGAACATGTTAACTAGTTAAAGCTCTGCGCGTAATTCTCCCTTTTCATCCTAGCTATTTAAAAGATTTAATACAGTTTATGCGGTGTAATTGCACTGATTCTTCAACGTGGCATTACGTTATTATTATTCCCCAGGTAAGATACACCTTTTAGTGTGAAAAAGGATATGAGTGTCATTCTTATTGTTCATTAGAAGTAGAAATATAAAGTTTTCGCCGGCATCGCCGGAAAATGTTATCAGCCTCAATCTAAGTGAAACAGTCTAACCATTCTGTGCTTTCTGAGAAGAGCATTTCTGTCTGGAATAGAGAAAAAGAAGAAGGCTCCTAGGCTGCTAGTATCCCCGTCGAAAAGGCGATTTTCGCCCTCCGATTGCCTCATTTCCACAAAGAGGAAAGATTATTCCCTTGGCATTATCGAGGATCTCTCCCAGCCATCTTCATTCCAGGAACATTTAACTGTTCGCTAGCATGTCGAGTGAAGGGGAAAGTGAATGCCTCGGGAAAAGGAACTGATGGGGAAAGAGGGAAGATACGTGGGATGCAAGAGAGTTGGCTGCTGCTTTCTCAAACTTTGTTTCACTCTTGCCAGACCATTGCGCCATCCTGTCTCGGTAGATTAAATGTCGCGTGAGATCATTAGAGGCTTGTATGGAGGGAGGTCTTCGATGTGACGGATGGATGCAACTCACAATCAGTGAAAGGAAGCCTGAGCCGCGCGCGATGCTTCAATGCCAGAGCAGAGAGAGAGAGGGGGAGAGGGAGAGGGAGAGGGAGAAGGAGAAGTGGGATCTTGAGTTAAGTATAAGAACAAGGATGAGGAGAAGAAGGCTGAAGTAAGGGTTCGGAAGGATTGTCGAAGGAGGGTTCTGTGGGTGGAATTGGAAGGGTCCGAGGTAAGGTGGGGGGTGGGGGGTGGGTGGGTGGTTGACTGCATGCACTGTCGTTCTCTGAAAGGATAGATTGTTAAGCCATGGCTGAATGGGGGCCTCTTCCTTTTTAGCTCTCCCGTTCGGCCTTTTCTTTCCCTCGTCTCGGCGTGCGCCGACTTTTCGATTTTCCACGTCCTTTTCCCGAAGAAGAAAAGATATTGTTCACCGAGATAGCGAGAAGACTCCTCCCTTCCTCTCACAGAGCGGCTATGAGAATTTTTCATCAGCGTTTGCTCGTCCAAAGTGCTGATTAGCTGAAGCTGAAGCTTGAGATACTTCGCGTCCCTCACTCGGTCTCTCTAGATGAAGACATTCGGATTCGGAGGATGCGCAGCCCAAAGTCTTCCGTTCCAGACGTCATCGACGAGTTCCCCACCCTCTCCCAAGAAACTCTATCCCCTGCTTCTCAAAGTATATATCTCTCGGCGAATGGCCACTACCAAGTTGACACTTTGAGCGCAAGCATTTAATCTAATACTTTAGATATTGAAATGGAGATAAAGTATCTCGGTTTCAAATTCCTAACAGAAATGTTCTATTTAATCTTGGACTCCTGGACAGGACACGTCAGGAAAAAAGTTGGAATTTCCTGGTGTTATCCTTGCTGGAAAGGACTGGGAGGAAAGGAGGAAGGGTGGAAATAAAATCCGAAATAGGAAGAGCAAAGGGAAAACGTACGGATTGGTTGGAGGATCGAGTTTAATTTCCGGCGAAATAAATTTTGGAGTCTGAAGGGAAGGCTAGGCGCACTCGCGAAGGGAGAAAAGTAAATAGCTAACTTCTTCTCGCGGATAATGAAATCTTTTATGTACTTGGAGAGGCAATCAATTCCTACAATGCATGTGTATAGAGCTGCACATGCGCCCACACGGCAAATCAATCTGCCAAGATTTCTACGCCGTGCCGTCCCATTTTCTTTTCAACCAAGCGAAAACCACTGTTTCACTGCCGCCCCGGAAATTCCAGCACTTTGTACCGTGTCACGTTTAGCATAACACGCTTCCACAATTGTGAATACTGCGAAAACCTTCTAACTCTATGTTCTGGAAACACTTACTTTCGCATTCTACGCTATAATTACTAAGAAAAAGTAATTACTTTGTCTATGGATTTGCTATCAAAAGCCTCGGCCGTGTGATGCTTCGATCCTCGACTACTAAAGTTTCAAAGTCCCGGCAATCTCTCCAAGTTCCCCGAACAAAAGCAATTACCCATCAATTTCATAGTAATCAGCCGATAAATTAGCTTCGCTTTCTGCGATCATACGCGTTGAGCAATGCCATCGACGCACAGGATAATCGGAAGTAACAATACATTTTGCGGAAAGGCCCCTGCAAACGGCCTACAACTCTCGATCAAAGTTCTAGGTGGAGGAGGAGGAGGAGGAGGAGTAATGTGCGTGGATCCAGGACAAAAAGAATGATGAAAAAAAGGTGGGAAAGAGTAGAAGGTGGCGTTCGCGCGTCGGGCAAAATAAATCCGCGCGCAGGAAGTGTGGAAATTTATAGGGATGGACGGTAGGGAGGGGTGGGAGAGAGAGGGGCCGAAAAAAGAATTAATCGCCACGCGAGGACGCGCTACAAAGCGATAAACAATGTCACCCGGCCAGACAGGCAGAGGGAGAGGGATGAGGGAAAGAGAGAGGGATGAGGGGGTGCGAGATTGTATAAAGGTATGCCTGCAGCCAGATTTTTCAAGGTTGAAGTGCGAGAACTCGAAATAACCGAGTGGAAGGGCAACTGGAAAGATGGGGGGCGAGAACCAAAGCGCAATCTTCCCCCTTGCGAACACAATGAAGAAAAAGTAGAAGAAGAAGAAGTGGAAAAAGAAAGATCGGCTGAATACTCTCGGCGAATTTTGCATGCGCCTCCACTGCTGCCTCAACTTTCACGTGAAGTTAGAACCGGCGATTTCCCCCTGCGTACCATTCCTTGCCATTCCTCGGCATCCTCACCCGTCCTCACCCATCCTCACCCATCCTCACCCATCCTCACGATCCACGCCACTTTTTCCGCCGACATCGCCAATAAAAACTGTTTCGTCGAGCTCTCTCTCCCTTCTCTCTTATTCCACTTGAATTTCATATTTCACGGAGAACTTCCCTTCGCCCGAAGAGCACTGGAGGGTTCAGTTCAGACGATTCGAACGGACTGAGGGTTGCTTGTCGTATTGGCTTACTTTTACTGCGCCTCAATTACCAGTTCCGACCTGTGACACAACTTTATTCCAGCATATTTCATGCGTATAAATACGAATATGCACGGCAAAATTTCACGACCTCTCCAAATACGTTATTAATCCAATGAAAGCTATTACCCATCAAAATAAGTCCTTTATAATAACTTGATTAATACAGAAATATATATATATAATTATATAGCATTATCTTGTATTACTAGTACGCCAGTTATACGTGTCAGTGTTGGAAGAATTCTAATTAAGTTTTGCCATTAATTTCGCTGCAGCCGGCCTTTTCCACTCTCATCTCTTCGAAGCTATCGGTTACTATTCGTCGAAAGTATTCCTTCGTGGCGAGCAATAACTGGGAGGGAACTGCTTGAAATTGCATAACCACGCTTGCCTCGTGCAAGATAGAACAAAAGGGAGGGGGACATGTGCATATAGAGACGTAGGGGTTGAGGGTGGAGAGCGAGAGGGAGAAAGAGAGAGTGTGCTACTCAGACACCAATCATGCATAGGCACAAGTTCTCGCGTAGCAGAAAATCGTTTGCGGCGAATCACATGTAAACAGGAGAAACAATGGGTATGCGATATCGACAATACCGATATCGTCAGGCATTGTTCCTACGGTCATCATCCATTCCTAGCCTATGTGGGTGTGTGTGCCTCTATATACATTCACTCCCGATTGCATCATCGGGACTACCGTAACTAAAACACAAGGGCCGCATTGCCAATCACCGATATTCTCCCGTACTATCCTTTTCTCCCTATTCTCAGCTTATAATACCAACATCCACCCCTCCTTCCCTCCCATAAACTTGTAATCTCCCCCTTCGCATATCCACGTATGTACAGGGTGATTCACTTGTCTTTGAATCAGAACTGTCCTAGTCCACTTTTACTAGATATCTATTTAATTATATTATATATTCTCTGTTTAACAATAGACTCTATTAAATTATGTAGCCTGTTGGAGCGAATATTTGACCAAGTTTTAGCATCGACTTCCTTCCAATGGCTAGCAACGTAAGGAGACAATATTTTATTATATTATATTTATAGGGGAATATTATATATAACTGGCTTCTGCAGAGTGAAATTTCATGTGCGAGTTAGCACAACTCAAACATGTAATAATCTAAATGCATAAAATGCAGACGAATATTGAGAAACATTTGAGTATAATTGAAATGTCTAGGTTATTTCCAATGATTTTCTATGGAACAGTGTATGCTTGTCAGTGGTGATTCAAAGGCAAGTACCTCACCCTGTACAGCATCCAACAAAATAGTTGTCAAAAACTAGAAAATGTTCGCTGAACAAAAAGTGAAATTTTGTACTATGAGCACCTGTTATACATGACTTTATAAAAGCCCCTTTTTAGGGGAGAAGGCTTTCTCTCGCAACCCCCTAAAAAAGTCTTGCATATCGTGACTTCATGCTACCAAACTTACTTTTTGTCTAGTCGCTGTTTCGCAGATTGTGACAACTATTTTGTCGGATGCTGTACTTAATCCCTAACTCGAACTTCCTTCGAAAATATCAAACTTTGAATATTCACCACTTATAGCTGTTATTAAGTCAACTTTACTTTTGCCAAACAATACATTTATGATATTTGCCACCGGCGTGTAGACTCCATGGACCCCAATAGACATTTTTCTCTCTGCTGTTTGGAAACTAGTTTTGCTACTACTTCGAGAGCGGCGGCAGTGAAAGGGCCGCGCAAGGAAGCGAATGCCAAAACTTAAGCTCCGTCAGAGTCTAAGAAAATTTGGCTCATATTGTTAGGTTGTTGGGAAAGGAGTCGATATCCTGACGTATCAGGAATCGCGGAAGGAAGGAAGGAAGGAAGGAAAGAAGGGGAGGAGTGCCGGTGTCGCTTGGGAGTTCACAAAGGGTGGCATCCGCACAAAGGGTGCAATAATTTCAGAGGACGCTCACGAGAACGAGGAGTATGCGATGGAGGAGGATGGAGCGAAAGGGAGGCGGGAGATTTCGCGAGAAAGATGGGGATAGAGGCGGCGCGGCGCGGCGTAATTAAAATTCAGCAGAGTAACGAAGAGTTCTCGCCAGGCATTGGACAATTATGGGCCGATTCAACGCGAGCTAAAAATCATCGCCGCTTTCCGTTACAAGCCCGGAAGCGGAAGGCTGCGAATTTTCACTGGCACTCCCTCCCTGCCAGCGAATGCCGCGTAAATTACACGCACGATTCACGCAATCCTCCCTGAAAAGGGGAGAGGAAGTGCAGAGGAGGACATCCTCTTCTCTACTGGCGATAGCACCGCACGCTTTTCCCTCCACCGCCCTCCCATTCACATCTCCATAGCACCCCTGCAATCCTGATTTATTAAAGCATCCACCGAAATTTGCGGCCGCGTTATTAATAGTGATCGAGATGACAGGGGAATGATAAGCAAAACAACCTGATAGGATTATCCAAACCAAAAATGATAAGCCGAATTTCATGAATATAAATGCCACCGAGAAGAAAGATCTGCCAGTCCTTTCACATAAAACCACGAAAAATCAAAGATAATAGAAAAAGTGGCAGTGAAAAAACGTGGCGAGAAGGAGTAAACTATTTATCGTGTAACTTTGAAGAAAGATTGGTGAATGGAGGTGGGAAGTTAGCTCGAGGGCTGTGCTGGGAAGGTAGCGATTTGAAGTAGAGCAATTTCCCGGGGCTAGTGATGATATTCTTTGAAATGCTCGGTGGTTGAAGGTGGGTAGGTCAGGCATCGAAAGAACGGGGATAAACAAGTCTCTGCTGGAGTAAAAAAACAGTCTGCCGGATTACCGAGAGACGGAAGAAGCTGCGCAGCCTCACTGGCGACAGGATTACCAAGGATCTGCCGCCGAAGCCATTACTCAATCACAGCCGAGGTGGGCGATAAAAAAGGAAAGGAGAAAACGGTAGCTGGCTTTTCCAATAACAAACCCTGAGTGACAAGGACGCCCGATAAGAGATCCTGCCGAGCGTTTCATTCAATAAGAGCTAGCCAGGAATGCCAATAAGCCGACAATCTTGCGGCAAACGGCGACGCGGCGTCACGGCGACACGGCGACACGGCCCTATAGAAACTTTCACGTACTTAAACGTTGCCATGCCAGGAAGCAAAAGGTAGGGCAGAAAAAGGCGCGTACTTGCTATTTGGCAGCTGGCAGTTGGCAGATAGAGTAAGCTTGCTCTCCGGGAGGATGCTGTATGCCTAGCTTTGATCGAGGAGCATTAGAAGCTATGTGACACGGCTTTTGATGCCCACTGCGCTATTCCACCGGTCAGAAAGGACGCACTATGAATAATTTACAAAGCGAGGGCTTTTCGGGCAAATATCCGGCAGCCCATCAATTTAAAATTCCGATTGAACTGCTACTACTCGAATCTCGCTCGCTTCTCCGATGCCCCTATCTTTCCAAACTCATAGATTTACCTTCGAATGGAGACACATCGATTAAATTATGTTAAATCACAGCCCTCCGGATATTATAAGCGGCGCGTATCTTAATAAAACCGAAGGAAATTGAATTCATGATAAAATTTCGCAGAGTTCTGAGGCGTAATCTAATAGATGCTCTTCCTTTCTGACACGCACAATAGATAAATGTGAAGACGTACTCGGAATTTTACAAGCATAATTCATACTCTCTTCCAACACTCGCGGTACTCCATTTTGCTTGTAAATTGTGTGTTCTTGTTAAACCAGCAGGCTCATGTGGATGTTTCGCTTCTCGCTCCCTATTCATACGCAGGTATTCACTACATGTGCGTCTCTTTTCACAAGGTATTCAGCTGAAACACCCGGCTCCCTCCCATAAAAGCGAATCCACCTGAATATGTCTGTGCCAGGGTTAGTGCTGTTTTCAGAGTCCTCTAACACAATCCCACTGTCTATTTCCCGCTGATTTACTCCTTTATTACTTGTCAATTCATAGTAAATATCTAATAAGCATCGCACTCTTTTGCTCCGTTTTTCTTTGGCGGGAAGCTTCACTCGTTCTAGTTCATCCGTTAGTTAGATGTTGCAGCAAGCCAAGGTAAATTGCGAAGTCTGGAACATCTTGCTCATCAGGTTTACTCTCCATTCGGAAAAGTTCTAACAGGCTATAACGAGGGCGGGCCGCGCTAAACTGATTTATATTTATGAAGTAGACTTTTGTATTTATGACCGAGACACGCGCTTACCAGAGAATTACATGGACCGCCGACGTATTAAAAGTTCCTGCCAACCAGTGGGCCGCCCTCCTCCTCCTCCTCAACCAACAGAAATCTACTCACTATGCTAATATGCCAATGGCATTTTTAAATTGTTTCCGCCTCAACTGAGAAATCTCTTCAATGAAAATCGGCGAGCTTTCAAGTTTTTATCCCAATTCACGGCGAAACGCGCAAGTCGCACGCTACAAGCAGCTAACAATAATGCGAAAGCCTCCGTTAAGTGGATGTCAGGGCGAAAAGAATTTTTTAATTATTGATCGGAGGCAATCCTGGACGGAAGGGAGCCTGAATTCAGTCGTTCCTTTCAACGCAAAGATGTACGAAAGGCTCGCTCAACGAGAGTAGTTAATGCAGTTAATACTGCGAAGAGTGCGAGTCAACTCTCTTAAATAAATGCAAGACTCGCAGCATTTATATCGCCGTAAAATTGCGGTTCCTCGGCCTGGAACTTTTTGAAAGGGACTCGGCCTCGCACGCGCCCTCTCCCCCTTCGCCCTCTCCTTTAGTCTTCCTCCTCTCTTTCAGCAGTGAGAGAATCGCGGTTTCATTAAACTCTTTATAACTACGCGAGTCGGCACTTCCGTATCCTCGCTATTTATCAGAAAGGTTTCCCCGTTAAAAGCCTTCCCTCGTTAACTCGACTGTTACTTTTTCTTTCAGCAATTCTTTTCGAGCATCCGCCGCGCCGCGCCGCGCCGCGCCGCTCGCTTATCACGCCGTTAGCCCTATTTACATGCCAATTTATCTCTATTGACCGATTTGCAGCCCTACACCCTTCCGCCCCGCCCTTTATCCTAGACACAAATCTTTCCAATCTATTTGTGATAGGTGTTGAGCCAGTCGAGCCATTTCGGAGTTCGATTTGCCTCTGCCTCTCTTCCAAAGAACTTGAGACCAATTCTAGGGAGGCCCTCCCCGCATGCCAACCACTTTCCGAACGATCTTCTCTCTGTTTATATTCGAGCGCGAGCTACTCCATAGTGTCCTCCCTCGCTTTAACCTTTAAGGGAATGCAAATTACTTTCGTCGCTCTTCTCTTTTTGCTAGACGCCACCTACGATTTCCTAGTACCGAAATTGGACGGGACCTTTCCTCCCAACCGTCAACAAATTAACAGTGCCAGACTACTTTGCTCACTCCAAAAAAGCCATCTTTCATTCCAGGCCCTTCCTCTTATTCTACTACATTTTCATTTAAAGAACTGTTTAATCCGGATTATATGTTCGCCAATTTAAATAGATGACTCGTAATCTAATGTAAACAGAGACTCATAGTCGTTGCATTAGGAGAGAAATGAGGCCAAGCACGCTGATGGCTACTTTTAATCTGATTGAAACTTTTTTCTATCTCTTTCGTTTACCCTTTTCATTTAAGCTACTTTAATTTTCGCCTATTCTACGCAGCCGGGCCACGATTAGGTACACACTGGCCGTAAAGTCTGCGCAAGGCATGAATTGTTAATGTCACGGCGGATTTACATCTAGCACTGCTGGAAATTGTAACGCGAGCGCTGCCCCTCCCGCCGCTCCTCCTCCTCCTCCTGCTACTTGGAGCATCGTGCATATGACGCTTCCCACGACATGTTCACCAACCAGCTAAATATCTCTCTATTGTGATTCCTCGACGCGTACCATGCTGAATTACCCTCGCCGGATTCATACCAGCTTATTAAATAACTTCACCATTATAAGTATCGTGTGATCTATCATGGGAAAATGTCAAAGCTCCATACGAAACACTGGCTATGTTCGCACAAGAAATTAATCCCAAGGAAAAGTGATTGAGGTCGCAAAAATAGCAGAGTAATATCATCCCTAATGCTTCATTAGGAAGTTTCGCGTAACTCTCTTTAACACTAGGTTTACGGCGGCCGTCATTTTGACGGATTTCGGACTTCACAAGCAAAATTACAAAGCTTATTAATTTTCCTTCCAATTTATACTAACAATTATTTATGCAATCCTGACAGATTTAATTAACTTATATCATGCCTGCTAACATTGTATTTGTCTTAAAATGAGATTAATACTTTTTTTTAATGGAAATAAGTGTCCAGAAAGAGAGCTATACAGAAATGTCCGTGAACCTAGTGTTAAAGAACATGATGCTGAAGGAGGAAGATTGATTGGATAGGTTTCCAATTGTTTCTATAACCGAGGGAAATTATTCAGCCACGTGAAATTACTGTACACAAGGGTGACATGGTGACACCAGCGGTAGGCAGCCCAGCGGCAAAGTATTTGCCACATTTGTTAGGGGAGGGCCAGCCGGACTCGCAACAATTATCAGCATCAATTGCGACCCCCTGAAATGCTTGGGACACACCCCACTCTCCCTCTCTGACCATTTAAACCGGAATCAGGGCTGCGACCCTCGTCTCGTCTCGCTCGCTTTCACCCTCCTAATCGGCGATCCTATAAATAGGTGGCTTTATAACCGCGCACCACTACGCTCGAATATCCCCCGGGGCCAATCATAAGGTGTTTATATTGCGATTACATTACACAATGCAACCACCACGCTAATCGTCACTGTTCCCACCGCGGAGGATTCGGCTGAGAGGCCGAAGCAAATCTCGCACGAGCATCTCCACTATTTAGATCCATATCTACCATCTTCCTCATCCCGAAATACCTATTTATGTCTGCCTCGATCCCTCCTAAATGGATTAACCACTGATGCGTATGCATAGCACACTAGTTCAATGCCTGCGAGACTCCATATTCCTGATCTTGTTCTGTTAATACATTGCCCTCCCTCTCTCAGTATATTCCCGCTTCCTCGATACACATCCAATAACTAATGTAATTATCCCTCTCTCCAACTCTAGAAGTTATCACTATCATAATGTTAAATCCAAATAATTCATTTTTTATTGAATTACGAAAGCAGCCACTGCCTGTATTAACGTCGCATAAAATAGCTGTATTATTTGCTATGTGTTGTAATTATTAGCTTTATTTTAAATAATTGTTCAACAGTACAGGCTTTTGCGCTCACAACCACGTCTACACGGTACAGTAAATCGACTGAAGTCAGAACACAGCTGTGTGCCCCGCCAGCAGGTACAAAAACGGTCGGGTTTCCTGAGGTCCAACATATATTTCTTAGAAAATGACGGTCGGAAGAAAGATCAACTCAACTTTCACATATTGTTATGGTTAACTTTTGCCTGTAGTAGGCCAAGTAACTCAACACTATGAACATCCATTGGAACAAGTCTTTTTGAACTAGATTACCTAATCCACGTCCTTTGAGCTGTCAAATTAGAGCGAATCAGGACTAGCTGCTTCTACAGGAAAAGGGGAACTAATTCCAGCTGAAATTGCCATTCCTTCCATGTACTCGTGCAATTGCTAAGTTCCGATAAAGTACCTCATGAAACTCTGGCCAGATAAAGTCTTACTAGTGCGTAAAGCATGTCAATGAAACCTGTCGTGGGAGGAGTGTAGGATCCATTGATCGTTGCAAGTTGCAACAGAGGAAATCAATGAAAGGAAGCGAATGGAATCTAGCTAATAATTCGCGAAGAGCAACCCTTATCCGCGCAACCTAGATTCTGCCGAGAGCGTGTATGCGTGCCGTGCGCTCAGCCGTCTCTTCTTACCCCTTTCTTCCAAAGTGTGTCACATTATTTCGCGCTGTTAAACCGGTTTAATTGCCGCGTGGCAGACGCCATTCAGCCCTCCTGAACATGTACCTACTGTCACCGCTGCAGTAACTTTCAATTGCAAGGAAATCTGGTAATCGGCGAATGTAGGCTGGAGAAGGCAACCAGCCGAGAAGAAAACAGTATAATCGTCACCGATCTTCGTCAACGTTCCGGATTCATTTACAACAGACACGAAACTCATGAAACTGGAAGCACGAAGGTTTAACCCTTTGCGGTCGTATTAAATTTATACATGGATGTTGTAGTGATCGGAATTAATTTCCGTTGAACGAGCAATGATACATAATATGCAAGATTATGAAGGATAAACAAGATTTATTGTTTCTTTCGTGAACTTTAGATATATGTTTACACAATAATATGTTTTAATGTCATGTTTAAAAAAAATTATATGTTTTATATGTTTTTTATATGTTTATAATCAATATGATTTTTTTATTATGGTTGTGGCTGAGAGCAGACATACGACCGCAAAGGGTTAAAGGCTAACAGAACATAATGTCTAAGGATAACGGCTTGATAAAAAAGGAATGACCATTTTTCATCTTTTCCAACTAGTGCCGAATTAAATACAGTTAGATCGCCGTGTACAGCATCCGACAAAATAGTTGTCACAATCTGCAAAACAACCATCAGACAAAAAATTAAGTTTCGTAGCATATACGCAAGATGTGCAAGATTTTTTCAGGGGGTTGCGAGAGAAAGCCTTCTCCCCTGAAAGGGGGCTTTTACAAAGTCATGTATAACAGGTGCGCATAGTACAAAATTGCACTTTTTAGTCAGCGAACATTTTCTAGATTTTGACAACTATTTTGTCGGGTGAGTCACTTGCCTTTGAATCACCACTGTCGAGCATACACTGTTCCGTATAAAATCATTGGAAATAACCTAGACATTTCAATTATACTCAAATGTTTCTCAATATTCGTCTGCATTTTATGCATTTATACTATTACATGTTTGAGTTATGCTAACTCGCACATGAAATTTCACTCTGCAGAAGCCAGTTATATATAATATTCCCCTATAAATATAATATAATAAAATATTGTTTCCTTACGTTGCTAGTCATTCGAAGGAAGTTGTTTTACTAGACATCTATTTCATTATACTATATAGTCTCTGTTTAACAATAGACACTATTAAATTCTGTAGTCTGTTGGAGGGAATATTTTACCAAGCTTTAGCATCGATTTCCTTCGAATGGCTAGCAACGTAAAGAGACAATATTTTATTATATTATATTTATAGGGGCATATTATATATAACTGGCTTCTGAAGGGTGAAATTTCATGTGCAAGAAACATGCAGAAATATAAATGCATAAAATGCAGACAAATGTTGAGAAACATTTGAGTATAATTGAAATGTCTTATTTACTTATAATGATTTTATATGCAACAGTGGTGCTTCAAAGGCAAGTGACTCACCCTGTACTTGGGAACTCTTTAAAGATTCGATTAGGAGCTGAACGTAATTGTATCGGCGGTGAGGCGACTGAGTCCGAGAGAGCGTCTAAAATTGTTGCCAAGAGAATCGTGGCAAGTCCGTAATCAGTGTGGTTCTATTTGAGAAGAAGGGTGGTGTGGTGTGGTGTGGTGTGGGTGAAGGGAAGAGTGTCTAGTTCTAGTGACTTGTCAACAGGAGAACGGTTCTGCCGTCTCTGGTGTGGCAGGAGACAGAAGAAGATAGAAGGATGGTGGTGGTGAGATGGGGAAGAAGCGGGCGGGGTGCATAGTACAAACGGGACTTTCGCTGCGGAAAAGCCCTTTCAGGGCCAGACAAAAGATAGTGGTGGTGCAGGATCGATCGTCGAAGCTGAAGCTTCGCTCCTGCTTCGATGAAGGGACAGCGGTGCGGAAATCGAGGCTGATATTCGAGAATCTCCGGTGTTGCAGGATGGGGATCCGGATGTATGCATGCCGTATGCATATGCGAGAGAGCAGTAAACTGGCGAGAGTTAGTCAGGCTGCTGGAAAAATGGGAGAGCGCTCGAGGATAGACTATCCGGAAAGGACTACCGACTGGAGTGTCGAGAATCGAGAGTCGGGAGTCGGGAGTCGTGAGCCGAGAATCGAGAGTCGGGAATCGGCAGTCGGAGAAAGAAAGGATTCAGTGTGCGATCGCGCCTTTTACATGCCGGTATATCACGGAATTCTTCGATTCCTCTCGCGCATTTCAACGCTCTTTTCTCTTTTCTGCCACTCGATCAGCGAGGCTGCATTCCAGTATTACGCACTCGCGCCCACCGTTCCACATCGTCGGAGTCTATCCTCTTTTCTATCCCATCCTCACAACCTTACATCGCCCAACTCGACAAATCATTCCTCGAGCAAGCCATCTCTCACGTAGCATTACACACCCACCGAACAACAGAATGAATTCTCAGCGCATCCTTTTGTCAATTTTGATTGACCAACAGCTAGCCACCATTTCCCTCCATTCGCTGCGACTGATCCCCATTATCTAACAAATCCCCTAATGCCACTCCTTTTATAGCATTGATATTAAAGTATAAATCATAATTGGTCCAAAGATATTGAAATTGCTTAATCTTATAAAGTCCATTTCATTGCAGAGGATGATTTCATTGATATTATTTGATATTAAGTTTGTACCTTTGTGTACCTGCTTGAGGCTGTCATGAAAACGCGTATTTGAATAAGTTCCTCGGAGGTTCTTGACTGTGATTCGGATAAGCGCGAGGCAAGCGAGCGCTTGTCCTCGAAGTAACAGGCAGGCTAGGTGAAATTGAAAGAAAATATCGTAGGAAAAATCAGCGAGATGAAGAGCAAGGTAAACACGCATCAGCATATTTTTACAGCTTCGGAAACAACTCCGGAAAAGAATGAATAAGGCGTCTATATTTCCTACAAACATAACAACGATTAATCAAAGCCCTTCCAACAGATAATTATACCCTGCTTAATTAACAAACAGTACAGTACTTTCTAGCAAATACTATGCGTGTTGATAGTTGCGAACGAAGATAGAATAAATTAGAATGAAGGAAGTAAACACGATTAGGGATTAACTCGCGCAAGATTGCACTTGAAGCAATTGAATTTGTGCGACCACTTGCTCAGTGAAATTTATCTCTGTGAAACACTTGTCAAACGCTTTAGCATTGAATGGTCGGGGGTGGGATCGCGGAAATTGAAATTGATACCCGGTGAGAAAATAAAACTGCGATAACTGCACTGCCGGGCTATTTTCTGCTCGGAGCGTACGAGGAGAGAGCCCGTGGCGATTCCGCGGGGGCTCCGCCACGCTCTCTTGACTTTCAGAAAAGCGTAAAACACGATTTCCGAAGTATTACTAAGAGAGAACCGCTTTCACTGCCCTCCCAACTTTTTTCACCATCGAGTTCACCTTGTTTCACAGCTTTCAGTTAACGCGTCTGCTCGAAAGATTATTGCAATAATGACTGTTCATCAGGTCAATGGCATAGAAATTCGATAGTTAATTGAAAGGTGAAAGAAATGGGAATTAACACGTTCACGCGGGCGCATTTTGTCTTTGGCATATCTGTGATTTGTCGTAGAAGGGAGAGAGAGAGAGGCAGGTAACATAGTATAGAGAGGGTTGTCTCGAGGCTATTTGTAGTGGACATTATGCTGGTTTAGGGCATAGACTAGGGAATGCTAGGGTTGGATGCGCGGTTAGGGTTGCACCGGAATAGCGGGTCACCGATTATCAAACCGCAGAGTTGCGGACGCACAAGCGGCCCATTCTTCCTCCCTTCTCCCTCTTGCACTCTCCTCTCCTATGCTCTACTCTTCTCTACTCTGCTCTACTCCGCTTTCCTCCTCTCCGCTCCTCGAACGTCAAACTCGGTCGCCGTTAGCTCTCGTTTTTCTGCTCACCCTGTCCGGCACAATGCGCGCGCCATCGAATTAATGACGATGACGATTCCGTTAGCATTGCAATGTGCATGGCAATTAGTTGACATGGCGTAAATATCGGCCAATTTCACTGGCTCGCATCTCCGAGCCTATCGCTCTACACTCCCCATACACCCCATACTCCCAACAGTTAATATGTATCCTGGCATTCATACGCAAAAGCAAACTACCGCCGCGCCGCGCCCGCGAGAGCTCGCTATTAAACTTTTTTAATACCTCACTCGCAATTTTGCTCACTCTATCTTATAATGTTGAACACGGTACATATCGCTTGTTAAAAACAAGAGCGAACGGTCCTGAATCCCATTTAAAATGTAACTCTTACGATGCGAAATCGTAAAAAGTCACTTAAACACCCCGGTGATTGTTGTTTCATTGAAAGTAGCCTTTCTCCTCTCCAACTAATCAGGTACTAACGCTGCTTTGCCTAAGCCAACACCCACACGACAGAAATACGCGGCCGAAAGGATGCAAATGAAGCACGGCCACATACATGGAGGCTGCTGGTTTCACGATTAGAGATGATGAGCGCACTGCAACTGACTTTAGCAGTGATCTGTGAGAGAGCGGGCGAGAGAGGGATAGCTGGTTGGTAGAGGGATAGGAATAGCATTCACATGTGGAGGAGTGATCATGTGAAAGGAGCACCTGTATCGAAGCACTGTCCAATCGACAAATACATGCTCTATCGGAGCTAGCCGTAACGATGTCCTCTGCGAAGACATCAAGGGCTGCCAGTGTCATTACCTTGTGCATGACGTCCACGTAATTATCGAAGGGCTTCCCTTGCGCCGCGCCGGTGATCGATTGCCATCCGACCCTACCTCAACAGAAACCTTTTTTGCGATAATCAAAACAGCCCCAACACCAACCCCACTCGAGGCCCACCCTATCCCTCATTAATGAGATACCTCCCTCACCTCCCTCCCACCTCCCTCCCACCTCTATTCACTATCCTCAATATGTGACATGTTACTCCCAATAATCATCCACCCTATCACTCTCTCTCCCTCTCTCTAATGATCTACTTCAACTTTCCCCTCAGTTCTGACCCACACAATTTTGTAACCGTTCTAATTCCTCGTCCAGGCAAAATACAGGCTAATCCACGAAAGTTTCAAGCGACCAAACATTAGTTTCAGTTTGTTTCTGAACAATTAGATAGTACTTTTAACATGTGCAAGCTAGCAGAGTGTCATGGCGGGGATCGGAAAGAATCGATATCTGCGTTCTACATTGTCCAATCCAGGAAAATAATGAGATTGGAATCCAGGGTAGAAAATAACACTCTGGTTATTCAACGTTCAGTAACCTTTTCATCATTTATGGTAATTCCGATTGAGTTTCCTACTGCATAGCGCGATCGTATTATCGCTTTGGTTATAAATTAGAAGGGGTGGGGGTGGGGGGCGGCAGAGCACAAGCGATGGCAAACGCGAAATCACTAATGCAATTACGAGTCATTTGCAAATTGTATTTAAACGAATTATCTTCGCCAGTAGCTTTACTTCCGGCGTAATTTACCTTATGCCCTCAACACGATCCGGATAAATTCACAAGCCTCCCCACCAAACACAAAAATGTTCCATTGGAATTTAAACGATCTCTTTGTTAAATCCACTTTCCTCCCGGAAAATTAACCTTATTTAGACTTACTAGTAATTCCTATCGTTGAAACAAATAGAGATAACAGTTTATAGAATGTAAAGCGTGAGAAGGTTTACTTGATAGTATCAGCAACATACTAAGGGAGTAAATAAAAGCTCTTTAATTCCAAATGTATTTGAAATAGGCCAAGCCTTTCGTTCCAAAAATCCTAAAAAATTATATAATATGCGCCCCACCACAAGACATGTCCCTGATTTATTAAAGAATTTTTTGTATACTGGGAAAGGAGATATTCAACAGAAACCAAATTTTGCCACTTTTGCCGCTTTTGCCCCTATATATTTCCATTTTTGGCCAAAAAATTTCCAACTTTGTAACAGGAACATAGAATATGGCAGGAGGTATTTTCTGACTGTGACGTCACGCGAATTCCAAGAATTTCTCTGACGTCACGACTTGAAAATACCTCCTCACATGTCATGTATTCCTGTTAAGATATTTCAATTTTTGATCGAATTTCCAACTTTGTAACAGGAACATAGAATATGGCAGGAGGTATTTTCTGACTGTGACGTCACGCGAATTCCAAGAATTTCTGTGACGTCACAGTTCGACAAGCCTTGAAATTTTTCGGGCCAAACAATGAACTTTTTGTGTGTGAAGTGTGGAAAACATACAAGAGGAACCTGTCTGTCTAATAACCTTTTCTACTTCTCCGTATTTTTCATGTTCGACAACCTTCCCTACCGTTTTAAGGGCTGTAATTTCGTATAGGGATTCAGTATTTAGCTAGAAAAGAGTGGAATAAATTCCAGAACTCTGCGGAAGAGTTCATTTGTTGGCTCGAGAAAATTTCAAGGCTAACTTGACGACAAGGCCCTTGACGAACGCAGAGACCTACTATGTCCGTTGATAAGTTTATTACCCGCAGACTTATTAGGCCTACTAATAGTTCTACGGCTAATAAGTCTATTAATAGATCTATTAATGAAATTACGCAATGTCAGCTAATTCATTGCTTAGTGCATGACCCTGTTACATTTTCTAAAATGTTCCACGGCATTTTCAACGGACAATGTAAGTACCAAACCACTTGTTGGATGTTCAGCAACATAAGCATGCAAAGAAACAACCGAGCTGAACACACACTTTCGATGCTCCGTACAAAGTATTTTGCTTTTTGTGGAAAGACTTCTGGATGAGATTCTTGAAACGGAATGTCGACACATAATTTCATATGAGCACGAATGTCGCGAGCGAAGCTCAGGATGCTTCCGAGCGAACCAATTTACGAGGCGAATCGATTTCATCGAGTTTGCATAACAACGTATGCATGAAAATTTGTGAATCAGAACTGTATCGACATCGAGCCAGCCTCCCACACCTGCACCGGGCTATCCAGCCCGGGTGGTGGATGCTTGCTTGCCCGCTCCATCGTCCGCGTCCCCCGTTCACCAGCTGTATAGCTCGATCATTTGAATTTTAAATGACGCTCATTGTTATCGTTAAGCAAAATACGGGGATGCCGTAACTCACGCTAATGTCAGCTTGTACTATTAACCCCTGCTAGTACGCCCAGGTTCATTGTATACTCAAGACGTCCCTGTTAAAAGTTAAATAGTAGCCGCGAACATACTAATGACCCTCTTGATTTCCTAATGACCACCATCGAACGAAACAATCGCAAATTATACAATTATCGAAACGCATTCGCAGAATTATCATGCTTCCATATCCTGGGAATAATTGTACGCCTCTAGAAGTAACTTGAACAGATTGCAAACGTTGGTATTACGAATATTAAGTTTATAATTGTAGGATTGGTAACGAGAGAGAGACTGCGAGCGAATGGTGAGAGACTGAAATGTGCGATTGTGAATGCGTGTCAATTTCTTTATATGTGTGTTTGAGGTCAAAGATCGACAGAGTGTATCGGGATGTTTGGGATTGGCTGAAAGGTAGAGCATTAGGAACAAGTGTGATTGGCGAGTGCGTGGGTCAGCGAATCTGTATATAAGAGGTGTGAATCTGAAGGGCGACAGAACAGAACAGAACGAATAGAAGAGAGTAAGAAGAGAAGAAGACGAACCGAGCGAGTGTGTTATTGTTGTGTGGTCGAAAGCGAGCAGAGAAGGCAGAGTGCGAACGGCGGACGTTAAAAAGAGTATTGGAGAAAACGAGTGTACAGCATCCGACAAAATAGTTGTCAAAATCTAGAAAATGTTCGCTGAATAAAAAGTGCAATTTTGTACTACGCGCACCTGTTGTACATGACTTTGTAAAAGCCCCCTTTTAGGGGAGAAGGCTTTCTCTCGCAACCCCCTGAAAAAATCTTGCACATCCTGTGTATATGCTACGAAACTTAATTTTTTGTCTGGTGGTTGTTTTGCAGATTGTGACAACTATTTTGTCGGATGCTGTACATCGAAATAAAGATTCAAATATTTAAAAAACCTACATAATTAATAAAGGTCTAACCTTGTGCAAAGATCTGTTCAATATAAAGTGCTGAAATTCTATGGGAAAGAGGTGAAAGGGTTACTAGGAGATCGATCTAATAAATCATAGGTGGAACTGTTCGAATGTTAGGCGAGCCCCATTTCTTCTGATAAAGTAGTACCTTAATGCTCTTAGGTCCTAGTCCCCTGGCGTGCATAATAATCCCTCCGGTTTGCTGCCAGTAATAAAAATTCTCAGCAGCTATCTCAGTCTGGCAGGCGGTTTTTTGTTTAGCCACTACCGGAAGTGTCGCGCGGCCGGAAGAGAGATAGCTCCTGCTCTCTCTCTCTCTGGTGGTTCTCAGTTGGTGGGTCGGTCGGTCGGTCGGTCTCTGTTGCAGAGAGCACGTAGAGCAGAGGAGAGGAGATGAGAGGAGAGGAGAGGAGAGCGTAGCGTAGAGAGTAAAGTAAAGCCGGAGGATTTCAGTGGCTCGTGTCGCTCTGGGAGAATTTCCGGCGGTGGTGGCGCCAGTGGCGGCAGGCCCGCTAAGTCCATAAGCGGCTTACGATTTCGTTCCACGCTTTTCCACAGAAAAGAATTGAACCGAGCCCGTTCTGGACATAGAAGAACGGGCTTCCCGGCGCGGCGGCGGCCCGAACTCACCAAATTTAGCCCCACTGCCCACCAAGGCGAATCAGAAAGGCGATTTTTCCCAAACTCCCATGGAATTTTCCCACTCCCCACCTCATAACTCTTTAATCCAGAGCCTCCGAACGGACTTGCTGTGATATCTCGGCTCTGATCAACTGGGACAGTTAATCTCTGAGAGACGGCTATGCCTGCCCCAAAAACAATTCAATCAAATTCCATTTGATTACCTTCCAGAAAACTTCGCAGCAAGGGATAGAAAATTGCAGACTGCGTTGATCCAATAAATTCAACAAGAAAGCCAGTCAATTTAGCAACACCAGGCCGACAAACTACATGTAGGTGCTTCAAAGAATATGGAAGAATTTTTCGTAGGTTGCGAAGCTAGCTAGTCCGCGTGAAAGAAGGGCTCGAGCTTAAGCTCGAGTAAGACATACTAGATTAAACTCATGCGAACTCCAAGTGAAATTCAGCGATACAGCCAGCGTTGCCAAGTAATTCATAGCCCTGCAGAATTTTAGGAGTGCGACATAATTTCTTGAAGGCTTCAGATCCACTCTGGAAGTGTGAGCGCGATGCAGTAGGACTCTAATGCATTCGCGGTGGATGGGCAAAACGGTTGTCGGGTTCTCCGCCGTGGGAGAAGGTTTGCGCGGCACTCCGAAGCCCCGAGAACGAACGACTCTGTTAAAGTAAAGATCAGGAACAATGCCTTCTCACTTGCGAGAATGAGAGCGGCAACTCTACCGGTAAAACGCACCGCGCGCAAATTGGATCGGCCGTTCCACGCGGCGCCGCGGCGCCGCCACAAAAGATGTGCCCTATGCCGTATGCCATATGCAATATGCCCTCCTTCCCCTCTACGTATAACTCTCGAATTTCTATCGCGCATAAGCGAGCGACACATTCGCAAAAGTAGGAGAAAATTGCGGTGAAAAGCGCTTCGAGTAGAGTATCCCTCGGGGAATATCCAGCCCGCCACGCCCACCTTTTCTCTAAAATGTCCCCCTGCTTTCCGAGCAAATACACATACCCCTTTCTCAAACTATCCATTCCACCGCCAAATCAGCTTACAACTATCCGCAAGAGCAGCCTTCGCTCCTCGCTTCTAGCAAGTATTTTCCACCTTCGGTAAATCACGCGACAGCTGAAACCTTCTACATTACTTACCAGGAATGGATTAAGCTTCGACTATTCTTAAAAATGCCCACCAAACGGCGAAATGCTTGAAAATGCGCATTTTCACCGAGCGCTCGGATGATTGACAGTATACGTATAGCCTAATATCAGGTTTCCCTAAAAGAGAGAGAGAGAAGGAAAGTGCGGGATAATCGGTCCTGAAGAGTAGTCAGAATCCACGCACGTTCCGGGAGCACTTTATGAAACGCGAGGAGAGCTGCGAAGAGATGGAGAGGTGGAGAGGTGGAGAGGTGGAGAGCTCGCATTTTCAAGGCGCGAATAATGCGTTCGAAATGCGAGATCCTCGAATATCGGCAGCCCTTTGTACCTCGAGCCTTCTCTTTGATCCAATAGAAATAGATTTGCGCGGCCGATTCGACCAACCACTACTATCTTCCTCCTCCACCTTCCCTTCCTCCCTCATACACCTATTTCCGATCCGACACACCCGACTCCTCAATACCGTCACCTTATCCGACCAATCTTCCTACTCCAAGTAACATTAACATTCTCAAAGCATTTCTACCACATTCTACATAGAATAGCAAGGAGATTCTCCCCAACTTTGGGCAGAGTTTGCAAAAAATTATGCTATTTATTACTATTTGCGAATAGTTGAAGTTTTGGGTTATCAAGGACTATGTCGTGGAAACTGGAAGATTTTACGCGTAACTAGTGAATGTAAGCTCCTACGAAGGAATTTTCCTTCCAAAGTTTAGGACAATCAAGCTTCTACTGAGAGGATGCTGCGTGACCTATGCTTTACCCTCATCCACACCCTCATCAAACCTCTATTCATGCCTGGGACACAATAAAGCAGCCGCAAGGACACTTTGGCTCTTAGTATCTATCGAATAAGAGTGTCGAACTTGGCAACTCGAACCCTTTCAATGACAAGGCGGTTGATAGGATGAGTCTATTGTTGAATAGGATGGTCGATGGGCTTGCCGAGCTAAACTTATGATAGGCAAAAGTCTGTGTAGTGCGAGCGTTGCGCGGCGGGGCGCGTCGCGTCGCGGCGGTGGCGTTTGACGTTGCTGCTCTGTTAAGGGTAGTGACATGCTCGCATAAAGAGAGTGCGGCGTATCCGGAGCAGGAGCAGGAGGGGAACTCGATAGCAGCGCGGCGGCCGGTTTTGCAAATTCCACGCTGCGGCATCGAAGCCGACGCCGACGTCGGAATACATGCACTTCTCGCATCCGCTCGCTCGACCAGCCAAGCACCGCAACAATGGCACTGCCACTCGCTAGCCAGTCCTACCCACCCGATTTCCCTGCTATCGACTTTTCTATCTCATCTCGCTTACCCTGTGCATGACACTTCGACCAGTACGTTCGCCAGAAATCTAACCAATTAATATTCAGTGGAGAGACCGCCACGAAATCCTACCCTTCCTGCCTTCCTTCCTTCTCTTTTATTAACAAGAATTAGATATATCCTCGACTTTTCCAGATATCCTACCAAGATCGGAAAATAACTTGCATTTAAACTTACGAAAACTCTACTTCTTGCAACAGTTTTCCACTAAACTTCATTGCAAGTGGTAGCTCCATCGATGTCGATCCTGTAATCTCGAATACATATATTGGCGTGAACGGTATTTAACTAAATTCCAAGATACACCAAACATATTGGTCAGTAGTTGGCGAGTAGTAAGTTGAGCAAACTAATTAACAGGAGGAAAATCACTTATAACTGAGGAAGGGAGGAAGCGAAGATCAACAAGTACGCGAACGACGATCAATAGCCTGCTGGATCGGTAGATACTCGGTTAGCTAGGTAAATAGCTGGGCAAATGGATAACTAGGTAGATAGATGAATAGGCAGACACATAGTAGGTCAGATAGATCAATACACAGGTGGATAGTCAGACGAATAGGCGAACAGATAGCCCGGTTGAGGGCATCGCATTGCGAAAACTTGAGGCGACACGCGATACCCACTCGACTCCTTCCTCGACTACCCTTAACCAATAACAATCCAAACTGAAACCGACTTCTTTTTCATCGCAGATTTCATTCGTTAAAAGTGCAGTGAAAAGTTAAAAAGACAAAAATACAACGTGAGGGGTAACAAGTGGTACTAGAAAAAGGGGGTAATCGAAGACAGAACATATTTTGGCGAAGGAATAGGAAAATAAGGAGATTCGTGTTTGTGTTCATATGCTCCTAGAGGAGCGTGTGGTGAATAAAGTTTGCCGGGAGGGATGAGTTCCTTATTCGACATGCTTTATGTAGTCTGGCTGGTATGCTAGGAAAACGAGCCGACATCTTTTTCCATATAGATGAGGCTGCGACAAGTTTTATTGAAGGATTTGATGCAGAAAACTTTGGAAAGGCATGCCTGGTGAGCTGGGCCATGAACTGCCGAGCTACTAAACGGGATTTATAGTGATACCGTGCTGGCATCGAGAAGTCAGGCGCACTTTAAAAAATGCACTTTCCGTGTAGGTGGGCGGCCGCGGCCGCGGCCACGCTCGCGGTCCCTCCCTCTATCACACCCAAGATGCTTTTCTATTATGTCTCCAATCTCAGCCGCGCCAACTTTACCCAACTCTCCCCCGTCCAAGTTTTACTATCCCGTCACCAGAAAATATGCCCCCCTCGCTAGAGCTGACCTTCTCCCATGTCGCCTCGTCGCCTGTCCTATCATGGCTGAATCAATAGCCGCCCGGCTTTATACAAACATTTTTATGAGTCCCTCCAACTTCTTCCCGCAAAAATCCAGCGCGCACAACACCAAACAAAGTAATAATTGAAGGGAGTTGCAGGTTATATTTGTTTATTAATTACAACAAATAATTCCCTTTATAATTCTTGTGTTTTAGTAGCGGAAGAGCGGGAAGTAGAATTTTCCCTTGAAATTGTCTCGTCACTGACAAGTTGTCCTCGTTTAGTAATTTACGTGGCCGATTAAAGATAATTGAAATTAGTTAATACATTACATAGGGACTGTTTGTTTGGTATTTTAGCAGCGCAATACTAATTGAATGGAGAAAATATCGTCGCTCATGCCCGAAACGAGTGATAATAACAGGGGATTATGACAAAGCGGGCCAATTTGTCTGCAGGGAAGCATTCGCGCAGAAAGCCATGTAGTAGCGTCGCTTGGTGCCAAAATCGACAGAGGGAAAATTTGCAACTTGGATACAAATAGCCAGGGCTGAACTGGGATGGCCGAAAATCTCGCGTGTACCGGCTCGAATGAAACTGGCAGGATCGAAAGAAAGAAATTCCGAGGCAGGGGCCATATCGGACTTCCATAAGTGCATTATCGTGCTTGCTGGTTTGATTAAATTCGCCCGCGACTGACCCGTGTCCTGCAAAGTGATATTTGAAGTGGATCCACCCCCGTGAACACTCCGCCACCCACTCACCACTGCAATCGGTCAATACACCCTCCGGCTCTTTCCCTCCACCTCCACCTCCACCTCCACCAGGAGAATCCCATTTCTTCCCTTCAATTCCCCCACACAAAGTCTATCTCAAAAGTCTACAATTCCTCCGCTGCAAATTCGCGAAATATCTCATTTGAATGTTGAAATTTGCCCCATTAACACTAGGTTTACGGAAACCGTCATTTTGACGGATTTTGAACTTTATGAACAAAATTACAAACCTTATTAATTTTTCTTCCAATTTATATTGGCAATTATTTATGCAATCCTGACAGACTTAATTAACTTATATTATGTCTGTTAAAATTGCAAAGGTCTTTAAATTAAAGTAATAGCTTCTTTTAATGAAAATAAGTGTACATGTTAAAGATACGCCTGAACAATGAATTGATTGTCCAGGTTAGAACTATATTTCTGTTGTGGTCAGAATGAAAGAGCTAATTAGAGAGGTGTAGGTAAAGCGGGAGAGTTTCTTGAAAGTGTTGGGGAGTTCCTGGAGAAAATGAGGAAGGCTGCTGCAAGAAATAGGGGAGGGAGAGAAAGAGAGAGAGAGAGAGAGAGAGGAGGAGTAATAATGGGTGTTGGTGGATGAGTGGTCTTTCGATGGTGGAGAGGAGTAAAAAGAGGACGGTCTTGGACGGAAGGAAGGCTTGTTTTTACGGGCGAGGGAAACCGATAGATAGAACTTCCATCTCGGCAAGGGAATTCGGCTCTCGCTTAGCCAGGTGGAAGTACAGCTCGATCCACCGCCGCCGCCGCCAGCCAAGGCTACCAAATCAAACGTGGCTTCGATGAGTAACGTTTCACGAAACACGCTGCTGAAGCGGTGATAGGGATGGCAAAAAAGACGAAATAATGCAGGCATGCCCGAGGACCGAGGACCGAGGACGAAACGCTCGAGTGCTCCTGCTCGATGCTCGACGCATATTTTGGAGAATAAATGAAAGTTTCGTGCCCTCGCATATCTGCCCGCAAATCTGCCACACGAGTCTTGTTTATTGTATGTTGTTTGTATTGCGGTAAACGAATAAATAATACAGCTGATCCCGACATATGTACAGTTCATCCTGACTTTTGCATAAAATCTAACATGCTTCGATGTATAATATTTTTCCACGAATCGTTTGGAGCATTTTAATAATTCATTGAGGTGTTTGAATTGCAAGCAGGAATCTCTCCCGGTTGGTATTGTTTCAGGGAAAAAATGGAATAGTATTTGGTAGAAAGTAGAATAATGGGTAACAGGAAGAATGATATGGGCGGAGGAAAGCCTCGAGAACTGATAGGCTGCGGTAAGTGGAAAAGTTCGATAGGATAAGCAGAGACAAGGTGACTGCAGACGAAAATTGCGGTAGAGCTTCATGAGCAGGGAAATTCGGGAAATCCGGTGGATTGAATGCACGCAGCAGCACCAGCAGACGTATATTTGCAGGAAATAATAAACGTTTCTTGCCGAAGCAGCCGCGTGGAAATCTATGCGCGGTCGGCAGTCGCGCGGAATCGACGAACGAGCACTGCAACAACCTATCCGTGAATAAAAGGGTTCGGCGCAAGTCGCAAATTCGTGTGTTTCCGACACAGCCATGCGAATCGATCACACGAAACAACAATGCGTAATTCGAGCTATTGGCCCTAATGAAAAACTGAAACTGATACTTTAACTCTTTTCGCTCCGTAGAGTCTGCCGCCCTTTCACGCATACTCTAATCTTCCAGTTCGATTGGCGTCCCCAATGTTTATTGCGAAATCATTTACTAGAAATTGCCATCTTTTTACCATAACAACTAGTCGAACCGGAAATGGGCAGGAAAGATACGCAAAATGCTTGATTAATGTGACAATTTGTAACTACTAATGCGGAAACAGTTCGACTTGGCTCGAATACAAAGTGGTAAGTGTCTCGAAGATGTTTGGATTTACAAGAGAGATCTTCTCACTAGCGGTGAAAGTATCACTTTGATGGAGCGAGGAAGGAAGAAGTGGGCAGCAAGGTAACATTGAAAGTAAGTTGGCTGTAATTGCGGATGCATAATAGGGGGTAGGAAAACGCTGTTGGGAAGAAGGAGGGAGAACGGGCGGACATGCTTGGCCGTGTACCGAGATTAAATTGAACACGGGACTTCTTGAATTTAGCACTCGAGCGAGCGAGTGGACGGACAAGTTGCGCTAATGGGACAAAGTGTAAAATGAAGATTCGCATGGTCGGATCGGCCCTCTCGCACCAGCCACGCCAAGCAGATCCTCCTACCCTTTTCCGGACTCTCTGAAAAGGCCGCTCTGCTTCTTCGGCAGTGCTTCTTTCATCAGATTAATCTTCCTCCGAGCACTCACGGAGAACGCGACTTACCCCAATAACACAACTCCAATTGTCAGAGGGCCGAGCACACTCGACTATTTCAAGCATCACCCCCTTCTTTCCGCCCGCCTTCAGGCATCCCTTATAAATCTTCCATTTGCATCACTCTTTCATTGGAATGTGAACTACTTGCCCATCCAGTTTAATCTTGCGCATTCCACTGTGTAGCGAAACTTGTCCGCAAATTCTTTGTCATAGCCATCCCCATGAAGGGAAGGCTGAGGTGAGGGGGGATAAGATTGAAGTCACGCCAGAGTTCGCGAAGCAAACGAGTAATCGAGATATTTATAGCCGCGGGGATAGCTTCTAGTATCGGAGGAGGCCGAGCTGCAATTGATTGATTCGGCAATGTTATGGTTCCTGCAGATGACAGCTCAATAATGAGTCGACTGTAAAGCGATATGCTTGCCGTACGACACGCCAATCAATATTTGCTCAACTTATTTTTCCCCAGGCAAATCGGCCACTCCACTATCACCCCTCTCTTTCTCTATTTCACTAGTCCCTCACTAGTCCAATGGATTTCATAGTCTCCTCTAGTTTACTCAACAACGTTATACATTATTAACCATGTTTAACTGCAATCGCATAAAGGTTTCGGCAAAAGTTCATTCCGCTTTGTAGCTGCGCAATCCAACGAATTATAAGTGCACCGAATTAAACAGGCAGACAGTCAATTGTGTGCCAATGGAAAATATTAACAGGCAACGGGAAATTTGTTGTCCTTTGAGAAAAAAATTGCATATTGATTATGATCGCTATATTATGGAATATAGAAATGATCGCTGGAAAGAAACTATGAGATAAAACTTTAAATAAATCTATTATCTAACAAATAAATGGAGAAGTGCGGCAAAGCGTGCAGAGAGGTTTAAAGTGTAGCTACAATGAGAAAATAGTAGAAATTGGAGAGGATGAGAAGCTGCGACAGAAGCTGTAGTGATGCGGATGCGAATGTAGCAGGATCTACATGAGAGGAGGGAAAAAAAATCCAGTGTCCAGAAGTTGTCGAAATGGGAGAGACAGGCCGCGGAACGTTGTCAAAACGAGACTGCACATTATCGTAGATTATTCAGACATAAAGGGCGCGGTGCGGTGCGGCGCGGCTCGGCATGGTTGTGGGAGAGTGGAAATGATGAAGAGAGAGAGAGAGGAGAGAGAGAGAGTTGGTGTGGCCGGTTGGAGCAATAAACTGGGAGACTGGCCACTGGAAGCAATTCGATTTCGCGCTTCTGCGAGCATGCTTTTCTGGCTCCCATAGAAACATAGCTATGACATAGCACGTCAATTATGTTCGCAAGATATTTCGCGGACATCCTGCTGCAAATGATAACTCTCCATTCAGCAGAGCTCGACATGGGAGCCTCCACTCGACATGCAGACAAACCGATTGCCAACGAGTGGGATCGCGAAATGTCAACTGAAAGAAGTCCCTCGGATAATACTGATGTAAGTTGAAAATGGTAAAAGAAGCCCTAATAGAAGGATGCGGAATGCGTGCGCGTTCTGCATTACTGCAGCAGGTGCAAAATTTCCTTCGCCAGGGATTTTACTCGATATAATTTCCCGGGGATCTGGGGGATTACCGGAGAAGAATTTTTCATTGTCTGGCATCAGCGTTTCAGGGCGGATAAAGCCAACGATACGTATGTATGTGTCCATTCATTAGGTGCCGCCGCCGCGGCAGCTGGATGATGGGATTCTTCACGCATGCTGGTCCGCTGAGAAATTAACGTTCTACGGAATCGTCTACCGAAGCTGGCAATGCGATTATGTCTCTCTTTCCACTCTAGTCCCTCCTAATGAGCTTCTGCTGGATGCTAATTATTGAAAACTAGCGCGACTATGCCACTCCCTTTTCATTCCCCCTCCTGAGAGGATTAGCGACTATCCATCTACCAAGAGGACTGATCCCCTTTCCCGGATTATTATAGCACTAGTCCTATTCACAGACTAGCAAAAACAAAAGGAATTTCTTCAAACTTTATATTTATCTTCCATCCCGCTGATTCCTCTTGCTCGCTCCTTCAATTCTCTCAATCAACTGGAGACACCGCAAATACCAGAAATACTCTCAGTTAGCGTCTGAAGTTATCGAATTTCGATACAAAGAAAGATCTTCGTGTTACAAGAAGAGTGACTCTTCCAACTGAAGAAGTGTGTACATATGGATTGAAAGGTTGCTGGATCCATAGTGTCATTAATATTTACTAGACGCCTTCGGTATTGTTGGCACGCCAATGCCTGTTTTAATGAGGTACTTGCCGTGCACACGCGGAGTTCGGAAAGAGGTTACTTCATTGCTTTTTAATTGCAGCATATAATACCGCCGGAGCGCATTCAGATTAGAGAGAAAGAGGAGAGCTTTTTTCCAAGGGTGGAAGTGTGGCAGGAGCCCTGAGAGACAGAGATAGACAAAGAGAGTAAATGAGCTCTCCAGTCGATTGGGAGAGGCAAATGTCCTCAAGAATGTCCTCCCGGTTCGCGGTCTTCTTCCTTGCCGAGATCTTTTTTGCTTTAATGCACTTGTGGGGAATGAGGCCTCTGATACACAGACACACTACACTATTGTCCCGTTATGCCTTAACGAGCACTTCGAACGACATCCCCCCGCAATCTCCCATGGAACATTCCGATTCTGGGCGCAATCATAACCGCAATGACCGAATAAAAACTGACCCGTTCGCGCCCAGAGCTTCATTCACCAGCAGTCCCACCCAGGCTCACTCTAACTCTGACTTATACTACTTATTCTACTGATCGTATAAGTAGTAGTGGTCCTTACGCCAGAAAATCGACAATTTTGTGATCCCAGTGAAGAAACCGCCGAGAAAATTGTCCTCCTAAATTCAATCTTAATTAAAGAAATGCAGATGCTGGTATTGGTTAGTTTGTTAAGGTGGCTTTTCAAGGATCAGAAAGAAGATAACGAGTGGAAGGGATGTGGGGGGGTGGAAAGGGCAATGAGTGCCGGCAGCACAACCGCTCCTGCCGCATTATGCACGCGGAGATTATTCGTCCGCGTATTATTCGCTACTGTGAACGCTGCTTGTAATATATACACTGTGTCCGTTTCGAGTAGACGCACCTCGTCTCATTAACCGGTTATCGAAGCGTACTCTCGATTCGGTTGGAATGTTCCCGCATTATGCATGCCCTTCCGCACCAGAGTCGTCGGAAAATCTAGTTTAATACTCGCTCAAACTAGCAACGCAAAACGTTCTAATACATCTTAACTTTTATCCATATTTATTAATAATGATAGTCGCACTAAATAGAATAGGCAGATTTTCAAAAGGATTTTCCGAGTTACTTAACTGTAGAAGATCAGCAGAGGATACTTGGTGTGCAATGTAGAAATGTGGGAAATAGGGGGGTGAATTTTCATGGGAAACTGGACACAGAGTATAGATGTGAGAGCAGACGCAACCGGCGTATAGGTATACCGCGGGAAACCTCGAAATTAACGGACAGTGAGCGTAATTATTTCAATGGGCATGGCGGTTAGTTCATTGCGCGACCTACATTTTGGTAAACCTGCCAAAACGATTCCCTAATTGGCTTGAATTAATAATAACCGAGGCACTCTTGGCCGTAGGGCAGATCTCCGCAGCCACCCCCTGCCTTCCTATTGCACCATTCCATTTTTCATTGAATCCAGGCTGCCATCCGAACCGCATTAGACGCGCCGGCCGCAATCGAATACCGCAAATCTCTCGGATACTTCATGCGATACCGTTCCAGTTTTCGGAATGGCAATGCAGCGCCCGCTCGAGCTACCATTTTAACCATCCCCTATATATACACACGCATTTTTTCCTATTTCAAACCCGCGGTTCACTTTGTCGTGAAAGCGACGCGAGTGCAAGCAGACTGCCACTTCACATTTAATTTCGCCGACCTCCTTCCAAACGAGCGAGCGACAAGTCAAACTTCAAGTCTCTCCACTCAAAACAAAAGTTTCAACAATCCAGATCCATCTACTGAAAGTGCGGCCCCGATAACTCATGAAACGCGCCATACAATTTGATGGACCCACTGCTTCGACCCTCTCTCATTACCTAGCAAGGTGCAACCCCCGAAAAAACTCTCCCTCCCTCCATTATAACTCGAAAGCAATAAACGCACTGCTGCTGCCATATATTTTTTGGTCGAATTTAATTAGCGACGCAAGAGGATGAGAGATGTCCAAGTGTGTGTGGATAGAGGCTAGTCATGTTTAATGTATCGCTTTTTAAAATGCGCGACGCCTCCGGTACGCGTTTATTACCGATAGAAAGAGTGCCAGGGCAGGAGCCGGAGCCAGAGCCGGAGCACATATTGCGCTTCACGCCAGCTGCAAAAAAGATGGGTGAAGTGGCCTTCTCGAGTACATCTAGCTCAGTGCCAGCCAAGTGAGGGGCCCCTCACGCGCTTCTTTCTCTTTCCACTACTCGGTGGACCCTGCCTGACCAATTCAGGGCTACTCACTACCCTCACTATGTACCTCCTAGCCATCTTAGCCCTCTCTGCCCCACCATAGCTCTCTGGCAATACAGCGCAATACAGCGCAATACAGCGCGCCAATATTTTACTTTCAAGTTCAAACATTTTTTACGGTTTTTATTTTTTTTGGTCGACTTCCCGACCTTCCCCGGGACTGAAATTTGGTGGAGAATGTGCCCTTGCGTCAAGGAAGAAGAGATATAAATTCCAGAGCCCTAGCTCAAAGTTTAGGTTTTCACTTATTTTCGACCTTCGAGAATGGTCAATTTTTTCAAGTTTCTCAAAATCGCCCGAACCTGGGATATTTTGATTGTTTTCGTATCAGGGTGGATATAGGACAAAGAATCCGTGAAAAAAAGTCCGGATTTGCAACGAAAACGGGTCGAAAAACCGTCCAGAAAAGTCCATTTTTGCTCATTTTTAACGGTTTTTATTTTTTTTGGTGGACTTCCCGACCTTTTCCAGGGCTGAAATTTGGTGGGTAATGTTTTTTTGCATCGAGGAAGATACCATAAAAATTCCAGAGCCCTGGCACAAAAATTTTTTTTCGGCAAATTTTTCTTAAGGGTAACCCCTTCAGATTTTTTCACGATTTTTCGAAGGTCCTCGAACTCGGGTTTTTTGTTCAGGAATCGATCGTTTATGAATGACAACGGATAGAAAACACGAAATCCGTCGAAAAAAGTCCGGATTTATATCGAAAACACTAGAAAAACTGCCTTTAAAGTTCGATTTTTTCGGAATTTTCGCTGGTTTTTCCCATATCTTTTGGCCTTCCCGACATTTTCCGGAGCTGAAATTTGGTGGGGAGTCTCCCCTTGCATCAAAGAAGATGTGATATAACTTTGAGTGCCCCAACTCAAAATTTTGTTTTCCCCATATTTTTGGCCATCGAAAATATCCAATTTTTCAAAGGTCCCCGAACCCGGCTTTTTTCTTCATGAATCGATTGTTTGTGTATCAGAGCGGATAGTAAACAAAGAATCCGTGAAAAAAAGGCCGGATTTATGTCGAAAATACAAAAAAATCGTTCCTGAATAATGAATTTCGTCTAAATTTCACGGTTTTTCCCATATTTTTTATACTTCTCGTGTATTTCACCTAACCCAGACCGACGGTATTTTTTTCTTTAACAGATTGTGCAACCCTTACCCTTTCATTAAAGTTCGACTAGGGCCGCGTGACTCTCTTACTTCGAATAGGCTTCGCTATGCTTTATGTCGGTCAGGCCAACTACATCTATGAAACCGAACTCTGATAAAGAGAGGGAGTAAAATAAAATAGGCTGTCAGTAAGTGGGATAGGTTTGGACTTGGGGTGGGTAAAGTGGAGTAGGTAGACAGCCAGCCAGATTGGCAGTGGACTAGCAAAGGAAAGAAAGGTGTGCATGGCAGAGAGGGTAGAGCCGGCCGAAATCTATTGATACGAGCTTCTCAAACAGACAGAACGTGTACTCTGGGCGGATCGTCTGCTTGGAAACACAGTAGTGACACTTGGCACTGGTACAATACTCTATAATCGACATGCAGGACGATATGCGAACGATACCAGCAGACGCATTCAATACGTCCCACTAGTTTCATGTTTAAGCTAACATGAGGAAGATTAGTTGGAGTTTGGAGCTCTTGAAAAAGAAGCTAATGGAAAAGGATGCAGGAAGGAAGAATTAGTATGAGCTGTGAAGGTGAGTGGAGGTGGGCTATGGTGATAAAGTAGTGTGGCGGTATCCGAGGCATAGGTCATTCGTCACGGAGACTTGTTCTAATTCCGCGTCACGTAGCAGGGACCATAATGCATCACCGTCGAAGGACGGGTCCTGTGGAGATGCGTCAAAGCATTCCCATGGAAGGGTATAGATATAGTGGAGGGATCCCGGGGGGCCAGTGTCGCAAGGAAGCTTGCCTCGGCAATATCACGATATCGCCGAATTATTCATACCTTTCCACCAATATGGTCAACCACTGGCATTGCACTTGGGACCTGCCGAAGCCCCATCCCCATTCTCTATCAGTATGCCCGCTCGCTTGCCTCCCTCTTAACCCAACACTATTCTAACCCCTAATTCAATCATTCCCTTCCACTGCATCTTCCACCTTTTATATCGCCAAGCATTCAAACTCAAATTCAACTCAATACAAAACCCACAAGAATTACGTAAAGCCCTGCACCACTATAATTATAAATCGCCATTATGCTCTTTGATTTGGATTTTGTTGGAGCTGATTTTCCGGCTAGAATAAGCGAACTAGGGTCTACAATAAATGTGATGAAACAAATGTGTGAAATAACTTTTGTCGAATCGACGAGTGCATTTATAACTTTTCTGCCGAACATCCGGCGCACTCAAAGTTATAGTTTCATCCTTGCAGGTGGGGTAGAAGGGGGTGGTGGGTGGTCTAGGTATTCGAAATGGCGGGGGACCCTCGAAAGGTGGACGCGAGCCACCCACACATAAGCCAGACAAAACCTCCGGGAGACCGAGTGCAATTAATGGGCGAATGCCAGCGAGATAACAAGCTCAACTTTTTTAATAATAACTGCGAGTTTTTCGTGATGCAGCGCGCTGGCAGAGCGAGCGGGATCCTGGCTGCACTCCTTCCGCCACTACACACAGATATTATATCAAATCTTTCCCTAGCAACCTTGTCCATCTGGCAACGATAAATCCATATATTCTGTGGCTGCGAGATATTCAGGGATGCAGCGACAGAATGGAGAAAAAGGCCGAGCAATAAATGGGAAAGATAAATCGAAGGAGGCTAGTGATCCCCCATCGCGGTGTGAATACATAGGATTCTCGTTCTCGGTGAAATAAAAGTTGGGCAGACTCCGGCCAACTGCTGACTTGGATCGTTTCGAAAAAGTTTCCCGTATCGTATTACCGGCGGCACTTCTCTCGGTACTACATTCGATAACTTCATAATACTTAGGAAGGAAGGATCGTGATCCAGATTCTGCTGACACGGGCAAGAATCAGAACTCGCATTCACCAACCGCCCCTTATACCTTAATCTTTCCTTTCTTCCGCTACTTGTCTCCCTAACTACCTTTTCTTTCCACCAACCACCCACTCCACTCAACTCGACTTCATCAGAGTTGCCCATCGCCTATTATATCATCGGGTCCACCTCCGAAATGAGATTAAATCGACAAAAGACCCCTGCAAGCAGCCTCATTAAAAAGTCACCTATTTTTTTCAAATTATCCTTAGGAAGAACTAGAGCGATTAAGCTCTCAGCGATAGGGGCGGTGATCGCATATGTATGTCCCGGGTAAGTGAAGCCATTGAGATGAGCCGAGAGAGGGAGTTAGAGAGTGGAGAGTGAAGAGCGGAGACTCATCTCGAGTTTGAATCCCCGGTCGGCGCGGCGCGGCGCGGCGTAGCGTGGCGCGGCGCGGCGCACCGAGAGAGGAGAGGAGAGGCTCGTTTTAATTAGGTGGAAATACGCGCATGAAGAATACATTCTCGAGAAATATATTGAAAGGCAGCCGCGAGAGCATCAGAGGCTCTTCCTGTCTGGGTTGTCCTGGCGGATGGTTGGGTGGGTCGGGTATAAAAAGTTGAATCAGGCGAGCTAATAAATCGACTGGCAATCAATTAGTTGGAGATTTTCCGCGGGATCAGGGTGGGTGTAGGAGTGCGGGCGAGCCGAGGGTGCGACTTGGCAAACAAGGCATTGCCTGAAAACTTGACGAGTATTTCACCTCATGAAACACGAGCTCCCGGCTAAGTAATGAAGTACCCCGAATCCCGCGGGAGTCAACAAAGTTTCATTAAAGCGGAAGTAGCTCAAGCTGCTGGTAGGGTAGGGCCAAGCAGTATGCAAGCGCGTCCTCATAAGTGAGTATCTTCATGTGTATGTAACTTAAATCGATTTCGGCCTCGAGTTACTCCCGCCACGTTCACAAACTTTAATTCTCGGCCTCCCAATTATTCAGACGCTCTCCCTCTCTCTCTCTATCCCTCTCTATCCCTCTCTCCCTCGAGGAACCCTTTTGTGTCACTTAGATGGGAATGCCGATTAAATGAATGAAATCATTTAATGCACATGGCCCCTACTCTTCCTTCTGTTTGCTTTGCACCTACATACTCCTCTCGATTTTCAAACGGCCCCCAGACTTGCTCGACTCGGCCCAGATAGTCTACCTTTTATTATACCAAAGATGGTTCTCATGAAAAATTTCATGGCTAAACTAAAAGTGTTCTCACCCATAGTATGGATGTATAGTGGGAGTAGTTGTCGGTAAATTGAAAAATATTTAACTCGAAAGTGCTGCAGCACCCTTAAATTGAAAGTACATCAAAGCTTTCTATTTGAAGTAGATAGCCGATTCTTACACGGGAAATCTTTAGCAAGTGTTTTCCCTGGCGGAAAGGGTCTTGACGGAGGTCGACGACCACGGTAAGGCGAGGCGCGGCGAGGCGAGGCAAGGAAAGGAAAGGCGAGGCGAACCAAGCCCAGCTTGAGCAAAGAAACCCGATATATCGCTGGCACAAACACGATCGAAGAAAATCCTGCGTGACTAGGCGAGAGGATTTAACGAGCTCCGTTTATACCGCGCGCCATCCCCCCCCATTAAATCCCCTAGAAGGCACAATCCAATTTTTACGTCATGGACGGTCTACGACCTTCGCGATACAAGCCAGTGCCCTTTCATCCAACCCCTTACCACCTTGACCCTGCGCTAAAGCCAATTACCAATCCAAAGGCCCGGGAAATTCAAGCCTCACAATCGTACCCATCGACTCTCTATCTCTCTATCTCTCTATCTCTGCCGCCGCTTTCTTCTCTGCCGCGCAATTTTCTCTTTTTCATTCCTTGCCGAGAATAAAATGCCCGGGAAAATGCAAATGGGATTCGCGCGTTCTATGCAAATGTTGCTAATATCACCTGATCGCAGGACACTCATTAAAGAATTACTATTAGCGAGCCAATACTTTCTCTTGAAAAGGATTAATCAACGCGTACGATCTCATTTGAGCGGTCGATTAAAAAGATAGTGAGATAAAGGAGTAAGGTAAATAAGATAAGGTAAAGAAGGTTGAAAGATTGAGAGAGTGTGGCTAGGAGAGAGATCTGCTCTATAATAAGGGAAAGCGGGCAAGAATGAGGGATCGAAGTGTATCAGAAAAGCTGAATAAAGTAAATAGGGTAGGATCGCTCGATAAAGGAGGAAGATGGCTGGAGCGAAGGCCCTTAGCTATTTCACTGTTCAATCGACTTTAATTAATTGCGGTCACTTGGCGGAAACGACGTCGGCGTCCTATCACCGGCAAATTACTCGACATTTTGAGCCCCGGAAGCCCCCTGCCCGCCTGCCCGCCTGCCCTCCTCCCAGCCCTCTGGCGCTCGTCTGGACCAACGCGATGCTGAGCCGAAATAATTGAAATTTAAGACGCGAAACGAGCACGGCGACTGAACACTGACTCTTCCCCCGCCGCTCACCGCGCCGTCTTCTCCCTTCGCCGCTTTTTCCTCCTTGCCTTTTTTGCCAGCGCTTCGACTCGGGCTTCGATCCAATTAGGGCCAGCCCGAAGGGCATCATCCTCCCCCGACCTTTCCTTCCTATCTTCCTCTCATCTACTCTTTCCCTCGCTCTCCCTCCCTCTCCCACTTCAGCACCCCCCAAACCATACTTTTCATATTTCTCACTTCCTATCTTATATCGTGCCGGCTCTTTTTCGGCCGGCCCTACAGTTAGATCATCAGCGGAAAAGTGAAATGCAGCCCAGCGCTTACCGACTACCTCCAGCATTAATTAAATGCCAGACTTTTCAAACCTTGAATCTCCGGCTAATGTTTCTCATTCAAATGCTAAAACCACTCGGTTTAGAAAGTGTGATGGATCTGATATTCTCCAGGCTTCTACTTTTTACCGTTGTACTTCTATTAAAAGTTAAGTTGTCAGTTGCAATTCCTTCCCCTCTAACTGCAAACTATCAATTAAGATACGGCCCGGATTGCCAAAGTCAAGTTCTTTCTTTCATATTGTCATGTATACCTCGTATTAATTTAAGTGATGATCTTATGTTGCACTGGGGAAAGCATTAAACCCGTTCTGATAAACGCTGCTCTTTAAGCTACCGATCCCAGAGAGTACATTACAACAGTCTCTTCAGAATGGACGGGCAAACACGGATTACTATGGGCAAACGCTTATGATACCCACGTGTACTATCTATACTACAATACATAGAGACCTCCGAAGAAAATAGAGATAAACCGATACATTTTGCACCTTCCGATCTCTTCACTAACTGCTCTTTCTCCGCCCTCCACTCTTTTGCAATATGTTCATGGAAATATTCATGATTAAGTTCCGAAGAAAAAGTAGAGCCTCTCGTTCTTGCGGTGAAATGTGATGTGAGTGAACGAGCTCTTTATGCGAGTAAGGAGAGTAAGAGTAGACGCACGGAAGAGATATGCTGAGAGTGGGGAGGGAAAGAATCCACTAGCATACACATATGGTATTAAAAGATTATTCAAATAGAGTGGGATGTCCTGCGTGAGAAGTGCTGCCCACAGAATAAGTACTAGCCGCTGCAATAGTAACCAGCAACTACACCATTTCAAATTCCTAATAAGGAAATACATATAAAATAGTCTAAAATAGCTGAGCCAATGTCGAAGATATAGCATTTGAAAGCTGTACACGATACGATCAATAATATAATAGTTTGACTGTAAAATCTGGAAATTGGGATTCTTACTAGAGAAGATTAGTTGTAACTCATAAGTAGGTGTAGGCGTTCGATAGGATCCGACTGGTGGAGCACTCAGGGAGGCAACATCTGATCCTTGAAGGAACCAAGAGACAGAGAGAAACGGGGAAATGCCAACTACATAAATGTCACTTCCATTAATCCTCCGCGCCGTCGGATTAGATTAAACCCATAGCTATCCCCCATGTCGCGGGGCTCCAATTCAAATTACCATCGGAACCACTTTCGAGCATCTCTCCAGTCAAAATGCCTTCGAATAATTAGCGGATCCACCCTCGCTAATGACAAAATGCAGAGTGTACTGCTCGGATTAATCGTTTTCAAACTACCGGAACAACCACTATTCTCAACGATAATATTTCCCAACAATATGTACAGGGTGAGTCATTTCCCTTTGAATCGCCACTGTCGAGCATAGACTGTTCCATATAAAATTATTATAAATAACCTAGACATTTAAATTATACTCAAATGTTTCTCAACATTTGTCTGCATTTTATGCATTTAGACTTTTACATGTTTCAGTTATGTTAACTCGTACATGAAATTTCACCCTGAAGAAGCCAGTTATATAGAATATTCCACTGTAAATATAATAGAATAAAATCTTTTCTCCTTACGTTGCTACCCATTCGGAGGAAGTCGATGCTAAAACTTGGTAAAATATTCCCCCCAACAGACTACATAATTTAATACAGTCTATTGTTAAACAGAAAATATATAGTATAATTAAATAGATGTCTAGTAAAAGTGGGCTAGGAGAGTTCTGATTCAAAGGCAAGTGAATCACCCTGTACATGTATAAATGCATAAAATGCAGACACATGTTGAAAAACATTTGAGTATAATTTAAATGTCTCTATTTATACATTTAAATGTCTAAATCACTTAAATGTATATTTATAATGATTTTATATTGAACAGTATATGCTCGGCAGTGGCGATTCAAAGGCAATTGACTCACCCTGTACATGTAAACCCATATGCCTTAACACTGCGCAATTTTAGATACCTTGGAAAAGTGGAAGATTCTAGTAGATAAATCGAAAGGTAATTATAAATAATTCAGGTGGTACTATTTGGTAGAAGAAAAGTCAAACGATGGGGTGGGAGGGAAGAGGGATGAGGGAAGCGGTAAGTTTTGTAAAATCTGTGGAATGCGCGTTAGCGAAGAACAATGCAAGAGAATAAATGCGCGGGAGGTGGAAGTGTCCGCGGTTGGTTTCTACGAGTCCAATTAAAGTGTTCTCTCTGGCGGGCATTGTAGGATAGAGCGGGTGTGGGCAAGGGTTGACGGGCTTGAATAGAGGAATAGAGAAGATAGGCCGAGGGGTGGGATGGCCTGGTGGGAAAAGCGCGGCGAAGGATGAACTCCACGGAAACACAAACCATCCCTGCGGCTGCGGCCTCGGCCACGGCCACGCGTACCCTCCTCTATTACCCTCCCCTTTATACCCACTAATAAATTAAATATCCCTCTTACCTCAAATCCTCCACCCTCTCTCTCTCCCATAATTATCACCCCAAACATCATGTGGTATTTCCAATCTCTTCCTTAACTGACAACTGCCTTCGACCTCACTATTCTAATGGATCATCTCTCCCTTCTAAGCCCTCGGATAGGCTCTAAGCAGCCTGAATATTTCAATAGGCCAATTGCCTCATAATGCACTGCTTATTGTTGTATTTTATATTAAAGCACCCCAATCACTAAACATGTTCTTGTGTTCGTTGCTGTTGTTTTTATATTAAGACCACAATAAGGTACATTTATCTTACATACTCACATACAAATCGTTAAACTATTTTAACTTCTTAGAGTCCTTTTTTAAACGGACTCTTTTACAAATCACGTCGTTTTTGAACAGACTTATCTGAAGATCTAAAGTAATCTTTCAATTACTTTTTGTACCTTCTTTTTACTTTTATCGTTATCGTTTACTAAGTCTCGTTTTATAGTAGCGCATTTCGGTTTTGATTTGAGCGCCATGTTTGAAATTACTTTTAAATAATAAGTATTTCTCAACACTTATACATCCAGTTTAAAATAAAAACAATGGACAGCTCCCGAAGTCTATCAAGCATCGTTCCAACTACATATTTTCTTACAGCAACATGCAATTGTTTAAATATTTGTGGACTCACCGGGTTCCCTTGCCAGCTTACATGACCTCTGATGAATGCTGGCCGAATCTCTCCCAAGTACTGCTAAATATGATAATCTTGGCAACTTTACGTCTTTCTTCGATTTTCTAAACAAAAGGCAATAATGTTCAATAACTAAACTGATCCCAAGAAACAGATTAGAGGGGACTCGCGATTAAAGCGTGTTTAACGGTGTGAAGAGTAAAAATAAACGAGCCACGTGTATTCATAGGCAGTGCAGGCTGTTAATGCAGGCATAAATAAAGAAGTATGTAAACCAGCCCCTTGCGCCATTAAAACTGCATTGATATGTTAATTATTAGCGCGTTACTGCGCTGCCGGATAATGGGTAATGAACGGCCCCGTAAATTCGCCACGCGCGTCGCGGTTTCACACGATCGCCAAGAATTTATGCATCTGCCGGAATTATTATGAAAATCTGATTGATTAAATCCGAACGTGATAAGCCGATGCACACACACTCCTGCTCGCGCGATAAAGATTCCTTCGATAGAATGCAATATTAATCTGCATTTCATATACTCGAGAATTTCATGTAGACGAAACGTATAAAATGAACGTTAACAGAGGCTGAAATGTACAGGGTGAGTCAGTTGGCTTTGAATCAGAACTCTCCTAACCTCACTTTTACTAGACATCTATTTAATTATACTATATATTCTCTGTTTGACAATAGACTGTATTAAATTATGTAGTCTGTTGGAGGGAATATTTTACCAAGTTTTAGCATCGACTTCCTTCGAATGGCTAGCAACGCAAGGAGACAATATTTTATTATACTATATTTATAGGGGAATATTATATACCACTGGCTTCTGCAGGGTGAACTTTCATGTGCGAGTTAACATAACTGAAACATGTAAAAGTCTAAATGCATAAAATGCAGACAAATATTGAGCAACATTCGAGTGTAATTTAAATGTCTAGGTTATTTATAATGATTTTATATGGAAGAGTGTATGCTCGACAGTGGTGATTCAAAGGCAAGTGACTCACCCTGTACTAATTGCAGAAAGGCACTGGTTTCAAGGTAGAAGTTTGAAAACTAATCCAAGAAAGAATTCTGCCTCGCGTTAGAAAAGTGCATCGACATGAAATTGGATGTCTAAGATCGGATTTCGTGTGGAGAGTTTTGGCAGAGGCTCTGTTTGTTGGTAGTGCGAGAAAGAGATATGGAAGGATAGAAGCAGAAGCAATAAACTTGCACATTTCGGCAAATAGCGTTCGCACACGTCTGACACCTTGGATTAAAATGCAAAGGAGGTTGCGGGGCAACGGTTTACTGCCGATAAAACGTGGCTGGCAAAAAGAATTTTTCATTAGGGCGGCAGGCAAGCGGAAAAACAAAATCGAATTAGGAATTCAAGCCGCGACGGCAGCAGCGGTGGCCGCCGCCGCTTCTCCCGACATCCCGACGTCCCGACATCCCGACGTTCCGACGTACCGAGGTTCAAGTTGGCAGCGCAGCAGGGCGGCGCGACGCGCCGGAAGCCGCACTCAACCTCGGCGTCCTAGCGACAACTAATAAAATTGCCAACGACTGAAATCATATTCCCGCGCAATCGAATTCGCCTGCTCGCCTGCCCGCTCGCCAGCCCTCTCCGAATCGCCATCCGAAAAAAGACCATCTTGAACCAGACCGAGGACGCTGACTGTTGCAGAGGGCCTGATTCGCCCCGGTAAATAAGGAAAGCTCGATAATGAAGTTAGCCCGCTCATCTCCCATCCCTCTACGAACCCGGCTATTACATGAGCGTGCTCTATCGATTGTCGCAATTTGAAATTGAATAAAAATTAGGTAAAATTCAGGATAAAATCTGGACTGGAATCGGGCGAATCCAGAGGGTCAAGAGGATGAAAAAGAAGCGGCTCGCAGGCGTTTCTTAAGCGTGAGGGCTGAGAGTGGAGGCGAAGCTAGCTAGCTAGGCTCTGGCAACTAGCTCTGGCGAGTTCTTGACCTAACAATAAGTAATTTGATTATTAGTGAAGCATGAATGAAGACAGGAGACTAGGGTGCGATCCAGCCTGACATTGATAAGTGGATGTGAGGTGTTGGTATGGGTGGGCTGGTGTCGCGTGTATGTATGCATTATGCAATGAAGCTGGAGAGGCGCGAGGCCTCTCTCGCCACTTGGTACTCGGCACTCGGCACACGGCACTCGGCACTCGGCCGGCTCAGCAAGATGGACGAAAAGACGGGAGAGCAACCAGAAAAAGGGTCGTACACGGCCAAGTGTGTTTGAACAGACACGCGACTCTCATGTTTCCACCCTTTCCTCTATCCCATTCTCTTCTTTTCTTGCTCTCATTTCCCGCTCATCTTCTTCATCCGGCCGCCGCCCCCCCCCCCACACACACACACACACACACCCACCCACACCCTCCAACCCCTCCCTCCATCGCCATCCCTCTCCATCCGAGGGACGCTTGACTGCTTCATCTCGCTTAACCTCTCTGTCTTGGCGACAGGGAGGGAACGAAAGCCCCGTCTTTGTCCAGTGTTTTGTCTCTCGCTACCTTTTCTCTCTCCATTTAGCCCGACTCCTCCCAAGCTTTGTCCCTCTCCTTTGTGTCATTTCACAATGGAACGGACAGCATCACCAAGATTTTTCACCCGTGCTGTCGTCCTGCCGCGCCGCCGCCGCGCCGGTGCCCGGTGCGACTAGCAACGCTCCAGGTGTTGGTGCTGTTGGTGACCCCTTCGTCGATTGGAGTGCCATTCATTTTCGAGTTGCACAAAATTCCTCCTAGTACTTCTTCTCTTCAACACCGCACCCCCTCACTATCCATCCATACCCATACATACGCGCACCCACCCCATCTCTCTTTACTCTTCTAGCCTTCCCTTTCCTCTCCCACTTTCCCGGTGATATCCCACTCTTCTCTTACCCTGATTGCAGACTAGTTTCGACTTTTCCAAATCTCTACTGCCAAACCGTTCCTCGGTTAAAGACGACAGATATTCACCATGATCGATTTGCCATCAATTCTAGTGGAATCATCTCATTGCTAGTCAGTCGCAGAGGAATGGCAGCAGTGATAGAATGGATTTATTCAGAGGGTATGGTCCTGTGTGGAGGGGAAAATGACGAGATACAGAGAGGTCTCCTCACAATGGGCGGAGCAGAGGGTTAAAGGGAAAACCAGGCACTTGGAATGTATCGTTAATGTCATTATCTCGCGGCAGGGATATAACTAACTTGAAAACCTCGGTGCACAACAAGTCAAAGTCCGCAAAGGGTCTCTCTGAGAGTTTATGCCGTATGATCCCTTTCGCATCAATTCTCGCTCCTTCTACGAAGAAAAAGAATGTCCGTTAAAGTCCTCTAGAATGTTGCCAGTGCCAAACAAGCTGTTAAGCTTTTAAAAGGCACATATAGAGCAGAAGAAGAAGCAGAAGCTTTCAATATCAGCGAAGCGAACGGAAACTTTATTTCTCGGGATTCCCGGTGTAAAAAGTCTGCGGGAGATGTGACTGGTGGAAAGGCCATTCTCAGCGTTTTCGATGTTGCATGAAGCAGCAATCTCGCTAGGGCCTCCGCAGCCATAAAACCTAAAGACGAGTCCTGCAGAAACGAGTCTCCTCTTCCTGCTGTCCTTTACCCAACCCTCCCCTTTTATGCACCCTTACTCTTCCCTTTGCAGCAGCGCCTGCCAAGTTAGGCTGCCGGAGCTTAACTGGCACCACCACTCTCTCAATTTTGACAACGTTTTTACCTGTTTGTACCCCTCGCGTACTCGCGTGCGATCGGCAAACCCCTAAGAAACATTTGCCGAAAACAAAATTTTGAGTTAATGCCCTGGAATTTATATCACTTCTTCCTTGACGCAAGGCCATATTCTTCACCAAATTTCAGCCCGTAAAATACACGGGAAGTAAAAAAATATGGGAAAAACCGTGAAAATTAGATGAAATTCATTATTCAGGAACGATTTTTTCGTATTTTCGATACAAATCCAGCTTTTTTTCATGGATTCTTCGTTTACTATCCGCTCTGATACACAAACAATCGATTCATGAAGAAAAAACCCGGGTCCGGGGACCTTTGAAAAATTGGATATTTTCGATGGCCAAAAATATGGGGAAAAAAAAATTTTGAGCTGGGGCTTTGAAATTTATATCGCATCTTCCTTAATGCAAGGCGAGACTTCCTTCCAAATTTCAGCCCCGGAAAATCTCGGGAAGTCCAAAAAATATGGGAAAAACCAGCGAAAATTCTGAAAAAATCGAACTTTAGAGGCAGTTTTTTTAGTGTTTTCGATAGAAATCCGGACTTTTTTCGACGGATTTCTTGTTTTCTATCCGCTTTCATTCAGAAACAATCGATTCCTGAAGAAAAAGCCCGAGTTCGGGGACCTTCGAAAAATCGTGAAAAAATCTGAAGGGGTACCCCTTAAGAAAAATTTGCCGAAAAAAAAATGTTGAGCTAGGGCTCTGGAATTTTTATGGAATCTTCCTTGATGCAAAAAAACATTACCCAACAAATTTCAGCCCCGGGAAAGGTCGGGAAGTCCACCAAAAAAAATAAAAACCGTTAAAAATGAGCAAAAATTGACTTTTCTAGACGGTTTTTTGACCCGTTTTCGTTGCAAATCCGGACTTTTTTTCACGGATTCTTTGTTCTCTATCCACCCTGATACGAAAACAATCAAAATATCCCGGGTTCGGCCGATTTTGAGAAACTTGAAAAAATTGAGCATTTTCGAAGGTCGAAAATAGGTGAAAACCTAAACTTTGAGCTAGGGCTCTGGAATTTATATCTCTTCTTCCTTGACGCAAGGACACATTCTCCACCAAATGTCAGTCCCGGGGAAGGTCGGGAAGTCCACGAAAAAAATAAAAGCCGTCAAAAATGTTTGAACTTGAAAGTAAAATATTAGCGCGCTGTATTGCTAGAGAGCTAGAATGGGGCAGAGAGGGCTAATTGTAAGATGGCTAGCAGGGTAGGTAGTGAGGGTAGTGAGTAGCCCTCAATTCCTAACCCAGGCAGGGTCCACCGAGTAGTGGAAAGAGAAGAAGCGCGTGAGGAGCCCCTCACTTGGCTGGTACTGCTTTACAGTTTACTGTATCCTGAATCGTCCGTCGAAAATATAATGCGTATGTGTACGCCTCCCTCTCTCTCTCTCTAGCCATTCTTCCCCTATCCTACCGCCCTCCCTCCCTCTCGCGCGCGGCCCATTTCTGGTGTTATTGACAAAAGAGATCAAGGAAGACTCGTACGATCCCTTTGACTATCAAAGAGACCGCCGACATTGAGGAGGAAATACCGCACGTAATGCGCACCATTAGAGTAGAGGAGAAGCTGCCAAAATTGATATTTATTAGGATGAAATACGCGGCTAAATTGTAATTGTTCCAGAGAAAAGGGAGGGAGCATAAATCGAGAGGGATGGGTAGTGAATAAAAATGGTCGGATCTTATAAAGCAGTCGATAAATAAGGAATAGGGGGACAATAAATTAGCGGGGGATAGTTTAAAAGGGGTAAGTCTGTATATCGGGCAGTAGAGAAGGGGTAACAGAGTAAAACGAGCGGCGAGCGTAATATCCTCTGGCCCTCCCTCGACTAGCCTTTCCTCGCTATTTCCCAAGCCGCCTCCCCCAAAACGCCAAGAGAATCCCTTCAACGAGCCTTCGAAACGAACTGCCTCGCCCTCGAAACATTTTTAACCGCTCCGCTCGTTTCTCTCTCCAAATCGCTTCGATCTACCTGCCATACGTTACATACTGGACCCTGCTTTCTCCCCCGCTTCTATCCTTTATCCCTACTCTCAATCCTCCTCCCGTACTTTTCTCTTCCCTTGATTAATTGCCCGCTCCGATTTACTTATACCACTTCCTCGCTTATCCCACCTTACCATTATCGTCACTCTTTTTATTAACTCTGTCTATTTATTACAATACGTCCTAGAAAGGGATATTTAGTTGATTATTTTAGGATGTCAGTAGTTAATATATTAGCACCCAGGACGCGTCATAATATCTTCGTTGCGGCATCGAGTTCGCCTGAGATATAGTAGAAAATTCAGATTTAGCACAAAGCGACTAATCAGGATTCCGCTCGTGTCAGTTGGCCGCGCTTTCTCCTTGTTGGCCTCCCTCCGATCGAAATCCCGCCAACCTCGCCAGGCATTGCAATGCCTTTTGCCAATACGAAAGCCCATCAATGAATCATCGACCGACGACAATTCAAATCCCTCCAATGAACATCGAAAGCGAGGCTAACACGCGTTAAATCCGCATTAGAAAAGTTGTCATTCCTCTCTTGTGTCAATAAGAAATATGCCAAAACACATAGAGAAAATGAAATAAAACTAAGAAGTTTTGCCGCTTGCCTTTAGGCTTTTTTCTGATGATTACCAATCGGAAGGAGATCGATCGGGGTTACGGACGCATGAAATTCAAGCCAACAAAACGTAATTAGTAAAGATAGCTGGCAGGATCAACTGGCAATTAGCCAATTCAGTTAATGCGGGCCACATCCGAGGATTACAACTTAACCAGGAGGGCAAGAACAGGAGCAACAAGTGTTTCGATTAATACGTAACTTAGTTCGGAGAGCGTATTTGTTTTAATGCGAAAAGAGTATTGATCAGGCAAAGCCTTGGCTCGAGCTCTGCTCATTAGCTAGGAAAACAGGCTCAACAGCGAAGGGCTTCCACCGTTGCTTCGATCAGCTGAAATCAGTATTGTCAGTCCTAATGGTTTTATTCCTGTAATTCATGGGAACAAGCTCGCGGCCATAGGCCGTTTGCATTTTCCCACTTAATAGCCTTCTACTAATCGGCTATCCCCAGCCTCATTCATCCCGGCAAATCATTCCACGGCTTTTTCATTCCCCATTCTTTCGGACGCGCACACAACCTTCTCTTCTCCGGGATGAGCTTCCTGACTAACCCCCCCACCACTCGCCCCTCATTTCCGATCTTTCTCCCTGATGAATTCCCCGTTAACCCACCGGCCACCCCTCTTCCGTCCCACTCCAAATACTTTCTATGCTCTTCGATCTCTTAAACAAATTCGACAAGTTTCCAACTCATGCCAAAATTGCTTGAATAGTAAAAAAAATAGCGAGCAGCAGGTAATTTTCATAAATTTTGCCGAAAGTCTCAATGGTCGGCTATATTGAACGTAGTGAGAATCGAGCGCAGCCGAAGCTTGTCGATGTCTCGTCGCGTTAATTCTAATGGTATTAATTACGATAATGGAAGCGCCCTATCTCGCGGCACACTTCACTCATTTTTGCCCGATTCTCTTCACCCTCCCACCCACCCCTTTCTCCGCCGACCCCTTCTCTTCCGCGAAACCCGGCCGCCCACTTTTCCACGTGGTGAGCCGATTAAACCGCAATACCACAAACGAAAAATTCTAATAAGCACTCGAAATTAGTGCTGGTACACTACGCACCGGATAATTCCCTTTCCCTCCGCCAGTCCACGCGTTACGAGCAATATAATTTTCTATCTATTACCATACCCACCTATCGTTATTAAGCCCTTTTATTAAGCCTTTCCTATCTTTCCCGCCCTTCTATGCCCTCCTCTGCCTTCCTCTGCTTTGCTCTGCTTTGCTCTGCCCTTCCTCTGTCACCCGCTGGACAAATAATTCAATGGTGCCAGTGCGCGCGCCGCTGCCATTCAACACTCAAGCACACCATCCACCCTCCCTTCCTACCCTTCCTTCCCTTCCGCCCTACCTCGCTAAACGTTATTACGTCAATTGCGACGGAATATGTTGACAAAAACAATACCGATTGGATCTGTCATTGTTGGTCGACGAGCGCTCGGCATTAAACAATTGCAGAGTTTCACCCGGTTTGCCTGAATAATCGACGCCATTTAATAATAAATGAAATATGAGCGCTTGTATTAATCAGAGATATTGGTGCCATCACTGCCATCGGCCTTGCTTCCGTTTTCCACAGAGAAGGAAAACATTGCCGAATATATAAGCACACCAATTATCCGAGGGACAGGACGCTGCTCTACATATGTATTATAGTTCGCTAAAACAAATCGACGCCATTCACCTTGTTACAATAGCAATAAGCCATCGGCGTCTACAATTAAAAATGTAAATGTAAATCCAAGAAGAATCTGCAACAATGCATTTCTAATCACACTCTACTGCTTCTTATAGCGATTGGGAATTTCTGGAATCTCTACTAAGAGAAGAAATATTGTTACCCCACAGTTCTCGCACTAGCTGATCCGCGTCAACTAATTGCACTGTGACTTGCACAGAGGGAACTATCAATTATGTTGTTAAAAAGTAGTTAATAATTGTGAAAAGTAAAAGAGCAGGTTGCCGCTTGGGATGGGCGGCGTGTAAAGGGAGAGAAGGGCCGGCGCCTCGATCGGTTTAGCGAAAAAGAGAGAGGGCAATATATTGCTGGTAATTTGCCGGCAATAGCCAGCAAATTAGTATTTCCATTTAACTCAATTTCATGCTTAATATTTCACAGGCCTGCCGAGCGTACTGCAGACGCCAGCGTAACACTCTCCCTCAACTGGAGAGACCCCTGCCACGTTTGCACGAGCTGTCTCTTTTATGACATAATAACCGATAATGCCGCGTACACAGCGATAAATTTCACTCCGACAGGAAAACCTGCCGCTATTATGAACCACATACTGCGCACTCCCCCCGCGCGCGCGCGCCCTCCCTTCATTCCAAAATTATATCAAGTGCTGGAAATCACCTCCAGCCTTGTCAGCAATTTTTAATTGGAGAGTATGCTGAATCACTGATTAACATATTCGTTGGAGCACCAGAAAGCGCCACCGGCGATAAATGTCCCCGCCTTAGAGAGACAGAAGCCTCCAAACGATTCTGGCTATCTGTTTCACCGCAAACCAGGATTTCTACTAACATGAACCCAACTACCCGCTGGCCACTCTCGCCACCATCCCTCCCTGCCTGCTTTACCTCCTCGGACCCGGCCTATTGCCAATTCTCCCGACTATCATCCACCCTCCACGGAATAAACACCCCTATACTACTTCTCCTAATCGAGTATTCCATTTAAAAGACTAGGCCACACACACCGCTCATCTAGCACCTGCTAAACTACCAAGATGGTACAAGAGTTCTTGTAGCTCTTCTTAAAAAGTGACATTTATATAACAATATCTCAGAGATTATATTAATAAATATTATAGATATTGTATTAGTAAAAACTGTTGATGCTGCCAACCCTCATAATAAGCGGATCTCTTCATTCTATGATTTTTAGTTTCAAAGATCGAATTTTTCAAGTAGAACTAATAAAAAAAGCTAAGTAAAAAGTACGAAGATGGTACAAGAGTTCTTGTAGCTCTTCTTAAGAAGTGACATCTATATAACAATATCTCAGAGATTATATTAATAAATATTATAGATATTCTATTAATAAAAACTGTTGATGCTGCCAACCCTCATAATAAGCGGATCTCTTCGTTCTATGATTTTTAGTTTCAAAGATCGAATTTTTTAAGTAGAACTAATTGCTTAATGCATTATTTTATTATCCCTGGGAAGGCTATAGTTACGGATATCCCTGCAAATGAGCAAAAGTGCAAGTTGTAGTAATTTTTAGATATATCGTAGCTGCCTATTTCCTTTTTGAGGTAATCGGAGCTTACCACCTTGACATCGAGGCCCTACTGATTCAAATACTCTCTCTCTCTACCCCCTCCCTCAGAAATGAGGGAAGAGAACCCACATCAGTTGATGGGGTTTCTATAGAAGCAGGAAGCAGTCAAAGTTCGTGAAACCAAGCAACAGTCGACTACTGGCTTTCAATATTGAGCGGGGAAGAGTTGATCTTTAAGTAGTTTAAGTAGCTTGGCTCCTTTCATTCCTTTATCCATTGTTTATAGAGAAAGTTACTATCACTACAACAGAAAATAAGTACCGATCGTATATGTATAAAATGAAATATAGATGTGATAAAAAAAAGGTATAGCCCTCTGTTCTTACCATTGTATTCATTTTGGTAATAAAATTTAGTGTCATAGATGTCTGTCCATAAATCAAGCAAACAATAAGGGAAAACGAATATACGGCGGAGTATGCTGGAACAAAGCTCTTGCCGGCTCGAATGTAAATGAACCCTTATGACAATGATGAGTAACGGCCAATTGTAACAATAATTTAATCAATAGTCCGAATGTATCTGCGGCATCCCTTTTTTTTAAAAACAACCTGTATATCGTGTGGTGTTACTACAGTCATTGTTCCAAACGTTATTATTTATATTTACTTATACACATAAACTGCTACTTCGTACAATTTTGATTTCGATCTATAGATCCTGATAACTTCAGAATTGTAGTCAGAACTCGTTTTAGTACTTGGCTTTCGGCAAACACTCAAATCATATAGTACAATATTAATAGACTACTTATTTGTGAAATTAATGATCAATCGATTGAATTTCAAACAACTAAAACTACATATTCGAATGACTGAAATGTTAAGCGCTACAAGCGTCCAAGGATCCATGGAATTAATTAATGTTGATTAGGATCTTCAATGATAATGATGTTATAGTTTTCGCTTGAGCTATTGCTGTTCCCTCGAATGTCAGATCAAGTCAGTCTAAACTTGACGTGAAATATCCATAGAAAACCGCGGTGAAGCTGGACCAAGGAACCACGAAGAAGATTGATGAGAGCGAGTGACCCAAGGTTTTTACTTGAAGAATTACCAACCCTAGGAGCACGATATTGAGAATGCGATGTGATCGCGAAATTCCACTTCCATTCAAGCTATAGCCGATTAAATTACAAATATTTACAAGGCACACTTACAGTAAAAGGAATGAAAGTCCACAATAAATTGCCAGTGTCAAGAAATCAATTTCTCTGTCATGTTATACTTATCAGGCCAAGTTTTGCATTTAACATTTCATGTACCATAGAAATAGAAAATTGGAAAGAGTTGATGGATGAACAATGCCCAGAAATGTTAAGGATACGATTGATAAGAATTGGACAGAATAATGATGGAGTATCGAAAGATACGTGTAGTGCACTTGGAAGAGAAGATTGCATGAAGCAAGTAGTATGAGTCAATGATATCTCAGGCGTGCGGCATAAGACGGCGTCTTACGCGCCGGCACGCTCTAGGAACACGTGGTCTATTCATCCTTCTTTCGTTCTTACAAATTAAGTAATAGCCTTAGTTGAACTAGCAAGACATAAGCAGAAGAATATTTTACATTGGAAACTCAATACGAAATAGGAAGGATTAGGGAAGGACGATTGAAGGGAAATAACGTCAACATTTTCGCCACTTTCGATTTTCCACCGTTTAACTTATACTCTGGCAAATTTCTCTGGTTGTCAATTAGAAAATCGATCATGACTTACATTTGGAAGCTTTTGCAAACTTCTTACATATACAATAAGGTGCAAAAAGAGCATGCACAGAAAATCCTTAATAGTCCAAAGTGTGTGCGGGGTTTCGAGAAAGGATAACACCACTCACTTTCACGAGGAAGCCAGTGAAACCACCATCTGAAGAACGAGCTGCGGAAGTTGGATTTGTCCTTGCACGACTAGCCGATACAATTGGAGAGACGAGAATTGCACGAATAACAAAAGGAAGGAGAGTTTTAAAGTGTGTACGAGAAACGGAGATCGTCCGGTCCTCGCAGGCTCCGCTGGAGCTGCGAGCGAGAAGACACGTCGGTGGTCGGTCGCACACTGAACTTTCGAACGCGGGGATCCGACATCGGACTAGTAGTAGCGGCCGTAGCGGCGGCTTTCAACCCCCGCCAACCGGCCTTTCGGTAGCGAGCTTCCACCCCCGCCTCCCCCTCCTTCGCTCCCCTCCGCCCCCCTTGCCTGCGCCTACATCTACGAGAGACCACCCTTTTAACCCTCTCCCGCCCGCCCGCCCGCTACTCGCCACTCCAAACCGTCACCCATCGTCACCGTACACCTCGCGACGTTACCTGCAACCTGCAACCTGCAACCCCACCATACACCTTACTACCAACCACCTCCACACTCCATTCCACTCTTCCTCTCCTTCCTTCTCAGCCCCTCACTCTTTCTCACCCTCTCCCTCTCGAGCTCCTGTCCCCTGACACTCTCTTCCTCACCAAATAATACCCATTCAACTGTTTCTCCGCTCACATATTCTATTCTAAAGGTCTTTCCGCATTGCTCTGAAAATTTCGAAACTCCCTGAGTTCGAATTAATAGTGAGAATATAAATAACGAGACGATAGGATGATACTTAGAAGATACCTTTATTCATATTGTATGTGTATATATATATATGTATGTATGTATGTGTGTATATATGCATGTATATATATATTTCTTTGTTCTTGTGTACTTACTCGTTACCGCTTATAAAAATGTTAAATAGCATATAAATATATATGTATATAGGTTGTGACTTATTTACAGAGTATTTGGACGAATTCTATGATATATCATGTTGTCTTCGCATTCAGACATTCACAAGTTACGGATTATAAAAGTAGAATCTCGACAGTAGGAAAAGAATCTTGAAGCACTCAGATTCAGATAAGTGGACCCTTTAGCTGGTATAAATGTTACGAATGTGTATTTGGCGGTAAATTACATAAGCCGAGTAGAACACAACCCGAATGAATGAAGTAAACGTAAGAATGCCGCATTCTCTGCAAGCATCTGTCCGATTCTTAATCCCTTCATCGTTATAAATAATCCTTATACTTAGAATCTAAGATCAAGCTGCACTTCACAGACAATTCACTGTGCATAAATTATGAAATACTCTGGATCAGACTAGCCCCGTGCTGCAGGAAAGTGTTAGCAACCATGTTCAGTCGGTATAAGCGATCTCACTCATGAATTACCTCGTCTACTACGATATGGGTTCCCAATCTCCTCGTGAATACGGCGACCAGATGTATCAGATTTAATAACTAGGCCAACTCATTCTGCATAGTAGAGTGTGAAATTTTCTTACACTATTTGAAAGCCCATGCACTTACGAGTTTTCGATTACCAGAGGAAGAAAGGGCACAACAATCGTAGATCAGGTAGATTTTTTGCTTGCTTCAAGTGCACTTGCCTGACTTAAACTTAAGTACCACTAACTCTGCCTTATTAATAAATTCCCTTACAACACTGTGCTGTAATAACGTTTGTACAAAAAGTTTGCTTTTGTACGAAATTTCAAGTTCAGTCGACATTTACGTATTGGCCAGTAACAGTCGATGTCTGATGATAGCGCCTTCTGCCAGCAAAGTCTTCGTTCTCCTCGTTCAATTGTGCGGAGCAAGTTTCAACCCCTGGATGCACCGGGGTCACAACTATTTGTTCGTAGTCATACACTTTTCGCCTGGAAAAAGGAGATAAAATAAATTGGTCTATCCAGCTGAAATTTGGACGGCTCGCTGCATCGAGCGCCAGTTGATCCTGTAACGATAATTACCCCATAAGCCTCAAAAGGGAGATTTTCAGCCATTTGAAAAACTGGAACTCCGCCGAAACGCCCGGCTTAACCGCCGGATTAGCGTGGCCCACGTAACTCCAAACAACGAAAACAACCACAATATTCGCTATGGCGTAGCCCCAATGAACGAGAAACATTATAAGCAGTTTTACGAGGCACTAAAAAAAGTTTGCACAGTTAGCACTGTCATAATCCCTTTCCGAGGCTATAGATGAACTTACCCCCAGCAGCGAGAACCATCGATTGCATAATGGACTGTACCAATTCCCTAATTTATTGTGTATATGGACTTTGCGTTCGGGATCAGCAACACTAACATTATCATCGACACTCGGCGAGGAGTCAATGTAAATGTTGTTCTCTGACAAACTGGGGTTTCTCTGTAAATGCATTAAATGTAATATATCTTTCACAATGCGGGGGAGTGCAGTTATTGGTGATGCAATAAACTTACAACAAGGTTCTTGTGTCTTATTCTCTCCGGAAAGAGGCTGTCTAGATCGTTATCAGTATCAGTTACTGAATTATTCCTGCTTGCAGAGCCATAATTGCGATCGAAAGTGGGAGACTGTGATCGGAATCTCTGTTCTCGCGTGTGACGAATATCAAAGGTTTGGGCAAGTGCGAAATAGGCGTAATCCAAGCAAGCGTACGTCAGTAGGAACGGCATAGTTACAATGGGTGCGAGAGTATTAATTTGACCGGTTATAATGAAAGCTAATGTCACCACGGCGACCACTAGCATTGCATATAGGGGCACTTTATTCGGACCCCTCTGTAAAATTCAATATTTTCTTTTATCTCATGTGGTCCATCCCTTTAATCAGACTAAAATTTGCATAATGCCGCGCATAATTACCCCTCTCTGCAGGCAGCTCATGCCTGGTATAACATTCTGACTAGCAATCGATTGCAAGACACGCGGTGTCCCGTACATTGCACCCAAACAACTGCTGAATGAAGATACGTAAAGTCCCGCCAAGAGTAGTACTGAAATCGCCGAGACCTTGGACGCTATCATAAAATTGGTCAACAGAGCAGTTCTCGTACAGGTTGCAGCGAGGAACAATGAAAAGCACAGATACAATAGAGTTCTAAAAGCGGAAGAAGAATGCGAATTAAATATCATATGTTCTAGAATGGTGAATTCTTTACAAATCGCTCCCATACCCTGTGCCAAGAGCTGCTAGAGTCCCATTGGGAATATCTGTAGAGGGATGTCTCAAATCTCCGCTCATATTAATACCGGCTAATACCCCTGTTACCGTTGGGAAAAATACCCCAAAGACTTTAAACCAACTATAGCCGTCTTGGTAATTGGGAAATGTATTATTCTTTAGGTTTCCTGATAACCACCCCTCAAAACCAGCCTCTGTAATATGTGTATTGTTAAATTTTTTGGAATATCTCTTGAATTATGTAACTCGATCGGAACTGTGTCTTACCAACATTGACGTGAGTGAAACTTCCGACGATAAACTCAAGTCCGGCAAGAAGCAGAATCAACAGAAGTATAAATTGAAGTTTAACAACCCACTTAACGCCAGCAACATTGATTACAGATAATAAAACAACAGCGGCGCAAGCAAAACCGCGCTCTGCCCAGGCAGACTCTAAACCTACGAGACCAGCCATAGATTCCCCAAAACCTAAAACGTTTAGCGCGCAACCTACTGCCTAAAATAAGATCGATGAAGCGATTTCTGTTTGAAGGATTAAGCTCCGCCAAAATTAGTCTATTCCAATTCACCTGTCCGAAGCAATACAGCAGACCGATTGATCCTCCGAATCTCGAGCCTAAGACATGCGATAGTAAAAAGTAAACTCCCCCGCTCTCCACCCTGCATCGCTCGCAAATTCCAACAGCGGACAACACTGTCACCAATGCAATGCATACTAAAAAGAGGATCCATTCTTTTAATCAAGTGTACGACATACAGTACATAATATTAAATAATGAATGAAGGCTGTAACTAATCTATGTGTTAAACAGTTCTCCAATACTATTTGCACTACTCTTCTCATTATATAAGTCCCAAAATTTGGATGTCCATATGACAATGGGTATGAGAAAGTACACTGATTACCTGTACAGACAATGATTAATACCGCATTTAAGACCCCAGCCTGGCCTACTATCCATCCAGATCTCAAGAAGACGATCACTCCAAAAATATTAATAAGACAAGATGTGAAAACACCATCCCAAGTACCAAATAACACAGGCTGTGAGATAAAGAAGTTCGACTTCCACCAAGGATCAGAATTCTAAAATACCTTGAATTATAAGCTCGCTCCATTAAACTTCAAATCTTGTGTATGATCCTCAAGTCACTTACATATTCCTGAGCAAACAACTCATTTGCTCCGGTCTGATACATCCCTGGGCCAAAGTCTTCGTACCTCCTGCTCTCTCTCTGTGCCTGTTCTTGATTTTCTGCATCGTGCAAGCCATACTTGGACCAATCAACATCTTTATTACTTGCTACACCTGTTTGGCCATTCAACACTCTCCTTCCTTCACTTGGCTCCATCCTAGCAATCACTGCTTTTAAGTAATTGCTCACAACTGTTGCTTGTAATTCTTATTTCCCCCCAAAGTAAAAGCGTCAGTCTTCTTCGCGAGCCTCTTCTGTATACGCTCTACCGACATACAAAAAGGACGCTCCAAAATGCTTTGTATCTACTTATCGAACTCAACTGCTGTTATTTGAACCATCGTGCATGAACTCGCAAATTGGAAATCTCAAGTAACATTTTCTTGATAAAAATATCGTAGTATTATTCGCTAGCTGGTACACACGCAGCAGGTTAGAGTATAACTTCTAGACTAATTGGAGTCACATTAATTATGACGAATTCTGCGAGCGATATACCATCGGTGCCGAATCGCTTCTTGATTATCATTGTTCTATATCACTGTTATCGCCCAAAAGGCATCACCTACTGGTGACGTGTTGCTCCACGATAGAGACACCATTTTTCGGATTACCCCATCTGATGCTATGCATGCATGCTCCACACCTATAATGCTATTGTACTGGTGTGAGAGTTCTTACACTTCTCACGCTTCCCACACAATTACCCTGCCGCATCTCAACACTTTGTATATTTAAACATAGCACATTTCTATGTAGTACAATCACCCTAAACGAGTGTGTGTGCAATATACGGCACTTGACAAACACCTTTATGTACACCGATATACGAATTCATCTTCCCTACATATGTATTGTTTACTCAGTTGTGAATACCTTTCGTAAATCATCTTTCTCGAAATAAAGATGTATAATCTCTGATGTAATTCGCGAAATCTCCAGACAATACCCAATATACATATAGCATACTTGATGAGATACATGGGAATATGAGCTAATTAATGATAATACAAGATGTGGTGGTTTAAAATATACATTTATTCGTATTAATAATAGATTATAAACAAATCATACCCACTTAAATGTATTAATCTAGAAATACATTCACGCACGACCAGTCATTCTCAGATTCGTGAAGATAAAAAATCCTCAAATTGAATTTCGGGATTTATTAGGGCACCCTTCGAAAGGCGCATCATACACCGTGAATTGCGACGGTTACTCCGATCTCCAAAGAATTACATATATAGCAAACACTCGTCAGTCGTCGTGCCGGTGTGTATTTGTGTGTGTGTGTGTTCGTTCTGGCAACACAAAATCGTACTTTCTCTCGGGCCGATGTACGCGAGCCGAGATCCAGTGAGATGTAACAGTAATTCATAGGTCTATCTTAAAGCATGAGGTAATTTATTTACAAGGGAACTCATGCCCCCCGCCGCCACTTTTCGCCATTACTGAACTTTGTCATCTCCCGGCCACTTACACCGCATGTACCAATGCCCACGCGACCATTTACATTTTCCGGCGTGGCGAATATACTCTTCTTTATAACACCCTTCTTCGACGACTAGATTGACGATAAAACGGCAATGAAATGATCTGATAAGACATTGATAAAACATTGAGAAGTAGAGTATTTCTTTGATATACCTTGTTTGTGAATGCAAGCCATTTATTTTTTTCCATCTCACGTTCTTCTTCCAGTTCCTTAAATCGCTGAAGCTTCCTCTGCTTCTTCTTTTTGAGGTATTCTCTTTGTTTATTTGGATCGCCACCTGCAACTGCTGCTGCTTGCATTTTTCTGTGAAAAGAACATTCTGTCATTGATGCGCATAGGGACTGAACTTTCACCTTATTTATGCGCACCTATTCCAAAATAAGTTTTGTTGGTACAAACTAATTGAAATTATACTGTTATCAGCGTTTCCACCAAAATATACATGTTAAATACAATTCAAGAATAAGGAGATACTGTTTACCATTCACTAGCCTATAAAAAACATTTCGAACAAGTGAAGAAGTTCTCAAATATGTAACATAATAATCCCTATAAGAACTGAACCTCCTGCTTTCTTTCCATCCTGAAGAACTTTTACGTCTGCAAAAGTATAAAACAGGAATAATGATAGCTTAAGCAAAAGCTATCATTATTGTCATAATCTAAACAAAAAGAGATTGATTATGCTTGGTTGTCTCTAAAAAAAGAGATACAGATTATTGTGCAAGGAAGATTTTATATAATACAATCGATATACAAATTGGATGGATCTAACATTTCTTGTTACCTTTTCCTGGAATCCGACGATGTGCACAGAGAATGAGACACCAAGGGACAAATGAACAATTTATGGAATTTCAGATCGAAGCACAGCGAACAGTGGATCGAGTGTGGCCAATTGGGGATAAGGATAGGAGGAGAAAAATGAGTGATTAGTAAGCATCTTTTCATGGACAAATTAATCCATAAATTTGCTCAAAACAACTCGTATATACAGGGTGTCCAAAGAGTCAACTTGTTAAAAAGCTTAATTCGCATTTTGTTTTAACAAAACAGGAATAAAATATTATGGGCTAAACTTGTCCCTTTACACCCTGCATATGAAATGTCATAACAAAGAAGTATTGTCAATTTCTTATTTAGAATTGTTAATGAAATAAGTTAACTTTATAAGCCACTTACTTAGACTTTTGATCTGCCCAGTCTGAGGCTGGCCTCTTGGCTACTGATTTTAGTTGACTAAGCATTGTGACATCTGTGTTTTTATACTCATTAAAAGTAACATTTACAACACCATCCTCGCTTATTGCTTCTATGGTGGCCTCGTAATATCTGTAATGAAAAGAGTATTGTTTGAAAGCATTATTTAAAAGGCATGGCCACATAGGATGCAAGAGAGCAAGTATCATGCATGAGCAAATATAGATTGAATGTAAAAAACTTACTTTCCATCTTCGCTCCATGGTGCCATACATTGATCACCAACCTTCCACTTATTGGTCAGAACTGCAAGCAAAATAGGATCTTTAGCATCCATGCCATTTGCTTGTCGCTTTTCCTGTTGTTGTGATTTAATTAAGTCATGTGTCAGCTCTATTACTTCGTCCAGATCAATTTTCAACTTGAGAAGCTCTTCATTTGTGGGATCCGTTGTTAGAGCAGCCTCCACCTAAACACAGAGCAATATCCGAATTCGACAAAACATTCTCTCAATTATTTGCTGCTTTCCAGAAAAATGGACTCGCCAGCAAGCTCGAGTGTAGGTTAACTAAAAAAGCGAACAACACACCTGCTGCAGTTGGAGTTTGTAGTTCTGTAAGTCGTCCATGACGATGCCCAAATGAGCAATCAAATGGGAAGAATGAATCTAGCCCCTTTCCACCTGATCCTTTCGAAACCTTCCCTGTTTATCACTTCTGCCAGGTATCAGACGAGATGTAAGCAACCTCCCGCACACAAGCATCCGATGCTTGGCACTCAATAACTCACATCACAAGATGGCGATGTAATCGTAACGCACACATCCACACTGATACACACACCACTCCACATTCCTCACACTCTTCTACGCAATGCACACATTGAAATCCTTGCTCAATTTCTCCTCCACCAACACTACCAGTGATATATACGGATTTGCTCCAAAAAGTAGAATTTCTGGATAACTACTACTCCCTCCAAAAAACCTGTAGTCCGTATATTGAGTGTAGTATTCTATACAACTCTTAGAGTCATACACACCTGCTCTAGCTCTGTTTCTTCAACTGCGTTGAATTCAACAATTTATTAACGCGCGCGCATATAAATAAAAGGGTATGCTATAATATTAATATCAAGGAATATTTATTATTTACAATTAGTTCATTAATAATAAGTATATAGTAGTTTAAGGGACAATCTGCATGTATATTATATGTAAAAGTTTAGTAAAATTTTCGGTTGCGTAAAAGGCTACAAATTCCAATGAATAAGCGACCGCGCATTGGCATCCTTCAACTATCATGCCACGCGCTTTTCAAATTTAACCATATGTCTGTGCATGTAAAGCTATTAAAAAGTACAATTGGTTATTGCGTTACGCGAGATTACTTTTGAATGAAGCTGATGCTGGCGCTGCTCATGAAGTTCATGTTCATGTTTCAAGGTCGGATAATTGCTACAGTTTCGCATACGTACATACGCCACGAAAGGTTCGTATTGGTTCACATAAGTTCATACAACCACATACGTATAATGTTCAATGCAGCTGTTTCTATTGCGAGTGAGTGCTATGGTGTAAGAAGGTGTGTGAGTATGAGTAGTGCGGCACTTGGGTCATGACAAACACTGACGGCCAAGCTTCTCTGCAATTGGGGACGGCTCTCATAATTAATTCTATTCGACAATTATAACAATAGGCTTCCATCATGGCATACCCGGTAATTGTAGCTCTTGGTGCTTCGAAAGAAGTTAAAAGACTTTTGCAAGTCGATCAGTTTCACTTGACGCGTTTTTGGTTCGCACATCCTCTGCTCTTATCTTTCACTTGCGTTCCAAGTTCATAAGTAAACAATTTTGTATGAATAGTGGGTTGGTCTTCGTTGCTCAAGCAGCAGCATCATAAAAAGTTGTAATTAATTATTTTCGAAAATTCTCTAGCAGACTATGTACGGTGCAACTGATCCAGAGTCACAAGTGAGCCCAGAAGTTCAGCAGTGGTTTGCTGCAGTTGATAGAGATCGTAGTGGAAAAATCACAGCAACCGAATTAAAGGCGGCACTAGCAAATGGCCAGGGTGGAACGTTTTCAGACACAGCATGCAAATTAATGATCGGTATGATCCAAATACCACAGTAGGAAAGAATAGTGAAAGTGGGAAATCATATCTATCAGCTATGTTATAGGCATGTTTGACAAGGAGAAGAATGGTACCATAGATCTAATTGAATTTCAAGCGCTTTACAATTACATTAATGCTTGGCTTGGCGTTTTTCGTGGGTTCGATCATGATAACTCAGGTACCATTCAAGAGAGTGAACTCAACTCTGCTTTGACTCAGATGGGATACAGGCTCAGTCCAGACTTTGTACAATTTCTCATTAAGAAAAGTGACCCCAGTGGCCATAGCTGTATCACTATTGATCAGTTTATAGTACTGTGTGTTCAGATACAAAGATTTACAGGTGCATATATTTTATAATAATGTATACAGGTATCTATATATATGTATTATTATTCATAAAATGACACTTTTATTGTTTATTTATTGCAGAGGCCTTCCGTGTTCGAGATTCAGATCAAACTGGGAGAATCAGTATTGATTTTGAAGACTTCTTAGCTGTTGCACTCAACTGCAGTATATAACCATCTTACTATAATTGATTCTTGCAACTAGCTTGAATTTATTTTTCTATCAGGAATAGTAACTTTTAAGCACATAATTTATTTTACAAATGTATTCTTGTCCAATGTGAACTAGGTAAAGAAATCTGCTATAATAAAGTTCATATGTTTATGTTTTACCATACCATGCCCATGCATCAATGTAGCATAGAAATTGTGTAGAGCCCTTTTAATAGATAGAGATACAGGTCATAGGGTAATAGGTTGCTTCGGTACTCGCATTAGATTGATTGAATAATGCGGAAATAAATTACTAACAAGCGAGGATATTAGAATGGGAGGTAGATAGTTATATATGTTGGATGGATGAGTAGATAAATAGCTGGACGTATGTATGTAGATCAATGTAGATATGTAAAGAGGAGGATTGAACGGATTCAAACGGATCGCGCGTCGACATGTTAGCCCTCTGTGAATGAATGAGTGAGTTGTGGGTCATGCATGAAATGGGCCAGGGAAGCGCTAGCATCAAAGGTTGGAGTCTGGCTGAGGAAGATTCTGTTCTATAGGCGTCCCGTGAGTTTTGTGCTTCTGCTGCTCGGTAGTGCTCGGGTGCTGGTAGCCAGTCGGTAGCCAGTCTAGTGAACATGGCCGAAAACAATGGCAATGGTTGTTGAGCTAACTTTGCGTTCCCTTGGCACTTGTCAACAAAGAAGTTACCTCTAATCGGGAAGCAAGCGAGCCGGAGCCCACAGTCAAACGTGAGTAGCGTTCTCCGTTGGCTGGGCAGTCTGCCCTCTCGCCCGTTCGCGGACCGGCCGATTCCAAATCTTCTAGACTTCCGAGTAACACCGAGAGAGCTATCTCGCGCCTACCCTCTCATTGTCAGCAGTGAGGAGGATACTCGCTCGGTGTGCGGTTCTCTCTTCCTGGCACCATTTACTCCTGTCATTTCGACGGCTATCACTGAAAATCTCAATGGCGTACAACCGCAGCCCTGAAAACCATTAGGAAGAGGCTCTCCTTCGCACCATTTCACTCCACGCGGCTTCACTCCAGTCGCGAGACGCAATTGCTCCTTTCGGAAACTTATTCCCATCTTCATCAGCGTTCACCCTTTATACATATCTATATCACCCCGCCACTAGCCTTCCGATTCGTTCGATTGATCATTTCATTCAAAGCATCTCCGATCCTTCCTGCAATCCTGCCACTCATTCATTCCTTATCTCCTGAAAGCCTGCTGATGATTCTTCTCGACATCTCAGCCCCCCAATTATTACGAATTGATTTTGATGGGCCATAGGATGCGACAGTCTGCTGACATTGAAGATAAAAAGGCTCTGACTCACAAAAAGTACATACTAGCAAGTGCCCTTCCGAGCTTCCCGAGTTTTCTTAGTTCTCTCGCACGATTTCGCATTCGAACCAACTCCCTCCGAGTTTCTGCATTTTCTTCCCCCTGAGCGATCATTCCTTCTAATCCTCGTTCGATCTATGCCAACGCCACAGATACACCCGACCCCACACAATGCATTCCTCTCCCGCGATAGTTACTTAATAATTGCTTATTATCCGAACGTGTTAATATGAATACATAAAATATTCATAATCTCTTGGGAAGGATAAGTCAATGATGAATCCAACAGTAGTATAAATCAGGCACAAAATTTCACGTTTCGTACGCGCCTTCCGAACATTTTCTTCGTATTAATTTCCATAATTAATTGCTTGCCTTTTATTTATTGGAATCTAAACAGTTAATTCAATCTTAATACTTTATTATTATGTAATGTATTAATATCAGAGAATGTGACATAGTGGGAAGCAGTGAAATTTTATTTTACTATCGTAGAACGATAATACATATGAAATCTCATAATGTAAATAGATAAATACTATTTGTTACAGGCTATATATTATGGCAACTGCTATTCAAAAGAATGGCATGAAACCTTTAACAAATAGCTCTTTGAACCATGTTGGGGATGTCAATAGCTTAGACAATGCGAACATATGTACAGAGACAAAGAATGAGAAATTGTTCGATGGGCAAATTCAGCCTTTCGTGGAGCCAGCGGAACAGGAGCCACGTGAAGTGGATATTGTTATTAATAATGTAGTCTGTAGCTTCAGTGTTAGGTGTCATTTAAACTTAAGAGAAATCGCACTCAATGGATCTAATGTGGAGTACAGGAGAGAAAATGGGGTAGGTATTAGAAGGGATTGGCCGGACAATGAGTTTTGGCCTTCTCTTAAAGCATGTATTTCACAAGAAAGGTGAAAAACAAAAATCGAAATGATTTTTTAGATGATTACAATGAAGCTGAGGAGACCATACACCACTGCATCTATCTGGTCATCCGGTAAAGTGACTTGCACTGGAGCAACTAGCGAAGATGACGCGAAAATCGCAGCACGACGATTCGCGCGATCTCTGCAGAAACTCGGATTCAATGTTCGATTTAATAATTACAGAGTAGTGAATGTGTTGGGCACATGCTGCCTTCCATTTGCTATCAAGATAACATCATTTTCGTTGTATCATAAAGAAAATGCAGAGTGTGTATACCTTTTATTATATCGTAAAGGTAATGCCCTTCTTGTATTCTGGTTAATAAACATTTGGGATATTTCCTTTTTGTTTAGTTACGAACCAGAGTTGCATCCTGGTGTCACATACAAGTTAAAGGATCCAAAAGCGACGTTGAAAATATTTTCTACGGGCAGTGTCACTGTTACAGGTTTGTGTCTATCACCCAAATGTTCGATATAATTATCAATATGTCTATACTTTATGTAATACATTGCAAATTTGTCTGACTTTCTGCAGCGCCAAACGTCGCGGCTGTTCAAAAAGCGATCGAATACATTTATCCACTAGTCTACGAATTCCGCAAGGAGAGAACAGCGGATGAGGAGCACGCATTGAAGACGAAGAAACGGAAACTGAACTTCGAGAAAGATTATCGGGACAAGTTCCTACACGATCCGGATTACGTATACGACGCTGTGTGTAGCGACGAGGAAGAAGTCGAGGGGGGTGAGAGTGATGCCAGTTGGGACTGATCTGTTTACCTTGTCACTCTTCTGTTAACTGTGAAACTGTTATGCTACCTTGTTCTTTGAATAATAGATACCTACCACACTGTGTAAAAAAGTGTTACCGCAAAAGAGTGAAGTGAAAAAAAAACATTCTTTTAGTGCAAGAGACAAATGTGTGAGTGTCTGAAGGACAAGATCGCACGTACGTGTGCTTTAATTATAATTATTGTAATATCGATAGACCGAACTCAGTTTCATCAACGAAATGGACGTATCCCCATCACTTTTTCGTTCGCATTCTATCAACATATACGCGAGACAGTTATTAATTATGCAGCGACTTCCTATAGGAATCAACTTTCGAGCGTTTATTTAAGGATTTCAGAACTTGTCCTCGACAGAAGCTTAGTTAATTTAAGCGAACGCGAGAACGTGCTCCATCGTAAGTAGACTGCTTTTCGATCGACTCGAAAGGGCGACTGCGATAAACGCGCTTCTTAGACCATTCTTTTCTCGTTATAGTAAGTCTCGTTTCGCGCATCGTTACAGTGTAGCGTCGCCGTACCCGGCGAAAGCGCGTGTAAATTATCCCACTTGTTTACTTTAACTCTTTCTATCTCATAGATATATATCTATTTTCGCTTAATTAACTTACTGTGCCAAAGATGGATGTTCAAAATTTGAGGCAAAGTGATTAAGGGTGCCACCTTTGAAGCTGAGAATTTTGTGCATTTTTTTTATGATTAGCTTTCCCATTGCTATCACGTTTCATTTCACTGAACATGAACACACACCCTACTAGTTACATTTCGGTTCATGTTGATAGACAGTCGAAAAACACGCATAAATTGACAGACTTAATTCTGTGTCTGACTCTGCAAGTTCTGTGCTCTGCACTGCTTTGCTTTGCACTGCTCTGCTCTGCTCTGCTCTGCTTTGCTCTAAGCCCGTGGAACACGCAGTGATAACAGCCCACTTTTGGTAGCAGATATATTTTCAAGCTCTTTTCCTACATTTAGCTTTTTATGCAAGAACGAACACCGTTACAGGGTAGAACGTTTGCTTTTACGTGGTTACGCGGAATTTATAGTAGAACAGTACAAACTGTAATTTTCCTTACATGTACATTACTGATGTACACGCACTTCAGTAGAACAAATAACTCTCGCACTGAGTGATGACTACAGTTAGATTTTGTACAATTAGGGACGGCTACTTTAGTATTTCTTTTAAGAGACGCATGAGCAAATGATCAAACAGGAGACGTTTTTCTTTAACAATTGTGGGCTGTTTCATGTGAGTACCATAGGCGGAAGTATGTACAGTAAACAGTTCACTACCTTTGTGTAATGGTAATTTCGTAAAATTGATAGAAACCCGGTTGCAGTGTCCCTGATATTTATCTCGTTTTTCGTGAGTGACTTTCTCTCTCTCTCTCCCCCTCTCTCTTTCTCTCTCTTCGAAGAAAATGTCTGAACGAGACACACTGTAATGTAATTAGCGTAGTTATCACCACTTGTATTTCAGAGAATGCATTCTGTAATGGCAAAAGGTTTACCGGCATCCTCTTTCTTGGGGATTCATAGCCCATTGACACGAAGCAACACGTCACAAACGTCGGGAGACTCATATATGATTTCTACAGTAATGTATTATTGTTCTTTTTGTAATAGTCGCCAAAACGTGCGCACGAGATCTTATCGCTATTTATTTATCATTCGCAGTAGTATCCTCTCACGATAATAACAGCATTTTTCCATCATGTCATTCTCTCATTGATATTAGCCTTCACGAGATGATCGGGCTGTCGCACCAATCCTTATAATAGTTAACTTCCATTTGCTCTTACGACTCGCTGATACTTATGAAACACTGAGATCCTCGATTATAAACAATCGACAACGGTAGAGGGTAACAGGGGAAAGAGAACAGTATAGGAAGACAGTGCTTCACTGTGCATCACAATTGATTTCGAAGATTTCCTTTTCTTCATCCGAGACCGATCACTAGCCAAATTTTATACCAACGACACAATCAACCTACGAGATGTTCCCCGCTCTATCTTAATTATTTAAGCGCAGCAGTGTGATCGTTCGTGGAAACACACTTGTAAATAAATCTATTTCACAGGAGGCATACTAGTATCCAATTAGCGGTAACACATCAGGCGCTAATTCTCTCCGATGAATAGCAGCAAATACTTTAAACTTTAAACTTTAAACTGTGTATTGAAGGATACCGGGCATGATCGGCAAGTGTAGGTGCAAGAGTAGAACGGGCAATTGTAGGAGATATTCCGAGAGGAGAACTTAATCAGAACTTCGTGCCATAAAATGAAATCATTTCATTAAGCTTTTGCTTTGAATTCTCATAATTTCGCGATTGTGCGTTCTTTTTATACGGGATGGAGTGAATTTTTATGAAGCTAAAGTCACTGCCCTTAGTGTACTTGGCGCGGGAATCGATAATACTCGATTCACTACCGAGTACATGACGCTCACTAATGGTGCAAATGCATTAAGTTTGTCCCTTATAGTACTTGATTTGCAGTGGTACTGTACAGCAAGAGAATCACTAGGCAAAGCAATTGGAATTCCTTCGTAATGATCGGTATATTGTAAGACATTATGATAGACAGGAGAAAAATTCCGCGTCCTTGTAATTAGGGATTTTGTACACGGATCGCTCGGCTGCTAGTTCATATCACACGTATGATTAAAGGAAATATTTCATAGTTCAGTTGAAACTTATAATCACTTTGGACAATTCTTTATAGTCTGTTGGCCCAGGCCAAATTGCAATACGTCTATAGCGTTATGTTACTTCTTGGTAGCAATAATCAAAAATGTTATATCGATACGTAAGTACTTGATCGCCTTTTGAATGAGATTAGAAATGTCAAGTCACAGAAATATCCCTTTCTCTTGCAAACCACGAATCTGCGAGACACGAAGGAAAGAATGTGCTGTATAACAATTGTGTTGAGCTCTAATAGCAATCAGTTTGAAAAGCTGAAGCTACGAAGAGATGCAGTGATCTGATGCTTTGTAGAAACGAGCACGCGTTGTTTGGGAAGTTGGTTAAAAAATGCGACGCACACTAAAAACTCTGGGAAGGTCTGCTACATATCACATAGCAGACAATGATCAATCATATCATAACAATATTTAAAACGAGAGAACTTGTAGCGTGATCTTGTTTGCACCACCGAAAGAAAGGGACGATTGTTTGTCTAAATTTGCTAACCAAGTATCTCTACGATTGTAAGCTACTTTCGTTGATTGTCGACTAACTGCCAGTTCTGTCCTTGCGCTGCTAACCGGCTAGCTAACTATAAACCTAACAAAACTCGCTGAGGTGCACAGAAAGTAAACATTTTCTTTTGTTCCGGCATCAGTTAATTTTAATTGAATGTCAATGTCAAAATGGTACCATTTTCTTTGCACGTCAGTCTACTTGATTAATGAACTACAAAGCCCGACACAATTTGTCAGTACCAGCATAGACGAGTGAGAGAGCCGAGGTAGTATCGAATCACACTTATATTTAAGCCCTCGAACGAGGAGTTATTTTGCGTAGCTGTGTATACAACTGCCAAGAAATGACGATTATCATTGTTTGCTGATTGCTGCGTTCTCCCAAATTCTAATGGAATAGGGCATTTTGTTCGTGCGAATGTATGACAATAATACACGCCATCGCGATCGCATCCCCCACTAGAACTTATTAAACTCTCGACAATTACGAGTTTCTTTTTCCTATCTATGGTTACTGTTATCCTACTTTTACATTTGCGGCAGTACGCAAAGCATATGGGTAATAGCAATCCGCGACTTCGGAAGCGGTTGTACATAGATTTCTGTCTAACGAGGACATCACCTTTGTGTGGCGCACCGCCGGCCAACAACACACATCTCTCTGGTTTTACTCGTGAAGACTGCTATTACCTTGTGCTCTGGATGCTGCATGGATTTCATGGTTGTGTAACTAATAATGACGGTAGAGTTTATGCAGCATAAATAAGAGAGCAATAAATTCGTGATTGACGATTGATCAGAGAACAATGTACACTTTTACCAAACACGACACACGCACCTCTTCATTTCCAGACACGGCACTTTACATTCCAGGTATAATATTTATTTATCTGTCACTACTGTGCTCTAGTCGGGAATCCCGCGTTTATGCCAAAGACACCTCCATTAAAGTACATTCTAACTTAAACTAACATAGCAGACGCTACACTTTTTGCTCAAGAGTACGAATCCCCGATATAAATGACTCTTCTGCAGTGAAGATCACGATGCCGCTTCACCGCAAGTTTACTTAATAACATTCGAGATTTTGGTAAAGGTGCACATTCCATACCCTAAAGATCTTACGTGTGCACTATGATCATATCTATGCGCGAACCCTTTTCTATGAATCCCCCCGGGCAATACTCTAACTTCGGACACCCTAGCATACTTTTATGTATATAGGTAATTAGGCGTATATGTAATACCAATGATGTCTGCGTGGAGAATAATTAATGCCACAGGACGCGAAAAGTCTTAGAAGGTACAAATAGGTAGACCTCGATGTTTTAGGGAGTCTATAATTAGTAGAGTGGCAGTTTCTGATAAAGCCTAATATTTCCTCCATTACTCAACACTCAACTTTTATTTCAAATCAACAGATTCACTGTCAAAGTATAAAACTCTTTCCTAAGTCTTACATAATTATTATTTGATGCTGTCCTTATCCTAGACTTTGCGTATTCATGAAATGTAAAACATTTGTTACGATTATAGCAATACATTAAGCATTATTTAAATATATTTCACTCGAGTATAAAGTATTGCCTTGAAACCATTCAATTCACTTGTCCAATGGTATATCGATATTAGAATATTTCTCATCCACCCAAAGGATATATTGGTATTTTTTTATGGATCATTAAACCAATGTCATGTGATTAGGATGTGTGAGGCAAGAGAACTTTGCGTCAATTTAGCGAAAGTTCTAATCAGTCAAACAATTGGTCATTACCTTTCTTTGGCACGGTGTTAATTATTGCTATGATGTGCTGTACTATTTTAAAGGATACTAAGTTAACGTATGCACCCATTACGCAGAAGCGTAATGCATTAATTGTACGGCCTCTTATAGAAGCAATATTTAAGTAGGTATTACGACTGATTGCTGTAGGAAATGCTACTACCTGTGAGAAAGGAAAAGTGGATAAGCCTCCTGTCAGTAACGTTATATGTAAGGGAGAAACTCATCTGGGTTCTTTAAGAAAAGAACAGAATATCATCCAACATTTTTTGACAACAAAATTACTTCACAATAGAATTTTCTTCCCCACACAAGCTTATGTGTCAAGCTTCTGTCATCTTATAAAACTCCTTCGAAAAAAACTATCGACAACGCATGGTAAGCGTTCATTAAAAAGAAAGGAACTTTCCTTTATACCAGTTAAGTTATTGGCTCACCCCTTTCAATGCGATTAATAGACAAACAAAAACGCAAATAAGCAATTTAATCCCTACGGAAAGCAACGCGGAGTTTCCACTCCGTAGTGTAGCGTTAACATATTACTTATATATATGTTAAACGGCAGATGAAGTGCACGGGAAAAGAAGAATACAAGCGGCGAATAATGTTAGTGCGAAGGCATTCGTAATAATTTATATATGACCTACGGTTAAGGAAGTATCTATACAAAGACTGTTAAATGAGCTGTAAAGTTTTTATGTAAATCAGAGAAAATAAAATAAAGCGCTATAATTAATACGTCTGGGATATGCCTTGAAAGTGATCCTGTTCCAGACTCATTAAAACTATTTTCACGTTTCATCATCCTGTGGTTCTTCCAGGTCCAAATAGGTTACCAAAAATTCTGCCACCGCTGGATAATAGCAGTTTGCTACAGCTAGGCAATCCTAAAAAGGAAATTACACGTAATCCTTGAACGTTTCATGAGGTAAGCTTCCCAATCGTCCTTACATTTGGTGTACTGATATTCAATCCTTTTTTCCTTAATGTAATTATGAATGGTAGCACTGCATAGTGATTCCTTATGTTTAACATTTCATCCAAATCGCAATCACTGAACTCTTCGATTATTCTCTTTGGTAATGTTCTTAAGAAATAAATTTCCTTATGCTTGGAGAATGGCTGCCAATAAGTTCTAATTAGAAACTCACTTGGATTGTCCAATTTGCATTTATAATGATTACAATGTACCTGACTATACCACAATGCAGTTATGATGTCACTAGCATATGCTGACAGTAGTGCATCAATCTTTTTGTACGATTCCTTTTGCTTCGATTCTTTTAATTTTAATGTCCGATTGTGGTACCTGTATCAAGAGAAAAATATTCTCTTAGAATCATTACGCTGTTAACATCAAGCACAGAACTTAATACCTTTTCAGCAATCGACACACTTGAGACAAAATCGCAGTACTTTTACTAACACTACTTCCATAGATAATGGGAGCAGGCGCAACAGAAAAGAATTGTTTATTGCTACGTTCTTCGAGAATACCAATCTGCGAACATGGAACGAAAGTCAGTGTTGAAATATATAGAAAACGCTAGGAGATAAAAGAACATACTTCTTCGTAAAAGGACAGAGCCTCGGCAAGTAATAGATTATCGTAGGCATGTATATGTAAACCGGAAACGATTAAATCTTTGGCAAAATCAACGAGCAGTGGATGAATATCCTCCAAATTATCGCTCGGAGCTTGCCCCAGAAATGGAGATGGAGTGTTGTAAATGGGCTCAGCGAATTCCTGATGAACAAACTACAATAAATTGATTAGTAGATGAATCTTGAAAGAAGAACTTAAAAGAAGGAAGTAGAGTATGAGAGAAAACATTGGAAGTATACCAAATTAGTAATCAATTTCTTCAATGTGTTAATTATGACACATTTCATCTTCAATCCTGAAGTAGCATACATGTTTTGAATGTGATCCACTACCCTTTCACGTAGCTCTGCAGAGACAATATTGAATTAAGAATGGTACAAGAGAGTTGGCATTTGTGATTGGAATAAACATCTTATTAATGGAATACCATCAATGGATAATGAAACCATCCATTCTAATAATGCTAATAGGTTGTATTCATGCTCCCCCGTTCTTAAACTCATATATTTGTCAAAAAATAAATTAACTATGAGTAGACCCTGCTGCATGTACCTGGAAAATTCGACAGTCATACTGAGCAGTTTTTCCATCTCCGCAATAGAGAATTTTCCATTTTCTAGTATGAATCCTACAAAAAATATCTCTAGTTTAAGACTATAACATCAAGTGCTTGGTTTAGCCATTGCATATACGTAGTTATTCTGGACTTTACAAGTGTTACCTCTGGTGAGGGTGTTGTACAAATTGTATACAAATCTACTTTGGTATTGAATGTCTGCATATGTAAGTAAATGGTATCCAGCCATATTCGACAGTAAGGAAACTGCATTGCATGGTAATTCAATACTGCGCTGATATTTCGCTAGCTCCTCAATGCTGAAATACATATTTTTCAGTCGAAGATGTAATACTTTAATTATGGGATAGAAATACATACTTGGAAACATCGAAAATAGACTTTGTGTCCTGATCTTTGAATATGTTTGATCCAATCTGAAAGTATCCGACCGATGGAAGGAGTGGCTTTGCATTCTGACTGTTTTGAGTTTGACTCGCCTGTAAATATTGATAGCTATACCAAAATTCAAGACCACTATACTATAATCCTATCATTATAATCACTTCAAAGGCATTCCAGTTAAAAATATCTTGTCCTGTATCGCGTATGCCTCTGATCTCCGCACGATCCCTTGCCTCCTTAAATTGCAATCTCAATATTTCTGGGATTGGCTTCCAGGCACTTTCTATGTTCATCGATGGAATTTTTTCTGGCACCAATTCGGGCTTATATGATTTAAATAATCTAAATAAAAGAGTAATGTACATCAGTGTAGAATAATTGCTGAAATAAAGAAAATCTGCTTCTGCAGAGATACTCACGAAAGCAATGCAATTATATGTTTTGGTGGTTTTGTGTATTTCTGTTTGTGGACAAGCAGCCTAGAAACTGCCCTCCTTGTAACATCCTCGGGTTTGGATAGTATATATATTAAATATGCTACGTGCTTTTCCTAAGGAGTTTTAAAAGTAATAGAAAATTCGAAAAATGATTTCATTGGTGTAATTGGAACAAAAATTACCAATCTTTCTTTTTTAAGCATCACATAAAAGAAAACATCATAAAACAGATTGATTATATTTCTGTCTATCAGTTGATATTCATGTAATCCTAGATGGACACAAGAATGTTATATTACGATTTGAAATAGGACTCAATGGATGAAAACTAAAATACTCTTCTTAATTACCAACTATCCACTGTATGATTAAAGTGCTCACAGTAATCTGAATGCTATTGACATGCGCAAGACACCATGTGATTAATAACTTTGCTGGTTTCTCTGGCATTTTATACATTGGATTCATACATTTTATTAACAGTGTTGTCTTTGATCCACCTAATAATGTTGAGACGACTTAGATGGAGTAAAATATGAGAGCCTTATAGCTAAATCACTATGCCTTTAGATCTATTATTGATAGGAGAATTGCATGATATTCAGAAACTGACCTAAGTCACCCTTGATAATAATGTCTGTAAGTAATTTAATTTCCTTATCATCCAAGCCCTTTGTGGCTGCCTTCTGCCGTAATATTGTGTGAACCTCACTAAATGCCCCATACCTCTGCCCTTTATCTGCCAAGCATTTCAATTTCAATATTAAACTGCTTTCCTACTCAGTCGACTATTTTCAATGCAACACAACATTCTACCTTTAAGAACTTGCAAGTGACTGACACAACTCGGATTCTGATCAACCATATCTATCGCGCTTTCCCTATTAATTACAATAATACTTTTTATAGTTTATTTATCATGTGTCATTCGGTGCATGTCTGGAGCGCAATGTAACGCATCTCATGCGTCCTTTTGATCCTTATTATCCTATTTTTGAGCACCGAACGCTGTCAACAACGAGCGCTGCGAGAGGCGCCACTGCATAAATATACAATATCCATCGAACGCTTAGTAAAACTCAACCCAGTAGAACTTAGAACCGAGAACTAAGACTCATCATCGCGTTTCAGTCCGATTGCTGTCTGTAAATTTCTACACATTTCTATAGCAAAATTTTGTTCAAAATTATGTGCAAAATGTTCTATAGTAAAATTGATCTATAAATCCTGCAGATTGCTGCAGATTGCTCGATTGATCTACTATAATAATGCCGACAATGTACTTATATAGATATTGTAAATCATCAGCAATATGTATACAGATGATAGATATATAAAATTTTCTACAAAAATTGTGTTTCTATATATATTGTATAATTGAAAGCTTTTCTTTTGGAAGGAACTAATAATTTTTGTAGTTTTCAATCAGGTGGAATAGGATATTATACATGGCAGCTTGTCGACGACGATGCAATAAAGTTTTATATGATAAAAGTAAAATAGAATGAAATAATATATATATTATATGATATAATAATTTTATAATATGTAAACGCGAGTCTGCTGCGTCCTGATCGAGAGAGTGCGGACCGGCTCGGCTCTGGCCTGGCGCAAGAATACCAACGTGATTTTGTGCGAGGGTGGTCGTGCTAGAATAATAATAATTATACAACGATAACTTCATCATCAACTGAGCGCGCTGTCAACGGAAGGGCTCCCGAAAAATGTGGGAATGGTGCGGGGCACGCACCGTGCTTTTGCTATTGCAAGTGTTAGTTTAACCGGACGATCGTGGAATCATGTGGCCAGCGCGAGCCGATATGAATCGTGACGAGTGTAGAAAATATTTGCGCTACCTCGGTAGGGTTATGCCCCAGAATAACACACTCTTTTCTTTTGCCTGTTGGTCGAACGCTCGAATGCTTTCTTCACAGCACTCAACAGCTAGCAAAAAGCTAGAGACTCGGAAGCCTTGATTCGCATTTAGCGATCTTCCCTTGGCTTCTCGAATCACCACTCCAAACTTTCTCAATAAACGACGATGCACCCTTCTCAGATGCGCTTTTCGATTTCAGTCTTGTTTCTCTTCGCCTTCCTCAATCCATTTTCCTAAAAGTTACTTAGGTGCATTGGCTAGTTCAGTCCTTGGACTATCATAAATAATACGATCTTCTCCTAATTTGAAGCTTGTGAAACGCGACCACTATCTTGCCACCTTGACTTTCTGTTCCTTTACGTTTTCCGCTTATTAAGACTTCTTTAAGCCTTTCAATCACATCGATGGACAATGTTTTCCCTTAGTTTTCTCCTTCTGTTCGTTTCATTCTCTGCCGATTGTTTTGCACGTCGTATTACACTGTGCTCCAATTCCATTCGCTACTGTAGACCGAAATATTGTGAATAAAAAATGTCCCTGACAAGATCATGTGCTTCCTTCTGCAATACAGAATTGGATGCTTATGGGAGTATGGTGTCTGTGTTACGTGCTCAAGGTCCATTTACCAGTGAAAAGCAGAAACTACTTCAAGAGCTTGCCAGGGTCCTGCACATCTCCAGCGAAAGGCATCGTGCTGAAGTGAGGAGAGCTGTCAATGATGAGAAATTGACACAAATAGCTGAACAGTAAGTAGGTCTTTTTAATAAATCCCCTTAAGCGTATAAAGAGCAATGCAAGCTTTATAGTTGCATTTGCTGCATAGGGCTGAGAGAACTTGAAATAATAATATCCTAATATTAGATGAGCAGATGTGCAATTTTTATGGAAAGAATCAATAATTTCCACTTAGATTAGGTGGCCCAAACACTGGTATAGATTGGACAATAGAAGGCCGGCGTGTTATTCCTTTGTTGCCAAGATTAAAAGCAAGGTCTGCATTCACAACACTAGCCAATAGTCTGTCACTGGCAACAGCAGCTGCGAATGACCGGAAACCCCACATCCTTGAAAAGATAGAACAATCAAAAGGTCTACCATATTTACAAGAAAATACATTATCTTCTTTCATAAATGTATAGATTTTAAGTTATAAAGTAACTAGTCTACATAACAGAACAACCATAAGTTCTGCTTTCCTCGCTTTCACTCTATTTATTTAAACATTCACTATATAGACGTCATAGTTTTATGACAATGCTGACTAGTTGTCTGTTTATTCTGCCAGATATTTATGAATCTCGAATAAAAATAAAGCAAGAAGAAAGTTCATCAGATACCGATGAAATTGTACCTGGTGATGATGAGTCTAGTAATGATAGGATATGTTTGGAACAGGCAAGTGCAGTTCAATTTAGTTTAGTTTAGTTTGCATAGAGCGCATTATACAACATGAGGATAAAATGAGATTTGTTGGGTTGCTGGCAGATCGGCTCTTTACAGCAACCAGATTTTGATAGACAGTGTAGCAATCATGACATTGTACAGTTGTCTATCGCATCTAGAAAAAGGAAGTCTCCATCCCCACTGCCAACACTACCACCACATAAGGTATTCAACACTCGGGCCAAGGAATTCTACTTTATTTACTGATCAATATGTTTATAATTGTAAATAAATTCTATTATTATGGCATTGTCTAGGTGCTAGTAACATCACCAGGTTCGATAGGAAACTCAAATCATTGTACTGAAAAACTAGTAGCTGAGAATGCAGTTGGGCATTTACAAACTTCGTTAAGTTCGCAACATGATATTACTTTAATGCCTTCGACAACAAGTTCCAACAGTTCACGTATCTTAGGTAGACATCTTTTTAGAATACAAGTATTTTACTTGAAAGTCTATTTAGAGAGTTTATTTGCTTAGCTGATAATATATTACATCCTCTAGATTTGGTGGAAATGGCAAAAACAAATGTGACTAATCATACAAGTATACAAACAAGTGATTGCATAAGTACACCAACTGTGTGTACTGCAAGTACATTGAAAAGTAAAATCACACCAGTGGTTGTTCAGAATAAGCTCAATACAAAGGTAGTAGCCAGTCATAAAGTAGCAGGAAATTCATATTCTACGTCCACTAGTAATTTAAAGTCAAGTACTCAAAATGTACAAACGAAAGAAGGTATATTAACTATTGCCTTACTTTCAATTCTTATTTAGTCTATAACAAATTCATGAATAGGAATATTTTCATTTACTGTAGAATCAAAGGTACTGAGTGTGTCGCAAACTTTGCAAAAGAAGTTGACTTTTGACCATATAATAAATACAACTTCGTCTTGTACAAAACGTGTCATATCAGTAACAACATCGAGTGCAAAGCTTGGTCCGGCTAAAGTAGCTACATCAAGTAAGTTTTTCTCAACGTGATAGATGCGTACGCATAATGATGTTTTCGATGTAATCAAAGTAATGTAACGAAATTTATCTGCTCTAGATAATTCCCAGAGGGTACCTGCAATCTGCCCGGGCACGACAGTATCGAGTGGTCCTGGGCCACCTCATTCGACAGAGGCAGCATTAAGTTGTACAAAATTGTCAACAACGCTTAATCCTCAGATCACTACCAAGACGGTACTATCAGCTTGAGATGATTCCGTAGTAAATGTTGCGTTGAACAAGATATTTTTATTAATAAAATTAATTGTACTATTTATAGGGTGTTACAGTGAATTCTAATAAATGTGTAAATATAAGCCAACACCCGAATACGAAGCTAGCGACTAAGACAAATGTAATTGTCATACAGAAGGGCCACACTAAAGGTGTAACGCTTTCCCATGCAGGCAAGGTATTTTCATAAGATCAAGTTAAAATAGTCACTGCAACTTTAATGTCAAGTATTACATGTTTTTCTGCAAATTACACAAAAAGACAACTGGTAGAAGATCCTATATTACAGGAGGTATTAGGAAAGGTGATAATGGGTGGAAAGAACTTATGTGTTACAACGCAGAATAGCGGAAACTCTGTTGGTGTAATACCCCAGCAAGTGGCAATGAATAATGGTGATCAGTCCGCAGATCCAGTATCAAGTCGAAACTCAACGCATACAGAATCTACGAACTCTAATGCAAAGGTAACGCCTTCTTTTTATGAACAGACTAATGAGCCGTTTGTTTTGGAATGAATTAGTGCATACACATTGTATTCTGAATATAATATATTTCACAATCCATGGTATCTCATTCTCAAGTCACTTACTCTGCAAAATTTCAATTGTACTTCATTGTACTTCCAGCCCGGCAATACGATTGTGTTCAATCTTCGGCACGATGTCTCGGAGAAGAAGAAAGTACTATCTCAGCTCCTCGACTCATCCAGTGTCCTTACCTCAGAACCTAAGACTGTGATACATAATACGAATGCCCGTTCGCTGAAAGAACAAACGAACAGTGATTTATGTATAATTGATAGCGATGAGACTATTACTGGCTCTAGTAGCGATGAAAATGCAGAACGGTCAGTATGTCAAAAACCCAACTACTATTCGGCCAATTCTGTCAATGGGAAGTTATTGCGAATCTCTGATATTACAGGAACGATGTAAGCGAATGCGAGAATGTGAATTTCCACGAAGTAAATTCGATAGACTCTATTGATTCTTTGGAGAACGCCGAAATAGTGATAGATACAAGCCAGCTAACAGAAGGTATATCGATACTTGTAGTATATGTGTATGGAGCATGAGAAAAAGGTTTCTAATTCCATTATTACAAAAGTTAACATTCTGTGCAGAGAATGATGTCAGTGACATAGAACTGAAGCAGATCATGTGCACATCGGAAGTGGAAGTGGACGAGAAAAACCTGGCAGCAACCGAGATTAGTCTCGACAATGTACAATATGTGGTGGAGGGGAGCGAGAACTATATTTTAGAGGAAACGAGAAGTCCGATACTAACTATAAGTCAAACAAACGTAATTGACAACACGTCATGAGTAACAGTATTTCACGAATACAACAGTTACCTTCACGGATATTTCCTCTTTGAAAATCAATTGAGATATATTTTATACAAACGTACATATAAATGTTGTGTGTACACACGCATACGTTGTAGGTATATACATGTGTATACGTAAATTGCGTATACACCAACACGTAGTTTGTAATAAGCTTTTAATGTTTTCGAGAAAAGTTTAATATATCTCACTTTTGTTACACGTCTTTGCGATTGGTTGCGCGAAACATCCTTTCCATGCCTAATCATGCCGCATCTTATCAATCTGCATACGAAAGATTTGAATGACTCCGATTCACGATGACTGATGAGTTCCTTTTTTTATATATATAAAATATGTGCCAAATTCTAAGTTATCCAGACTGTCAAAAGTAAATCTCGAATGATCACACAGGTTCTCCGTTTGGAAATACTTTATGGCATCGTTATCTTCGTAGTTATACACACGCGAAGAATGTAAAGCAATTGTCATTCTTTTAGACTTTCGTTAAGAGGCAGTGTAACGATTCATCACACTACATCACACTATTGTAATCAAATCAGACAGAAGATTACATTTCCGTATATGTGATATTTATGGTACTAAACACAAATTTTGGTTCTATGAATCTGTCGGTTGCTCATGCTTCACATTATAGCAGCAGTGCTGTAAATATTAGGTAAGATGTAAATAGGATCTTGCGCTGACAGAACAGTGGAAGAAACGAGATTTACGTTTCATGAACTGAATTCAAATTCTGTGTAAATAGAGACGTAAAATTCTAGTTTCCACACGATTGCCATCAATACCACTCGAATGTTAACAGAAACTTAACTGTAACGTCACTTGCTTTGTTACGATGTAAAATCTTGTTATGAACTATAAAAACAAAACCAATTTTTATCTTGATTTTGTATACAAATTTAGCAATAAGGAACGCGTGCCCGCTGAATTCAATTGTTCAGCTTTCCCATAAAACCCACACCATTTTGATACAATAAATTGCTAAAGTGAAAACCCTAATAAAACGAAAGATATTCTCTATCTCATTCTCTCTCTCTCTCGCTCGACATTCAGTAGCAATGTTCTCATATATCGTCAGTATTTTGCCCGAACTTTAGATTGTATGCTCTGTACCTTTTCAAGCGAATAAGCGAGCGCCTGTACATAGTTATTTTGCATGGTCGAAAAACTTGTGGAGAAATAAATGTTGTATGATCGATGTTATACCAATGTTAAATGACTTGGCACGTTCTCTAATAGTTGGGTTTTAATGCAATGGCTACTCTTGCAAATGATTCTGTTTACTCTATATCGACATTCCAAATAATAATAGTACTTTTTATAAACATAATTGCACTATGATGCACAGTATATACCGATGTATAAAGATCATATGAAAGTCGCTTTTATTATTACTATCAATGACAATATGATACGATGAGAAAGTAATTAATAAGGACGAGGTGGTGGTCCACCACGCATCATACCGGGGGGTGGGCCCCTCATACCTGGGGGTCCCATTGGTGGTCCTCCACGTCCCATGGGTGGCATTCCTGGTGGCATTCCTGTAAGAAGACCAAAGATTTTCATATTCTTCTCTCCTTAAGGCTTCTCTCCTATCCCATATATGTTACAAAAAGTACACCAACCCATCATTCCAGGAGGTGGTCCCATCATACCCGGTGGTGGTCCACCAACAGGCATACGTGGGGGTGCACCTGGGTGCATCTGTGGTGGGGCTGAGACCTGACCTCTGCCTGCTGGTGTCATTATTTGTTGCGAAGGTCCACCAACACCACGTACCGGCCCTTGTAAACCAGCAGGAACACCAGCTACATTTGCAGGCATTCCACGGCCAACTGCTCGGCCCATACCAGGGCCAGGAGCTGCTCCAGGAATGGGTACTCTTGGCAACCCCTCTTCTGGGGGCGGTGGACCTTCCACAGTTAATGAAACAATGTTCTCTCCTCTTAAAAGCACAAAGCCCAAAACTCTTTTGTCTTCTCGCTCTGGTTGCTTGGTATTCTTTGGCTTAATCTTGCGAAATTCCTCGCAATCGCCGAGAATCAAGTTCATATGTTTGTCAAAGGCTTTGAATGTGCCTATAAATGTTCGCGAGTCTTGCAGAATGATTCTCACTCTGTAGTTAATGTGCTGGAGCATTTTGTTGTTCTTGCCAATCGTCTGTGTAAGAAAAAGAATGATATGTGATATCGGTTTCCCTTTCGCTCAACTTTCGAACCTAGCGCCATGTTTGCAAATAAGCCGTTGCCGCCGCGAAAGGGCACCGTGTAATTCAGCACGATAAACAAGGTTTTTATGTCCAAAAAAATTATAAGAGCATTCACATCCTTTTCGTCAATAACTAACTTGTATAAGGGCAGGCATTTTTGATGTATAGCAAAGGGGAGAAATGAGTGAAAGCGTGGAACCTTTTTCGTATGAAGTTTGAATATAAGGTTACAAAGAACGCTCATGTTCTTCCTCTACAAATATGCCATTCTCGATGCAGTAGACTTACCATTTTGATGGCGTCTTCTTCGTTTTCTTTTTAGGAAAATACTTCTGTAACTATTTACAGTTCTTATTCATAGAACTATTATATGCCAAAATATTTAGCCGACCGATACGCAGGTTAACTTGTTTGCTGCTTTAGCTCAGCCGCAGTTCAACAGTTTAACACTGTGAGTTGTGAGCGTGTAAGGCAGCTTATGTATAGAGTCATTTCCGGCTTTTTGGAGCTTCGAACTCGGAATTGTAGATGGGCTTCTAAAGGCGCCAACTACCCTCCAACGCTTCTAACCTCATCGATTGTAGGTATGCAAGAAACCCTACTTTACGATATTTGGCCAATCTAAAGAATATCATGTAGTGTATTATACGATACGGCATAAATTGTGATTTACCAAGTGGCAACAAGAACCAATTCGAACCTACAAAGTACCGCATATCTATTAGGCGGCTTTTCTTTCATTTTCACTCTCCGAGTGAGTGCTATAATTTCGATGCACATTCTAGCATTTGACATGCTGCAGTCAAGAGAAGAAAGCTCTTTGATCACGCGACCGAAACTGATGCACCGAAACAAGGTCCTATACCTGTTGAATGATGCGTTACATCACCGGTATCTACTTCATGAGAGTCATTGACTTTTTAGCCTGCCTTACGTTTTTCAGTCTTTAACGCGATCCTCAATCCGTGTGAAAGAAAGATAGTCGAATCACGGTATTATTTACTTTTTCGTTCTCTGCACCCTACAGCGTCATCCTATTCTTACATTGAATCCTGCAGGCCAATTCATCGGTAGAATGTTCCTGAACAATAAGTAAGTAGGCTACATCCTTCTTCATAGTTTTCGCGACGAGCTATACGTGCTTGCGATATTATGCAAGAACGGGCCACGATAAATTAAAAGGAGAAAGCTAAACAGCATTGTGAAGGCAACGAAGAGGAAGGTGAAGTGGCCTTGGGCGAGTGATGCACCATGTATGCAAGTAAATACATGTGCATCGAATAGTAGACATTGTTGTAAGTGGTATCGGTTCGTCGACCTCCGCACCCCTTCCTTCCACTTTCTACTTAACACGTTCCGACCTACTTTAATTTCTGTTGCTCGTGGTAGGCATACCATTCGAATCCAACAGAGATTTCGGGCCCTCCCATACGCTTGCTCTTCGGTTGGGAACGCGTGCTGACCAGTCGTTCGTCCGATCCCAGCCCTCCAAAATACTCTTCGAGTTCAAGAGCAGATAGAATCTGACACCGCTACTTATAGGTAGATTAAGCGAAACTCTGATGTCTCCAGCTATATTTCGCTAGGTATTTCGTTTTATTCAACTCAAGTTGCTTTTGGTATGACCGAGATGCTTGCATATCGAGTCGGATAACAGCTGGAAAGGTAAGCGGAGCGAGAGAGAGTATGTGCTGTGCTGGCGACACGCTCGCAGATAGCTTCTGCTGAGGTGGCGAATGCTGCCGGGTGGCCAGAGAAAGAGAGAGAGCTGAGCTGCCCACGTCGGCCCTCCTCTTCCCTTTGCCATTTCGGTTTCGGGGCGATCGCGACTTGTTTCTAAGGCCGCCTCTGGCATAGCTTAAAACAAGTCGCGTTGAGATTGGTCAAGGTACGACATCGTTCTAGAGCCGCTCCTCTCGCCCACCATGACCCCTCTCTTCGCGCGGCCCCGCAACACATCTCTCGCTCGCTCGCTCGCTCGCTCGCCACTCCGCCACTGCCACACAGCTGAGCCACTCTCCACGACTTCTCTGATTACGGCATCGCGTTACTTCCATCTCTTTCTTCTCTTCTCGATCGTTCTTCGTTTTCCCCTCTCGTCTCCAACACCGCCACTGCTCCATCCATACGGCCTTTTCTACCTTGAGAGCGTCTCTGGTCCCTCGCGACCGCCGCGACCGCCGAGATCACTGCGACCCCGACCCCGACCCCGTCCTCTTACGCCCCGACACTGCCATCATCCCTCTTCGAACCCATGTACGTGTACGTTATGTGCTCGCAAAAGCCTCGCAAATCCACCTACCTCCGCAGGGCCGTCTTCTCTGGTGTCGCCACCCAAATCGCTTTTTTTCACTTTCGAGACATCGCCGCCTTCTACAGGTGAATCTTCTTTTCTCAACATTACTTTCGTTCCATTAAAAGAGACGCCCCATTTTTCTTGGCAATTCATATTGCAAGGAGTGAAAAAAGATTCATAGATACCAGAGAATGGATATGGCGTTGTTGTTCACATAGCTTGCATAACTATCTTATCAGTGGGTAGCTTCGATTTTGTTGTAGTAGTAGAGCAGTAGTTCGCCTTTCACATGCTTCTTCCAGCGTGTCTGCTAGGAAACCTAATGTTCTGCTGTGCTAGTCAGATTAATCTAGTACCATTAATCGCGTATTACATAATATCTCAACGCGTAAAAACTTTGTATTTTTAGCGATCGGTTTGCGTATATGTGAGAGCTCTACTTTGTAAGCATAAGCGGCACGTAAAAATGGAACGTGACTATCACCATTTTGCATTGGCGTTAACATGTTCTCAGAGGCGAACCTCCCATAACTTCATAGTTATGCCTGCGAGAGTTGCAAGTTGCAAGTTGCAAGCTGCAAATCCTCCTGCAACAAAGACAAATGACGCTTCTTCCTACTCTCTCATGAGTACTCGATTTATTTTCGATTTTGGGCTTCATCTCTTTCGCACTCGTGTATCGCGATGAGATGAAGGGCTCCTATCGCAGGATCGTCGTCTCTGGGAGCTCTCGTTGGTTCTTGCTCTGTTGCTTTCACTACCTCTATCCTCACCCTTACGCGCTATCACCTCCATTACCTTTTCTACCACGAATACCAACGGGAGAATGGTCGGTTTAAAGCTCCCTCCACAAACGATATAGCCGGGCATTTGCATTCCTATCCAATGCCTCCTATCAACTCTCCTCCAAGTCCAACCCATCCAAAATTAGCTACGGTCAACGATAACGTTTCACTCTCCATCCAAATTAGAAAGAATTGTCAACGATCATGTAATGAGATCCATTCGATTTTTGACTCTCATGTGACCTAATTGTTATATAATTCTGGTAGGATCTTTATCAATGAGTACTGCAGCGCACGTGGCTCTCCCTCTCTTTCTCAGATTGCAGTCACATACTCTGGCATACCGAGCAATTGCTTCAGAGCTTGTTGTTGTTTACTGATAGCTAATCTCGAGCTCGGTACTCTCGCAGAATTTCATGCAAAGGGAGACAACGATAGAGTAGATATGCATGTATACGCCCAAAATTTCGATGGCTACGTAACTCTCTCTAAATGCATACAGTTCTTATCCAGACACTCGGACACTTCTACTCGTTCTCGCACCACTCCCTCCTTCTCCGTTACACTATCAGCCAAGGCAAGCGTAACATACGCACGTGTACGCCCTCTTATCATTTTATCTCGATTATATTGTTTGGGTACTGTCGGCCTACCGCTTAAAATGTTTTCGACCTCTCCTAAGAGAGAAAGAGTGAATGCCAATCTCGAAATTTCAATATTCCTCCTTCATACAACTATCGGATTAAGTGGCGTGGACCTGTGCGTCTGAGCTACGCTTCGAGAAAAGACTTCCTCAACCTGTTTACTGCAATGAGGATTGATTTCGTCATTGGAGAGTACTTCCGCAGTAAGTAGCTAGCGGTTAACTCGACGAGAAACTGGCAAGATTAGACCGCCATAAGAAAAATCGAGTAAGGCCAATGCCGATCCTATAAACATCATGTTTGGAAAAGGAGCGGAGGATACTCAAGATGGGAATTAGGGCTACGTGTCCAAGTGCAGGGCTGGTTCAATGCTGAGCAGTTGTGATGGTAGCTTGAAGAGATGAAAGTGGTGGTGGGAGGGTAGCTACACCGTCACCGCCGCCGCCGCCGCCACCGCTGGTAGGGGACGACGGCACGCGGCGTCCAATGCCCCGACGGGAGGCAGCCGGCGTGGTTTCGGAGCGGCACACGTGCACCGCACCGCGCCGCGCGCACTGGGTCATTGCTCTCCTCCATTCGAAAGCAGCATCGTTACGGCGCACGACACTTGGCCCAAGCGCCCGAACGCTCGAGCACCCAACAGCATGACCACGATGAAGCCCAACGAAATTCGAACCTCTCACAACTGAACCTAGCCTTCCACACTAACCTCACCCTCACCCACGCCCTTTCTCTTTCTCTTTCTGCCCTTTCCTTACACCGCAATCCTTGCTATTATTCGGATGATAGTATTCCAAGAGATAGATATCCTTTCCATTTTCTACTTCATTCTCGGTATGAAACATGCTTTCTTATTGAGGCAGGGTATGTATTCTCATTTGGAAAGTATTAAGTGCCGCTTGTCTTGCTCCTTCTACTCACAGCATAGCAAAGAGCCGTGCAAGTTTTCTATGAATAAAAAGCAACAGAGTTTTGTTAACACTAGGTTTACGGAACTCGTCATTTTGACGGATTTTACACTTCACGAACAAAATTCACAATTATTTATGCAATCCTGACAGATTTAATGAACTTATATTATGTCTGTTAAAATTGTAATTGTCTTTAAATTAAATTAATAGCTTTTTTTTAATGAAAATAAGTGTCCATAAAAAGAGGTATACAAAAATGTCCGTAAACCTAGTGTTAAGAGGGATGTGTACCTCGGTCAGAGTGTACGATTAACGGCAAGAGCCTTAAATAAAGGTAAATCTCGCTACTACTCTACTCTTCTATTCTATTTAAGTCACCTTTATAGGAATAATTAGCGAGGCTATCTATGATCAACGATACAGGAACGGGGCTGCGTTTTCTCGAGATCGTGAACCTCTGCTCTTGTTTTGCTCTTCTCGCCCGCCAGCAGCTAAATCACTCTGCTGATTCGACATTGCGCAACTAGAATTCCAACTATTGCAAATATGTTATGTGTGTTCGGCCAGCGTTGCTTTTTACTCGAGGAAAAACCAGTGCCAAGAAGATTCGAGAGATTTCGAGACTACTCTTACACTAGTCTTTGCGTTTCATCAATGCCCGATAGAGTAATGAATTAGATAGTGGGGGAAGGTGCGTTTATTGGAGAGGCGGGGCGCGCAAATAGCTACAAAATAACAATGCTAAATATTGTTCGAATGATGCGTTAAGTGAGGCGAGAAATGATCGTGCGGCTTTTCCTCTATCATCAGGTTCGCTAGGACAAGTGGATGTGATTCGTGGACCTGTCTCATGTGTTTACCAGTTTCGTTGGGTGCGCACCATTTGTCGTTCGTATGCCGAGCGAACGTTCAGTTCTAATTCTGTATGAATATTTGAAAAGCGTGCTTCTTGCGTCTTGACAACAATTACATTTCTCGTGAATTTTGTTGTATACGTAACAGGCAGAGCTCTTCTTGTCTTGCAAATATACACTCTTGATTCACTGACAATGGCCGCGCACGCTATCTGCCTCTTTGTTCCTTGTCCGAGTAAATTTGACGCCCACGGCTTTGCTAGTATGGTTAGAACTCGTAATCACACACGTATAGGCCTACCTATCTTAGGTAGGACGGCTCGTACGGATTTCAGCTCATTCGGTGCTTTACCTTACTTCTCCTTGTTGGCTTTGAATAATTGGCCGATCCGAAGCGCTTCACGAATAAGAAATATATGAGGGACGCCCGCGTTGCGTTGCGTCGCGTCACGTTGGCTCAAACAGATAAAACCGAAGAGGCGCGCAAATCTGAAGTTTGTGGCTTGCAAGAGAAATAAATATGTTTTGACGTACGTTTAAAATTGGAGTTCCACGGAATAACTGGTACATTACTCGTGACCATAATGAAAGATCGCTTGCAATTATCATTCCAATAGGAATGATTATATATATAGCGTCAGAGGAAATGGTTCAAGTAACAGGCAGATTGAATTGCGAGTCGCGTCCTTTTCGGTAAGCGTAACGTATTAATGTATGTATACCTAAACATGTCCGATGTAAAGGTAGGTCTAGGCAGAAGTACGAGGAGTGGAATGCGACGAGAGTTCCGGCTGTGTGGGCATTTAAAACTTAATGGCGAGTATGGACGGGACAGAAGCGGAGAACCGGGGTCGGGGCCCGCAGGAGAAAGAGAGGGAATCGCCGAAACAAGCCCTGCTCATCTGCTCAGACAGCCTTCGACGATGTAGTCCACCGCCTGCCAAGTTAGCCTCCCGGACCTTAACACTAGGTGAAACACATAGCTGAAAACCTAAACTTTTTCACATTCTACCACCAAATTTCAGCCCATGAAATACACGGGAAGTATAAAAAATATAGGAAAAACCGTGAAAATGAGATGAAATTCATTATTCAGGAACGATTTTTTGGTATTTTCGATACAAATCCGGCTTTTTTTTCATGGATTCTTCCTTTACTATCCGCTCTGATACGCAAATAATCGATTCATGAAGAAAAAACCCGGGTTTGGGAAGCTTTGAAAAATTGGATATTTTTGACGGCCAAAAATATGGGGAAAAAAAAATTTTGAGCTGGGGCTCTGAAATTTATATCACATCTTCCTTGATGGATGGGGAGACTCCCCACCAAATTTCAGCCCCGGAGAATGTCGGGAAGTCCAAAAAATATGGGAAAAACCAGCGAAAATTCCGAAAAAATTGAACTTTAAAGGCAGTTTTTTTAGTGTTTTCGATAGAAATCCGGACTTTTTTAGACGGATTTCTTCTTTTCTATCCGTTTTCATTCATGAACAATCGATTCCTGAAGAAAAAACCGGAGTTCGGGGACCTTCGAAAAATCGTGAAAAAATCTGAAGGGGTACCCCTTAAGAAAAATTTGCTGAAAAAAAATGTTGGGCTAGGGCTTTGGAATTTTTATGGTATCTTCCTTGATGCAAAAAAACATTACCCACCAAATTTCAGCTCCGGGAAAGGTCGGGAAGTCAACCAAAAAAAATAAAAACCGTCAAAAATGAGCAAAAATTGACTTTTCTGGACGGTTTTTCGACCCGCTTTCGTTGCAAATCCGGATTTTTTTCACGGATTCTTTGTTCTCTATCCACCCTGATACGAAAACAATCAAAATATCCCGGGTTCGGCCGATTTTGAGAAACTTGAAAAAATTGAGCATTTTCGAGGGTCGAAAATAGGTGAAAACCTAAACTTTGAGCTAGGGCTCTGGAATTTTTATGGTACCTTCCTTGATGCAAGGGCACATTGTCCACCAAATGTCAGTGCCGGGGAAGGTCGGGAAGTCCACGAAAAAAAATAAAAACCGTCAAAAATGTTTGAACTTGAAAGTAAAATATTGGCGCGCTGTATTGCTAGAGAGGTAGATGTTTGAAAAACTAAAGTTGTACAATAATATCCGATAGTTATGAAATTGACAACGAGAACTGGGAGGTCAAGGAATTTCTTGGCATCAAGCAAGTGGTAGAGAAAAAAGTGTGCGTGAAAGGGAGTTGCGTGAAGAGCGCTTGGTCCCTCTCATATGTAAGTTCCACGCGTTTACGTAATATGACGAAGGTATCAAGCCCATTGAACATCCTGCGAGCTGCGTTAATTGATATCGTGAGTGCGCAAGCTGTTGTATTGTACAATGCTTAAGCTATTCTCAGCAGTGTTTGCCCTTCAAGATGGCTAAAAATATTACGTCGACTTTCGCAAATGAAAGAACAACCACAAGATTAAAACAACGAAACAAGATTGTTGTCCGGGCAAATTTCAATATTGCAATTAATCTACATGCATGGAATGCGTCAAAGAATCCCTCCACGTAGGAAGATGCAGCAAAGAGGCAGGCAGGCAGGCAGGCTGGCTGGCCCGGGAATCCGAAGTGGTGAAAGCGAAAAACAAACGTGGCTTAGCTTCTCGGCGCGTGGTTGTATAGGTCGTACACGTGTGGCTTGCCACTAACACAGAGAGCGAGAAAGGCTTCGTCAATGAGAAGAGGGAGGTTGCCCCGCTATCAGAAGAAGAAGCATATAGTTAGGCACGAGGGGTTAAACCCGGTCGGCACGAATGTCTTACATTAGTGAATCCCCGATAGCCCGTCCACCGCCCTTTCTCTCCTTTCTTCCTTCCCTTTCGCGGCCACTACCCTTCCCGTCGCCACGCTTCGCCTCGCCTCGCCGCCCCGCGCCGTGCCATGCCATGCCACGCCATCCTACCCCGTCATCCTTTCACGTATCCCCCTCGCGCTCCATCCTTTTTCGATCGCCCCTCCTCACCCCAATTTCATTTTCTTCCTTCCTTTGGCCCCCTGCTCGCCCTCGCGCCGCTCCTTTCTCCTCTAGCAGGGCTGTACCATTAATCCTTACAACCCCACGCGACCACATCGTCCCTTCTAATCTTCAATCGGAAATTGGAAGGATCTGATGCTTATTCGCACGATGCTCCTTCTTAAATCCTGTCCTTTAGAGCGGATTTTTTTAGTGCGGAAATGCAGAATTGCCTCTACGCTTGGTGTGATATTGAACGATGAAACAAGCAGAGAAATCTTGCCGGAGGCTATTCAAGTACTCGAGGCGAGTGGCAGAGCAGCAGTTTATCGGGATATCTTCCGCAGTCACGAAGTCCAGAGATAAGGAGGAAGTTAAGGGAGCTGAGTGAGCGAGAAGCGGACGGTTGAATTGTTAGTGTATTGCGGTAGGCTGTAGGGTGGGCAGCCTCGGGTCTGAGAAATGTGTGGAACGCTCCTGAGGAGAGAGGGCTGAACGTTCTGATCTGATGTTGCTTGGTTGGAAGTTGGAAGGTGAGGTTCGGGCCGAGGCTGAGGTTCTCCTTGTCGTGCGCAGGCCGGCGGCCTAGCGGCCTGGTGGGTTGGAAGGCTCGCACGCGCGGCGGCGGCGGCGGCGGTGCCAGAGGCAGAGGCAGAGGCGGCTGCGGCGATGGAGTTGGCGTCGGCGGTGGTGGTGGCGGCGGCGGCGGCGCAACGCCGCGAGGTCGAGGGAAACCACGACGACTGCCTCCACGTGCGGCGCGAGCTCTCAGCCGCCCTAAATTGTAGGTCGCCGCCGTTCTCGGCGCGCTGCTGACGGTGGGGTGACTTTGCCGCACGGCCGACGAGGGGAACACGCTCAGCTCTGCTTTCGATGTGTGCGTTCGCCTCGGTCATGATCGATGATTTCCGTCGCTCCTCGGCGCGGCCAGGAGGTAAACAGTGCACAGTACCATTGGCTATCCCGAGGCGGGTCCTTCGGTTTTCGAGCTCGAGTTTTCGTCGGCTCGCGCGAAAGTCCACACAAGTGACGAGCCTCCTATGGGCTACGCTACTGCCTACCCGGCTTACACGCGTCCTCTAGATAGTGTCTCTCCTACTCGGATATTCGCCTCCTCATTTCTTTCTACGGATCGTGTGCTTCGAGACTCTTCCTTGGTCATTATTTTCGCCGCTATGAATGATCGAAGCCAGTGACGACTTTTCGAGCTGCATACAACTTTGAGCAGGTGGGTGCTACTTTTGATCTTTGACACTTGTTCATCAACATCGCCTCGCTGACTGAATTGGCTGCAAAATGCTTGAATGCTTTTCGCTTCTCGCCTTTCATCATTCAACTAGAACACTGGATAGTGTATATGTCGCTTATTTAGACGGTATGTCGAATTTTTGGAAATTCAACATTTGAAATAAAATGGGTTCCTCGAATCTTTAATTTATATTAACGCGTTCAGTAGATTCGCTTCCCACTTTCTATTTCTCAAATCTATATTTTGCTGTAATTCAATATGTAGGATGCATTCATATCTAGCCCTAAATATGTAAAATCCTCATTCGGGAAGTGGTAAATGGATAAAAAAAGGCTGTAAGGCTCGGATAAAAAAAGCTGAAAGCGAGAGGTATTGGATTTTGATGGGATGAGAAGGAAGTGTGTTATAATGAGTTGGAGTCGGGGTCGAAATCGGATTGGGAATCGGAATCGGCGTTGGAAGCGCAGAAATACGCAGCGCGTAACGCGCATTCGTTCCTTTTCCCGTTGGCCCGCCGAGTTTCGGACGGTCGCTCTTCCCGTGGCTCCCTTTCTACGATCAATAAAATTTTTGCCTTTCCTTTGTCGTGGCGATTATCAGCAAGCCCCTCTCCCACTGGAAGAGATAAGATGAGTCGTCGAGAGTGGAGACTCACTACTATCCTTTCGGAGAGGCGTATACGGAGCGCGTATAGTCGCGCTCCGTGATGTAACACGACGTCCTTACTGCGCGCCGAGTTGCACGAGGTCGGTGATCGCTATAAAAAAGTCCGGCCGCTCCACGTGGAGGCAGTCGCTCGTCGCTTGTGGTTTCCACCTCCGCTCGGCACTGCACCCACCGCCGACCACTCGGTCTGCCTCCCAGCGACGAGAACAGCGTCGGCGACGCGCCGCGCCGCGCCGCGGCGGCTCGACCGAGACCCGAGAGCCAAGAGCACCGTCGCCCCGCCGCGCCGCGCCGCCCCTCGCCACCCCACTACACTACCCAAGCTCTCTCACACAGCCTTAACCCATTCTGGCTGGCTCGAGCTTGGGCTCGAGCTTGGGCTCGGGCTCTTTGTCGGACAATGCCGTCTACCGCTTCCAACGTACCACCGACCATGTTACTTAATGCTCACACATCCCACCATTACTTTTCGCCCTTACGTAGTACTTGACAAGATTGATATACTTGGTCAAATTATTCATCCTTCACGTAGGTCGGAGCATGAACTTTAGCTAAAAGCTCAATCGGAAACGAAAGCTACCGCTTCAAGGCGGATATTCTCTTCGCTCTTGTGGTTCACGGCCCTGCCCGGAACGCAACGCAACGCGCCACGCCGCGCGTGCGATTCCTCCGAGTTCAAGAGCAACCTTCTGTTACGAGTTCCTGCATCATGAATCTTTAGGCGGATAGTTGGAACTACGTTCTTCCAATTACATAAGAACCCGATGGAACTGTCAACACATGTTTGCGATAGCTAGACCTCTCGTACGCGGAATCCTACAGCTTAAGATATTTGTACTTGGAGCGCGCGTGCATGTGTAATCCATGACTAATCTGAATATATTTGGTATATATGTGTCGAATAAAACCAAACTAAGATTATGGAGAAAGAATACTTAATGAGGAAGAGTAATTGGAGGTGGGTCGACTGTTCTGGAATGATTTGAAGCGCATCGATAAGAGAGGATTCTTTATCGGGGCGACGCGGGCGACGCGGCGAAATGGGATTGGGGATGACAAGCTAGGGCTACGTCTTCCTATGTGAGAAGAGAGCGAGCGGCCGGACTGCGAAGGCGCGTAGATGCGTTGCGTTGTGCGCGTGCGATTCGACGCACCGATAGGATGCCTCTGCTTCTGCCTACCAAGTCTTTAGGGATTGTGGGCGTTTTTCGGCAGTGGGTGGGGAGCGAAGGGGTAGCCCTGCGTTACCCCAACGATTCGAAGCGGTCCGCGGCCCGTAATCAAGCCGTACACGCATCAGTCGTGTCCGCGTAGGACTACGTAGTACATTGAACTCTACTCGGTGCCTTCCGTATCTACCTCATGCTCATCTACCTCATCAGATACTTTCTTTCTCTATACAATCTACAATAATCTGCCCGTTCATTATTCCCTCTTTAATACCTAAGGTACGATCTCTCGAAACTCATCGCGTTATACTCTTTTCTCGCTGTTTCTTCGTGCGCGCCTACTCAATCTGTTCTTCGCGCTTGATCCTTAGTTGATTGTGGATCTGTGGCCGTTTAAAATGAAAATTGAACTTAAGATTTGGGGATGAAAGTGATTTTTGAAGACTGGTACGAATGAATAATTAAATCGTGGATGTGTCATCAGGCGCATATGATAAGTTTCAGTGCCAAAGTTTTCATTAAATGCGTAGCAATACCGTGTCACGTGGAACAATGTCTCATTTCCTAGTGATAACTATTCATACGCGAGTAGAAGTGAACTTTAGATTCTCAGGCATTTTAACATATTGTTGACGGGAGATGCCAATCGGTGTTTTTTTTGCATATTTCACAAATTTCCCAATGCTTGGGAACTCGGATAAGAACAATGTGTTAACTAACTGATGAGAGTGCTTATTTACCTTTCTTTTGGCAATATGAAGAAACGAGCGTCACTAATGATTCTAGCGAGTGGGAGACCTAACAAAAACACTGCTGTTTGTTTGAAGTTTGAACATATAGCGAGAAATCATTTGCTTTTCTGTTTTAGAGATTGGGAAGCTTTTGTCCTGAAGATGGTAGGTTACTATCAAATGGAACCAGTGCCAAATCCGGCGACTATGTCCGTTACAAGTGGTATGGCAAATCTGGAGACGATGAACCCCGTGAAGAATCTGGTGTGTAGTCCAGATCTGACGGTTTTCGCATCGCCGGCAACGGATTCTCTGGCGACTGTACCCGAGGAGAAAGCCTATCAGTGTCTCATGTGCCAGAAGAGTTTTGATCATAAGAGTTTGTACCAGAGCCACGTGCGCTCTCACGGAAAGGAGGGTGAAGATCCGTACCGGTGTAACATCTGCAGCAAGACCTTTGCCGTACCTGCGCGGCTCACCAGACATTACCGTACGCACACCGGCGAGAAACCTTACCAATGCGAGTACTGCAGCAAGTCCTTCTCGGTAAAGGAGAACTTGAGTGTACATCGGCGTATCCACACCAAGGAGCGTCCCTACAAGTGTGATGTGTGCGAGCGAGCCTTTGAACACAGTGGTAAGCTTCACCGGCACATGAGAATTCACACTGGAGAACGGCCGCACAAGTGTACCGTCTGCTCCAAGACCTTTATCCAGAGTGGCCAGCTCGTCATCCACATGCGCACGCACACAGGCGAAAAACCCTACGTATGCAAGGCCTGTGGCAAAGGATTCACCTGTTCGAAGCAACTTAAGGTGCACACTCGCACTCACACCGGTGAAAAACCCTACACTTGCGATATCTGTGGCAAGTCGTTCGGTTATAACCACGTGCTGAAGCTCCATCAGGTTGCGCATTATGGCGAGAAGGTTTATAAGTGTACACTCTGTCACGAGACTTTTGGCTCGAAAAAGACGATGGAACTTCATATCAAGACGCACTCGGATTCCTCGTCGACCAATTCACCAAGAGATTCGCCGATCGAGCCTATGGTCGAAATCTCACCGAGCCATAATCCCGGAAACAACGAGAACAGCCATCCAGCGCCAGTAACAAGCGTCACTCCTCCTACTTGCGGCAGTGACAAAGAGAATCAGAAGACTGAAGAGCCTTGCCCGGAACCCCTTCCTTACACCGGCCAACGGGATTTTCCGTACTATCTTTATCCTAGAGAGCAGTATTCGCAACCCGTTGCTCCAGTGACCATGAGCCCTGTCTTGGCTGCAGCTGGAATCGACGAGAGAACCTTTCACCCGACCTCCGTGGAGGCTGTGCCTGTTGGCTCTCCCCACTTGATCTTCTACCCCGAGGTTCCGCCGCCTTACAATGGATTCTGCACTGCGAGCAACGATTTGGCCAGCAGTGAGTGCTCCTCGCTACTGAACCTTCCGGGGAACGACGCTAGAAGAAGAGTCGAGGCTGCTCTCGAAGCCGTCGAAGGCGACCGACAACGAGAGTACGAAGCCCTCAACAGAGATCCTTTGCTCATCACACCTCCGAGCAGCAATCCTGTTAGCCCTGCTCCATCATCGGATCCTCTCGATCTTGCGATACCCGTTCGGGAGGCTCTGATCCTCCCGCCGAGAAAACGCTGCAAAATGATACTGGAATCGCTCGAGAGCGAGAGAAGCAGTCTGATCGCCGCGCAGAGACAGAGTTCTGTTATCCAATTCGCAAGGGCTTCATAGTGCAAGAATTAGCCTTTGCTCAAGATTGGAAAGAATCTTACGTCCATGGCTCTCTATTCTTTGCCTGGCTTCTCGACCTCTTTCGCAGAACCTTGGATTCCGGATGGCATAATGCCCTGCTCAGATCCGTTCTCTTGTTGAACACTCGACTGGAAGCTATTCGCTTCGCGGTGACAGTCTCTCTCAGGGAACACTGTACCTTGCATTTACCTTGATATCAATGCGCTAATCTTAGTGACAGTCAACAGTTAAGCCTGATCCATCCACGGATCGATCGAAATGCGTATTTCCTTCGGATCGAATCCTTCTACTTTTGCATATTATGTCTTTGAGATTCATTGGATAATAGAGCATCGGTGGCTGTAGAGTTCGGAGAGCGACTACCACTTAGTAGAATTACAATCTATCCATTAATGAGGAAAGGAAGAGGAGTTAAGTAATGATTACTGCCAGCTAGCAATCGAAAAATCTTTGATGGTGCGTTTCATGGGAGATTTACACTTTCCTTAAAAAGGGAAATGGCGCTTTCAGCCGGAAACGGCCGAGAAAAAGAGAGGGAGAGGGAGAGAGAGAGAGAGAGAGTGTGTGTGTCTGTTTGCGTATTGGAGCTCTAGAGTACGGTATATGAGGCCTCATTGTTTTATAGATACAATTCCGCTTTTTCGTCGTGTGAGTGCTTGTGTATCGTAATTTTTTTGCTATGATCGGTCTCCCCGAGTTCTTGCCAAAATTTCTGGGATTGATAGCGGTCCGTTTTCGGGGACACTTCTCTCTATGGTAGATGCTCCAGTGACGCAATGAACTATCGGACGGATCGAGCCAGGTATAAAAAGTAGCGAGAGGTATCGTTGGATACGCAGTATTACAAATATCAAAGCATGTTCCCACTTTGCTCAATTTCGCTCGCGTTTTCCTTTTCCAGAGGGGTACATGCGCCTATAGATGACCCTGCGTACAATTAAACCAGAGATCTATCAACATACACTTCATTTCCAGCAGTCTCTTTGTTCTATGAATGTTTGACGATCGAGAACCGAGTATTTGCAAAGGGCACGTGGGTCATACGAACCCTTCCCTTCTCACGCATAACGAAAGAATTGGAACGGCAGGTGTCAAAGTGTCTCACTTGTCCTTCGAAGCGTTCAGGGATTCGATGTACGTTAGTTTCTGTCAAAATGGTGCTGGGGCGATTGGGGGGAGACGGGGGGAAACAAGAGATGAGAAGAAGCACCAAACACAATTGATTCTCTGTGATAGGAACTCCGTACTACCTGATTATTGAAGGAGCTGAGCCCACTGCCAGTACAAGCATATATCTATGTACACACGACACATATGCACCGAAGAATCTTGACGGGATATCCCATTATTACCACCTCTCAGTATGCGGGTGTGTGTACATGTATACGTTTGACTACCTATCTTCATATTCTAATGACTAGTGTAACTTATATTCGCCAAGCGTGTACAATACCTGTACACCTTCTCTAGCAGCCGCGTGGCCTATTTCCCTGGAGTCTGGCCATTCCAAAGGAATGATCTTGCGCTCGTTTGGATCGCAAGATACGCCTATTACGTGTTCGAAATGCGGAACTTTACTTTTAATATGGTGTGTACTCTCGTGACGTACAATTCGATGTGCAATGTTATATATATATATATATATAAACATTTATATATGTATTTAAGGAACGCTTAGCCAATCCTTTCTAATATGGCCCCCACGAAAATATTGTTTTTTTCGTGTTCGCGGAGTATTTATTAAGGCGCGAGAATCAAATTATTTATCGACGTAAAACGTATCACAATTAATTGTAGAATCGTGCGGGTCTGTTATTTTATTTCGTTCCTCTTTTCGCTTGGAAATCTCTATCTTTTTGCAAATCGTGGGCCACGTGGCAGAGTGTGTCGACCGGATGCTAATTCTTTAAGTATTATGCTGAAGAGCAAAGTGTGTACTTTGTATATTCGGGTAGAAAGTACACCGGAGAATGGGAGTGTAAAAGGAAGAGAGCGAGAGAGCGTGAGAGATAAAAGGGGACGGGGGGATGGGGCGGGGGGAGAGAGTTAGAGATAGAGAAAAAAAGGAAGGACGAAAGAGGGATTGGGAGGAGTGGTTTTCTAGTATGATATCGTAATAATCTAATATTCATTAATTATTAAGACACAGACGCCGGATGAGAGAATCGATCTCATCGTTGTAGGCGTATGGAACTGATTACACGTTAAAGTATCTCGTTTTTGTAAATGATCGCCCATGCATCTCACCTCACATTCATCGAATGACAGATTCATCTCACCCAGTCATCACATACGAAAGACATTCAATCCTTGTTATAAAGTCATTTCAAAGTGAAGCGATTTAAGATGCAATTGACTCGAAAGGAATTGCGATCGATCGAAATGAGGTTTTAATCTCGTTATATTCGCAGCAATAAATGAAATTGCAATTGCCCCAAGTGCTGAGATTGTTCTTTTATTTAATTGGTCTCTCGTATACTATTTTTATTATTCGATTTCAGGGCTAGCTTAACGATTTCCCTTTTGGAGGATTGGTTCTGCGCAGTATACACCATTCACCGAGCCTCGATCTGACTCATTGTCAGGCAAAAAGCGTGTTTTTCTTAGAAGTGAGAATTAACTGTCAGCTCAGGGACAATAATACACTTGGGAGATCGTGGATCAGGCGTGTTAGCAATGATTTTTACGTTGGACACATGTGATCCGAAATGATGTGCTAGCTCGTCCCAATACTATAATACTAGCATGGATCACACAACGATCGCAACATGGCAATAAGTTTACAGGGGACGTAAACGTATCTCTAGAATGAATTTCGTAACATACTTTTGTCTTCTCAGACTTCCGGTGCAAAGCGATGAGCGAGGAAATTTCTTACTTTATCCAGAAAAGAAGCTTCCAATAATTGACGTTGAAAAATGATCCAGGTTTTTCAAGCTAAGTGCGATCGAGCATCGCGTCGTGTTCACTATTCGGCATTTTCGCGCCCAACATTCATCAACTAGATCAAATTTTAGAAAGACGAGCGTCCCTCCGACGTCAACTGCCTGCCATTGATAAATAATTGTTAAGAGTAAAACATAGATGAGCGAACGAAAGAAAGAAAGGATGCAAGCAAGGACGACAAAGCTAAATAAATGCGTACGCCCGGTTGCGTTGCACAGGTGTCAGCGTATGTGTGAGTGTATATATTATACATATGACATACATATATATGGATCTATATGTATATGCATGTGTATATGTATTTATGAAAGCAAAAACAATTATGAGAAGTTGTACGTTAATTATATTATTATGAGCTCTATTATTATATATATATCGTAAGATTTATAATCCAGTTTGACAGTAGACCATTATCCGTGAAATGCGGTTAGCGAAGCAAACGCGGATCAGGTTCTGTCGATATGCATCATCATCGAGCGAGGATTTCGCTCGCATGATGTGCGATCTATGAATTTATTATTTACGAGCGACACGAAGCGCGCTCTTGTTACGTTGTTTCTTTATTTTCTCCTTTTTCTCGTCTTTTCTGTACATAGCCCTGGTGGAGTAACTATTGTAATGCAATCCGTGGAGGGCGGTTCTCTGTTAGTGCGTGCACAGGATTTATCGGCGTACGATGTGCAACCGATTTATTAATTGTACACTGAATAGTACTGCTCTTTTCGTAAATGGTCTTGGCAACCGGTGGCACTGAGTCGTTACCGGCGAATAGCCGAAATAAACGGTGGAATGCACATTTTCAGCTACCAAAAATACTCGATTGCTAATCCCTTTGTTTCCTTCCCTGTGGCCACGCTGCCTCTTCCCAATTCTCGCTCGACTTCGTGTCAATGTAATCGGCTCACACTAGATTCCGGGAATGAGTTCGATGCTAGACTGAAGATATGTCGCATAAGCTTCTTGCAGAGATGGTAAGATGGTACATGGGGTTCTGTTGGCGTCGACATCGCGACACCTCCTTGCAAAATCGATAGGCCATACTGGCGAAAGGAATGCTTAAAGAGCAGAGGGTCTCTGGCTATCCCGATGGAATAATACTTCCTTCCTTCCTGCCTTCCTCTCTTCCTCCCTCCCTCCCTACCTCTCTACTCCCCTTGGCTTGTGCGTGGAGGGTGCGCAGCCGAATTTCAACGCTTCCTTCAACGGCATAGACCTACGATATTCATTCCATTAGGATACGCACCTTTTCAGTGCTCTTCCCATCACAATCGCTTGAAATCTACTTGTACTTTAATTGCAAGACTGATATGTTCGCACTCTTACTTAAAACATGCGTGTTTGTTTAAACGTAAAATGAGAGAAGAGTGGTATGGTTTGAATGAAAGAGGGTGAGAGGACTGCCAAAAATCTTTGACGTGCAAATACAGGAGGGGAATGCCACGCCTTAGGCAAGATATTTCAGTCCCCTTCTCCATGGACACCAGGACCCTTGGCCCTTCGCCTGCCATTAATGGAATTCTACTGCAGGGATGGGAGCAGGAGAGAGCACCCTCAAGCCCTCCAGTCGATACTGGATACCCCATTTTATCCCACTGCCCTGCCATTTCGCCTGCCTATTCTCGTCTCCAGTACTCTTATAACTTCTCTTTCTCACTTAGAATAATCTAAACCATAATAAATCCCTTACGTTCTAGGGAACTATGCTGCTGTTGCTTGATTATTTCTTTTAGGTAGTCTAGCTTAGAAAGGGACTGTTATAGTAAAATAAACATTCGAAGAAAACACGTTTTGCAAATAAATTCAATAACTTTCAAAACGAGTCAGGGAAATAATAGAGATTTAAAGTATTTCGTTCCTGTGGAGGTCTGTCTTTCCTTTGGAATGTGAAGTGTGCTGTTGTTCAATGGACCAGAGTCTTAGATTCCCTCAGTCAATATCATAGATTTCCCCAGCTAAAACTACAATATCTTTTACATCCTTATGAGCAATTGGTTAAATAGGGAGTTTGAAATTGTATGCCTTTACCGACCACGATACAGTAAGCCTTTCAACTAACGCTCCCTATGCTCAGAGGCCGAACTATCTCCAGCTTCCGATAGCTTCTCTTCAAATTTCAAAGAGGCTGAAACAACCAGCTTTACACGCTTGATTTTTATAATTTGAAGACGCCCTAGATAGTAGAAACGCAGAAACTTATAATTCACGGGCACAATTTTTATCTCTATGCACGCACTTGCATAGTGGCATAAATAAAATCCTACATGATATTTGCGACAACATATATGCTGAAGTAGATCTATCTTTAATATTTCATTGTCTTAGTATGGCTGACAAGAGCCGCACTGCAAAGTTTAAACAGTTTTGAGAATATCTATCATGCCGAGAATAATTGTACATTTTGATTGTAGATCTTGGGAGATCGTATCTACTTGGTTCATAGTACGAGCACATTGCCTGATAAAAGATTTTCCAAATTTTGTTAGGCATGATCCTTGCATCCGCAATTACTTCTTCCTTCCGTATCCTCCAGGTTCCTTTTTGAGTCAGCTTTTTCAGGCGAAACTGTATTGTTTTCGGTTTCGCTCTTTTCTCCCGGCTCCCCTTCTTCCAAAGGAGACTCTGCATCTTCCTTCTTCTCCTCCTTTTGTAAATCCTTATTTGATGAAATATTTTGTATATCTGCCATTTTCTTGTTTTCCATTAAATCCTTCGACTCCTCAGATTTTTCCTGTTTAATTGATCCCTCCGATTTCTTCTGCAATACCGACTTCTTCGAATCCTTCTGTTTTATTAGCGACTGAACTTTCTTCTTACTCTTTCCAGTTCTTTTGGGAAGTTCTAGAGGATTGGCTTTGGTAGGAGGTTTTCGTGGGACGACCTGTGGTGTTCGTTAATAAACATATTTGTTCATTAACTAAGCTCGCAGATTTTTGGAAATCTCACACAGACAAGCTTTTGATTTGGTCCGTCTCTCTTAAGTTTACAGTTTAATTAGCTTCTCTGTACCTTACGTTGAAGCAGTGATTTCGAGACAGTTTTCCTGGAAAACTTTTTGTCCCACGCTTCCTTTTCTTCCCACCAAATTCGTTGATACTCGTTCGTGAGAAGTTGTTCCATCGAAGGACGTACTCTAGTGCTATTGTATTAGGAAACCGCGATTAATTTCGACCATCATTTGGGAAAAGAGGCCACGTGGCAGATGCAATATTGTCATTTTCATGCAGATGTGATTTGGCAGATGTGTCATATCTATGAAAATTTGGACACCTCACCTCTCATAAGACGGTATAAAGATTTTTGCATTGGCAAACTTCGAGGAAACGATGTTGTCTTGAAATTTACAGAGAATTGCTGGTGTCCAAGCCTTTATTTTCACATCAGCAGCCGGAGTTCCCATCATCTTGCCTCTTTTTAATCAGTTGCATTCAGCAGATGTAATTGGCAGGGCCGATACTTTTATTTGTTTATTAAACCGGAGACTAAACTTGCTTGAAGGTAGGTAAAAGCGCGATCCAGAAGACGTCAAAGTATGACCGTTGCAAAAAGTATTGGTAGAGGGGAGAGAAGGGGAAGAAAGCGCAGATTTATAAACAGCAAAAGATCGCCGTACGTTTCTCTTGGTTTTATTTAATATAATAATAATATTATATAATAACTATTAATACGATAATAATAAAAATAAAAAAAACTTGGCGTGTGCTCACTTCATTGCGACTTAAAAAGATAATGGGAAACCGACTTACCAAACACTGACTTTACTAAAATTTAATTCCTTTAAAAGTTCTTTTAGCAATATTACCAGAGCAAGTGCCTCAAATGAAGCGTGCATACGCCAAGTTTTTTTTATTATTAAGTGACAATTTATTGTTAATTCAGTGTTCGATGCTAATGCGAGTTAAATCGATGTTTCTTTAAATGAAGACTTGGCTTTCTCGTATCATATTTATTATCTTTTTTGTTATATTTCGATTTTGTCGGGAACTCAAATTACTTGGCGCATTTTTTGCATTTTAATGTTTTTGTACGGATTTAATATAATAGTAATATTATATAATAACTCTTAATACGACCCTATTTCTAAGATACAATCCCCACACAATATGAAATATTGTAGAGAATTATGGGTGCGCCGATGCCAGAGATAAATGTAAGTCCTTACTGTTAGAGGGATTTAGAATTGGACTTGTTTTAAGATAGAATTGGGGAACAGGTGTGAAAGTAAAGGGGAAGGAAGGCCAAGCAGGCAAGGGAACGGCCAGATGCAATGTGGCGAGAGGCGAGAGGCGAGAAGTGAGAGGGACGAGGGGGGGAATGAGCGGTGGGCGCAGTTGAAAAAGTGGTGGAGATGAGTAAAATTGAGGAGTGGTGGAGAATCGCTTGATCTGGCGTGGCGTGGAGTGGAGTGGCTAAGGATAGTCGATCCGACTAGATTCGAGTCAGGTCGTGGCCGAGCCATTAACTGCTGGTGGCGCGCGTACCGGACAAATACGAGCTCTCTCGGATGGACGCGCATCGACTGTCAAAGCTCTGTTTGTGCTGCCGTGCAAACAAGACTATCCACACAGATACAGCTTACACAGCGTGGATATACGGGAGAAGGAAGCCGAGCGGCAGCATTTTCATTTCCAATTCTCTTGCTAGAAGGAAACTCGGCTTCCTCGGCTGTTCTGCATCCTTGATAATTCCTATTAGCTTCTCTTTAGCAATCCATCAGGCGCGGCGACAATATTTCCGGAAGCACGCCTAGCTGCGCTCTTCAAGAAACGGGAGTGCTGCTTTGAAAATAGGCAGCAGTACGATGTTTGATAAAGCAGTTCCTTGCCATTGGTTAAAGTAAATTATCCTGCATCTCAATGTTGAGATCTCAAAAGAGTTGTCAGATTGGCAAAGAAACTTGGATTGAGAAGCGGAATTATTGCGAGAAGGGTGTTGACTGGAGGAAGAGAGGGCAAGGGCGAGGGTGGTTAATAGAAGAGATTCGTGAATTTGGGGCCGCGGTGAATGTGCAGAATTTTCACGTAGCGTAAGTGGGTAAAAGGGTGACCGGCTCGAAATAATATTTGCTCGATAACCATCCTCGAAAGCGTCTTGTTCGTGCGCTAATGGACTTTACCAGCAACCACGTGTCTCGAGGTAAACACCGCTCCGAGGACTTGGACAGCTTCCTCACACCAGATGCCGGGATGCCCCCACAATATGTTTGCTCTCCTGATTGAACCTTCCATAATACCATTTCTCCCCGAACCTCCACTCATCAATGAAATAACCCAGTTAATGATAAACTCTGACAATCAGTGAAATGATGGTATTACGAGAACGGAGACGTAAATGGAAGAGTTAGCAAGTAGCCAGCCAGTTGATGTAACCAACTGTGTACGATCGTAGATTTGCGTCACTCGCACGCAGATGCGGCAGCTCTCTCGATAGGATATATCGGGAGACCTTCCATCTATATCTATACCTAGAATTTATATCTGTCATTTACCACATTTTCATCCCACCTTTCTCACGCTTTGTGCAAACAAAACCTCGGCTACTTCCTATTCAAGGGAGTATCTGTCTATTATACTAAATCTGCTCCTTGAATTATGAGATGAGCTTCAATATACAAAGGAATGTTATGCTGCGAACCTTTAAACTGCAAGACTTAAGAAAACTTACAAGCTACGCGGAAAAACTGTTTCTGGAGAAATGTAACTAAAGAATACTTGTTGAAAGAAGCATTAATAGGAAATATTAATGAGTGATAGTCTGGGGAGAAGTGGTTCTTCTGTGTCATGGATTACTTCCTCGACGAAGAAATCTATTAAAGAGGAGAGGTCGAGTGTCAGTTGCACCCTGATATGTCGAACAATTATATAAAAGCGATCGAATAACGCGCGAAGCATTTGTTACATAAACGAAGCAAATTGTGGCAGCTCGCTACTGGAGTGGTTCGAGCCGATCGGCGCAGCGTAGACGCTCGCTCTTTTCCCGCTCGAATCCCAGGACACTCGAGATCGGAAGCTGGGCCATTCCCGGCAATTATCACGACCCTGATAAGGAGAGCTCACCGGTGCAAACCGCAGAAGTGCGCTGTCTTTTCGCTTTCACTCCAGATCAGTCTTTGCCTGGTTAGCGAATTCAGAATTGCAAATCACTGGTCAACTCACGATTACCCGATTCCTATCCTGTTTCCCTAAGGCACCGCTATTTCTTGAGATCGTGTCGTGTACGCGTCTCACAGCGGAAACATTCAACTCTTTGCACTCCAAGTGTGAACACGGCTCTCCTACATGCACGCACGCACACACATCTCGAAGAAAATATTCATAAGTCTGTTAAGAATGAAGGAAGTATTGGGTCCATCCAACCCTAAAGAACTAATGTGACTCGCTACTCATAATCATGCCAGACTAGCTAGCATATATCTCTATTAAAATAGGCATATATATATCTATTTATAGCTATAATTGAGAGATTTAGGAGGATCTAGCAGGAAATAAGATGCTGGCTCGTAATTTGAAACGGGATGGAAGGAAGAGAGCTAGCGGAAAGGAGAGGGATGAAAGTGTTCCAGCGTGAGAATGTCATAGTCCGAGCAGTGGTGCAGAAAGATTATGGGAACGACGCGAAATGAGGCCGCGGAGAGAGAGAAAAAGCAGGCATTTAGTGTCAGCAGTCATTGGTTAGATCAAGGAAGAGATTGATAGGTGAGCCATTTGTATCAGAATGATAGACAGTCTGGAATCCCTTGCGCTCTTATTCCGGCATTTATCTGGTGACGCGCGCGATGCCGGCCACCGCACCACTTCTAACCATAAATCATAACGGTCTGCGCACTCATTCGCCACTCACCATTCCTCTCAACTTCGATTTTCGGGAAAGCTGCTCGTTCACAAACTCACCAGTATCGCTGAAACTCTTATCAATTCAATGATGCTTTGAGGGAACTTTCGATTTCCATTTTACTGTTCATTCTCGGCGAAGCGGTTGATAGATACAATATGGAAAATGTCGGAGAGCGTCAACTTCTCAATGTGCAAATATTCTCGAGCTGTCAGCTGCTAATTTGTTCTTTGTGAAACTCTCGCTGAACAATAACAGTTAGTCAGGGCTTTTGAATAGAGCGGCATTTTCTCTTTAGCCTTCGCGTCCCATTACTATAGAGATTATTCGTCGAGCGATTATTCATGCTTGACTGTGCAAACTTGGCAATACCAGCTAATACCAGAGTAACAAGTCCCGTTTGCCAATTGTAACGGGCAGCCCGTCATTCCAACTAAGTACATAGTACATACATGTAGCAGAACAACAAGATTGTCAATTGAATGATCATTTTCCTTCCAGTACAAGTCTCCTGAAATTTGTATCTCTATGCACGCACTTGCATAGTGGCATAAATAAAATCTTTCATGATATTTGCGACAACATATATGCTGAAGTAGATCTATCTTTAATATTTCATTGTTTTAGTATGGCCGACAAGAGAATATCTATCATGCCGAGAATAATTGAACATTTTGATTGTAAATCTCGGGAGATCGTATCTACTTGGTCCATAGTACGAGCACATTGCCTGATCCGAATGGTTTTAAGTTCTCAGCTAAATAGTTTTAGAGTCCGATGAATTCGAGTGGTTTCTAAGGGTAGAGGCAGGCGTTCGCGTAATTCCATGTCGCGCATAAATCTGGGTGAAGTGATCGGGAGAAGGCGGAAAAGCAAGACTGGGAGACGCAAAGAAATGTATATTGCTTGGTATTATTATGTAGTTGGTGGGGTGGGGAATGTTGCGTGGCAATGAGGTGCAGCAAGTGCTAGGGAGGGAAGGAATAAAGTGGGCATGGGAGGAGCTCTCCGGTGTTCTCGGTTCTTGGTTCTCGGAGCAAGGAGTAAGGAGTAAGGAGCAAGGAGCAAGGAGCAAGGAGCAAGGAGCACGGGGAGGCCGAGAGCCGAGAGCGAAGAGCCGAGAGCCGAGAGCCGAGTGGCAAGAGCCGAGTGCCGAGAGTGCTGGAGGAGAGAGAGACTGCAGAAGTAAGGAGCAGAGGTGGACTCTGCTTACCTGAGCGTTTCAGGTGGCAGTTGCCCTGGCGAGTCGCTGAGCGACGGGTTCCTCGTAAAGCACGCGTCGCGCTCATACGGAGCAGATCTTCCTCACCCGGAGGAACACGGCCAACACTCTTCCATGTAGTTAGCCGCGAAATCGCAATATCACCATATCGCACGTCTACCATCGTCCTCTTTCGGCAGCGTCGACGTATTCCACCGTCCTTTACGCCTTCGTGCCTTCCTTAAACGGTAAAGCTCATTCTTCCAACAAGAACGTTACAACCCTTCGAACGTACCCTTTCATTGCAGATTACCTCCCTTCCACATATAATTCGTTTATTGAAAGAACCTCTCGCGAACTGCACCCTCCTAATTCCGATGAATTCTATTCGAATCTCTTCTACAAGTCAAGTTGAATTCTAAGATTTGACAGCAATTTTTTAACATTTTGCCAGTCAAACATTTAGCAAGAAATTGCAATAAACTTTGAATGATTTACTATCTATCGATAGAATATTTTTGTCAAGTGATTAAGACTGCAATGACAATTCATCCTCCCTCTATCGAGTCTAATGAACGTTGCCAATTCATGGTAGTGGAATTCTTTGGTGGAGATACTTTTGTTCTGCCGGATGTGTTAACTCAACGCTTTGTGTTTGGAGCACGTGAGCGTGGCAAGCGCTGTCGAACGCTCGGCTTATGTTTTACTCGTAATGAGAAAGACTGAAGCTTGAAATGGAAAAAAGGAATCAGCCGAAAGTAGAATGATCGGACATGGCAATAGGAGCTTGAAATTGGTATCTTTGAAATCTGAAATGCAGGGATTCTGGTAGCGCTCGAAGGTGTCCGAGAGTCTAATGCGTATGGGATTCATAAATAACATAGTAGCAGAGATGATAGACCGGTCGTTTATTTCTTCGTGGATGAGTGATCTTACTCGCGAATCCCTAGAAAGAGGAACAGTCGGGGAGTCCAATGAAAGTAAAGGGAAAATGGAAGGAAATTGTAGAAAGTCGAGTGGAAAGGCCTGGCTGAGCCGAGTGATAGCGTAGTGATCGGCTTGATTCCGTTGCGTTAAAAGGACATGGGGAGGAGAGTGGTGCGCTTTTGCCGTAAGGCTAGAATTATAAAGAGAAGATTCAGATGAGAGACAGTGCTCGAGCAGAATGTTAAAGTTAGCCGGAGTTTGTCCGGCAGAAAGTGAATGTTTCGGAAGAGAGTGATCCAAAGTAATCGAGAGTGATCCACCGATCGTGAAGGTTGATAAAGCACCGATGATTGAGGAGCCGTCCTGCCGGCACGGAACAATCGATCGGATCTCCATGTCAAGTGTAACATCTGACTGCTTCACTCTTTATGAGTATTATGATTGAAAATCTGGAAAACTCTATTAGTTATAGATAGATGAACTGTTGAGTCAATTTCTATTTCTTGTGGTTTGAGGCGGAAAATCGGCCACTTTGGAACACGGCAATATTTTGAAAGTATAGCAGTTTGATAGTTGCGTAAGCGTGCTTGGAGAATAATGTTTACGAGGTTGTTAATGGGAGGGAGCACGAGGTGCCATCCCATGAAACATTTCGTACGCGAGATCGTCAGAATGAATTAGCAGAAGCGGCAAGAGGACGACTTTAACTTGACTGATAATAGCGGATAGCTGTTGCGCCTAATCATGAAACTTGATAGAACCGCTAGAAAGGCATATATCAGCCGCGTATGTTCGGAAGATGTGTTCAAAGTTCAAATAGACCGAGCACACTCGAGTAGACTATCTCACCAGAGTTATGAATATTAAGTGACAATAATCGCGACTGTACCAACAGAAACCCTCGTAAATCATCCGCTTATTCTAATCAAAATGATTGATTAATCAATGCTTCGATGCTTAAATGGCTGAACGCCTATCGTTACAGAAGGCAAGAGCGCAGAAATGTTTGATTTACCGCGTAAAACTTATCAGAAGCACTCGTACAGGAAATGAAGTCTCTCTAGACTAATTCAAAGCACATGCTTAATGAGGCTCAAAAGTGTGAATCTGTCGTGGAAATTGTGAAAGGTGGGTTAACGGGGAGCGTATTTCATGCTTTGCTTGTAGATCCTTATCAAATAATGGGAGGAGGCCTGCAGGTTGAAGAGTAGTTTAATGAAGCTTCGATGTAATTAATGGTGCGAATGGGAGGAAGGAAGGAAGGAAGGAAGGAAGGAAGGAAGGATTTAGTTGTGCAAGTTTGAGAAGAGATGTATGTATGCGTAGCTAAGCGGAGTGTAGATTATCGGTGTGGCACGGAGAGTTGTTGCGGTCTTGTCTGGAGGAGCGACGGCCGATGGTGGTATCGGGCTAAACATATCGGCGATAATTGGCCGCGATATTGGTGCCCTGCCACCAAAGCATAATTCACCGGGCCGAGAACGGCATTGACAGGAGGACAAGTGTCCTGGCTTCTAATCGAGGATAAATCAAAGCTCGCGTGGAAATCTCTTTAATCTTGCCGCTTCTCAGGTAGAAAAGTCCTCACGGTAACGCGCAGCCTCTCTAACGGTACATTGTCTTACTCCCTTCCAGAACGAAAGCATTAATGCGTCGATGAACGATTACTCTTAATTGGCCGGCGCAAACCTAATTGCTTAGATGGATCTCGGACAATTGATCCAATAAACATTTCGTAGTATAGCTTCCAAATGGAACTTCATTTATAAAGGAAACAATTGGCGCATCGATTCTTTCACAAGCTTCGGCCGAGATTTTGCTATTTTCTTTTGGAAATTGAACGGCAGATAGAAAGAGCTATGATTTATTTCCGAGAAGATAGCATAGCAGATCCTTCTTGGCGGGGATGAACAATAAACATCGATCTGTTCTGCCTTTCGATTAGTAGAAGGACATACAGGACTCTATCAGGTTATTGATCTGCATTAGGGAAAACTACCACTGCTATCTCAATTTTCTCGAGGTAGCACCTAATCTAAACTACTTGGCTCTACTCGGCTACATTCAGGACAATTAATCTTGCAGGCTTTACGGCTGAATAGAAGAGTGCTCTAGCGAGAAGTGCAGTGACGAAGTAGTTGGGTAGCTGGGTTGATAGGAGGAGGAAGTAGTGTTGGTGCAATTAAGAATCGGTGGGCAAGGCGAACTTGAGCTATATTGCGCCGGGTCCCTGGTGATACTGGTGCGAGGCGAGGCGAGGCGGGGCGCGTGCAATCAATTTCGCGATGTAGAGCGTGTCCTTTATTCGGGCCGCGGATAGAAAAGCATTACCTGGCGAAGACCTTCTTTTCTGTCGGGCTCCAATAGATGTCCATACATGCACTACGATTTCTATCTCTCTGGCTGCTAATTAAATCTACTGGTGCTTCGTCTTTGTCCGCTTCATTCCCCGTCGGCCCATCACTATTTCATCTGCAATTAAAAATCGAAATAACAGATTTATACCAGCTATTTATTACCTTTTCACTTGACGCCTAATGATTTCTCGGCCGAATGAGAAGATCAAACACTTCCTTAACGGCCTTTCGTACACTTTGCAACTTGCCTCCTTTAATTAATTTCTTCTGTTTTGCATATGTACACTTCACGTTATTATGACAGGAAATTCTCTCGATTGATATTCCTTGTTTATCAGCTCTTGCAGATTTTTCAAAAGGAATTCGTTCGAAAACATTCGCTTTTATATTTCTCTAAACTTAAAGTGTTTAATTTGGCGGAGCAGCCATACAATAAGATCACTTGGATCTAGTGCTTTGTACTGAGTGAAGATCTAATTAATAAATGAGTGGAGGACACTGCTAAATGATTTCTACCCTGCAGGGGCGAATCAGTGGCTCGGATAAAATGCTATTATAGTGGGAATTCTCTTAAATCTGATATGCATGTGTAATTGAAGTGTACACGTGGTTCCCTGTCGGAGCGTGTCTCACTATCGAGAATCAATGATACTAAATGAAAGTAGAGGGCTGTTGTACGTAAAGTGGAAGCAGTGAACCCTGGAGGTGTAATTGGAGCAAGCAGTCCTCTATAAATCAATTGAATGCGATTAAGGGTAGGAGTGGGGGTAGGGGTCTTTAGTGGCTTGCTAATCTCGCCTTGCTCGAGCAGGACGAACGTCCTAATAAATTTTAACGCTGAACCGTTACGATCGCTCCCACCCGTGGATACATTTTCACCGTCTTGCCAATACATTGCACCGCGCTAAATTGGCTTGTCCGTTCCCTCTCGGGAATATTTCATCGCCGAGCAACCAGCAGATTTTAATAAATGAAACCTCACCGGCTAAATATCAGCAATCTATCCCATTTTTGATCATTGTCTTCTTCGAAGCAGATCAGAACATTTTCCAATGCTCTCAGAATAAATGCCTTTGGCCTTTAGCGCCATACTCTTGCATCCGTTTTTATACCCGCCAATTTATTATATTATATGGTTTTATATTCTATGGAACTTAGTTAGCTTTTCTTTACTTTTCCAGTATAAGAAGCATGGAGTTCTATCGATGAAAAGGAGAGGGAAGGTTCGGTTCGAGTTCGAGAATACCGGGAGACTTGAGATTGAGAGAAGATCGAAGGAGCTGGTGAAGTTTCGAGAGTTTCTCCCAAAGGGAGGGAATGAATAGTGTAAAATAGCCGAAGTAGATATGGGCAGATGTTTCGGAGGATCTTCCGGTGATCTAGAGGAGAGGAGACCGAGTGACTAGTGACAGATTTCTTGGGATAATTGTTGGAGGAGCATGATGGGCGAAGTGATTCGTGTTTCGGGTAGGGCACCCGATGTCGGTGAATTCTTGAGAGAGGCCATGTTGTCCCAGAGATTTGCCGATGTAGCACTTTGCTGTCCCGGTGGTCAGAGATTCTTCGCTCACCGTCTGGTACTTTCTGCCGCGAGTCCTTATCTCCAGGTAAGTTTTCTTTCATGTTTAATTACATGCTACAGTCATTACTAGTATAATTTTAGATTACTATTACACTGTAGTATATACTGTACAGGGTGATTCACTTGCCTTTGAATCAGAACTCTCCTAGACCACTTTTACTAGACATCTATTTAATTATACTATATACTCTCTGTTTAACAATAGACTCTATTAAATTATGTAGCCTGTTCGAGCGAATATTTTACCAAGTTTTAACATCGACTTCCTTCCAATAGGTAGCAACGTAAGGAGACAATATTTTATTATATTATATTTATAGGGGAATATTATATATAACTGGCTTCTGCAGGGTGAAATTTCATGTGCGAGTTAACACAACTGTGTCTTTACTTGCCTTTGAATCAGAACTCTCCTAACCCACTTTTACTAGACATCTATTTAATTATACTATATATTCTCCATTTAACAATGGACTGTATTAAATTACGTAGTCTACTCAAGTAAATATTTTACGAAGTTTTAGCATCGACATCCTTTGAATGGTTAGCAACGTAAGGAGACAATATTTTATTATATTATATTTATAGGGGAATATTATATATAACTGGCTTCTGCAGAGGGAAATTTCATGTGCGAGATAGCATAACTCAAACATGTAAAAGTATAAATGCATCAAATGCAGACAAATATTGAGCAACATTTGAGTGTAATTGAAATGTCTAGGTTATTTCTAATGATTTTCTATGGAACAGTGTATGCTCGAGAGTGGTGATTCAAAGGCAAGTGACTCACCCTGTACATAGTATATACAGTATACAGTAGTATACAGTAGAATATAATACAGACTAAGAATTACTAGTACTGTATAATGTGATAATTACAGGTCGTACTAGAACTCCAACCGATTATAAATTCTTCCCTCTTTCACACTACAGTTTTTCCCACTTCAGTTTTGAAACAATGAAGCACTTGCACGAATTCTATTATATTCAATATAATCGTTCGCCCTCGTAATGTAATATATCATACAATGTGCCGAACCTTATTGAACGTTCTGCAGTTTTTGAGCAAGATTTCACCTGCTCGAGCGATGTTTCTGCGTGTCTCGAAAAGTATTCAATGTCTTCTTAAATAAAAGACGAGGAATCTTACGCGGGTAAACGCGTGTACGCGCTCAAAGTGTTTTTATTTCGGTCGAATAATATTTGCGCGTCAGAGCGCAGCACCCTTCAACTTTCTCTTTGCAGTGTCCTTTCAGTTTGACAGCTCCCTTCCATTGGCATGCGCGTTTTATTTACTTGCCGACAAGCATTCGCCAACAGATTATTATGCGTACCTTAGACTCCAGTAACAAGCGGTGCCTCTGACTTCTGCTTTACGACATAGCCAATAAAGTGGCACTTCCTGCGAGGACTTTGATCTTTTTAGAATAATTGAGAATTACTCAAGTATCTACACTGCTAATATACCATTTCTTCCCCATCTTATACGTATATGACTTTCAACGAGTCAAGAAATATAGATTTCAAATCTTAGAAGATGGAAGAAAGCCTTCTTCCATCGCTGTTGGTATGGAGTGTTAATTGTCGCCCCTCTTTATCGCTGATTACTTTAATAATCGTTCGTGAGGTCTTTCCACTGTGAACATTCTATGAGGAGTCATTAATTTACCCTTGACAACGTGCAGTTAGATTACCACGGAAGCTCGGCGTTCAGCTGATAACATGCTTAGAACGGCATAAAGATAGTATAGAGCTTTGGTTGTAAATCTAAATTACTCATTGATGGCTAATAACGCGAGTAGGAGAGGCCAGGCTAATAAGTCGGTCAATCTAGCTTGTTTTACTCGAGAAACATGGTACCACAGTTTGATTTATGGTTCAACTTTCCTTGTATCTGGCTTTTCTTATCAGTGGTATGAAAATCTATGAAAAACATGACAGTCCATAGAGAACGATAGCGATTCAGGTGGACATCGGCTGGATGTATAGCAAGGAACGAGGTGTTTATGAATATAAGCGGTCAGAGCTAGTGAAGATAGTGAAGATCCGTACAAAAACATTAAAGTGTAAAAAATGCGCCAAGTAGTTTGAGTTACCGACAAAATTGAAATATAACAAAAAAGATAATAAATATCATACGAGAAAGTCAAATCTCCATTCAAAGAATCATCGCTTTAACTCGCATTAGCAACGAACAATGAATTAACAATAAATTGTCACTTAATAATAAAAAAAACTTGGCGTGTGCTCACTTCATTGCGAGTTAAAAAGATAATGGGAAACTGACTTACCAAACACTGACTTTACTAACATTTAATTTCTTTAAAAGTTATTTTAGCAATATTACCAGAGCAAGTGCCTCAAATGAAGCGTGCATTCGCCAAGTTTTTTTATTATTAGGTGACAATTTATTGTTAACACTATGCCGTCCGGTGGCACCACATTGTCATGCGAAAACTATCGGGCAAGCGCCGGTGCCTTCAATTTAGTGCGATGGGCAAATGATTGGGCAAATTTCTGGCGCCACACGAAAAAATCTAGATTAGACGTGCGGACGGCAAAGTGTTAATTTATTACTACTTGGCGCGAGACTCTACCGAGTCTCTTGATGAGTGGGAGCTGGTGAAATGCATGAGGGGGTAGTTGGTCTGGATGGTGCTTCATCATTCTTTGGAATGTGAATGGTGAGATGATAGATATCCACGGGATCCACTTGAATCTGGAGGAGCGAGTGGAGGAGCGAGTGGAGAGTGTAAACGGTAGTTGGCAACTGGTAACAATGTGTCGCGATAGTTGAGCTGGTATGGGAAGAACGGGTAGGCCAAGTTGGCCGTTAGATCTAGTGAGTCAACTGGCATAAAATGGTTGCGCGCAAGTATTTTAATGGTTGGTAAGCCGCTATCTTGTGCCATCGGGCTCTGACCGTTTAGCGTGCATCAGCTCGCCCGCATAGTTCGCATACTCCCCAGCTTCGGCCACCACACTCAAGATAGGCCTTTACTTTTTAGTAGATCACCGGCTAACTCGGCCCAGCTAAACGGTAAATGGCATTATTAGGGTGCGCTCCCTCGCATATTAAGTGAAATTATCCTCGGCCACCATCTCTCAGATGGAGTTTTCACTCCCGAAAGCCTCGCCAGAGATATATTTCAGTCGTGATACCTCGACACCAGGGATGGGCAAGTATGAATAATATAAGGTCATGATTACTAATAATCGTGGAGAAAAATTCGTGATTATTTGTAATCGTGCAGAAAAATCCGCGATTATGTCTCATCGTGGGGAAAAATTCGAATAATTCCAAGTTGAATACTTCGATTTCGAGTGATTCGAAGTCGAATACATCGAATTATTTGAAATCGAAATATTCAACTTGAAATCATTCGAATTTGAAGTATTCAACTTCAAATCATTCGAAATCGAAGTATTCAACTTCGAATCATTCGAAATCGAAGTATTCAACTTCGAATCATTCGAAATCGAAGTATTCAACTTCGAATCATTTGAATTCGAAGCATTCAACTTCGAATCATTCGAATTCGAAATATTCAACTTTGAATCATTTGAATTCGTGATTATGTGTAATTTACAAATAATCACGAGTTTTTGTCCACGATAACAAATAATGACGAATTTTTCTCCACGATTATTATTTATCATGACCTTATATTATTCATGCTTGCCCATCCCTGCTCGACACACTCGATATTCCTCTCTCTCTCTCTGCCATTTTCATTCAGTCCGTTGCTCTCTGGGCTTCCTTTGCCCAAGCAACACTAATTTCTTCACAATTCGATATAACCATTAGTTAATTAATTGGCTTTTGCAGGCAGATTCTTTCTGCGATTTACTCTTCCTCGTGCGTGAAAGATATCGAAGCGATTGCTAATTTTTTACTGGATTCTCATTAACAACTAATTATGCCCGGACCTCTTGCCGCTCTGGCAAGTTGCTCGCTCTCACAAAGGTCTCCAAGTCACTTCGCGGAAAGTGCCGTTTAGCGAGGTTCGCCGAGCTTTTAAGAACTCTCCAATTTAACAGGAAACGATCCTTTGCCTGTTGCCCTTTGCAGTTTGCACCTTCTTCTTACCTGTTGCATACTTCCCAGGCGCATCGAGGACGTTCTCTCTTTCCCTCCCCCATTCTCTCTCGCTCTCTCTCTCTCTCTCACGTTTCTGTAACTGTTTCGCGTTTGCTTAAGCATAACTTCTCTGGTTAGCCCGGGGCGAGTAAGTGTGGACATTTTTCGCGAAGGAATCTGCATCCGGTTTCGGGCGATCCCAGGTCGTAATGATGAACGACTACTGCATACGGTCACGACTTTCCTTTAATGCGTGAACCTTAATTTCATTCATGTTCTGGCCCGTCGCGCCGCGCCGCTTTTATTATCCGTGGACTGTTCGTCCGGCGAGGAACGTGTCTATTAATCTGTCGCCCCGCAGTTGTTAACCCCTTTAGACCCGAATTTTTTGAAGTATTACATTTAAAGTACATAAAGTATTATGTACGTTACAATGTGCACAGAGTCCGAAGGGGTTAACACATCACTTGATCTTTCGCTCCTAAATAGCCGCGTTATCGAAGCTTCCTAAGCGTGAACTATCAAATCATCTACAATCGCCAGTTCTGCCCCTCGCTTATTAAGTTCTTCTATCGCTTTATCCGATTAAGTTTACCGTCAAGCTTTCTATTTAATGAAACTCAGAATTTCTTAATCTCGCTGCCAGTTTCTATGTCATTATGGAATTCGAAAATTCCACTAGCTTCGCAAAGTTATTGATTGGCATTGGACTGAAGATAGAGTTGGGAAGAGACTGGGATCGATAGCTATATTTGATTGGGTGCGCCGTGAGTTGAGCGTAGTTGGCGGGTCAATTATAGATGTTTCAAGGGGAAAATGGCTGGCATAAATTTCAGTGGATCGGGAGAGACGTATGATGGGGAATATGCCTGGCTGCCAGAAATACCAGCTGTACTCCGGTAAAATCAAGCTAGTCTGGCACGAATAAATGCCAGCATCGATGTATGCGTTGGTTCATTTTCCTTTGAGGCCAATTGCTTCAATAATTTCCTATCAGCTGCGGGGGCCACTCTTAACGAGCGACACACTACTCCATTCCTTCTTCGAATTCAGTTTCAGTCTTACTATCTCCTTGGTGGGCGTAAATGGATGTGCTCGTGTAGTATTCTCGTGCGTAGCTCCGCCGTGGCGCACTGCGCCGCGCTGCGCCGGACTCTATCTACTTACAAGTGTGTATGCCGTCTGCCATGTGCCGTGTGCGGTGCGCCATGCGCCAATCTACTCTGAATAAGCCGCTCCGGAAAGCCACACCTTCCACTGATCACCGAACATGAATGGACAACGGAACTCGCTCTGAGATAGTTGCCTCGATATATCCTATTTGCATCATCAAATTCCCCGCTTTAGATCCTATCGAATATCTCTACAGTTAGCACTCCCTTTCCTTGCAGCTACTTTATTTTCTCGTGGATTTTGTCAAAGCCGATGCAATTTCTTCTGCTTGTCCCGAGGGGCGACGGCCGAGAGCCAACAGGCTACTCTGTGACATAACGCGTTTCACGATCTTTGTTCTGGTTAGCAACTGGTTCTCCCTATTGGCAGCGGCTGACTCTTGGAGGCGAAATAGGAAATGGCTCGATTTGAAAGCATCCTCGTATGCCGTGCTGACACCTAGACGCGAGTGTTGCATCGCAGAAGAAAATCGGCAGGCGGGGGAGCACCTTGGCTCTCGTCCGGTTTCTCAGCTCACTGAGTCCACTCAACACGCAAGAAGCTGCAGACACTCGGCCATCTAACCGGTAACCGGTCCTCGCCGAGATCAGTTCCTCACGAAAAAGCGGTCTCTTTAACCCTAGCTTGTCAGCCTCACTTAGTATTACCGCACTACTATCATTACTCTCACTCTACGCCAACAAAAATACCCTCATTTCATTCAATCTCTCAAATCCATTGCAAGAACACCATTTTTCAACCACATCGCTGCATTCGAAAATCAACACGGCCATTCAACTCATTTCCCCTCTCATACTTTCGAATCACAGAAAATCTCCGATAATACTATTAGACATTATCCAGAATTAATAGTTCCATTTACCAATAAGATAATAAATTAAAGGCGTACTTACGATACGCGCGATAACTTCAAATGGACGGAAACAGGCATCTGAAGTATTATTAAAGATACAGGTATATCGTCGAGTTATCAGTCGACAAATTAAGCCCCGTATATCGAAGGGAAAACTAGTGAAGTGTTTTGGCCATCTTATTCACATCTTAGCTAGAAAGAAATGGAAGATTTTCGAGCAAACGATCAATCTTAGAAAATAGCGCGGAATGTAGGAAGTGTGTAACGGATAATCGGTCAAGTGTTGGCTCACTTTCCTTAGATTGTGTACTCTACAGTGTGCAGTATCTCTCTCTCGGATTCAATTAAAATTGTAAAAGGAGCCAACTGCGAGGCCTCTCTTAGGATTCACATGCTCCGTGCTCGGCTCGAGTGCGCTTCCTTATTTGGTATGAAAAATTGTCAACGTGAGATTGCCATTAGTTTACACGCACGAGTTGGCTTGGCTGGAAATCCGGTTTTATTGAATTCAAATAAGGGAAATGCCTGCCTCTCTTATTTCACCTCGTCTTTTCGCGCTCCTCTTAATCTTCATTCCTTCCCACAAAAGCGCCGTTTTTTCTTCAATTCCTCGTCCACTAGATTCTCCACGTGCTAATAGAGACTCTTAACCTCTTAACTGTGGAATTTAGTTTGAAAAATCGCCCACACAGTGCGGAATTAAAATTAAGCAAATGCAAGTACGACGAGTATACACGTCAACCGCACCACAATAGAGATTTGGTTCGACGTGTATACACGTCAAACCCACTTAACTGGTTAAAGGGATTTTTATCAGCTTTCACCAATGATATCCTGACTTTTTTCACCCCACGCCACCTCCCTTCTTGTTTCTTACATATTACAACTTGTACTTTTACAATAAATGTATTCAGTGTAATTTTGTTTCGCTCGCAATGTTTCATAACAACTTCAATCTTGAATCTACGAATTTAGTGGACTATTTTCTATCTCAGACATTATGTCAGACGCACCGAAATGCTTCCGGCGATAGCCGATTGTTGCAACTGATTAGCTTTAGGAATTAGGTGGCCAGATAATTAGAGGCGGCATCGCTAATTAATAGTTGATAGGAGAGCGATACTCATAGGGTGAACTTTAATAGCTATGCTGGGAGCGCTTCTCCAATATCTAACGTCGGAGTTATTCGACCTCTTCCTATGAAATTACAGCTGACTAGTAGTTCTTCCTAATAATTCCTTTCCACATGATATTATAACAATCGGCCTCAGCCGCTGCTACTTCAGCCATTGAAAATGGATGCTGTCAACAACTTGCAAAACATTCTCTGATCCTCATGAATATTCAAGCCGGACAAGCGCAGGCTATATTGTCCAGGCTCTGCCCGCTAGCAACAGCGGAACAGCATTCAAATATAATTACTATTTTCATCCGGATTTCCGGCAAGGTAGTAATTACTGTTCTACTCTCTGAAATGACAATGAGCAATCGTAATCAATATTGCCTGAATACGTCGACAGCTAGGATGAGGGCAGTAGATGCTTATAGCGTCAGTTATTACTAATTAGATCCAGTAATTATTAAGTCGAAAGATAAGATTAGTGGAGAGGCTAGGCACCTATGGCACTTCTTGCTTTTGGCCTCTCTTACAGATAATTGCCTATTTCCTCCGTGAGGAGGCCTCTCCTCCTCCAATAGAAATTCACGCTCTCTTGATCTGTTAACGGTCCACTTGAAACTTGCACGAAGTGTGCCTTGCACGCGTCCGCAGTCCACAGGCCCGCAGCCCGACAAGATTTATCCGATGCCGAAGCAAACGGATGCCAATGGCAAATAGTTAGTCTTACCGAAGAATCTTCCGCAATCATACTTTAATCAGCAGACCTTTTAATTCACTGATCGATCTTAGTCATGTAGCAAAAAGGCTGGCAAGCATACTCTTTTTTAAAAAAAGTGTAACTTGTCAATAACTTACAGCTTCTCTGCTCTTGGTTTTAACACGTTCTTCCTGATCGCAAGGAGCGTTATCGCATCACCAGTAGACTCTTATCGGATTTAACACAGTTTACTAATTAACAGTACCGGTCAGCGTCATTGAGATGTTGCATTGAATATGTCTTAACACTAGGTTTACGGACGTTTCTCTATACCTCTCTTTATCGACACTTATCTTCAGTAAAGAAAACTATTAATCTAATTTAAAGATAATCGCAATCTTAACAGACATAACAGAATTTAATTAAATCTGTCGGGATTACATAAAGAATTGTCAGTATAAATCGGAAGAACAATTAATAAGCTTTGTAATCGTCTTCGTGAAGTCCGAAATCCGTCAAAATGACGGCTGCCGTGAACCTAGTGTTAATACTTGACTTGGGTGTCTTTTATTCGTTGAAATGCGTGCTCATTTAACCAGCTAAGTGCGTTTGACGTGTATACACGTTGAACCAAATCTCTATTGTGGTGCGTTAAAATGTACAAAATGCGCCAAGTAGTTTGAGTTCCCGGCAAAATTGAAATATAACAAAAAAGATAATAAATATCATATGAGAAAACCAAGTCTTCATTCGAAGAATCATCGATTTAACTCGCATTAGCAACGAACAATGAATTAACAATAAATTGTCACCTAATAATAAGAAAAAAAACTTGGCGTGTGCTCACTTCATTGCGAGTTAAAAAGATAATGGGAAACTGACTTACCAAACACTGACTAACCAAATCTCTATTGTGGTGCGGTTGACGTGAATACTCGTCGTACTTGCATTTGCTTAATTTTAATTGCGCACTGTGAGGGCGATTTTTCAAACTAAATTCCACAATTAAAAGGTTACAATGGCTGGGAGCGAACTGTGAAGCATAGACTATTGAGATAGCGTAGATAGATAAGCGAGGGTCAGAGGATTCGGTTTGGTGAAAGGGCTGTCACATTGACACCCCTGTCTTGTAGAATTCGATCTGGTCAAAGGTTAACGCTCGACGAGTGCGGAACGGACAAGTGCGCGAGTGGAAAAAACGGTAGGAAATAGTTAATAATTTATTGGTGAATCATGCTCGAGCGGTACCCCAGCCGTCTGTTCGATAATTTCACACCGATTAATGGGAGCATTGATTTATTGGCGATACCATTCATTGGTGTTCATATCGGGCCTCGATAGTCATCGCTATAATTCACGGTCGACTTCCTACGTCGTGTATAGCGTGTTAAGCATTTTCGCGCCAAGCAAAGGTGAGAAGGTCTCTCTTTCTTTCATTCTCTCCCTCTCTCTCTTTCTCTCATATATCTAGAAAGATGGGAGCAGATGATCTTTCCTTACTCTTCCTATCTTCCATTAACCCTTTCGCTTCGGCAGTCCAGTCTGCCGAAGTACTGTCAATGAACGGTGCAGTATGCGTTGTTGCTGTATATACGTTTTCCTAAATCTTAAATAATAATTTTGCTGAATAAAACAATCTTTGCTCCAATATAATGAGTATAATGTAGATTTTTTAACGTGAAACAGTATACGATCGTTTATATGTTTCAAACAGGTTGCGTAAAACGTTTTAATGTTGTTTCAACAATGAGTCATTTAAAGAACTGATCTCCCATCCAGTTTGTTGATAAAACCAAGAGAAAATATTCTGTCGATAAGGGAAACAACAAATGATCGACTACAGATTGCATTTGTATATGCATCATTTGGATGCCGAATATATGGAGTGACGACCTAGAAAACGTCGCGCGGCCGCCGCCTATAAGCGGCGCTCGAAGTGAAAGGGTTAAGAAAAGCAAATTTCGGGCTTCTATAACCATTAATTATTTCTGCATATAAGGGCTGTTTTGTGCGGTTGGTTTTATGATTGTGTTAAGCCTGGCCTAATTGCCGGCACCCATCCAATCCAGACATGCATCTTTATTCAACGCTATTAAAATATCTAACAAACAATACATATTTTGCTGTATTTACTGTAATTACCGCGATTAATGCTTGTATCAGAGAGAGTATTAGTTTCAGTCTGGTTTCGCCCGGTAGTTTTACAGTGAATTTCGAGCAATTGTAAGAAATGGGAAAAATTCCCGAGGATTATTGGGCAAATCATCGTGAGAGATAAGATCAGAAAGTCGATTCCCCATTGTTTTCAATATGCTGGATAGAGGGGGCTTACTCGATATTGGAGGCTGGTCATTAATCGTGTTCGATCGTGAATTAGGGCCACTTAACTTGGTGGCTTATCATTCTCGCACTAAGCGATCAATTAATTTGTAATAACATGGCTGAGTTGCGTAATAGGTGTCCTATAGGGAATAGAACCAGTCGGCTGGAGATCGCGATTGTTTCACCGGTTTCGCTCTGGCCAGATAACGGCTCTACTTCACAACAACTATCTAGCAGCTCTGCCGATCGTTCAATCAGCAGGAGTGCCACAGCCAGATTTAACTGCAACTGGCAATTGCAACTATTGCCAAACCTCGACAGATTCATAACAATAAAGAATAGCAGCTGCACATGCTCACGCAAACCGCACCCAGGAAGAGTTGCATGCACTGCGATCATTACTGCCGGAGAAAGAAAGATAAATTGAATGGTTCGAATGGGAGGATAAATGGGGAGAAGTGGGAAAAGCGTATGGAAATGCGTGTGGAAGTCGAGATGGAAGGTTGGAGGATAACGTGTCAAGTATCGTGTAGCTGTGATAGGAGATAGTGAGTGGAGAGTCGCGGAGGCGGTGGCATAGATCTAACATTCTTATGGTAATTGGATAGCTATCATTATTGGAAAATAGAGGCCTTCCACGCTGAACAGGGCTCATGGGGTAGCCACACCTTTTAATAGAGACGGAACGCCCCTTTATGACAAGTTACTCGGCTAGAGTAGGACATTTCAGGAATTTTCAAGTGTTGCCAACTCTTTCAGTCTTTGTCTGAACTTAACAAGAGGTGAAAGTAAGGCTTTCCAAACTCCCTTCATAATTAGAAGTATCTTTTGCCGAGAAATTGGAGCGATGCGCTCGAATGCTAGTTAGAAAAGAGGCTGGCTTACTGGTGCAGGTGGAAGGTGATAGTTGTGTGTGTGTGTTCTCTCGAACGAGGAGCGGAGAGGTGAACTACTGCGCGCGGCTTGCTATCGAGGAATCGGGAATAAATTATGGCTTGTGCCTTGTGAGGAGGGGTGCGCCAGCCGGAGGAAACTTGGTTGACCGGGAATTTTGTGGAGAACAAACCGCATGCTATCCATAGAGTAAGAGAGAGAGAGGGAGAGTCACATGTCAGATGCACGTACACGTGCACCATGTGATAAATGCATTGGTTCGCCTGCTTACGCCTCCTGAATAATAATTCCAATTACACGGCTCCGCGGAAAATGCATGTGCAACGGTACGCACTCTTAACGGTTTCGACATTTTTTCTGACCGCTCCAACGACCTTCCATTGTTCTAAAATGGCCCCAATTCTAATACCACTGGCCCACAGACCTCTACCACTCATACATTCTCTCTCTCTCGCTCTATGATAGTCCATTCCTCCATCAGTTTGGCTCCATTCAGCAATTCTACCAGCAATATCTCCAGGGCCATCGGATAACCCTCTACCTCTACAACAGCGCTTGCCAAATTAGGCTCCGCGAGCTTAACTGGCACCCACACTCTCTCAATTTTCACGACCTTTCTGCCTGTCTCTACCTTCGCGTGTGATCGGCAAACCCTTAATAAACATTTGCCGAAAACTTAAACTTTGAGCTAGGGCACTGGAATTTATAACACTTCTTCCTTGATGCAAGAGCACATTCTCCACCAAATTTCAGCCCGTGAAATACACGGGAAGTATAAAAAATATGGGAAAAACCGTGAAAATTAGTTGAAATTCATTATTCAGGAACGATTTTTTGGTATTTTCGATACCACGATACGAAATCCGGCCTTTTTTTCATGGATTCTTCGTTTACTATCCGCTCTGATACACAAACAATCGATTCATGAAGAAAAAACCCGGGTTCGGGGACCTTTGAAAAATTGGATACTTTCGATGGCCAAAAATATGGGGGAAAAAAAATGTTGAGCTGGGGCTCTGAAATTTATATCACATCTTCCTTGATGCAAGGGGAGACTCTCCACCAAATTTCAGCCCCGAAAAATGTCGGGAAGTCCAAAAAATATGGGAAAAACCAGCGAAAATTCCGAAAAAATTGAACTTTAAAGGCTGTTTTTTTAGTGTTTTCGATAGAAATCCGGACTTTTTTCGACGGATTTCTTGTTTTCTATCCGTTTTCATTCATAAACAATCGATTCCTGAAGAAAAAGCCCGAGTTCGGGGACCTTCGAAAAATCGTGAAAAAATCTGAAGGGGTACCCCTTAAGAAAAATTTGCCGAAAAACAAATTTTGAGCTAGGGCTCTGGAATTTTTATGGCATCTTCCTTGATGCGAAAAAACATTACCCACCAAATTTCAGCCCCGGGAAAGGTCGGGAAGTCCACCCAAAAAAATAAAAACCGTTAAAAATGAGCAAAAATGGACTTTTCTGGACGGTTTTTCGACCCGTTCTCGTTGCAAATCCGGACTTTTTTTCACGGATTCTTTGTTCTCTATCCACTCTGATACGAAAACAATCAAAATATGCCGGGTTCGGCCGATTTTGAGAAACTTGAAAAAATTTAGCATTTTCGAGGGTCGAAAATAGGTGAAAATCTAAACTTTGAGCTAGGACTCTGAAATTTATATCACTTCTTCCCTGACTCAAGGGCACATTTTCCACCAAATTTCAGTGCCGGGGAAGGTCGGGAAGTCGGCCAAAAAAAATAAAAACCGTCAAAAGCTGTTTGAACTTGAGGGGTAAGATGGCTAGCAGGTACATAGTGAGGGTAGTGAGTAGCCCTGAATTGGCGAGGCAGGCAGGGTCCATCGAGTAGTCGAAAGGGAGCGAAGCGCGTGAGGGGTCCCTCACTTGGCTGGCACTGATCTACAATATTCATTCTAACAGTTATCTTAGTCGAACAGTTCGCTTTCTTTTACGTAGGAATGCCAACTTTTCACTTCTTACCAGTGATTATTTGAAATTGAGATGCATTTCCTAGGCTACTTGGACTCGACTAGCATTTCCAATTCGAAGTTCACTCCTCGAAGGAGGAGATTAGAAAAACGTGGCATTAATTCGTTGGATCAGGAAAAAGCGATTAGGCCCTACATATCTGGATTCTGAATGATAGGAGGGCTATCTAAAGGGACAAACTTCAGCTGGAATTCTGTACTAGTGAAATATGAAATAGTGGAAATAGTGGAAATGGCGGAAAGGTCTGGCAATTAGTTGTCGAACGCTGATGAATGGATAGGCGAGGGATTAGGATTGAAGCTAGAAAGGAAAACGAGGACGAATTGATCGACGTGGCCGACGTGCTCGACATGTTATTAGGATTTTTCAAGTCGGTGCGAGTTGTTTCCGATGTGTATCCTCAAAGCTATGATTACACGGTAACAGTATATCCCGATACTTATATAATTTGAAACCGAACTCGAAGCGCAGCTCTATCTTCATCCTCCGTTGTTCGCCGCACAAGCTCTTCCTTCCATAGTAATGTCTGGTCCACTTTTTCCGTCATTCCCACACGTCAGGAGTTCTTGTTGCTATTCTAAGATTCACAGCTATTTCCTAGATCAACCAGTATTCAATGTGACATCGTGTCATTCGGTCCATCTATATCGCTCTCTAGTTCAACCGCTTTTCTTTCTTTATCTCCCTCTCCCCCTCTCTCTCGCTATCTATGTGTTTTCCAATATACACAGATATAAACTCAAAATTCATATCCTATCAAACAGATCCCTGTTTCCCATGGCCGATTTTTCTCTAAATAACAGAGAGGAGAAGCGGTCTGAAAAGATCGATCGGTTGAAATCCGGGGACGGCAACAATTCCGCTTGATCTGCCATGCGATCAGAGCAGCTGCGAGAGCGGCTGTTTGTTTGGAAAAAAATGCAAGCGATTGCTAGTTCGATGTGCAATCGAGTATTTGAGCAATGAAATATCGCCGATAATGGCCTGCTCGCGGAAATTGCTGGCCGTCATTCAGTATCGGCTGCTCGATCTATAGTTTCGGCTCGATCGAAGCGTTAATCGAGCGGCCATTTCTTGGAGCGCGCTGAAAAAGCTGAGCATTCTCGGGGCGGCTCTCGGAATGGATAGTCGTCGAAAGGTAGATTAATGAAAAGCTATTGGAAGCGCATACATAGCTAGGATAGACGCTGAATTCTCAGGTGCGACCGTACACGGAAAATCGAGAGCGATCATGCTGTCTAGCTCTTCACCCCCGTTCTCCCCGTTCTCCCCTCCTCCCGTCCCGATCCATCGCTCCCGATCGGCCGACTCGGGCAAAAGATCGCCGGGAAAAACTGGCTGCGAGAACAAAAACCGAAGAAGCACGCCAATCCTTTGGTTCTGCGCGAAATCTTGCCATTCATTTCCACCCAGGAAACTGATGTCTGCTTACCTTTCTCTCGACACACCAAACCCTACCCTCCCCGCCCCTCCCTTTCTTCTACCGATTAATCCTTATACTCCTATACCAATCGAGAACATACGAAGATAATCGTCCGAATGACAGAATATTAGTTGCCCGCATTACTCGCCTATCAAGTGCTACTTTTACTTTGTCTTACATGGCAAACGTAGACTTTGCCTTTCAGCCGCGTATGCTATGTATGTATCTATGTATATTCAGTTTAACCTGAAAGCGAGCGGCGATTATTATTAATCGGGACTGATCAATTGATATTCCGAGATTTCTGCGAGATGTGAGTTTTGCATAAGCTCCCTTTACATAACCATTTACATAACACTTTGCATAACATTTCACAGCTTATCCCGTCGATCCGAGTGATCGGAGACTCTTTTTAATTACCCTTAACTTTATAATTAATGCTTAATCTTCCACTCAATCGGAGCTAACCAGTTGTCATCGCACTTTCGATCAAGAGCAAGTATAATCACTTAAGAACATTGCACGCCTGTCTTCTTCTTTAATTCCAGATCTCCTCGATACTTGGTTTTTCTGATAACATTCGCCGCCGGTTTCCTTGATATTAATTGTCGCCTTTTCCCACTTGGCCACATGGTAATTGGTCTAATTTGGCGTGCTGGTCCTGGGAATTTCTAGGCAGAAGTAGCGTGGCTGGCTCTTGATTTCGAGGACAACGATCTCGAAGAGTTGCTCATTCACCTCTGCCAAGATAGAAGAGGCTATTCAGCCTCGCAGTTATTCGCAGTTAGCCGATATGCGCCAAGATATTCGTAGATATTCAGATGCGGCCGTAACATGCATACCTACACAATATGTATACTCTTGAGATTTATGGGCCCAGATAGTGTCGGTGTCGTCGGCTCTTTCACATCTTGCGTACACACGTATGTTCTCGGTACGTCGTAGCGTAAACTCGACATGGCACGACAGGACCATACCTACACATAACCAACCAGGTCACTTACGGCTCTCTTTCTCTCTCCCTCTCTCCCGCTCTCCCGCTCTCTCTATCTAGAGAGGCAATCTCTCTTGGGCGCGCACGCTCCCTCTCCCGATTAACAGTTCTCCCAAGGAATCCTCGACATCCTCAGCCTTCCGCTAATTGACCCGCGATTATAATGCCATTTCGATTGCTGCATCCGACGAATTCATTCCCCCTCATTAGTGTCGGCCTGTCAATCCCACCAGGACTTACACTCTTAACCACCATCTTCCCTTTTTCCTCACTTTCTTCGACGCGATCCTCGCTCGCATCGACTTTTCATCCGATCGAGCTTATCCAATGAGCTGTCGTACCATCCTAGCCACCAGCAATCTTTATTCAATCGGTACGAGGAAGAAGAAAGGAGCACCATTCCTTGAGTTTCTAGTTTAAAAACACTCTGTCTCTGCCTCTGTCTCTTTTGGATGTATTGTTGGGAGATTCGGGTTAAAGTGTAGCCTCTTGTACAGGGTGATTCACTTGCCTTTGAATCAGAACTCTCCTAGCCCACTTTTACTAGACATCTATTTAATTATACTATATATTCTCTGTTTAACAACAGACTATATTAAATTATATAGTCTGTTGGAGCGAATATTCTACCTAGTTTTAGCATCGACTTCCTTCGAATGGGTAGCACCGTAAGGAGACAATATTTTATCATATTATATTTCTAGGGGAATATTATATGTAACTGGCTTCCGAAGAGTGAAATTTCATGTGCGAATTAACATAACTCAAACAAGTAAAAGTATAAATGCATGAAATGCAGACAAATGTTGAGAAACATTTGAGTATAATTTAAATCTCAAGGTTATTTATAATGATTTTATATGGAACAGTGGTGATTCAAAGACAAGTGACTCACCCTGTACAGTTAGTTGCGCGGTCAAAAGATCTGCCATCGCGCATACCGAGATCTTTATTTCAGCCAGGTTTGAGAAGTGCAGGGTATTACAGCGTTAACAGTAGCCTTCGTACAATTCTTTCTTCTTTTTTAGTAGATCACTCTTCGAAGCTTGCAATTTCAGTAGATAGTTGCCGAACTGCAACTAAGTATCCGGTACGCCCGATGACCACCTTAAACTTAGGGATTACGCGCCCTCCTTTTCCTTCCTATCTACTCTTTATCCTTCTCTTTCCACAAGAAAGTAATAATGTCTATACATTCTATCTGTGTAATAGAGGAAGAGGGCTGTTGATTTAAGATTACATGACAAGGCAAAAAGAATGATACATTAAATGGATACATTAGTAAATTCACATGTAATGAAAATGTTTCTTTGGTATATGCATTGCTTAATTGTTTTCGCCTAATTGCTGATTAGATGTACAAAGCTTATAATTGATAGTCTGTAATGCTTGGTCGAGCAAAAGCATTTTTCAGAGACGTCCGACTTGGACGTTACTGAGTTATTACCCATTTGGCTTTAACAGCCTGTCTCTCGCAGTTTGTGGCTACATAATAATGTTCTAATCTCTATGACATTAATAGAGCTTAATCTTTAGATTTATAAGACTGAGGTGGCCCAGTCTTAGTGTGGAAGTGTGATTTCGATTAGGCGTCTACCGCTTCTGCATTGTCCCGGCTCGTAAAACAATATTTAGTGGTCATTCTCGCGTCGAGCGTCCGCATTTCACTAGAGAATAAAACTGATCGCTCGTGAAATATGCAGTAACCAAGGAGAAGGCTGAAGCCTTTTATCGACTGTGAGCGAATCGAGTAGAATGAGACATCCTCAGTTATTTCCGCTACTGCGAATACAGTGGCCGATTTTACGGAGATAGAAAGGCAGAGGCAGAGGCAGAGGCGGAAGCGCGAGGGCAGTACTCTGAGATGCGACCTTTTGAGAGGGAGGAGTAGTACAGATGGATAGATAGATATAGGGTAGAAAAGAGGTGAGCGGTGAATGCTAGATCCGAGGAGGAGTGACCTTAAAAGTTGGCGGAGCGCGCAATTATGGATTGACGGATTGCAGAGATAGAACGATAGAGATTCCCTGGTATTCTGAGCTAACCACGGGCTCGTTCGACTTTCAGGAGGTCCTGCTGGCGCACAGCAAATTGAGCAGCCACTGCGAACCAATCACGGTGATCCTTGCGGAGATCGAGCCAGCAGAACTAGCGGCACTCCTCGGCTTTGTCTACACTGGGAGCGCTACTGTGCCACGGCCACGTTTGGACGCCTTTCTTCGCGCGGCCGAAAACCTCCGTATCACACTTCCACCGATACCAGTGCTGCTTGATTGCGGGGAGAGCGAGTGCAAGCAGGAGGACGCCAAGGATGTGAAGATCAGGCCGAAATATCTCGAGTGCGAGCAGTATCCCTCGTGCGAGGAATGGTGGGGAGGACGGGGCCGTGGTCGAGGCCGCGGCCGAGGCCGAGGACGAGGTTCTGAGGGACTCGTTGGAAACGGGCAGCCCTCCAGGAAGAGAGGATCCTACGAGTTCGTGGGAAGACCCCCCTCAAGCGAGACGATCGAGATCCAGTCGAGGTTGCATACCGACGCCGGCGGTCCGTTCGCTCGCTCGAGATTCGAGTACGCGAGCACGTGGCAGGTGCCTCCCTTCCCTATCAATCACGATCGAACCCACCAGAGATTCGATCAGAGATTCGATCAGGCGTTCGAGGGGGACGCCAGGCGGTATCATCCCGCCACCACGATACACAAGATCGACAGAACACTAGAACCCTTGGAGAAGAGTGCCATGCTTACTCCTCCTTCCGATTCCAGCAGCCTCAAGCACTCTCCTCAAGAGCTCGACCCCCTAGAACTCAGACTGAGGAACGATTACGCTCTGTTACGAGCCCCTCCTTCCACAATACGGAGGTTCCACGCGCCCCAGGAGATTGACGGAGAACACTCTTTTCTGAGGATTGATGCCGAGAGAAGAGGAGAGGAAGGACCTAGCTCCGATCGACCTGGCTCTCGCTCTCCCTCTCCCTCTCCAACTCCCTCGCGATCCCGCTCCCGCTCCTGCACCCGCTCCGGCACCCGTTCCCGCTCCCGCTCCCGTTCCCGCTCCCGCTCACGCTCACGCTCGCGGGACAGCCCCCTTCAGGGCAGGAGCACGTCCTTGCAATATAGCGGTCGGACGAGGTCGCACGAGAAACCTGATTGCGGCCAGACCGGCGAAGACCTGACCTGCGGCGAAAGTTGTTGTAGGTGGAGAACACCCAGGAGACACGTCGCCAATCGTGTCACAGCTTCACCTTGGAGACAGATCGTAAGGCCCCATCACCTGCCCAAGATCCAGCCGATTGTCCTTCAGACCCATCTCGACGACACCGTAAGTCCATACCGATACCTTCTCTTTACTTCCTTCCCAAGCAGTTATTATAATTAGACTCTTTCCTTATTTTATTGCTTTACGGAAAGAGTTCATTATTATATAGTAGACGGCTGGTGCGGAGCGCCGCGGCTGAGAGTCGCTTCCGACGTGGCAAACAAATGGAGAATTGGGTCAGGGTTTATTATAGATAGAAAAATGATAAGGAGCGTATCAATGAACGACAGGTTGGCCTGATGCTCGATATATGCAGCGTATAGTTTCTCTCGGATGGTATCCTCAAATAGTCGAGCACGTTACTCTATAAGATCGGATCGCAAGTGGTCGTAACGCGAGAAATATCATCTACCTCGCGAAGGTGGACATGAAAATGCATTTGTATGCCAGACTGTTTTGCATCGCCACGGATATCATTTATCTCGCTAGCCTGAATGTTCTAGCCCATTAAATTCTCACCCCATTTCTTCATTTCTTTCTTCTCAATCGCACATTGGGACACAACCAAAACCACCAGGCACCTTTCTCACTTTCTTTCTTTCTCTACACTCGCGCAATTCCCATACTCAAAGTGCTTGGCCCATTGAAAAATCAGCCTTCTACGCCCTTCCGAGTATTCTCGCCCCGTTAATAAACGATGATGTTATCGGAGTTGAAGAAATCGGATTCATTATGCGTATTTACCAGGATTATCATCTTCCTTTCTGCGTACATATACATCCGCAGAATTATAGGCTAATCAGACGCCTAAACGTCACTATTAGAAGTGTAACCTTTTGCCTACATCTTGTCGAATAGAGCCGGAGGAAATCAATTTATCATCTTCGCATCAGGATCGCTAGGGAATTAGTCCACTTGCTGGATCGTTCACCCAATGATTAACGATCTTGCAACTTACTAGTTTTCCGTTAGGCGAAGCCTGACAGAAACGATTGAAAGAAATGCAACAAGCGCTCTCCCTGAACATCGTAATTAATGCTTCCTTTGGTCGGCCGATGAAATGAAATGCTATCTAGTAGAGGCATTCGACAAGATATGACAAATAAGAATAAAAAAGAGGCTCCATAACTTAGAAGGATAGAGAATCCCAGTGGAGATTTGTTGGAATAAGAGTGAGAAAAGAATGTATAAGAGGAGTGAGTTGGATCCAAAGAGAATAATAATGGGTGGCATTGATCAAGCTCTACCGATGGAACAGACGGCGCTTGTTGGTACCGTATGCAAATTGGGCGGACGAATGTCGCGTGTCCAGCAATTTAACAGGCTCTCTTACTGAAAGGTAGTGCTTGACGGTGAGAGAGATCTTTTCCGTGGACTGTGCTAATGGTAGTAGCACTGGCACGATAATGCGTCCATCGGTGTCAGAGCGATGCTTCGCTAACTGTATTCAAACGTCAACACGACGAATTTACTGAGAACGGGATCGCAGCAAAAGGAGGATCGCAGTGGCAGGGGTCTCGATCGATTTGCTAAAATCTCCTCGTTCCAGTAAGAACACCGTCAGGAGAAAAGTCCTCTCACTCTTTAATGACCTCCTATCTTTTATAACGCAGCGAACTTGTAGTTAATTAGTCCGATTATCAGCCTGTTGCCTCGAGATACAATTGCAGATATTTGTACGCTAGTTAGTACAATGCCTTCCCTGAATTCCGCACTGCCATACCTTCCTACTTTTTCTTAGAGGCTAAAGAGATCGGCGTACTTCTATTCACTATCTTTCTTCCGGAAGAATGTTACTGAAAGAGCTTGGTCATTGTCTTTTCAGCAACTTTCCAAGCATGAGCCATTCCTCATGAATTATGCTTGTCTCGTATCTCTTGGAATTTCTGGATCCTCGTACCCGCTTGAGATTGACACGGAATTCCTAGAACCTGCGGTGATTACTCGGAATTGTGCCTCAGGAAAATAGTGTCGGATCCTCCGGAAGTTTCTCCGAGTCTCCGAGACGATCGATTTACCTTTTGATATTAACAGTCCGATAATCTTCTTACTGTCAGAATATTTTTGTCTCGCGAGAGAAAGCAAAGCGTGCAATTGTAAAATGAGAATTTACAACTTCGCTGGGGATTTTGGCAAAAATCTGAGAGAGTGCAATACTTGACTTTATGTAAAGATGTAGGGAGGTCCTTAAGCGAGGGGGGACGAAGGAGCGAATGGGCGGGTTTGGCTTGCGAAATCACATAAACCCGGCGAAGTAAAGGGAAGGCCTGTCCGAAATCAGTGTCGAACCGGGAGAATCCGGTCTGGACGGGCATGGAGCTTCTTGCGCAAGATCATAAAGTAATCGGCAAAATCTGGAGCGTATCAGTGCACACGCGTCGAAAGAGAAAACGAGGCTGGGAGGGCTCAGGCCCAGATTGCTGGTAATAAGGTGCAGGCCAAGTGCGCTCGCAACTCGCACCTGGCCGCTCGCTTCTCCAGCTGGTGTCCACTGGCGAAAATCTCGGGGAAAAAATGGAGAAACCGGAGGAAGGCCGCATGTAACTGATAGTTTCATTAATCAGGCTGACACGGGCGAACCGCCAGCAGAAGCAGCTGTTCGCAGGAGCACCTTATCACCTGGCAGCATCGGATCACCGACGCACACACATGCCACTCCTCTGCCGTCGCGTCGCCGCCGTTCTGATTCTCTCTCATATCTCCCGCGGAAAGCTAAATGAGTTTGCCGCCGTTCAGTTCCAGTCGATTCGATTTGCTTTGACTCCCAATCAAACTTTACATACTCCTGCTTGACAGTATTGATAACAGTCAGGGATGGGCAAGCATGAATAATATAAGGTAATGATTAATAATAATCGCGGAGAAAAATTCGTGATTATTTGTAATCATGGAGAAAAACTCGTGATTATTTGTAAATTACAAATAATCACGAATTCGAATGATTTAAAGTGAATACTTCGATTTCGAATGATTCGAAGTCGAATACATGGAATCTGAATGATTCGAATTCGAACGATTCAAAGTCGAATATTTCGAATTCGAATGATTCAAAGTTGAATATTTCAAATTCAAATGAGTAAAGTATCAATTCAAAGTCAAGTTCAATTCATTCGAATTCAAAGTATTCAGCTTTGAATCATTCGAAATTGAAATATTCAACTTTGAATCATTCGAATTCGAAATATTCGACTTTGAATCGTTCGAATTCGAATCATTCAGATTCGATGTATTCGACTTCGAATCATTCGAAATCGAAGTATTCCCTTTAAATCATTCGAATTCGTGATTATTTGTAAATTACAAATAATCACGGATTTTTCTCCACGATTACAAATAATCACGAATTTTTCTCCAGGATTATTAGTAACCATGACCTTATATTATTCATACTTGCTCATCCCTGATAATAGTCAGATAGTATGCTGGATTGTTGAAAACATTGAAAGTTGCGTTAGTCTCGCAACTATCTTTTATCGAAAGTAAACTGGTGCGTGCATGGTAAATATGCCTGCTCGGAGCAAGCAACATTGTCTTTGATCTACCGTGACACACCCACTATAATTAATTTGCACTGCATTTTATTTGTCAATAAAGAGAACGCGACGCGACGCGATACTAAATCATGGGTTGGAGTCGCGGCAGGAGCAGCAAGAACTAGTATCTTATTAGAAGAACCTGCCCATTTACTGATCGATTTTGTAACGGGTAAATGTAGAGGCATACCGGAATATCAAGGGATGCACAAATCCAGATAACCCGGGGCTAGCTCTACTTTTGCATTTTATCAACTTGCCAGTCGATGAAATGCCGATGCCGGAAAGAGAAAACTGGCATGGAGTGCTCCTACCAGGGATTGGCAAGCATGAATAATATAAGGTCATGATTAATAATAATTGTGGAGAAGTGATTATTTGTAAAGTACAAATAATCACGGATTTTTCTCCACAATTACAAAAAATCACGAATTTTTCTCCACGATTACAAATAATCACGGATTTTTCTCCACAATTACAAATAATCACGGATTTTTCTGCACGATTACAAATAATCACGAATTTTTCTCCACAATTACAAATAATCACGGATTTTTCTGCACGATTACAAATAATCACGAATTTTTCTCCACGATTATTAGTAACCATGACCTTATATTATTCATACTTGTCCATCTCTGGCTCCCACTTGCTAATTGGCTACGTCCATTCTTCTCCGATTTTTTAGTAAGCCATTGCATCAAACTGGTTCTGGACTTATTTCATAGAAGCATCCAGATATCAGGAGAGATTCGATGTGTGATATGAAAGTGGAGGTAGGCGGGCTGGCCCTGCTCGAGGACTAACTGTCGAGAATATCGGAAGACTGATCGGGCGTTTGTGCCTTGGACAGAGAGGGAAAGGTGAGGTCTGAGGTCAGCAGGAAAAAGTAGCGGAAGACATTGAATTTCAATGGGTTATCGATTGGGCTGGTGTAGGCGTGAAGGATAATCGGAGTCGCTGTCTCGATGAATAGCACGTTCTTTAATAGCTACCAATAGATAGCTAGTCGATTCTCGTTAAGAAGAGGCTGCTTGTGTATTTACCTGCGTTCTAACTCTGAACGAAAGGAACCTGGCTTTGCAAACAAGCCATCTTCTTCCATGTGAACTTTTCTCTCTAACTTTCAACTTTGCGACTGGCCACACGAGTTGTGAGGAGTGTTCCTTTCCTCATCGACTCACCCAATAAACGATGCGCTTTTTTGCAACGGCCGACTACTCTCCTAAGATCGCAATCTCAACGATTAATCATGTATCGGTCAGCATTTTTTGCAAGCTCCTTCGCGACGAGATGTTGTCAGGAAGCGGTGTGATTCGATATGCAGCTACTCCCAGAGGGCATTATATAATAGTTTCAACAAATTTCAATGTTGACATTAATATTGAGGCCTGGGATCTCCGCTCCGGCTATCTATAGACACGCTGGTGTCTGTCCAGCGTCGAACCAGTTCTCAGCTCTGTCATTATCAGGAACGTTATTATCAGGGGCAGCCATGCGACGCCAAGGATCTCCTATCTCTCGAGAGAATACGGTTCTTGCTACTTTCGCTCAAGAAATTACCCTACCGATTGCGTCATGTTTGTTTGGGAAATGCCAACGATGCGTTATGCGCTAGAGTGTACGGCCGGACTTATCTTCATTCTCCGATGCAGTTTATAATTGCTTAGAAAAAGATCTAGTCCGAGCACATTCAAGGTCGTATTTGGAGAGGAAGCCTGGCCATTTATGTATGCTGGAGCAAGTGGATTGTCAATAACGAATGAGTCTGGAGAGCTGGAGAGCTGACTAGCCTTTACCGTTAGCTTCATTGATGCTCTTATTTTGTGAAAGAAAGACATCGCGACTTGATACGTTCCTTTAAAAAGAAGTAGTAAGTTATTGGCCCGGCTTCAAGTTGTTGTCCGCGATGCCGAGGCCTGCAACCTAAACACTTCCAGTTCTTATCGAATACCCGGCAAGCTTGCCTTTCGCTTGCTCGAGGAGATGGAGCTACTAAGGAAAGAGCTTGAAAAAATATAGAAAGTTTTGCCGATTCAATTGGACGGAGGGCTTAAACATTTCATAAGTTCGTTGTAAGACACGAGGATGAAAAGTTGCTCGATTCAGTTTTTGTAACATATTGTAGAACGTTCTACATTAGGCTCTACAATTCCACGTTCTATCATTGCTCTTACACATTTTCATTTGTCAAGATATAATGATCGTGAATAAGTAAATCTATCAGAGATTTGTTCAGTGGAATTGTGAGCCAATTAGGTTTGGCAACTCAGTAGATATTGTCGAATTGATTGGGAAGTAATTGAGGCGCAGTCAATTGGTGTCAAAGTTGCATTCCTTGGGGAGGTTCATCCTGGGTCGAGGAAAAGAGGTGAGGCGAAGCGAGGTGAGGCGAGGCGAGTGGGCCGCGCTCTCGGTACTCTGATATTTATTTCGCTTTAAAACCTCGTTAGGGACGATCGGCTTCCACGACTTCCTTCATTCCGCGGATACCTCCACCTCGATAAATTATTGCCCGGCTGCACCGGCACGCCCGCTTCCTGCCTACCCGCGATAACAAATCGGATCAGCAATTCCAGCTGCTGCCCATCCGGGATTTACATCTCTAATCGTACACACTCTCACTAATTGTCGATTACTGCCATGCAAAACGCAACCATTCTCACTACTCACAGTTGCTCACTTATTATCAATCGATACTTTCTCATCTTCTAACAGTTTGAGGTTGCGAGCAAGTCTTGTCAGCAGTTTCCTCTTTTTTCGACAAATATTACCACTTAATAGTAGCTCGGCTTCCTGGCAACGAGCTGATATCGCGGATTGACCTTCCCAGATTTAGTAAATCCTTGATTGACCTACTTCCTCCGATTGCTACAACTTGTATCGCGCAGTTTACACGGTGGTAAAAGTTTCTTGTAAAGCTTCCACGTAATGGACCTTATTCCTAGGACAGATGATGATTAGCACCTGGGGGGCAATCTGCTAGGTAGGTTATTATGATTTTTATCAATCTCGCAACGACTGGCGACGCTCCTAGAAATGTTGGATAGATTCGGAAAGTAGGAAAGCCATTACGGATAAGACAGGAAGTACGGGGAACGAGTTCTTCATCGAACGACAAATCAATCTGAATTGGAGAGGCCGGACGCGCGTCCCGATGAAGTTTATCTTGGTCTGATAATTTCCTTTATCTCTCATTCACATATTAGAGGACATTTCATGTCCTCGAAAAGAGGAACTCGAGCTCTAACCCTTTGCATTCCGAACCATTCTGGACGTTGGTTATCACTTTGTGGCAGAAATGCGCATTTACAGACCCTCGTATTATTTAGTATAGTTTTGGAACCAAGTAATGTATTACAATGATATTGGACTTATATGAATTCGTTGACATCGAGAAATATATATTTGCAAGAAAATCAATATCTTATTTTGTCAAATTTTGTACAGTGTAATAAATCTTACAACACTTCCCAATATGCATTGCATATTTTGAAAATCTTTTCCTCCAGTTTTAGACTTGTTTATTTATATTTATAAATCTCACTATACTACAGTGCGAGGTATGCTCACAAACCGACCTTCCTTCTATAAACTCTCCTTTTATCGCTCTTTTCAAGTGGGGCCCAGAAGTGCTCGGACCGTCGTGATCGCGCTTCTCACGTTCTCTTCTGACACAAAATCCGCTACGCATTTTTTTATATATCTTAGTACTTAATTTTATTATATTTTGATTTGATTTCTTGTGCCATTTCAACAGAAAACTTCAGGGAAACATGGATATCTCTAAAAGTTGCGCTGAAATAACTTAGTTCCCTGTAATCACTAATAAACTTTAATGTCCCCTGAGAGGGGACAGCGGAGTGCAAAGGGCTAATACTGGCTGGAGGCTATCAGTGAGATCGTCCCTTTCCACCTCAAATACAGAAAACGCGGACATTCGAACTAAATGGTACTTTATCCTAACAAAAACATATTTATCGATGTTCTCTGGATAACTTATCATATAAGTTGTATGACTTTGATGTTGTCCTTTCACTTTACGAGTCGCGCCGACATTTCTAAAATTGCAAAAAAAAACGAACCAACTGATTTCAGGGCGTTAAAGTAGAAGGTTTGATGAATATTTTGACCTATGTCTGATATATGAAATCCGGTGAAGTTTTCGAGAGAAAAAATCATCCATTTTATACATCATATGGTATGCCGTTATATGGTAGAGCATAGTTTCTAACCTATAATTTCAAAATGTTATAATACCAAAATGAAAGCATATTAAAATCATACAACTTATATGATAAATTATCTAATGAACACTGATAAATACGTTTTCGTTAGGATAAAGTACCATTTAGTGGCAGTGTCCGCGTTTTCAGCATTTGAGCCGACTGTGCGCCGCGGCGGTGGCGGCGGTCAGCCGTCAACTACTGGAATTGATAGGTACCGATGACCTCGGTTGGTCTGGGTCAACTGTTAGTTCCTGCATAGTTCACTAGGCATTATGTACAGCATGACAGGCTCTCTACCTCAAGATACTATAAATCACAGATTGAAGCTTCCAGTACCTGATCGATAACAGTTAGCAGCTCTTTATGGACTTTGAATGGATCATAAAGCAAATCTGCTATCGCAAAACGGCTAAGTGGCATTTGACCGATTTCTAACCATTCAAGGTAGCTGGTGTCATTCAGAAGTCTTTTAAAAGTGTTCCTTTAAGTTGGATGATGCGATGCACAACATAGAATCGCAAGCATCGTCCATTTCTGCAGCTATATAGTTAATCCAGTAATTTATTGTCCGGAGCACGTACGATGTATTACGTGTATGGTATAACAGTAGTATTGAATTTTAGTGGAGCAGAAGTTTGAAGGCAGAAGGCTCCTCTGGGCCGTCTGACTATCTGGCATTCTAATTTTGCATAGTTCATTATTGGCCGAGTCAATATTTGAAAGCAAAGATCGTAGCCCGTTTTGCATGTCCACATGACTTTCTAGCTCATTGAAACCCACCGAGTGACACGTCCATAGGGAATTATCGATTCTGCTCGCGATCCTCGCGCGCCTTCCTCGTAGTTTTTTTTTCTCCGCTTTGCGGAGGAATTAACGAACGAAATTAAAGTTAAACGTGATTTAGCAAGCGTCGTTCGCGCGGCTACGATACCAGACTCGGTAAGGAGCGACGGCGACGACGACGGCGACGGGCAAATGCAAACGGATGCGCAAAAGAATAGGATCTCCGATAAATATTCATAAGATGTGCGTGGAGAATGCGAGCCACGCAAAATCTGACCAGTTACTTTCATCCCTTCCTCTTGGGCCGAGCCATCCTCAAATATGAAGAGGAAGATCTCAGGACTCGGGCATATCTAGAAACTTATCCGCTATTTAACTTGGTTTAACTCTCTTCACGGAGCGCGTTATGTGTACATTTGTACAGCGCATCGATAATTCAGCCAGCAACTCATTGACACTCCTGTTTGAGCTTCGAGGAAAAACATATTGGCATTACACCAGTCGCAATTAAGTCCTCGAGTCTTTAACCCTTTCACTGCCACAGGCGTATACATATGTATAGACGCCTTCAGAAAGTTTCTGATATGCACAAAAGGCTTATATCTATACACATAAATGCATATACTATCTTTCTATCTATCTATACTATTCTCCCACGACGCTCTCGCGCTTCGAATATCCAGCCCCACAGAGCGCACAGTTCTCTCCAAAAGGATTCAGCCCAATGAAAGGGTTATACATAGGTATACCGTTGCCGAGTAGCATCGAGCCATGACAGATCTCCGCGCAAAATGTTTCTAATTTACCGCTTTTTACCAAAGAATTCATTTTCCTCCTTCCGTTCATTTCTCTGGGTAGAAACTCATATCCTGGATAGGAATATTCGCCCAAGTAGTATAGCATTCGAGGAGGTAAACGGTTCCAGTTTCTATAATCGAAAACAAGATCGTATGACTAATCATCAGATTGGGCAGTCCAGTGCTGCTCTTGCCAAGGAGATAATTGAATGTGCTGGCACGGGATTGGAAGGATCGACGATTAATTTGCAGGAAGGCCGGTTGGCGAGAGAACAAGTAAGAACGTAAGCCTGAATCCAATTTAGCCTGTGGCCGCGCATACGCAATGCTTCTGATTCATTTACAGCAGGAGGACATTAAGTACGTTTGTAATTCCTGAATTGTCTCAGACAGGGAGCACCGTTTCTCTTATTAACATGTGCCTGGGTTTAGCCTGGCAGCTTGCTCGACTGCTGGCTGCTCAGACTTTCATACCAGTACCGCGTAGGATTTCCTCATTTGCATGGAATGGATCAAACTCTCCCTCCATGATCGCAGGCTCCTTTTTATATTAGTCATAACGACCTCATTGTCGCTGGCTCATCACGCCACCGCACCGCCTCCAAATCATTTTCCCGGCCCACGCATCTTCCATCTCCCCCACCTTCCACCTTCGATCGCGCACGCTCCCGAAAAAAGTATTGTTGTACGTGAAAAGATTAAGAAACGTCCTTTAAGGAGCTTTAAGCTTTAAGAGAAAGATGCTCAAGGTAGCTAGTAAGCTGAGGCGTGGACGAGAAATGGAGGTTTCAACCGTACTTTAGAACAGCCTACTTTAATAACGCCCGTCCCCGAGGTCTAATGAACTTCTTTTGCATAGAGTTTCGCAAAACCGTGCTCTCGAGTCGATTTTACTAGCTGAAACTTGAGAGCAATTTCTCTTGGATTTGCGAGAGTGTGTGGAGAGGTCCAGTCGTTTTTCCGCGGGCATCATTAGAGCGAATGTATGTTTAAAAGTTTCAATCACCGGGAAGTTCAGGTCGATTTTACGGTAATAGAGAGATTTTTCCACGGTCAGGTCTAAGTACAGGTTTTATCGAAGCAATGAAATAGTATAATATCGCAGGAAATACGCGTTAAAAGCACTAGAAAAGCAATAGATGCTGCGATTCTGTAAGAGTCTCTGTAGTTAAAATGGGAAATAAACGGCATTCCGAAAGTTCCGATGCACTATGCACGTTAAGAGGATAATTAGAGGCTAAGTAAGAAGGCAATTTAGCTGGCTTTTAGAAATAACATGGCGGGAAACATCAATTACTGTTGCAGGAGACGGGAGAGAGTGGTCACGTCCAAGAAGCATCTCATCCATTGGCATCCCCAATCAGTCTTAGCCATGAGTCAGGAAAAACTCAGCAAAATGTCACGTCATCCGATAATTTCTATGGTTATCAAGTTCCTAAGCCGTGCGATATGATGTTCAGCAATCTCTCAAAGTCCCTCGATCATTGTATTAGTCCCGAAACAAGGAGACAAGACTACTATGGTGGAGCAACAGTCCCCTATACAGCCAGCCCGCAAATTGGAGCCTCCGATCCCCCAGTTCCAACTACTATCAGAAGCAATGAAAGCTTCTTTCAAGTACCGAGTAACATTGAGAACGTTAGCGGGAAGCCAGCGATAGTTCCGAGTGAGCAACTCAACAGTACTCAAGTTGGAAATTCGAGTTCGAAGGGTGGATATTTGAGGCGGCAATTGAATCCTCCGGGAGCCGGTAAGCCAGAGATCTCTCATCCAGTGAGTAGACTCTGCGATACCATTGACTGCGAGCCCAAGAGAGATTCCTATCCGAGTCAAGAGAGCAACAACCAGGAGAATGAAACGATGATCGATGAAAAAGTGGCTGGCCGGATTTTCATTAATAGTGATAGCAATAACAACGATGCCATCGTAGCCAGCGAGCTTTCACCAAGAAGCAGGGCCTCTGGACGCGAAGATCATAAATGCGATCAGTGCGGCAAGAATTTCGTCACCAGGGCATCTTTGAAGGTAAGCCTTATACTCCAGTTCGAGCGATTCTTTTCTTCAAATTCCATGGTACAATAGAATTAGTCTTAACAGAAATAGAACTAGAGTAGCGAATTAATGAAGGAATCCTTTCTCTTTGGAGAAAGAGGCAATTCTCTAAAGTCGAAAGAGGAGAGTTAGGTGTTAGGTGTGGGTTAACGGGGGGCTCGGGTGATTGGTGATGGTTGACAGGTGCACAGCCGAACCCACTCAGGTGAGAAGCCATTCCGTTGTGCAGACTGCGGGAAACAGTTCTCCCAGCTGCGGAACTACAAGTACCACCGGAGCGTGCACGAGGGGACGCGAGAATTCGCGGCGACCTGTCCAGAATGTGGCAAGTACTTCAACGACCGGGGTTACCTCAGCTCGCACATGAAGATCCACCGGAACCGGAAGGAGTACGGTTGCGCGGAATGCGGCAAGAGCTTTAATCAACGGGTGGCCTATAATATGCACGTGCGCATCCACACCGGCGTGAAACCGCACCAGTGCGAACAGTGCGGCAAGGCCTTCTCCCGGAAGATGTTGCTCAAGCAACATCTCCGCACTCACTCCGGCGAGCGGCCCTATCAGTGCCAAGTTTGCCAGAAAGCTTTCGCCGATAGGTCCAACATGACCCTTCACACTAGATTACATTCGGGCCTCAAACCATATCAGTGTACCCTTTGCTCGAAAGCTTTCACCAAGAAGCACCACCTCAAAACGCATCTCAACTATCACACGGGCACCAAACCGTATTCCTGCCCAAACTGCGGACTTAGGTTCTCCCAGAGTAGCAACATGAGGACTCACTTTAAGAAGTGCGCTCTAAATAATCCTGCCGGCCTGAAAACCTCCCAGGCAGGTTCTCCTGGTGTGGTGGACACCTCGAAGAGCCATGTGGAGCTCCAGATTGTCCCTAGAACTCCGGCAGACGCACTCACGCCGCCCAATTCCGACCAGGAATCCAGTATCCTAACTCCTATTTCCAAGAGTCTGCCACTCGAAGCTAGTGTAACATAGGGAAAGGTAGGCAGCTGGTATCAGCTGCTTATTAATTCGCCGCTTCCGACTTTTCTCTCTAGCAGTCAAGAGAATCATCAGCCGATTCGCGAGTATACTCAAATAGTTGCCTTAGTTGCCATTTTGCCTTGCTTCCTACTATGTCTGATTGAATGGTTTTATCCTTCAGCGGCAATTGAAGCGAGTTCAATTATCCAGAACTAGGTGCTTTCAGGAGCGGTAATTTTCTTACTATAAAACATCCCAGCTATTAAGCCGTCTTTGGGAAATGGGATCCCTTTCGAATAGTTTAGCTCGAGATAGGATGAATCAGAGTCTGTTACGTAAGATTCGAGAGACGGCGCGGTGGAGCGAAGGGGTCTCCGGCTCGAAGAATCGACTTTTTTTTCGCTTTGCTTTCCAAGAGTACTTTGGATACAAGTTCTGCGGATTGTACATCACCTGCATCCTGCAAAGTATAATATTACATTTTAATAGGATAAATGGCTATTGCAGGAGAGACGCGAAACCACAGGAGCGGTAGAACCAGCTACTATGTAACAGCAGCGGTTGGAAATTTGAGGGCGACGACGCGAGAGTTGCACACGGAAATTGCATGCTCGAACGCCTATTTTCTACGACTCTAATCCGAAAGTTCTCAGTACATAGTAGGAAATGTCGGCTTCTTTTAAAAGTAGACCTGCACTTCAAGTCCGACTATCTTAAGCCTCCATAACGGCCTCTGCTGAACCTTTGCTATTCCTGGAAACCTTCGCTCCGAGAACATTTAAGGATTTCATTCATGAATTATTTCTTTCCTTCCACGCCTTCTTTGCCCAGCCAGAGAACTTCATTAGACCAAGTTCCCCAACCAGACAGACACTTTATATCACCTTTCACTCTACAACTGAATCATACTTGTCACTTTCCATCATCGAACTCATCTTGGAAGTAAGATTAGATCTATCTATGCAAATGCAACCCTCGAAAATGATGGGGCTAGCCTAATTTATTCAGTCGGGCCATTTTCCGGCCATTTTCCGGAATCATCATCATTAATTCGCCGTGTCAACGGTCTGAGATCTCAGGCGTCTCAAAATTGAAGGAGGCTGCTGCGCGAAATGTCATTTCCATTGTACATAGAGAGCCGACCATAATGGTTCATGTACATACTTGTAAGCAACTTCTGAGATTCCATTAATCAAGTTGGTTCGTCTTTAGCACTGTCTTTATGGTTTGCGAGTGCAGGAACCTTTGGCACCCTTTACAAAGCGAGGCGATTCAATGGTGAATGAGGTGGAAAGAAAGAGCAATGTCGAATGAGATCGAAGCTGATGTGATGTAAGGAAAAATCAATGCAGGCATTCGTACTATTTCCTAAGGAATAGAGTAATATATGATCCGCCTCTAATAAGTAATAAGCTAGGATAATATAACTGCCAATGTGACTTTACATACTCTTGTTTTAAGACCAACAGAATATTTATACAATAAAGAGAAACTGTACAAATGAAATCCTAAGTCTGACTAATGGCCTGCTAGATGTTAGATTAATCGGAGAGAGGGGAAGTGGTGGAAGGCGTGACATGTATGTACGCGTGTCGCGGCACCGCCAGCACCAGCAGCAGCAGCAGCAGCAGCAGCGAGTTACATGTGCATGCAATAATAATAAATCGTTGCCGCAGGATAGTTTGTCCGTAGGACTATAGAATCATCATAAATCTCGTCAAGAAGCCGAGGGATCGCTTAACATACGTGCACACTTGGCTCAGAACGCTCCTTCTTCTCTATCTTTCGATCGCCCACTAACAAAGCAGTTATTATATTCTATGAGGAACAGGCAACCCTTGCCACTTATTATCTCGCCTTTCAGATTTCGAGATTGTTGCCCGCGCAATTCGAGCGACTGCTATGCACAATTGATTGCCAAATCCAGAATTCTCTTAAGATCTCTCCGATCAGCTATTGATTTCAATTTCATCACTAGAGTCAGCAGGCGATAGTTAGCTATCAATGCAGTTGCAATTGAAGTTCTTTTATGGGGGCTGGGAGGGGAGTAGAGTTTTGGAAAAGGCAAAGTTTCGAGAGGGGAAATGGGGATGAGTGAGACGAATGGTGGGGCGATTGACAAGGGTGGCTCATGCGCATTCTCCCGAGAGCCCTCGCATCGAACAACTATCTCAGATATCAGTGAGCCTTTCTACCATCAATATCTGCGCTGCTGCTCTCATCATCGCCCAAGACCAACCAACAATCAACAGTTCCAAGTATTAAGAAACATTTAGTTCAATTTAACCAAATGGAATATTATGTGTAAGCTCCGCGTGTCGCGTGTCAAGTGTCGCGTGTCGAGTGCCGAGTGTCGAGTGTAACAGTTCTTCGATAAATAAGTCATTTGACTGGTATTTCATTAAAAATGTCTCGTATCTCCGGAACACCACTAAATTTGCCCGCATTTCCTATAATCTTATACCAAATCTCGACAAACTTACTTCCTATTAGCTACTTGCTTGTTTTCTTTTGAATGTCTCATTTTCATGATCTCCGGAGAGATCTCTCATCGAAGATGTTTCGTTAAGGAATGTATCGATTACCTCTTACGCAACTGGGCAGTTCGATGAAGGTGTCGAGTATCGAGGCAGCTATCAATTGGTGGCCAAATTAACCTTTCACGAGTGAATAATCGAGACGGCTCAGCCGTTTCGGGCCATCATACGAGGATACACGAGCGACCACACTTACTTTCCTCTGATGTATAACCAACGTTTCATACTATTTTTATTGGGCAATAACATCTGTATGAGTGTTATCTTTTGCAAGAATCGTGCGACGACAAAAAGGAATGTATTCATTAGGGCAGGTGCTTTCGTACAATCTATAATTGATGGGATAGTTGTTACAATCTTATTCTAAAGAGATTAATAGTCCGGTAGGTAGAGACCTGATTTCCCGAGGTATAGTCAATGTTGTCTTTCACTAAAAAAGAATGCGCGTATTCCGTTTGCTTGATCAACGCCATAGAACATATATTTACCCCTTAATTTATTGTACCTCGGGAATTTACGAGCACCTGAACAGGTCGGGTTCAAACGTCAAATTCATCGCGGCAAGGAGTCCGTTGAACTTCTCGAATGCATCAAATCACGAAGAATTACTCAGAGCTCTCACCTAATACGCCCAGTATAAAATCTTAGCTAATTTATTATTTGCTTCTCGCTGCAGTCAGAAGATTTAACATACTGTTTCGGTGTCAGTGAGAGGAAGACTCTCTCGGGAGAGCGTACGATTTACAAGTGATTTTTCAGCATGTAGTACATACATCCGCGGCGGCCGAGTATAGCATTTCATCATAAATTAAATTCGGACAGTTATTACTGACTTATTGCACTTAGATTAGGACACGCGAGAAGAATTTTTCAATGATCAAACCAGTTAAATGATTAACGTCGTTCAGCAACTAAGCAACTTCAGCAACTAAGAATTCACTAGGTAAGAAGTATCGATTCATTGAAGAAAAACTTACTAACCATCTGCTCTCTAGGATGAAAGGGATTTTGAGCTGGAAGCTTCGCGTCTGTTCGCAATAGCTCTTTAGTGCTAGATACTTTCTTAAGTGCACCGGAGTGTTCGAGTGTCTGCTTAGCCGCTCGACTACCGGACTTCAGTTCCTCATTCGTTTCTTCTAGATTGTACTACTACTCTGGAGGAACGAAAGTAAAAGTTGCTTTTTACGAAACTGGTCGTATTGCTGTTTTGAATAGATGGCAGGCAGAGGGGAGGGGAGGGGAGAGAGTGGGGTTGTGGGTGTATGGCGTAGCAGTGATTAACGGGTTACGGTCTAATCGATTTCCCAAGGTTTAAATCGATGGATCTAGGCCCTTTGTGAAATCGGCCGAGCGGCGGCGGAGCGGCGAGGAGCGGACTCCTGTCCCAGTTGCGGCCTCAGGGAATATGTGCGATCTTAAATGCGCGATTCGCGTGACGGCTTCTTAGAGGAGTAGGGGCCGCGCGCTACCACCACATATCGCACATCCAATTTCCCCGTGATGTATTGCCCGATCCTGGCCAGGGATGAGCATTAACCAATAGATTATGGCCGCCAATAATTTTATTGGGACGGAAAATGCCCGCCAATAATTTTATTGGGACGAAAAATGCCTGCCAATAATTTTATTGGGACGAAAAATGCCCGCCAATAATTTTATTGGGACGAAAAATGCCCGCCAATAATTTTATTGGGACGAAAAATGCCCGCCAATCATTTTATTGGGACGAAAAATGCCTGCCAATAATTTTATTGGGACGAAAAATGCCCGCCAATAATTTTATTGGGACGAAAAATGCCCGCCAATCATTTTATTGGGACGAAAAATGTGCGGCAATAATTTTATTGGGACTGAAAATGCGCGAATAAAATTATTGGCATGCATTTCGCCTCCCAATAAAATTATTGGCGCCCTTTTTGCGTTCCAAAAACAATTATTGGCGTTCATTTCGAGGTTGATTAAATGTATTGGGCCTCAAAATGGGACGGCAACAATTCCTGTCAGTCATGAAAAAATACTCCTACTACATGCCAATAATTTTATTGGTGCGCATTTTCAGTCCCAATCAAATTAATGGCGGGCATTCTCCGTCCCAATAAAGTTATTGGCGGCCTTAATTTATTGGCTAATGCCCATCCCTGATCCTGGCTTCCTCAGCCCATTACCACTTACATAGCTTCGGAGCGAGCCTCCGACTTGGCAACACTCTTTTGGCATAGAAAGTTTCCTTGAAACCTTTGATGGCCCTTATCTTTCTCGGAAAGTCACGACCGCCGCGGTTAAGGGAACACTTGCTCGAAGAAGTCTTTGGTTAATTTAGCTCGGTCGTCAAGTGAGTTTTTAACTGACCACTAGATCGGTACAGCTTAAAAGAAGAGGACGGCGAAACGGTGCCCAACGCGTGACCGTCCAGGCTTACGCAACCGTTAGATGCAACTCTTGACCCGAGGTCAGCAGTACCACGCGATACTCGGGATACGGCGACCAAACTCTCATCTCCCCTCCGAACCACCAGAACCCTTCTACTAAGAGAAAAAGTCTAATGAGCTCGTCAACTAATTAGTGATATATATATACATATGCAAGGATGACTTGTTAAATGATCCGAAATCGAAGGCACTCTTGCTTCGGTTAGTTCGAATGCGCCTAGTCATCGACTACTCTTCTCTAAGCTAATGGCGAATTAGCATTTCTATTGTTGCTGTATGCTTAGCCCGACACACGGCCTGACTGGTGGATGATGTGTTAATTTTCTCGGAGGGCAAACTCACTGTTCTCTTGCAATCTTTTGTCCGGCAGTCTGGATTGGAATACGCCAAGTTGGGTGTTAAAGTTAAGCAAATTCAAGAGGCGCCGAAAGGGTTTAATTGGCAAATAGTAAGTAAAAGATGGCTAGCGGCAAATAGCGGCGTTATGCAATTCATGCAATTTGTGGGCCGGTGAATCGTTAATCTTTTTCGTGATCACGGAAGCCGAAGGATCGTGGAGGAGGGTAAGTCGGCAGGGAGGGGAGGGAGTGCTTGTCGGAAGATATCAAATGATAATCAGTAAAATGGTTGCCGGATAAAGGCGAGGATAAGTCAAGAAAGTCGAATTTCAATCGAGGTCGGACTGCCAGCTAGCGTACCGTCGAAACGATCTCGTGTGCGCCGGAGAATAGTGTATTATCTGAGATCTAGGATCTAGTTGGAACGGTTACATCTAGAAGGAGATCGCTCGCGGGAACGAGAAGTCCTTTTATGCGAAAATATTCACTTGGCCAAGCATGCCAAAGGATGTTGTAGCCAACCTGAATTGGCCTGGCTTTCTCTCGCACTCGCACTCGCTCCCTCTCCAGCATCAGCTCCAACTCCAGCTCCCTATCGATCTACCTAATAGAAAATTAACCACTGGACACGCGGCCATACCACTTGCTAGCTATCTCCGTTCCCTCCACTCATCCCCATTCAAACTCACCTTTTACCTCTCACCTTTCACCCTGCCAACGACAGATTATAGATTATCTTTAATAAGTAATATCTAGTGATATTTCAGTCGTTTGATTATTAAGGGGTGGAGAGTCCGGTGCTTGGTGGGTAGGGGAAAGATACGTGGAGCGAACAAAGAATATTCTTTCAATGGGATTTCGCATTGACAAGATAGCAGGATACTCTTTGCCTTCGCATAGAAATGGACAAAGATCCGACAAAGTTCCGCTAGTTTTTGAAAGTTTGACAGGACAGAAAAAGCAAAATCTGTCGGGCATTATGTAAAATCCAAGTGATAGTGAAGTTACTTAACCATCTCTCAATTATCGCGGGCTCCTTAAATGGTTGAATGCAGGTATAGTTAAGCGGAAGAAAGTCATTCCTGCGGTGTGCCTTCCAGATTGGTCTTGCACAGATCTTTTAGCTACCGACGATACTTGTACCCGTTTTTATCAAGCCAGCAACAGGAAATAGTCATCCGTTCTTCGCTTTCTGGAAACTATTTCTCTTTTTCCTAGTCGGCATCAGTTCTTAAATCGATGACTTACAATTAGATTCGTCGCTCCTGCCAGGACTACTTGAAACATTCAGATTTAGAAAGATGCGGAGAATTAATGTATGTAATATATAATACTACGGAATTTATGTATCTTTCTTGGAGCACTTGTTACTATTAAGTTGGATATACAATAAAACGAAGCTATATCCTTCTGTGGTGAGAGCCAGAATAGTTGTATAATTAGAGTGGAATGAATTTTTACTGCGAAACCGATGAAATTTTCCTGATTAACCACGACTAATTGTCACTTGCTGGATTTCCTCTCGTGAGTCATCTCATTCGGCGTCGTTCTGACTGAGAAGTTCCTTTTGTTCGCTTGGATTGGAAGATGGCCAGTAACTGTTTAAAGCCCTTGGGCAGAATAGTGATAATTGTTGTCTGCGATGCTGGATTGTGTAATGGATCGTGGAGCAGGAGGAAATCTTATTACTCTGTGGGTGGTGCGATCCTGTTGGTGGGAAGTGGAAAGACTTGCGAAAGATAGGGAGAGATCTACTCTTATATTTAGTTGTTGTCTACTCTAAGCTGGTATCGAAAGAAATGGGCGATCCTCACTGCCTGCTGGTTAACACTTTGACGGCCGGACATTTTTTTTATTTCTTCTACGTTGCCGCAGGTGGAATTAAAGCATATTTCTTTAACCTTTCAACGGCTATTTAAACGCAATTGTTTGTAAAACAGTCATTTGTAACTTAATTATTATTTAAAATGTCAACGAGTTTATTTTATAGCTTTAAATAGGTCTACTTATGTTTTCAATATTTGGAGTAACGAAATACTGTTTCAATCTAAACCAACAAATTGCAGAATAAAAGAGCGTGAAAACCCAGAAATAAATCTGTATGTTTAAAGAAATATAAGAAAAGATTTCGTAAATTTTTTACATCTGCATATCTCTCTTAGAATACATAAAAATAGAACATTATGTTTTTTAAAAAGTCACGTATGCGTGACAGCGACCGTCAAAGTGTTAAGTAGGAAGGTTTTAGGAAAGTTGGGAGATTGCCGATTGGCGACTGACGATTGGCCAGGTGCAATCGTTGTGTGGCAAATAATTGGCGTTCTCGGAAAGTTGGGTGTCCGGACGGCTGCGAGATCAGATAGGAAGTGGCCGCGCTTTGAGCTGACCTCTTCCAAGTAGGCAAGTGGCAGCCACTCTCGAACTAGGAGCGGTCATCGTGATAGCCCGTGGCACGATTGCTAAGATAAAGGAAGGAACACCCGCTAGAGATTCACTTCGCCCTAGGAATCCTGCACTGACCTCCTGAACTCGATGATCGCCGAGAAAACTCCGGCGAGCGCTCTCACTTCGGAGCTCGAGTGGCCGCCAGCTGCGGAGTAGAGACGCGCCAATATCGCCAGAGCGTACACATGCACTTTGAAGGCTCTCCATCGCGAAAATAATTACCCGCCAGAGGATGATTAAGGCTAGCGAAATCCTGGCTAGCTGGCTACGCGTCATTTTATTGCAGCTAGCCTCTACCTAGAGAGTCCTTCCTTTCACGCTATTAAGTTCCCTCTGGCAAAGTTGTGGAAGTTGGGCTCTGGCTAGAGGTATTGCCCCGGCAGAAATCTCCATATGTACCCTTTGCCCCATTTCTCGCTGCATTCTCTTCAATTTCTCGTAATTACTATGTAGAGCACTCTAGGCTTTAAGTGGCTGGCACAGCCAGAGTTGCAATCGAAGAATGCTTTTCCGGAGCCTGAAATTTAGTTGTACCGGCGCGCCGCTCCCTTTAATCCTACGGGAATGAATCAACGGTATCTATCATATGTAAAAAGTGGAGGTTATCTTCACGAGGTTGGAACAATGCGCAGTAAAGAAAGGTGAAGGAGAAGGAGAAGGCGGCGCGCGGCGCGCAGTGCGGGGATGAAGGGAGATCAGCTCCGGGCGATAGATTTTTCGAATTTGTCGTCTTTGAAAAATGGAGATTTCTTCGAAAAGTAGAATTAAGTATAGCCGGAGATTGATGGAAATGATAGGATTGAAGTGGCGTATGGCGCTCCCGTTATGTAAGAGAAGAGAAGAGAAGAGAAGAGAAGAGAGGCTAACGAAGCATGCCAGGGGCAGAGCACTCGTTTACCGCGTGAATTCCATTCTCCTCGCTCTTTTCCTACTCCAACTTCCGTGGACGCGGCTTCTCCGTGAAAGTACGCGAAAAACTAACGCAATCGGCAACGCAATAGGCATTAGATATACCGGCGCGACGCGACGCGGCGCCGCGCACAGTGGGTTGAATCGCGGAAAATATGGACAAAATTAGTTTTTCAACTTGAAGAATTTGAAAACCTTGTAGAAGATGAATGTGAAGTGTGGTTCGAAAGCTATGATAAACAAGAATCATATGCAAATTGTGCTAGATGAATGTTATAGATTTGCTACTATTTATAGTTTCCCTGTAAGCATAAATACTCTCAAAAACAGTGATTGCATATGTTTATTTCATAATATTTGTACTATCTATAATTGATAAGATCATCTTACTTCGATTATTCGACCCAATATTAATTGTATTTCACAATATTATATTCGCGTCAATAAACGATCAAGTATCGAAAAATGCTATATTATACATATGTCTACTTCGCGCTTTTTCTACTACCTGTAATTAATAAGATCTTCCTGGTGTTCATTATTCATTGAAATATGTTTGTACTGCTTAGAATTCAATATTAAAGCCTTTCCTGATACTTTGAATTCGTGAACAGTTGGAGAAATGATTTTGTCCGCGTTTTTCGTCATTCACCCCACTGTGCGACGGCTCTATTCCTAGATTACATCGATTCGATGATCAGTATCTTCCCGTGCATTGTCATGCAACATTCATACAACATTTCATGGCTATGAAGACATTTCCACCTGTATAAGAAAGAAATCCATTAAAAATCCCAAGTAGTTTGCATCGCTTTCAACGCATTATCTCCGAGATTTGACTAATTGGATGCTGTAGATTAAGGATATGAATGGTTCTGAGGTCTGTTTTGGGTAGGAAGTGGTGCGCGAAGAACGGTACAGGTGATAACTAATAGAAGGCTTGATGGGGAGAAGGTTGGATCTTTATGGTGGTGTCAGGTCGACACGGTTATAGTCTGGCGAACTCTTTGACCCAGATGCCACTCGCGAGATTTATTGGCTAAAAAGAGCGCGCGCGCGCGCGCGCATGTACATCTTAATCAGGGATCAGTTGCGGATGGTGCTGGTGGATGCGATGCTTACGCTTCTAACGAGGCGCGAGGAGCGAGAAGCAACTCGCATTCGGGTCACTGGAGCCTCTATATGTAGATAGTGTCGCGCTCCAAACTGGCTATATCCGAGAAAGGTTTCCCGGCAGAATCGAGCCGAGAGCCCCCAATCAATAGCTGTATATCTTACATACATGTGGTTCACTTACCTATATGAATGATTTGTTAAACGACCACGATAGCCATATCTGTCGAGTCCTTTTGAGACAGCATCCACTCTAGCAGTCGCTCTCCGCGTCACCTGTCTCACCGTCTCACCGTCTCCTCTCCCTCAGTTTAACTCTGTAATAGGAAAACACAGCTTTAGCCACTCTCCTGATCTTCCATTGAGGACAACTTCTTCTTGGAGAATTTGTCTCTGCTATCACGAGAGTCCAGTTGTCTGTCAAGAGCAGGACTCTCCTGGGACACTCTCGAAGCAATCTGTAGAAGAGAACAAGCTCGCTCCTGCCTAGTCCTCGGAGCAGAGTCAGGTTCCCTCTTCAATTAGGAACTATCCGGCAAAACTAGAGTAAGACCGTCGAGATTTGTCGAAGCGGGCAATCTCGACTGGCAAGCGTCGCCCAATGAATTATTCAGCCAAGCCGATTAATTATACATTGGGAAAGTTGGAGCGCCAGTCTACCGACTATGCTTTCAATGTCAATTTAATGAAAAAAGATGGAGGAGCAGAGCTATCGGGGGTTTTTATCGGCGACCTCGATAGGGATCAGCGGCGGCTATAGCTTTCGTGACACGAAATGCGCTTGCAGGTATATGTAAGTACTCAGTTGCAAGGTGAGCGGTTATACCGCTACCGTGATGAAACATCATCGGCTGGCTTCTCTCCCTCTCCCTCTCCTTTCTCCGCTCGCTTGCTCACCGTTCAGCTTTGCTTCGCGTCGCGTCGCGTCGCGTCACACCGCGGTCAGATGGATTTGGCTGCGCGACGTCTCAACCGTTCGATTGACGCGGCCGCATTTACAGATTTAACGAAACTAGGAAAGCACAGCTGCCCCCAATACATTTTTCAAGCTTAACGAAACTCTTTCCAACTAGAACTTTGGCTTTTGAAAAAATGCAATGTTAATTGGCAAACAAGTTGCTCATTTCTACTGGAGAATGAATAAGGCCTGAAGCGACGGTGATTGCAGAATTCTGATTTGGCACGTCAGGATCAAAGTTAATGGCCAGCTTTGAGATCGACATGACAGTAAAAGTGTTTTTGCCAGTTATCCAATGGGTGGCAGGGCAAATTCCGGTTTTTCGATAATAAAATATATTAATGGAGCGCGTTGTGCATCACTTTCTACCTGCGGTGAAACCAGTTTTCGAGTTTCAGTTAAGGTCATTCACGATGGCCAGTTATGCCAACGCTAACACGTATTCACGTACTTGCGAAATCCGATTGAATGATTGCCCTCGAGAATTTTCGCCGAAGATCGATGAGACATGTCCCGCCCACCACACCAATCAACTTCCACGAAAATGGCACTATCCTAAAGCTGAAAGGCAAGCCATTTCCATTGCAGAACATCAGAACTCATAAAAGATAAGACGCGGAAGTGGAAGATGTAGATATGCGAGTCTTTCCTAGGCGCCTTAACTTATTTAGATCGGCTGATTTCGTATGCGCAGAGCCATATTCCAGGAGAGCTGACATTTCTCACTATCTCATATCTTGCCGGGAGCATTGTAACCGCAGCAATGGGTTCTACTTCTGAATTGATTTGAGCTCATTGCCATTCTCGATGAAAAAAGTCGGTGAATATTAGAATATTAGGGTAAAGAGGGATGGAGGAGATTGCAGAGCAGCCGAAATAGGTTTAAATAGGCTGGCTGATGTATGATGTATGATGTGTGAGGAGTCACGTGCCAGGAGAAGTTGGAGCCGAAGCTGGAAGTGGATCGAGCCTGAGATCCGAATAATCCGCGAGAGCAAGACCCGTCACTTTTGACGTTTTAATCGTCGGAAGGAGAGCTGCCGTTAAATGGACCGGCTCCGGCCCCAACTGTCAGCCCAAAACAATACTGTTAACCCATATCCCACTGATTCATCCACTTTCAGATTGCGTGGCCCTGGAAGAGTCAACAGCAAAGAGCGAAGAGCGAAGAGCTCTCGCGAAACGCTTTTAAGGTCGCCCAGTTGCTTTCCTCTCTTGTAGCCTGAACACGCTACAACAGCTCAGCCTCTGAAAAGCCCCCGGATTTCGATTAATCGTTGTCACTCTCTGCTCTCACTTTGACTTTGCAAAGCGCTCTACACGATCTCGAGATATGCACTGCCCATTCTGTAAACCAGTCCGGCCATCTTGTTTGCCCTCCCATTAGGCGTTCGCTCCTGTTTCTCTTTCCTCTGAGGTCAATCGGTCACTTAGCTCTCTTACATATTCAACTATCAGTCGACCATTCGTCAAATCGGAGAAATAGAGCACCAGCCTTCTAACCAGCCGCGATACCTCCTACGCTATTAGTTTCGATCCATAGATCTACAGATCGATCCTGTTGTCCCATTAAAAGCTCTTGGATAATTCGGTGGTGAAAGAGAGCTCGCGGAAACTAAGAAACTCCCCGTGGCCAAGAGAGGCTAAGTCAGGCCAAAGCAGGGCAGGTATGCGCTCGCTGGCTAACGAGGAGAACTTTTTTTCAAAGTGGAATGCGACATGGCGAGAGCGATCGTCGGCTGATTTTTTCAAGAAATGCTTTTCCTCCGTTCATTTACGTAAGTATCCGTCGGCAATTGGATTAATTTTCGATGCCGGACGAGACAGATTCCGAGTGCAGCGCAGCAATCGTGTTCAATTAAGTTTCACTTTGCTCGGGGCTGAGGGCTTCGCACACCGGCTATATCGCGCTCCTTCCCTATACATATGTATCTATATGTATATATCTCTGTATGTGTATGTATTGGCTGCTATCGAGAGCTGGCCGAATTCCATGTTGGGCCGCTCGCAGCCTTGAGTAGACGCGATAATTAAATTATTCTGAAAGATACATATCGCTTAATAAGGATTATGCAAGCGCCTCGAAATTGATGAATGTACGCGCCTACAAGAAAGAGCGCCACCCTCCTGTCGAATGAGTTCTTTCCTATCAGGAGTAGCTGCACCCAAACACAATTGATCCTTCCAATTTTCCATTAACCTATCAACTTTTTCAAGGTACGACCCTCTCGCCTAATTATTATCACCAATCTTTCCAGTAACTGCTTTGCATCCACTTTCCGGAAAGGATTCAATGCCTCAGGGATTCTATCTCCGAGTTTTCGCTAGTTCCGCCCACTACTCACTCTAGCTCGATCTCTCGGAAGTAAGTTACAATTCTAAAGTGCCTCTGGGCTATTCTTTAGATCGGAGAAAACTTCACTTCCTTTTATCTAGCTAGCTAAGTCTAGTCCGCAGTATGTTGAATCACTGGTAGCCTTGATGAGTGACGTCAGACCATCTACACTACTTCGGATTTATTCGTTTCTCGTTGTTCATTCTTCCGTTCGTTCTACAGTTTTGTCAAGGAAGTGGAAACTACCGATTAAAACCGAATTATAGATTGCGCCGTTCAACTAGTATTCTACGAGAAACGTAATGGTGCATTAATGTTTGAAAACATCATCCGAAGCTCATTGAGCAGCCAGCAAATCGATCGATTTGTTACACGGCGACTGGTTTATCTCGTTCCGACTGGATTCTGGGTCAATAACGCCTAATTATAGTAATCGTTTTTCGCGAAACCGCAGCACATTTCGCGGTTCTTAGAGCGGAGGATATTTTAGCTGCTTGCGGTACCGACCTGGCCTAACTTGCCGTAGCGTGGCGTAGCCTGGCATAGCGATATTCCTTTACATCAGCGCCTGCCAAGTTAGGCTCCCGGAGCTTAACTGGCAGCCCCACTCTCTTAATTTTCACGACGTTTTTACCTGTTTTTACCCTCGCGTGCGATGGGCAAACCCTCAAGAAACATTTGCCGAAAACCTAAACTTTAAGCTAGGGCCCTGGAATTTTTATCACTTCTTCCTTGACGCAAGGCCACATTCTCCACCAAATTTCAGCTCGTGAAATACACGAGAAGTATAAAAAATATGGGAAAAACCGTGAAAATTAGATGAAATTCATTATTCAGGAACGATTTTTTCGTATTTTCAATACAAATCTGGCCTTTTTTTCATGAATCCTTCGTGTACTATCCGCTCTGATACACAAACAATCGATTCATGAAGAAAAAACCCGGGTTCGGGGACTTTTGAAAAATTGGATATTTTCGATAGCCAAAAATATGGGGAAAAAAAAATTTTGAGCTGGGACTCTGAAATTTATATCACCTCTTCCTTGATGCAAGGGGAGACTCCCCACCAAATTTCAGTCCTGCAAAATGTTGGGAAGTCCAAAAAATATGGGAAAAACCAGCGAAAATTCCGAAAAAATCGAACTTTAAAGGCAGTTTTTTTGCTTTTTTCGGTACAAATCCGGACTTTTTTCGACGGATTTCTTGTTTTCTATCCGTTTTCACTCATAAACAATGGATTCCTGAAGAAAAAACCCGAGTTCGGGGACCTTCGAAAAATCGTGAAAAAATCTGAAGGGGTACCCCTTAAGAAAAATTTGCCGAAAAAAAAATTTTGAGCTAGGGCCCTGGAATTTTTATGGTATTTTCCTTGATGCGAAAAAATAGTACCGACCAAATTTCAGCCCCGGGGAAGGTCGGGAAGTCCACCAAAAAAAATAAAAACCGTCAAAAATGAGCAAAAATGGATTTTTCTGGACGGTTTTTCGACCCGTTTTCGTTGCAAATCCGGACTTTTTTTCACGGATTCTTTGTTCTCTATCCACTCTGATACGAGAACAATCAAAATATCCCGGGTTCGGCCGATTTGGAGAAACTTGAAAAAATTGACCATTTTCGAGGGTCGAAAATAGGTGAAAACCTAAAGTTTGAGTTAGGGCTCTGAAATTTATATTACTTCTTCCTTGACGCAAGGGCACATTCTCCACCAAATTTCAGTGCCCGGAAAGGTCGGGAAGTCGACCAAAAAAAATAAAAACCGTCAAAAATGTTTGAACTTGAAAGTGAAATATTGGCGCGCTGTATTGCTAGAGAGTTAGAGTGGGGCAGAGAGGGGTAAGATGACTAGCAGATACATAGTGAGGATAGTGAGTAGCCCTGAATTGGCCAGGCAGGGTCCACCGAGTAGTGGAGTAGTGGAAAGGGAAAGAAGCGCGTGAGGGGCCCCTCACTTGGCTAGGACTGCTTTACATGTAACGAGAGACTGACTGGTCCATTTGAGCTTTGGTTGTATTAAAAGAGGAGAGATTAGCGGAGTCTCGAGATACCATCTGCCCTCTCAGCCCTATCAGTTTCAGGTGGGTTAATTGTCAGCCGAGAAACGGGAATTCTCGGCCTATCCCCTCCCCGCCCGACCCCTCCCCTTCTAGCCTATTTCCTAGACTCTTTCTATGATCTATGAGAAGGGAATTTCCAGTGAAAATCCGATTATTCCCCCCCTCGTATATGTATACTATAATTAGCATCTTTTATGACTGTCGGTGCAGATGAAGACCCATTGTTCCAGCTGGTCCCTTGTTAAAGAACTTTCTCGTTCCTTTTATTACTACTCATGCTCGTTTTATTACTAGTTGGGCATGTACAATGGGTGGTTTCTATGTTAGAAGCATAGTTAATTGACAGCTTTACAGAATTATTCGGACTCTTATCGAGAGAGGGAGCGGAGATACGCGTCTAATCTTTGAATTTTTACCGAAAGGTAAAAATGTCACTCTTTGTAACATTGTGAAGCTTAATAATAGTGTTGATGGGCGAGGAAAAGGGTGAAATCAGATGCAGTTAGAGGTGCGGAGAGCGATTGGTGAAGCGTGGCCGGTTCGCTTTACTCGAATTTCGCCGATATACGGCTAATTCAGAGTGCCCAGGGCCTGCTACCGCGACGCATCTCAATTCTCAATCAAAACGAAGCATACCTATAGTATATGTCTATTGAAGCTGAACGAGCCAAGCCAAACCAAGCCGAGCCCCTCAGCCCCCACCAACTCCTCTTCCTTGCGAGAGCAATTTAAGCGGAAAATTCGCAGAGATCCGCAAACTCGATAGCCATTTCGCTGGAGCGGAGCAATAATTAAACGCAGACTGAGCACGAACAAAGCAATCGGCGTGAATCGACGAGGTATCTCGATTAATAACAATGTTAGGCGGTAGGCAAGTCCTGCGTTGACTTCTTCCTTTGCCACAAAGCTCCGCGCACTCTGAACTATCTTCGAAGCATATCAGGAGAGCGGCATTCACAAAAATAGTCGAGTTATAATGGAAGATCCAGTTCCTTAGAAATAGCTAGGCTAGCAGCGGACTACTCGATCCAAGTTGGGAATACTTGAGATTTCTTGATCAACTATACCAACATTTTCAAATAATTGCCTCGACCTTTAGCAGGCTGAACTACCAGTCAGAGAATTAGGGAGATACGTCCTTCTCTAGTTTCGCGTTTCATGTACAGCATCCGACAAAATAGTTATCACAATCTGTAAAACAGCCGCCAGACAAAAAATAAAGTTTGGTAGCATATACACACGATAAACAAAACCTTTTTAGGGGGTTGCGACAGAAGGCTTCCTCCCCTAAAAAGGGCCTTTAAAAAGTCACGCGTACCGTGTGTACATGATAGCATATTTCACTTTCTGGTTGATGATCGTTTTGTAGATTGTGACAACTATTTTGTCGGATGCTGTACCATTTCGCAGTCTCAAACACTGTGTGAATTGCACTAAAAGAAACGATGAACCGGGATGATAAAAAAGGGATTGATGGAGAGAGAGAGAGAACTGGTCGACCGTAACAATCAAGACGTTGGCCATAAATTATTTATGAAGATCTCGTGCCGATTCAAAGACGGAATAAGAATATAACTGGAATCGCGTAATTGTCCCACTTCTCACGACTGGAAAGCGTCAAAGCGCACCTCCCACGCACCCAACTAACCAATTACTGTCTTAGACAGTATCAGCAGCCAGAGATGCAGCAGACTTGATTTGATTTCTTTATTTGACAGTGCGAGAACTTCATTTACTGGGAATGATTGGCTGCCTTCCTCTGGGACTGCCGGATTCTACAGCAATGATTCCCCACAATCACTCAATTACACTGGAAGCACGCGACCAATTTTCTCACTAGACTTCCAGATATTAGAGTTCTTCGCGTTCATTGATACTCTCTCCTCCACTCCTCTACTTTCTCACACTTTCATTCTCTCCTTCCAAATTCTATCTTTCTTTCTTTGGTCTCTCCCGTTAGAGAGAGAGAGGGAGGGAGCACCTTCGAAAGGTCTTTCGAAGGAGCGAAAGAGTGACATTCCCGCAAGTGGAAGAGATGGAGAAATCTCTAATTAGCGCGACGCCAGAAGAAAGATTAAGATAAGAGAGATATGTTTGTCTGTAAAATATAAGTGACGAATTTGACTAGTGCTCCACTTGTCGGCCGACACCTTTTGCTACAGTAGCCTCCTGTTTTTCAGGCTCCCCACTAGGAGAATTTCACAAAGCGTTGCGCCTACAACTGTAACAGGTAGGACATTGTAATTAAAAGGAGCTGGTACCTACTGACATTGATCTATGTATGTTAGCGGTATTGGGCTGGCCGAGTCGTGTTAGCTGTCAGCAAGTTTTGCTTCGCGTTAGATCGCGCCCGTTTAGCATCGTCTTTTAATTAGCGGAACCTTCACCTATGCAAATTAGGATTTCCGTGAAACTTCGAATTCTCCTTCCTTTCAATCTTGTCCGTGAAAAAGGCAAGCCTTGACTTTTAACTGCCAAGATAGTTTGGCACTGCATGCTTTCAATTTATTAATCTTATAACTCTCGAGGACTGGTGAAATAGAGTGGGAGAGGGAGAAGGAGAGAGAGGCGAGACCAGGTTGAAAAATAGGTGGTCCATTAGGTTACAGTTATTTGTCAGCAACTCGTCAAATCCGTTAGCGTAGCCGAAGCGGCGCGCCGCGGCGCCGGCGCGGCATTCCTTTCCAGTGGCTATTTCAATTCATTAGTCTAAATATGCTATGCAGAAATTTGTCGAATAAAAATTCGATACAATCGCTATGTCTTCTTGGAAGTAGGAGTACACCCATTTTAGGATTCTCCGGTTCCGCTATTAATTATCATTCCATTACTATTTTCAGACTTCTCGGACTCTTTCGGATTCTTTACTGCTACTAGGGATATTGTAAAGTCTGTAAATGAGAATTTTTTCAGTTCTTGCTTATTTTGCGCGTGGAGATTAATATCGCGTAATGACCGCAGGCCAACAAGAAATGGATAATGTCTTCTAGAATTTGGAATTCTTCGATGATAGAATGGAGAAGTATTTAGAAATGATTGCATTGTTAACAAAGGGTGCTTGTCAGGAGCGGAACACCAAATGGGTTGGAAAAAATTGGGGATGTACGATTCGACCCTCTAAACAAAACCATATAACACTTTTTAAGAATGCGTCCTGGTTACCGAGAAAAAAATGAGCGAATATTGGTACATAGCGTAGCCTTATGTTATTAACAGGTATGGTCTGGTGTGGAACACCAATTGGGCTGAAAAAATTTGTGTACGTACAGTTCGACCATCTAAACAGAACAACCTAACACTTTTTCAGAATGTGGCCTGGTTGACGAGAAAAAATTGGCATAGATCGGTCATGTTGTGTATATAATCTTTATATTATTAACAAATTCTCGCGTACCAGGATGGCACAGAGGTCGAAGTAGTTTTTACAGACATGCGTAAAGAGTAAATTTAAACATAAATATCACATTATTTGTTATTAGACGAGTAATTAGAAATTGGATTACAAAAAAGTATTTCGCAAAATCATTACTCAGGCTAGAAACAGGCTACACAACTATTTCTTAGTTGACTTAGTTGACTATATCGCGAATTCTTTTCTCGGTAACCAAGACGCATTCTGAGAAGACAAAGTGTTATAGGGTTTTGTTTAGGGGGTCGAACCGTATATCCCCAATTTTTTTCAACCCATTTGGTGTTCCGGTCCTGACAAGCACCCCTTGTAAGTGAAGAGGCGTAATGGAAGACAAAGCAGGAAATGTGAAGCAGTATCATAAGTTTCTATTGCAAAGCAGCGTACACGTGTCGTTTTAACAGATCTAGTTAAACCGCTTGACTTCCACGAGGCTTAACGCTTATTCCTTGGTAATGTACGCAGAGTAAGTAATACGTGCTCTCTGAGGCTCCACGCGCAATTACAAAGTCCTGCCTCTGATATGACGCTGATTACCGGCTTCATTCAGAATTATATGGGCTCCAAGTAATAATTAAGCATTGAAACGGCCTCGCGCCAGTACGGTTAATTACCCCTGCTTATGGATACCTTGGCGGAGTAGGTACTTAGATATGTATAGAGCCAAGTAGAGACCCAACCTATCCAGGTAGAATGAGCTAGGAGGAAAAGTTTAGCACGTCAACGATATTGTTCACGATCGAAAGTTGAGAGCTGGCAGAAAAGAATCGCTCTCGCGCCAGCTTTACATCCTCTTTCATCCGGTCTCGGCCGTTTTTCAGGATTTAATTAGCTATGAGTGGTAGCTTATGTCAATTGAAGGTGAGGTTTGTAAAATCGATATTTACAATCGGAGCACAGCTGGCACGCCAGGATTCCTATTAATAATACGATCTAACATATGCGCCAGATCTATTTAACTGGTGCTAGCAGTTGCGTTTAATATCGCAGAAAAAGGCAAAGAAATAATAGTCTATTTAGCTCGGTAGGAGCAGATTTACCGGCAACTACACGTGTTGTATGCGTGCCGAGCGAGTTGAGCTCTATACATATGCGCTAAGGCTATTATCCCAGAGTGAAGTAAATCGCACAAACGTCCGCGAACTTACGCGTACCCTCGACGATTAAGTGCTTGATTTACTTGCTACCACAGCTCTCCCTTCCCCGCCCCTCCCTTATCGTACCCCGCTGGCCACAGGCTTCCGCTACCGCTCGGTAAATATCGCCAGCGATATCCTGGTTGCGCGGTGCGTGCCTCCCCTTTTTTCTCCTCCTCGCCCAATCTCCCCTCCCAACCCTTATCCATAATTCCACAAGGCCTCCCATTAATAAGCCCACTCCCATCCACTCTTTTATGCGAGAGAGAGATCCTGATCCTACCAGTAGATCAGCTAAATCCCATAAAATCCCCATTTCCTCAATCCCTGGACTCACCTGAAATCCAGATAGCACTTTCGAAAGCCAATTGCCCATTTCTATGGCGCCTTTCTCGTGTCTTAATCTTAACTTGACGTTTCGCAGTACCTTCTCCGAGGAATTAGAACGGGTTAGGAATTCATTAGAGGGAGCTTCAAAGAAGAGCTGCAGCAACGACTAGCGATCAAGCAATTGTATTACTTTAAGCTTTCTTTTCTATGTTTGCAATGAAGGGTTTTATCGGTGCAAACTTGTATGAAGGCTCCAGAAAAATGGAAGATTCCTATTAGTCGTTCTCTCGACAGAAGCGTAATTATCAGCGATGAAAGATAGTCCGCAGCGGCATTCTTCTCCTCGGAATTTTCCACGAAGCTCCAGAATCTACCTGAGGACGCCGGTTATCCCGGAGATGCTGTCCGATCGCGTTCCTCTCCACCTGATTCACCCATTTATCTGTTGATCTCCCTTGGCAGGGAAGGAGAGGAGATCTCTCGGTTCGCTCGGTTCGCTCGGCCGAATCCTCTCATTGCCAGAGAAGTTACGCTCTTCGGCCGGGTTAATTAGCCCCGTGATTTACACGCTGTTACGTTTTTCGGCTGGATAACCCTTTCCCATGATCTCTCGGCAGCTCTCTGTCTCTGCGCGTACTCAAATGGAGAGCAGACCTCTGTCTTAATCGCAGCCGGCAATTAACTCGGATGAGTCTGCTCCTGGAACCACCAGCCTCCAGCCGAGACTGCTCTCTCCGTTAATGCACAACTGTATCGCACTTGTCGCCGAGAATCCTCCTACCTTACCCTACCTTACCCTATCATGCTTACTATAATATAGTCGAAGACCTCCAACCGGACCGGACCTTCCTTTCCCAGTTAATGCCGGCTCCAATGCAATTCCACGCCGATATTTTCCCAGATTTCTCTCTCAGAAGACTTGTATTTTACAATGCCAATGGAATTGTGCGATTTAGGCATTTCCTAAATGCCGATAGTTAATCAGAATGGGAATTGGAGAACAATATTCGATTGGTCATTAGAATGCTTGAAAGCGGATAATGCCAGGCACAATTACACGTGTCTTGGTGATTAGTTAAGGCTTGATGCAGATATCAAGCGGAGTGAGTGATTCAGATTGTCCGAGAAGTTCTCCCTTGGCTGGGTAGTATCTTTAGTCTGACGCAAATCGCTGCAATTTCGCAGGCGTTGCACCACGTATACCCATTGACCTCTCCGACGAGATTTATACTGACACGAGCCTACTGTCCTGACACGCCTGACACGCCTGACACGCCTGACACAAGGTTGCCCACTTGTAGCCTAGACGACTCACGACAAACTGCCAACTGCCAAGCATGCAACTAACCGAGCATGCTAAACGCCACTGGACAAATATCAGACTAATTGTCTCGTTAATCCTAATTCCTCTTAGAATCTGCAAGTGAGAAGGAACGTGGGGGAAAATAGATTTGGAGGTACTTGTGTCCAGTGATCGACTTTGGCCAGCATTGTCTCGGTACCACTCGAGAGAAGAAAAGATTACTGTTATTTCTAAGGTCAAACTTGACTGTTGGCAGCATAACTCGATTAATGGAAGAAGGTAGACGGCTACAAGCACAGACAAGCCATTGTTTCATCATGGGATACATGCTAGTAAATCTGAATAATAGAACTTTGTTTCTTAGGAGCGAGCTTCTTAATTCCCCTGCACCAGTTCCTCGCGGGTGAATGTAATACCAGCTGGCGAGTAGATGTATCTATATGTAGAAGCGATCTCGCAATCGTAATGTCCTCCTATGACAGGAGCACACGACTTCGATCAGTTGAACTCACTGGAACTTTCCAACTACACCACTTGGACGTGTTTCACTCCCAACCTTACATTTCTTAGCAAATGTAGAAGAGGATCGAGCGAAATCAAGGTGGAATAGTTTGAAAGGATTGGTGTAAAGGCCGGCGAAAAAAGGAGGGAGTTTTGGGGATTTGAAATGGGCCACTGGCTGCTCTTGGAAATAATTAGTGTTTCAAGAGTGAGAACTGTTAGGGCCTTTCCGCTAGAGCTATGTTAGTTTGCGGAAAGCACTGGATCGCAAAGCCGAGATCGAGATGTCCTTTCACCGAGGGATGCCTTGACATTTCGCCGATCGCGGAACGACCACGATCGAAAGTCGTCAACTTACATATCGCCTCTTCCTCACCGTTCCGTCCACTCCGATTCATCAAGAACCAGTCCGTTTCTCTCCTTCATCCTTCATCCTTTATCCTTTATCCTGCTGCTAGAGTCTCCTCGAACGAATCTCTCCCCCTCTCTCGGAATCTCCTAATTTCATCGGGATGAACAATATTACGTGGACACGACTCCTTAAAAGAGTCAGCATCACCTATCTCCATCTAGAATCTTGGGAGGAAGTGCGTTAAGCACAAGAATTCTTGGTGGTAGAGCCATTAAACTAGCTTTCCCACAAGCTGCTCCACAATAAGAGTCACTCTCTTGGTTCCCCTTAAGAATAAGTTCAGAGATGACGACCTGTTTCCGAGAGATTGAGTGTGAAAAATTCTCGTCCCGAGTTTACAGTCACCAAGTTCCTCCAGTATCAATCTCCCTCCCTCCCTTTCTCCCTTCATTCTTCGAGGTAATCAGTACCCTCTAGAATGCCACCACAAGAGATAATAAAGGGTTCTTGGTGTTGCACTTGTTCGGCTAGTGTTGGGAATAGGTTGAATGTGAGACAGCACACTGTTCGCAAGGCCTTTGACCAACACTCTGAAATCACTGGACTTACTCATTCCCCGGTTCCGGCTTCGAATTGTTAACGCTGCCGCTATTGACGGTCAACGGGACCTAATTAGTTGAGAGGGCCGCAAGCAGAAGCAATGCAAATGCAAATGAGATTCAAAATGCAAGCGGGACTCAATCGGTTTCACCAGAGTGGCGATCTGTCTGACCAGAAGGACGAGATTCCAGTCCATTTCTACTTGGTCCCAGTTGACAGTTCATTTTTCTCTGCACTTTTATTTCACTGGTAGCGTGTTTATCGTCCCGATTGATCCCGTCCAGCGACGGACACAGCAGAAAGAGTCTGTGTGTGTGTGTCTGTGTGAGGGGGGGTCATTATTACGAAATATCAGGAGTATGGGCTATTCCACAATGAGATTTATGCATCCTGATCGGATATCTGTGCAATTAATCAAGCGCGGATCAAGCTGACGCAAGCTCGCTAATCTGCTGGACAGCACGAGTTCTCCTTTAGAAATCACTGGCCAATTCGATAGTAGGAAGTAACGCCAGAAATAATCGCTGCTATTTCAACAGTCTTCCTTAAATTGATAGTATATAGTTGGAGAAATAGCCGGTACGAGTCTACAAGTTTTAGCTATCACTGTTCCGAAGAAATCGGATACTTATTGTGAGCGATACTGGTAGCGATCAGTCCTAATTGGCTTGGGGCGTATCCAAAGCATAGCAGACTCGAAAACCTGAATAATTATCCACTCGTTTTCCCCCAACTAAGTCGGGATAGTGAAATTTCACGAAATCCATATAGAATATTATGAATTATGTGTCGAATCTCTTAGCAACCGATGACAATTGGAAGGGTAATTAATGGGTAAGGTTGCTTTTATCAGGGAGGAAATCAAGTTAAATGGATTTGAGTGCGAGTACCTCGGGTTTGGCATTCCGTTAGTGGAGCTCGATTTTAGCACAATTCACACGAGATACTGCACCCAATACTATTATAGGTGTACCAGTGAAAAAAATCGTCTAGTATAAAATTATACTGCAGTCAGCTGAGAAACCTAGATACTCGTGCAGTGAAACGCATCAGCGCAGCGGAGAAGGCCGCTCGACTGCTCGAGCAACCGATCTCATTGTAGCAGAGGTTGTCTGCCTGCGGAGAAATCGTTTCTATACCACTGCCGAGAGTACCACCATTACCTTACCTTACCTTAGCATAAAGCCTTAAATATATCGCCATTCAACTTAGTTCGTTCAATGTTCTCCTGATCCTGATCCTGATCAGCATCTCTCACTCTGCCGTTCTGCCAAACTCATGAAAATGCCAATGATGTGGCAGGTTTTCCATTTTTCACCAACTACCTCTACCCAATGTTGCAACGTATTAACACGTTCGGCGCCATGTCACCCATATTTTGCTGACACTCCACATTGCAGACATATTTATTTCGACAAAATTAATGTTAATAAATATTTTTAACAAGGTGTGGCGCAAGAGTTAAAAATTTGCAACTTCGGCGTCGAAGGTGTTAATTTTTACCGGAGTTTTGTCTTTTGTGGTTACTCCTAAGTAATACCAAAGAAGAGTCCCTGTCAACGTGACTATCAAAAGTGGTGTGGTGTCTTGGAGTCTTTACGATCATAACTGCCATAAAACGTTAACAGGCATTTCTTCAAAGGCTGAAGATGCACGGCCACCGTAAAGCTAGGAAGTTTATGGTAGGAATGAATCCTTGCTTCCCTGATATCTTTCTCGTAATAGTAAATAATCCCAGGCAATTTATAACTGGCGGGGCGCGTTTTCTTACAAAGAGATCAAAAGCGGAGCGAAGCTGTACTTACTACCAGCAAGGATTTAGTGTGGGATACTGCCAGGCTAAAACATCGAAACCATCCAAATTAAAGTCGAAAGCCCAACAATTCATTCGAAGTTAAGACTTGAAAACTTGACGATTTTCTTATAGGACTAAAGAGACATTTTCATTTGTAATTCCTGTTTCCTCAGTGGAGACATTTAATTATCTCCATAAATTAGCCTTCGAACGGCTATCACTATTATATAAATTATTGGCGAATTAAGTAAATGGAACAAATAACAGGGGATTTTCACACGATTTAATAGTTGCGAATAAATAGTTGGAATAAATGATGGGAAAGGTTTGTCCAGGATTAGCTTGGTCAAACAGATGTTGGATCGGGGAGCGCGAGTTAGAAGGAATTCCTTCGGCTCGAATAGAATATGGCATTTTATGATTCTATCTCCGGCTTCTTCCGTTGAATTCTTGGCTTGGAGTGCGATGCAAATACCAATTAATAAGTATGCACGATGCATGTTTCAAGAGTAGCCTGTAATTTCGCGCCACGTTAAAACCGCCACTCCATTGACTCGCATGATATACACCGGATGTATTATGAAAAATACGACAGACTTTTAAGGAGCTTATACTTTTCCTGGATATTCTTATATAAAATTGATTCCTCCGAGTGGCAGCGCGCTATCCCGAATTATCCTCGAATCACTTACGCGATTCAACTGGCAAAGTTTCAAGGCATTCGGCATAATGGTCTTTATCACGAAAGAGCTTAGAAATCTCTTTAATTTGGCTTGCGAATCAATTGAAGATTGGCAAATGAAAATGAGAAGTTGACCGACTGGCGTTCACTCTAACTTGATAATGAGAAGTCTGTGTAGAAGGAGCGCAAGCCGATCGGGATTCCTGGAGGATACATACACTCGGTCTCTGCCTACACGTCCAATTCCACGCTCAACATTCCATTTCACGCGAAGGAATGCTACCATAAGGATTGCCGGTCTGTCCTGCAGAATTAAAGGGTAGATGAGCCACGAGGCCACACCGCACAGTGCTCCGAAACGAGAAAAACCCTGACATAACCATTAAATTGCGTTCTATCACAAAAGCTATACAACCATTCGGGTGATTCCAGTATTTGTTGACATATTTATCATATCTGTTACATAATTCGGTTGTTTCATTATAATTCTGCCATTTCAATTCCGTGCTGAAAAATACCATGCTATGGCTAATAGTAAACAATTTAATATCAAATTGCGGCTAACTCCTACGAACTCCCGCCATCGGACAACAATCAAAATGATGCTTAGACTCTCTACTTTAAGAGAGAGAAAAACCAATTGCGTTTAGTTGCGACCTTTCGAGTTGTTACGAGTATTGTCGAAATGATGCTTACACTGCCTAGGTAAGTAGGTGTTAGCCGCAATTTGAAATTCAATTTTTTTGGCCATAGCATGGTATTTCTTCAGCACGGAATTGAAATGGCAGAATTATAATGAAACAGCCAAATTATGTAACAAATATGACAAGTATGTGAACAAATATTAGAATCACCTGAATGGTTGTATAGCTTTTGTGATAGAACGCAATTTAATGGCTATGTCACGGTTTTTCTCGTTTCAGACCACTGTGCACCACCTTCCACATTTCCCGGCCACTCGATTCACTCCCAACCACCCAGCCGAGACACTTCCCACTCCCGAAGAATCACTATCTTCTCTGGCAAGGATATGACCCAAGATGAAAAGGTAGAGGAGCGCACCAAAGTGAATAGTACAAGTGTGGCCTTGCCAAGAAGAAGACCAAGTGATGTTGCCGCAAAATAAGTCATTTAGTGACTTGTGATTAAACTTCGCCATTCTCCAGTCCACTTTCTCTTTCCAATCTATCGGAATTAGAAGATTCATACTATTTTCTACCTGGACTTGTGTCTCTATCGTTCAGTGGGGAAAAGGATCGAGCCGATAATAAAGACAAGGTGTTTATATGCATAATAGAGTACGCGAGAGCTAAACGAATTGAGATGACCTCCATACCAAGAACACTCTATATATTATAGTTGGACTAAACAAGTTTCAGAGTCAATCCCAATCAGTGCGGGTGAACGCACATCGGACGCACGCACGGCCGTCCCGTCCCCCAAGCAATTATTGCGGAGGGAGCAGCCGACATTGGGAAAGTGGCGAGGTGGCGAGGATGACGGCGACGGTGTCGGCGACAGCGGCGTCGGCCCACAAGACCTGCCAAGGAAGGTACTACATTCTCAACTAGAAAGAGAAAGAGAAAGAGGTCGCGATGCCTGGAGAGTTAACGGATCGGCTGCTAGAACTGACCGAGCCAATGGAATAGCTATCCAGTTTTGAGTAGGATTGCTCGAGGCTCGCTTCTTGTCATATCAGACGGCCGGACTTTGATTGAAACACTAATTTCTCAGGAGCAGCGAGAGCCTTTTAATGAACTACTTTGTATGCTTGAAATCGCACAGGCCACGGTGGACCAGCAATTTTCGCGTAATCGAGCACATGTTCCCTCGGTCTTTCGTGTCCAAGCCTTGATTGGCATGCTATATGTATACATAATCTGCATGCTCCCTACTTTCCCCTTCTCCCTCCCACCTCCTTCTTTCCCGCCCTCCTTTCAGCACTTACTCTCCTCTGCAAACATTCATCTAGATTAATAATTGGTAATGACAGAGTGTCGAGCCACCCTTTTTCACTCCCGATGATGAAGATTCGCCGGAACGAAACTACAGTATATGAATAATATCTATGTTAATAATATCTATGTAGATCTGTGCTTTATTCGGGCGAAATTCGATTCTGGAGAATCGACATTTGCACAGCTAGAATAATAGAGGGAAGCGAAGGCTGTTCTGGGGATTCCGTGGAGATTCCGTGGAGTCACAGGGGGATCAGTGAAAGTTGCCCAGCATGAGACTGGCGGAATCTGTTCGCCTAAAAGTCAGGACAAATTGAGGGTACATTATATTTACTAAAATAACACGTTGCCAGTGCCAGCCGCTGATTATATAACCGATTTGACCCGGGCAGAGAAGCAATTCAGGCAAGGAATCGCGTTTCCACCTCTCAAAAACTGGTTGTCCCGATCAGTGGTCTCGAACCACCACGGACAACACTCCCAAATACAAACAAACTCGCCTCCGAGAATACTTTTTCCATTTTATAGCCTCTGCAACATGCTAATCAATTGAAAAAACGGACTGCATTAAAGTAGATTACTTGAATATCAGGATCGTTGAGATTAAGAGAATCTCGCAAAGTATCTATTGAAAGCTAGGGTCGATTAATTAATATCGACTAGTTCACTTGTGTCTGGATCATCTCTGATCGATATAATATGGAAGTGGTTTGGTTTGTCGAAGCATAGTGTTAAATTTTAATAAGGGATTGATCGTCGGCATAAAGTAAAGAGATTGGTCTCGAGTCGAGATCTTGTCAGAGTAGCATCTTCCATTCGAGTGGAATGATTCGAGCTCGATTGGCAAGGATCGTGCCTCATTTCCCTCTCCCTCTGCCTCTGCCTCTGCCTCTGCCTCTGCCTCTCTCCTCGTTGGGGCTTTGATTATTGAGCATATGGAAGGAGCGGAGAGCTGGACCGGGTTGCGAAAACATAACGAGCGGGAGAGCCGGCTTTACAAGCATCCAACTATTTCTGCCTCTATCATAGCTTGCTAAATAGCCGTCCAACATTGCCAGAAGGTAAGTGTTCTGCGTAGACGTACCAGCATCAACACATAATCATCTAATTGCGAGGGCTTCCGCTCTCGCGACGCTAATCCCTAATGCAATTAGCCGATTCGCTTTCAGCATAATCGATCGGTACACTCGCGGCAGGGTATTTTCTTTTATTCTCCCAAGATGATTTATGAGCTGCGCGAATTTAATGCAAATTTTGCAAGAAGCAAGATGGGTGCCTTGCGCCTTTCTAATGGCATACTCTCACTCCCTCATATCCGCATAATATTCAGCGGATCCTCGACAGTGCAAATCTGTCGCCTAAAAGCACCAAGCTATGATTTGCCGAGATTGCGCGAGATTGCACGGGATTCCTGGGGGCTTGGAATATTAAATATAATTGGTGGCAATATTTAGAGCAATCCATTTAAATATCAAATGACGTTCCTAATGGGTTGGGATAAAAGGATTTGCATCCGCTTCCGCGTCTACATCGAGTCCGAGGTGGGTGGGGTTGAAATTGAAGAGAAGAGAGCAGAGTCTCATGTAAGTATTATACATACTGGTGGAGATCTGATGGTGCAAGTGGTCCTTCAGGTTCACTAATTGTCTGTCAAAGATGTCCTTTGAGAAAATTGGTGCTGTTTGGTCGATTGGCATTATCGAGGAGTGAGAGGAACGGGGCCGCGACTCGGACTCAATGATTATGCTATTATTCGGTGACAGGCTGTAATCATCTTATAGCCGATATTCCAACTTATTTAATTCCAAGTTACAGTGTACCGTAGTTGGTGATTTCGTCAGTGGTTTACGTCTCTGTTTAATAAGTGATCTCTTGGCGAGCAGCTTAAGCCGGCGAGAGTATCGTCGCGTCGCCTCGCGAAGATATGCGTAGTGAAGAATAAGCCGCCTGGTGCTCGATTGCGCGGACTGCTGCCGAATTCTTTTTGGTTGTGTCATGTGGGTGGTGGGCGGATTTGCATGGGCCTTCTTCTGACTAGAAATTAGGTGCGAGCACCAGCCAATATGAAATTCAGGGCGTGGTACCAACAGTAATACAATCGTCATTGCTATTCCTTCCTACTGGGGCTTCTTATCGTCTTTTGCATAATTTATTCCTCACCTACGCACTACCACCGAAAACCAGCAGCATGAATGACTCGGCTTTTACTCCTGGCATGAATGCCTCTCAGCTAATTAAATGAACACTGCTTCCCCATCCGATCTCCGATCTGACAAATCTTTCTTTCCGCCAGTTTACATTCACTATCCGATACGCAAAATTGATTTCCCAAGAGTATAGCTTGAATTATCTCCGAGATAAAACTAGGATTCGTAGAAATCAGCATTTCCCATTAGAGTTGCTATTTGAGGTAGTTTTCGACAGTAGACTGATTCAATTAGCGGATTGGTCAGTGCCAACGATTTACGCTTTCTTGCTCATTAATTGCACAAGATAGATCGAGGCCTGGAGTGGTGGGAGGGGAGGGACTAAGGAGCTCCAATTGCGAGAATTGTTGTGACATTTCAATTAGGCTTGCTGGACCGCAAACCAGCTAGACTATCGGTATAATCTCGCGTTATCCAACAGTCGGACGCGTGTTCTCCAATTCCCGTGGAACAGCTGTTCTCAAACGGTGCTTCCAGCTAATAAGCTCTAGCGGCATCTTGCAACCTACAACTGCACTCACCTTCAATAAAAATCGTTGCGATAAAGATAAGGAGAAAGATCGGAGAAAGGCTTTCATCGATTCGTCGAAAGGCTGCCGCCAAATAGATATATTTACTATTATATAAATAGATATAGATTTGTGGGATCTCCAAGCATCGCAGCTTCCGAGTTCCGGGAGAATAATTGAGCGGAGAGAAAAGGAGACATATTAATAGGTAGAGAGTAGTTCAGTAGGCATGCACTGCTATGGAAAAATGTCTGGCTGCCGTCCGACGTGCTTCAACTGACATTCAAAGTTACTTTCGCTTCTTCGTCAATTCTTAGATTGCGCCCCACTACTCGCGCTGCACTAGCACGGCATAGCTTCTGCTTCACTACGCCGCGCCGGCAAATTACACATCGTTAACCATCATCTAATTTGCAGTACTTCTCATCCAGAATTCTCTACTATCGAGGAATAGTGCATTTAGAAATGTCGATATGATGTCATTCTAACTAGTCGATTAGCCGATACTCTATATTTCAAATGTCATATCAGTTTAACGGATTGGCAAAAGATGAGAATATTAAAGAAATAATCAATTGGAGAAGAGTGAGCGAGGGCTTCGAACAAAAAGCAGAAAAAGAAGGTAATCCAGAAGGAAATGGTTCTCTATGTATCGGTTCCGTTCAAATGTTGAAGAAGGTTGGTGGAGTCGAAAGCCGACTGTCCTCTCCTATAGGTACAGCATTCGACAAAATAGTTGTCACGATCTAGAAAATGGTCACTGAATAAAAAGTGAAATTTTAATTTAATTTTTAAAAATCCACTACTAGGGGAGCTTCGCATACTTTCGCAACCTCGAAAACAGTCTTGCGTACCGGATGTACATGCTATTAATTTTTGCTGATTGTGACAACTATTTTGTCGGATGCTGTACGTACTTCGGTACTTGCTTTTCCGGGATGATCGATCATCCGCCGCGACATTAGATGCCGGTATGGTGTCGAGCCGAGCGACGCCGCGCACCGCCGAGATCGTTAGATTAGAAGAGATCACTAGCAAACAGGATCGGCGAATCTAGAAAGTCTAGGCTCAAATCTCAACAATCAGTGAGAATCAAGAGCTTGGCAACAATAATGGAGTGAGTCTTTTTCATAGAAGTAACTTGTGTACAAGGTGATTCACTTGCCTTTGAATCACCACTGTCGAGCATACACTCTTCCATAGAAAATCATTAGAAATAACCTAGACATTTGAATTATACTCAAATCTATCTCAACATTTGTCTGTATTTTATGCATTTCTACTTTTACATGTTTGAGTTATAGTAACTTGCACATGAAATTTCACCTTGAAGGAGCCACTCATATATAATATTCCACTGTAAATATAATGTAGCAAAATATTGTCTCCTTACGTTGCTAGCCATTCGACGGAAGTCGATGCTAAAACTTGGTAAAATATTCGCTCGAACAGACTACATAATTTAATACAGCCTATTGTTAAACAGAGAGTATATAGTATAATTAAATAGATGTCTAGTAAAAGTGGTCTAGGAGAGTTCTGATTCAAAGGCAAGTAAAGGCACAGTTGTGTTAACTCGCACATGAAATTTCACCCTGCAGAAGCCAGTTATATATAATATTCCCCTATAAATATAATATAATAAAATATCGTCTCGTTACGTTGCTACCCATTGGAAGGAAGTCGATGCTAAAACTTGGTAAAATATTCGCTCGAACAGGCTACATAATTTAATATAGTCTATTGTTAAACAGAGAGTATATAGTATAATTAAATAGATGTCTGGTAAAAGTGGTCTAGGAGAGTTCTGATTCAAAGGCAAGTAAAGGCACAGTTGTGTTAACTCGCATATGAAATTTCAGCCTGCAGAAGCCACTCATATATAATATTCCACTGTAAATATAATGTAGCAAAATATTGTCTCCTTACGTTGCTAGCCATTCGAAGGAAGTCGATGCTAAAACTTGGTAAAATATTCCCTCCAGCAGGTTACATAATTTAATACAGTCTATTGTTAAACAGAGAATATACAGTATAATGAAATAGATGTCTAGTCAAAGTGGGCTAGGAGAGTTCTGATTCAAAGGCAAGTGACTCACCCTGTACAAGAATTTTCAACAAGAATAAAATAATGTGGTTGGCAATGATTTCAACACTAGAACCGACATCAGCGACATGGCTATAATTTTCGATGTAGCTCGATATAGCTCGAACCTCCCCTTTCTAATGAAGGCTTGTTCAGAAGAAGAAAGTGCAATTTAGTTGGGAAAGTATTCATGCAACAGAGACTCCTTAGCGATCGTTCTACTGTACATTGCAACAATCTGCATTGCTCTGAAAAGGGCAAGTAGAACGCGCGTTAGACCGGTCATCCTTCCCCTTTCCAATGAGATTCCTCCGCTTGGCTCGGAGGATTTTAACCTAGGACTGAAATGATCCTTACTAAAACAAAGTTTACTTACTAAATCGTTGAGGCGATTAGTACAATCTCTCATTGGCCTATCAAGTTAACTTGGTAGAAAGGCTAGAAAAGCTTCCTCGAGAGGAATGATTGGCAAAGTTTGCCAGACTGTGAAACAGCAGAGGAGAATTAGTGAGTGGCGGATCGTGGTCTGATGCTTGTAACAGGGCGATCGTGCCGCTTATCGAGGCCGATATCGATATGCAATATCGCTTGCATGCATCCGATGCACGCGTCACTCGGGTGAACGTCTTTTCCACTGCGCAGAGCCACCACGGATGCTGCAATCCTGCAATCTGCTCCTCTCCCGCCCTCCTCTCTACTCGAACGCCCACCCACCCACCCCACATCTATCTCTCTCTCAATCTTCCGATCTCCTCTTAAACTAGGCATCACGATTTTCAGAGCCATCTTCCAGTTCCTCTTCAGATTGAGGGCACCAATCCGCCTTTTCAGTGTCATGCAGATTTTAGTTTCCGATCCTGATGAACCAGCCACGGATAAATATCGTCAAGTCAGAATACTTTCAATTGCATTGTTGGACGGAGTGGCGTTCGCAAATGCTCGATCAGTTTCTATTGGAATAGTTGGCATGTTTGATTCGGCGAGAAAATGTTGCTGGCATCACTCTGCAGGAGCAAGAGCAGTCGCGGCATCACCTGCAGCGACGCCGAAAGGGGAGAGGAGAGAGGATCCTCGCACCTTGCACCACCGCATTTCGAAAGGAAACGACGCTTGAGCAAGCGATGATCCGCGATCTATGATCCATGTGGATCGTGGATCGTGGATCGTGAATCATGTACAACACGCAACGGCAACTGTTGTCTTGCCGCGATTATCCTATGATCCGTAACCGTAATCGTAGCCGTAACCGTAACCGTAACCGTAACCGTAACCGTAACCGTAACCGTGAGCATGAGCATAACCGTAGCGATATCGACTACGAATCCGGGTCGCTTCTTTTTACGTAGCGATTAATCTTTGAAAGATAGTAGCTTGATTAAGAGGTGTGTATTGGATTACGTAACGACAGAAGCTATAGCTGGACTATTCCTGACTAATCGGATAAAGAGTGCTACGTCATGTCTACCGAAATAGTGAATGCATTCGGCGCCGCCTACATGGAGACCATTCCTGCCAAAACAATGGACCGCTTACTGTCAGGATCGAATTGTCATATGGCCGGATTAAAAAAATAAATGCCCCTGCCATCCACTGGAAAGTCTCGGTGGCGAATGCAGGCCAGAAAAAACTGCTCAGAAGAATAAGTCTACACTATATTTCAGTAGGTAGGTACTGTCAACTTTGTTAGCGATAGTGATCGGCATTGGGTGGCGATGTCTTTTCGTCTCTGCTTGTAACTCCATAGCGTAGAGCCGCCTATCGAAGCTCCAGCTTCATTTATGACAACTGTCCTCAATCGTATCGGAGAGCAAAAGGAATTCTTTCTCCAGGTGGTATCTTTCAGCATCTCCTGACTGACGTTCTCGATAAAGGAGACCTTCGGGAGGTCATTAATAATGCGTCGATCAAACTTGACGAAACCGCTTCCAAACTCATTCGTCTTTTCAACAGCTCACTCTTTCTCTACAGCAAAAATACTTACTTCCAACCGTACTCTACTCCTCCTTGAAGGTCTCCTACTTACAAATTTAAAGAAAAGAAATTACGGCCCCTAATTATCGGTCGAAGTTCGATTGGCTGGCAGGGTGTCGGGCACCTCCACCTCACGGGCCTGAGTCCCTTCGGTGCCCTACCTGCCGCTGCGAATATACCAATAAGCAGGTAATCAAGCAGTACGGGGCCAGATTTTCGCAGGTATCATAGGCGTTACCGCCAAGGCTCGCCAGCCCAAGCTCAAGCACGGTCTGCCTCCCAGGGGCCAACTCTCCAGCTCCCTACAGTACCTCTACCTTCGCTCTAATATCAATAGTATCGATAGATAAAAACTTGAATTTGGCTTGTTGTTAGATTGGCAAATGAATGATTGGAATCTCAAGAATGAGCGTTCCCTTTAGTTTCTATAACGGATTTGCCGAATGCATTGGAAGTGCGAGCTCTCCAATTAGGTTGATTCAGTGGGAAGGAATAGCTGAATCGAGGCTCTTTTGCCTTTTACTCTCGTTGGACCGTGGGTGACGAGGAAAGTGTCGATATCCATGATTCGAGAGTACACTTGAATGCCCGCTCGCCACTTTTTTGCGCCAATTCTCCACTCTTCTGCTCTCCTTCGCCCCGGCAAACCGGTATACGCTTTCGATTTCCATCGGTGGATCCTTGATCCTTTGACTTTTGAGCATTCTTAGCGCCGCCAAGTGCTTCACCAATTAAATTAAGAATAGCCAACGTGCCAGAACTAGCCTAATCCTCCCTTTCTAATCTCTCCTTCTCCATCTCTATCTCTCTTGGTCAATACTTTTCATTCGTCACACTTGTCGATCACTCTTTTCAGCTTTATACATATCTCTATATATGTTGACATATTTCCTATAGACTAGCTCCTCCGGCGACTTCTCTTCATCACTTTCGATTGATAAAGAAAGAGACTGGACTTCCGTACTCCGCCGCGGTAAAATCACATGTAACACCGGTATTGCATTCCGTGCAAAAAGGTTTCTTAGCGAGAACGGCCAAACTCTTTGCAATTAACACTATGCCGTCTGGTGGCACCACGTTGGTGCTATGCAAAAACTATCGGGCAAGCGCCGGTGGTTCCACGCAAATTATTGGGCAAATTACCGGCGCAACACGAAAAAATTTAGATTCGACGTGCGGACGGCATAGTGTTAAGTATAAATCTCCGAAGCAGTGTAGTACTTTCAGAGATTGATATCGTCTTCCACCGAGACTGCAAGTGCACCTATGACAAACTCGAAAACCAAGTAGCGATAGGAAACCCGTTGCTTCTATGAAAGCTTTCAGTTCCAGGTGAAAAAAGAAAAAGGACTGTTCATTCCGGCGACAGTAATATCTGATAGGGATATTAGTTTGCCGTGCTAGTGGAACTTTCCTTCATCGGTCTTATCGACCAACATCCATAATGTCCAATTAATGCTGCACAGGATTGCAGCGGGCATCGCGCCAGATTCTATCGGAGCGCGGAGCTAACATTCACCGATTCAGCCAACGGTAAACGCATCCGATATCTATAGCTTAGCTGTTGATTCTTTAAAATTATTTTCAAGATAATCTCTCTTTATCTCTTTGGCCAGCCTCCCTCTCTCTACTTCTCTCAAAGGCAGAAATAGTTCCATGAGGATTTCTCGTGTTTGTCGAAATTGTTAGCGGGAGAAGGGGACCGATAGAATGAGCAGTTGGACGGGGGGTGAGTTGCAAGTAAGAGAGAGAGAGGGAGAGAAGGCGTAGCTAGGTAGGTACTCGATCAAAATTAGCCGAGCCGTGAACGCGGCCGCGCACCAGGTGGCGGCTCGCGCCAAAATCCTCTCCGGGTAGGTGATTAAAAAAAGGAGTTAAAAATACGGCCAGGCCAAGTTTCACCGACCCAGATACACAGGGATTGGCAATTCCCATAATCTGGGCATTGAACACACAAGCAGCAGAGTGGCGGCGGCGGCGGCACACTCAGAAAAAGAAATCCCTGCCGTGAAAGAGTCGCATCTGCTTGTATCCGAGGGCAGCAGCTGCCTCCCCTTTGCTGGCACAGTTTTCGCGTTAATTAACATCGCGAGCAATTTGCCAAATCACGTAACCCGCCCAACACTCTTTTCCTCTCAGCAGTCTCCGGTCTCCAGTCTCCAGTCTCGGGACTTGAGCCGGTGTCTTTTTGCTTCTTCTTGGCAGACACGGTGGACGCTGCTCCCCTGCCACTGCCACTGCCACTGCCACTGCCACTGCCACTGCCAGTCCCAGTGCCACTGCCACGGCTTTGCTTCACTTGGCACTCGCCGAGTCCCGAAGGAGGCGCGCAGCGGAAAAGGTGCGGGCCACTCTCGGAAGGCTTTATTCGCTGATGGATTCGTATTACATGGTCATCATCCTTTAATCACACTCCTTTCTCCTCCTCTCTTTACAACGCCACTCGTACTCGCACCCGTCTTCTGCTCCTCGTTGCATCCACCAGCCCACTCCGTCACCTCGTTCTTCCTTGTTGCTTTTTCTGCCAGTGCTCTTTAGTGCTCTCTTTTCGCCACTTGGCCCTACTTAACGGCTCTCGGGCTTTGCCCCGAAAGAGAGCTACTTTCAAGGATCACTGGAGTTTCATATAACTTTAAAATCTTATTCATCCACGGATTTCGGGCATAAATGCATAGAAAATAATTCCTATTAACTGTCTTTCTTCAAAGGGACGGCGAACTAGTGATTCAATTCACAAATTAAATCCCTTAGACTCAGAATCAACATTACAGTCCTTCGATCTGATGTTTGTACGGGGGAGGATTTTAGGATTCGTATTCTCATGGGGCCCCTCACGCGCTTCTTTCCCTTTCCACTACTCGGTGAACCCTGCCTCGGCAATACAGGGCTACTCACTACCCTCACTACCCTCACTACCTGCTAGCCATCTTAGCCCTCTCTGCCCCCCACTCGACAGCTAGGTCTAGCAATAAGGCGCGCCAATATTTTACTTTCAAGTTCAAACGTTTTTGACGGCTTTTATTTTTTTTCGTGCACTTCTTGACCTTCCCCGGGACTGACATTTGGTGGAGAATGTGCCCTTGCATCAAGGAAGGTACCATAAAAATTCCAGAGTCCTAGCTCAAAGTTTAGGTTTTCACCTATTTTCGACCCTCGAGAATGGTCAATTTTTTCAAGTTTCTCAAAATCGGCCGAACCCGGGATTTTTTGATTGTTTTCGTATCAGGGTGAATAGAGAACAAAGAATCCGTGAAAAAAAGTCCGGATTTGCAACGAAAACGGGTCGAAAAACCGTCGAGAAAAGTCCATTTTTGCACATTTTTAGCGGTTTTTATTTTTTTTCGTGGACTTCCCGACCTTTCCCGGGGCTGAAATTTGGTGGGTAATGTTTTTTTGCATCGAGGAAGATACCATAAAAATTCCAGAGCCGTAGCTCAAAATTTTTTTTTCGGCAAATTTTTCTTAAGGGGTACCCCTTCAAATTTTTTCACGATTTTTCGAAGGTCCCCGAACTCGGGTTTTTTCTTTAGGAATCGATTGTTTATGAATGAAAACGGACAGAAAACAAGAAATCCGTCGAAAAGAATCCGGATTTCAATCCAAAACACTAAAAAAAATGCCTTTAAAGTTCGATTTTTTCGGAATTTTCGCTGGTTTTTCCCATATTTTTTGGACCTCCCGACATTTTCCGGGGCCGAAATTTGGTGGGGAGTCTCCCCTTGCATCAAGGAAGATGTGATATAAATTTCAGGTCCCCAGCTCAAAATTTTTTTTTCCCCATATTTTTGGCCATCGAAAATATCCAATTTTTCCAAGGTCCCCGAACCCGGGTTTTTTCTTCATGAATCGATTGTTTGTGTATCAGAGCGGATAGTAAACGAAGAATCCATAAAAAAAAGGCCGGATTTGTATCGAAAGTACCAAAAAATCGTTCCTGAATAATGAATTTCATCTCATTTTCACGGTTTTTCCCATTTTTGGTATACTTCGCGTGTATTTCATGGGCTGAAATTTGGTGGAGAATGTGACCTTGCGTCAAGGAAGAAGTGATATAAATTTCAGAGCCCTAGCTCAAAATTGTTCTTGTCGGCAAATGTTTCTTAAGGGTTTGCCGATCGCACGCGAGGGGAGAAACAAGTAGAAAAGTCGTGAAAATTGAGAGAGTGGGGCTGCCAGTTAAGCTCCGGGAGCCTAACTTGGCAGGCGCTGATCTAGACAAACGCCACCCAGTAGAGGTTGCTCCTCTTACTCCTTTATTTGTCTGTTACATAGCGCGCAGATGTTATTTTATTGCTAGCGTTCTAGCTGTCAGTCGGGCCTGTATCACTCTCTCTTTCCATTCCTGTCGGCAACCCGACACTTCGCTCTCATTTATTAATAGCGATTTATTTCACAAGCCTCCTTCCTTCATTCGAGCCCGAAATAATAAACAGTTCTCTTCCATTTCATCCTAATCCAATGCCTAATCAACTAATAGTTCACTGCATATGTGCACTTATTCACCTAGAATGCGCCGAGTTGCCAAATATTGAAAAGTAGCAAAGGTTATTTCTTCATGATTTCGTAGACAATTTGTCTTTGCATCCAATGAGCTAAACTTAAAATTAACGACTGCATGAAATATGAATTGCGACATGGTGAAAAGTCTTTGAATGCAAATCTGCGAATGATAGATGTGCTCTAGGAAATAAGAATAATTCAACTTGAAACTGCTGGTTAATAGAAGAGTGGATGAACTGTGGGGAGTAAGTAAGTGAAAAAGGGCTTTTTCTATTTGAACTTGCTCGAGCTTGATTTTTACCAGAAGAAACAATGGAGACTCTGGATAGTCTAGTCGAGAAGTTAGCAGAGGGAATAGAGTATAAAAGTAGTAGATGTCCTGGTGTTCTTGTGATCTGTCGGCCGTTTTGTGTCACTCTCTCTTTCAATGACTGTCACTCGGTTTCCTCGGGCAACGGGAGTCGCGCGAGCGTCGAGGGCGCCGAAAAGAGCATTTGCATAAACATAACCTGAAATTGGAACGAGTCCGGCTATCCGGCTTAATTCCGGGCATGCCGCCTTCTGTGCTTTCATACTAGTGGCTGCTGGGCGAAGGAGGGGAGGGGCAGCACTATCGTTTTCGCAACCACTTGGCTGGCGCTTTAATATGCAAACGCAAACTTCCATTTGCAGCCTCCGATCGTCTGATCGATTCACCTGGCTGCTACCTCGCGCGAAACAACTTAGAGACTATATTTTCGATCCTAGATCGAAATTCCTTTCTCGTCCTGTGCCCCATTAAAACAGTTGCTCTATTGTATTTTTCTCATATGCAAGTCAAATTAGAGGAGTGCGATAATATTCGGGCAGAGTGTAGCTGGGATTAGGTTAGCAGGCCCCATCCCGGACAATGCGAGCTCTAATCAGCTCCGAGATTCCATTAGGCGATTGCTTTAATTTATTAATAGCATTTGTTAATGCCTCCTTCTCTCGTTCGGATTGTGCGTCATCAACTTTTTATTCTCACCGAATCACTCGCGCATTCAATTTATTGTAGGATATGAGGGTGGGTTAATTGATTTCTCCTTGGTCCTACTAATTATGAGTAAGTGAATCATTCTGATTGAGTTTGGCATGTGATTAATGCTTGGTAAATGGTATAAAGAGCCTGTTTCCTGATAGAATCGGTTAAAGAGAAGCGGACAATGTCTAATGGCAGTAGATTTGCGGGAGAGTAGGTGCCAGAAGAGGTAATAAAAAAGGCATTGTAAACCAAATCGATTTAGCATCGGAGGCCACAGAGCCGTGTTTCTGCATAATGTGCCGAAGCCGTGTTTCTGCATAAATTAGGCTTTTTCTGGTTGGCTTCGGCTGGATACGGTTTTGGAGCCTATGAGATATTGTACCTGCATCGCACGCGGATGTGCGCTTAATCTCTTCGGCCACACCCGAACGTCGAACGTCGAACGTCGACTGGTCCACTCCACTGACCAGGCCCCACTTCACCTCTGCAACGTTATGCTGATTCCTTGAATAGTGTGTTGCTGCTTGCCGAAAATCAGTCGCTTCCATTCACCAGCACTCCAACCTAAGAAACCTCCAACTAAGCTACTAAACTTTGATTCTTCCTCGCCAATCTCGAAGTTCCTCTGAGTTATGCCCTGAGTTATGACATTATCGAGTCTATTGGTGGGAGGTCAGTTCGAGGATAGCTTCTTTCTCCTATCTCATATCGTCCTATTAAGATATTCGACGATTGGCCAAAAACTTGGGCAACATTTTCACCAGGAGTACAATTCATATGAAGGTATCTATTAGAAGAGCGTACCAGGAGGTACTGTTGGGAGCTGGAAAGAAGGCGCCTGGCTCTGATTTGGCGAAAAATTTCTCTCCTCCTTCAAAATTACTTAGGGACGGCACTTAGGGATGGAAACAAAAGGTTTTATGATTAGCGACCCGAAGTCTTGTTTCTATTGGCCAGTAGGAAAGAATTTGATCTGAGCCGGACTACATTTTTGCCAGGTGTAGAAAAGGCCAGGTCAAGGGGCTTCGTCCGAGGAAAAATAGGAAAGGTGGTGTTTTCCAGCCTTATAAGGCGTAGTCCATCAGTCCCACTCTTTCCGAATTCTAGAGCCAGGCGCCTTCTTTCCAGAGGCGAACTGTACAGCATCCGACAAAATAGTTGTCACAATCTGCAAAACAGCCGCCAGACAATAAATGTAGTTTGGTAGCATTTACACACGATATGCAAGACTTTTTTAGGGGGTTGCGACAGGAAGGCTTCCTCCCCTAAAATGGCTCTTTTAAAAAGTCATGCGTACCGGATGTACGTAATACCATATTTCACTTTCTGTTTGACGATCGTTTTGTAGATTGTGACAACTATTTTGTCGGATGTTGTACAGGGTGAGTCACTTGCCTTTGAATCACCACTGTCGAGCATACACTGTTCCATATAAAATCATTATAAATAACCTAGACATTTAAATTATACTCAAATGTTTCTCAATATTTGTCTGCATTTTCTGCATTTATACTTTTACACGTTTGAGTTATGTTAACTCGCGCATGAAATGTCACCCTGCAGAAGTCAGTTATATATAATATTCCACTGTAAATATAATATAATAAAATATTGTCTCCTTACGTTGCTAGCCATTCGAAGGAAGTCGATGCTAAAACTTGGTAAAATATTCGCTCCAGCAGGCTACATAATTTAATAGAGTCTGTTGTTAAACAGAGAATATATAGTATAATTAAATAGATGTCTAGTAAAAGTGGGCTAGGAGAGTTCTGATTCAAAGGCAAGTGAATCACCCTGTACATACATGCCATGTAATTAGTACCTATGCCTTTTCACGATTTGAATGCGGAGCCTTAAACTCCAGGTTAGAGCCTTAACTATTCCCCGGTGGCACTATTAACTTGCTAGTCTGGTTCCTACTGGCTGATTCTTCGAATCAACCATCTTCCTAGCGAACCTTCCTCAATAAGAGTGTCACAATGATCTAATCGCTTTAATGAGAGAGCTAGCTAGGTCATTGATATCGGTGGATTGATAAATGAAATGCGTGCCAACAGACGGGTCAGAGGGGTCAGAGAGCCTCGAGACTCGAGGCAATAACGAATTCAGGTGCAGCTGAAGCACCATTGCAGTTCTAATGAGGATTGTCTAGGAGTAGTCTTAGAGTCCGATCGTCGATGAAGAAGTGGCGAGAAGAGGCCGTGTCTGCTTCCGACCGGTTTCCCTCTACTCCCATACTCCCATAAATACGCGCCGATAAGCTTCCGCGATCATTACGCATCCTTTACTGAATCCACCGCCAGCTTCCTCATTCAATTAATCGAACGGGAAATACCAATTAATGGCAGTAATATATTGGAGCAGAGCCTTCGGACGGCAGCGGCAAGGCCGAGAAGCCGAATTTCAACTGCAATCCTATAAATATCTACAACCTCCACTTAGCTTTTATTATTGCCCGTCGTATTTGACCTGTTGAAAGTATTTTGAGGTAAAAAACGGGGCTCGCTTTAAGCCTGAAATGATAGGAGAAATGTATAGCATGAGAAAAGAGTGCTTGGAATTCGCAGAAAGATGCATATAGGCATCTCTCTGTTATAAAAATGTGATAATGCCTGGAAGCGAGAGATACATATCGGTCTGACAATGGTGAAAGTAGGAGAAACTTAAGATGATGTCTGGAGTATGTGTAGAATGTAGATCTATGGAGAAGAATGAATAATAAGACCTAGTCGACAGCGCACTCACCCACCGCTTTCCTATTAAATTTCATTCATGAAGGTAGAACACGGATTCAGTGCGCTTATAAGGGAATAATTGTCATAAAGCTTCTGTCATCGAGGTTGTTTGTTCCAATTAGGCTTTTGACGCGAAGGGAAATAGCCGACCGAATGGGCTATCTCTATCGGTCGGCCAGCAGAGATAGGGAAAACGGATTGGCGCTGTAAGCCTGCTGTAACCGCACCGCTTACACGCTGTAACCGAGTACGGAAGCGGCGATTGCTGATGCAACGCTTAATCATAGTTGAGTTTGATTTCCAATCGGGCACGTATGGCTGCCAAGCGCAGCACAGCGCAGCGCAGCACTGCCAGTAAATACAGATAGAACTAGCACCCAGATAGTAGTAGGTAGAAACTGTATCTACTACAACGCATACTCTGCCAATTTCCAGCAAGTCTCGGAATGCAGCGATCACGTGCGGCCATTCAGCGCATTTTTCCAAACGGCAGGAATTTCAATCGTGTGTCATATCGATATCCTTGATTAGAACATGCGCCGTCTATAATCCGATTCCCTCGAATACACCTCCTATCTTTGGAATCGGCCATTCATTTCCCTAGCCTTTCTAGGAATTCCTGCCACTTTTTCGGGCATCGCTAGTAACTCGCGGGAGTTAAGCTGGATTCGGAATTACAATTTCCTCGTGCACTTTCTATCAAGATCCCTCGAGAATGCATTAGTGCTTCCTGGCATTATTATTCAGAGGATTATACTAGATTGTTAATCGGACAATTCTGCTTGACAAATCGTTTCTCTTTCACAGTGGAAACAGGATGGTTTTATTGGCTTTTCTTCTCTGCCTTACTCTCACATATCAAATCATTCAGTTATATATGATCTTCTCGAGGGTCTAATACCTCTATCTTATGAAGATGCGAGTAACGAGTTTGAAAGAGTGATCGGTTGGCGAGCGGCAGGGTAATTTTAAAAATTAAGAACTGTGAGTAGAGTGGGTGGGGCCGAACGGGGCCGAGCGGGGCACACTTTTTCACTTCGAGATGTGATTTTCGAGCGCAATCTCCGCTTTTTTTGGCGGGGAAGAGCTCAGGCCCGGAGTTGCTCAAGGTGAACCACATGCACCTACCGCATGTGCCGATTAATTAGCCGACCGATATTTCATTGCTAGTGATGGAGTAGTCATCGATGAAACAAGCGATATTATTGCATCATGATCGGCGCTCAGGGATAAGAATACATTAAATCTCAGAAAGTGGTGCAACCTGGCCACGAAGCGTGCATTTGCTGGCACCGGCTGCACTTGGAGCCAGCAATCCTGCTTTATATTTGAGTCTCGAGTCTTTAGAGTAACCAGGAGAGACGAGCCAGCTGCTGACCGATACGAATCAAGAAAACATTTGGCCGAATGAAATAAACCTATATCCATAAGGCTACCTATACGTGTACATATATCCTGGTTGGCTGAGCACAGCACATCGCCTAACGCCAGATGAATTCGGCCAAAGTTTTAGTGAGAAATTCACTGTGTCCTCTGGTGTCCCGCGGCGCCGCGCCGGTTCCTCAATCAAGCTGCAAAGGCTGTAAAGGCTGCAAGTCATCCATTGCATTGAGAGCTAATTGAAGAGCGTTTCGTAATAAATGTATTGGCTACAAAGTTGGTCGGTGTAGTCGAGCGAACGAGTTTTATTCTCGGGTAATTTGATTTGGTGAAGTTCTTAGCTGGTAGGCTGGCTCGAGCGGAGAATTAATCTCGGTAGGTCGAGGATTAAGATGTAGACAGAGAAAGACAAAGGTAGTACGAGATGGTAGATACATGTGGCTAAATGGTGCGAATCTATCTTCAATGCAGGCAGGCTCTGCGCGAAATGAGAGAAAAAAGGCAGGAAAAAAGGCAGTAGCTGAACAACTTCATTCGATATATCCTTCGGGTGTAGTGTTACCGTGGCGCGCTGCGCCACTGCCCTAGGCCATATTCCCTTTCTGCCATTCCGTTGCAAAACTGGCACGGTGTTTCGTTACATTATCCGAGTTGCATTGGCTAACAGGCTAGGAACAATTGTTACCAGCCATTTCTCACGGGCAAATTCTACCGTCAAGGTTCGAGGACACAGCAGTTTTATCGACAAGCCATCATGGAGGTTTGTTCCGCCGCAACGACAGGCCCAAAACAGGCCTTCAGAGATGGAAACACCCGCCAGAAGACAGCTGTAAGATCGACCAGAGATTTTCCACCAGTTTCCAGTATCGTTTAAACATGAACTATTCTAGTATTAGATACACTCGCAACAATCTCTATTCTTTTGAAAGCGATATATTGAATCATCTGATTGAATCATCCGATTGATTGAATTATGAGCAAGCATTGAAATGATTGTTAGATGTACGGGAGTAGCGATTCATGGCGCGTCAAAGAATGCTTTCGGGAGTACCCCTTGGAAGATCAAGTGGACGCTCTCGGAAAGATAATGCGCCATAACGAGAAACATGTAAGACCGACGGAGAGGGCTGAAAAAACATTGATGGAAGATGCTCGTGACAGCGTTGGTGTAAGGAGTCAACTCTTGGCTGGATTCGTTAGCTTCTCCTATTATGCTTAAGGGTATAATTGTTAATACTAATCCGTGAAGGTAAAAGAATGCTTAAAACCAGAGAAGAGAACTCCGTTTGGGACTGTGATTTGGGAACTGCGCAATACGGTTATGAGTAGTTATTGGAATAAAGAAGTGGGTAAGACGCGACACCAAGTTGCCAATCTTCCTCTTGGGATGGATACTCTGACCACTATATTCGGAAAAAGGAGGAAAGCTGGTAGGACTGGTCCGAGTGCGTAGTTAGTTTTTAAATCTAGTATAAAAAGGTGGCTCTGCATCCAGAAACTACGGTAGCCGAGTTGTTCAGTCCGAAAACCCAAGTGAACGAAGCTTTCGATGGAGAGACTGTCCACAAAATGTATCAATTAACCCATCAGGATTACTATCCATCGGAGCGGATCACTAGAAAGTAAATAGCGCTATCATGTCTTGCAGAGTTTCTGCGAGGATTAGTTGCCAGTTGGCCAGACTTGTTATATAGTATATAAGGTCATATATACTTCGTCTAACTATAGCTATAACGAAGCGTTCAATAAGAGCAATTGTTTCGGGAAGAAGAGTAATGCTAAAGTGGACGGATCGCGTTTAAAGAATCGCATCAGTTGGCCCATTGACGAGGTGTCCAGCCCCAATGATAAGTAATGAATGAACTAATAAAGTTCTAGCTTGGAGAAATTGATGAGGAATGAATCCCTCTAATTATTATTCCCTGGCCAATCCGAGAACAGAAATGCGAAACGGAGCCTGGATGATATTAATATCACATACGGTAAGCCAAGCGCGAGGGAAGACTGCGGCGTAGCTAAGGCCATTTATGATTACTTGGCCAACGAGAAAGAGTTATGTCTCCAAAGATATTTACAACACTTGAACACACTTAGACTAAGATTTAAAGTGCGCTTGCCGGAAATGCCTTTTCTAGACGTTTACCAGGAATTAATGGAATTGGATAAAGTACGGCCTTATCTTTAATTCAAGGCTTTCAGTCTCTAGTGTTGCTGCTCTTCCTTTCTATATCCTCGATCTTTATAGGATATCAAAGGGATACTTCCTGAGGATACCGTATACGAGGTATTGTCAAAGTATAAGATGTTGGTCGACAAAACACTGTTCTCGCCTTTGTTGGATCTCTTTCACTTCCGCGAGGACGGAAACGTAAAATATAGGGAACTGGTGAACTTGTTGAATTGGAAATTCGATATTCCAACTTTGCCCAAGTTGAACAGTTGAGTATCTCTGGCCCTGCCTCTTACGTAACCACTTAACCACTCACTCTCTTCTATTAATTCCTCTCTCTTTAATAATTCCGCCCTACTCAATGCTCATCTATTGTCCTGGAGATTGTTAATCATTCCAGCTATGCCTCCGGAACATCAGCATTATACTACGGCATACAGGGATGAGATAAGCGCGTTCCGAAGCACGCGTCAAGGTCGGTCCTATATGCCATGCAAAATCTCTGCTATCTGCACTATCAAAACTCCAAAGAGAATGGCAGACTTCTTAAGACGCTTTACTTTTCATGGGGTAGATGCGCGACCAGCTGGCTTACCATCTTCCAGATGGGATCTACCATTCGTCTGCATCCCTAGAGGCGGTCTTCAGTGCGATCGTGAGAATTTAGCCGATCAAACACTCGCTTATTCCTTGATAATGCCAAGTATTTTCACGAGATACGGCCTCAACCACATTGACTTTTTTAAGGTATATACTTCTTCTAGGATGAGCAGTTACATCAATTTCCCACTCCACCACATGTTTAACACTAAACCTACCAATCAGCGGTCAAATGACCGTTTTCAATGGGGAAGTATGGGTATAAAAAAAGTGTCGGTAGGTTTAGTGTTAATTGCCGAAGAACCGAATGTAGAATATTTGTCTCCCGAAAACCTCCAATTATTCTGCTGGATCTCTACTTTCCAATACCTAACATATTCTATTTCAATTAGGATCCGAACCTTCTTTTATTCTCTTCATAATGAAGAAAATTAAGTAGAGTTGGCATGTTATTTTATATTGTTTGACACAGACAAGGGAGAAGGAGGAGATCAGGAATATCTTTGAAAATATTGGGGTTCAGTTTTCCAATGATAGTTTTGAAGAACTTTGGAAGGAAGCCTTGGTGAGAGATGGCAATGACGGTGTTTCTGTGGAAACTTTCAAGAATTTGGTTTCTGGGAAGAAAGATTTTCTGGAAAACAAGGAGTCTTCTTAAGTTTGCCTATCAAATCGGTTTGTGTGGGAAACAGACTTACTTCAAGGGGCTTACTTTATTTAGACACCCACACAGGCACACACACGTTCATCCACATTGCTTGTAATAAAAATTTATTGCATCGCTCCTTTGTAACATTATTCATTTACTGCTAACACTCCTTATTCCTAGCTAACCACGCATCTTTCAGTTTCCATAAAAACACGCTTGATAACGCACCATCTAGTAAGACTATATACAGAAGATCCTTAAATAGGTATAGTGCTAATGCTAATGCTAATGCTAATCCTAGTCTTGAGGTTTTAAGAATTTCTGTTTTTTCACTGCTGGTTCCGCATTAGCAGAATCTGTTCCTGACTTTCTTTCGTATTTGAACTCGGGTTTATATATGGTCTTCCCCTTTTTTCTGAAGGCTTTCCAATGTTCCACCATTTGCTCATCCGAAATATCACTCTCCTTCTTCTTTTCCTCCAATTTACGCTTGTGAGCTTGCTCTGCCTCCATTAGTTTCTCTATCTCGGGATTCATCCCTTGATAGCTAACTCTACCATCAATTAGCCTCTCACAGAACATGTAACTAGGCTCTATTATGAATCTGTCACTGAAATATAAAGGTTTGCACAGTTCTCTTCGTGATTACCTCCCTATTCCACTACTTGTATGCGTTAAAAAGAAGCAATAAGCAATAATGACATTCTGCTAAGTGAAAGGCTTCTTCAATGCGTGTTTTAGCTTTAGGGACTAAACGTGTCAAAACACTGTCATGCAAAATGAACATCTGTATTGTGTAAAGTAGATTCTAGTGGAGAAACACAGTATCCTTGATAGAGTCAAGGCACCAATTTTCGGTGTGACATATTTTCATGAGTAAAGTTTCAGTTGTGAACACCATTCACAATTTCGTTGATCTATAACTGGGTATAATCCAATTTATAAGGATTCAAGTCTTCGCATTAAAAGTCCACACAGATATTGATAAAAAATTGTGCCAAATCATTGAGAAAAATGTCCAACGCTATTCTGATTCTTACATTCTATAAAAGAACAGTTGGAATCTGCAGATCATTCGTTCAGTAATACTATTAGTTGCAAGAAATTAAGCAAACTAATAAATAACTGTTAGTCAATGCCTTACCCAAGGCACATTCTCAAACACACATACCCAACAACAATACCAATAAAGAAATACAGACATAATGCATTGTAATAGTAGCATGCATAAAAATACCTTGATAATTGGAAGCAAAATGTTTGGCGCATTAATAAAATTTTATATAAATTTGTGGAGAGATGTATGTAACTCACGAGTCTTTCTTCATGCGGTCAGTCAGGCCTGATCCGAAGTATTCCTCTCCTTCCTCCTGAAATTGTTGTTGCTCCACCTTTTGTTTAGTTCTCCTCATAAACTGCAATAAGAGGTCCCATTAGAGAATGAAAAATAATCAAAAGATTGAAGGAGGGAAGTGCTCCAACAGTAGCCTACTTCCATAAAGTAAAACTATTGTCGTAGATTGGATTGAATTATTTATTATAAATATGCAACAAGGAAACATGTCTTAACCTGGCATACCTACCTTCATTTCGAGAATGCTCTTGGAGAGCACTGTCTTGTTGGCATTCATATTCGTGCGTTAAACCCGCCCGTACGAGTGAATGAAATTCGTGAAAATCTGTACCACGCGACACTCTACCCGACGCACTTTTATAACGCGATTTCAATATTTCCCATGTAACGCAACATTAGCTTCGTTCAGCCCACGCTCAGCCCACGACCACTCGAACACCGCGTTGCCCGACAGTGTATAATTGGTATAATTATCTTTTGTACAGTATACTCCGATATATTCTGCACCACCTGCATCACCGCACGCCATCCAAACTTCCGGAAATAAGAAAGGCTCGCACCAGCTTGCACTGGCGGGTGGCGGGTAACGGCTCGCGTTCCTCGAACAGCGTCATCGGTCATCGGTAAGGTCGGTAAGGTCGGTATCTAAACTTTCACTTGAAATCGAAAGTAATAACATTACATATGTAATATGTATGTGTACTAAGTACACCACAGTCAAGTGGAGTCTGATGTTTTAGTATATTCAGTCTAGATGCAACATCTGAACAATATACCTGTCGTATTTACATTTTGTTCGATCTTCATTTTGATTATTTTCAACCTATCTTCGTCGTAAGTGAATTCACCAACGCGAGCATACAAAGAAAGTGTCTCGAAAAATTAGTATTCTCTTACTAGTAGCTCAAAAGAAAAGTATTTTTGCTTGAACATTTGGAGGGAGAGAAGAAGAGATGGCGAAAAATATGGAAACTGTCTCAAGACTTACATTTCCCGCACAAGAATCAGCCACGACCACCGGTAGTGGTCGATCTACAGGTGTCGATAAACGCTGGAAGACTGAGGGAAACATCGAAATTATCAATCAATTGTAAAGTTCTCTACATGAAAAGTGCTGTGTCTATGCATCACGAGAGAGAAGGACCAATTAATTAGGGGCTGTTTATTGTTTACGGAATGCAGCGATTTAAGTCAAGAGATTCTGAGTGTCACGTACACAGAGACTTGCGATTTTCTCGCAGCGGGATGCACTGACGGTTCAGTGAGACTCTTCAAGATCTCGACCGGCGAAAGTGCTATGGTTTTACGGGATACCGAGATGCTGCAGAACTCCGCGCCTACCACTGCCGTAATACACAGGCCTGTTCACAAGTCCCATCCGATTTCTCATACGCTCTTGGCTACTTGTTAGTATATCCATGCCCACCGGGAAGTAGCTATCTCTATGGCTGGCGCTTTAAATACCTACAGATGCGAATGGCTGTGTAAAATGCTGGCACTATCCCACCTCCCAGTGCATCTATACAATTCGGGAAGGCAGACAAGTACTTGGCATTACCTACCACAACCACCTACCAAACTTCATCACAGTGGGGGACGATGCAAATTTATGTTTGTACGACGAGGAAACCAAAACGCAACTTCGAGTCTTCCATGGAAGGTGACTTGACAGTTCCAACTCCAACTAAGAATTCTAAGAATTCATGGCTAATGGCTACTGGCAACTGGCTTAAATAACTCTACGATTACACTTAAACAATATCTATTCGTACTACCTGCAGTGATGCTCACGAGGTGATGGATGGACATAGGTCCAGAGTGTTTAGTGCTTGTTTTAATCCAAAATCAGCACACGAGTTAATTAGTGGTGGATGGGATGATACTGTTCAGTTCTGGGACACAAGGCAACCGACTGCTCTTCGACATATATCTGGTGTCCACATGTGTGGCAATGGAATCGATATAAGCAAGAATGGAAAAGAAGTATGCCGAACGAATGAATGTTCAAATAAAACATGGTTAATACTAATTTGTGTGATCAGATTTTGACTTGTTCCTGGCAAAGGAAGGACCCGATTCAGCTATGGGACTATCCTAGTGGAAAACTGATTGTTTCTTTAGAGCCAGATAGCCATTCATCTTTGTTATACTGTGGCCAATACGTCAGCAACTTGTTCATTGCTTGCGGAGGCACAGATGCCGAACTTTTCAGGATAGTCGATTTGCGATCGCAGGCTGTATGCTTCGTCAACCCGCTCTTACCGTACTAATCATATGGATCCGTAATAGAAATAACTAATCGTTTATTTTTAGACTATGGCCTCCATTAAAAATTTAACCGGTGGGGTATACAGTTTGCATATGGGTCCACTGCCGACGAAACTAGCGAAGAAATCAAGACTCTCGACCATTCCTTTACCACACATAGCATTCTGCGCTGGAAAAACTATTTTTGAAGTAAATGCTCAACCAGGATAGTTGTAAAACGGTCTCTAAGATACAATGACAATCTTCCCTCTGACTATACGCGACGAACAATGATTCTCAACGTTTCAAGCAATAAACAATGTATTTTATTTAATACAAACTATGGTACAAAATTTATACAGAACAACTCACGGTATTTCATCACTTTTTTTTATATGACAGCAGCTTCTCGTCTCCATTTGACGCACACACTTAAGCATAATATAGGAATTTCGGGAAAGTGTAGGGAACGACGGGATTGGCGTGGATAGGATCAAGGGTATGGAACAAATACTAAAAATGAGCACATCGATTCGTAATAATACAAACTTACGTGACACGAGCAAATCAATCGATTGGCGACCGACTCCGCTTTTTAGAGAGATTGCCCGCGCGCGCGGGCGAACATGCTGAGAGATTAATATCGACCAGGGGGGCGGGGAAGGAGAAAGAGGGAATTCGGGGGGGGGGGGGGGGGAGCAGAATCTGAATCGCATCCCCTTCTAATACTCGCGAACACAGCTGACATATCTGGCAGAGCATCTTGTGTCAGTCCGAAACTCTTGAGGACTTCAAATGGTAAAATGATAAATCTCTAACTGGGAAAGGGTGACAGCGAGGTACTGAGAAAAGAGAGAGAGGGGTGGGAGGAAAGGAGGGAAATACAGTGGAACAATCTCCTTGTAAGACGCATCGAATTTTACTTAACGTGTAAGTAGATTATCAGTTAATCCTCTAGTCTCAATCGAACGGAATAGTCACGCTGCGGCAAGAAAATGCCTGAAGATTCATCTCCTAGCGTCTGGGATGTACAGTAATCTACTTTGGGGATGAGCGAGCCTATTTTCATTCCTCAAGGGGTCGTACGGTAATAAAATAGATTTCTACACAGTCGTCGCGATCTGTTGTTCCATTAGGAAAGTCCCTTTCATCGGAGTATAAAATTGGTCATCGATGCGCGATTAAAACCTGGCTACGCCTCCACGTCTTACAACAACAGAAATTTCACGCTGCGATGATGTGTACGATATAGGTGCGAATCTAAAAAATCTTCAGCGCTCGTATTTGTGTGTGTTCTCGATGATATGTTTCTGACAAAAATATTCGCTCTTCGAGATGGTGCTCTCCGAGTTGATCGACGAGTGACACAATGATGCATGCACCAAAGCAACCCCTACTTCTGACAGTCCAGCAACAATTGTCAAATTTTGTAAAATGTTTGCACATGCGAGATCAGTATCGTGTCGCTGGATGCTAGAGAAGAGTGGTACGATCAACCGAAATCAATCAATCGAAAGTACGACGATATACAATAGTAGGAGCGTAAAGAGTAGAATAGTAACAGTTGATTAAAGAGGAGGGGTACCTGCCTCACGAGGGTCAGGGAAAAACAGTTCTAAAAGGCTCGTGCACAGATTGATGGTTGATAGGGTTCGTCCTAAGGTAAAAGGGGAATTGATGGGAGAAATTGATGGTTAAAATAGGAAGCGACAAATGGTTCTTAGACTCAGCGATTCAGGTACCTCTTCTCCAAATCACACTCACTCACTTCAATTTGAACAGCCGGCCAAAAAAGATTCGTCTCCGCTACGTCGTGTCATCCTCGCATTCTGTGCACCACCCTAATCACAATTATTCGCTATAAATAACTAATAGTGTAGTTCAATTTTACATTAACTCGAGGTCTCTTCGTATAGAATCCTTTTCTCTCTTCCGTAATCACAATGCAGCAGTCGCGTGTCACAGATCGAAGCTTTCCTCTGTCATTCAGAAAGCGACGGATAATTTTTCTCGGGGCAGTAAAGCAGAAAAGAGTGCCAGTTGATGCGGTACTCAGTCGTTACATTCACAGCCTGACTGAGCATTCGCCATTTTATTAGTGAAAACCGGCGCTATTTTCTGCTTTCTACCTTCCGCTTCCATTTACATCACACATCCATACATCATCTTCTCCGCTTTAAACGCATGTTTGATTCCGAGTCAAGTCCACTAGTTTATGACAAGATGACATAGGAATAACAGTTTCCCTTTTTCCATTTATGCATCCTGTTTCATTCTTCCCTCGTTACGCGCAGCCTTCTAATTGTTGCATTTCCAGCTTAGAATAGTTCAACTAAGAGGAAGCCAAGACACTCCTTTTTCAAGAAAGGAACACAAAGTGCCTGCAGCTCTATTGTTTTACGAAAACTGTAAAAGCGTAGCGCAAGATCGTTCTAACAGTGTGGGTTGGTTCGCTACGCTTGTATATTTTCGAAATAGGGCTCCCCTCCCTTTTATAAAAGATAGTCAGGGATGATCTTGGCTCCACGGATATATAATCAAGCATTGCCTGTACGCCCGCAGAAGGTCTTCTTCGACCGTTGGCATTAAAGAGATCACACAGTTTTCACGTGAGAACGGCATAACATACTCATGCCTAACCCATGCATCCAGGTAGGAGCATTCGCGTTGAATGCGTGGCAGTAGAGTTGTGCCATGCTAAGGATTCGACAGTATTGAGAAAACAAATGAAATTTCTATTTCCCCTTACATGGTGTTGTATACCGGACTGCTATGCCTAGGCCTGACCTGCAGCCTAGCTAGAGGGTGAGTTCTGCCATGCTGCTGTTGCTTTTTATTAGCTGCCACTACACTAGCGGAAGGCACCGGCGGCCTACCGGGTGCTTCCGGTGCTTCCGTAAACAGCGTCGACGAATGATTGCTTATCATTATCGGGGCTGATCTCCTAGCATAGTCAGGGGCAATTCTCGATTTTGCTGGAGGATGCACCTCCATCGAGTCCCACTCTTTATCCTTGTGCACACGTAACTGTATATCTGAACTCCTTTTTGTCTCCGGCTTCGCCACTTCGTATTTCCCGACTAACATACGTACCGAGCGATCTTCCATATTGTCCTGAGGGGATACCGGCGACATCGGCAGTTCACTCGATTTGCCTTTTTTCTCTTTGGTTTCTCCACCGACACTGGATGAGGCTTGAATTTTCGACTCGTTATGGGGTATCACTGGAGAAGAGGGCAGGCTACGAATCTTCACGTCCCTCTTTGGCCTCGTCGTCACCGACGATGTGTCGTTCTCAAAACTGCTCTCGGGGCTCTTCTCTAACTTGGTTGATTTAGCCTCGAACTCCTTCTTGAGATTCTTAACTATACCAGACGTACTCCGCGGACACTCCATTTCCGGGGAATCGTCCACAGACAGGCAGCGTTTATTAAATACCGGTTTATTACTCAAGTTCTCGAGGACCATTTTGTGGTGCTTCACTGAAGGACACTGGGGAGTGTTGACTACACAGGGACTTGACGTTTCACTTTCTGATCTACAGGACCTTAAGGACGCGGGTAGCTCGGATTCCGAAGAAAGCGAAGACGGTGCCGGTGCGCTTGTCGACAGCCTTCCCACTTGACGCACTGATACTGGCGAGATATCGATTCCTCGAACAGGACTGGGAGAATTTCTTGTTGTCTCTACTTTAACACTGGCTTCCTGACTTGGCGAAGAGTCCCTCCGCCGGAGTGTCGGAGATGGTGTATGGTGCAACAGGACCGGATTGTACGTTTCTACTGAAACTTCCTCCGATTCGGCGTTTAATCTATCAGATTTCTCTTCACCGTCCGAAGTTTGAGTACACACGCGCTTCACCCCACTCGTACCCGTGCCTTCCTCCAACTTTTGCTTCGTACGCTTTACAGTACCAGGATGCCAAGGGATTTCTTCCTTGTCGTAAGGAAACAAACCGCTGGACCCTAGTATATCGGAGGGTTTCATGTCGTAGGAACCCCAAGAGCTATTCCTCGACGGCAAAGTAGCCCACGAACTGTGCACCGAGTTATTCTCAAGGACTACTGCACTGTCATAACTGCTCCAGGAACTTTGTCGGCTTGGTGAATCTCTGTTAATTGGTTCGCCGCGTCTCTCTTCACGGTCGAACACCCGATCCAACTGTGCGCTAAAGGGGTCGCCATCCTTTCTGGTTTTTCGCCCTGTCATACTAGGATATATTAGTGTTGCCGTCGCAGTTGTTGAAATAGTCGACTCACTCGCGATAGAGTCACTTTCCGCATCGATTTCTCCGTTACTTTTAGCGTTATTACACAAGTTAGTATACGCAGCATCTGCAATTGCGGATGCAGTCCAGACTAGACATTCACTACTGTTTTCATCTTCGGTAGAATCGTTCTCATCACCGCGTTCTCTTTTATCACACTGCTTCTCGCCAGGGTCCCAGACGTCTTCTTTCGCAGAAACTGTGGTGGGAACTTGTGGTGCTTGTTGCGTTTCTTGTTGAGCCTTCTGCGACTGCACCGACACAATGTGACCGTTCTCAGCCGGTTTGCCGGTCTCATCAGAAATTGGAGTTTGTGGCAACGCTTTGTTGTCCAGGTCCGACCCAGGCGAGGAAGGTTTACTTCCGACTGCCTCAAACTGATTGGTGAGGTTCAGCACTAGACCTTTTCTTCTGTGTCCTTGAGTCTCTAATTTGCTCACTCTATTTTTTACGGTAGGTGTATCTGGAGAGGGAGCGGGCAGGTGCACTATCTTATTCTGCGAAACACTATAAGACTGTCCATTATCACAAGGCATTAATACGTTTCGAGCTTCCTGGTCCATGCTTGACTTTTGATTCGAGGCACGTAAAAGGTCTGCCCTAGTCACTTCCGTGTTCCCTGTCTTGTCAATGCTCTCTAAGGATTGTGACAAAGGAACTGCAACAGAAACATCGACCAAATCATGAAGCATCAGTTCTTTCATGTAGCTTGAATAAAACAAAAGTAGGATAGTGAAACATATACATACCAGAGGGCAACATATTTTCTGTGAGTTTGACATTTGGTGACCAACTCTTCGGCCTTTGACTACTCTTCCTCAGCTCAGTACCCGAAACAGCTTGCAAACCGCTGTCTGTATTGTCAGACTTCTCTTCTTTCTTCGATTGATCCTTGGTAGAAGTGGGAGACTTCAAGTTCGTGTCCGATTTCGACCTTTGGAGTTTCTCTTTATTTTTCATGGCATCTAATATACCCTGATAGGTTTCCAACTGAAGGAGAAAACTACTATTCGGTTTGATACAGTTCCGCTTCTCTTTAACGTGCTTCCACGCTTGGGAGAAGTCCCAGTTGTAAGCCTTCATAGCATACGCTATAACGACTGAGGCCGATCTCGAAACCCCCATCTTACAATGAACCAACACCTTTGAACCCTCCTTCTTTGCTTTGGTGATGTACTTGAACGTATCGTCCCAGTGTTTTAATAAGTCTGTCTTCTCATCATCGTAAACGCGCACATTCAAGTACGTAAACATACCAGGAAAAAAGTTGTCGATTTCTCGTGTAACGTTCAAGATATGTCTTACTCTGAAATAGTATAGGAGCAAACACAACTAATTAGCAATGAACCTCATGGTTATCAATGCGTTTCATCCGCTAAACTTTCTCTCCGAGTTCCCTTAACACCTACCCATTTTTTTGAAGTTCCTCTAAATTGCTGGCATTCCATTCGCTCCCCAAATACACATGATCGAATATTTCAGTCGGTGCATCCATCTGGCCCAGAATGGTGAGCATCTCTTGGTCAATAAATGGCTTGAATTCCCCAAGATCCATATCGAGATCTTCCTCGAGCCGACCTCGAATGTATTTTGATGTTACCTCATCAAGGTCCACCGACATCATGATCTCCTTTAGAGTCGCACGGATTACGCGTTCAGTCTCGTCCCTTTCTCTTGGTCTGCAGCAGGAATAAAAACATTGTAACGGACCACCCAGCTGCAACATCTAGAGAAGTCTCTCAACTTCATAAGGCGGCGAAAATTAATAGCGCCTTTGTCGATAACTAACTGATTCGGTCAATAAAATCCCAGTCTGTAGTAGCCTAACACATAGTACAGTTGAACCTGAAGGAACCGAAGAACGAAGGTTGAGAGCTCTGCTCCACTTGTGCGTTACGCATCTCCGTGTACCTATATGCCATCGTGAAAGCCACGGAGACCTCACCTCAACAAACCACTACCTTTGGCACACTACCAAACTAAATTAGCATCAACGGTTCAGCTGTAACCTCCGCGGACTGAATTATATGCTTTGCCAATACGATCCCCTCCCTCCCAGTTACCTCAAAGTATAGCAACACTAACAAGGAATAGATCACTCCGAAAATCACTAACCAATCGGGCTCAAAATATTGCTCCCTTCTGCTGCTGCTGCCGCTGCCGCTACTGCTGCTACTGCTGCTACTGCTATTGCCTCTTAAAGATTCTTTCCGGCATTTCCCTTTTGCAATTGCTTACTTTTCGGGAACTAACGTAAATGAATGGCCAAACCGTTTTCTTTAGTTGGGACAATGGGTGGTGATAAATGTTGGTAAAGGACCTCGACCAACTTACTTGGTGCGGACGCTATCCGGAGAAGGCGGTCTTCGGGATTCCAGATTGTCCATAGCATGCCACTCGTTGAGGCACGACCGATCGCTTTCAATTCGTTGCTCATAGTAACTGACCCAGTCGTGAGACAGTCCACCCAGGAAGTAATTCTGCTCGCGCGCCTTGCTCGACACCTTGTGCAACGTCTGCAAGGCCGACCTACACCAAAAAACAAACAAACTTTAAAAGGTATAGAGGCTTCGAGCGACCAAATTTTCTCACATTTCTCATAAACTCTATAATATCATTCTCTGAAACAAACTCCTCGTGGCTTAACTAACTCTTATATAATCTCAACGAAATTATTCTAACTCTCTACCACTTCATCATCTGCATCGATCAGCTAGTACAAACTTTTGTACAGCTTCAAGTTCAACAACTTCCTATCGTCTCTTTTAAAAGAGAAGCGAGTTGGACTCTTGTATAGTAATGAAGCTTTCGATGCTGTCTTTTGAGGGCAGTGCCTCCTTTCGAAGACTAAATGTTTGCCAAGGTTCTTGTTCTAAAACCCGTTTCTAGTGTTCGACAGTAGACTCCACCAACTGGACTCACGCCATGCCACGGCACAGCCTGCTTGCCTGCCTGCCTGCCTGCCACCACTACCAGTAAACACAAGTCCAGCTACGCAAGCCAAAGGGAATCGCTTATCTCGGGCCGGATACCACTTCCGCTGCCACGAAAAGGCAGGCCTATCTTGATTAGAATTTACTAACTTCTAACCTTCATCCCTGCACGCCTTAGAAAATGCACGTCCGAAGAGGAGCCAAGTCAAAGATGACGAGAAGAAGAGCAGAGCTCTGGAGGTGTGTGAGCCTTTGTCTCTCGCGTGACAGAGAGAGAGAGAGAGAGAGAAAGGGGAGGGCAAGACTTATTCGCACCTGGAATTAGCTGTCGCGATTTACTGATGCCGATGATTACAGCGTGCACCTCAACGCCTCTGAGAACCGGTCCTTTGCATATAGTCATACGCCTTCCAAGATCGGAGATCCTCAGGGGCGCAATCTCCTACTTTTCAAATGAACGTTGCAACAGGAGACAATGTTTCTGGCAAGCCAGAACACTCCTCACATTGAGTGTTGCAGTAAAGGAGCGTTTTATCGAAAAAGTTGTATGTCGTGACAAATGTAGTAAACTTAAGTTTTCTAGTAAATGGTAAAGAAAGAAAGCGAGAGAGTGATGGAGAGCGGTGAGTGGGATGGTTCGGTTGTGACAGGGAAATCACGCGAAATAAATCTCCTTTCTACACTATCCCTACCAATTTCTAATTGAACTTGCAGACTGCTGATTAATCAATCCCCGCAAAAGAAATCTGAAATATTTCCCTCCAATTCTCAACTCCAAGAAATGCTTATGCAGATTATATACTCTAGGCCGATGAAATTCCTCTGTAAACTGGAAACTAAAATACTTCATTAGTGCCACGCCTTCATTTTCTCGTTACTGTCCAGCTGGGAAAGAGCGCTCGCCACATCTACTTTCGTAGATGGGATATCTTGAGAATTCAACAGGATAGGGGACATTAATGCTAGCTTTACGGAAACGAAAGGGGAATGCTGAAGTCAACGCACTGCTGTCGCTTGATGTTCTGTTTAGCGGGCCAATTCTAAAATATCAAAGTGAGACAACGGGGACGTCAGGGATGGGCAAGCATAAATAATATAAGCTCATGATTAATAATAATCGTGGAGAAAAATTCGTGATTATTTGTAATCGTGGAGAAAAATCCGTGATTATTTATAATCGCGGAGAAAAAATAGTGATTATTTGTAATCGTGGAGAAAAACTCGTGATTATTTGTAATTTACAAATAATCACGAATTCGAATGATTCAAAGTTGAATATTTCAAATTCGAATGAGTAAAGTATTCAGCTTTGAATTATTCGAATTCGAAATATTCAACTTTGAATCATTCGAAATTGAAATATTCAACTTCGAATCATTCGAAATCGAAGTATTCACTTTGAATCACTCGAATTCGTGATTATTTGTAAATTACAAATAATCGCGGATTTTTCTCCACGATTACAAATAATCACGAATTTTCATCCACGATCATTAGTAATCGTGACCTTATATTATTCACACTTGCCCATCCCTGTGGGACGTAGCCCAACCTGGGGGCAAAAAAACGTGACGCGTGCCGATCCGAGTCCGCTCGCCCCTTCGATAAAGCAATAAGTGCATTTCGCCGACGCCGACGTCGACGCCGATACCGAGGATTAATTAACCTGACAGGGAGAAAAAAGAGGGCGTACCGTTTCGAACTAACTGTACATAGATCGGTGGTAGAAATCGCGGTTTAATCGGAGACCGACTACATACCAGTTGCGTTCATTAGTTCTGGCGTACGAAGGTAAACTTCTTTTTGCTATGAGATCGATGTCTCCGAGATTTCCGATCAGTCGGGTGAGAGGCGCGCGAGAATCTATCTCCCTCTTATCCTCTATTTCCTGTCAGGAGAGAAGAAGCTCAACTATCAGCGTATTACCAATCCTCTTGGTAGCTAGTCTAATCGACAGATTCATCCTCATGTTGAATTCATTTTTTCAGAAAGAGTGTAATGCCTCGCCAAAGAATGTACCAACGAGCCTTCCAAGCTGATCAGCGGTTACAGTTCGAGACGAGAAATCATGGGAAGGTGACGCAATCAAGCGATCACTGCTAGAGAGTATCGGGTTACCTGCCACCCCTGGCCCTGGCAAACGAGTCCAGCGAAAGAGGAGGCAACTGTCGAGCAGCAATCATGATGAGTATTTGTTCAAGCGATAAGCTGGTCTGAAAAGAACTAGCTGAAAGATAGCTAAATTCAACTTGTTGTTGTGGTTCGCATTGGCATTGACAATGAGACTCGCAGCCGTTTTCTCATCAGCTGGAAGGTGGCCATTTAATTGGTGCATCATCTAACCAAACTGTTTCCTCTAGTTGTACGTAAAAGGATTGCGAGCTAAGGAATTGTGGACGCGGTAGGGTTTACAGGAAGGAAATGCTTGGTAGAAGTCTGAAAGCCACCGTTTTACCTTTATCTTTAATCGGGCCCAGCTTTCCTTCCACTTTCGACCGATTAGATAAAAGGAGTTGGATCTCCGAGGGGCCAGTGCGAGTGCGAGTGCGAGTGCGCGTGCGCGCTTAGTGGTTTAACGGGACAAACATTCCTCAGAGAGATTTTGCGTGCAATGAGTGATGATGAGTGCATAACTATAATTGAATGACGGGTGGGTTAGGGAATGGGTGGGCAGATACTCTGGACCGATAGAGGGAATTGTGGTAGAGTGCTGATTGGCAATTTGGAAGTAGCCTGGTTAAAATAGAACTGAAATGAAACGAGGCGTCGCGCGTGTCTTCTGGCTATTCTATCCTCTGGGAGAATACCTTTCCACTTTTTAAAGCGATTTAAAGCGATTATGTGTAAATAACATCCAAAATTACGTTTTCTACGTCATTTTACAAAGAAAACGCTCACTTTTGCCAAAATCAGCATTAGAGATGCGCAGAACCAGAGAATTCAATTACAAGCTCCATTAGCATGGTAGAAATGCATATTATGTGTAAATAACATTCTAAATTACGCTTTCTACGTCACTTTGCAAAGAAAACACTCATGTTTGTCAAAATGAGAGGTTCAGATGCGCAGAAGCAGAGTATCCTATTGCCGGATATTAGGCCTGCTCATGCTCAACATTTCTCTTTGGTGGTCCGGCAGATTGTCAAGACCTTGTTGGCCAAAACTTTGACCTTACGATAAAGCAGAAGTGCGAAAGTCCAATTGAACGAGCAAACGTTTAACTCTTTGGGGCATGGTGGGATTAAAAAGGTCCCACCTTTTTGGTGTACGGTAAAGCACGGTAGGACATTTTTAGACCCACCTCGAAATATTTCAATAGTTGCATGCGCATAGCTCTATAATTAGTCTTTTATTTCATTTAAAACTCCAAAAAATGTCTGTGCAACATGGGTCTGTTTATTCTCTGAAATCCTGTGCGTCAAAGAGTTAAAGGACAATTGTTTTGATTAAAAGATTGTTAGCGACGGCTGCTAGACTAGTTCTATTGGAGTTTCGAGATTGATGGGCTCCAAGAGAGGAGAATAAGTAAGGAGGGCAAGAGCACAAGAGAAACTGACGCTTGGAAGAGGCATAACATCGCAATTATTATTCAGCCGCGTCATCGACTCTTCCTAAATAGGACTGAACTGACTCAACCGAGGAATGACCATTCGATTCTATGCTTCCGAAAGAATTGAATTAACTCGGCGAATCGCTGCTGTTTTTCGCAATGGAAATGGCTGGTGATTTGGATCGGTCTCACAGAGAGAAAGGGAGTATTCAACCGGACACGTTCTTTCCACTCTCTTCTAAGCGAGGCGTCGTCGTAGATACGCGTTCCGATGCTAGGCTAGACCATTTCCTCCGGAGGATTCGCATTTGGCTGTTTGCCAAGTTCGGCGAAATAACGTCGGACATTCGCCGAAAGAGAAAGTTGCCAGGAGAGTATATGTAGAGATGGAGAATCGGCGGACAAACAAGAGAGAGGATCGGCCGAGCAGGCGTGATGATGCCTGCTCCGCCGCCGCCGCCGCCGCCGTCGCCGTCGCGACACTAACTAACGCTACCTCCACCAAATCGGCACCACCAAAATGGCTGCGGGAGTGTCGGCTCGTCGACAAAGAAGCCTTTCCGGCTACGTCAGGAACTAACTGAAGAAAACTGGCTAGATTTGATGGGGAACTTCTTGGGGAAGATGATCCCCTTGAAAATCTGCGGATCAATTGAAATTCATCGTAATAAGAAATACGACGAGAAGTTGAGAGGAATCTCACACTGAAAGCAATAAAGAAAGCATCCTAAGAGCGATTGGGTTAGGAGTTACAACTGAAGGTGAATGCTGGGAGCTTGCCAGTTCCCCTCACGCATAATCTATAAGGTCACGCATAATCTAAAGCCAAGCAAACTCGGCCTTACTTTCAGCTAAGTCTGATGAGGAAGTGAGGCGAGCTGAAGGGAGAAACGAGCCGGTACCATCCAAGAGAAGAGTCGATCCTCGAGAAGAATCGGCTGAACTGTGCCGGGGTGGGAGAGAGTTAGCTGGCGGGCCTGGTTGCGCCGCGCGCCCCTCACAACTCGCCTGCTCCTGAGCTTGCTCAGGATCAACAGGAGCAGCACTGCCGTCGAAACGGAACTCGACGTCAGCATATTTCCTCTCGGCACTGCTCGCCTTCTCTTCGGCCTTGTGGGTTATTCTTGGCAAGGTCATCGGTGCGCTCACAAGAATCGTCCGATACTTGCTTGCTTGGTTTCTTGCTTTCCTCACTGGGCCACGACGTAGTCGGTTCGCTCCTCCCTCAGATCCTCCCGAACCATTGCAAAATTGCGGCTACCAGCATCTTTCTTAGAGAGATTCAACTCTCATTTGGAGGAACAACAGATCAGATGATCGATCGGTAGAAGGAAAACTAAACTCCCTTGGCAGCAGCAACACTATCAAATACCCGTGAAGATGAATGGAGAAAGTGAGACAAGTGGAGAGTAGAATAGAGCCAAGTAAACGATGGCCTGGTTCCGCGTCGCAGATGGTAAAGATGCCCAACGGGTGGAAGTCTAAAGTCTAAAGCGAATGAAGGAAGCGGCCCGGCGCGGCGCGGCCCGGCACGGCACGGCACGGCACGGCGAGCCGATGGCTAGAGATTCGAAGGAGAGAAGGATGATGAGGGAGCCGAGTTCTTTTCAAGCCGTTGCGGTGGAGTGAAAGATACTGCTGAGAAGACTGATTGCGAGAAGGAGGTGAGTGGAACGAGTAGAGTGAGTGGGTGGTGCGCAAATTCAATGGTGGGATTGGAGAGATGAGAATAGGAGGCGTGGGAGCGTGCGGACACCTGGGTAGGAGCAATGACAGCCGAGCTACTCAATCCATATTTAGTATTGATATACCAACACCTTTTTTCTCACTACACGTGGCTAACGTATCTAACAAGGGGTGCTTGTCAGCAGCATCAAAAAAATTAGGGATGTGCGATTCGACCCTCTAAACAAAACCCTATAACACTTTTTCAGAATGCGCCCTGATTACCGAGAAAAAAATGAGCGAATATTGGTACATAGCGTAGCCTTATGTTATTAACAGGTATGGTCTGGAGTGAAACACCAATTGGGCTGAACAAATTTGTGTACGTACAGTTCGACCATCTAAACAGAACCCTATAACACTTTTTCAGAATGTGCGCTGGTTGACGAGAAAAAATTGGCATAGATCGGTCATGTAGTGTATAAAATCTTTATATTATTAACAAATTCTCGCGTACCAGGATGGCGCAGAGGTCGAAGTAGTTTTTACAGACATGCGTAAAGAGTAAATTTAAACATAAATATCACATTATTTGTTATTAGACGAGTAATTAGAAATTGGATTACAAAAAAGTATTTTGCAAAATCATTACTCAGGCTATAAACAGGCTACACAACTATTGTTTAGTTGACTTAGTTGACTATATCGCGAATTTTTTTCTCGGTAACCACGACGCATTCTGAAAAAGTGTTATAGGGTTTTGTTTAGGGGGTCGAACCGTACATCCTCAATTTTTTTCAACCCATTTGGTGTTCAGCTCCTAACAAGCACCCCTTATAAGAGGTCCCCGTCCGGATAGTAGCAACAGCTTGCTGCTTTGAGAACCTGCCACCCCCTCGCCCACTCTTGGACTAGGCCCCACTGGAAACCGAGGCCCCAAAGCTCCCAAAACACCCAAGGGAGGATGCCCTCTCTAAGAAAGCGGTTCTTGACCTGGACAAACTTTTACCGCCGGACCACTCGCCGTGCTGTGTCGCGCTGCGCCTCACCGCTCATACTATACGGCTGATTCGATCAAATGAGAACTCAAGTTTTATTAGCCTAGCCTATTCTCCTCTAAATCATTAGCCAATCAGCTTTCTTTCACAAAAAGTACGGCGGATTGACGAATCAGGAGGTGGGGAGATATTTCGCATAGTTGAAACTAGAGGTTCTTCCCGCTAAATTAGTTACTCATTCATTATTGCTATTTTCTGCTTTGGTTGGGTTGTTTCGACATGTTCTTCTTCTTTGCGGGTCTCTCAAAAAACTGGATCTTTCACTCCCACTGCAATAAACGTGTAGCCTGCTGGCTGGCAGGTAGAGCATGCCACGTACAGCATCCGACAAAATAGTTCTCACAATCTGTAAAGTAGCCATTGAACAGAGAGTGCAATTTGGTAGCATGTATGTAAATACACCCGGTGCATGCATGAATTTTAAAAAGCCTCATTTTAAGATAAGGGGATTCCTGTTGTAGCCCTCTAAAAAAATCTTGCATTCCATATGTATATGCTATAAAATGACATTTTCTCTCTGGCCGCCGATTTGCAGATTGTGACAACTATTTTGTCGGATGCTGTACATGCGTGTATATATACATATATATATGTAGACATGGATATACAGCCGGAGCAGCTGTGAAAGTTTCCCGTCCCGTTCCGTCAGGTTGCTTTGACTCGGCGCGGCGCGAATTTTGTCAAGCGGTATTTCCTGCAGAGAGGAGAATTGATCGGGGCTTGTGCAACTAACGAGAGAAGTCCAGACCGAAGTGCAATTTATTGAAAGTAAATAAGGACAGGCCAAAGATTTGGCTGGATGAGCAGTCGGCCGCTGAACTCAAGTCGTTTGGGGGATGGGAAAGCGATCGCAGAAGGGAACCAACCGGCTGTATTCGTTCGATGCCATCCCAGCAGGTCAATGCAATCGTTAACTGTCGATCGCTTTTCCCACCGATGTTCATGCTCCGAATCCTTGCAGTGTAGCTCAGCGCCTGCCAAGTTAGGCTCCCGGAGCTTAACTGGCACCCCCACTCATATCAATTTTGACGACGTTTCTACCTGTTTGTACCCTCGCGTGCGATCGGCAAACCCTTAAGAAACATTTGTGGACAAAAACAATTTTGAGCTGGGGCCCTCGAATTTTTATCACTTCTTCCTTGACGCAAGGCCACATTCTCCACTAAATTTCAGCCCGTGAAAAACACGGGAAGTATAACAAATATGGGAAAAACCGTGAAAATTAGATGAAATTCATTATTCAGGAACGATTTTTTGGTATTTTCGATACAAATCTGGCCTTTTTTTCATGGATTCTTCGTTTACTATCCGCCCTGATACACAAACAATCGATTCATGAAGAAAAAAACTGGGCTCGGGGACCTTGGAAAAATTGAATGTTTTCGATGGCCAAAAATATGGGGAAAACAAAATTTTGAGCTGGGGCTCTGAAATTTATATCACATCTTCCTTGATGCAAGGGAAGACTTTCCACCAAATGTCAGCCCCGAAAAATGTTGGGAAGTCCAAAAAATATGGGAAAAACCAGCGAAAATTCCGAAAAAATCGAACTTTAAAGGCAGTTTTTTTAGTGTTTTCAATAGAAATCTGGACTTTTTTCGACGGATTTCTTGTTTTCTATCCGTTTTCATTCATAAACAATCGATTCCTGAAGAAAAAGCCCGAGTTCGGGGACGTTCGAAAAATCGTGAAAAAATCTGAAGGGGTACCCCTTAAGAAAAATTTGCCGAAAAAAAAATTTTGAGCTACGGCTCTGGAATTTTTATGGTATCTTCCTTGATGCAAAAAAACCTTACCCACCAAATTTCAGCCCCGTGAAAGGCCGGGAAGTCCATCAAAAAAAATAAAAACCGTTAAAAATGAGTAAAAATGGACTTTTCTGGACGGTTTTTCGATCCGTTTTCGTTGCAAATCCGGACTTTTTTTCATGGATTCTTTGTTCTCTATCCACCCTGATACGAGATCAATCAAAATATCCCGGGTTTAGCCGATTTTGAGAAACTTGAAAAAATGGACCATTTTCGAGGGTCGAAAATAGGTGAAAACCTAAAGTTTGAGCTAGGGCTCTGGAATTTTTATGGTACCTTCCTTGATACAAGGACACATTCTCCACCAAATGTCAGCCCCGGGGAAGGTCGGGAAGTCGACGAAAAAAATAAAAGCCGTCAAAAATGTTTGAACTTGAAAGTAAAACATTGGCGCGCTGTATTGCTAGAGAGTTAGAGTGGGACAGAGATGGCTAGCAGATACATAGTGAGGGTAGTGAGTAGCCCTCGATTGCCCAGGTAGGGTCCACCGAGTAGTGGAGTAGTGGAAAGGGAGCGAAGCGCGTGAGGGGCCCCTCACTTGGCTGGCACTGGTGTAGCTATAGTATTATAATAATGGTCAATGCTAGGTAGAGGACTGGAGAGGATGAGGGATGCTTTTGATATGCGTGCTAGCAGGCCGGGGATGCAGGGCGAGGCGAGGCGAGGCGACTAGAGAAATCCGGGTGCGGTATATGTATCTAGAATCTAGAGTTTAGATCTGACAATGCGAGACTGAATTGCTCCTCTGTGGGAGTGTAGCTAGCAAGAGAAGAGAATCGATCTGGAGATAGTGAGGACGCGGAGTAGGTCTGATAGGCCACAAGCCGCTCTAATTTACTTCAGACTCTCGATCTGTCCGAAGCTCATGAGACGGCTCGCTCTGCTTATCAGCATTGAGAAGAGGCATCAGGCCAACTTGTAGAGAGTGTTCATTCGATAGGACTTCATCGCAGACTATTGTTTTGCCATTTAATACGTTCGTATCAATTGTTTTGTGCAACGGCGAGGAAACCGCAAGCTGGATTAGGTAATCGGGGGTGGCTGGTGATGGTGGATGGATCTGTGAACTGGATCTGGTTAGGTATCAGGCGATATCGAGTGTCGGTGGTCTTATCAGCGGCCACAAACGACATGCCATGGATGAGATTGTGCCCGGACATCTGGCTGAGGAAGAGAACCGGTTTGCTAGATTCGCGAAAGTTCATTGATTCCTTTGATTAGCAATCCACCAGTTCTTCCTGCTGCTAGCTAAATGGCTTGAAAGTGACGCTGCTCATTGGAACCGGCTGCAGCTCTCCTACCAGCCAGCTTCCGCACCCCACCATCGACCATCATGTACTATTTATCCAATAAGAAATCAATCTTTTCATCGGATTCGAGGACTAAAGATGGGAGCGCTCGGGCCTAACATCTTTTACCGGAGGAAGAATAATAAGAGCTAGTCAACATGAGCGACAAGTCCAGAACTATTAAAAGAGACTAACATGTAGCTACAGTAGAGACTCTCTAGCTGCTCGTCGTACGGGACCGAACATGAGCGTTTAAGGGAGTCCTGTAGGTTGTAAAGTTGGGTCTCGAAAACCCTTTTTACTGCGGTATTAATGACTCTGTACCGCCCACTTTATGACATCGGGGGTGTAAAAAAAGAGGCCTTTTTCCAGTAAGAGCGAAAGTTGATAAATTATGGATTCTATGTTAATAACAATTTGTTTATCAAAGCCAACTGTATTTAGTTGGAAAGATTTCAGGCCCTACACAGCTTCTCAATTACGAAAGACCGGATGATCGAGAGCATTGACCAAAGCTCTCTATCGTCCCGCAAGGATAATACCCTTCTCGGACTCTCGGGCAGTTCTTTCATTTCAAGAGCCGTTCAAGCGGAAATTTGCGCTTCCATGCAAACTCCACTCCTTTCTTTCACTCGAGCATATGCACCATCTCTTGATAAAGATTCCTCTAATGTAAAGCGCAGGCTGCCTTACGCTTCCAAAATAACATTACATAATACTGATCGAGCTTGTTCAATTTCTTAACAGACCTAGTGAGTTTCAAATGAACCATTTCATCTCGCCGATTATCGATACGCAACATATGCCGAAGCCCTCCGATAGAAATGAAGTGACAGCTGCGAAACTAACACTAAATAGTCGATGCTATCTTGCGAGGCATTAAGGCATTAACTCTTTGGGCCATGGTGGGATTAAAAACGTCCCACCTGTTTGGTGTACGGTAAAGCACGGTGGGACATTTGTAGACCCACCTCGAAATATTGCAATAGCTGCATGCGCATAGCTTTATAATTAGTCTTTTGTTTAATTTAAAACTCCAAAAAATGTCTGTGCAACATGGGTCTATTTATTCTCTGAAATTCTCTGCCTCAAAGAGTTAAGGCATTGCATTAAGTTAACTATAGATATAAAGATCATTATTCATCAAGAACGAATATGGAGGAAGCTTTTTCAACGATAGTCGAAAAAAGTTTGAAATGAGATTGCGAAAGTAGGGAGATGGAAATGTGCGCTTCTCGAGGCTGCTTCAAGTTATCTGAGCTCCTTGCCAATGAGACACGACATGGCATGCTAATTGGAAATAAGTATTTCTCGCCTTTGAATTAGCATTATGCATAAACATCTATCAAGACTACCTCTATAAAGATGCTAATAGAAAACCGGACGAACAAAATTAAAACGGACTGAGTGAGATTAATTGGCTTTTCTGCATTAATTAAGGGCTGTACCGATTGGTGGCAGCAGTGCGGCGCGGCGCGGCGCGGCGCGGCGCGGATGCTCTTCCATCATTTCTGTGCCAAGGCACCATTCGAAAAGCAATCACTAAAAGTCTCTCGAAATGGCATCAACAGACCTTCTATCCAATGTAGAGACTGAGAGGAGCTATCACTTGCAAAATGTAGACCTCTTTAATTGAGTCTCGAAGGTAGAGTAGGAACTGATTAACACTAGGTTCACGGCAGCCGTCATTTTTACGAATTTCAGACTTCACGAAGAAGATTACAATGCTTATTAATTGTCCTTCCGATTTATACTGACAATTCTTTATGCAATCCCGACAAATTTAATTGAATTCTATTATGTCTGTTAAGATTGCGATTATCTTTGAATTAGATTAATAGTTTTCTTTACTGAAGATAAGTGTCGATAAAGAGAGGTATACAGAAACGTCCGTAAACCTAGTGTTAATGAAACGGTCAGCATATGTACAGCATCCGACAAAATAGTTGTCGCAATCTGCAAAACTGCCGCGCCGGCGGATAGAAAGTGAAATTTGGTAGGATGTACACTCGGTACGCAAGACTTTTTTAGGGGGCAGCAGAAGGAAAGCCTCCCCTAAAATGGAGCTCTTCGAAAGTCATCATACCGGGTGTACAGGGTGAGTCACTTGCCTTTAAATCACCACGATCGAGCATACATTGTTCCATATAAAATCATTATAAATAACCTAGACATTTAAATTATACTCAAATGTTTCTCAACATTTGTCTGCATTTTATGCATTTAGACTGTTACATGTTTCAGTTATGTTAAATCGCACATGAAATTTCACCCTGCAGAAGCCAGTTATACATAATATTTCCCTATAAATATAATATAATAAAATATTGTCTCCTTACGTTGCTAGCCATTCGAAAGAAGTCGATGCTAAAACTTGGTAAAATATTCCCTCCAACCGACTACAGAATTTAATACAGTCTATTGTTAAACAGAGGATATCTAGTATAATTAAATAGATGTCTAGTAAAAGCGGGCTAGGAAAGTTCTGACTCAAAGGCAAGTGAATCACCCTGTACATGCATAAAATGCAGACACATGTTGAGAAACATATGAGTATAATTTAAATGTCGAAATCATTTAAATGTATATTTATAATGATTTTCTATTGAACAGTGTATGCTCGACAGTGGTGATTCAAAGGCAACTGACTCACCCTGTATATGCTATCAAATTTGACTTTTCGTTCGGCGGTTATTTTGCAGACTGTGACAACTATTTTGTCGCATGCTGTACACTTCAGAACCAGTCAATGAGAGTTTGGTGAAAGGCTTTCCAGCGCCTTTAAGTCCGGATTCGATATTATTCAGATGATGGATTGCAGTGATCCTTAAGGGACTCTTCGCACCTCTCCCCTGACGACAATCGTTAAAGTAACAATTCGTCAAAGTGACCAGGCGTCGCGACGCACCCATAAATGGCGCGGACGTTGGCCCATCGACGCCACCAACCCCACCACACCACAACACCACCACGTGGTGCTTGGAGGAGCAACCAAAAATAGGACCAGGACTACGACGGCGACGGCGGCGGTGGCGGCGGCGACGACAACGCTAGATCCAACGCAACGCAACGCAAAGCACCGCGTCCCGCCGTCTTCTTCGAGCCTATCCTTGCACGAGATTTTCAATTTGTAAGTTCTAATTTTGCAATGACGAAACGTTTACCTATTTCATTGACCAGGAGAAAAGCAGAGCCGGAGTTAGCGTCATTTTTCGGTACCCTTTACATCTTAAATCATAGACTTGCTGTAGAGTGGTCGAATTTTCTCATTAATACAAGATTGAATTGCTAGAAGTTGTTAGCTGCTGATTTGTAGGTTAACAATTTGCTGATCGATCGGGAAGATGTCACCTTTTAAAGTACTAATAATAAGATATGCTTCTGAAATGTATAAGATATACATATTCTTCGAAATTGCTAATCAGGGAAAGCTTGGATGCGAAGCTTGCCCTACGCCCTACGCCCTCAGCCTCTGGAATATAGTTGGAACGTAACAAAATAGCCTTTCCTCCACGAATGAAAAATGTCCAGCTAACCGGAAGAGGCTCGGCGCTCAAGTGAATTCTTTGCCATTCGCTCAGTGCTGCACAAGACAATTGCAACGCCGACCAATTAAGCTCCTGCCCACGCCACAGTTTTTTCTACCTTTCTCTTTCTCATCGTAGCCCCCCGCTCCGACCCCGACGCCGCCGACGCCGACGCCACCCCCCTCGATAGCATCTCTCAGTCGCGGTTCACTTGATCCCGGCCTTTTTCTACCGATCCAGCCGCCACTTCCCCCCAGTGGACCCAATCCATTCAGGCGTTGCGAACTGTTGCGAGCTGTTGCGCGCTCGACTTTTGCCGCTGCCGAGACCAACTCTCCCAATTCTCCGACTTAGCATCAACGGCCTAACCCAGTTAGACAATCAACGCGGCGCACAGTGGGCTCAAATGCTAAAAACGCGGACATTGAAACTAAATTGTATTTTATCCTAACAAAAATGTATTTATCGGTGTTCTCTAGATAATTTATCATATAAGTTGTATGATTTTGATGTGTTTTCATTTTGATATTATTACTTTAGTCTCTAACCTACGCTCTACCATATAACGGCATACCATATCATGTATAAAATGGATGATTTTTTCTCTCGAAAACCTCACCGGATTTCATATATCAGACATAGCTCGAAATATTCGTCGAACGTCCTACTTTAACGCCCCGAAATCAGTTGGTTCGTTTTTTGGCAATTTTAGAAGTGGCAGCGCCATTCGCAAAATGAAAGCACAACATCAAAGTCATACAACTTGCATGATAAATTATCCAGAGAACACCGATAAATATGTTTTTCTTACGATAAAATACAATTTAGTTTCAATGTCCGCGTTTTCAGCATTTGAGCCCACTGTGCGGCGCGCCGGACTTTTTCGCTACTTTATGCTTTATCACAAAAGATAGCAGCAGCCAAGCACTAACCTGTTTTGTAAAAGGAGTCTCCTAACCGGAAAGCGGCCTACCGCGGCCATCAAACTCTACTGATTAACAATATTTCGAAAAGTGTCACTGCAACGACCGCAGTGATTTTTTCAGTCAAAGTAAAGACCAGTTTCTATAAGACGGAAGGACCTTAACAAAACTTGTAACCAGACAGGAACTGGAATTGCGTGGGTGTCGGTAGCAAGACCGACTCTCGTATCCCTTCTAATTGACCGCTATTATTTACTAGCCAAGCTTATTGGCCAGACGACAGTTAGCCTACCCTTCCTGATTATCCTTTGCCCGAATATTGAGTGAGTAAAACTCTGAGAACTCGGCGTCATCATTGAGAGCTCGCCACATAGAAGGTTTTCAACTAATTACGATGTCAATCGATTTCGCTATATTTACCATAAGATCTTTTGCCGTGAAAGAAAATGTAAGAATTCTCGACAACAATTTCTTCCTTCAAATTGATTTCCCGAAAACTCTTCAACGAGTACAACATGACACATTCAATTCGTTGACTTGTACGATGAAAGGAGCTATCTGTCGATTGGAATAGAATAAGTATGATGAACGTCGACTCACCACATCGCCTGGACCGATACCGGCTTGAAGATGTGCTGCCGGCCGCAAACGCTGACGCTGAAGCCCCTGTAACAAAGAAGAAGAGAAAAACCTACATAAGAAAGCGTGTTTTTCAAATGCTTTCGCTGATAAAGACCTACTGTCAGCCAGGCTCCAATGAGCTTAGGGACCGCCGAGGCTCTCACCCAAAACCAAAGCAAACCAAATCAAACCTTCCCATCGAACGAGAGAGAGAGATAGAGAGAGAAAGCTAGTTTATTGCCAGGCTAAATCGACCGACTTCCCCGTTCTAGCCGGCCAGCCGCTATTTTCGTGTTGCCGTACCTTGCGTCGCCCTGCACCGGCCTACCCAGCCAGCGAATCTCCCATCACCACTCGATACCAATCTGACCTTTCCATCCTGACTAATGCCAACTGAGAATTACCCCCACCCTCTCTTAGTCCTACACACTTTTCTTTCTTTCACAGTTTAAAGGATCGCCATGTCAATACCAACCACCACATTTGATCTTTCACTAATCCAAGGCTCCATTGACATTCAAAAGCTTTCGTTAACTCCTTTCGATTGGATTGCTACGTAATATTAAGACTGTTTCAATCAAGAGAAGCCAGACAGACCTGTGAAGAGAAGAATCTCCTTTCGCTTCATCTTCAAGGCTTGAGTCTTTCTCTCCTCTTTGTATCTAGATCTTGCCTCTACCTCATCAATTACAGTTACCCTTTGCCCATCGAAGTCGCCAATCAATATTATCGGTAGGTAATCCCTCCCCTTCTCCCGGAGAGTAAAAGACCCCACTCGCCGTGTTGCATCGTCACCTTCACCGTTAGCCCCAAACTTCCACCTCCGATTATTCTGGCCACAGTAGCTAAACCCATCGACTTTCCAAATAGTCTCTAATAGATTTAATCGGCCTCTCGATAGCCTACATCAATTCTTTATTATCCGACACCACCTTTACCTATGCACTGCCCAACTCTAGAAACATTCACGCCTCCTCCCTCTCTCACTCTCTCACCCTTCCTTACTTTCGCCCGCACCTTGCCCACTCCTAAATCCGGCAGCCCTTCTTACTATTTTAGAACGTTTAACTCAATTGTACCTAACTGCTTGCAAGATGCATGTACAGGGTGATTCACTTGCCGTTGAATCAGAACTCTCCTAGCCCTTATTTTTTTTGGTCGACTTCCCGACCTTCTCCGGGACTGAAATTTGGTGGAGAATGTGGCCTTGCGTCAAGGAAGAAGTGATATAAATTTCAGAGCTCTAGCTCAAACTTTAGGTTTTCACCTATTTTCGACCCTCGAAAATGCTCAATTTTGTCAAGTTTCTCAAAATCGGTCGAACCCGGGATATTTGGACTATTTTCGTATCAGGGTGGATAGAGAACAAAGAATCCGTGAAAAAAAGTCCGGATTTGCAACGAAAACGGATCGAAAAACCGTCCAGAAAAGTCCATTTTTGCTCATTTTTGACGGTTTTTATTTTTTTTGGTGGACTTCCCGACCTTTCCCGGAGCTGAAATTTGGTGGGTAATGTTTTCTTGCATCAAAGAAGATACCATAAAAATTCCAGAGCCCTAGCCCAACATTTTTTTTTCGGCAAATTTTTCTTAAGGGGTACCCCTTCAGATTTTTTCACGATTTTTCGAAGGTCCCCGAACTCGGGCTTTTTCTTCAAGAATCGATTGTTTATGGATAAAAACGCATAGAAAACAAGAAATCCGTCGAAAAAAGTCCGGATTTCTATCAAAAACACTAAAAAAACTGCCTTTAAAGTTCGATTTTTTCGGAATTTTCGATGGTTTTTCCAATATTTTTTGGACTTCCCGACATTTTCCGGGGTTGACATTTGGTGGGGAGTCTCCCCTTGCATCAAGGAAGATGTGATATAAATTTCAGAGCCCCAGCTCAACATTTTTTTCCCCCATATTATTGGCCATCGAAAATATCCAATTTTTGGTGGTGATTCAAAGGCAAGTGACTCACCCTGTACATAATATGTATGCCTGAAAGATAAGGGCCGTTTTCGCGAGATTGTTTCTCGAGTTCTAGTAGCGGGAGTTATAGTAGCCTTGATGGTTAGGAGAGGAGCGGCGAGCGCTCAAGCAATAGATCGAATAGAGGAGGAAGGGCAAGGAAGGCTCTCGGCAGTCATTGAGGAGGCTGAACAAGATGCAAGGGAGGAAAAGAGTAGTGCGGCAGTGCCGCGAAAACGGAAGGAGAAGAAATACCGGTGCCGAGGTTCCAAGTCCGAGGCCCGAGGGTCGTCGACATCGAAGGAACGCCAACTGACCGCCACTTGGGCTCATTTTCTTTCCCTCGCAGACTCTTTTTGCCCTTTTTTTTCTTCCCCTTTCTCTCTGTCGCTACAGCGAGCATTCCGCGAGTCCCCTTCACTGCTAATTTGAGGGGAATTGCTTGACCAGCTCTCACCCCCTACATATCTGCCAGACCACGAAATCCTTTGCCCCCTAACCCTACCAAACATCCCTTCTAACCCCCACAATCCTCCTTCCTTCTTTCCTTCCTTCCTTCCTTCCTATGACCAAACAAGAGATTCGCCCAAATCCAAAGAGTCACACATCCCTCTCACATTGAAAGCCGAAAGCTGCTGCTTCCAAAATGGCTCTGGTATTCGAGATAGAAATAGAGACGGCATATCCGATTGGTGATATGGCCTGCCTGAATCGGCCCCTTTCCCAATCAGACTTGCTCTCCTAGTTTCTATCTTAATAGACTAATTAACCCGCTAGCTACTACGCCAATTTCATTCAACAACGTACACGTCTCGATCATGACTCATATGCATTCACCAGCATCAACTCTCATATCGGCAAATCTCTAGAAAGTTGAATACCTTGTCGATAACCAGACGAGATCGGTCAAGGATCTCGATGAAAGCCCTTGCTCGACATTGCAATCGGAATGATATCTAGGGTAGTTACTAGGCTGTTTAAAGCCGAGATTGAGACTGAGACTGAGACTGAGACCGAGAGCGAATCCGAGAGCGAATCTGAGAGCGAATCCGAGAACGAACTCGAGACTCCTTTCTACGAAAAGGCAAAGGAAGTACGTTGTTCTCGAGTAAGCACCAGCCAGCCAGCCTGCCAGTTGATATCTGGTATTAGCCAACCCAATTTCAACTGAACACGTGGACCATTTCTCCGCACTCCGCACTACTGTAGCTAATACTAATGAAGGCGGGATCGAGGAAAAATCATCGATGGAGAAAGTGCGGAAATACATATAATAAAGTCTCGGATAACTGATAGCGCTCAAGGTATAACTCTACTCGAGCTTCCAGCCAGCTAGCTAGCCAATCAGCAGCGGAGACAATGGAGAAAGATTGTGAAAAGAGCTTCTGCCCGGCCCAAAACCAACTCTACCAGCTATATTGATCGGACCTTATGAAATCGAGCCCGCACAAAAGACACACAATGTCGACAAGTTCGAGCTTGCCAAACAACAATATTATTCTTCAAAGTTCCGAGCCAAAGAAGAGGAAATATAAAGTTCTCCATAACTTCTCGCAGTGGTAATTGCAACATATGGGAATAAAGTAAGATAAGAAAGAATAAGGATGCTAATGGAAGAGTGAGGTAACATACCCGTCGCCATCGAGAGTAATGGCAGTGTCCGCCAGAACTCGGAGAACCAGACCGACGGTCGCTCTGGCGTGACAATCGATACCAAGAAGACAGCTCTCCTCAGCGTCCTGCCTTCCTGTACAAGACACCACCACGAGGTACCTCGTCCTTCCTGGATGCACCGACTCCAATTTCACTGCCTGAAATCAAAGCATACGGCGAACGTTCAGTCAACGGCCAATAACTTACTTCGGGACAACGAACTCCCTCAAACTGCCATCTATCCAGATAGTTACAAGGGGTGCTTGTCAGGACCGGAACACCAAATGGGTTGAAAAAAATTGAGGATGTACGGTTGGACCCCCTAAACAAAACCCTATAACACTTGTTCAGAATGTGTCTTGGTTACCGAGAAACAAATTCGCGATATAGTCAACTAAGTCAACTAAGAAATAGTTGTGTAGCCTGTTTATAGCCTGAGTAATAATTTTGCGAAATACTTTTTTGTCATCCAATTTCTAATTACTCGTCTAATAACAAATAATGTGATATTTATGTTTAAATTTTCTCTTTACGCATGTCTGTAAAAACTACTTCGACCTCTGCGCCATCCTGGTACGTGAGAATTTGTTAATAATATAAAGATTATAGATACTACATGACTGATCTATGCCAATTTTATCTCGTCAACGAGGACACATTCTGAAAAAGTGTTATAGGGTTCTGTTTAGATGGTCGAACTCTACGAACACAAATTTTTTCAGCCCAATTGGTGTTCCACACCAGACCATACCTGTTACTAACATAAGGCTACGCTATGTACCAATATTCGCTAATTTTTTTCTCGGTAACCAGGGCGCATTCTGAAAAAGTGTTATAGGGTTTTGTTTAGAGGGTCGAACCGTACATCCCTAATTTTTTTCAACCCATTTGCTGTTCCGGTCCTGACAAGCACTCCTTGTTAGTATCTAGTAGGCATTATATGTATTTATCTAGACTTGGTTCGAGCAGGCTTTAGAGTCCCTACTGAAATGGCACTTTCAATTGGAGAGCCTACACATTCATTAACCCCTCTAGCTTGCCGCGACAGCAATTCACTGCGATTAGTCATTAATCGAGTAGGCGGCCCGTGGAGGAGAGGAAAAAAGCGCGGAGAAAGCGCAGGCAAATCACAGATTTCTCGAGTGGATAAATACTACTCTCGGATCCGCAGAGAAAGAGGGAGCGGCGATCTCAAGAGAGCAAGATATTACGGAACTGAAATCGCCGCGCCGGAAGCCTTTAGAGGACAGGGAGAAGGGAAGTCGTGGTTGCGTAAGTCCTTCCTATAATCGAGACCGTTTCCATACGGCTAGTGCTCGACTTCAAGCGCACTTCCCACTTCTATCTTTCTATCAATATCATCAGCACCAAGAGAACAGATGCTCGCCTCCAACTAATCAACTCTAATCCTATTATCCTCGGTTAGTTGACTACTGACTAGTTGATAGCCCCCTTTCCTTATTATTCACTTGCAGATATCAAAAATTCGATAAAGCGGCCAAGCCTCCGCTCTTTCTATTTATCTCAACTGACAATCCAATACACGCAGCCATTTACCAGGTTCGCTGAAACTGGTATAGCTCAGTATATTTGCACCAGTATATGTTGAATATTATCAGTTTAATAAGAGCAGGTGGTTATTTTGCCAATTTTCTGGATAGAGTGTTAAAAGATGACACCACCTAGCGTCAGCCATGGAAATCTAGTCTAATCTCAGCCGAAGAGAGAGGAGAGTAACAAGTATCGAAGGGTTGGCTGGTACAATGCAGTCGACATTCGTCCCCTTAAATAGCAGACTCCTTCAATGAAGATGAGGCCCCCTTCGCTACCGGCTACCGACCATTGGGACCAATCTCTCTCTCTGCCCTTCCTTTCCAGTCTCGAGGACTTTCAAAAGATCTCTAGCAGCTTAACAGATATACACTAGTTGTTGCACCAGCAGGCCGGCATGCATTTGCACCAGCTTCCACGTCTTCTCCTACCAGGCTTTATCGATCAGAGCCAACTGCAGACCACCGCCGAACCCTTGGACCCTTCAACCCCTTCGCCGCCGCCACCGCCGCCGCCGCCCTTCAGCGACAGCATCAGCGTGCCACTGCACCCTCCACCAAACAACTCAAACACCCTCCACTGCAACTCGACTGCATCCTTCATCAGCTATGACTCACCCGGATTCATCGCTAGCTGAACTTGAATAACCTCCTTTCACATCTCCTAGTTCCTTCCATCTTACGCGCTCAAGTAAAAATGTGACAATGTTTGGAAGAGCCGCAAATCTGTGAAAGCTAGAGAGTTTAGAAGCGGAAAGAATAACATTATCATTGTTCCGCTCTGCTCGTACCGGCGTCGAAAGGTGTCGAAAGGTGTCGAGTTATACTAACGGCGAACCAGTTTCACGAGAGTGACAGTTACTCTTAACAACGGGAAGAGACATACTAGAAAGATAGAGGGAAAGGAAGAGCAGAGCACGCAGGCAAAAGTGCGTGTCAACGCTTTTGAAAGTGGAGCAAGTTTATCGGATGTCTTGAAACTGGCCAGTAAACTTCCCTCAAGATTGTCTCGAATCCACTTAACGGAAGTAGTCACATACTCTGTGCATAAATAATTGAAAGATTACTTTAGATCTTCAGATAAGTCTGTTCAAGAACGACGTGATTTGTAAAAGAGTCCGTTTAAAAAAGGACTCTAAGAAGTTAAAATAGTTTAACGATTTGTATGTGAGTATGTAAGATAAAATGTACCTTATTATGGTCTTAATATAAAAACAACAACAACCAACACAAGAACATGTTGGAAAGGAAGAGCAGAGCACGCAGGCAAAAGTGCGTGTCAACGCTTTTGAAAGTGGAGCAAGTTTATCGGATGTCTTGAAACTGGTCAGTAAACTTCCCTCAAGATTGTCTCGAATCCACTTAACGGAAGTAGTCACATACTCTGTGCATCCTCTATGTGACTACTTGCCATCAACCACTTCCCATTTCAAACCAACACAAATCTCTTTTGCTTCAACTATTGCTGGTATCGCAAACTAGCTTTAGCTACTTGGATCTACATGTAGATCGATCCTAGAAGTATATGTATGTAGAAATTAGAGATCATGCTTTTGAACGTGTATTAAATATACACGTGTTCACGTATACACGTGTATTGAAATTGTCCGTACGTATATTCGTGTAATTGTTAGTACACGGATATCCGTGTATTAATTTTTGCTAATTCACGTGTAATTAAATACACGTGTATTAACATAAATACGTGTATGAAGGCGTACACGCATATTAATATGTCCTCGTATTTTGCAATGTACACGCGTATTCACACATTTATATTTTATTTCCTCAAATATTTACTTCAGTGCTATTGTATGTATGTACATGGAATTCGAAAAAGCCCCCTAAAAAGGTTAGAAACTAGAGAACCAGTAATTTTTAGATTATAAACCGTATTTCAAAAGCTTTCTTTTCATTATTGTATACACGTGTACACGTGTTTTTAAATACACGTGGAATAGGGATCTCTAGTAGAAATATACAAGGACTAATTTGAAGTTTGAGGAGCAAAAGCTTCAAGGAGGTAAGGTGAAAAATAGAAAAGACTCGGTCCATCTCGACCCACTCTCGTTATTCTTCATCGTACCAAGTACCGAACACTCCGAGCGAAATACGAGTCGCCTATATCTGTACTATATCTGTCTATGCGCACACTATACTTGTACGTATCTTGCCTTTTGGTTGGATCTGCCAATCGGATCGGATCGGAGAGCAAAAGTCCCTGACATCAGTCAATGTGACGACAGGCACACTCTAACACACCAGCAGCAAGTGAAAGTCTAGACTGGAAACTCTAGAAGAAAGAATGACCGTCTCCCTATTTCCTCGAATCTCAAACCTCTAACCTCATAGCCTAACCCTTACCTATTCTACTACCCTCCATTAGTCATTCTTTTTTGCCCGCGACATCCCTCCAATTACAATTCCATCTACTATTCTATCTTCATTACAGATTGGAACAGCGACCACTCTGCTTGATTACCTGCTTATTGGTATATTCGCAGCGGCAGGTAGGGCACGGAGGGGACTCAGGCCCGTGAGGTAGTGGTGCCTGACACCCTGCCAACCAATCAAAGTTCGACCGATAATTAGGGGCCGTAATTTCTTTTCTTTAAATTTGTAAGTAGGAGACCTTCAAGGAGGAGTCAAGTTTTTCGCCAATCGGGGCCAGAGATATTTTTCTAGCTAGGGTCTGCCTCCTAGGGGCCAACTTTCCAGCTCCCAACTGTAGTATAACCAGAGTGCTTGCCCTTTTCCAACTCCCGCGCAATATCTACTCTTCACTGGTAATTAGCATTCCCCCCTATTGTACATCATTTGCTTTCGAGCGAATTGGTTGGAAAGCATTTTATATGGACGAGTGCTCTGCCTTGGTTGCGTAATGACCGACGGAACCCAACACCTCAGCCAGGGACGCGAGTGCAGCAAAAATGTCTGGCGTGATATAATATCGGACCTGACCTTCATGTCGCCGATCGAGAAATTCTACCTTTTATGTCTACATATATTTGACACATCTAGATACTCACTGACCAGTGCCAGGTAAACAAACCATTGGGGAATCTGCATCCTCAAACATTTCACACTTGCCACCATTTCTCAGTTCTTATCTCTCCCTAAGTGCAAACTTTACCGATTACCATTCAACTGATTGTGAGCATCGACAAATGCACGTACATATGTACAGGGTGAGTCACTTGTCTTTGAATCATCACTGTTCCACATACAATCATTATAAATAACCTAGAGATTTAAATTATACTCAAATGTTTCTCAACATTTGTCTGCATTTTATGCATTTATACTTTTACATGTTTGAGTTATGTTAACTCGCACATGAAATTTCACCTTGCAGAAGTCAGTTATATATGTATAATATTCCGCTGTAAATATAATAGAATAAAATATTGTCTCCTTACGTTGCAAGCCATTCGAAGGAAGTCGATGCTAAAACTTGGTAGAATATTCGCACCAACAGACTACATAATTTAATACAATCTATTGTTGAACAGAGAATATATAGTATAATTAAAAAGTTGTCTGGTAAAAGTGGGCTAGGAGAGTTCTGATTCAAAGGCAAGTGACTCACCCTGTACAGCATGCGACAAAATAGTTGTCACAATCTGCAAAACAGCCGTCAAACAAAAAGTAAAGTTTGATAGCATTTCCACACGGTATGCAAAGCTTTTTTAGGGGGTTACGACAGAAGGCCTCCTCCCCTAAAAAGGGGCTTTTAAAAAGTCATGCGCACCGGAAGTACATAATACGAGATTTAACTTTCTGTTCGACGATCGTTTTGTAGATTGTGACAACTATTTCGTCGGATGCTGTACATAGTGGTTGGGTTGGTCCACTTCCGAATAGATGCCACTCTCAGTTGGAGCTCCAGTTAAGGCTAAAGTTTACTTGCACAAGTCCAAATATCTTTTTCTACGATTAATAGGTCTGGTGTTAAGTTGGAAGTATAGGAAGTAGGCCGGGGCTGATGTTTACTGGTACGGTGCTAAGAGCGTAATGACATTATCGTGGCAAAGCTAAGCGACCTAATTCAAGACGGGTGTCTACTAAAGATCCGGTAACCACGCCACTTCTTTCGCGGCCTCTGACTCTTTGACGCTACACTCCTCATGTATGTATAACTGTCCTTTCTTGTCACGCACACGCACACGCACGCACACGCACGCCTTCTACCTTCTTACTCCCATCCATCCTTTCTCCTCCGTCCCTCCGTCCCTCCGACCGAGCCTGGCCCAGCCTGGCCCAGCCTGGCCCACGTAGAGAAGCTCTCACGTGCGCATACATACACACACACACACACACTGTCACCGGGACAACGGCTGTGGCACCAAGAAAACGTAGTCACTGTATGAGAGATAGTTTTCGTTGGGCATGTGTCATGTGTAAAGTCCTGGGAGGAAAGTGTGTCGTGACCAAATCACAATGAGACTGGAGAAAGAGTGACGCTGGCTAGGAGGAGAGGAGATCTCTGCAAGGTTAATGAAATTGAGGTCCGATGCGTTTGGTATACTATAGGTTTGTTCGGAGTGGCAGATTGCTCAGTTTCCAACCATTTCCAACCGTCAGGCGCAGGCGCACTTGCACGAAAGCATTTGGGAATCTGGTTGGAAATGGTTGGAAACTGAGCAAACTGCCACTCCGAACAAACCTTATAGCAGTAAGGGGCGCAGGACAACCAACAACCTGCCACCAGCAGCCAACGTGCAGACGATCGGCTCGGCCCGGCTCGGCTTGGCGCAGCTGACCCATCCCTATTTATAATAATTCAATCACTAAAGCCGATAGAAACCTTCTCCGGAGCTCATCCCTAGCTTTAATAGAAATTACAGCAAAGGTCCGCTGAAAAGTGAGCCTGGCTTCCCTCTTCAAGGAGGAAAGCTGTTATTCAACTGTGTAAGTCCTAACCTGCCACTACTATTCGCATGAAATTCATCTGTCATTGCCAAGCGGTGCCAACAGCTTGATGCCGAATCACCTATGCATTACTACATCACACTATAAATCTTGGGTGTCTCGTCGCGTTATTGATCACCCGCTCTTTTCGAGCTTAAGCCTTCTTACCTTTCCCCTCACCCACCCACTCAAAGGGAATATCAGAGAAAAGGTAGGACCTGCCTCTCGCTAATTTCAACAGCAGCAGTAGCACCATCTGCCGCGGGAGAACAATTAAGAAAGCTCTGCTCTTAACAGTTAAGGATAGAACAGATCAGATCAGATCAGAGGAGAGGAGAGCAGAGCTGAACGGAGAAAGAGAGAAGGAGGAACGATGGTTGTCGGAGCCAGAAGCCGGAGCCAGAAGCCGGTCGTAAAACCCGTTTTAGCCGCTGTCGAGTGTGCCGCGATAGCCCAGTTTCGCTCGCTCGCACGCTCCTTGCTCCGTTCGTTCGTTCGTTCGTTCGTTTATTCAGTGAATGTTCCAATCGAAATTAGACTTATCTTTGTTTGCGCCAGTTACTATACGCCGCCGCATCTGCCATTTTCTCTTTCACCATATGCGAATCCTATCGACTTTTCTATCACGCGCATCACTTACACGTCCAACATACAATAGCAATGAAACCTCATGGATCTAATAATACTAGTTTGAAGGACCCAAGAGAAATAGCTATTGTGGAAAGCAGAGCTCGAAATAGGAATGGAAATAGGGAAGGGAGAAGCATTCAGGATATCGACAGTAAAGCAGAGTTATCGGTGTGGATGACCAGTTACAAAACCTCGAAAAAGCAGCAACGTTGCGTAAGAGTGGATAATTTATCGCAGTAGTTCCCATCCACCTCGAACCGAAAACCAAAAGACATAATATAATAATAATACAGCAGTCCCTTCGCACGCACTCTCTCATACAACCTGCTACCTCTTCCGTCTATTAATGTCCGTGCTCTTTTCGATGGAGCAACTCCTCTAGATATTCGATAGATTATGAAATATTAGTGAAATGTTCGGTAAGCCGCAGAGTTCGACAAGGTTGTGCATTTTCAAAGTGATTGCGCGCTCCGCTTGGCTTGGTTCTTCAATTTGACAGAGACTGAGGATGCCCTCGATATAGATTGGAATGAAGGGTTTGAAGAGACGGCGGGGTCGAGGTCGAGGTCGAGATCGCGGGCAAGGTCGAGGGGGAGGGGGGCGGAGGTCGCGGGCGGATACCTTGATCATTTCCGAAAAAAGAGAAGGCCGAGGAAGAGAGTGGAAGAGAAAGGACCGGAAGTGAATAAGTGAGCGGGTTAAGGTTAATGGTCGGTGAGGTCAATGACACTTTGGGCATAAAAGGTTCGGGGGCAAGTTCTGGCTGGGTAGGCCGTACAGCGGGACCAGTATAAAAAGTAACGGACCCTCCTGATAAGTAGTCGAGCAAACGACCTGTAGCGAATCCTTGCGCCCCCTTTACCTCGTTGTCCTTGTAGGGACCAGTTTCTCGCTTTCAGACATCGCTTCCCTCTAAAGAACCCTGCCTCCCATGCCTGCCATGCTTGCCATGCCTGCCATGCTTGCCGCGCCTCGCCTTCTTGCCACACCTTCAATTTTCACCGGAACAAGGGTGGTGAAAATGATCCAGATCCAATGACCAGATATTGGGCCCCCGAAATATCCAACATGGTGACCGATAGAGCTCACTTCTGGAACTCGCAACATGCTAGAATCCCTATCAGATTCCTATGTCCCATGTAATGCTGGCGGTGTGGCATACTAAATAGGCTGCTCCAAATGAACATCTCGTGCGAGCCCGTTGCATAGATGCGCGATTCAAGCGTATATTGGGCCGCCTATCGGATGGTCGGACATTGATCGAGATCGCCGATTGAAACGCGAGAGTCCCGAGAGTAGAACGAAGCGAGACGCGCCAAGAAGAGAGAGAAAATATATGAAAGAGCGGAAGAGCGCCAACGTCCACCAAGATAAAATCGGTCCATTCTCTCTTCAACGATACTACGTACCATGCTACGTGTATTATGTATGTACCGAGATATTGGCCGCCGCACACGCTCCCACTTGCTCAACTACCGAGATCACCAACATGACGTAGCCTCACTACCGCGCACTCGCGCACTCATCGCAGATCACCGCTATTTCTATTCAGCTATTCCCTCCCTTCCAACTCTAGATCTATATTATTCGATCGCGCCAATTCACATTCAAATACAAACATATTGGCTTCCTTTCTACTCTCTTTTTCGGCAAATCATATGTATGAAATATCTATTGGCTGTTGCGCAAGGCCAATACAATACTTGTACAGTATCTGACAAAGTAGTTGTCACAATCTGCGAAACATCCACTAGACAAAAAATTAAGTTTGGTAGCATGTAAACACGATATGCAAGACTTTTTTAGGGGGTTGCGAGAGAAAGCCTCCTCCCCTAAAAGGGGCCTTTTACAAAGTCATGTATAACAGGTGCGCATAGTACAAAATTGCACTTTTTATTCAGCGAATATTTTCTAGATTGTGACATCTATTTTCTCGGGTGCTGTACAAATTCGCCAATAGTTTTGCTTCGATGTATCACAAGTTGCTCCATGTAAACTCATCTGAACGCACATAGTTGTAAAGTAGAATGTACAAAGTAGAAGAGCTTTTTTTCACAGAGAGGAAATACTCTTTTCTCGTTGGCGGCGGCGACCCCAATCTCATCGGTCGCCTCTTCATCGACCAGTATGGATCTGGGCCGCGTTTAGCCCACTTTCCGTTCCTTTTAACTTTGAGCATTGCACACCTTTTTCAAAATGATCGCGCGACACGAATAAGAAGGGCCAGGCTCGCCTAAACGAACCGCTTGCCGCTTGGGATTCAGAAACATTCTGACCTACTATTCTCTATTCCCTATTCTCTATTCTGTATTCTCAAGTCCTCGGTCTTGTCCCGACAAGCAATCGCCAATGTAGTATCTCGCCCGGCCAATACCAGCAAAAGCCTCCCACTAATTTCCCCGTCGAAACAGACGGGGAAATTATATTAATAACATATATTAATAACATATATTAATAACATATATTAATAACATATATTAATAACAATTATAATAATAACAGCCGTTAGAGGAACCCATGACTTGCATATTTCCACGCAAATGACGGATTATCGGACGGATGATCGATTTAAAAAATATGCCGACTTGAAGAAGGAAATAGAAAATTGCAAAAAAGGATGGCTGCTCCTGATAAAGAGCAGACGAAACGGTCTAGCTAAAATGTCGGTATGTAATTCGACAGCGAAATGGTTGCGGTAATAGCGTATAATGTCGACTGAAATAAGATAATTTGAAAGACTTGTGAAGCTTGTGCGTTAAAATATCATTTTATCATTTGGAAATTGAACGGTTCGCGGTAAACTCACCATTTTCAAGGTTTCCTCTGGCCTGAGCAGGTAGAACATGGACTGCAAATGCTGTTGGATATCGCATCCCACCGCGGAGACCCTTCGAGAGGGTCTCGCCCTTTCATTCGGAGGTAATACCAGAGCTGCACCCTTCCCCGCGAAGTAGCATTCGCTCAGGCTGTAATCATAGGAAAGAAAATCCCATTTTTAATTGTCACATTTTCCCTTTCTTATTTCCAGATTCTTGAAAATCCTCCAATAATCCCCAAACAGCCGAAAACTTAGTTTTCCGCCACCATCCTACTAGAGTCTCTATCATACATACATAAAGTAGAAAAAGCTTGGCAGTGAGACTGTACAGCATCCGGCAAAATAGTTGTCGCAATCTGCAAAACTGCCGGCGGATAGAAAGTAAAATTTGGTAGGATGTAGACTCGGTACGCAAGACTTTTTTAGGGGGCAGCACAGGAGGAAAGCCTCCTCTAAAATGGAGCTCTTCGAAAGTCATCATACCGGGTGTACAGGGTGATTCAGTTGCCTTTGAATCAGAACTCTCCTAGCCCACTTTTACTAGACATCTATTTAATTATACCATATATTCTCTGTTTAACAATGGACTGTATTAAATTATGTAGTCTGTTGGTGCGAATATTTTACCAAGTTTTAGCATCGACTTCCTTCGAATGGGTAGCAGCGTAAGGAGAAAATATTTTATTATATTATATTTAAAGGCGAATATTATATATAACTGGCTTCTTCAGAGTGAAATTTCATGTGCAAGTTAACATAACTGAAACATGCAGAAGTATAAATGCATAAAATGCAGACAAATGTTGAGAAACATTTCAGTATAATTTAAATGTCTAGGTTATTTCTAATGATTTTATATGGAACAGTGTATGCTCGACAGTGGTGATTCAAAGGCAATTTAAAATTTGACTTTTTGTTAGGCGGCCATTTCGCAGACTGTGACAACTATTTTGTCGCATGCTGTACTCTATACTGTCTCAATCCAAGATTCTCTCTTAGATTGGCCGACATTAAAAATCATTTACTAATGCATTACTGCCCATCCCAGTACAATTGTCGGCGCAGCGGCATAATTGACAAAAGTCCTTCAACCAAAGGACCCGTTTGCCCTTTTACACTGAGCCCAATTCTCTGCCAGGCTAACCCTAGCCGCACACTCAAGAGCATTAACACTAGAACTATTGAGATTTTTTTATGCCTATGAAAATAGGTATAAACGGAGTTATTCTGAGTCGTTTTAGTAGTTCTAGTGTTAAAAACTATTCATTCAAGCCGCTTTTTTCCTCACTTGCATCAAGAAACTAAACTCTCTGCAAATACGAAAAGGAAGTGATACAACTAGAATCCTAGAAGAAGTAGGGTAATTAATGACTGACAATGAGTGAAGTAACAAGTGGCGATACGGCCGGGATGCGGAAAAGCTTTTGGCAGAAGGTAGTTACAGAAGGTAGCTACTCCCGGATATTTGGAGGATAGAATTCCCAGCAGGAACGAACACTCTGATAGTTGGGTGGCTGAAGGGGGATGATGGAGTTTTCCTTTTAAAGAAAGGAGTTGATTAGAGAAGGGCATGATGATCTCGTGAGAGAGGGAAGGCCGGATTTACTATTTCCTTCCTGCCAATATGGAGAACGCGAGCTAATTCTACCGAGGACGTGAAAACCTTTGACTTGGACGTATTATAGTAGAAGAGCTTCTCTCTAATTCAGTGCCAACTATTTCCGGCAATGCAGCCCCAAGATACCTCTTGTCACAAGGCTTTTCATTCTCTTGACAACCGTCCAATGCAAATAAGTGCGATATTAAACTGCCAGGAAAGTGAACTTTCGATCAGCTATTCCCCAAGAAAATGCTCCTTCAACTTATGAATTTCCTGCTCCCTTGAAAATCCTTCACTGACACGTAGCTTTTCATTCTCAAACAATCTAGTAAATTGTCACCTTCATATTGAACTTTCCTTCAATCTCATTAAAATGAAAAAGAGATTGCGAGGCTAATGCTCAACAGCACTTTTCTAGTCGAGTTTCGGACGATCACTCGCACATCATATTATACTCGAACATCATCTCTCATTAATCAAGTACCCACGCATCAACAAAGTGGGCCTTGCTTATTCTCGTATCTGGATTTCGAGTATTTTTCGTTTGAAAATCCCGATGGAAGATGCCGGCCTTGACCCGAGAAATGGAGAAGGGCGCATGCATTGTCAGTCAGCCAGTGAGCCAGCCAACCGAAAGCCGTTCAATTAAAAGTGGAAAGCACTGTCTCTTGTCTCGGGGCTGCTTGCTAACTGGCATTATTGATCCACGTCGAGCTTTCACTCAGCTGGTGCCAATCTATCTTTAGTCTGGACGCATCAATTACATTTAAGTAAGAAACATTCCGTTCACCTATCCACATAGCCGTTCAAAAGAATCTCCGGTATCTCCCCTGCTTTCCTTCCGGCAGGCCTCTCTTCCGCTTCTCCTTGCTGCTCCGTGGTAAGGCACACACAACACTACCAATACAATTTCTAACAATTCCTTTCCCACTAATCTCCCAAATCAATGCCAACACAACTAACTCCGTTTAACTACATCTTGGCAAAACTCAGAGTGATCCGACGGAATTCTTGCACAAAACACTACCAAGAGTGAGCCTTTCTCCGCCTTCCTCCTTCTACGATCGAAAGATTGAAGCCGTGCTCGATTCTCTCCCGGCAATCACACCGATAAACAGTAACTTTAACCTCGCGATCTCTCTCTCTCACACACACACTCTCTTTCCACAGTGGATACCGCCGCGATACTAAAATCTCATCGTGCCACTCGAGCAGCACTCGTCTCTCTCGAAATGGAGAGCAGCGTGGGCGCAAGCTTGCTACTCGCCGTTTCCTGGCAAACACTTTGCTTGTATTATTAGCGCTGGTCGGACAGATACAGACAAACGCGCGCACACAGAGAGAGAAAGGGAGACAGCAGACCGCCGCATCCAGAGAGCGAGGGAGGAGAGTATATGTTAGGACTTAAAATGCTGATTTCTAACTTTTGAGAAATACTTATTTAAAAGTAATTTCGAACATGGCGCTCAAATCAAAACCGAAGTGCGCTACTATAAAACGAGACTTAGTAAACGATAACGATAAAACTAAAGAGAAGGTACAAAAAATAATTGAAAGATTAATTTAGATCTTCAGATAAGTCTGTTCAAGAACGACGTGATTTGTAAAAGAGTCCGTTTAAAAAAGGACTCTAAGAAGTTAAAATAGTTTAACGATTTGTATGTGAGTATGTAAGATAAAATGTACCTTATTATGGTCTTAATATAAAAACAACAACAACCAACACAAGAACGTGTTCATTGATTGGGGTGCTTTAATATAAAATACAACACTAACGAAAAATCTTTGCCTCATACGTGGATCAATCAATTCTTAATATGACACGTTCCTTTTAGTATGTATGTTTTATTTTAATCTTGAGCGAATTTGATTAATACTCATCAATCACTATGCTTTGTGTGCAAAAGCAAAAGATTTCGGATGTTAGACATTTCATTGAAGTTATAAAGAAGAGAGATACTCTATCTGATATTTGCACTATGAATTGTAAGAGGGATCGGACACGAGTGTGCCTGGAAATTAAGAGTGGAAGAATAGTTGCAGGTGCAACGTAACAAGATGATGTAAACACTAATTAGGACTGGAATAACACTGCATAAGTATGACTGATATTCTCTGAAAAGAAAGGTGAAATGGAATATAGGTTTTGGGCAGTGCACAGTGGTCCATATAGTGCCCAAACCGCGCCAAAAATCGATATTTCAAGTTCCACAATATTTTTTTACGTAATTTTCTTCTAGAAGAGGAATGTCCAAAGCATTCGAAACCATTTTTTTGGCCAATTCCTTGCAGCATCACTCCTACAGAAATAGTAAAAGTTAGCACTCGGAAATCGGTACTGTGCATTTTCCATATAAGATTTGTTGTAGAGTTATAAAAAAAGTCCCACCGAGTCCCGCCTTCTAACAGGCGGGACTCGTTTTAGTTACATTTTCTGAAAACTAAAAGTACATACTTTAAGGCTATATTAATAAGAATTGCACATACTTGCACATTTTTCATTGGTGCTCAGTAAAAGGGCATAGTACATAGTATGATTTTAAAAGAAATCTGGTATCAACGATCTTAGAACTATGTTCAACTATCTTCCATTTGTCTGAGAATTTTTTTTTAATAACACGAAGGGTACTCCTCAAATTGTCCTTACTTTTATTATTTCATTCCAATTGATGTAAGTAATCATACAGAAAACAGCCTATGAAGAAGTTTCTATTTATGGCGCGATTTCGAGGCTCGCTGGACCACTGTGTAGTGGGAAGGCATAAGTGTGAAAGTCAATCGATCGCAATTATATCCAACTTCAACCTATACTTCCATCTTGAAGATAAACGAATTGGAAATTGCTCAAGGCAGTTGCAATGACCCGTTGCAAAGGAGGAAAATGGGTCAGTCACGTTGATTAATCGATTGAACTCTCGAAAGTTTGCGATGTAGCGATCGTTACATAAGACAGGTAAGTAAGTACATAACAGGAGAGGAGCTATGATGGCGGCGGCGCACAGTGGGCTTAAATGCTGAAAACGCAGACACTGGCACTAAATGGTACTTTATCCTAACAAAAACGTATTTATCAGTGTTCACTAGATAATTTATCATATAAGTTGTATGATTTTAATGTGCTTTCATTTTGATATTATAACATTTTGAAATTATAGGTTAGAGACTATGCTCTACCATATAATGGCATACCATATCATGTATAAAATGGATGATTTTTTCTCTCGAAAACTTCACCGGATTTCATATATCAGACATAGGTCAAAATATTCATCAAACCTTCTACTTTAACGCCCTGAATCAGTTGGTTCGTTTTTTGGCAATTTTAGAAGTGGCAGCGCCATTCGCAAAATGAAAGCGCAACATCAAAGTCATACAACTTACATGATAAATTATCCAGAGAACACCGATAAATATGTTTTTCTTACGATAAAATACAATTTAGTTTCGAATGTCCGCGTTTTCAGCATTTGAGCCCACTGTGCGGCGGTGGCGGTGTTGGGGAGGAAAGTAGGTGAGTGGGCGGGTTGTTATCTACAATAGAATCTAGAAGGAAGAGGCTGCTGGCCTGGGAGGGAATACGCACGAGCAGAATCCCCATCACAGGGGAAGTACAAGTGCTTCGAGGCCATCGATTGCTTTTAGCCATGAACAGAGATCGCGTCGAACATTCTGCGGCAGCCTATGTATTACCTCTATGTATTAGCGAGAAAAGCAGTAAAGCGACGAGTATGCGACTCTTTGACTATCATCTACCTCACCTATCACTCCAGTAATTTCATGATTTCATGATTTCACATTCGACCTATCCGACTCCTTTTTTTCCTACGCAACGCATCATCTTCCTTCCCATTGGCGAACTCAGTAGAGAATTCCAAGCGACGGAAGATCAACTCTGGGGAGAGTTTTCCTCTAGCCAGATTTAGGTTATATAAGCCCAAAACTAAAGATGGGCAGATGGAGAGATGGTGGGATTTCATTCCGAGAGAATAACATAATCCTCTTGTTTGTCAGTTCTGTTAGTGTTAGCTCGAAAGTAGTGCTGGAATGCGAACTGCTCGCAGATGTAATCGACAGGCACTTCCGGCAAATTGGTCGAGCTGCCAACCGGAAGCTGCATCGACTGGCCTACTATGACCATACGAACTCGTTTAATGCTCCCTCCTCTTTAGGAACGTGACAGCCAGCCGGCATGAAAAGAGCAGCGTCCTCTTATGCAACTAGCAATCTATGAAAATTGGCAGAGGTTCTTGCAATAAGTTTATCAAGTCCGTAGGAGGCAAAGTGAAAAGTGTAAGCTATACTACGATAGATGGAGCCTGCCGCCTTTTCAGTCCACTTCTTTCATCAAGGGTGCACCCGTCGCATTCTTTCCTATGCATTGCTAGTGAAAGTAATGGTAAAGCACGCTGTAATGTGCTTCCGTCAGGCACCGAGAATAACGTAAATTATCAATATTAGAATCGAAGATTCGGAGTGGGAAAATTAGGTCTAAGTTGGCCAATGATTCTGCGAATACTATGAGGCCAGAGACTCCACTTTACAGCCTGTTTCTCGAGACTTTCCAAGAAGACCCTGACCAGTCGTCAGGGATCAGAGCTACTCTCCTACCCTCTCTCCCACCCCAACGCCAACTCTTTTCTCTCTTGCTCGGCTACGCAGAAAACAAAGGGACAAAACCGAGAGCAAGGAAAATGGCAGCAGCGTGACGCAGTAACAAGAAAAGCGGCCATTTAGCTTGCGCAAAGAAGAAATGGGAAAAATGCTTCCCCCCTCCAGATGGTCTGGCAAAGTCTCAGCAGCGGCGCAGACGACATAACGCGACAAAGAGAAAAAGCAGAGCTTGCGAGAGAGAGAGAGAGAAAGAGAGAGCAGCAGCTCTGGCTACGTCTCAAAGGAACACGTGTTTCGAGTTTTATCGTAGTGAAAACCAGCTGAAACGAACCGGTTCCCCGTTCCTGCTCAATATTGCATTTGAACACCGATCTCGAGAAGGATGCACCAACCGGACAGATGTCTTCTTGGCAGCCCTCTTTTCTACCTGCTCCAAACTCGACACTCCGCACCCCACTCCATCAACTTCACTCGGCCAAACCTAGCCATAATCCCTCCCTTCCCCTCCTTTCACTTCCTCCCTTACTTTGCCATGCCTTCCCTTGCCCTGCCTTGCCTTGCTTTGCCTTGCCTTGCCCAGTACTCAGACGCCTTTCTACTTTACTCAATTCGGCTCGGCTCGGCTCCGCTCGGCTCTTTTATTCGCGCTTCAAAAAACCCGAAAAGCCGGCTACCTGGCTGCTCGCCTCTCAGGTCTTCGCTTCTTCGCTACTTTCGACACTCCTCCAGTCCAGCCATATCTGCACTTTTACTATACATACAACACCCAATCCCAACCAACCAATTTCTTTCGGACCACAGACCATAATTGTGCCCTCCAGCTCCTCTAATTTACGCAAGCAAGACACTTGCATTCCAAGAAACTACATTCAAGTCACATACAATCAGCCTAACGGTACGGTACTGTATCTTCTAAATCTAATCTTCTAATCTTCTACATGTTCATACAGACTGTACACAGGCATTAACACCTGAAAATCGGATTCGAGGAAATCAAACTAAAGGAAAGTTTAATTTACTTCAAATAATGCACATACGTACGAAAATATATCGCTGACAGGCAAAAACTGCTGCGGCTAAATGGCAGCTTTTAAGTAAAGTGGAAACAGAATTGATTCTCATTTTGTAAGGGATTACACTAATCGGTTACGTTGAAATAAAGGCGCTTACTCAAAGATGCCTCATACATATTACATGTGGTACTCGGCATACCGCATTCTTGCCCATCTTGTTTAACTGGAAAAACTAAAGAACTCTTCGGGTACATCTGCCACGGCGAAGGAGAGGAGAGAGGAGAGAGGTTTCCTCGAAAAATACCTACTCACTTATATACGCCGTCACTACTATTTCACTAAATAATAGCTCATCGAATCCCGCAGCATTGACGTATTAACTCGGCTATTAATAACTCTCGGCTAACGTCAAATCTATTAAAGTCTAGTATAACGTCACTACGAGTAAAATCATTGGGAAATTTCAAATAAAACTAATGGCTGAGCTTTAGCTGTAAAGCTCTCTCTCAATTTCAGTTGCTAGAACCTCGAGCCTAATCCACCCTACCACTGCAGCGCCTCGCCGCGCCGCACAGTCGGCTCAAATACTGAAAACGCGGACATTGAAACTAAATGGTATTTTATCGTAACAAAAACATATTTATCAGTGTTCTCTGGATAATTTATCATGTAAGTTGTATGACTTTGATGTTGTGCTTTCATTTTGCGAATGGCGCTGCCACTTCTAAAATTGCCAAAAAACGAACCAACTGATTTCAGGGCGTTAAAGTAGAACGTTTGACGAATATTTCGACCTATGTCTGATATATGAAATCCGGTGAGGTTTTCGAGAGAAAAAATCATCCATTTTATACATGATATGGTATGCCGTTATATGGTAGAGCATAGGTTAGAGACAAAAGTAATAATATCAAAATGAAAACACATCAAAATCATACAACTTATATGATAAATTATCTAGAGAACAGCGATAAATACGTTTTTGTTAGGATAAAGTACCATTTAGTGGCAATGTCCGCGTTTTTAGCATTTGAGCCCACTGTGCGCCGCGCCACGCCGCTTCAAACCAAGAGACAACGTTAAACTGCAAGTCTTCTTGTGCAAATGATCCTTTCTCCCATAAGCACTCGCTTTACAACTGCATCGCATCTCTACTATAGGCAGCTTCACCTCTACCTACAAACATCCATAGTCTGTCTATCTCTTAGAGTCTAGACTCCAGATTCTAGATAGACACGGAGCTGCAGGAAGAAAGGAATGTACCACGCGTTAGCTTTTAGTTGGCCGAAACAAATTCTCGGTCGATGACATATCATCGATCCTCGAGCTGTCTCTTCTTACCAACCGACCGTTTCACTCCCCAGCGATGCGGCGGGAACGCCGGCTTACCCACCGCAGAACCAGCAAATTATTATACACAGATACTCTGCCTATCAAGAAAAAGGCACTACTTGCCTAATGACATGGCCTCAGCCGGGACTAAGAATTCAGACCGATTTTCCTCATTTTCTACATCGTAAACCCGTCCACTGAACACTCCATTAGTTAATTTGCAGTCCGGTATAAGACACGTGTAATGTCTAAAATAAAATGGATTATAAAATACTATGTATGTAGGTAACCTTACGGCCGAAGACTTTCAGAAAATATAATGCCAAGAAGAAAAGCATGGAAAATGGAGAAAGGCAATCTCATCCGATGGTTAGGCACAGTTATCAAATACTGTACTAACACGAGCAAACTGTCTACTTTCATCCATAGCTCGATTGTTGTGCCTTTGGTTTCCAAGCAACACCGCATTGCTGTATGTACAAGTACAAGCGACAGCCGTTCCGATCCTTCCAATCCTTCGATGGAATATCCTAGGTTTACTCTCTAAATTAATGGTGTGTAGCTAACAAATTTTCACTTGAAACGTTGGGAAACAGGACACCATTTTTAATTAACACAACTTGTAATAAAAGTCTAGCGATTGGCATAAAAGCAATCTACCAGCTACACAGTTGGTATGGTTCTTTGCCACTTGATGTCTGATCGACTTAAATCTAAGGGCAATCTCTGTTGAGCATTAGCCTCCTGGCCGTAGGCTTGGCCGTGGCAGTGGCCGTGGCCGTGGCTATGCCGGCCCTGCTCTGGCCAACCACTCAAATAACGTTGCCTCCAATGCCATTATAGGAAATTGATAGCTAGCTAACTCTTCCCTTCTTCAATCTTATCGCAATTTCCACTGATTGCTAAGACAATGTTAATATTTGAGTTCTGAAAAGTGAGACTTTTAAAAAGCTACGTAGTACAACGCGGCATTGCGAAAAAGAAGTTAGAGGACCATTGAAAATGGGGAGGGGTACTTGGCCTTTACACTGCCGGGAGAGTTTGAACAATAATTCGGGCCTCTCCTCACAGCCGAGCACTGACAAAGGATGTGCGGCGCAGCTGCTGCCAACGAGTCAGCTGACATGGAGAGCTACCTCGCGTCCTTTGCCCGACCCTCGAACCCCAACCACCTAATCTTAGCCCACCAACTTCCGAATAAACCGCCGCTGCTTCTATTCCAATCTCACTTTACCCGCAGAGCTTTTAATCATAACTTTCAAATGAATTCCTTTAACGCAACTACTTAGAAACTCCTAAAGCATCGGAAGAAAGCAAGATTTCAAGGTTAGGGTTCAGGACACATTGCTTTTGGTGCTGGAAAAGGTTGTTGGCTCACCAGAGTCTAATAAGAATGAAAGGATAGCAAAGATGGCAGAGAGATTCTAGCAATACCTAATGTACTGAATGTATCCGTGTCTGGCGTCCTCCAGGAGGAACCCTGGGTTCCTCATCCCGATGTTCTCATATACCATTAAGTTAGTGCATCGGGAAATTCCCGGTCTTCCGGTACATCAGCAACAACACAAATATCACACAGGTCGATTTTCTCTAGGAATATCTTCTTTTTTCTTTCAACACTCACTTCCCATTGGGCCGAACTCTCAACCGAACCACGAACTGAACTACCAAGCGAACCGAACTTCAATCTCATAAGGAGCAGTAGCGTTGAGAAGCGAGAAGCACGTGCCTCTCGAGCTTCTCTTCCCTCTCGAGCTCACCACCGCGCGAGCAAGCCTTCATCTTCAATCGTACTCCCATTCACCAACGCTTTCTCCGTCGGCCGAGCCAACCATTTCAACAGCCATTTGCCTCAATCTATGCAAGGCGCGCGCCCGTCCGCCCGGCCCGATTCCCTCACCACACACTATCTTCAATCTTTACCGTCTCCTCCTCGTTAGACCTTCGAGACGACGCACCACTTCCACATCGGCTTCGCTTTGCTTTGCTTCACTTTGAGCCAGCAAGGCTCACCCGATAATGCCGACCGCTGATCCTCAACCGTCAACACCCTTATCCTTTCTCTGTGCGAGCCAACGGGCACTGGCTCTCGGCAAACACTGGCACTGGCACTCGCGCTCCCAGCTCCCACTGCCAACCGCCAACCGTCAACCGCCCCACTCTCATCCTCATCCCCATCTATCCCTACTCCATCTGCAAGACCCCACTCCACCTCGACCTCCTCCAAAGCAGGCCTTAAGTCTCTTTCTCACTGGAGATCACTAAACACATCTTACCGTTTCTTACTCGTATACCTGCCATTCCCACACGACATAACGAAAATTGCAAAATTATCATATCCAACCAGCCACTCCATGCTTCAGAGACTATACCTCCCAAATCTGTATGGTTATGATACTTTAAACTCAAGTCGGCCCGACTCTTGCCCTTTCAAACAATTCAATATCATCATTGTTAAGTGCACTGGTAAAGGTTGAGATTTTCAGGAAAATTGATTGACAACACGGTATGACATGAACCCAATTCTTTGGCGTATCAATGCTGGCAAAGTTAACCTTCCTAGTCTTCACCCACTGAATCTGCAAGGTGTTGGGAGAAAGATGTAGTTTAGCCGGAGGGTAAAATGTTGAGAGCACGAGGTGAAAAAATACTATTAAACTCGTCCTCTGTTATATCAGATCTAACAAGGAGTACTTGTCAGAAGCGGAACACCAAATGGGTTGACAAAAATTGAGGATGTACGGTTCGACCTCCTAAACAAAACCCTATAACACTTTTTCAGAATGCGTCTTGGTTACCGAGAAACAAATTCGCGATATAGTCAACTAAGTCAACTAAGAAATAGTTGTGTAGCCTGTTTATAGTCTGAGTAATGATTTTGCGAAATACTTTTTTGTAATCCAATTTCGAATTACTCGTCTAATAACAAATAATGTGATATTTATGTTTAAATTTACTCTTTACGCATCTCTGTAAAAACTACTTCGACCTCTGTGCCATCCTGGTACGCGAGAATTTGTTAATAATATAAAGATTATATACACTACATGACCGATCTATGCCAATTTTTTCTCGTCAACCAGGGCACATTCTGAAAAAGTATTATGGGGTTCGGTTTAGATGGTCGAACTGTACGTACACAAATTTGTTCAGCCCAATTAGTGTTCTACTCCAGACCATACCTGTTAATAACATAGGGCTACGCTATGTACCAATATTCGCTAATTTTTTTCTCGGTAACCAGGGCGTATTCTGAAAAATTGTTATAGGGTTTTGTTTAGAGGGTCGAACCGTACATCCCCAATTTTTTTCAACCCATTTGGTGTTCCGGTCCTGACAAGTATCCCTTGTAAGCCACTAAAACCTAGAGTTGTCTGGACCTTTCTTGAGGTTCGGCCTTTATCTCATGCTTATTTGCTCGTTATCGTCATGTGTGTTTCATTCGAACATGAAGATATAACCTCGGCTGCATCTACTATTGAGATATATCTCGATCGAGTATGTATCTACCAAGGAAGGGGAAGGACATTGAGGCTTTCTGCGATGCATTTACCATCCAGGCTACCGAAGATTCCAGATTACATAGATGGAGAGACGGATGGCAGGTAGATACATAGGCACATAAGGAATGGTTGCGGTTAGCATGGGCTTTCTTTCGTAGCTATTCTGAAATAGAAAAGGTCCGATTTGCGAAGCCGTGAACTTGGTCAGTTCTGGCGGAGCGCAGCTTTTTTCTCATCATCACTCATATCTAGCGTGAAGTCGCGTGCCATGTAAACCATAAGGAAAACCAGATGCTTGCTTGTTAAAAATGTTTAACAGCTGCTCAATCGAGACAAAGCATGGTTAATGCGAACGTACTATTCATTCCTCGGCCACCTGCATCACAGTGCTGTTTTCTTACCCTCCGCCCGGCCAGTATCAGCATCCCTACCTAATTACTATCTAGCACCCACCCTTTCTTCTACCCCATCCAATTATTATAATACTTATAATACCGGACAATAATTGCCGCACTAAGTATATCACGAGCCAACTGAAATTGGGAAAGTAAATATTCAGCATATATTGCTAGGCTGAAACCTGTTAGCCCGAATAGAAGGATATGTCGGGCGAATGAGAAGACAGAGAGAAAAGAGGAAGAATGAAGAAAGTACTTAGTTGGTATTGTGCTTTGGAAAAGAGAGAAAAAGGTAGTGGGTGTTGTTAACGCGAGCACACTGACTACTGTTGATTTCCTTGAGAATCGATATCGTCTGGCAAGGATTCTGATGTACAGCTTCCGACAAAATAGTTGTCACAATCTGCAAAGGAGCCGTTGAACAGAGAGTGCAATTTGGTAGCATGTACATTCGGTATGCATGACTGTTAAAATGCCTCCTTTTAGGAAATAGGATTTCTTTCGTAGCCCTCTAAAAAAATCATCCATTCCATGCGTATATGCTTCAAAACCTCATTTTCTCTCTGGCAGCCGTTTTGCAGATTGTGACAACTATTTGGTCGGATGCTGTACATAGGTTCGTATAGATGGAGCAGTTTTGACTAATAATCTGAAAGAGAGAGGGAAGGACTAGGCAACACTAATTAAATTCTTGGAAGGAATAAGCATGATTTTGCCAAGGGAACTCGAGCCTAACGAAGCGTGCGAACCGTGCAAAAGGTAGAAGTGGTCTCGCACGAGAAGAATGCGATCACTTTCTATTCTATTGGTCAATCTAGCATTGCTTTCTTTGTCATGCAAGTTGGGGAGGATGCGAACGGTACAATTGGCATGGAAAACTGGGCTGAGCTAAGCGCAGCGTGCGAGGTGGGCCGCCGACTGCGTTGCGTCAACTGCTACCAAAGCAAGAACAAGGAGCTGTTGTTTCTTTCTTTTCGCGGAATGCTGACTTTGAGAGAGAGAGAGTCGCAGCTGGCACTTGCCACCAGCACTTGCCTTCCCTCTCAGCTGCTCCCTACCCCAGCCTATCCTGCCATTCCTGCCCAACTTGTTCCCCTCGTTCCTCATTCCTAGAGTATAGTTGTCGAAACACAGCTGATTCCAATAAAAGCAAATCGTTCATTAGGAAACCAAATTTTGCACGATTTTCGCCGCGGAAATTAAAGGCAATGTTATCATATCTCCCGATTTACTGGACTTACCAAGACCCAAGAGTAGATCAAATGAAGGACTAGTACGATGAATGGATCATTGAGAGAGCGAGGATTGGCAGAGACAAATGGCAAAAGGCAGAGGAACTCGACTCGACTCGACTCGATACTCCCTTATTAGATAGTAGTGCATAGTAGTACTAGATAGTGTATGTATGTACCTGCTTGTTAGCCCTCTCTGCCCCACTCAAGCTCTCTGGCAATACAGCACGCCAATATTTTACTTTCAATTTTTGACTGTTTTTATTTTTTTTCTTCGACTTCCCGACCTTCCCCGGCACTGATATTTGGTGGAGAATGTGCCCTTGCATCAAGGAAGAAATGATATAAATTTCAGAGCCCTAGCTCAAACTTTAGGTTTTCACCTATTTCCGACCCTCGAAAATGCTCAATTTTTTCAAGTTTCTCAAAATCGGCCGAACCCGGGATATTTTGATTGTTTTCGTATCAGGATGGATAGAGGACAAAGAATCCGTGAAAAAAAGTCCGGATTTGCAACGAGAACGGGTCGAAAAACCGTCCAGAAAAGTCAATTTTTGCTCATTTTTGAAGGTTTTTATTTTTTTTCGTGGACTTCCCGACCTTCCCCGAGGCTGAAAGTTGGTGGGTAATGTTTTTTTGCATCAAGGAAGATATCATAAAAATTCTAGAGCCCTAGCTCAAAATTTTTTTCTCGGCAAATTTTTCTTAAGGGGTACCCCTTCAGATTTTTTCACGATTTTTCGAAGGTCCCCAAACTCGGGTTTTTTCTTCAGGAGTCGATTGTTTATGAATGAAAACGGATAGAAAACAAGAAATCTGTCGAAAAAAGTCCGGATTTCTATCGAAAACACCAAAAAAACTGCCTTTAAAGTTCGATTTTTTCGGAATTTTCGCTAGTTTTCCCCATATTTTTTGGACTTCCCGACATTTTCCGGGGCTGATATTTGGTGGGGAGTCTCCTCTTGCACCAAGGAAGATGTGATATAAATTGCAGAACCGCATCTCAACATTTTTTTTTCCCCATATTTTTGGCCATCGAAAACATCCAATTTTTCCAAGGTCCCCGAACCCGGGTTTTTTCTTCACGAATCGATTGTTTGTGTATCAGAGCGGATAGTAAAGGAAGAATCCATGAAAACAAGGCCAGATTTGTATCGAAAATACCAAAAAATCGTTCCTGAATAATGAATTTCATCTAATTTTCACGGTTTTTCCCATATTTTTTATACTTCCCGACCGTTCCCGGGGCTGAAATTTGGTGGGTATTTGGAGTGGGGGTGCCAGTTAAACTCCGGGAGCCTAACTTGGCAGGCGCTGACACTGACGCATCAACGCCCTGCTTTCTTAACCCTTTCAGAGCGTCTTCCAGCAAAGCCAAAAGTTGTGCGCTATTGAAAGCATTAAAGGAATAAAGGCTGGCCGATATGGTTTGGTAAGTGCGAGAACCGCTTGCGCAAACGGCACTCATTTTCAATCAGTTTTTACGTAATTGGAGAGTGTTAGAGAGCGTAGGTACGCGCGCGCCGAGCTATTGCTTTTTCTATCAATCCTGTAGCACCTGTAGTGCCTGTAGCCGCCGAATGTTAACATAATCACAATTATAACTAGGCATAATCAGTTGCATAAGGTACTGGCAATTGTAGATAATGGCGCGTAAGCGCGAAAGGAGAGTAAGGTCAGGCAAAGTTGGATGGAAAAGAAGCTACTTCGGATTAGTGGTGTTTATTAACCCATTGACTGCCAACTACGAAATATCTCGTTTAACGGTCTGTACCAAAACTGCCAGCTACGAGATATCTCGTAGTGGGTGCTGCAAGTTTAGATTAACAATAAAACCGTGGCAGCCAGGGCAAGACGCGCTAAATTTGCGTGGCAGTCAATGGGTTAAAGTAAAACATAAATTGATTCATTGCGGAAACCGAGGTCTGCAGGGATTGAGTAACGTTCTCCTTCCCTGGTTAGTGATCGTATTAATAGTGGTGACCTATTGAACCAGAAAAATGTCTAACTTGCCGATAGAGGAGATTGCATTCGAGGAAAGAATGCAATAAATCGCCAGTCTCTTTTGCATCCGATGAGCGCGCGAGCTCATTGACAAGTCACTGATAAAGAGAGGAATCTAGTGAAGCAATGCGAACTCTGCTGCTGCTAGTTGTCTTTCCTCTCTTGGTTGGAGTGTACGCGTCCCGTTCGAGGTGAATGACCCCTCCTCCTCCTTCTCTCACTCTCTCGAGAGAGTTACAACTAACAGAAGGAAAAAAACGTCAATGAATACGGAGAGAACGCGACGCGACGCGTAGATGAAGAGAGCCTGCCGCAAAGGCCGCCGCCGACGCCGCCGCCGACGCCGACGACGATCCTGGAACATGGAAAATTCTCACCTCTAATTCGGGATTATATCGCATCTCCGTGCAAGCACATTACATCCCAGAGCTATTTAAATCCTCGATCTCAGACATTTAGGCCATCTTTTCATTCAACTAATAAAAGCCCAATACAAAAGCAGACATTGCAAACAAGTGTCTAGCAGCATTAGGAATATGAGTAGATCTGCTTCAATCCAAAATTACTGGTAGAATATTAAGGTTATTCGGCTACTATTGGAATTTGCAAGTTTCCAGCATATACTATTATTCTCTCAACTTTGCGCTTAAGCTTGCAAAGGCCGGTGTGCACGAGGGAATTACCAGGATGACCTTTGAAGGGCACAGACTTTGTTTATCCGAAGGTTCCACTTTCGCCGAGAACCTGCTCTCCATTTTTTCCCCTTGAAGATTACGGATATTACTTAAGACTTGGCTCGATGTAACTTAGCTTTGACGGAACTTTGACTTGACACGTACAGGGTGAGTCAGTTGCCTTTGAATCAGAACTCTCCTAACCCACTTTTACTAGACATCTATTTCATTATACTATATATTCTCTGTTTCACAATAGAGTGTATTAAATTCTGTAGTCTGTTGGAGCTAATATTTTACCAAGTTTTAGCATCGACTTCTTTCGAATGGCTAGCAACGTAAGGAGAAAATATTTTATTATATTATATTTACAGGGGAATATTATATATAACTAGCTTCTGCAGGGTGAAATTTCATGTGCGATTTAACATAACTGAAACATGTAAAAGTATAAATGCAGAAAGTACAGACAAATGTTGAGACACATTTGAGTATAATTTAAATGTCTAGGTTATTTATAATGATTTTATATGGAACAGTGTATGCTCGACAGTGCTGATTCAAAGGCAACTGACTCACCCTGTACAGCATTCGACAAAATAGTTGTCACGATCTACAAAATGGTCGCTGAATAAAAAGTGAAATTGTGTACTAAATATGTACGCCTGTTATACATGACTTTTTAAAAATCCACTTTTACGGGAGCTTCGCATACTTTCGCAACCTCGAAAAAAGTCTTGCGTACCGGATGTACAGGGTGATTCACTTGCCTTTGAATCAGAACTCTCCTAACCCACTTTTACTAGATATCTATTTAATTATACTAGATATTCTCTATTTAACAATAGACTGTATTAAATTCTGTAGTCTGTTGGAGCGAATATTTTACCAAGTTTTAGCATCGACTTCCTTCGAATAGTTAACAACGTAAGGAGAAAATATTTTATTATATTATATTTATTGGGGAATATTATACATAACTGGCTTCTGCAGGGTGACATTTCATGTGCGAGTTAACATAACTGAAACATGTAAAAGTCTAAATGCATAAAATGCAGACAAATGTTGAGAAACATTAGAGTATAATTTAAATGACTAGGTTATTTATCATGATTTTCTATGGAACAGTGTATGCTGGACAGTGGTGATTCAAAAGCAAGTGACTCACCCTGTACATGCTATTAAATTTTGCTGATTGTGCCAACTATTTTGTCGGATGCTGTACATACATGTTATATGTAGGAACCTTTTACAGTGAATTCTAAAATAATAGGACTGATCGGAAAGGTTCCACTCCGCCCGACAGATAGCGGAAAGAGGTTCCTAATGCTCTAGATGACTAATTTCAATGCCAGTATTAATTTCAGTTGAAAGTGTCTAAAGCCACGTCCTGAACTCTGATCCCATGTGCAGAACACTCGGGGCAGCGAAAGGTTGGAGGGAAAGGCCAAGTTGGGGATGCAGCATAAATGTGTCTGTCTCTCCGAGTGGAAAAGAACAGTGCCAATCTCCAATGTTGGAGCGAGCATTACGCAAATGCTCGTGAAAGAGCTCCGCTTACAATTAGAGGGAGAGAGAGATCTAAGTGAGTGGTGGGAGATGGTAGAATGGAATGGGGGTAAACTGGTATTGTTTGTTAGTAGAGATTCGCCGGCGGTAGGGGAGGGAATCGATATCCTGTTCCTTCGGTCGCTTCAACAATTGAGAGGTATCTACGCTCTCGGAGGACGCTCAAGCAACATCGCTCCTCCCCAGCATACTACTTTACCAATTAGTAATTAGAGTCTCGCTCGAGCAGAGCGCCACCCGAAAGAGCATTAAATCACGTAAAATCTCATAGAAAACTATCTAGCCGGAGAAGGGATAGCTGGTGGATGTGGTGGATTTGTCTTGGATTGATCGGAATGGTGGTGCAGGCGAAGTATGAAAGCTGGATTATCATGGCAGACTGGTTGGCGTCGAAGACGCTCGCCTGGCATAAATAATTCATGGTAGTGGGGCCTTTCGAAAGGGAGCGGAGCGAGGCCCCCAACCGTCCCTGCCGCCGCTACACCTCGGCATCGAGCTGCACTTAACAGCCTACCTAATATCCTTCGAATGGCTACTACTCTACTGTACTTCCAAGAGACAGCTTTCCTTAAATCTCGACCATTAACGCAACGAATAGAGCGAGGGCATCGATAGGAATCGATAGGAATCGATAGGAATCGGTGGGAAAAAAGAAAGGAAGTAAGAATCACTACCTTCTTCTTGTTAAGGTTCAAAAACATTAACTGAAATGAATGTTCTATATCGAATATGCGTTTCGCGCCACGTTCATACTGGTTAGCATTTAGCGCAATCCAAAGTTGACATATAAACCCGATTCGCCATGGAGATTCGGGAGAATTTGTTTTATAACAAGCCAGCTTGGCGCTATAATTCGAATGGCAAAGACCTCTTAATAGAGAACTGTCCTTGAAGGAAATACTTCTGCGAAGCTTCAAGAAGTAAATAAATTCAATAAAGATCCTTCCATTGATGATTGAAGTAAGTGGATTCTTACATATTATTAAGACAGTAATTTAATGGGATCTACGACTCCAATGATTCATATCAAAAAGATAGAAAAGATGACGTATGTCCAATAGATCGAACCAAGGGTTCCTTTTTGATAACGATTTCAGGAGACTGATTTAGGATTTCATCTATCTATCCATATACGAGAAAAATAAAGTGATTAATATTCTCCTTATACACATGTGTTCACATACTAATTGTTTCCTTCCCAATCCCCTCCTAGAAGTTCATTTGCGATAGCACTTCTTGCTACGAAAGAGCAAATGTTGTATAGATATGTCTGTGTCTATGGGAAAGGTAGTTGCGCTCCACGCTCCACAATCTTTAGCTACTCTTCCCCAAGGCATCCTCTTACTTCGTCTTCCTCCAATCTCTCCTTCATTATAGAGCAACTTCAATTGGACAACAAATTAGTCTCCACTTTCTTCCTCAGCTCTGCACCATTATAATCCATTATAGTTGTACGTGGAAGAAGAAGCCTAGAATTTTTGCCAAGCCCTACCAACAATCCTAGGCCAGATAACTAGTATCAATAGCAGAGGCAGTCTAATGGAATGCCCGCGCGCAAAACCAGCTTGTATCGCGCCTAACTGTCAAGGATACAAGTGATCACTTAATGAGTCATACTTATTGTTAGTGTGAGCGACTCGATTGAGTGACACTATACACAAGCCCCTATCTGGCAGCTTTTTAAACTAAACCGAAGCAGCGCCGGGCTGCAGGCGGCGATCGGTTTGCCTTGTCGCTTGTTAACTTGCAAGATTTACAAGGCAACAAGTTTCCTTGGTTCGCGATCTTCGCCATGTCCATCACCCTCGAGCTTCTACTTTCAAAAACTCTTCTAATCTTGTCAGGCCACAGTCATTAACACGTTGAGTGCCAAAATTGCAAATTTTTTACTCTTTCACTACACCTTGTTAAAGATGTTTATTATAGTTATTCTCGAGAAAATAAACATGTCTGTAAATAGATGTTCGAGTGTCACCCGAATTCGGGTGACATGGCACTCAACGTGTTAATGAAGAAATCTATCCGTTCTTATATCCTCTTCACTTAAACGGTGGTGTTGGTCCTTCGATTAAGTCACTATTTACGCAAATGAAGTTGATCGGCCAGTAAGCCATACCATAAGAAATCTGAGCAGCGTTGGCCAAACTTTACGAAAGTAGAAACTAATTAGCGAGTTTCCCACTGCGGTCTTAAGTTTCGCAAAATCGTTGTGATCACTCAACAACCAAGAGCCATTGTTCCCGCTCCTCTAAATGTCCTTCTCCAACACGGATAGAGACTAGCTCAGGGTTAGATTTCTTTAACATTTCACCAGACAGCAATACCGCGCTCCTCTCCTCTCTTACTAGCCGAAATTCTTAGTCATCGCAATTATCCGCATATTGCGCCAAGCCAGCCAGAGTTTATCCTGCAGTGCGATGAGGCCGACTAGCAATTGTCCGTTCCGATGACCCAACTGACTCGCACTCTCGCACTCCCGCCATTCCCATACCAACCCAATCTCCCTACACTACGCTACCACTCAAAATTATACCAACATGCTTTGCGCCTGCCTGCCTCCACTCACTCAGGATTCAGTTTAAAGAAACTAGTCAAGTGGAGGAGTTCAAGTAATTACCCACTGAGAATTGCGCCGAGTATTTGCCTCGAAAGATTGAAATCCTATCCACTTTATGTAGCAACGATTTATTAATTGCACGCACATAATTGTAGTGAGCGAGAAAATTTCGAATGCTTGAGAGGAGTGTATGTGTGTGTGGATGCGTGTGCGTTGCATTGTGTGTGTCTGATTTTTGCGACAAAAGACGATCGGACGCGGGCAAGGGCCGGCAAGCGCGGACGTAGGATCAGTGACAGATCGAGGCCAAGTCAAGTCAGTCGTTAACGTTGTCAAGCCGGGCAACGTTATACCGCCGTTGACGAGACGTGATAAAAGCCGATGTCAATCTTAACCTTATTAGACATGAAGACGAAAATATATATACCTTTATTCAAACCAACTCACATTAACCGAACTGCATTGATCCAATCAAAATCCTGATCCCACATAATAAAAGGAGTTTAAAGAATGAAGTTATTGGTGGAAGATAGGAGATTGATATAAGGAGGTTCATACGGCATAGTATCGAGCGAGTGCGATCACTGTCGTTAGCGAAGAAACGCCATACCACGTCCGGCTATTATTCTCCCGGTGCCTGGGGCTTGTTCTTTCGCTCACTCGCTCGCTCGCTCGCTCGCGCACCGGCTCTTTGTTAGTGAAATTTACGAACGACCGAGAATTCCGTTCAAGGTAGACTGGCTTGCCTTGCCTTCTTCGCCAGTACAATCCCCTGCTTGCGTTTTGCGACCTCTTCCCTCCTTCCCCTGTTCACCCACCGCTGCTCCTACTCACGATCCCCCCAACCACCAACCACCAACCCCCAAAACACCTCACTCTCTCCTCTCCTCTCCTCTCCTCTCCTCTCCTCTCCTCTCCTCTCCTCTCCTCTCCTCTCCTCTCCTCTCCGCCCCTGACATACATACATACTTGTCGTGTGTGCCTCCCGAGTTGCAATCTCCAAACTCTCTTCCTTTCTCTTTTGCACTCCACTTCACCTACTCTACAGGGTGATTCACTTGCCTTTGAATCAGAACTCTCCTAACCTCACTTTTACTAGACATCTATGCAATTATACTATATATTCTCTGTTTAACAATAGACTCTATTAAATTATGTAGTCTGTTGGAGCGAATATTGTACCAAGTTTTAGCATCGACTTCCCTTGAATCGGTAGCAAAGTAAGGAGAAAATATTTTATTATATTATATTTATAGGGGAATATTATACATAACTGGCTTCTGCAGGCTGAAATTTCATGTGCGAGTTAACATATAACTGAAACATGTAAAAGTCTAAATGCATAAAATGCAGACAAATGTTGGGAAACATTTGAGTGTAATTTAAATGTGTAGGTTATTTCTAATGATTTTATATGGAACAGCGTATGCTCGACAGTGGTGATTCAAAGGCAACTGACTTACCCTGTACAAACTACATACCTACAGTTCGATAAAGTCCGAAGGAGCAGGGAAAGGGCTCTTATTAGGGATGCGTCCGACAATCGCACTCAAGACCTCTTAACTCCAATCAATGCTAGATTACTCTATTCTACGGACAGAAAAGCCCCGATTCCTCGACTTATAGTTCTAGTTGTAAAACAGGCTACTGGTGAGTTGCTTCTCACAATGAGTTACTACAAATTGAGTATCTTCCTATCTGCTTTATGCTTCTTCGGGTAATGCAAAAGTTAGAAAACGATGAAAATGCTATAAATGTGCTACAGGAGAATCGGTGATAAGTGGGGCGTTCAACTAGTGAATTTCTTGCTTCGACGCCCCTCCCCCTCCCAACTTCCCGGCCAAGCCCGGAAACCGCTGCACAGTGGTCCAGCGAGCCTCGAAATCGCGCCATAAATAGAAACTTCTTCATAGGCTGTTTTCTGTATGATTACTTGCATCAATTGGAATGAAATAATAAAAGTAAGGACAATTCGAGGAGTACCCTTCGTATTATTGAACAAAAATTCTCAGACAAATGGAAGATAGTTGAACATAGTTCTAACCTCGTTGATACCAGATTTCTTTTAAAATCATACTATGTACTGTGCTCTTTTACTGAGCACCAATCAAAAATGTGCAACTATGTGCAATTCTTATTATTATAGCCTTCAAGTATGTACTTTTAGTTTTCAGAAAATGTAAGTTAGAAGGCGGAACTCGGTGGGACTCTTTTTATAACTCTAAAACCAGATTTGTTTTAAAATCGCACTGCGTACTGTGTTCTTTTAGGGAGCACCAATCAAAAATGTGCAAGTATGTGCAATTCTTATTATTATAGCCTTAAAGTATGTACTTTTAGTTTTCAGAAAATGTAAGTTAGAAGGCGGCACTCGGTGGGACTTTTTTTAGAACTCTAAAACAAATCTTATATGGAAAATGCACAGTACCGATTTCCGAGTGCTAACTTTCACTATTTCTGTAGGAGTGATGCTGCAAAGAATTGGCCAAACAAAAGTGATTTCGAATGCTTTGGACATTCCTCTTTTAGAAAAGAATTATGTACAAAAATATTATGGAACTTGAAATATCGATTTTTGGCGGGGTTTAGGAAACTATCTGGACCACTGTGCGCTGCGCCGATTCTCATCCGTCAAAGCCTCTCACCATCATGTATATATGTCGATCGGTTACACTCCTCTTTTAGATTAGCGTGGCACATGCCCTTTTCTCTCTTAGAGAGGGCTGCCCTCTGATATTTGCCATCCGGGTTGCCTTCTTCTTAGAGGTAGCGTAGCTTCTGTCTCCTACCGTATCTCGTACACAACTATATCTGGCTTGGCCAACACGAGTGAACGATCCAACCGGTCAGATTATTTCGCCGCATGACCTTTAACACCAGCCAGGATAAAGGTCACGTATCGGATACGTACTAGACTCGGCTAAAATCCACATTAGTAGATGCTTGTAAGTATGTAGATGGCATGGTGCAGCGCAGCGTGGCGAGGTGTCCGAAAATAGCGGTGGACTACTCCACCTAGCAAGAATAGTAACCGCCATTCAATTTAGGTGCAAGCTACCATTTCATTATTCTTTCTCCCTAAAGCCTATTGTACGATGAGGGAAAAGAGCTAATTGATCAACTCCTACCTAACACTCGAACTGTCAGAAAATGATGTCACTGAAGTTAGCCCCACCTTTTTTCGGGAAGAAAAAAACAATTGTTGTGCTGTATTGTGCTGCGTTTGTGCTATTTTGTGCCGCAATCCAAATTTTTCAAATACTGAATAAGAAAATGAGGAATTATTAGAATTTCTAAATATGTTGCATATACTATGTAGATAGTATAGAAATGGGTGGAGGGAAGCGCAGCTGGAGCATGAAGGAAATGGTGATAATAACGAATAGGTGAGAATTTCTTTGGAATTTCGAGTTTCGAATCCCAAGCCGAGAGTCGAGAGTCGAAAGTCGAGTGAGAAGAAGCAGAAAAAAGAGAAGTGAAGGCTGGACCGGAATAAGGTGAGCAGAGGTAATTTCCGGGTTCAGCAGGAGTTTTTCCCCATCCCAAGAGAGCAAGAGAAAAGGAGAGAAAGAGAAAGGGAGTACTCGTTCGATTACGTCCCCGGACGTAACATTACGTTTCCCGCAAGAGTCTCTATTACGCAAAATCGCCTGTGAAAGTTCGATGGCTTTATGGGAGGCGGACTTCCTGGAGCACCTTTTGCGATGCTACTTCAAAATTGCCTCTACTGTGCTATCCAGCTATTCTAAATTACCTAAGTTACTGAGCCCAGATAATTAGTAGGTTATCGCAGCTGGATAAACTTTGAAAAACATCAACTACTTATTTGGTACAAATAGAAAGGACGAGCATCTATCTTGTATGTACTTCTAGAAAGGATTGTATAACGAACGATTAAAAAAGATCGACGTTTTGAAGGAAGCGAAGGCACATTCAGAGTTGGCAGTCGAGTTCGATGCTGTCATTCATAGAGATAAGCAGTTAACATTATATCCGGAGGATAATACGCCCCCCTATTAACGAGAGCTTAGCAGCCTTTTTCCTCTGCTCGAAAAGAAGAGCATAATGCCGCGAGCGGAACATAGCTTTGATGAGAGTAACGCTAGTAATCAGCATGGAGCACTGAAGCACTCTTTACCCCCGGAATGATTGATACCAAAGGAAATGTGCGCACGAACCTTTTGCAGCTCCTTGCGGCTTCGTCGTCATCTGCCGAAACTCCTGCACCTGAATCCTGAAACGTGAAAGCACTATCAGAACAAGTGTTTCCATGTTTCGAGAGCATGTTTTCCAAGTAGCGCTATTTTCATGAAAAATTGCTCCTAACATAAGACTAGGATAAGAGTAAGTTAAGTTTAACCAAGCATCTGCTTTTGCCTGATGTTTCTCATTAGGAATAAGAGGGTCTGTGTGAAGAAAATGGATGATAATTAACCCTTTGCACTCGAGGGCTCCGGAGCGGAGCCATTTAAAACTTGTCTTCAAACTCGAGGGCTTCGCTATGGAGAGAATGCAAATAATTTTCAGTTCATAACACAAGGACAAAGACAAATCGTAAAAACCATTGTGTATAGGATATTCCGTTCTTGGTGACAAAAGACACACGGAAAGAGAAAAGAAAAAGAACATAGTATAGAATATAGAAAATAGAAGAGTATAGCAAAGCCAAAATTATCTATTGGCGATTGCTTCGAGAGGTATCACACCTTGGACAATTACAAAATGTAATAATTTTAGAATTTTTTGCTCTTCTTATATATTACAACATTTATCCATAATCAATTAAAAAAACAATAACATACAACAATGATGACTTTTCTTTTAATGCGCATATCATTTACTTATATGTGAATATGATCTTTCCATTGAAATTGCTTCGAGTTGCTGGTAATATGAATGAAAGAAAACTTCGAGTGCAAAGGGTTAATGTTGAGGGACGCGTCGGTGAAGGTAGCTGGGGTTGGAAAGTCTGGAGGCGTACAGACACGTATATCTATGGAGATAGGTAAGGTAGTAATGCAGGTAGGACCTGCTGGCCGGGAGAAAACGAGCTCTCAAAATCAATAGACAGGCCATGCCAGATCCATCCCCCTCGCGAGTATGGTGGCGAATGCTCGGAGGGCGAGTGGGCGAGTGGGCGAGTGGGCGCACGTGCTCAGCCCTTCAAGCCGTGCTAAAAAAAATGCAACTACCCTTTCGAGAGGCGGCAAGTGCACTTGGTAGGTTACCAAGCATTCACCAGCAATGCACAATAGTGTAAGTGGAGTCGCAAACGCAACGGGTTCCATCCTCTTCCACACCAGCCACTCCAAGTCCAAGTCCAAGTCCAAGTCCTATCTGTCCCGATACCACTGCCTTTCCCCAAGCTCCACTTTTCCATACTTTAATCTTTCATCGTTTACCTCCCTTAACTCACGAAGAATCTATTCATTTGCTCAGAAAACGAGGCTGCTTCCTTCCTCCCAGCTCGCTAAAAATGCTCCCCAATACTAATGAAATATTGAGTGGAGTGAATTATTAAGCGGCACGATAGAAAATCTCGGCAGCGTGCCGTGTTTGGAAGCATAATCAAATGTGCAGGCCGAGATAACCGAGTAATCCATCACAATTTTCAATCGCCTGAAACATTATATTTTACTGATTTTTGTAATGCTTCCTTCCTTTAACCAGTTGCAGTAGAAACTGTCGGTAAACCAAGACTTTGTTAATACATTCGAAAAGGATGAATATGCAAAAACTTGCATAGAGGGCGAAGCCCTGCCAATCTAGTGCGGTGAATTACAAAATGTGACAAAAGTAAGGGGAGTACCTTCCTTCTCCACTGGCTTATTCAAATAGTAATCGATTAATGTTAGCCTACAGGATCGATTTTTGTCAATTGCATCTTCACTTTTCTATAAAGAAACGAAGATCGAGGGAAACGCGAGGACAGGAATTTGTCATTGCTGTCATTGAAAAGGGCAGTATAGCAGTTTTTCCCAGGCGAATTAGAGGCGCCATTTATTTTGATTAGGCGCGCCATAAATAGAAAACTTCTCCATAAGCTGTTTTCTGTATGATTGCTTAAACCAATTGGAATGAAATAATAAAAGTAAAGACAATTTGAGGAGTACCTTTCGTTTTATTGAAAGAAATTCTCTGACGAATGAAAGACAGTTGAACATAGTTCTAAGTTCATTGTTACCAAATTTGTTTTAAAATCGTACTATGTACTGTGCCTTTTTAGTGACCACGAATCAAAAATGTGCAAGTATGTGCAATTCTTATTATTATAGCCTTCAAGTATGTACTTTTAGTTTTTAGAAAATGTAAGTTAGAAGGCGGGACTCGGTGGGACTTTTTTTAGAACTCTAAAACCAGATTTGTTTTAAAATCACACTGCGCACTGTGCTCTTTTACTGAGCACCAATCAAAAATGTGCAAGTATGTGCAATTCTTATTATTATAGCCTTCAGATCTGTACTTCTACTTTTCAGAAAATGTAAGTTAGAAGGCGGGACTCGGTGGGACTTTTTTTAGAACTCTAAAACAAATTTCATATGAAAAATGCACACTACCGATTTCCAAGTCCAAACTTTCACTAATTCTGCAGGAGTGAGGCTGCAAGGAATTGACCAAACCAAAGTGATTTCGGGTGCTTTGGACATTCCTCTTTCAAGAGAAAATTATGCAAAAAAATATTGTGGGACTTGAAATATAGATTTTTGGCTCAGTTTAAACAGTATCTGGACCACTGTGCTCTGAATAGGATCAAAAGGATATCAGCGATAGCGGGAAGCCCCAATTAATTGGAATGTGTTGATAGTAGTAGTAGATTTCTTTCTCGTGGTCATAGAGGGAAATTGTTGGTGGTTAAGAGGGCAGGCAGGCGGGCGAGCGCGTGTCTTTGGACTTAAGGGCACAGCAGCCACAGCGTGCTATGCTTTCGCGTAGGTTGTGTCATCAGTCGCCAGTCACCAGTCGCCAGTCGCCAATCACCTGCAGACTGGCGAAAAAGCAAGGCCGCGCCTTCTATCCACTATCTAGAGACGATTTATTAAGTCGACTTGCAGAAACCCACCAAATAAAACACATGCAACTCAGTATGAGCACTTGTTTCACACAAACTTTAGCGTACAACACTCAAAATTAAAGATTAGTTCTCCCATCATGAGAATGAAAGGACTGAGCGGTGTTAATCGGCGTCGTACGGCGTCAATCAAATTAGGTCAATAGGAATGAGCGCGGGCTTTACTTAGACTTTTTCACTTGGGGAGGGAGGAGGAAAAAGTAAGTTGTAAGGATGAGAGAAATAAGCTTACTTTTCCAGTAACCATCTCGCGTAATTGCATAACGCGAAAACCACGGGCGGGCCAATGTCCGTGGCCTCTTCCTTCTCCTCCTCCAGCGAGACCTCCATCGCCACCCCAGAGTATACTAGTCCACGGCGAGGGTGGTTTTAGCGCTACTGATGCCGATAAACCGCAGAGAAGAGCACTCTTCTGCTTTAGCAGAATCATTGTCTTCCGCTCGACTGGTAGACGCGCGTACCTTATTCCGAGACACAATTCCTTCCCCTCAAAGAGAGAAAGAGAGAGCGGAGAAACCCGAGAGGGCGAAAGCTTTATAGAAGTGGCATGCTGGGATCCTCGCATTTCCAGCTGCTGGAGAACTTGGCAAGTAGGAAAAAGATCTAACACTATTCTAAACTGACAATGAGAATTGTATCGTGGGCAGATGCTTGCTGGTGTTGCGCGGCATGGCGCGGCGTGGCGCGGCGCTCCTACCGATCTGGCCAAAGCCAGCGAACCAACTGATTGTTGGCTCGGCTGTGAACTCGCGCTAGCCAAGGGCCGTTGCGTTGCATTTGGTTGCATCCACATTCCCTTCTCCCTTCCCTCGACTCTCAACCCTCTCGACTAGATAGTCCCGTACACACACGTTAGACTCGCTCCTTCTCCCGCTTTCCCCATTTAGCCATGCTTCCGCTGTCAGCACGGAACAGCACGGAACAGCACAGCACACGGCACGGCTCGGCTCGGCTCGGCTCGGTTTGGCCCGGCTCGGCTCGACGCATCCTCCACTCCACTCCAACCCCACTCCGCCCTATTGCACTCTGAGCAAGCTAGACTCCGCTACGACAGACACGTCACAGCATCCACATTTCACTTTCGAGGTTGAACGACGAATAGGACAGGGCTATGCCCAGTTCTTGGTATATTAGCCGGCCGAACAGCTAAAAACTAGCCGTGAAATCGATAAGTTTAAGAGAACAGGACGCGACATGTTCCAACAACTTGTATTCCTTCCCTCGAGATTGGCCTGCCGACCTCAGTCGGATTTAGCACTAGTAATCCTAATGTCGGAAGGTTTTTCAGCGAAATTCTTGTGGGCCGTGTGATGGATCTAGTCAGTTGGATAAGTCAGTAACCAAAGGGAGAGAAATACAACTACATATTACGCGTTGAAGCAGGAAAGGCTCTGTAGCCAGATGAAAGGCGGAGCCGGCTCTCAATGTCTGACCTACTGTGCCATGTCTTTGTCGATACATCGGAAAGTTCATATTCTTGTCAATTAATTATAGAACGACGCTATATGAAATGTTACAACAATTTTTCCTAAAGATAGTATCATTGAGAAAGGAAACCACAAAGTACAAGAGATCCCTAGTCTTATTCCATAAAACGCGGATTACAACAGGTTTGTCTATTGTTAATTGTGCAAAAAAGAGAATTAAAGAAAGCATCGAGAGGAAACGAGCGAATTGTGCCGGTAGAGTATGTATGTACTTACACTGTTCCGATGAGCTTTCGACTCAAGGAAATAATACAACCAGCAGAGATGAGCCAGCTTCGTTTGCGGATAGTTAAAGTGAACTATATATATGGCAATGTGTAAAGTAATGAATGAGGGTGAAAATTGTCAATTGAGCCACGCAGAGAACGCGCTCGACGCCTACATTGTGCAGGATAATTGGTAGACGTAGATATAATCGGTGCATAGAACCACAATGAGATAGTCTTATGGACAAGAGATTTAGCGATTAATGGTGACTGGTTTCTCGTTTAGAGATTTAAAGAGAGGGTAAGGTTAGACGCGTAACGGCCGTCTATCTCTCATCATTGAGGTTACTTACTGAGGAGAAGTGAAGATATAGTGCTCGTCGCGACTAGATTAGATAGTGCGAGAGCCAATAGAGAAAATAGGAGGACGTGCTCGCGCATTGCGCTACTAGCAGCGAGCTGACCCATTGCCAACACCAAGAGCGGGCGAGTACCAAGCGAAACGTCAAAACAAGCCTTTGTTTACTGCGACCTGCTGCGGCCTGGTGCGGCCGGACACGGCTCGAGATGGGCAGAAAGGAAAGATGATGAGTTCACTTCTCACTGAGGAGAGGACCTGCTTATGGCACAGTTCTATTTTTGCGGCCAAATACGAGAAATCAGAGAAAGCGCTTAGAATCCTTTGGCAGATTGCCTTTCTCGCATGCGACTGTCAGTGCAGCGCCAAATAAGGAAAGGCTAAGAGCAACGACTACCGCTTCATTTCGATGGCTGCAAAGGGAGAGGTAGATAGAGAGCCAGAGAGACTGCTCGCCACCGACACTACATCTATCCAACTTGAACTTGTCCTATCAGAGCGAGTTCTTCTGGCTTCTTTCATAGCAAGTAGCGGCGCGATCCAGCCAGGCAAACATGTGTCTGCAGTGTCGCGCGACATAGCAGTTGACGTAAAATTGGCTCCTATGCCAATCTATGCCTAGATATTATCTATTAAGAAGTGGCGCAACTCACCGAACTCTGCGGCGAACTGGAAACACTTGGGGATCGCTGAACGGTCACTAATGCCATGTTAAAGCGCCTCCGCGGTATTGGGATGGTCACCGGGAGGACACCCACTCTCACTAAGCACACGCCTGCCGATAAAGCCGATCGTGCCGTCAGAGCCACGAGAAAGACTTCATTTTCCACGCACTTCGAAAGGCATCACGCTCGTCGCCGCCATCTTCCACTCACAATCACTCAGTCTCAGTCGCCTCGGTCTCATACAAGCCGATCACTGCGCACCACTGCGCACCACTGCGCACGCCCCCACCACCCTATGCACCTCATCAATTGCGTCATCATTTTTCAAATTCTTCCGCCGATTTCACTCCTTATCTACCATACCAGATAGTACAATAATCTCTAGTACATTACATTGCATTGCACTGCATTACACATGAATTATTGTACGTAACATCTGTATATGCGTCTCCTCAAACTCACACACGGCGTTACCTCTAGAATAGAGATTTAATATAATATTAGTGTAACCTTTGTTATTGCTATGGTCGACGCAACAGGAAAATCAGTTTTATTACTGCACTTTTTCTTATTTAATTGTATAAATATATATATGTAGGTTGTGCATATGGTATGCATATTTGTAATATGCTATGCCAGCCCTATCTACTGTTGTAGATAGATGTAAGTTTATTAATTAAACTTGGCGATATAACGTATATATAGGTCATATAGAGATATATGGCATATGATATCGTAATTTTTACATCCTCATCTAAAAGCATCGAGCACAAAAACATAAAGACTCATCGATGAAACGATGATGAGTGGGATGGTTGGATGAGCTAGAATATGCCAGGCGGTGCTATAGTGTAGTGTGGACCGTGTGGATAATTGTGGATGAGCACAGATCACCCACGTCAGTGAGAGTCGTGTTATTGTTATTTTATCATGTAACATACTAGAAAAGATGCTCTGCAGACAAATAACAGTTACGCAAACTTTCCTAACATAAAGTTACACGTGGTCCATGTTTATTTATTTTAGAGGAGAGAATAATCATGTCGGGAATGATATTTACGCCAACTAACCAAATTCGACTAACAAACGTTGCGATCGTACGAATGAAAAAAAGTGGACACAGATTTGAAATCGCTTGCTATAGAAATAAAGTGGTCTCATGGAGAAACAAACTGTAAGTAATAGCAAGGAATAGCAGCCAGGCAATATTCCTGTTGATATATCAACACACTGTTCCAGAGAAAAAGACATCGACGAGGTGCTACAAACACACACAGTTTTCACAAATGTTTCAAAGGGACAAGTGGCGAAAAAGGAGGATCTTCAAGCAGCATTTGGAACAGACAACCACACAGAGATTTGCAAAGAAATCCTGCAAAAAGGCGAACTTCAAGTTACTGATAAAGAGAGACACTTAGCTTTAGATTCCATGTTTAAAGATATCGCAACAACTGTTGCCGACAAGTGTGTGAATCCCGAAACCAAGAGACCTTATACCGTCACAATGATTGAAAAAGCGATGAAAGACATCCATTTTTCTGTGAAATTGAACAAAAGTGTAAAACAGCAAGCTCTGGAGGTCATACCTCAGCTGAAGGCAGTGATGCCATTAGAAAGAGCTCAAATGAAAGTGAAGATTGTTATCACTGGGAAAGAAGCTAAGAAACTACGGACCCAGATTACTAAAATGGTCACTAGAGTGGAAGCTGAGAATTGGGAGGGGGATACGCTCTACCTGTTTTCTGTGATTGATCCAGGAAAGTACAGAGCGATAGATGAGCTTGTCAGATCAGAGACGAAGGGCGCAGGCCATATTGATCTCTGTGACTTAAAAGAAGTGGCTGAAGGTGACGAAGTCTTGGAATAAAGTATCAGAATAAATCATTATATATATCTTTCTTACACGCATTAATTGTATTTAAAAATAATGTCATATAATATATAATCCGTGCAAGGTTGCACATACTATGTTGGCTTCATCCCATAATATGTGGAAGCTTCATCTTTGTAAGACAAGGGAATGCAGGAAACGCTTCTCTCATTTGTTATTATTTAATAAATACAACTCATCGTAAACATAAATAATTCCATCGGCTTCAAAATATAATTAATGATGCAATGGACTATATACAAATCCCATATAAGAGTAGAGCCTACGATAGAATGAATTTAACCTATTGGTAAAGAAATTGTTAATGATCAGAATTGGAGTAATCAGCCAACGCTTGGGATTACCCTAAATTCTTGGGATAATGTCTCCATATTTCTAGGAACCCCAATTTGTAATAGTTTTAACAGTGTTCCATAAGAACATAATGGCGCAACAGTCTAGTTATAAAAAAAAGTCGTATAACACTTCTCGCTTCCAATGCCCACCTTCCAAGGCTATTTTGTTAATTCATCCTAACACGCTCGATAGTAAATATCAACAACATTCTTAATTCGGCATAGAAAACCAACTATTACTTTTCTCCAGCTTTGAGGCCGAATGCTTTATTTCTCGTCTGGAATCTCGGCCCTTGGAATATATATATTTTCTGTGCGTTGGTCGCACTTGGCGGCAATGCGTGATATCGTTAGAAGGAAGTCCGATAGCCGGTTTAAGTACGTTTGCGCTTCTTTGTCCAAAGAGCCCTCCCGCACTAAAGATGTTATATTTCTCTCCGCTCTTCTGCAAATAGTTCTGGCAACATGCAACGAAGCACAGGCCTTTCCACCTCCCTATTTTCAAAGGCATACCACTGGTTATACAAAAGTCTAGCTAGTGTTATTCATTATCTAGGGAACATTGGAGAGCTCTTTACTGGAATGATATAGTCTTCGGCAGGTGGTAACTGATTCGAGTACTCCAAGATCCATTCCTCAAGGTCCTTTGTATGTTTGTTTTCAAACGGTCTCGTATTTCCTGGGGTTGACTTTGATATAGCATGGCTAAGGTCGAAAAGTATCATCTGAACTCGCTTCAGTTTGTCGACATAGGGATGCTCGACTTTGCCGTCGCAAGCGAACTCTCTTGCTAAACCTATATACGATGACAGTTCGTCTGTTGCGCCAAGAGCATTGAAAACCATATCGTCCTTTGGCTTTGTATTACACCCATCTGCTATTGTTAAGCCAGAATCACTATCTCTTGAGAATCCAGTTGCCTCTGCTACATTAGATGTTGTATTGTTACTGCAATGGTAATTTCAATATCCATCATCCATCATGTGGAGAGATATTTAGAGAGTAAGAGGGAGAAAGACCGGGTAAACATGCTCGGGTCAATTATTGGATGGAGAACACTCGTTGCGCCTAACATTCTCATTCTTCATTTGATGAGCATTGTGTCAGGCTGGATATAGTATGCAATGGTTGTTGGTTATGGTGGAAACAGGAGAGCCTTACCTGTGTCGTAAGGCGCTCTGAACTGTCGGCTTATATATAAATAAAGTCCTTCTCCATGCACTTCGAACTAATTCCATGCTGATACGGTGAACTTTTCTGGTTTTTGTTGAGCCGACAAGCCCTTCCGGCCATAAAATTCCTCTAGGTTAAATGTAGCGCGACTGGCAATCGCCGATCTGCCGCACATTCTCTCTCTTCCATTGCTTGAGACTGCCTGAAACTGAAACCTGCGCGCCATCGCCAACTCTACCATTGATTTCTTTAAGTTCCGATCGGAGCAAACTCTTTGAATACTGCGATAACCTCCTGATCCGTACCTTCGGAGCAAATATGTATACTGCGTCGGGCACGAGAGAGGTTTTAACAACAGGTTTCGGTTAATGTTAAAACCTACGGTTTCCAATCGCAGCAATAACATTGCAGTCGTTATTGTGACTGAGAATTGAGAGAGTGGGTATTGTTAAACTTGGGATGGGGAGAGACATTATTTCTATAGATATCTGTATAGAGTATACGAAATTCTGCCAGAGGCGTATCCATCACCCCGATGGCTATTAATTTGCCATTCCTTTTGGAAATTGACACAAGCAAAGTGACTTTAGCAGTGTTTAGCAAATTCAGGCCCTCTTCACAGGGCGTACTTTTACACACTCCTATATTAACATACCATGCTGGTAAGAGCTTAAAGCTCAGGAAAGCAGCACAATAATTGGCATCGCGGCACTCAGTTCTGCTCAGAAATACACATATATAGAATTGATATGTAGTTGCTCCTTTATATTACATTGGTAAGCGCTATATTCATGGTGCACAATTCATCTTTGCGTGATCGAGTAACTGGATGTTTCAAATACATTAAACACTGGTAACAAGTATATTACATTAACCGTATATTATATGCATCGGTTCTGTGTGAGCGATTCATTTGATTTACAGTAGCTAGTGCCGTAATATCGGGATTCGAGGTATATTCGCTCTATGCTATATTCGCTTCCTTTATCCATCGCTCTTACAGCTGGCTGAATGACTATAATCGCGACTCGGTTTAAAAATGACTGTTAGTGCGACATGTATTATTAGCAATCGTCATTTTAGTCCCCTAGGTTCATCTTCTCCTGCAATATTTGGTAGTAACAAGCCTGTGGAAGAATGCAAATTAGTAACAGAGAAAAGCGTGCTTTGATTAAAGGCTTCAGAGAATTTATCGGATGCGCCAAGTGAACGAAACTTATACCTTAAGAGTAGTAAACATAATCCCAAGCTCTCCATTTTGCAAGTAGGGTTCCATAAAGTCCTCGATAAAATGAATTTCACTGCCTAACTGCAATACACTCGCGCGCACCACAACAAAACAGAATACTGGAAATAATTCATCCATTGTCCATAGATAGGAAGAGCCCAGTTGTTTTTGTACTGCCTGGAGGAGAATGGAAAAGAGAATTAGTATTTAAAAGATGGTGCGCAACGGCTACCTGTCACGGCCACAAACACATCTCTAGTTAAGCCGACCCACCTGTGTCATTTGTTCAAATGTATTCCTAACAACTAATAACTTTTCTAATGGCGAAAACGTTGTTTTCAATTGTTGTAACGTCTCGATCGCGTCACTGAAAAACGGTTCACTTTGGTATGCCATTGCATTGTCCCCTACGCTAATTATATTAGCGTTCTTCCAGAATTTTCTAAAATTTTATGAGAAACTTGCATTATTCCCCACTGCCGCCTATTGGTTCTATCAGTTGGCATTCTAGTGTTTACTGGACTGTATCTGGATCTTACTGATCGATGTCTAAGAAGGCCATTAGAGTAATATCCGGTTGTTTATTCCACTTTATTAATCTCTCCCAGTAAGCGTCGTCCTCTTTTTTATTGTGCAAGGCATATAATACAAAAAGGGCCGAATGTACGCGGGGTAACAAGATTGGATGAAGAATGGCAGCGGCGCTTATGACTTGTCTGTGAAAAATGGATGGAAATGTTACTTCTTTCCTCCTCGTTACGACTGTTAAAGCTGACCACGAAATGCTTGCATACCCTTCTTGGTCGAGGTCAGCCTCCAATACGTATTCCTTTCCACCTCGTGGTAGTGCCGGGAATAGTAGCATCACAATCTCATATATTCTCGATGTAATACTGTGCAGTTCTAACACCGCATGGCTGAGTAATAAAGGGTGGACTCTAACACCTCCGTAAGTAGCTGTATAGACCGTTGCGACTTCGCTCAATAACGCTCCTAAAGGATGATGCGAACTTTCGAATGCCTTGATTAAATACTTATGAATCTCATTGTATGTCTCGGGAGTAAGCTTGTCTCGGCCGAAGCATGGTATTTTGTCCAGGTAATCGATACTCTCGTTATCCTTATCTTTATTAACCGATGAATTTGCCAATGTTTTTCTTCGTTGCAATGTTTTTTGATGGGATTTTGTTATTATGCTAGCCACATTCTGCCATATTCTTTGCGTTTCTGCAGATTTGTCATTTACAGAGGCGGCTTTAATGCCAGGTTCAGGTACACCGAGTTGTAGGTAACATTGTCGAAATATCGCTTTCCACTTTTGATCTGGTGATACACATAGCTTACCGAACGATCTGCACGATGTAGGAATAAATTAGTGGCTTGATAAAACTGTGGCTTTCAAACAAGAAATTCTTTCCCTTACGTCGGTTTCGAATTGTTTTGTACATTCCCCCCCGACTTGTTCATGTGCAACGTCGCTATAACTTTAACACCTTCGTTCCAAGCACCATTCATATTTCCTTCCAGTCTTTCTCCGCTACGAAATGTCAGTGTGCCTTTCCCGTAAAAGATGCCGGCTGACTTGAACTCACCCTCATAATGAGTGCCATCCTCGAATACCATGACACCGTGCCCCTTCAATATATATAGAGAGATTAACGGTACATTTAAATCATTACGAGCAACTTACGTGAAAGACGAATATGTCCGATAAATGGCTACCGTTAAAACATCTTGTGTGAATACACCCTCATAATAAATGCCGTCCAATGTGACGATTAATCCGCAACCGTGCTTCATACCATTACTCCAAGATCCCAAATACTTTTCCCCTGCAATGTACAAATAGATCGCGAGCTGCTTATATATTTACAACGATAGAGAGATATTTAGTGGCATTCTAGAAACCTGTCATAATATCATCCATAATTCCATAGCCCTGCTTTACACCGGCAGCCCATTCTCCGATATAGACGGAAGCAATGGTCGCCATAAAGTGGCCCTCTTTCTTTACCCCGTGACCATGTGGCAAACCATCTTTGAAGTAGCCTTCATAAAGGTCCCCGTTAGAATATCTGTTAGGTAAAAGAAGAATTTCCTTCTTATAGGAATCTCTGTATGCATATAACAAGTGTGTAGTTTTTATCGAACGGACTCACTTCATTGTACCATATCCATTTTGCTGGCCATCTTTCCATTGACCCTCGTACACCCCTTGAGATGGGATTTCCATTCTACCATTACCATGAATGACTCCTTTATGGAACTGGCCGACATAGATACGACCGTCTGACCACACGAATTTCCCGGAACCATGTGGCTTGCCATTTAACCAGCGTCCTATTGTATAGAAGAGCAGCTACATTAATAGGCGAACTGCAGCACAACTTCCAGCTCTTATTTACGCACCGCTATATTTTGCGTCCTTGTAAATGCTGTGCTTTGTAAAAGAGAATGAACTAGAGCGGACCACCGGTGGCAAGGGTCCCAAAACCCTTTGCAAGCTATTTCTGATACTGCTTTGTAGTGCTTGTAACCATTCGTTACGTTCCGGTGGTGTTGGGGTATATAAAACGAAGGCCTCCTCGGGTGCAATTACTGATATGACATTCTAAAATGAGGCAAATACAAGTTTTAAAAACGTCCACCTCTCCATTACATTCTTTACTAGTTTTACGTTTATTCCCTCATGCAAAGGGCGAGGCATACTTGTATCGAATCTGTATCTGAAAGTGGTTCGACCCACAATGTTTTCAGAGGATGAACAGTATGCGTTGCGCCAGCAACATGAATAAATACGTCGTTTAACAGAATGAACCAGTGAGAGGTGAAACGGCCTGAATTTAAAATTGACAGGGGATTGCTTCGAGACTCTCGAATAAGCCTTCTGTCTGGAGATCTCAAGAATTCAGCGATCTTCCCAGAGTTATCCCAGAAGTGCTTGGTCGCTTCCGCTTCTTTCAGGCGCTTCTCCTGTTCATCGCACAGCTGTCTCCATTTTACCATGGCTTCTTGCAATTTCTCGCTACCCGCCCGCGTAGAACTGCACTTCAGCAAAGTCGCGATCATGCTTTCGTATCTATTGGAATATATGCACATCGTGTGGTATTAAGCTTCACTTGTAAACAATTACAACTTTCCTTCAGAGAATTCTTATGCTTACCCGTGCAATTTATGCAGCGGATGTTGCAACGCCATGGCAATAACGAGTTCGTTCATTACTTTTTTTATTGTCTCATTGTGTCGAAGCTTGTCCATAAATAAATTTGATATGACTTGCGGCACTTCAATGAGTTTCGCAATGTAGGCGAACCCACCAAGAGAAATAACATCACAGACTGCATTCAAGTAGTACTTATATACAGTAGTATACTCTTCGATACTGGCAACTGCTGTTACCTCGTATGCTTCTCCAACATGATTAGAATACTCCAATAAACTTATCACATTCAATACATTAAAACTCAGCAAGTCCGTATAACATTTGCACAAAGTTTCATAGACATTGGACTCCTGGGTAGCACCACCCTTTTTCTGGAATGGTTTTATCAGGTTTTGGTAAATGACCAACATCTCCTCTAGCAGAATTTGATCAGTGGCCAATTCCTCAGAAATATTTATTGCAGATTTATTTATCACAGAACAACAGCTGTATTGGCCAGAACTAAAAATCTCCTTTGGACTATGCTCTTTCTCTGTCTGGATGTCCAAATGAAACATTTCACCAGGTTTACTGCACACACAAATTTCTTTCTGTATATACTGCCTATTATAGACTGACTATGTGCTAACACCTATCCACCCACCTCATGGTACCATCTCTACCATGACCGACACTTACCTGGACTTTCCTATAAAGTATAAACCATGGTACATCATAATTAAGCTATGAAAATCACCAGCCGCTATATCCTTTGCTCTTTCGTTTAGCGATAGCTGAGTCGTAAATAATTGGGGCGCACTATGATGAGCTACCGAATCTAACGACACTTGCTTGTGATTATTTCTACCCCAAGCAAAAACTCTGCCATCCGGAGTTAAGGCTAAGATATGGAATGCACCACAGGCTATCTTTCTAATGCCAGTGTTATTGAATTTGGCTACTAGGACAGGCCTCTGCCTTCTTATCGTGTCTCCTGTGCCTAACTGACCATGCTCCTTGTCACCCCAGACCCATAATTCGGAGGATAAAATGTCGCTGCCAGTATGAACCAACAGATTGATTCTTTCGCTCAAGCCTTCCTGCGATAATTCATGCTCCGAAGATCCCGTGCTCGACGACCATGGCAACTCTTCGCATCTTAAACTCAATGTCAAGCTTGTATTAGCAGCTTTTAAAGCATCTTCCCCGGACTCTGCCACATTTTCCCCACTCTCATCTCTGTACTCATTGATGTCCGAACTTCCACTCATGTGTCTCGATAAGGTGACTACCCTGCCCCCTACATTCTTTACTCCCTCATAAACCAGATTGGCCATGTTCGATACGTTCTGCTTTATTAATCGTGTCGGCTTCTCTGCTGCTTCCAGAGGTACATCATCGTTGGTACTACCATAGGACGAGACCCAAGATAGCTGTCTAGTTAAGAACTGCCGTGCTGCCTCTGTATTTATAAAAATAACATTCTTCTTTTCCTCTTTATCCGCCGGGTCGGCACTGTTCCTTGAACAATTATCCTCATTCTCAAGCAGATCGCTTGTACTCTGCCTTTTAGGTAGGTCCGAAGACACGCCATCGGATTCCCGTGTTCCAATCGGAAGAGTATTGATGGAACTTATGGAATGAGCTTGGCTCAGTTGGTGGACTTGCAATGGGCAGGTGTCGGTCGGTAAACTGCCAGGATTTAAGACATTACTGAGACACTGAGGACAAGAGTCTACAAAGACCTCCCCTTCGGCCTCGTTCTCGCTGTCTGTGTCATCCTTTAGGGCCTTTGCTGTCTTTCTCCCAACAATCACGTAAAAGTTGTTGCCGCACGCGACTCTCGAAATTCTTCTGTCCTCGAAGAATGTCACTTTCTTAGGCGTTCTAGTGCTAATATCTATCTCAGGTTGCTCCCCGCTAGCCCAGAGTTCTCCACTCTCTGTTACAAATAGTATAGCTTCGTCACTCACTGCTATTGACTTCACCTTGATAGCTTCGTTCCCCTCCTTATAGCCGTGACTACAGCACCTGATGTCCTGCTCGAGTATTATTCTATCCAGGATAGTAAGGTCCACCGGATTCAATTTTAACACATGCCCATTATTGTCGACGATGAAGAGGTACTTCGAATTGGATGCAATATCAATGACAGTGAGTCCAGCCTTTTTTAGGCTCACTTCGAGGCAGGCCTTTTCCGAAAGCATTACTTCACCATGGTACAAGTGATTGGTGCTGGTCACCAGGAAAATGTGGTCCTTGACAGTGGCCAACCGGCATACAACACCGCTCGGCTCTTCCGCAAAAGTGAAGGACAGTTTATCAACACCCCTCCATAAGTGCAAGAACCTCTCCATCTTGGAGACTTGAACCCGAGAGATAAATCAGTTTGCATAACCCAGGACAGGATCGCCCTCGGAACCTTTGATCAACGTTCTGCAAATCTCGGCCCTCTCTTCGTCATGTTATCTGGGAGCGCACTTGTTTCAGCGAATCTTCCTTGGTGCGCCCTTCACTGATTTTACATACTATCATCTTTGAGAGTGATATTTCTTTGTTAGAGCCTCGACCACTGTCAGATCATCCGAATGCAATAATAACAGCAACACCAACATCGAATGACGTTACAGCGACTCCTCATATTACATCTATCTCACCTATCACAAACCTATCATTCACTATCACCTATGTACGTCCTACACCTATACGTATCAGCTGATCAGTTCCGATTGGCCTGCTCCTCTGGTTCACCTGGTGCAGGTGCACCTTCCTTATTCCTTCGATCTGAGTAGCGGTTCGATAACCAAAATCTGTCACTCCCATGCATTCCTATCTATTCCTTAATGCCCACCCATTTGCACCCTTCCCACTTATTCCCATCATCAAACTCCAACTCTCTCAGCAATACCACTATTTACAATGTATACATACTACATTGTACTTAAAACATATGTACTACTGATGGTACATAAGTCCTCTAATAAGTATATTAGTAAAATACATCTAAGTATGTACTACTTAGCAAAGTATATACGAGAACCATCATCCATATTAGTTTCTTGCATTTTCTAGCCGATTCCTTAATTGTTGCTTTTCTTCTTATACTGTCAATTTTCAAGTAGCGCGCCATCAACTTTCGTGGCCTATTGGATGAGTGTTTCTAGCCGTGTGGGCCGGGTGGGCCGGCTGGTAATACCCGGCCCGGAGTGGGCCAAAGCACGGACCAATGAACGACACCCACGATCCAAGCATAGCAAGCATATACTACTGATGCTGCTGATGTCCACTCATGTTTGTTGTAACCAGTTGTAACGCCTGCTAGAATGGCAGCGATAAAGTTAATTTTCTCTTTGTACATCAATTTAATAATATCGGTGATTTTAGCATATGCTGGGTAAGGAAAGATGTAAATAGTGTCGGTGTCTGTTTCTGTCAATTTCGCTCAACTATCATCTCCTGTACCAATAGGCAGGAGCCATTGGTTATGAATGAGCGAGCTACTATTTGAAAGCATGCATAGAGATAAATGTCTGTCAATCGTCAATTGTCAATAGAATTGACAGAAGAAGCAGCCAGATCTTATGATGAGAGGGCACAAGCTAGAATCTAATGGTGACATATTTTAGGAGGGATTTCTATGCGATCCTTGGTGTTCCACATAGTGCGAGCCAACATGCCATCAAGAAGGCATATAGGAAATTAGCCAAAGAGTTACATCCCGATAAGAATAAGGATGATCCGGATGCTTCGCAGAAGTTCCAAGATTTAGGAGCAGCGTACGAAGTGCTCTCGGATAATGAGAAAAGAGAAATCTATGACAAATGTGGAGAGGATTGCCTGAAAAAGGATGGCATGATGAACAATGCTGATCCTTTTGCCAGCTTCTTCGGGGACTTCAGCTTTCATTTTGGTGGTGGTGCACAACAGCAACACGAAACTCCTAAAGGGGCCAATATAGTCATGGATCTAGTAGTTACGCTAGAAGAATTATATAGCGGAAATTTCATTGAGGTAGGCTTTTACAAGCTAGATTCTTATTCATGTACTATAACGTATATCCTTCTTCTAGATAACAAGAAATAAGCCTGTTATGAAGCCTGCAAAGGGCACCAGGAAGTGTAACTGTAGACAAGAGCTTGTTACAAGAAACTTAGGTAATGGTAGATTCCAAATGACTCAGCAATCGGTTTGTTCCGAGTGTCCAAATGTCAAATTTGTCACCGAGGAGAGAATTTTGGAAGTGGAAGTTGAGCCTGGTATGGTAGATGGGCAAGAGACAAAGTTCACGGCTGAGGGCGAGCCACACATCGATGGTGAACCGGGTGACTTGATTTTAAGGTGAGATCCTCTTTGTACTTTGTTATACAGCCAATGTTAACTTTTTTCGTACATATTATTTACAGAATACAAACGCAACCTCATCCAGTCTTTGAAAGGGTGGGTGATGATCTGTACACAAATGTAAGCGTATCCTTACAAGATGCCCTGGTAGGGTTTACAATGGAAATCACTCACCTAGATGGTCACAAAGTCACTATTCAAAGGGATAAAATTACAAAACCAGGTGCCCGAATTCGGAAAAAGGGAGAGGGCATGCCGAATTATGATAATAATAATTTACATGGCACTCTGTACATTACATTCGATATTGTATTCCCCGAAACAGAGTTGACTAATGAAGAAAAGGATGGTGAGTGTCGCTTTTCTCTTTACTTGTCCTTGTCTAGATGACATGCCTTACTGCTGTTGATCTTAATGAGAAATGGGTTTCAGATATAAGGAAGCTGCTACATCAAGCATCTGCGAATAGAATATATAATGGGATAAGAGGAAATTAGAAGTGGAAAATCGGTGTGTATGTGGAAAGTGACATTGTATGTTTCTACTATGAGTGATTCTTGCTTCACACGGTGGATACCAACAGGTTTGGTAACCATTTTGTAGGCCAGATTAGGGAAACGCGGCACAGTAGAAAGAATGCCGCTTGGAAGTGGAGCGAAGATTCGATATGGGTTACTTGAATAATATATGTTAATTTATCTGTAAAATGCATGCATGATTGCGCGAATGTCCTAAACGAATAAAGAATTTTGCATTTTCGCAAGTGGGAGAAAGAAAGGATATTTGGTGAATTTCTTTTCCAGCAACCATGTAGTATAGAACAAAAATGTTGGATGTCTGCTGTATCGTGTACGGTTCTACAACTTACACGAAAACGCTCAAAAAGATATGCTTTTGTAAAAAATCTTGACGGTTCTATCATTTTTTAAGTGTACCGTGTGCCTTTTATTCATTATCTACAATTATTTATACGGGCCCCGATCTAGCATACGTGCAGAAAATAGGACCTGTTGGAAAAAGAAAATGACCATATCTTTATTGTACCTTTCTTGTGCATATAATGTCTAGTATGTACTAGATACATACACATCGCATCGAATTTCTTCGATGTAAGTCACTAAGGAAGATGCAAAGGCGCGCTAGCGTTGTTTTGCACCTTTTCAGATTTCGCTGCACTTTAGCGGAAGTTAAATTAACAATGTCTCACGCATCGTTATCGAGACCTAAGAACATTTCGCGTGTTAGGCCAATTTTCAATAAGTATCTCACTACTATTTGCCCATTTTGATATGTGACGCTTTCAAGTTGCACGCACCTCTGTATGATACACAATTTTCTCACATACTCGGATCTTTGAGCAGGTAAAATTCAGCGCGTTAACGACAGTTGGAAAGATTCCAATTCTCATGGCTTTCCGATTCGATTCTGAATCAAGACAGAACTTTACAGAACCTCGCTGATCTAGAAGTAGTATACGCATATACTTATCTATTTCTTGAGATGAGTACGGAACGTTAAATGCAGCTACATATTGGTATTTAAGAGACCACAATAAAGTGCCGGATAGTTGGATATGTGACGCACAAGATATGTAACTTTACACTTCTGGATTCTTTTGTTAGGTTTTGGACAAGTCTTGTTTGGTCTTGTCCCGTAGAGAGAGAGGGAGTGAGAGGGGTGGTGGTAGCAGCAGCTTTCAAGGAAAGATGGGATTTTCTCAGGGAGTAGGTAAAAAGATGAAGGCTTGTTAGAGTAGGCAAGAATAAAGCTGGCTTCATTGTCAGCCTGATATGAAGTAACGAAGGGGCGAGATACATGCTGGTCTTCCTTAGAGGCAATAGCAATATAGGCGCATGTGGAATTCCTCGACGCAGGCACTCTGCTTACCGTAGGCATTCAATCGACTGACTGAGCCAACTAACTCTTTGGCCTTATCGTCCTTCCTGTACCGGATGGAGCCCTCGAATACTGCATCGCCTGGTTCGGTTACCAAAGTAACGGTATAATCAATCAAAGAAGTGCCGTTACTCTTGTCCATCCAGGCTTTTGCATTCTTAATCCCCTTCAAGCTGAGTACAGCGCATTGCGCGTACTTTTGCAGCAACTTATTTAGTTCAGCTACGAGATAATTGGCACTCTCCTGAAGGCCAGGATCATCGAGGGCGATATCAGTGCTTGCATGGCACATGCACCAGTGGCTTGATATGCCGGCGGAAGAGCAAGTTCTGTCGTCAGGAACCGGTAGGAACCAACTGATTCCGCGGGGAGTTTGCTGCTGTTCACTGGACAATTGGGCCGCGCGTCTCCGAAGCAGTGTGTCTTGCAACGAATGAGGGTTCAATAGATCGAGCATGGTTTCGTGAAGATCGAAAGGCGTGGTTAAGCTACGCGCGTTCCCGCGCAAATTCGTCCAGGCTATCCGATAGGTGTCCCTCCACCATTGAGGAAGAACAAGAAAGACAAAGGGAAGACTGTCCTCCATTCGACCCTGATAGGTCTGGCGAAACTCACCCCATCGCATCCCGTGATCGCTCATCACGATTAAGGCGGTCTTGTTCAACAAGCCCTCCTGCGAAAGATGGAGAACCAGCTCCTGGTACGAGCCATCCCCCAACTGGGGGTAGTTGAGAAAATCATGTGTTAAGCTGGCCTGCCAGAACAGAGCAAAATAGGGGTCTGAGGCGAATTGAGTAGCCGCTTTCCGAGCATAAGCTAGAAGGTTCTCGTAAGTCTTGCGTGTTCCAACGCAAAGGTTAGCGTTTAGTTTGCATGTGTTGCCTATGTCGCGCTCGGATGCGACGCAGAATGGTCTGAGGTAATAGTCAGTCGGTTGGTTGCGGAAACCTGGCTTCAAGTAGTTAAAGGTTGTCATTTCACATGCATCTTCACCGAAAATCGTACGATATCCAGCTTCACTGAAATTCTTCCATATAAACGGACACTCGTCGAATGTCTTTTTCTTATTCTGCCAGCAGACTTCTTGCATCTCTTCTTGGGAGAGTCCCGTTAACACTGGCACCAAGTTGGGATATGTGTTGTCAGCTACCTTGGTGTAACCCAACATTTCAACAGCACCCACCGTTTGCAAGGCTTTCGCTGTCTTTGGCATCATTCGATGAAAGTTTAGCCTGGAAACCGAGTCCAATCCTATTATTAAGACGCTCAGGTGGTCCTCTTTCTTTCTGGCAGCATACGCTTCCCGGCATCGTTCCTCGATCGCAGTCTTCCGTGGCAGGAAGGCGTGATAATCCTTGTATACGATCTCATTCTTTAGCGAACACTCGATTTTTATGAATTCCGCGGCCACCCTCTGTGTCTGGTTGAAGGCTGTGCAATTGCTGTCATACCTAAAACGAAGGGGAGATAATATATTTTTCCTGGCACTTGTCTCAAGAATCGAGATGGCTAGAGGCCGTGATTCCTTCATGTGTTTGGGCTATCGCTTCATTCTTTCTAGAGCACACTCTATTTTCAGGCAGATTTTATGATACAATGACAGATTTGATCACTACGATCCATCTAAAGCGCATCTACATACTTTCAGCAGCAATCAGGATAGGGAAGCCCTCTCAAGGCGAAAGACTTGATGATTAGTCATTAGTGTATTTCTATCATGTCACGAAGTTATTAATGTTATCTTACTGACGTAACGGCACTGTCTTCATGGGGGGACCGCCAGAATTTCCGCCAGCAGCAATCGATCTCCTGGTCACTCTTATAAAAGTGATGTCGTGCGTTTGGATTTAGAAAGATGCTCGTAATGTTTGAGTCGACCAGTGGCAAGTGAGAACCGTGATCACAAACCAGTGGCTCCTCCTTGTGCATGAAACGCTTTGTCTTTGGATCGAAAGGGTCAAATCCTGGTATTCGGCAACCCTTGTTTAGCACTAAGTAACCCGATGTGACCACCGGTGTGAAATACGGCTTTAGCTCTGCGTAGCTCTCTGAAAAGGGAGACAATTCCAACAGGTCGGAAGAATGCGCTCTTCTTTTCATCTTCATCTTTCGGCATGAATGCAACTACCCTACATTATAGCCCATTATCAGATAAGATACACACGTAACTATATCGATATACTCAATACAGATAGAATGGACTTTCAGCGTTGAAAGCGTGGCAAAGCGTGGCAAAGCGTTGCAAGCGTTGATTACTCTTATTCGATATCACAGACTGGCTGAAATCGTGCCGTGCCGTGCCGTGCCGTGCCGTGCCGTGCCGTGCCGTGCCGTGCCGTGCCGTGCCGTGCCGTGCCGTGCAGTGCAGTGCCGTGCCGTGCCACGAACCATCATTCTTCCACGATTATTCTATTAATCCAACTATCAGCTCTATGACCACCAGCTCCCCTGGCCCTCTCTTCTCAAGCCCTGCCGCATTCTTCTTCCATACAAATTCAATAGGATTCAATTGACTTTTCACTCACTTTTCCTTTATCACTGCCAGACTCGAGGAGGTTTTATTGAGATAGCGAGTCGCTCTTTTTTATTGGCCCTATCTCTACCTACGTATGTACTTACATCAAACACTACTACTATTTACCATACACCACATTTCCCTTACCTTGGCCTGACATTTTCTCTATGTTATCAAAATGTCGAATTCCAAATTGGCCGGCACTGTACGTATTAATCACAAGTAAGGAAGTCAATAGGAAAATCAGAATCACTATCATCCATCGCTGCAATCGTAGGCCAGTTTTCTGTAAGTGTGAGTCAAGTGCGGAGTCCGCAAATTGCTGCCCATCTTCCAGCAGCTTGTACCCACCGCGGAACACCACCTGTGATAGTAGGGCAGATAGCAGCCGATATTTATCTAATTGGAAACCTCATTCGCGTCGCTCTTATCCAAATGAATCTTGGCATTTTCCTGATTGGCAATTTCCTTACCTTCTTCCCGGGACACTTTTCGCGCATACCAGAGCAGTCAGTGACACGTCAAGCAAATCCGGCTGACCAAAGTTTATTGAGCTAGTTAAAGTATACATCCTCCTCTGGTCAATCTTATCGTAATGCTGATTTCATCGTCATTGATACGATTCTTATCAAACTGCAATTAAACATCAAACTAAGCTGTCCAAGAGGGAAGACCGGGCCATGCCGGGCCGAGCCAGGCCGGGCCGAGCCGGGTCTATGCCGAGGCCGCATCAATCGCTCCTCCAGCGAATTCGAACAGTAATTGTTATTGTCTTCTGGTTATACGTTGCCATATGGCCTGCCGAGTGGGCGTCACATCGCCTCAGGCCCTCCTCTCCTCCAGAGTCTCATTCTATCGCTTTTAGTAATCAAAGCAATTGGATTGCAACTCAATCTCAACTAACTTTAACACTTCCCCTTTGATTCATTAACCCCTATTGATTGTCGATTGTGTTGGGGGCCTCTTCACTTTTCGCACTTGAACTGCCAGTTCATACGGTTCATACTAGCCACCCCGCTAGCTACTTTGAAGTTCCGCTCCAGCCAGCACTTTCCCTCGCTGCTCCGTCTCTCGACTATCCCTGTTCGTCATTCTTTTCGGCTACGATCAACTGTTCCGCTTTAAAAACGTATCTCGACCTACAATAACCCTCTATACCTTTCTTTAAACCTTCTTCATTTATACTTGGAAGGAGAAGGCACTTCTTCTTAGAATTCTCCTTAATAGCCGCTAGTATTAAAAGTCCGCTTTTTCCTCCACTCGATTAACAATAACGATAACATCTACCTTGGTTTTGCAGATCTACGACCGGCGTTCTGGCCGCTGCACAGGCATATTAGTTCTGATCCGATCATCATTCGATCCTCATCGATCGGCCTGGAACTGGTCGAGGGCCGTAATCCATCACTCAATTGTTCCAATTATTTATTATTCATCGAATAGCCATCCTGGCTACTCCCAACTGGAAAGTTATCCTAGCGCAATATTCTCCATTCGATTGTAAGTCTGTTAGAGTTGCTTCGTTTTTGGCATCATTAATGCAAGTATGTACCTTGGAGAATGAGGCGGCCCATCGCTTCAAAGTCATCATATCGGACAGAGAATAGCAGGGGCGCGACGATATATTTATATACTGGATGCTGGAAAATCCCTTTCCTGTTCAGCCTGCATTTCTTTTCCTATAAACTCGAAGCGTTCCTCTCTCCTTTTGGCCTGCTCCCAAGTCATTAGCCATTCTCCCACTCGTAATGAACACGCTACTCTGCCTGGTCATTGTTAAATATCGAATATGAATTGAAGAAAACCCAAAGGATAAAGCACCGCCGCGAACTTTACATCGTTGCTTTTCTCAATCCAACTAGTTTTAAGCTGCTCTCCACATTACTTCACTAGATACCAAGGGAATTTTCTTAGTTCCAAATTCATTGGCGACATTCTAATTATGCCGTTGAATCTCGACAGATAGCCCGACACTTTCTCTCATCGATGCACGTAACAGATTAACAGAACGTGTGTCTGCCAATTCTAGAGCTGGACCGAACTCGGCTCATTGGTAACTGGGCTCGGTGGGCACGAATCCTGGTCTTGGCTTGTTCGATCTTGAAATCGCCTCTGGAATCTCTCAATTCCTCCCCCGTAACGTTCATTCAATGTATTATGGACACGTGGCTCTACTACCACTTGCGGCAATCACTTTCTTCAGGAATCTTACTTATGACATTGTAGAAGTAGAGAGATATGAAGGCTCGCATCGGAACTAGGGTGAAATGACTTAAGGGAGGGCTAGTGCCTCAGCCTCTTTCCCTCTCGTACGTGTAGCACCACGAGATTGGTAAGAGAGGGGAGCAGTGAAGGATGTTGCTGGGAATTGTTGCCGCTCATGGTCAATGAAAGTGCATAGGCCCGAGGCAATTGGAACTATGATCTCGGAATCGGGATCTGGATCTGGATCGGGATCGGGATCGGGAGCAGGTAACAGGATTAGTCGGGCGCGCGAACCTCGGATCGAATCCGGAGGAGCGAGATGCGAGTCGATTAAACGAATCGTGACCGAGAATCGCGAACAGAGCAGGGCAGGTCAGGGCAGAGCGGAGCGGAGCAGAGCAGAGCAAAGCAGAGCAGAGCTGAGCAAAGCAGAGCAGAGCAAAGCAGAGCTGAGGGCTGATGGACCTCTATCCTATCTGATCGATAGGGGTGAAAGTGCGGGAGCGCGGGCGCGGGCGCGCGCGCGCTCGTGCGTCTTTGAATCTTCAGGCAGTGACTTGACGATTATCAGTCATCTCAGCCTCCGTCGACGCTGATTAATTAGATGTAATAGAAATAACCATAGTTCAAATCTGTTAGAGTTTGCATACCTTATCTATGCTATGTACAACCTTTATGTGGTAGAGGCGAGTTAGCCTCGTGTGATTGTAAGTGATATATTCCTTTAATAATTGAGAAACGTTCTACACAATGTATGCATACTCCGAGTTATAATGGGATCTATCTTAGCAAATGACATTGGAAAACGTTTCGATAGTTGAAGTTGTTTTATTTTTCCACGTACATTTATTAGCCTATCGAAATAGTCAGATATACATAATAGTATGGCTCTATTGGATTCGGAAAGATTGCTACTTGTAAGAGAAGTATCGGTGTACGGGATCGAGCTATCGAACAAACTGATGGAAAGAGAAGCATATGTCCGATTAGCGCGGAAAGCGGAAGACAAAAATCATATAGTATATGGGAAAGAGACTCACCAATATTTCGCTTCCTTCGTGAAATCGCGATAACGATATAACGATAATATACGCCGCCATCGAGTGAGTGAAGGAATACATTGGGGGAGAAAAGAATTGGCAGAGTAAGATGAAGCGGATATGTCTATGTACATATAAATATCTCACATTCCCCTATATTGCGGTTAACTACTAAACTATGAGAAAGACTCCTCCTGAAGATCGTTCAACAGATTACATACTAACACCATCTTTCTCATCCATCTGAATTTCTTAAGCTAGTGAAGAGACAGATATTGTCCAAGATAAAACTGCATTCCCGCTGACATCTCAACGCTTTCCCCAACAGTCTCTTTAGACCCGTTATGCACAAGTACAACAGCCTCCGGGAGAATAAGAGGGAAGGCGTGGAGACGCATGAGCTTGGCAGTAGGGAACACATTAATAAATCGGAAATGTTGATCGAAAGTTAACATTCTGATTCATGTTCCAGCTAGCAGATATCCTCTTTAAATTGGACACCGTCGAAAAATCGTCGCAGCCCGTTGTTGCTTTGAAAATAGCTGAATTAGCACCGCGACATTCGCGTCTTTCTTTCCCAGCCTCGCATTTCTATAGGCTCTACTCTGTCGTATTAAAAATTAGTTTACGTAAATGAAATGTCAAACACTGATTCTTATCCTTAACGAAGCGGTAAAATGTACGCAGACTATGATACGTTGGATGTGATGTGAGATTATGCTAGCTGCTAGAGCACACGTATATCAATGTACACATACTTTTCTGTGTAATCGCAAGCGGACGAAGGACGAATAAAAGTGGCTTTATGAAGAAGTAATACACATATGTACATTTCATCGCAGCAAATTTGAGCGTTTAAGAATGAAAAGCAGTAATTTTGTCCGTGAACTTATTGCACTGGTGCACCCCACTACACTTAAATGAACCAATAACACTTTAGGCAATCCCTTTCTTCTCACAGACAATTAACATCCATTCTATATGCACTCATGAATAACATTCGATTAGACTGAGGATAATAGGAATACATTAGGTCGCGAAATAATCAAACTCTGCCATCATGCTACAGTAAATTGTTCAGTTCCAAGTCAGGACCGTTCGGTTGAATGATGCTATTTGAGGAATACTCATAAGAATCATCTGGTTCACTTTTCCCCTGGATCTTTATGGCAACTGGATTATTATTAGGCAACAGGCCACTCGTCTGATTGCAGACTTGGTTGGCCGGCCCGTCCTCTTCCTTTACTTCTTCCTTCACTGTAAAGGCCTGCTTGCGAGATTTCGGCTCCCGCTTTGGCTCTGTTCTTTCCCTTTCGTACATAAAGGTTTTTCGTTTCCTCCTCATAGGTTTGCATACTTTCTTATAAAGTACGTTCATCTCCTTTATCCTGCTCGTTGGTATTGTCCAGTCCATCTCTTTGGACGTTGTGTCGGAATTCCGCGTCGGATCCACACTACTTTCGTACTCGGGTATTTCAAGCCCCAATTTCTTCATAACACTTATCATAATCTCATCGACATTTCCATTAATTATTAAATCTGCCTTCTTGTCCTAGAATTTAACCAGTCTCTTATTTGCATGAAGAGAGCACACCAATTGAAAAACTGAACGCCTGTTAGACTATTTCTAACAGCAAAGCTACTGCTTTCGTCAAAGGTATGTCTTACATGCTTTGTAGGCTGTAGATTACAAATAACGAGTCTGCCCCCATATTTTTTCGTGTACAGTGGCAAATTGCCACTGGGAATAACTTGCAGTGTTGTTCCCAAGCATATACTTAAGTCAGCAACGCTAGAAGATATCAGAAATCTTGTGAGGCATTACTGCTCCCCCACGAATCTAAGGATTATCATCAAGTCTTGGCTTGACCGGACCATTACCTAGAGTGTAAGTCAGATAATGTCAGGTCACTGTCAGGCAGATTGTGCTCCCAATCAAGAATAGTGTCGTGCATACGGCCACGACATGGCCTTCCACCTATCTGTTCAGATCTACAAACCGTGTCAAGTGACTTCTTCCCGACACTCTTTGTAGCAAAATTACGAATAAATTGTCTAAAAAATGATGACTAGTTTAGCTGAGTGTGTAATGTCGCTTCAATTAAATGGGTTATTAGAACAACATTCAATGCCAGCCCAGACCTGCCACATTTGTCGCATTGTTCGGTGAACATATTGCCGTGAAGTTCTGCCAAATATTGCCTCGGTATTCCAGACCTCAGATGGAGACCATCAATGTTTTGACTTATAATAAACTTTATTTTCTCTGAAATATTCAATTCCAATGTACAATGGATCCTGCGAGGGGATTGCTTTATCTATCTTTCTACTTACTGGCATCTACTAATTTCTTTAATGCCATGTGTGTTTTTGTGGGGACAGTATCGTCAAAAGATATATCCATCGCTGGTTTCAAACCCTTCTGCTCCAATGTCCAAACCCCATTTGTGCCCCTAATCATTCAAAAGCAAGGAATATGAACGGACATGCAAATGAACAAACCACTAACATACATTCCGATACTTTTGTAAACCTAGAATGGCACATTCCATTACACTGCCTGACTGCTCAACAGAGTAACAAGTAGGAGTTAACAAATAAAAAGGGATATATAGTATAGCTGTCAAAGAGCAAAACAATACCATGAATCAAATGAAATAGTAAAGAGGATATGCATTTCTTTTATTGATACGCGATTCTCCGTTGTCTTCATTCCGGACGCGAAAAAGGAAAAGCTCCGAATGCGGTAAAGAATCGGGAGAAATGTGGGGACGAAGGAAACAGTTGGCGCGCTTACGGTTTAATGGTGACCACGGGTGATTGCGATTTCCCGCTTGATTAATTGAAAAGAATCGACTAGTGGCGCTTTCGAATGGAGAAGTGGCTGTAGGGGATGATGGTCGGTGGGGTAGGCACGGCCAAGGGTTTAGGTCGGTACTGGCGGGAGGGCGAACACGATGCCCTCCCCCCTCCCGCCGGGGGGGGGGGAGGGAGATGGACCAGGATGGAGGGGAAGGGGGGGAGTGAGGAGGGCAGGGTGGGGAAGGGTGGGGGGGCCATCCCCCAATATGAGGGAAAAATTACAAACGATAATCACCGAAAATCTGGGATGCCAGCGGCAGTGCTGATACCGGCACCAGTATGGACAACAACATGACGTGCAGCTTGCATCCAATCGGCGAGTAAGCCACACTTTAGTCGCAATGCCTCCACGCTGTCGTATCTCTAAAAAAAGACAAGATATGGAAAGATCGCGTGAAATAAAGGGTGGTACATGTACGAGCTTCGTTCAGCTCCCGCCAAACAGTGTCTAAGGCGAAGGAGCTAAACAACAACAACCCGAGAGACAGAAGGGAGGGGGGTGCGTGTGTGATAAATGCAGGGAGAGAGAGAGAGAGAGAGAGAGAGAGAGAGAGAGAGAGAGAGAGAGAAGTTGGTATACGCTTTTACCTCCTCGAGGCCGAGCACCCCTTTGTTTTCATACTGCGAGAGGCCTTCAGCGTAACTGCATGACATTTTGACCGAGCCTCTTTTCACGAAAATCCACCTGGTGCTGGCCACTGGACGTTAGAATAGCCCAATCGTCTTTTTACATCGAAGGAAAGGAGCGTCTCGAGGAGTCTCTCGACACTTTTCGGTGGTCCGGTGCTAGCGAACAGCCATGCGTCCGGTAGTACGTAAACAATTTCCAAGTTAATGACCGCGTGCTGTTATGTTTATACGCTACCAATGATGATAAGTGATAGGAAACTCGAGATCCACTAAGAACGCATTCTCTGTTTTATAGACTGCACTGCATGCAATGAAATGGCACTTGAACAGAAAGAAGATAATAAACCTATGACGCTTGCGCCCTGATACCCCTTGGGAGAGGTATCTGGCCTTTGCTCGCCTTAGCAGGCCTTACTACTCTCTCACTCTCGCTCTCGCACTCTCCAAGCGCACCAAGCTCCAAGCTCCAAGCTTCGAGCCTCCGCCAGCTTCCGCCTTCCGCCACCCGCCACCGCCTCAGCTGCCAAGCACGAAGCCTCAACCTGAGTTTCTCGCGCCCATTCAATTCATGCATGAATCCGCAGCGCCTTCCTCCACGACAGAACAACGCTCCCGCCAAATCAGCGCTAGATTTGAAATCAACACCTTACTTACATCTCTCACACTCTTTCTCCAATTCCGACAAACATACGACAAACACACACACACACTATAACAGCTACTGTATGTATGTACAACTACCCACGATTATTAATAGAGACATAATCATTCTAGTTTCCACTACAGTCTTCTCATCCTCTATCTAATAATATTAAACATACTTATTCGCATCGAATCCGGTATAGCATCAGGACGCTAACGAATTTAATTTTGTTGCTAAAAAACATACAAAGAGGTTTGCCCACCACGCACTTTACACGCATTTTGCACGTATTATGTAAATACATGCACACATGTATACAGTATGGATGGCTGGCAGATGTACGCTTGGTCTTTTTAATATTCCGAGAAACAAAGGCACATATCTATCTACCTTTGGCAACAAAATATATAAGGTAGATTTATTACGCTGGGCTCTCAAGTATTTAGATCGTTTAGATTGGGAGCGTCGCCCGCCACTGCCCGCCACGGAGGGGTGGGCAACAGTGCGCTACGCAGAAGACCTTCCCTCTACTTCCGTCGCTCGTTTCATCCAGTAGATCCAGTGGATCCAGCGGATCCAGTGTGTACGATAGGTTTTGCCTCCTAGATAGTATATATCTTCTGTATCCACGGTTCGAGCTGGCCCGAGCTGATCCGAGCTAGCCCGAGACCAACCTCGACCCAGTCCGATCTACCCCTTGTTGTGTGTCATGGCGAACGATTAAATAAACAAATAGCTGGGGTCGGGAAAATGAGGGGTGTACGGAAAAAAAAGAAAGAACGCTAAGTAGTTGAGATTATTGCTACAACATACATAGTTAGGTTCGCGCGGAGTGCCACGTATGTAAATATTTATACTGGATCAACGAAAGCCAGTATATATACATATATTTGCTGGTTATAACTTGAAAGAGCTGGTGCTCGTGCTTCGTCTCGATCCAGTTCTCTTTTATACACTTAGCTATTCCTCATGCTTTTGGAACATGTGCAGTAAGAATAACTCGGCAGACGCCGCGATTCGTTACAACTTTTTCGACATACTCAGCGGGCGAAAGTTGTAAGTACCATTCTCATACCTTACATCTCTCAATAGGAGTGAGTTTCTCCATTGCTGGGATGACCCTGTCCTTTTTCGATACTTTCAGTCTTTCTTGCAATTATTTGAATCTTTTCTGTCAAGTTCTTTGAGCATTTCGTACTGACTTTCACCTATAAACAAAACAGTCCTGGTGGCTAATGTCCCTGTGTCCTGATATCTTACAAAAGCAGCTTCTTCCTGCAGCCAACTCTTTGTGGTTGATCAACTTTTCTTTAGTCCGACATATTGCAGCTTATTTAATATAACTTAGTTTACTCCAAGCGTGACATACCATGATACATACTCTCCCATTATTCTTTGGAGGTATCTGTAAGGAATCAACGTTTGCTAGTATAGGGGATGCGAATGACTACAAAGTTGTAACTTGTTGTTAGAAAATGAAAGAACTTGTGCATTCTTTTGGAAGCAGATTCCATTCTCATATTCTAGTGACATCTGCATTCAGTAGATTGTGCGGCGAATCTAAATTTCAAGTTGAAAACAAGTGCTGATCAGGTGGGATAAGCTAGTGAGTTGTAGTTGAAGCGTTTATCTGGCGCTGCGCAAAGTAGAAAGAAATCAAGTAAATAAAAGTATCAAATGTCGCGATAAGCGTTTGACAAGGCATAGTTTCGAGTAACCGCACTATCTCATCTACGTTCGCCGACTGATAGGTATTGCAACGATGTAAAGCACGGTTGTGTTACGTAGTTTCAAGCAACAAGTGGTCCCGCGACCATCTTTTGTCAGTTTCATCATCGGCTAACACGCGCGAGTTTTAATTCGACTCATTGTAAAGTGCGACAAATCGATTTTTCGCCTTCCTTTCAAAAAGCTTTCAAAATTCAAAGTAATACGTAAATTGAGCGTTGCTCCAAATGCTCAAGTCACGTTGATCGATGTGCGTGACGAACCAATTTTTTCGATCGTATTACTAAATAATCGACGTCAAGTTCCAATAGGGTGCTTCTATTTTTCAGCGGGATTATGGTGTGTACGACGATGAAAGGGGATCGTTAGTATGCTGGATAAGCGGCGGCTTCATGCCTTCGGTTCGCCGCAGTGCACCCTCGTCTTCGTGGCTGTTTTGGCACTGACTGGAGGCTTCTCGTTCTGGTTACGCATCGACGGTTCGGACTCTTCGACAGCGTACATCAGCGGCCTTTCCGCGCCGGGTTATCTTTTGATATTACCTGGCAACATTACCTCTGTACCTCAACCGTACTCGCTGACCGACCTTCCGCCCGATGACGAATCGACGCTCATTGACATCAAGGACTTTAGATTCACAATTAATCACGAGCCATGCAACAGATCGTACCCTTTGCTGTTGATGCTGGTACACTCGGCACCAGGGAACTTTCTTAAAAGAAATGTGATCAGGGAGACGTGGGGTCAACAGACCCCCAATGTGGCGCTCCTCTTCCTTGTCGGCTCGACCGAGGAGCATCAAACCAAACTCGAGGAAGAAGATAGAAAATACAAAGACTTGATACAAGGCAATTTCCTTGATGCTTATCGTAACATGACGTACAAGCACGTGATGGCATTGAAGTGGGCTACGTATTATTGTCCCAGTGAGTATTTTCACTCCCCCACCCTCTTACTCTTCGCCGTTCGCTCATTACTCAACAATCTTCATTTCCCGATACATCTTCACTGCAAGTATCAAGTGGTTGATCGACCATCTTATACTAAAGCATGTTTCCCTTGATTGTTGCAGGTACCAAGTATGTACTAAAATTAGACGACGATGTTTTTGTTCATACACCTGCTGTGCTGGATTTCTTGACCCGCGATTTATCACCCTGGGGTGCTAGACGCTTAATTCTTTGCGATCCGGTATCGACCGCCGTCGTGAAACGGTCCTGGCGTTCGAAATGGAGAGTGTCTCCTTTGGAGTACCCTGGCAGACACTATCCTGCCTACTGTGAAGGCTGGGCAATACTCTATTCTCCTGACAGCGTATTCCTTTTGTATCGCGAAGCTCAGAAAGAACCGTATTTCTGGATAGATGATGTACACATAACCGGGACTTTAGCTAGGAAAGTAAATATAACCCAGAACTCTTTACATTCTTTGGTGCTGAGTACTGCAACTATGCACGACCTTCTTTCAAATCCGAGCACACGACGGGAATTTTTATTTGGACCGCCAAACATGATTGAAGAGGATATAAGAGCCTTACAGAGTTATATTACTAAACAACGGCCTAGCAGTCCGAGCCTATTAAATTAATTGCTAAGCTACACACACACACACAGACACACACACATTTCTGATAGTAGCTGTTGAGCAACTATTACACACTACTTACACCAAATGATGTATGCTTAAGTACAATTCTGTTTTACAAATGTTCCATTTTTTCCATATTGTCTTAACATTCTACAACACTTTCAATGTATTAGGCGTTTAGTATTATTTTGATCAGTACTGTTCTCACCGATGATTTGTAGGAAAGATCAAGTAGAAAAGTTATTCCTGGGGTATTATACTCTTCACAGTGCAATCAGTTTTCATAATAATTTTTTGACGATCTATTGTTTCAGGAAGAATCACTGTTGAAAAGTGACTAAGTTGTGAAACATGACAGTCTTTCGATGTGGTATTAAACAATGTTTTGTAGTGTTAGAATGTAATCCCAAATCGAGGGTCCATGCATAAATAGACTAGAAAATGTGATGGGGATGTTTTATCTGCGGTAGCCAGCAACTATACTCATGAGTGTTTTTTGTGGCGCAATCTTTGTAAAAGCTTGTTCTACTCTATGCCTGGCAGTGCTCGTTGCAAGGCATCAATGTCATTAGGCATGCTTGTACTTAAGTAAAGGGGATCCTGTACTTATTAAGTTTCACTCCTGATTTTGACTATGCGTAACGCACAACTGTAAATTGGGACTGATCTTACATCGGGCGAAATGTGTTTCTGGCTACTTTTGTGCCAGAGCCAAATAGCTGAGCATGCAAATGCTTATTCATCAGTTGCCCATAGTCAAAGGTTTTCAAAACTTAATGTGAATATGTAACTTGGTGTACACGAAGTCCGCTTCGTAACTATCAATGGAACAAATTAAAACTCTAGGCATAACTTGAGGTTATATTTGAAGCGTACAAGTTAGGCAAGAGAAAACGATTTCATATGTATATGCGAACATATACTAGAAACTCGCGCTCAAAGTGTTATGTATCGAATTAGTATCCGGGCTAATGTCGAGGTTTTTTTCTATTCGAAAATATCGCTCTTTTGTAGCAGCTGTCATTGAACATCAATGACTGAATGTTCTGCCGCTTGAGCGTGTAACATTACTTTGGAATGTGTGGGCGGTTCGCGTCGACCTCGCAAACTCGGCCATTACTATTGTACATACATAGAATGGTCTTTTACAGTACCGCATTGTCTGGTGCAAGCGCGAGGACAACCACTTTATACTTATTTATTTCTTTTATATGACCAACAGTTCTGTTCTCGTTGAAAGAAGGAATCAATGCGAATAAGTTAATCTCGAATGTGCCCATATTACCATAATACTATACAATCTTTCTGATGAAATGAATTCCTATAATTTCAATCAATAAAAAATGTCTTCTTTCATTGATATATACGTTATGGTACTCATTTTATTATAGTGCCTACCCAATGCGTATTTCAATCCCAATGATTTTCATCAACTCATAGATGCAAAGAAGAAAACCTATACATACCTATAATGTATGTACACGCACTTTAATAGTAAAAAGAACTGCAGCTTGTTTTGTAAAGTTCGCCGGTGAAAGGGAAACGAAAATAAGAATGTTTTGTGTTCTGTGAGTGCTTGAGGGTGGCTGAGGGAGTGAGAGGGAGAGAGAGAGAGATTCTCCTGGTTGACAGATCCTCGCCAGATGTCAGTATGAGGCGTCCGCTATATTGATCAAGTTAGATTTTCTAAGGACGCACGTTGGTAAAATCTTGTGAATTTGTGGATTAGTCGCGGAATTTTGTGTGTAATTGAGAAAAGTATCGGTGATAGTTGGCTAGGAAGCGAGCAGCCGCCATTTCAACATCGTAATTTTTCGCTCATGACGTCATTTGGGAATTACACAAGCGTCATCGTTCAGTCTGTGTGGAGATTTTGGTCGAGTTGATGTTGGAACCTGTCATCCACTGTTTTCCCCAATAGAAAGCAAACCCGCCCGATACACGATAGCTGCAAGTCCTGCGTTGGTTGTTCGGAAAAATCGTGGCATTGTCCTGCACCGGGAAAAACCATATTCGAAAACTAAGTGAGCATTCCGCCGTTCTTCGTTTTCCCTTTCCTTTTCGTTAGCTTGATCATCCCGCGACACCAATCTGTATTTGTTGTCGACTGTTTTCTCCGTTGATGCCTACAATGATTGTAGTGCTTGGCGTTGACTTTTCTTTCGCTCTAGCGATTGTCAACAGTTGACTGGCTGACTTGTAGCTCCCGCCTGCCGTTGCTCCTGACCCTCCTGACCGAAGATCTGTCACTTGACAATTGAGACTGCCGTGTCGAATCTAAGCATTTCTTTTCCTACTCCATGCGCGAATAATTCAATCGGAGATTCCTCGTTCTCCGAGTCCCTCTTGCCAATTCTTCCTCTTCTGCTTACCCGGCCTTGGATACCTTTTACTTTCCAATTCATTGATACACCAACCATTCTCTATTATATGTTGTTTTGGATGTTGTGTGTTAAACAAATGAGAGGAGATTGAGATTAAATTGCGGTTTCATTGCCGTTGTTTGTGTAGTCGCTTGGAAGCTTGGAAGGTTTGCGCGATCTAATTAGAATCTGGCGGTATGTCAATGCAACAATTCTGCCTGCGATGGAACAATCACCAGCCGAACTTCATATCTGTCTTCTCGAATCTATTAAACAATGAGACCTTGGTGGATGTCACACTCGCTGCTGAAGGGAGGCATCTTCAAGCGCACAAAGTAGTTCTATCAGCCTGCAGTACTTACTTCCAATCGCTGTTTACCGTCAATCCATGTCAGCATCCTATTGTCATACTAAAGGATGTTAAGTTTTCCGACCTCAAGATTATGGTGGATTTTATGTATTATGGAGAAGTGAACATATCACAAGATCAACTACCCTCGATTATAAAGGTTGGTAAGATGGTTTCTATATTGTCGGCAAGCTGGAAACTATAGAGTGGCAAAGTCATGAAGCTTATGGCAGCGCATTTGTTATAGACTGCTGAGAGCCTAAAGATTAAGGGACTTGCAGAAATGCACACTGCTGCATTAACAAAATGGCCAAGTGGCAGTAGCGAGCCTGGGGGAGGAGATCGTGCCGAATCATGTTCACCGAGTCCCTCTCTACTCTCCCCTTCCTTTCGCAGAAAGCGATTGAGGAAGTCATCCACATGCTCTACATCTGGTTCGGGAGACAAACCAGAAGAGATAAATGAGATTACTTTAGTGGCTACTAATATTGTCAAGCCCGAACCATTAATCGTTTCTCAAGAAGCTGGGGAGAATTTAAGAAGGCCTGTCAATACTAGCACAGAATCCCAAGGTAGCATCGACGAAGATCAAATATCAATAGTAAGTGTAATTATGTTAATGGCTATGATGGATAATAGTCGACCCCATTTTTGCGAGAGTTGTGCTGAAAAAGTGTGTTGATTTTGGCACGTGCAGATGAGTAATATGGAAAACAGTTCTGCAGCCACACCTGCCCAGAGCGATGGTTCGATGCAGGATGTTGGTCAACAGTCAGGGGGAAATGTTGGGCAAAGTTCAGTGTCGTCGCAACCACCAGCGCATCAAGGCAAGTCAATGTTTTATTGCTGATTAATTGAAGTAACCACACTCGTGTCAGGCAGCTTTATGAGTAAATCTGCCTTCTTTCTACTGCATGAATTGTCATACAATCGTGACGGTAAGGAATGTTAGCGTGACAGTCGTAGCTCTAGTTTCTTTCGTATCGTAGTGGATCTTGATGATAATTCGAAAGAATAGGTCGCCTTCTTTTCCTTAAAAGAAGTATTGGACATCTGATAATTATGCATAGAATGCTGAAGATAAATGATACCGGTGTGCGTTAGCAATGATTACCAATCACGATTAACAATCACAAATATTTATAGTTGCGTTGTCAACGAAACCAAGTAATTGGTCCACGAAATTTGCATGGTCTCTGAAAAATCTGGAACGGACTAAGAAGGTGCCTGCTAATAAAAGAGTTGTATATGTGGAAAGTGTGCGATCTCTAGTAGTGGCCAGGTCAATCGGTTGGAACGGCCGAGTGGGTATACAGCCAAGATAGGCGACTTAGCATTTGTTGTTCCGTCCACTCAACCATTTAGTATAACATAATAGTTGATAGGTGTAAGCAACGAAGATTACTGTTACTCTATGCGCGACTGATAGTCCAATTTAGTCCTATAGAATTATTGCCAAGATTTTCGATAGTTGTATTTTTGGAGTTGCATGTCCTTTTAAGGAAGACCTTCGGTGTTTATTGGTTGAAAGTACTCTGTTGAAATTGTGGTGGGCATTGAAGTTGCATGTTCTCCTTCTCCGAGAGGAAAACTTGTACTATATGTATATATATACATGCATATATATATATATATATGCTGGCACAGATGCGTTTAAATGTACTGCACAAGGATACAGTTAAGAGACGTTTGACATGAAAATAGAGCGAAAGATTAGGGAGCCGAGTTCTGGCGAGGGTCGGGAGAATCGTATCACTCATAATAGTCATCATGGTACACAGATACATAGCACACAATGTATAATGTTCCTTCGAACTTCGTAACTGGAGAGCGTTTGACATTACTGAGTGTGTATGTGTGCCTCGACTTGTCCTCTGCGCGATCTATCTTTCCGGTACATTCTTGGGAATGCTTCTGTGAGATCAAGAGGAAGAATGTGCTTTCAAATGTATCTGTGCCATGCCGCAATTTCATTTTTAATCCCACCATATATACATACATAAACACATACTATATCCAAGTTATTTTCGCGAGTGTTATATTATTTCTGCGCTTTTAGTTTATCCAGCAATTTCATCCTTCTCGCATCATTTACTTGCATTCATTTTGATTTCGTAAGTGCGCCAACAATGTCTATTATGGCGTTCACGAGTGTAATATTTAGTGCCGCCTCTCGAACAGGCGAAAGAGTCACCTTATCTTTATGAGTAGAATTCTCCTAGAGAAAACTGGTCATTCTCTTATTCGTACACCTATACATACATACACACTATATCTCTTGTACCTGTTTCTCATGAGCAAAAACGAAGGGCGGGTTGATAATTCCTGTGCTCTGACCAACGATGAACCGGTCTGTTCCACAGGATTACAATGGACTATAATGGAGCACACATATCCACGTTTCGCTCTGTCCTCGTGTCAAACGAATCTGTCGATCCAAGCGTCATCAGCTTTTACGACGCCCGAAATAACAGCTTCCTCGAGCATCAGCGATCAGTACTCTGGTACCAGCACAACTGGTTCCAGCTGTGCTCTGACGAATTACCCGAACTCCTCTCATGGGACGTTGCAGCACGCATCGTCGAGCGGGCCTTCGCCATCGGCACAGTGTCCCAGTAACTGCCAGAGCCCCTGTGCCAGTCCACAGACTGCCATTAAGAGGAAACGCTCGACAAATCCGCAAGCGGACGAGAACTTTATCCGAGCATTAGACGCCGTTAGATATGGCGGCATAGGTTTCTGCAAGGCAGCCAGAATGTTCGGTGTGAATAATCGGACACTCTGGCTAGAGTACAAAAAGCGCGGATACCCAAATAATCGGCCGAGTCTCAAGTCCCGTGTCAAGCAAGAAGTTAATTCCTCACCACCACCACCGGCACCCTCCAGTCAACCGGTCAATTCGCAAAGTCCCACGCCAATGGGCCCACCATCCACTCCCCACAGCAATCACAATACTCACACCACTCATACCATGCTCACCAGTCACAGTCCACACACGATGCTCAGCGGTTATATCGATAGCAGGCATACCGATTATGCCCTACCTAGTACTACCATGCCCATCAATTTGCACGGTGTCAATTATAACGCCATGTGAGCTGGACCAATCCCTAGACAGAATCGACCTCATCCTCATCCGACTACTTGTATAGACGAGCTTCACCGCTACTAGACTTCCAGTTCTCTTCTTTCTCCCCACCCTTTCCCTCTCTCTTCTTAATCCTCCCTTCCCGCACCGGCCCACTCACCCCCCCCCCCCCCTCTCTATCTCTCTGCTTCGACTTCTTTATCTCCGTTTCGATTCTATAGTCGTGCCGCTGAGGGCAATGAACCCGGTGAGGGAGGATAACCGACCGGGATGTTACCCTCTCCATTTACGTTTCGGAAGTTCCGTAGTCTGACTTCGCCTCATCCTCTTGGTAGTGTTGGGCCAGCAGCGTACCCGAGTGTCAAGGGAAGTGGCAGTCACTGCGCTTGGGAGAGGGAACTCTCGGCTTCATTCTCTTAGCGGCCCGAATATAGTCTCCCAGTAATTCCAAGAAGAATGGAGCGACTATCCCGCAATAGAGATTTTTTTGCCAGTTTTTGCCAATTATCACCCATCCGCAAGCTTCTTCTAGCGTACGAGTTTCGATTAAAGGGAAGGCCGTTGTGTACGCTACACTTGGGTCAAGGGAGGCACTTGATTCGGCGATGCATACCTACTCATTGTCAGTCTCACAATTAGATTGCCTACTATCGCTACCAAGTGCGAGTTATGTTATCGTGCGCGTTGCCCACGAGAATAATTTGTGGACTGACGCTTTTTCACTATAGTTGGGCCGCTGAGAGAATGAACCCGGTTAATTCCCAGCCCCTCAGCCCCTCCGGACCTCCGAACCTTCGACCCTCCGAACCTCCAACCGTACGACAGCTCTTCAGTCGCAAAGACTGAAGCACGAAACCTAATTCTTATGTGATGACATTTATATGTATAGTTTTCCTTGCCTGTCTCTTGATTTCAGATATTTATAGTGCACATTACATCTATCTCTCGATTTTGATTTCGAGTTGTTAATCCCGTTCGAGCGCGACTGGTCTCGCCAAGGGTTTGGTACGATCTCAAGTTGGTATCGGTCTTCGACATAGACCATTACCGAATTTATTGTTAGTGATCACATCTCATCTTCTCATACCAGCTTGGGTTTCTATCATGTCGGGTATTACTTTTGTAAATAGTAAATAATGTAGTAATACAGATTCTAGCGAAAAGATGATATCATGCGTATTTGCACACAGTTACTACATCTTACGGAACTAACATTATCTATGAAAAAGTACGATCCCTTTCGTCAATACATGTATTACAAAGAACTCTCTTTCCGTTAAGGAATATAGTTAGGAAGCCTACGCTATTTTTTTACTTACACTTAATTTATACCTCTGTTATATGTACTTGTATATTACGAGAGCTTTCGAACCTATCGTAAGTTATGCTAAGAAGTCATGTACTTTCTTAGTTTCATTGAAGAGTATTACTCTACATACATTTGCTAGATATTTTTTAAGACGCGCGAAATGTATTCGTCAATCGACTGCCATTTAGTTTCAGGAGCAATGCTTTAATAATCGAACGTGCAATGAGAAAAACACTTTTTCGTCCGTGACTGACTGTCTCAAGTCACGCAGAGGTGTACTCTGAATTCCGAGAAAAATGATTAATGTTTAAGTCCCCAAGCTGATTAGCATAAATATATTTTTCTATTTATGCATGGAAGGTGAGAACAAGTTCCCCTCACTTGCCAGGTTTCGTGCAATATGTGGGAACCGATTGTTTCTAGTTTACTTCCGAATTTATTATCTCTGTAATATACCACCAATTCGTGGAAATAATAAAGTAATGCATGTATTGAGCCCAAACTGATCTTGTAACAATCCTCCATACGTGCTCTCACCAACGATCGAGTGTCTTTGGCTAAAAAATTGATTGGAGTGAACTGTTTAAAGTGTCAAGAGGAAAGAGAGAGAGAGGGAGAGAGAGAGTCCTGTTATTTTTGAAATGCTCTGATGACACCTTAATGGACAGAAGGACTAATGTAATGGTTGCGAGATTTAAAAGTTTCTATCGCTTGGTTCTCTCATTAGGTCAGAGTAAGCAAGCAGGTTCAAAGAGAGGTCGACTGCTGATGCGACAACCGCGGGTGAAGAAAGAACCGAATCACCTTTCTCCTGACAGTGAAGCTTCTTCGCCGCACATCGTCTCCTCCTCCTTTATTCACATTACCAGCCCAACGTTGAGTTTATCCCCGACTAAAGTCCGGGAAGAAAGCCGTCTGTCACCACCGCCACCACCATCGTTGCAACAACAACAACAGCAGGAGCAGCAGGATCAGCAGCAGAAGCAGGAGCAGGAACAGCAGAAGGAGCAGCAGCAGCAGCAGCAGCAGCAGCAGGAGCAAGAGCACCAGCAGGAGCAAGATCAGGAGCAGCAATCCGGCATTGTTGTCCAGCAGCCGAATTTACTCACGGTGACGACTTCCTCGAATCTTTTAACGGTGCCACAACCTTCTTATCTGGTGAAACAGCATTCGCACCCCCTGCTTACTAGTCAGCAACAGAGTTCTGCCGGCAGTTACTGGATACACAGACAGCACTCGAATCCAGAATTGCCAGGAAGGACGACTAGCCCTTCGATTGTCGTTGAGCCAGCACCGGCAATCAAAACAGAGGAGGAACTGCCGACAGAGGAATCGGGTGCTAGTTGCAGTCCTGGTCCAAGTACGCGTATAGGCGCTAATAGTAATCCAGCCCTCCCAGGTCTCCGAGTAAAAACCGCTGAGCTCAGGCGAAGTTCATCCTCTCCACAAGTAAGGCTTGAAACAAAAACTTGTTATCCTTTAAAACCTCTCGGCAAAGTCCAAGCAACAAACATTTGCAGCAAGGAATTCCTTTTGGAAATGTTCCTCCACGCGGTGACTAATTTTTTTCTCTTCGCGGCTGTATCGCTATTCTCGAGCAGCCAGCGCGTCTATCTGATCTGAAAAGCTTTTTTAACATTTTTCACAACACCTTGACATCTTTTGAAACTTGGACAAATTCATTGCAAAGCAGAACAGTCGAGTTTGGCTATCTCAGACGGAGAGGATTAGGTTGCACTTGATTATTTTCTTGTTTCAGACGACAAACCGCGAGTCATGGGAGAGTATGAGTGATCAGAGGTTAGGCCATTGCCCTGTATTGCGTCCGGGGCCAGCGTTGGGCTGTCATCATTGTTGGAACTCGAAAGACTTTCGCGGTAAGATACTACGCAGGAAAACCAAGTATCATTGCCCCGAGTGTCAGATTAACTTGTGTATTGTACCCTGTTTCCAAGACTACCATGAACAGCGTCGCGAATTAATATCGCGGTTAAAACCGTTACCGAAAACCACTACTATTTAAATCGAGCCTCTCCTCTCCATTCAGATCCATCCACATATGTATACTTTCTCCTCACCCTGGAGAATCGATCTCTTTATTCTTTAGTTCAGCGCCTGCCAAGTTAGGCTCCCGGAGCTTAACTGGCACCCCCACTCTCTCAATTTTCACGACCTTTCTACCTGTTTCTACCCTCGCGCGCGATCGGCAAACCCTTAAGAAACATTTGCCGACAAAAACAATTTTGTGCTAGGGCTTTGAAATTTATATCACTTCTTCCTTGACGCAAGGCCACATTCTCCACCAAATTTCAGCCCGTGAAATACACGGGAAGTATAAAAAAAATGGGAAAAACCGTGAAAATTAGATGAAATTCATTATTCAGGAACGATTTTTTCGTATTTTCCATACAAATCCGGCCTTTTTTCATGGATTCTTCTTTTACTATCCGCTCTGATACACAAACAATCGATTCATGAAGAAAAAACCCGGGTTCGGAGACCTTTGAAAAATTGGATATTTTCGATGGCCAAAAATATGGGGAAAACGAAATTTTGGGCTGGGGCTCTGAAATGTATATCACATCTTCCTTGATGCAAGGGGAAGCTCCCCGCCAAATTTCAGCTCCGGAAAATGTCGGGAAGTCCAAAAAATATCGGAAAAACCAGCGAAAATTCCGAACAAATCGAACTTTAAAGGCAGTTTTTTTAGTGTTTTCGATAGAAATCCGAACTTTTTTCGACGGATTTCTTGTTTTCTATCCGTTTTCATTCATAAACAATCGATTCCTGACGAAAAAACCCGAGTTCGGGGACCTTCGAAAAATCGTGAAAAAATCTGAAGGGGTACCCCTCAAGAAAAATTGGCCGAAAAAAAAATTTTGAGCTAAGGCTCTGGAATTTTTATCGTATCTTCCTTGATGCAAAAAAACATTACCCACCAAATTTTAGCCCCGGGAAATGTCGGGAAGTCCACAAAAAAAATAAAAACCGTTAAAAATGAGCAAAAATGGACTTTTCTGGACGGTTTTTCGACCCGTTTTCGCTGCAAATCCGGACTTTTTTTCACGGATTCTTTGTTCTCTATCCACCCTGATACGAAAACAATCAAAATATCCCGGGTTCGGCCGATTTTGAGAAACTTGAAAAAATTGAGCATTTTCGAGGGTCGAAAATAGGTGAAAACCTAAACTTTGAGCTAGGGCTTTGAAATTTATATCACTTCTTCCTTGATGCAAGGGAACATTCTCCACCCAATTTCAGTGCCGGAGAAGGTCGGGAAGTCGATGAAAAAAAATAAAAGCCGTCAAAAATGTTTGAACTTGAAAGTAAAATATTGGCGCGCTGTATTACCAGAGAGCTAGAGTGGGGCAGAGAGGGGTAAGATGGCTAGCAGGTAGTGAGGGTAGTGAGTAGCCCTGAATTGCCAAGGCAGGGTCCACCGAGTAGTGGAAAGGGAAAGAAGTGCGTGAGGGGCCCCTCACTTGGCTGGCACTGCTTTAGTTGAACGCTTCTAGAATTCGCTGCTTGAGCTAGGATGAAGAATAGCTCGGGACAACGGTCAAGTCAATAATGAGTGAATTAAAGTTGCATTGCAAATCGCAACCGCGGCTTGATTCCAATACTTTCCTACCTCATAGCCACTCGTGAAAGTTCTAGACTCCTCCCCCCTCCCCTCTCTCTCTCCCTTAATGTATTGCCAAATCTTCTGTTTCTTATGGAATAGCATCTATGTACTTAGATACCGTCGATGCTTGTCCCTTGCGCTTTGCCCCCGTTAAATGATCAAAGAAAACTGGTGATTGCATACATCTTTAAGACCTTAAAGGTTTTTTCTTCCAACACTATATAGACAATTGTACATCAGTGACTTATTGTTTCCCTTAACAAATCATATTTCCGAGAGAAATGAATCGGTCCGATAGGGTAAGTTCTTAAGGATATTGGTTAACGAAGTTGCGCGTAAGATAGAATAAAAATGAAGCTTTGGTCGGAAAGTGGTAAAATTTGTTTCTACCTAACTGTTGTCTAATTGGGAATTCTCGAAAAAATGTCCAAAGCTAATCCACCGGCGTGATATATATTTCTATCTAACAAAGCATATTTTTAGATGATGCAGCAATGAGTCTAATCTTTTAGCGGTTTGAATGTGGTCGAATTTTGTTCCGTTTGTCCTGGTAAGCGAGATTTATTTCTTCAATTCCAATGGACGGTTTTACCTGTCGCTTCCATTACACGCGTCGCGATTTTTCATGGAATGAAGACAAGGAACATTTGTTTGAGGATAATATATAAATGTGTATATACGTGTATACATTCACACCCACGCCCACACACACATACACACACATACATACATACATATATTGTGATTCACCGTAAGGGTGTACAACGTATTATAAGTTGGATTTATCCGTGCGTACCCGTGTACGTACAATATGTAGGTATGTGCACGTGATGTGTTTTTTGTGTAACTGGAATACGTTGTGAAAGTGCCTCAAGAACCTTTCCCAATTTAGTCGGTGACGCCCATTTGTAATCTTCGGAATAGTTAAGATCGATCTTGTAAAGGCTAATTTGTGGGCTTTGTGCATTTGTCACGCGCAATATGAGAGTTTCTGAAGAGAATACCGTACAACTGGACGATTCTCCTGATAGAAGCGAGTCGTACCAAGACTAGTTACTCATTGTGAGACTCCGAGAACCCCTTCCACCGCGGGAATTGATGTCACAGACATAGAATATGAGCGATGTATATTGTATGGATATACACATATATTTTTTGCCGCCTCCCTCATCCCTCTACCCACAGAATCGCAACTAGCCACGGTGCAGTTATATTCATCAATGATATTTTATGTGAATCTAGGGTAAGATTCGTAACTCACAATAAACTGATGTGATAGAAAGGCTGTACGAAATCACTGCGTTATTTCTCCGATACCTGTAACACTTTGACGGCCGCTGTCACGTACACGTGACATTTTTAAAAAAAGTATGTTTTATTTTTATGTATTCTAAGAGAGACATGCAGATGCAAAAAATTGTACGAAATATTTTCTTATATTTCTTTAAATATACATATTGATTTATGGGCTTTTACGATATTTTATTCTGTAATTCGTTAGTTTAGATTGAAACAGTATTTTGTTAATCTCTAAATATAGGAAACATAAGTAGACCTATTTAAAGTTATAAAATAAACTCGTTGACATTCTAAACAATAATAAAGTTACAAATGACTGTCTTACAAACAATTGCGTTTAAATGGCCGTTGAAAGGTTACAAAAAATGTGCTTTAATTCCACCTGCGGCGACGTATAAGAAATTAAACAAATGTGCGGCCGTCAAAGTGTTAAATATCTAATGTCAATTTATCCCAAATTGAAATGTCGTTGTTGAGAGGTATTACGATGCAAAAGTATTACTCTTTCTTGGTAGGCTGTAGGCTGTAGGCTGTAGGCGGTGGGTGGTGGTACGGAAACAAGGGGTTGATGACATCTAGTATGTGTGTAAAGAAGCAGGAAACAAATGATTGCTCGTTGATTGGCGAAAGTGAGCCACGGTTTGCGTTCGTAAGGGTAAGTACTTACGTAGTACAGTCGCTGACACCAAAATAATGGATAAAAGGGCAATATTTCGAGGGGTCGGCTGGGTTTTGGCCTTTTTTCATCCGGCGCGCAAGCTGACGCCTGGAAGAACCAATGGGCAGCAACGACTGCCTTCTCTCGCCCAAGCTAACAAAAGCCCCGTCATCTTCAATTGAACTCCCTAAGCTCAGGCTGATATTGTCCGTGCACCAGCCACCCTCGCGTAGCGACAGCTGGAGCTCACTTCCACCCTCCTGCCCTCCTGCCCTCCTTCCTGCCCTCCTGCCTTCCCTGGCCCTTACCCGCTTCTCATATCATCTTCGAACGGCTTGTCCACCTCCGAGTTTCACGAGGTGCTTTAGCACGCTGCAATACTCGTAAATATTTCTTCTCTGGTACATCTATACGCCTTGGGCCTTAGGCGTATAGATACAAGTAGCCCGGGGAAGGCTGTGAAATTTACGAGTTTTCTTATCTTTCGGCCTTTCCAGGGGAAGGCTTTCTTCGTTCAATTACGTTGCAATAAGGTTACGAGTGTTGGAAGGCAGGAGCGAGAAGGCAGGAGCCTGAACTCGCAAGACAGAAGACGCGGGATGGTCAGATTAACAAGAAGTAAGTAAAGCAAGTGAATACCAAACAGGAGCCGGGTGTTATTAACTTGTTATTAAAGAGTGACTAAGAGATTGAGCGTTCTGGGATAATATTTGAAATGTTCAATTAGCTTTGCTTAGGAGGAGGAAACGGAACAGAAGACTGGCCGTGTGTGATTGTGGCGGCGGCGGAGTCGGCGTCGGCGCCTGCGGCGTACAAATCATAAACACGTATGTACAAACGATTACCTCTGCGTCCTGTGTAAGTATTTTACATAGGTGTATCTTGGTGTTTGGTCTAGGTTAATCCGTAAGAAAGATAAGGTTAAAGGTTATTGTAGATCGGGCAACGAAAGAGATAATAACGGGAGGACGAAGCCATGCGGGTCTCTTGGCAGCCCCGCCCTCCGATCGCGGAGACTCTCCTCTCCATTCCATCCATTCCAAATCCACCCTCGTTGCTGGCATGCGCCCTGAAAAGCCTCCTCCGAGGTTCTCAACCAACATTTTACGTTGCTCGATCTCGAAATGCGCCCGCCCACAGCCCGGCCTGGCCCGCCCTGCACCCTATCCTCCTGCTCCATCGCTGGATCCCTTAAGACCTCAGCTCACAGCTCACAGCTCAATTCTCAATTCTAAATTCTCAATTCCCAAGTCTCATGCCACAACTATTTTCACTAAATTTTCCGGAGCAAGTCTAGTACAGTTCGCCTCTGGAAAGAAGGCGCCTGGCTCTGATTTGCCGAAAAAATTGCCTCCTCCTTCAAAATTACTTAGGGACGGTACTTAGGAATGGAAACAAAAGGTTTTATGATTAGCAACCCTTCTTTCCAGAGGCGAACTGTACTTGATGCGCACCTTCTTTCTTCCACTCTCTTCCAGCTATTATTGGTGAGACTATGGAAGAAGAATGCTACAACTCAGAAGCGAAAATCCTGAATATTATTCCCATAATGGAAATCCTTCTTTAATTGATAAATTGACCCGGCGCACGGGAAGGATATTGGGTCGTGGCGGTGCTGAGCGGAGCGATGCTGAGGGAGAGGTGTTGCACGAGTTCGTAGTACGAATTCGTCGACCACGTACAAGGTGATTCACTTGCCTCTGAATCAGAACTTTCCTAGCCCACTTTTACTAGACATCTATTTCATTATACTATATATTCTCCGTTTAACAATAGACTGTATTAAATTATGTAACCTGCTGGAGCGAATATTTTACCAAGTTTTAGCATCGACTTCCTTCGAATGGGTAGCAACGTAAGGAGAAAAGATTTTATTATATTATATTTATAGGGCAATATTATATACATATAACTGGCTTCTGCAGGGTGAAATTTCATATGCAATAAATGCATAAAATGCATACAAATGTTGAACAAGATTTGAGTGTAATTTCTAATGATTTTATATGGAACAGTGTATGCTCGACAGTGGTGATTCAAAGGCAACTGACTCACCCTGTACTTATTTACTTAGAGAGCAAAATGACTTTTCACTCAAATGTCGCCATAATCAAGCTCTTCTCTTACGTTGGATTTTTCATTGCGCCCATTCTCAGGGAGAAGTGAAAATTGTGAAAAAGAAATGTTTCTGGCTTGGGAGACACCTGAGCGGCATTGCCGATCCGGCGGTAACGCGCGGAGAAGCAGTTAATGGAGGATATCTTGAAAGCAATAAATCAGTTGTCTAAAAATACTTGGTGTAGGGGAGTTGAACAGTACAAGTTTGCACTGTGGACACAGCTGGGATAGCTAGTCATTCGGTTTGGCCCCGCAGAGCTCACGACTCATTGCATACGCACTTTTGATATTTACCCAACTTCTAATCGCCCCTTTACTCTCTCATTCCGCCGTCCGTCGCGCGAGCACCGGCCACGCTTTTTCCTTGAATTTTCAAGAAGCCATGTGCAGCACAGAACAACCCAGCTGTAATTTGGCAAAAGTAAATCTTTGGGATATTAGCTGGGTTGAGGGTAGAAGTTTAGCAAGTACTGGTTAATGCCAGGGCATAAGGCGTTGAGATGCGCAAGAGGCTTTTGATGAGGATGGTGAAGGAGCGGGCGTTTTCACCGCATCCCCATTATAACACATCGCCAGTTCCATAGAAACTAATACCTATATCCTATGTATATCCTCGATATATCCCATCCTTAGTCGCGCGCCACCCGTCCATCCTTTCTACCATTCACTTCTCCAGCCTTCTGTGTTTGACCACAAACTGTTTTAATCCCTCTCTCACTCCTATTTACCTTTTCGAATCGTTGAGCAATATTCGCTCACTCGTAGCTCATCACTCGCCACTTGCCACACTCGCGCGCACATCGCCCACTTAATCCCCTCTGACTCTCACTCTGATTCTGACTCTGACTCTGTCTCATCTTTCCTCCTTTCCTAACTTCAATTTCCCACAGCCATAGCTTTCTCCCTGCATTTCTCTCTCTCCCTGCCGCCGCCGCGCCCCGATAGTTATTGCACTTTCCCCTAAATCATATCTATTACCCTGTAATTGAGGTCCTTACCAAAAACTCGCATTTCCCGCGTGGCCAACTTTCTAGATTTAAGCAGAGTATATCTTTGATAGTAATCAGTGGTGTGAGATCGGATATTGAATCGAGAAGGAAATTCTGTTGGTCTCAGTTGGAATAATGTATCGCAGCAACTTGTGCTTCAGCTTTTCATGGATTAGCTTGGCATGCTTGGCTTGGTGGCGTGGAGGATAACTTGGTTGCGGTCTCATCTCTCTAAGTATCCTTAGCATCTATCTTCGCTTTAGCCAATATCTTCTTCACTGTACGCTCGCTGGATCCTTCCAGTGCGAGGTTCAGCTTTCAGCTGGTGGGGGTACTTTTATTAAAACTCCCGTCAATAGTGCGGCGCGGCGCGGTGCGGCGCGGCGGAGCAGGGAGACTCCTACTCCTACTCCTAGTACACGGCTGGCGCAGAGCTTGCGAGCTTGCGCAAGGCTTTATGCTACAATGCAACAGCTACACTGAGCCCTCCGCCGAGAACTCAGCGATCGAAAGACCAGCTCCAATATCTCTCCATATTTCTCCTTCCCTCGTAATCACTCCTATTCTATCAAGATTTGATCGAATAAGGCAGTTCTGCTTTATGCACCTGGATTATATCATCCTCGGTTGAGCTAATTTATCAAGGCTCTTGATGATTGATGGAGTACTCTCGGAATGCCTACTGTTCGTCAATCTTGTCTTGTTTCGTTATATGTATTGATTCGAATTTTACTGAAGCAGCTGGGGGAGAAAGTTCGTCGTTTTGCCCAAAAGTGAAAGTAGTAAAGCTGCCGAAAGCAATTCCAGCTTCAATTTCGTTGCGATAGATTGTAGAATTTCTTGAAACGCTTTGAGAGACAGGAGGAATATTCGAAATGTTTCATTCGGTTGGCATCAAGGAAAGGCAGGCAGCTTAGTTTCAGTTGGAATATGCGAGAGTATACATAAGTGCAAGCCACCCGGCAAAGTTGCGCGGTTGGATGGATCAACGCGTGATAAAGTTCTGTGAACCTGTGGACGTGGTGGCTCGGACTGTGTGCCCCCTTTAATACCACAGCTTGATGGCTTTCTCTACTCCGTTTGACTCGGCTCGGCCCGGCTCGGCTCGGCTCGGCTCGGCTCGGCACGGCTCCTTTTCACTGGGTAGCTGGGGCCAGTGGGGGCCAGAGGGGGGCCAGAGGGGGGCCAAGGGTAGCGAGGTATATTGGCGCCTGCCGTTAAGCCCATGTTGATCCCTTGTACCCAGCTATCTAGGCTCCCCCAATATACAAAGGCCTCGCCTCTTCCCCTCGGCTGTCGCTGATATAAGCTTGACTTTGCAATAAACATCTTTCATGCCATTGGTAATGATGATTTGGAAACTAAAGTTTCATGACTCGCACTCGCGAATCAGCAATCGGCAGTTGCCAATTGGCAATTGGTTGCCGGTGATGCCGCTAAGCATTACTATTGATTTGAGTTATTTTCACAACTATCATTAGCGATTGCAGCGTGGGTAGGGAAACATATGTTATTGTTTCCAGAGTGATAACGTCTAATCGGTAAATGGCTCATCTCCTGAGAACATAAAGCTGTCTATATATTGTTATCAGATGCGTTCGATGTGCGTCCGGTACCTGTCACGGCATCGCAGATATTGAACTCTAGTATTTCCCTATTAAATTCTTGTACTGGAGCTTGGCTGGGCTTGACTGAGCTTCCATTGCAATTGAAAGAATAATAAAGTTATATTCTGAGTGAATGGGAAGTCGGGGTGGTGGAGGCGTAGACGACTAGCCGATCCCATGACGCGCTATGAGTTGACTCCTCTCGCGTCTGACCAACTAAAGCATGTATCTACTGGATATGGAATAGGCCAATGAAACCCTAGCGGATCTTCGACACGCGGCTCGCCCGTTAAGCTAGACCGCACATAAATAATTAATGTCCATTTACTGGTGGTTATAAATGACCGCGGAGCGCACTCTCAAGAACCCGCCCTCTGCTCGATTCTACTAGCTTCGCCGCCCTATTCACCCTGCCATACCGGTGGGAATATTTCTCTGATTGTGAGAATTCGCCAACTTGTAATGCTAAAAGTAGCGAGTGCCTTCGAGTGAAAGGCACTATGTAGTTCCAACTTGCCGTGAGCAAATATCGCCCAGCCATTGCTTTCCTGTAAGTTAGCTCTTTTCGTTCGAGCTGCCGCACAGTGGTCCAAAACGAGAGAAGCCGTGACATTGCGCTCTATCACAAAAGCTATACAATCATTCAGGTGATTCCAGTATTTGTTGACATATTTATCATATCTGTTACATAATTTGGTTGTTTCATTATAATTCTGCCATTTTAGTTTCATGCTGGAAAAATACCATGCTATGGCTAATAGTAAATAAATGTAATATCAAATTACGGCTAACTCTTACGAACTCCCACCCTGGGACAACAGTTAAAATGATGTTTAGACTCTCCACTTTAAGAGAGAAAACAAACCAATTGCGTTTAGTTGCGATCTTTCGAGTTATTACGAGTATTATCGAAATGATGCTTACACAGCCTAGGTAACTAGGAGTTAGCCGCAATTTGAAATTCAATTCTTTACTATTGGCCATAGCATGCTACTTTTTTCAGCACGGAATTGAAATGGCAGAATTATAATGAAACAACCAAATTATGTAAGAGATATGATAAATATGTGAACAAATACTAGAATCATCCGAATGGTGGTATGGCGTTTGTGATAGAACGCAATTTAATGCCTATGTCAGGGTTTTTCTCGTTTCCGATCACTGTGCGCCGCCGCCGCCTGTTGATTCCTAAGCATTTGGAGGGCTGTCCACGATTTCCCGTTTCATCTCTCCGATACATAATACGATATCTGCCACATCTACAGGGTGGAACTCTTCATGTGTCCGCGCTTAATCTGCATGCTGAGGGGATAAGAAACTTCTAATACAACTTTGAATTTTGGGCTCCCGTTTGTTAGTTATAGCATGTTGAACAATCAGTAGAAAAGGCGCCGTCAGGCGAGTTGGAGACACTTTTTGACCGGCTGGATAGGCATGGCAAAGAAGGTCACCGTGACCTACACGCAAAATCGGGAGGAGCGCCTTTTCTACTGATTGTTTAACATGCTATAACTAACAAACGGAACCCCAAAATTCAAAGTTGTATTAGAAGTTTCTTATCCCCTCAGCATGCAGATTAATCCCCTTGAACCGCGGACACATGAAGAGTTCCACCCTGTATATGGTATGTATAAATGTGAAGTATGTAGCACTAGGATAATAGGTGTACTAGGGCAGGTAAGATTTTAATGAGACCTTCAAAAATCCTGCCGCTTGACATTCTAAGGATGAAAGTAAGCCAAGAAAGCCCTAGCTAGAGCTATGGTGATGGGAGGAGATGGGGTAGACCGCTCCAGTCAAATGGAGCGATCTATGTCAGCAGAGTCAACTATTTCAATTTATCCAGAGCTCTGCGACTCTAGAAGGCCAGTTGATTGGGAGAGTTAGCAGTTAGCCTCTCTCATGCAGCTTTGGTCCAGGCGAGAGCTCATTCTCCGACTGAGAGAGAGCCAGCCGACAGGGCTAACGCTCGAAGGAAAGGTGTAGGCTGCGCGTGAGCCGCAGCCACGTGTCTGACACGTGGCAGGGATTACTAATTATACCCGGAGAACCGTCATAATATCCTGGGCACAGTGGCTACTGCATAGATACAGTTAATATCTGCCATGGCAAACATAGTCGTCATTCACGGCCACGGACTATGAATAAAACGCCTTACCCGAGGGAACTTGCTCTCCCTCCCTCCTAAGGCGTAACAGCTCCTTTCGGCTGCGCGATATTTGATTTTCACACGTCCGCCTATTTCTATTTGTGCTCTATACACAGGGCCGTTCCTGACCTAGGTGCAAAAGGTGCCAGCGCACTTGGCCGGCCTCAGACCTTTTCTTACCGGAAATCAATTAATTATTACACGTGAAATCAATCACTTTTTTCGGCAGCATGTCTTCCGATTTTCGCTAAATTGTAATATGTTTTTATCTGTACGAAATAACAGAGACTAGCTAAGTTCGCGATTGCTTACAGTTGCAATGTACTAAACAATACGACATTCGTCCGACAATCATCACCTACACAAATGAATTTCTATTTCGAAAGCTTAGTCTTACAGATATATTTTGATTAATTTACATGGCAATATATTGAACTTTCTAAAGTCATGTTGATTTTCTCAATCCAGGCTTATTTTTAACCAGCAGTTAGGTTGTGAAAATTGTTCAAAAATGAAAAAATCTTTCTTTTTATGATTGCTGTCTAAAAGTATTTATACTCTTCTTATATGTAGATATAAAAGTAAACACAGTGTATCGAATTCTTAAGTAAGTAATGCTTAATAAGGGCGGCGATATTGCCTTTGCACTTGGGCGCCCACCAAGTTAGGAACGGCCCTGTCTATACATACTATATTATTATATCTATCGAGGCTACCAAGCCACCGACAATCGAGGATCGAGGATCGAGGATCGAGAATCGAGGATCGAGAATCGAGAATCGAGGCGCCACTCTTTCCTTCTTCTTCGCAAATGCCCCCATCACACCTCCTCGCAGAGACTCTTCTTGAGACAGGATCCGCCACTACCTTACACATTTATACCAAATATTATAGGTCTATCGCAGCATCCGTACCGTCAACAATTTAATTTGCTGAATTTCTCTCCAGTGAGAGAAAATAGTGGCTGCAAGAATACTATACTCATTGCATACTGATTAAACTTTAAGACTTCAAAACTTGACTTAATGATAATTATGTCATTGTTTTAAAGCAGTCTTGATAGATTATAATATTTGGTTCGTACTGAAACACTTCTTTTCAATCAGAAAGATTTAATGTGACAAAAGTAAACACTGCTCAGATATGGACTGTTAAGATTTCAATTGCTTTTCAACGCTCTTTCCCCAAAAAGCCCATCTTTCGATGGTTGCAGCTTTGTTGCACAAAAGTAAGATTTATTTTGGTCTTTTTGATTAATGAGAGATATGAGAGAATGTCTGAGAACAGTAGAGGGCAAAACAAATTTCCACTAAACTATATGAGAGCAGTGATGCTCGTGCTTGAGGAAAATCAAGGCAACGCACGTCTTGTGCCGCATGGGAGAAGCTCTAGTTTGAAACCAATCAGTCAACTACGCCGGATATGAATGGAACGCGTGTTCGTGTGATTTTGGGAAAGAGCAATATTTATTTTATCCAAAGGCGACAGTTCGCCAGTTCCCTTTGATAATGCCAATGACTGGCTTTTATTTATCATCCGACCAACAAGTTCTAACATGGCAAGGACGATCGAGCATTTCTGAGCTTCCAACAGATTAATTCGTCGCTTCGATTCAAGTTTCCCATGTAGGTCCGTCGCCTCTGGCTGAGCATTGAGCACGTGAGATGATACTGCGGCGACACGCGACCTTTGTCAATACGATATACTATGCTGTACTATACTTTGCTTCCCTCCCTCTTTGACCAGCCAAGCCGAGCCAAGCCGAGCCAAGCCAAGCGACAACGGCCAAGCGATGGGCGATGGCCAACTCCGTGAAATGCTGCTAGCTGCTGGTTTCTCGCTGCTCCTGCCGCTGCGCTCTGCTAGCTGGTACATATGTACATGTAACGTGTACTATGGTACATGGTACATGGTACATGGCAGAGTAGATACTGCCGCCAGCCGTATTTGCAAAGCGAACTGCCTCTCCGAAATTGCTTGCACACTGCTTTCCGATATACATCTCGGACGGCAATACCCATGAATCTGGGAAATTCGCGTTTTCGCTAAACCTCGGCTGATCTCCTATTTGCACAAGAGATCAATGACTCGCAGCGTACCCTTTCTCTTTCTCTTTCCCTTTCCCTTTCCCATTCCTTTAGCCTTAGCCTTAGCCAGAAAGAGTTCGGCCTTTTAAAAATAGTGAAAACTTATTAACTCTTTCAGGCACTGAAAGAGTTCCTAACAGAAATGATATGTTGAAGAACTCCGTCCTACTAGGAATTTCTGTTAACGTGTATTACAAGACTTGCAGTGTTAGTCTCAACGATAAGAAATAGGCGAAGCATACTATCAACCCTTTCCATTCCCTAAGCCCCTTTATTTTGACAGTTTGGATGTACAGCATCCGACAACATAGTTGTCGCAATCTGCAAAACTGCCGGCGGATAGAAAGTAAAATTTGGTAGGATGTAGACTCGGTACGCAAGACTTTTTTAGGGGGCAGCACAGGAGGAAAGCCTCCCCTAAAATGGAGCTCTTCGAAAGTCATCATACCGGGTGTATGTACATGTTATCAAATTTGACTTTTTGTTCGTCGGCCATTTCGCAGACTGTGACAACTATTTTGTCGCATGCTGTATGTATGTACACCGGGGGGAGGAAGGATTCTACTTTAAAGTAGCCGCGAGTCCATTCTCACAGAAATATCTATGAATTAAAATATGCTCTCTCGAAGGCTAAAGCTCCTTTTGTTTAGATAGAACCTGGTGCCGGTTCCCGGGATTAAACAAGTTAACAAGTAATTTATTGCTGAATTTCTCCTTCTCTGATCCCTGCGCGACCTGGCACTCTCCCACTCTCTGCAAGAGTTTTTCATTCTTCTCCTATTTGGTTTGAGCCCCTCAAATAAAGTATCTCGGTGAGATGGAGAGCGTTAGATCGCGATTAACGGTGGAACTCGGTAGCTGCAAGAACGATTTTCCGGACGCTTGAACCGCGCCAGTAATCCAGAGGAGCGATCAACGACGAGCCACGAGCTAGGAAGCACGCGGCCTGCTCTGTGACACGCGCCGACACGCGCCCGCCGTCCGCCGTGCGACGAGCGACGGGCGACGGGCGACGGGCAATGTGCGACGTGCGACGTGCGACGTGCGACCTTATGCAAGTGTGTATCTATCTATCTATGTATGTATGTACCTAGCCTAGCTACTATTGTAGATAGTAGCAAGCGCCAGAAAGAACTTGTCGCCGCATTACAGATCAGTTAAACACTTCCTTCTAGTCTTTCTGCATGCCTTGACCTATCTTATGGGAATTTGCAGTGGTTGAAAGTTGAGGGGTTTGAGTTGAGAAATGAGGTGCTAAAGTTCCTATGAACAAAGTAGTCCACCACTATCTCTTGGTATTTAGGTAGATTTGAGGAGCGTTGGTCTTTGCTCGATGAGAATCGTTCTATCCCTTGGGAGTGGCACGCGCCCCACGAATTCTTCCGCTTCGCAGTTCCCAGTTGGATTAGGCACAAAAGGTTTGTCAGTCGGCTTGAGCTGAAAGACTGCGATCTTATCGCGCCGATTAATACCTGCTTCCTCGTGTTTCATTTGGCTGGCATTTCACATATTCTCTCTTTAACATGTACACCATCCGACAAAATAGTTGTCACAATCTACAAAATGGTCGCTGAATAAAAAGTGCAATTTTGTACTATGTACGCCTGTTATACATGACTTTTTGAAAACCCACTTTCAGGGGAGGTTCGCATACTGTCGCAACCTCGAAAAAAGTCTCGCATACCGTATGTACAGGGTGATTCACTTGCCTTTGAATCAGAACACTCCTAGCCCATATTTTTTTTGGTACACTCCCCGACCTTCTCCGGGACTGAAATTTGGTGGGTAATGTTTTTTTGCATTAAGGAAGATACCATAAAAATTCCAGGGCCCTAGCCCAAAGTTTAGGTTTTCACCTATTTCCCACCCTCGAAAATGGTCAATATTTTCAAGTTTCTCAAAATCGGCCGAACCAGGGATATTTTGATTGTTTTCGTATTAGGGTGGATAGAGAACAAAGAATCCGTGAAAAAAAGTCCGGATTTGCAACGAGAACGGGTCGAAAAACCGTCCAGAAAAGTCCATTTTTGCTCATTTTTAACGGTTTTTATTTTTTTTATTGGACTTCCCGACCTTTCTCGGGGCTGAAATTTGGCGGGGAGCTTCCCCTTGCATCAAGGAAGATGTGATATAAATTTCAGAGCCCCAGCTCAAAAGTTTTTTTTCCCCATATTTTTAGCCATCGAAAATATCCAATTTTTGGTGGTGATTCAAAGGCAAGTGACTCACCCTGTACATGCTATTAAATTTTGCTGAATGTGACAACTACTTTGTCGGATGCTGTACATACAGTGTACTCTACATTACATATAATCATTTTCTGATGGATAGATACATTTTTACCTTACTTTGACCAACCTTTCTCTTAATGAAATTTAGTAGGTTGTGATCAAAGTGCGCGGAGAGTGGCCAAGTTGCTGCACGAATCGAAGCCGAGAAGGCCATCAATACCGCGTACGCTAAGGCCAATCATGTAAACTTACGCACCTTATCCTTATCACTAGATAGTACGATACTATTAGTACAAATACAATATATATACTATACGGAGAGTAATATTGCGATCGACCTCTCTACCAATTCTCCAATCTCTCCGCATAGAAAACTATCTTTGCTACCTCATCATTATTTCATATATTAATCCAATGAATTTCTATCCGAAACTACCCTCACTCCAGCTCATTTTCATTAATACTGTAGGTTTTTTCAATATTCCCTCTTTATTTGAATATGTTGTATTTTATGATTTACACACAGTATTGTAAAACACGTCCGTTTGCTTGACACACAGAACAAAAGTCAGTTATTTAATCAATAAAATATTTCTCCTCGCTTCAACTCAGAACGGAAGAGCTTCCCTTCATTTATTATATAAAAACTCTTCCGTCTTGTCTGAGTGCCATAATTCGAAATTACAAAGTATTACCAAGTACTATTTCTCAACAGAATATACACTCGTTTTCTCATATACTCTTTTCAACGTGCGTCGGATCGCACTCTGCCTTCTTTACGCTCGCTTTCGACCACACAACAACAAAACGCTCTCTCCGTTCGTCTTCTTCTCTTCTTCTTCTGTCGCCCTTCAGACTCACATCTCTTATATACACATTCGCTGACCCACGCACTCCCCAATCACACTTATTCCTAATGTTCTACCTTTCAGCCAATCCCAAACATCCCGATACATTCTGTCGATCTTTGACCTCAAACACACATACAAAGAAATTCACACGCATTCACAATCGCACATCTCAGTTTCTCACCATTCGCTCGCAGTCTCTCTCTCGTTACCAATCCTACAATACAGTAGCTCGTTAAAGCTCAGTACTCAGCAATGCAAAGCACTGCTGAATATTTAAGATATTTTTCTACATATTCATACTGCTAAGCAATGAATACATTTCTCCAGTGTTCTTTCCTAATCTTCAATTCAAACGATAGCCTCCTCTGCGCGAGATCTTTTACTCTTTTCGCTCTGTCCATTTCATCCCTTTGAAAAGTTCATTTCCGCTCTGGTAAAGGTGGCCTCGCCACCTCGATATGCTCGCGACTTTTTACAAACTGTTGAGCAAACATTACAAGGCACAGCCGGAGAAAAGATACGATTCTCTGCTGTTGGGCCTATTGTACAGGGTGTCCCAAAAATGTCCAACATCACTATAGCTATCTTGTTGGGAAGAGGGCGGGGACGATGATGTCGTTTTTAAAAATTTGTGTTAGGCCTCCAATTCCGAGTTATTCAACAATAAAGTTAGGTAAAACTTAATTTAAAATTAAAGGAAGTATAGTAAATAAAACTTAAAGGAGTCCTGGCCAGTTATGCCTTGCTCCTAGAAAAAGAGAGGTGTATTATCGAGAGACGCGCTCTCACGCGCCGAGTACGTAGAATGCAGAATCGGCTTAGAGAGTCCAGCGCAGCCTGCTCGCTTCTTCCACTCCTTTTATCATGCTTCCTATCAGGAGACACGGTAGAGTTTCCGCGCCAAGTAGTAAAAGCGTAGCCGTACGGGCCAGCGAGACTCCCGAGGCTATATTATCCCGAAGTAAAACGATTTAACCCGTGCGGAAAATTGTCTCCAAATTTGTTTTTCGAATTTCTCAGAGGTTTCCTCCACAAAGTAACTCTTTTTGGGATATATTTTTCTGTGATTTTTTCTGATTCGTATGACATAAGGCAGAATGGAATCGGTCCATTAGTTTAAGAGATATAAATATTTGAAATATTTCGTCCGAAACGAAAAGTTACTGAATAATTATATGTATAGGTGAGTACATAAGATAGACTGGCGACGACGCCTCTAGCGTCGAACCTCCAAGCCTCCAAAGCTTTCCCCTTCAAAACGTATCGTTCGCTCTGGCGCGCATTCCCAACAAAGTAGTCATCATACATTCCTGGGACGCAATTGGCAGGGTGGAAGCGAGAGTCGAGAGTCGAGAGAGAGAGAGGGTGCGCTGTAGCCACCCTCGTTAGCGAAAGACGGACTCACTCGCCTTGCTAAAGAGGACGCGTTATTACATTTTACGGTGGGGCCCGCACTCAAGCTCACAATCATTCCCCATGCGCAAAGCGCACCCACGCATTCCACCCTCCAGCATATGCTGCCGCTGCCGCCGCTTTCCTTGCCTTTTCTCTTTCCCTCGATAGTTCTCCCTTTATCTCGCAAGCCAACTCTCCCACTGGTACAGCATTCGACAAAATAGTTGTCACAATCTGCAAAACAGCCACCAGAGAAAAAATTAAGTTTTGTAGCATGTACACACGATATGCAAGACTTTTTGGGGAGTTGCGAGAGAAAGCCTCCTCCCCTAAAAGGCGGATTTTACAAAGTAATGTATAACAGGTGCGCATAGTACAAAATTTCACTTTTTATTCAGCGAACATTTTCTAGATTGTGACTACTATTTTGTCGGGTGCTGTACATCTAGCAGAAAACGCAAGTCCTTCCCTCGCATATCATTTGATACACGTACAATTTTTCAGCACTTTCATCTTGTGCACTTTTACTTGGACATTGGCTGCGCTCTAAGCGCTTCCGCCAAGAAACTCGCCTAGCACTGGCGTCATATTGCGCTTGCACGTGCTACTTGCAGTGGGGAGATATGTTAATCAGTTTGCCACCCCAATGAAGCGGTTGCCTCGCAGAAAACAATTTATAATCAATAAGGGTCCTTTTAATGCTCGGCTCGCCCACTTGCTTGCTCTCATCTCGTTACGTATCCTCGTCCCGGGACCATCCTCAGCATGCCTAACTTAACACTCTTCATCATTCAAACACACACCTCTATGGAAGAGTGAGTTCGAATCTTTTCGAAATTCCCACTTTTCTAATTCTTGTCCTAGGAATCTTACTTAATATTAAATGCCACTAAATAACTATCTCTCTACCGACGCAACAATTTCAAATCGCATTATTAACCCTTTGACTGCTAAGTAGTATATCTCAATAACTATCGCTGGGCCTGAATACTTTTTCACGCAATATCAATCTGTTCGGCGGTGTATTAAATTATAATATGGTACAGAATCCAATTACTGTTACTTGAACCATTTTTTCATTTTCAATATATATTGTTTATTCATCAATGGTAAAGTTATAAAATACCATAGTTTGATAAGTATAATGTATGTATTTGCACATTGAACATTGAAAAATTGAACATATAATAAGTAAAATAAGTACTCTATACAGAAACAAAAACGATCGAAGCCTTCGCAGAGCGCGCATATACGCCCATAGGCCACACCGATGTTTCTTACTGGACGCATATTTGCGCCCGTAGCAGTCAAAGGGTTAATGAAATCCTAATCAGTTACGAGTAACGATCACGATATCTCATGGCAAAACAAGCTAATCCTTAGTGACTTGGCGCTCTCCTTACTGTTTACGTAACATGCTTCAACTTTGAAGTTGAAAGTACATAACCATTCGGATTCAGACCCTCCACCGTGAATGAAATTCGGCTAGACCTCCCCCACAAACACACACTGACCACCGACCACCTTTTCACTTTTTCGCGTTTCCTTTGGAGGCCTGCGAATAGATTCGTCATACTCGAATCTCTGTATATTAGTTTATCAGTATGATTGGAGCCACTTATATTTTGCACTTGAGCTGTTTATCCTTGGGAAGAGCTTAGTTAATTTGACGAGGATGAATCTTGGACGGCAGTCGAAATCGAGCGGAAATCGGGGGTTGCGGGGTGGGCGGCGCGCGTGTACGAGGGAGGGCGAGCAGGTGGAGGAAGGTGAGGGGTCGGTGGTGGGGTGGCGGGGTGGCGGGCATGCGTGACCAAAGGGTGTTTAGAGGGTGGTAAGGGAGGGTTGCGGCCCCACAGAATCGCATTCGAAGCGTATCGGCATAATTACACGCTCGGCGTTAGTGTCACATCTCGAACAATATGCTGAAAGGGGATACTGCCCGCTGGGGTAGATGCACCTGCAAAGAACGATATTTCATCCCCTACTAGCACGACTTTTCCGCCTGTAGGCCCCGTGAAATCCTAAGGGTCACTGGCTCTCTCTAATTTCTATTATGCCGAGATAACACCGTGCTTGCTTACCACCACCACTCCGTCGCCGACGAACCGGCCCTCCCTGCCTTTTATTCGGAAATCCGTGGAAAATCATCCTATTACTGGCTGTAAACAACAATATACTTATTCCCTATCACCTTAGCCCACCACTTTTCCCTGCGGTAGCATTAAAAAATTTGTCGCGCTCTACCATTTCCTCGATGGAGTTGGTAAAGCCCCGATAAAAGAATCCGCCTGTACCTCTTTGGAATCAAGCAACTTCAGCATCTCTGGGATATCTCTCACTTCATTCCTACCAGACTAGAATTCGCAGTGAAAAGAACTCAAGTCAGTGACTATTCCAAAGCGTCTGGTAAAATTCGAACGCACTACTCATCTTCTAGGAATGTGGTCGGTCAAAAGATGAGCAGATCAGCGATACAGGGTGACGTATGCTGTCCGTTCTCCCCTGCTGTAGCCGACTTTGCGAGAACGAACGAATATGGGGGCGGATGGTGGTTGGGAGCGCTGGCTCGAACTGGGGCTGAGGCTCCGGCTCGGGCTCGTGCTGGGGCTCCTGCTGGGGTTCGATCGGACCCCTTCCGATCGCACGTGTTTCCCCCGAAATACTTTGCATCACCATTACTACTGCAAGTTGATGCCCCTTTGTACAAGGAATAGGTGAAGGGCCATAGGCCATAGCAGAGCTTCATAGCCAACTAGGCGTACCATCGGCAGATTCAAGCGTGCATAGTGCACAGCATCTCTCTCCCTCTCTCTCCCCCTCTCTCTCTCTCCCTCCGCTCCGCACTGCCCTTCCTCTTTATGGGTCCAGCTGAGTGAGCCTCTGTTACGCGAGCAACGGAGAGACAAAGAGCAAAGAGCAAAGAGCCCATATAGGCTTTTATTTGGCAAACATCGCCCATCGACGACGGCCAGCACAAAGGATCGCATTGTTGCCTATTTACGCGGCCCGACAAACGACCAAACACCCAACACGAGATTCGAGTTTCGAGTTTCGAGATTCGAGATTCGAGAGTACTTCGATCCTCTCCTACTCAACAAACTATCCGCCAACTCAGTCTTCTTCAATCACAGATGTAAGATTATAGGGCGTCTTAACACTTTGACGGCCGCACATTTTTTTACTTTCTTATACGTTGCCGCAGGTGGAATTAAAGCATACTTTTTTAACCTTTCAACGGCTATTTAAACGCATTTGTTTGTAAAACAGTTAGTTGTAACTTTATTATTATTTAAAATGTCAACGAGTTTATTTTATAACTTTAAATAGGTCTACTTATGTTTCCAGTATTTAGAGTGACGAAATACTGTTTCAATCGAAACTAACAAATTACAGAATAGAAGAGCACAAAAACCCACAAGTAAATATGTATGTTTAAAGAAATATCAGAAAATGTTTCGTAAATTTTTTACATCTGCATATCTGTCTCAGAATATATAAAAATAAAACATTTTATTTTTTAAAAAAGTCACGTGTATGTACAGCATCCGACAAACTAGTTGTCACAATCTGCAAAACAGCCACCAGACAAAAAATTAAGTTTGGTAGCGTGAAGTCACGATATGCAAGACTTTCTTAGAGGGTTGCGAGAGAAAGCCTCCTCCCCTACAAGGGGGCTTTTACAAAGCCATGTATAACAGGTGCGCATAGTACAAAATTTCACTTTTTATTCAGCGAAAATTTTCTAGATTGTGACAACTATTTTGTCGGGTTCTGTACGTGAGTTCAGCCGATAACCGCTGGCTCGTGAACTCACGTATACGCGACAACGGCTGTCAAAGTGTTAAGTTTGAGTTTGTGGGCGCTGAAACAAATGTAACACGGCAGTAATTCAATGTAATAGAACGTGGAATATAAATGTATTGGAATATCAATCCAAAGAGTAGAGTTTTCAGGGCCAAACTCCATCCGAGAATGATGTTCTTGGAAATGGCTCGCTGTCAGATTACCTGTATCAGCGTGGCAAGTTTTAGGGGTTTATGATAGCCTGGGTTTTTGCCTGAAGGGGAGAAGTAAGTACAGTTTGGATCTGAAAAGTTGGCCCCTGGGAGGCAGAGCCTAGCTAGGAAGATATCTCTAGCCCCGTTTGGCGAAAAATTTGACTCCTCCTTGAAGGTCTCCTACTTACAAATTTAACACTAGGTTTACGGACATTTTTGTATACCTATCCACGTATTCGAAACAACGTAATTTCTTTGAGAAAAGAACGAGTAATTTAATTTAAAAACAACTACAATCTTAACAAACATAATATAAGTGAATTAAATCTGTTAGGATTGCATAAATCATAATTGACATAAATTGGAGAAAAATGAATTGTAATTGTACTCATGAAGCCCGAAATCCGTCAAAATGACGGGTCCCGTAAACCTAGTGTTAAAGAAAAGAAATTAATTATCGGTCGAACTTCGATTGGCTGGCAGGGTGTCGGGCACCACCACCTCACGGGCCAGAGTCCCTTCGGTGTCCTACTTGCCGCTGCCAATGAACCAATAAGCAGGTAATCAAGCAGTACAGAGGCAGATTTTCACAGGTATCATTGGCGTTACCGCCAAGCCTTGTCAACCCAAAATCAAGCACGGAGCTTTCCAGCTCCCAACAGTACTTATTCTGCAGTACCTTCCCGAGGTCTGCTCTACACGTGCATTTCCATACCTACTTCTGATTTTCCAACATAGAGATCATTTTTTACATGTCACATGGATCAGCTCAGGTTCGACGACCTTTGATCTTTCGTTGGTCAATTCTAGCGTCGGATTTCTTTAGTATATTCTGATCATCTTCAAGTTCTTGAAGGAAAGGTTTGCGAGAGGCGAAGCGAACCTTTGAAAGACGAAGCAGGAACGCCTAACGAACGTCTTAATATTAATATATGATTATGTGTGTGCATTGTACACATAACCGGCACTGGCATCGGCAACGCACCAGATCTCATATTAACACTTGGCATGCGGGTATACTTCTCCGCCGAATTACGCGTGCAGCGGGCGTTTTTTTTTAATCGCGCGGAAGTTGGGTTATTCAGAAGAATCACAGTAAATGGAGAACTACATCGTGTTTTTGAACGAAACCTTTTTTTGTTTTACACTTAAATATATACTGTACGATTATATAACAAAAAAACGACATTTTTACGAAATTCTGCAAAACACGTAAAAATACGTTGCCCGCATGCCAAGTGTTAAGTAGAAGGAGTCTGTAATGTTGATTATATCTTGGTATAGGTTCGTATCTAAAGAAAGAAACTCTTGCCTGGTATTTGTCAAATACGGTCTAACGGGTATGTAGTCTGTGGTGAGTACGTAAATATGTACAGGGTGAGTCACTTACCTTTGAATCACCACTATCGAGCATACACTGTTCCATAGAAAATCATTATAAATAACCTAGACATTTAAATTATACTCAAATGTTTCTCAACATTTGTCTGCATTTTATGCATTTATACTTTTACATGTTTCACTTATGTTAACTCGCACATGACATTTCATCCTGCAGAAGCCAGTTATATATAATATTCCCCTATAAATATAATAGAATAAAATACTTTCTCCTTACGTTGCTAGCCATTGGAAGGAAGTCGATGCTAAAACTTGGTAAAATATTTGCTCCAACAGACTACATAATTTAATACAGACTATTGTTAAATAGAGAATATGTAGTATAATTAAATGGATGTCTAGTACAAGTGGGCTAGGAAAGTTCTGATTCAAAGGCAAGTAAATCACCCTGTACATATGTAGCGGCCAGTGCAGCTCAGGAATCAGCTTGACTATCTTTATGTAGCCAAATCTAGCATATCTAGCTATGTACAGCATCCGACAAAATAGTTGTCACAATCTGCAAAATGATCGCTGAGTAAAAAGTGAAATTTTGTACTATGTACACCTGTTATACATAACTTTTGAAAAGCCTGCTTTTAGAGGAGGGTCACACTCTCTCGCAACCCCTAAAAACGTCTTGAATACCGGATGTACATGCTATTAAATTTCGCATTCTGTCCGCCGACAATTCTGCAGATTCTGACAACTATTTTGTCGGATACTGTACAGGGTGTAAAAAAAATAAATGTCGCGACTATCATAGGATGATTCTGCACCCTTGAATCGGCGAAGATCCATAAAAAAAAGTTGCCGCAAAATAGTACTTCACCTTGAAATTGACGGTCATTTTTTTTATTTTATCGTATTCTACTCCTCGAGGGCACTAATATTGCTAAAGGAACCATGTGTCTCCGAAGTATAGTTTCATTTGGAGACGCAATTGAAATTTATCAAGTTGAATTGCTCTGTTCCATAGTTTTTCAATTTGAATTTGAATTTCAAGGTCAAGTACTATTTTGCGGCAACTTTTTTTTATGGATCTTCGCCGATCCGAGGGTGCAGAATCATCCTATGATAGTCGCGACATTTATTTTTTTTACACCCTGTACTTACATACTTAAACGTGAGACGAACTTCTCGTCCACTCTAAAGAAATGCCTTTAAGGAAGTCACTCGCAACTAGCATTGTTCTTTCCGATGGATGGTTCTATCACTTTCTTTTTATATCGAACATTCAGTGAATTGTGCTAAAAAGTGTAAATTGAAGGTGGTTAGACTTAGAAAAGAAATTTGTAAGGGTGGAACTAACCTTGCATCTGTGATTTGCTTGTGAAATGAATGAGAGAGCGTGAACTGACTCTGAGGAGCGAGGAGTCAACAAGGCAAATCCATGTGTTGACAAGCTGGTCAACAGTGGAACAGGTGTCGAAATCGGCCCGATTTATCTACGTCACTGAGAGTATGTATGTAAGTCTGTACATATGTACCGAGAACACTCTCGCAACAATATTGATCTCGCATCGCAACGCATGCCAGTGAGTCCTGACGGTGGCAACGTCGACAGCAGCGTCGTCGTCCTCGTCGACGTCGACGTCGACCTGGAAGTCGTGGCTAACTTGAGGAAGATAGAGCTGCGGCGGCGATGAGGGCGGTGAGGGCGGTGGTGGTTGAGAACCAGCTGAGAGCGGCACAACCCCCTTTGGGCGGAACAGAAGCAGAGCGGACCAATCGCTACTAGGAACCCCTAACAGTCTGAAATTGGTTTGATCGAGGGGTGAGGCCGCCAATGTGCGCGTCCTTCTCACCCTTCGGAAGGTAGTAGGCGCCTCGACGATTTCATGGAGCAGCGAGCAGAGCCCGGCAGAAGTGGAGGGGATGTGCAGAGCCGCACAGGCACCTTTGGTAGGGGATGATTTTCGGCAGCGATCTTCTATCGTGGTCAAAAAAGGTCCAGAGTCCGTGGCGACAGCATCTGGCAACCTTTCAATCGTCATCGGGGTCGGCAAATTGTTTTGTTGAACGCGGCCGGGTAGCATCGAGTTTAGTAAGGGAAATAATTGTAAGTGTCAAAGTGCTGAGGTAGAGAAGAAGGAAGAAGGAAGAAGGAAGGAAGAACGAAGAAGGAAGAAGGCGTCGTGGAATTCAGGATGCTCACTGGTTTGACGAGAGTGTATAGTGGTGAGATTCGATCAGCGAGCCATATGATCGCCGAGAAGAATACTGGCGAATTCTCTTGAGATTTTGAAGAAAATGTGTGGTACTGGCCGTATCAAAGGACTGGTGAGGGATAAATCGTTGGCATAGAAATTGATTTGACTTCCTGAGCACGCGCCATTCTCACTCTTACCAATCGTCTCCTCCACGTTTGAGTGCGGCTAGTGACTCGTCAAATCTTCTTCCTCCCTTGGTTCTTGGCTGTTGGTTCTTGGTTCTTGGCAGTTGGTCGGTTTTTCGCGACACTTGCCGTACCAGCCTACAAATTGGCCCTTCTCTTCCTCCCGCTGTCGCCGCCACCGCCCCCGCCGCCCTCTCTCACTCTCTCCCTCCCACCCCCACCGCCCCATCCTCCCTCTGCCCCGCCATCAGCGTCCCGGTTTGTCGCGTGCGCCTGCGGTCGAAAGAGGAGGCTAAGAAGAGGACAGTCGAAAGGGACTAAGAGGAGAAGAAGGAAGATTGGGCTGGTTGTTGGAGTATAGTTGGTGAGGGCGCAGAGGACAAGAAAGAGAGCGCGAGTGAGGGAGTGAGGGTGGAAGGGCGGGAGGGAGGGCGCAAGAGGTCTCGAGGAATCGATAACTACAACTCTGATTGTAATAAAGGTGCCCTCTTCCCTCTGTCGGCGTTCCTTCTCCGGTGATCTTCTTGTGTAACTAGTGCTGAGAGGAAGTAGTCGTTGGTGTCTTAGCGTGGCGAAGGGAGAGTGTTTGATTTGGGAACCATGTTGGAATTTTACACACCCGTACCTTCTTTGAATCGTCAGGGTGAAACCGGACAACCCTTGCCCACAGGAGCACCGATGCCCTTCTGTGCTACAGCTAACAATAATAATGCCGGTATGCATTTTCATATATCTATGTTGTTAACGTTATCTGTGAGAGTGTATGACTGCCGGTTGGTCCAGCGACGAAGGCCGAATAAATAGTGAACGTGGCACCAATACCTTGGTACTGATAGTTTAAAGAAACTTGATAGATCAAACTTGAGTAGAATAGGCTGAGAATGAGTAGTATGAGGACTAGTAGTACATACTAGTAGTATCAGCCAGGATTTATTCTATTACTGCTATTTTCCACATGACTATTTGGAGTGCTTTACTTGTATTTCCACGGTGAGGAAGAGAGTGAAAGGGGGTAAAAAGGGGGCAAAAGGGGGGGGGCGGGGGGTGGTGAAGGCGAATGGGTGGGTGGTTGGGGGCTCGAGGAAGACGTATTATAAGATCCGAGTAGGCCAGCAGCCTAGCCGGGACTGCACGGGATGGGACGGGGTGGGGCGGGGCAGGGCGGGGCGGGGCGGGGCGTTCCATCGCACATAACTTTATCACTCCGGACTTTGAAGAATCAATAAAGCTTGAAATATGTACACATAGCATAGATAGATATGTATTGCAGGGCAGGTAGAACGGAGCGTTCTCGCGTTATTACATTTCAGTTGGTGGCAATCTGTCTATTGAAAGTGGAATTTTGATAAACGGACGGGTATTTGTAGTGTATACATATGCAAGTATACATACTTGCAAAAGGTTGGTGTGCACGTATAGAAGAGAGGAGGATGAGGTGGTTGCGGAGGGTAGGCTAGGGTACGGGGAGTCGGAGGGGGTGAGCGGTGTTTGAAAGATTCTTGGGGGGTGGATGGAGGATTAGAGGGTGGCGGGCCTGGTGGGGCCTTTTTATTAAAGGATTGCGGGTGGTTGGGTGGTTGGGTGAGGGTAGAATAGGGTAGAATAGGGTAGAATAGGTAAGGAGTGAGTATAGGGGTGGAGTAGCGGAGGTATAGGAAGCAGGAGGAAGGTTAATGGCTAAACGGTAATTGTTCTTCAGAGCCTTCGGTCTCAGTGAAGACGGAATCATGCCTGCTGGAAATGATCTGTGCCAGTTGTGGACGAGCAATCTCGGACAAGTATGTGATGAGGGTAGACGAGAGGAACTATCACGAAGAGTGCCTGTCCTGCGCGGCTTGTGCCGCGCCCCTTTCGCAATCCTGCTTCATCCGCGACCTCAAGCTTTATTGCCACTCGGACTACAAGCGAATCTTTACGGTGAAGTGTGCTCGTTGCATGGAGAAAATTCGCCATTCCGAGTATGTGATGAAAGTGCCGGGTTTGGTCTTTCACGCGGGTTGCTTCGCCTGCTGCATGTGCGGACACCCGTTCGAACCGGGTGACCATTACATCCTCAGGCAAGGCCAACCCATTTGTAGAAGAGATTACGAGCACCTCGACTATCTGAATAGTCCTCAAGGTTTGTACCGAGCGAATCTTCCTACATACTTCCTAGTAAGGGAGGGGATCCGTTGGCTAGATCCTATTCCCTAGATCTTCCCTTCTCACCGATCACTAGTCACTGATCGCTCATTCCTCGAAGAATTCCAGATCTACGCCTTACAAGGGGTGCTTGTCAGGAGCGGAACACCAAATGGCTTGAACAAAATTGGGGATGTACGGTTCGACCCTCTAAACAAAACCCTATAACACTTTTTCAGAATGCGTCTTGGTTACCGAGACAAAAATTCGCGATATAGTCCACTAAGTCAACTAAGAAATAGTTGTGTAGCCTGTTTATAGCCTGAGTAATGATTTTGCGAAATACTTTTTTGTAATCCAATTTCTAATTACTCGTCTAATAACAAATAATGTGATATTTATGTTTAAATTTACTCTTTACGCATGTCTGTAAAAACTACTTCGACCTCTCTGCCATCCTGGTAGGCGAGAATTTGTTAATAATATAAAGATTATATACACTACATGACCGATCTATGCCAATTTTTTCTCGTCAACCAGGGCACATTCTGAAAAAGTGTTGTGGAGTTCTGTTTAGATGGTCGAACTGTACGTACACAAATTTGTTCAGCCCAATTGGTGGTCCACTCCAGACCATACCTGATACTAGCATAAGGCTACGCTATGTACCAATGTTCGCTAATTTTTGTCTCGGTAACCAGGACGCATTCTGAAAAAGTGTTATATGGTTTTGTTTGGGGGGTCGAACCGTACATTCCCAATTGTTTTCAACCCACTTGGTGTTCCGCTCCTGACAAGTACCCCTTGTTAGTCGGTTTCTCTGGCTGCCCGATCTATCATGTATTTATCTTAAACAGTTCTCACCTCTGACAATTTTGGCAATTCTTAAATTCTCTATCTATCCACTTTTACAATCTTGTCGTACTGGAACTTCCGAATCTTTCATCCCCTTATTTCCGGTCATGAACATAGACAGGGAAATAGGGACCTTTCTAATGATAAGTCCAACCAATTGATTGTAGCAACAAACTGCTCGGCTCGATCTTTTACCCGGTGTCATCTTCATGATTCTTTTGAAGATTGGCGATTCTTAAGAGACTGATCTTATCCAAAGATGATTGAGCGAGGGGTGAGTGCGTGTGTGTGTGTGCGTGCGTGTGTGAGAGAGAGGGAGAGAGAGAAACGAGTTGAATTGAATTGAATTGAGCTAACTCGTAGTTGGTGAATGGCGCGAATCGGGCTGAGAAAAAGAAAGTGAGAATCGTCGCAGGGCGAAGGTGATCGTATTGTATATAGGTTGTTGAATTGTTCGCAGGTTGTACTACTACAATCACAATCTAAAGTCATCCAAAGTAAAATCTACAGGAATTTCGAAACAGGGCTGTCTCTCTTTTCAAGGTAAATACATACATAAGCCAAGCCTAATTAGAGAAATGCAATCGACAATCACCTATTGCTGCTTAATACAAATGACGATCTCTAAACTCTTGGAACGAATTTAGCCAATCTTTGGAGAGAAATTCCTTTCGTCCATTATTTGAAGTTGTTATCAGTCGGTATTCGGCATGTGGAGGTGTGGTCGTAAAAGAGGAACGAGCAGTTTTGTTGTTACGCGGGAGAAATCGATTGCCTGATTCTGACTTTGGTGATCGGGGAAATTCACTAGATGACGGTTTGTTGGACGAGAATCGGCCGCGCGATGGCCGTCGTGGACCAAAGAGGCCGCGGACCATCCTAACTTCTGCACAGAGGCGACAGTTTAAAGCTTCCTTCGAGGTCTCGCCGAAGCCATGCCGAAAAGTGCGAGAAGCTCTGGCCAAAGATACTGGCCTCAGCGTCCGCGTGGTCCAGGTTTGGTTCCAGAATCAACGGGCTAAGATGAAGAAGCTACAGCGCAAGGCAAAAACGGAGCCAGGCTCTGACAAGGAACCGAAGGAGGAGCGACGCCCCGAAAGTCCTCACAGCGATCATAGTAAGCTCCTCCACCTCCTCTCGATACTATACACCACGGAATAGAGATCTGTCTCTCTATTCGACAATTAATAATACAACTAATTCCCCCTGAACATTGAAACTATGAACCGTTTGCCCCTTGGCTTCCGGTTCTCGGCTCTCGGCTCCCGGCACGAAAGAAAGTATGCCTGATGATATTGCGCCGCTGCGAGCCGAGAGCTTTGCGATGACTGGTTAATGGGGCTGGATCGTGTCGATAGTTGGCTAGATAGAATTTCAATACTCTCATCTCGTTCGCAGGTCATTACTTGAACGCCCTGAACATGCGCGACGGAGAATCTTCTAGCTTCCCCTCAGCCAGCCAACCGCTCAACCCCAATAACCCGTACTCGCCCGACGGTAAGTCATCCTTCTCACCCACCGCACACCATAGATTCATTAAGCAGATATCACTCGGCAAATTAACTATCCCAATGCCCTTATCTATTGAAAGCTTCAAGCTCCAAGCTCCAACTACTCACCCTCTCCATCCTCACCCTTATTCATTACTACTCGGTGAGAAAAGTCGAGGAACATCAATTTCTAGTTGATCCGTTAAGGCCCGTTTCCACTAGAACAGTTCGCCGTAACAGAACACCGAACACCGAACATCCGAACAGAACTCCGAACACGCACCCGCTGCGTTGGACTATGCTTACCCGGGAGAATCTCGACCTTCGTCACTTCATAAGTGACCCGCGACCCTTCTTTCTAGCACCGTCTCCTACCATAGTAACATATCTTTTTCTCATCGCCGCGAAATACCTTCTAATTGAAATACTAAAGTTTAGACGCAAAGTAGAGGGAATAAAACAGTCGGGACGAATCTTTGCAATAGCTATTACTTTTCAGTTCTTGCAAGTTTTAGTAGACTTTGAATAATTTGATAAAACCGAGTACATTTCTGACTGCCAATCTGTCCGCTACAGATATTCAGTGGAAACGGCGTTGCGCGTAGAATGATCGACAATGTCTGGCAATAAAATGTATTAAATTTAATTTTCCTATTGCTGATCGTGGATTCAGTAGAGTTCTTCCATTGTCGGCCATTTCACAGGATCGAAATCAACCACTACTTATTGCAGAGCCTAATCAATGAGAGTTTATCGTCCGACTTGTTCTTGAGTTGCGATTGCGAGAGCTCGTCCTTTCAAGAAATTCAAACTCGACCCCATGCACAGTAGTTCCCACCGGGCTTCGTACCGTTTCCTTTGATGCGTCGGGGAAAAACCGCCAACTGAGCGTTCGGCCTGTCAAGTGGTTTCCGTAACAAAATTAGGTATGCATTCCACTTATCGCCGGGACGATTGCCTCCTCGCTAGGCTCGAACACTGTAACACGATATGGGCAACTTTTTTTTCCTATAGGAAAGCATAGGAAGTTCGGAGTTCTGTTCGGATGTTCGGTGTTCTGTTACGGCGAACTGTTCTAGTGGAAACGGGCCTTTAGAGGGTTACCTGGTCATCAGTTCGCTAATTAAACTCTTGCCATTTTACAAGCGCATTTCACTTGATATGTATAGTCGAAATTGTAGAGCCGCTGGCTTATCTGCTACTTGGTAGGCATGCTAGCCAAAGATTGGCTACCCTCGGAGATTCCGAATAATAGCAGAGATGATGATGAAGGAGGTTCGCCTCCTAGGAAATTGTTTAGATACGCTAATGAAATATCTCTTGGTGCATCGAAAAATGAGCATGTGTCGATTCGTGAATTTCCTAGGTATTGTGGTATGAACAATGCCTGTCGCATTTGCCGTGAGAATAATGGCAGGTTCTCCTGCGAATCGAGACAGGCTGGCAGGCAGCAGGCTCGAGTGTGAAATGTCGAGCCGATAAAAAGCCAGCCCTCCTCTTCCCTAGATGCATACATCCTACCTATCTACTTATACTAACATAGTACTCACTTACATACTCGTCTATTATAGATATGTAGATAGATATACATGTATACATATAGATATTGTCGTATCCGACGTATTCCAGGGTGATAGAAATGTTGCCGCGAACATTTTATGCTTCCACGAGTACAGGGTGAGTCAGTTGCCTTTGAATCACCACTGTCGAGCATACACTCTTCCATAGAAAATCATTATAAATAACCTAGACATTTCAATTATACTCAAATGTTTCTCAACATTTCTCTTCATTTGATGCATTTCTACTTTTACATGTTTGAGTTATGTTAACTCGCGCATGAAATTTCACCATGCAGAAGTCAGTTATATATAATATTCCCCCATAAATATAATATAATAAAATATTGTCTCCTTACGCTGCTAGCGATTCGAAGGAAATCGATGCTTAAACTTGGTAAAATATTCGCTTCAACAGATTACATAATTTAATACAGTCTATTGTTAAGCAGGGAATATATATTATAATTAAAAAGATGTCTAGTAAAAGTGGGCTAGGAGAGTTCTGATTCAAAGGCAAGTGAATCACCCTGTACATCTATCCATTTCTCACTAGTGTTTCCTTACTGGCATACTATTCTATTCTCTCACTTGAATTCATTCGTCCTTTTGAGTTGAGAGTTACTCTGCTCTCAGTTTCTGCTGAGTGGCAAGGAAAATGAAAGTGGCCCTTTCTTGTTTCCTTCTAGATGCTTATCCTGGCCACTCTGGTGAGAGTTTCTGTAGCAGCGATCTCTCCTTAGACGGGACGGAGGCTGGCTTCGACATAGGTGAAAACGAAGGCGGTGGCACAGACAGCAATCATCAAGGCAGCTCCCATAGTCATCACGGTGCTAACTCTCACGAGACACCATCTCTCTCGCAGAGTCTTCATGCAGCCATCCACAATCCGATCGACAAATTATTTATGATGCAGAGCAGTTATTTCAGTGGTGATCACGCGTAATCCCGAAGGCACAGCCCACTTTTCTTTCATAAATTATACTCCACACCTCTTAAACTCCATCTCAGCCCCACCACAGTCACACCATCTCCTCTTCATCTCAATCGTCCTTATCTTCTTCCCTTTATCCCGCCCTCCCAATAGTCGCCTTTCCCTTTCCTTTCCTTTTCCCCCTAGTCAACACTAACGCCAACAAAGTTCTTGCCCAATTCCATTTCGATCAAGATGTCAACATTATTCTACAGCTAATTTCGGTGGATTTGTGATAATGGTATTACTTATTGTTACTCGCTTTCTAAGTCGATCAGTCGAGGTCAAAAAGGAAATCGATCGGTTGTTAACGAATCAATCATATGCAGCTTAGCCGAACTTGATTAATCGTATGTCTAGATAGGATAGGAGGAGTTCATCAATAACGGATACACGTGTTATTGTTCACTGTTCGCAGGAGTCTGTGCCGCTCGAATGACGCATGCAAATGCCAGCATTTCTATTTTTCTGTACCTCGACATTATTTGCCTGTGTGCGTGTGCGTGTGCGTGTGCGTGTGTGTGAGCGTGTGCGTGTGACGCGCGGGTGCGTGTGTGTGCCTACGTCTGGACGCAAACTAATGTAGTGCAGCACATATCTACAAAAATACATTCTAGTGCATTATAATTACTCTGAACATAGTAACTGAAATATTTGCAAATCAATGCGAGCATGTCTTTTCTTGCTCGGATTTATTATTAAATAACTGAAGACCTATTCTCTTGTTGAAGCCATCGATATCTGCTCGCCTTCCACTATACAGCATCCGACAAAATAGTTGTCACAATCTAGAAAATGTTTGCTGAATAAAACGTGAAATTTTGTACTATGCACACCTGTTATACATGACTTTTTAAGAGTCTACTTTTAGGGGAAGGTCGCAACCTCTCGAAACTCCCAAAACGGTCTTACATACCTTATGTACATGCAATTAAATTTCACTTTTTGTCCGTCGCGAATTTCGCTGATTGCGACAACTATTTTGTCAGATGGTGTACATACATCGTTCCAGGCTAACAGGCTAGTAGTATGGTAAAAGGACTTTTGGGAGAGTAGTTTGCTATCTCTAGTGATCTGTATGATCTCGAAGCAGATTATCGCTTCTAATACAAGATATGACATCAAGGTTACAAAATGTTGTGGCAAAATAAGGCTGGTAATAGACCGTGGAGAGGCACGAAACAAATGTGCTCCTCATGGATACTTGAGAAAGAGCCCCTAAAGAAATGTACGCCATTTTCATTGTAGCGCGATTTTCAACTCAAGATGGATTTATCGTCTTCCCATTGGGAAAAGCGGAAAAGCAGAAAAGCAGCAGAACTCATGACTACTCTTGGAACAGGGAATATTATAGATATAAAGAGTATTTCTCTGTCAGCTTTTTCCAGCATTGGCTTTACAACGGCCATAACATTTATTTACACCAAGTTGAACAACGCTTACAAACAAAGATTTGTCACAAGGCAGATAAGGGGCGTCGCATGTAACACGGAAAGCCATATTGGGTTCTCTTTTCAACCCTTTGTTGTGCTTAAACCGATCACGAGATTGGTACTAACCGCGATATGAGATAGACGCACCAATCGCAGGAAAGAGAGTGAGATTTATAAGAGGGCTTCCCATTTGAAGACGCAGCTGGTCTTCGATAGCCAAGATCTGGAGCTACCTATTACAGCCTGAACGGAATTGCCTCATGCTCGTCCAAGTAGTCCCTCATTTTGATCATTAGACATCGACAGAACCGTTAAGATCATGTTGCGTACAGCTCCGACAAAATAGTTGTCACAATCTATAAAACGATTGGCGAACACAAAGTGAAATATGGTGTTATGTACACCCGATACGTGTGACTTTTTAAAAGCCCCTTATAAGGGAGGAGGCCTTCTGTCGCAAGCCCCTAAAAAAGCTCGCATATCCTGTGCACATGCTACCAAACTTCATTTTTTGTCTGGCGGCAGTTTTGCAAATTCTGACAAGTATTTTGTCGGATGCTGTACGTCCATGCCAACCGAGCAACTCAGCCAGATAGACAATGAAACATAGATACAGATGTATTATACCTATGCATTGACTCTGAAGAATGGTTGCTCTCCTGGCTCCGGTTGCTCGTATAGTAGTACGGTGTATAGTAGTATCTAGCGGTATCGCGGTCACTTGGTTCTCTCTGCGATGAGCAGGTGGCGAGCCAAACAGGAGGCTAATCATGAATAATCTGATGGTGGGTCCATTGAAGCGTTTAGAGCTAGTGCGCGGTGCGGCGCAAGGCAGCGCAGCGCAGCGCAACGGGCTAAGGGGCCGCTAAAGCCTAACTGAAAAAGTCTCAAGCTACGGCGAAAGCTTCTTCTCCACATTCCTTCTGGAATGAATTTTTCCGACGGCCTCTCCGACGGCCCCTCCATCTCATTGAAAGGACTTGACAATATCGACGATACTAACATAGGTACCTACAACCAATCCTACCAGGCCGAATACGATTAAAAGAAGGTTCTTTAAAAACTTGTACATGCAAGGACCCATCTGCTTCTCTGGCCAAAGGACGCAGATCTCGATAATGGCCGGGAAGGCGATCCCCAGAGCGGAGAGGCAGAGAGCACCGAACAACGAGATGAAAAGACCCAACCTTGGTATCGCGATCGCCAAGGTAACTGCAAATCAAACAAATTAAACATGATCGCTTGTGCCTTTTCTCTGCGCTAGTCTTTTATATTTAATACTCCATCTACTAAATATTCTTGGTTATCTAAGCTATCTGGGCGTTGGGGTGTCTTTAGTAGGATAAGAATGATGCCGCCATGCTGGGATGGTGAGGGCGCAGGCGCATCTGAATCCAAAGAGATACATACATGTTGCTAATGTAACGAGCGTACGGCATATATACTCCCAGAGAATCTTCCGGCTCTTTACCCGGTGGGACATATAAGTATTCCAGATTATTTCAACGGGTACATAGGCCTGGAGTGCATACGTGATGAAAATCGCTACGGCGAACATTAATTTAACAGACTGCGCCATACTGGAAAAAGAGGCCGAAAGAAGCACAGTCCAATTTGGGGCTAGCGTGTCCATTGTCATTTGTTCCAACTTGATAGCTATACTCACACTTCACTTTCCGGCAGGTTGAAAGTTACGCTGCCACCGGCATCCGCTCCGTATTTTATATAACCAAAGAAACCCATCAGAATATATAGTAAAACTATTACTGACATGCCCATATTCAGAACACCACAGTAGCCACCAAAGTATTGTGGCGTTTTCATATTATTTTCCAGTGCTATAATCTGTAAAGAGTAACATCTCGCAATCCTATATCTACTTAGATCGAAGCACTTTTCTCCCGGTAGAGGAGTTTCCTATCGCAACTATCAAATACGTTGATTGGCAACGTATGCCTTCCGTATCTGGTCTTGTACAGCATGCGACAAAATAGTTGTCACAGTCTGCAAAATAACCGCCGAACAAAAAGTCAAATTTGATAGCATGTACACCCGGTATGATGACTTTCGAAGAGCTCCATTTTAGGGCAGGCTTTCCTTCTGTGCTGCCCCCTAAAAAAAGTCTTGTGTACCGAGTGTACATCCTACCAAATTTCATTTGCGACAACTATTTTATCGGATGCTGTACGTTGACTAATTCCAGTCGCGGATCAAGCCAAACGAAACGATCAAAAAGGGCTTAGTGCCAGTCTGCGAGGGCAGATTAGTACTTGTAAGTTCTCCTAGTTGACCATTTCTTTCCTCAAGTTGGAAATCAGTCATGCATCATGTATCGTATGGACGAGAGTCTGGCTAATGAATGGACTAGCTACTAACTAAGTAGGAAGTACGTGTAAGTAAGTAGGTGTGCGCGTCTGATCGTTGCACTACCGGCGAGCCGAGGCAATCTGGAAGCTGCTGGTAAGTGACCACTTATTTGTTTATTAGCCATATGACCCTCTCGCCGTGCTCGCACTTTACCCATCTTTCCTAAAGGTGCTTCTCCACGGCGCACAGTGGGATATTTTGGGGATCTAGCGGAACTTTATTATTTGAGTCCAAAGCGTTCTAATGTTAATCTTCATATGTTATTATTATTGATACCTGCATTCTCTAATTCTTTTATTAATGGTATCGTTGTTCTCTGTTTGCCAGCTCAAAGTTACCTTATAAAGTTACGCAGTAATTATGTTTCACATTGATAATGCATTGCATTATAATTACTGTGGTACTTACACTAAAAATGTGTCGGAACACGCGACTTAGACGAGAAACTCATCCATTTGTTGTAAAATGACAATATTTGGTATATATGCAAATTTGTGCAATATGAAATTGATTTTTTTGAATTATTTAAGAGTCTACCTTTGTTCCGTATATCATGAAAAACTGGTATAATGTAGTATACTGTATAAAAACTCGAGATATAATGAAATAATGGCATTTTCGAAATTAATTGTTAGTGTAAAATGCCTAATTGGCGAGTTTTTTGAATTGCAAAAATACGTAACTTTGAGCTGGTAAACAGAAGACAACGATACCATTAGTTACAAAAAATTAGAAAATGCAGGTATCAATAATAATAACATATGAAGATTAACATTAGAACGCTTTGGACTCAAATAATAAAGTTCCGCTAGATCCTGAAAATATCACACTGTGCGGCGTCGCGAGTGCTTGCAGCAAGCAGAATTCTAGTTGTACAGGGTGAGTCAGTTGCCTTTGAATCACCACTGTCGGGCACACACTGTTCCATATAAAGTCATTATAAATAACCTAGACATTTCAATTACACTCAAATGTTTCTCAACATTTGTCTGCATTTTATGCATTTATTGCACATGAAATTTCACCCCGCAGAAGCCAGTTATATATAATATTCCACTGTAAATATAACAATAAAATATTTTCCCCTTACGTTGCTAGCCATTTGAAGGAAGTCGATGCTAAAACTTGGTAAAATATTCCCTCCAACAGACTACAGAATTTAATACAGTTTATTGTCAAACAGAGAATATATAGTGTAATTAAATAGATGTCTAATAAAAGTGGGCTAGGACAGTTCTGATTCAAAGGCAAGTGACTCACCCTGTACGTCTACATTTCCAGTGGAATGAGACGGTGTGAGTGGCATTTGTAAAAGCAACAGGCTAATCTAACAGAGCAGGCTCTTTCTCCATTACTTTCGTCACTGCTCCATCACTTATCTAAATCAAGAAAAAGCTTGTGCGCCCGCTTGCTTTTTCACATTTAGAGGCGAAACGACCTTTGTGTAGATGCTATATCTATGTAGATTCTATAGAGAGTCTATGCTCTATACTTTATACTGTAGATGTGTACGTGTGCGTGCACGTGCACGCCCGTGCATTGGCCGTTGAGGAGAGAAGCGGCTAATAAAGTGAGTGAGCAGGCATGAGATGTGAATGAAATTGTCCCTGGTGCAGAAGAACGATAAGAGGAGTGGGGGCGAAATATGGAGTGAAATTTGGCGCGAAGTAGCTAGATAGGGGGAGAATCCACTAAATGGAGAAGAGAGTTGACTTACCACACCGACGGCTTCCAATGCAAATAAGGTCGTTCCAAAGTAAAGTGGAAAATTTCTCAATGTACCAAACATCTGCCTCTCACTAATCGGTGGCAAGCCATCGAACATATAAACTAGAATCATTGTTAGCCCAACAAAGGTAATGGCATTGGCTAGCGTGGAGAATGGTGCGAGGAGCTTGAGATTTCTAATATAGTTTATCAGTGTCAGTGGCAGCAACAGAATCAGCATATGAGCTTTAATGTCTAAGGGTTCCCAATATTGGTCCGCTACCTGTTGTTTGGTGTCAATATTAATAGTGTGGAATATACATACATATCCCGCTATGGCTGATGGCTCAAGCGACACAGAGTATAGCTCTATATTTGCATCCCTCTTAATTAGTCTGATATCTCTACCTGCTTTATACTGGAGGCTACGAACACTATATAAACACAGCATATTCCCAATTGATAAGTTATCATAAATCCGTCTACCAGTCCTCTGTAAATAATGCCAGCTTTCAAATTAGTTTCTTCGGGTGATGATGAGATGATCGGATGGTTGGATGCATGCACCCTTCGGGCTACTCATCTCATTCTCGCAATGGTTTCTATTCTTATCAGTTGGTAGAAGGAGAGCGGCTCGGACTGCTTTAACCGATAGAGCTACTGCATACTACTAGAAACTAGATATAGCTCGTAGCTCGTAGCTCGGAGGTGGAGAGGACGAGTGAGTGAGAATATTTCATTAGAGTGGGAGAGGGTGGGAGGGAGGGATTGAATTCTCCTGTACTTACGGTGCATAGGGTGCGAACCATCTGACACAACGCGGACCTCCCTCCAAGGCATACTTCATGCTCATCGGATAGCTGAGTATAGGAACTCTTAACCGTTTACACAATTTGTACTGGGCCCTCACCAATACATGGAGGCAGTAGGTGCAAAGTGCTCCGATTATCATTGTCGCTATCACCCCTGTTACCAAGCCGCTGTTGCAAAAGGCATTTGGCATCGCCAATATCCCTGTCCCTAAGCTCCCCTTCAATAAATGGATCAATGTCTCTGCATTCCTGGAACAGATAATACGGCATTGCGCAATTTCAATCCTCCTCTCGAGCTTTCCTTTGCTAAGTTTCTCGGTTGTCCGAGTGTTGTACGCCAGAGACTCTTGTTCACTTGTCAACTTACGAAGTAGGATTTGCCGTGTTCCGATGCTTGTGAGGGTCATAATCCTGCGGCTCTTCATTCGGCGACATTGGCACTTCCGAGGCATTTAAACCACTTCCGGCCATTTCGTTACTAACTCTTGAATCAGATCAGTTCCCAAATCAATATTGCGTTCGGTGCATGCCAAGCTTTCGAAACAATACAATCTCAAGGCATCTGATTGTGAGCTCGATTGGAAGGATTGTTCTCCGATCTACATACTTGTACGGAGCTTTGGTGTCGATGAGCTGCAGATTTATTGTCTCTTCTTTGGAGTTCTCCATCCTTTCTATCCCTAGAGGTCAGCTTGAAGCTCCTATTACTGAAACAGCATTCCACCGTTCTAATGAAACAAGATCTTGGCCCGTGCTTCCTGAACGAACGAACTTGCTAGTATCGCGAAGCGGTTCATTTACTTGGGAGGAATCCTATCTACACTCAACGCAGTTCTCAGTTACTCGATCGACTGCTGATCCATTAAAGTTCTGATCAATTGACTGATCTGGAGCAATGCAGCGCGGGGAAAATGCCAATTCACCAGCGGGAATACATCCTCCGAGAGCACACGTAGCTTTGCTACATTCTTTGCCAACTGATTGCTCTTAATTATTGCATTGAGGTCAAATGTAGTTAACTTACTGAAGGTTATAGGCTGCGTTCGCGCTTCACTATTCTTGCATTGGCTATTATTCCGTAAACTTTATTGCCTATCGACGCCATAACTACCAACTAAGTACATACACAGTACAAGTAACAGTACTTTTCTTGCAAGCCAACAAATCTTTTATCCCACCCACCCTTCTTCACCGAACAACATTCTCCCTCTCTCCTTTCCACTCGACCAGTGCTATGCAATATCCTGAAGCAGTACTAGCAGTACTAGAGTAGGAAAGATAGAAATCTAAAGACAGAAATGTCTAATATAAAGAGTGCTGATTTGGCACGATCCACAAAGGGGATCCCTGCAAGTATCAACCTGCCGAGATATAAGGAAATGATTATCTAATTGGGTCTGGGCTAATGGAGAGTTGGCGGATGCGGACTGCTTAGAAAATCACCGCTCCTCTCATCACCAACAAACCTCTAGTAGACCAATACCATCGAGAGATTTAATAATTGAATAATGATTGCTTCGCCACTTGAAGCGGCATCTCTGGTATACTCGGCTCGGCTCGGCTCGGCTCGGCTCGGCTCGGCTCGGCCCGGCTCGGCCGGCTCGATTCTACAGTATATGTACTGCATGTAGTATAGTAGTGTTCTCTGGTAAGATAAGATTGATTGAATCTTTCTCTGGTAAGAGACCTACCAATCTTACTAAAGCGAACCAGGTCTCATTTACTCTCTACTCTAATTGGACTCGAGACCTTAGTACATTATAGCAGATAGCATCCTATTCTCCACTATCTTCACTTTCTAGGCGCACAGCACTCATCTAGTATACATATGTAGCATAGCCGGCTTTAGTCAGTCATTCCATCCACAAGATTGAACTGCAGAACCAGCCAGAGAAAAAGCAGAGGTATGTACAGCATCCGACAAAATAGTTGTCACAATCAGCAAAATTTAATAGCATGTACAGCATCCGACAAAATAGTTGTCACAATCTGCAAAACAGCCGCCAAACAAAAAGTAAAGTTTGATAGCATTTACACACGGTATGCGAAGCTTTTTTAGGGGGTTGCGACAGAAGGCCCTCTCCCCTAAAAGGGGGCTTTTAAAAATCATGCGCACCGGATGTACATAATACGATATTTCACTTTCTGTTCGACGATGGTTTTGTAGATTGTGACAACTATTTTGTCGGATGCTGTACATCCGGTACGCAAGACTTCTTTCAAGGTTGCGAAAGCATACGAAGCTCCCCTAGAAGTGGATCTTTAAAAAGTCATGTATAACAGGTGTACATAGTACAAAATTTCACTTTTTATTCAGCGACCATTTTGTAGATCGTGACAACTATTTTGTCGAATGCTGTATGTACTTATACTTACTGTGTTGGGAGAAAAGTTGTTGCTTCTTTGACTGAACGCCGGAAAGATGTACTAGACTGCTTGGTATCGGTTCCTGCTGCTCTCCCTAACGAAATCAATGGACAGCTATACTTCTTGCTTAAGCGAGGTTTCCATAGCAGGAGGATTTTCGCTGCAATCCTCCATCAACTATTTCCTATGATTTCTCGATCCTAGCGATAACTAGCATTTATTTATACTTTTCAGGGCTATTATACAACCAACTACTCTTGTATGACCTCTTACAGAGATGCATGCTGATAATGAATGTGTGCTTTGTCACCGGCGATGAGGACGGTATTCACGCTGACGTCTGCATATCAATTTGTCTCTTGAATCGTATAATAGATCTTGTTCAATAGCTCGTGCATCTGCATTGTCTACTTTCGAATGTTCAGCAGCATTTATCTCTCACTGTTAAATGAACCGGCAGCTTTACCGCGCGGTATTCAAGTCATATGATTAGAGCTTTTCGAACGGTCGAGTGAGAGAGGGAAGGAAGGGAGAGGTAGGGGGATAGAAGGACTGGACGCGCTAATGCAAACTCGTAGGGAGAGGTTCCGTTACCCTCTAGGCGAGACGCGGCACTCAATTGAAGTATAGTAATCGATCTCCTAATTCTTACTTCCTCAGAGAGCATTGGGGGACCAGTCAACTACTGCTATTAACTCGGAACGATATCAGCTTGCTAAAATATTTGCAACCTCTCCACTTTTCTCCTCTGAACCGACAAGTATGCATACTAGGAATTGAATGCAACCGAGGCTTAACCAGCGAAACTTTGCCAAAACATGGAATATTACTATTATAGGCATCTATGGTTAAACCTGAGATTTCAGCTAGCATTAATTATATTAGTTCTGTTTCTCGTGGTGAATGATGAAGTAAGCTCGCTATTAAGATCGATGAAGGAATGCAACGTTATGCAATGGACCAAAGAGGTTATCCAATTCAATTGGCAGTTGGTATTGGCGACCCTTATGCTTCTCGGAATGATACTGCTCTGTACGATTCACTCTTTTCGCTTTACCATTCTTTAACTATGTTTTTCTACTCGCTTCTCTACTGCTCGATAATAGGTTTCATTGCCGAAATCATTAATGGGTGAAGGAAACATTGACCTCGCTTCTGACTGGATAAATCATCGGCCAGAGTCACCTTGGCTTTTAAACACTTGAATGGAACTTGCTCGCGTACCCTCTCCTATCTCTCCTTCTCTTTCATGCGACAACAACAAATTCAAGGTTTCGCCCTTGCTTCCTATCGAGGGCATCGAGAACACTGAGAAAATCGGCCTCTCGGTGAAATATGGCCACGAGTTGCCAGCCGAAGAACATTCTATCAATATTAGGACCCTATCATTTTTATGGCACATCTCTTCTCTGTCATGTTAGTCGTTACATAATCTAGTGGAAACTGTGCCCCCCGAAACTGCACGTTCCTTAACACTGGACTTCACTAGACATTTCCTTTCGCCTAATCTCTGACTAGTAGACTCTTGCTCGGCGTATTTGCTAAGGCGTACCAGTCTCGATGGACGGTATGCGGCTAATTTGTCAGAGCCAATAGAATCAGAGGCGTATTACCCACTAGAAAAGTGAGGAATTTGCAAGGGTTTAACAAGAATCTTCTTCAGTTCAAGGTAGAGTAGTGTTGCGTGAGAGATCACGTCGATTATAATACGGAGAAAGGCAAGTGTGGATCTACTGGTAGAGGATGCCAGCTACGAAATGATTGTCCCCTTTGAATGGAGATAAGTGGCTAGGATGATAGGAAGACTCACCAGCTAAGATGGGAAGATCGTAGAAAGAGAAATCGAATCTCATGGGATCGGCTGGCAATCCGATTTGACTCAATCTACTTTCCGTGTTGCTCGTGGAATGCTAAGATATCTATGTATGTACTGGCTTAATCGGATACTCCTACCCGCACCGAAACACGCGTACCCGCGTCCGCAAGCACACCAGCAGCCGCGCCCGCGCCCGCGCCTCCACCCGCACCCGCAACCGCACCCTTACTGGCCTTACTGCGTATTCGCGGTCGGGCCCGCACCCGTACCCGTACTCGTACCCTTACTGCGTACTGCGAAGCCGAGCGAGGATGCTTAGCGACTGGGGCTACGTTAAACGCCAACATTTCAATTTCCATCGAGGTACATACTCCCGAGCTGATGCACATTCCATCACGTGATCTATCCAAGGAACCGCGCGTCTCGCATAGATTCTCTTTCGGCTCGTACAAACATGCAACTATCTTGTAGATTTACAACAGCAGTATACGCCTGACATTAAATATTCTCAACTCTCCGTCCATCTGACAGATTTACCGGAAGTCAAGTCTCGCCTTCTGAAAAAGGGGTTTTCCACTGTTCTCCCTTCCAGCCGAGATCAGATCCAATTGCCTCATTGTCGCTCTTCAAAGAATTTAATTGAAATAATGAATAGAGAGGAAGGACCGATTGCGAGATAAGTACATAGACATAAGATTCCTAGAGACTAGACACTACTGACATGTCTAGTCACATCAATCACAAGAGAGTTTATCGACTCTGCTAGGCGTGATTCTACTCATTATCGATGTGTATACATAGTATAAGTGGCAAAGGAACTGTGAGTGGAGGAAAAAGCATAAAAAAGAGTGAATAGCTAGCGTATACTGTGCTAGATTATATTAGACCTTGAATCTGGGAGGCAAGCAGCCAGTGGCAAGAGGCAACTTAGGAAGGGAAGGTGGTATTGATTGAGAGGTCTGAGTCGAATCCAGGTCGACTCAGGGAAATGCTTACAATAGATGGACATTGCTAATTGGTATATTAAAAAAAAGATCCCCGGCATCTCTCGTTGCCCCCATTTCCATGCACGATCCGATACAAATAATACACATCTCCAATAAATAGTTGAATAGCGTCACTTGACAATTGGGCTTTCCCGCTTCTTTACGCCTCGAGGCCTTTTCTACTCATAGCGTGAGTTTGTGAGCTGACTACTAGCGTGTACATCTCTTGGGTGTGGTGCTAAAGTGCAACTTAGCCCGAGTGGCTCCATTGATCTGGACTTACGTTCGAAGATTGGGAAAGATCATTAGTCTCATTCTCAGAGTGGGAGGATGGGGCGAGGCCGTACCGGCGCGGCGCTGCGCGGCGTCGGGTACACGGAGAGGCTCTGGTACGTTACATTATCTATCGTTTAGCAGGCAGGTAGACTGCAACTCTTCACGATCTTGTCGCACTGCTTCAAATTCAAGGAGGTGCTTTGCACATGCTTGGCTAGCAAGTTCTGAGGAGCGAGTCTGCTGGTTCCCTTGCCGGCGCAGGCAGCAACCCTTTCCTATCTTTCATCGTGGAGCGTGGAGCGTGGAGCAAGAACCGACAGCCAACTGAACGCGCCATCTTCCTTACCATCACCGACCTTACCATTACCCTCGGCCTCGACCTTCACTGACATCTCCTGAGCTCATATCTCCACACTATCTATAGCTTTTGCCCATTCTCCCTATGGGTTTGACAATGAGATAACATGGACTAAAGGGTAAGCCGTTCGTTCTCGTCTGCTTTGACCTGCGGAGGGTGAAGTCTGTCAGGAGAAGATTGGTTGGTGATGCCGTGCTCTTGAGTATCGACAGACAGTGGTATTATAGCCAGATTCTCTCACGCACTTAGCCTACTGCGAGGATATCGAACCTTCCTTACCGTATGCAATAATAGTCGGGCAAATGTTGTTAATGGTTGGAACCTTGGAGGTGCGAAATAATAGGCCTTTTTCCCTCTTCGACTCTGATTTGCAATCTTTGCTATTTCTGTAATTCGCTCTGAAATCACAATCTTCTGTTACAATTGTCGCGCGCGCGCGCTCACTTCTCGCCTATTCTCTGTATCGGAGCATGATACATTCCTCGTTCTCTTTGATAGAGGTCGCAAGTTGCTGGACGTGGCATGCCCGGCAGACTCACCACTCATGGCACTCACCATTCCGAAGGAGAGGACATCGCGGTCCGTTGGTCGATTCGAGCTGTTTGTAAGTACATACATACATAGATACATACATACATGCTAGGTAGTACGAAAGGATTGAATAATTCTTGATGTTTTGGTGAAAGAGGGGCAGAAATAAGCCCGACAATGTATACTTGAACTGATTGTTCACGATGGGTTAAGATGAGAAAATCGCGGGAAAGTCCGATCATTTTCTTAACCAATTCCTACCAGCAGTGGGAAAGCTTGCAAGTATTATAATGGGATTGGATTGGATTGATGATGATGTAGAGGAATAGGCTGGAAAGGGATGACAAGAGAACAAGTGTCGTGGAAACAAGTGGACTATCACTGCTATTGGATCTATTCTTCTCGATCCAGTCAATAAAATAAGATATTCTCGTATATACGTCTGGTATACCAGTTGCACAGCCCTTATTGAAGGAGGCAATTCCTATTTGCTTGTTATCTAGTATAAGACCGTTGCCACTGTCAGCCTGCAACAGGAAGTAGGGCACTCTCGAGTAGGAACGATAGGATTAATTTCCTATTAGTTTCGTATCTTTATAATTGGGGTTTCGCCTACCTCGCAAATCCCTGTACCCGGACTGTAAGCGCAGAACTGATAATCTTTCAGATACTGGAAGACAAGTTGACAGTTTCCATCTGGTACTATTGTCACCTCTGCCTCTTGCAACCGATCATTAGAAATGGCACCCGACTGCAAAGGAAATAGTGCCCCATCAGTTTTGTCTCGCCAGATTCACACTATCTAATTATAGCTAGCCACTAGCAGCCAGGAGGCACTTACCCCTTTGCTACCCCAGCCGATTAAAGTCGCCCTCTCGTTCTCGTAGTCTTCCGTGCTATTGTCCAGTTCGACCGGTTGAATAACCGGCGTGAATTCTATATCCTCGCCGAGTGTCACTATTGCGATGTCGTACTGTCTATCGTATGGTTCGGCAGTGTAGCCCTCATGAATTTTCACACGATGGATCTTATAGGAAGTTCCTGGTGCGCTTAGAAGATTCGTACCGGCATGGACCCTGAAGTACTTGCGGAGATCCTCTATCCTGCACAGTCATCATACCCGCACACATCGACACACATCGACACACAGATTTTTAGCTAAGCTAGGTACAAGAAAGAGAATCACTAGTAAGGAAACTTACTCGACAGCACAGGAGCCCGAGGTCAGGATGTTACGTTTGTCTAGAATCGATCCGGCACACAGGTACTGCTCGTAATATCTTATTGAGACTTGATGCGGATAACTTCCAGGAGCTGCGTCCACACCACCCACTACGTACGTCGATCCTTCTTCTAGTTTCCCAAGCGAATCTAGTATATGTATTTCATTCCATTAAACAGCCCGCATTTCACCCATTCACCCACTGTCTACTCATCTTTTCTACACACGCTAGATCCTTATTTGCAGATAGATAGATAGATAGATGTATACCGGATGTACAGGGTGATTTCGTTGCCTTTGAATCAGAGCTCTCCTAGCCCACTTTTACTAGACATTTATTTAATTATACTATATATTCTCTATTTAACAATAGACTCTATTAAATTATGTAGTCTGTTGGAGCGAATATTTTATTATATTATATTTATAGGGGAATATTATATATAACTGGCTTCTGCAGGGTGAAATGTCTTGTGCGAGTTAACATAAATCAAACATGTAGAAGTCTAAATGCATAAAATGCAGACAAATGTTGAGAACCATTTGAGTATAATTGAAATTTCTAGATTATTTATAATGATTTTATATGCAACAGTGTATGCTCGACAGTGGTGATTCAAAGGCAAGTGACTCACCCTGTACTGTGTAACTACTTAGATACATAGATATCCATATTTCTCCAGATACTATTAGACATAGAGCTTTCTTCCATTCCTTACCTACCAGGCACTCTACTCGCGAGCAGGTTTATCGCTAAAAGCACTGAAAATCTACACATGACTGTCGATTTGCGCAGCACACTACGGCTTCCCAAACGATACTAGCCCCTCGAGCTAAACCAACCGACTGCCACCTCTTATTAAGTATTTCGCTCTCGCCAAATTTCGGCTGACGTACACCGACGAGATAAGTCCATTACTTCGATAGCCCATTCTGTATGTCGCTTCAACCGATAGTTAAGATAACCGACTCTCGATTATTACCGTCGCATCGCGTCGCGCCGTACCTATCTTTCTTCGCATTTCCAACCAACACACCGGCACAAACATTCCTCCGGCCTTTTCAAATCACAGATTCCATTCATCTTTTGGGGCTTTCTTGCGCGAGCTTTTAGTTAATATATACTAGAGGTAAAGGGAGACTAAACTAGGGCGAGAGGGTCATGCACGGCAGGGCAGCCTGACTAATTCCTCATTTAATGCGGATATTCGCTTCATTAATCGGCCTCTCGAGGAAGGACGACTCTCTTCTCCATTTTCGACTCTTTAAACTTCTCTCTCAAGATGTCTGGCTTGTTCACGCGCAACACAACCGGCAAAAACTTTCTAATGAGCGAAACGAGCTGCCATGCCGCAGAGAAAGACACTGGGAGCGAGAGAGCGTGCGAGCCGGGCCGGGAAGAGGGCTGCGCCAACCAGCCAGCGAGCCAGCCAGCGAGCCAGCCAGAGAGAGAGAGGGACGATGTTTGCAAATCATTAGACCCACGGCAAAAGCACGCTCGAGATAACAGCTACAGAGTCTTGTCTTTGCTGTGTCTTACGGATACAAAGGATATTATGGAGTACATTTAACAATCTTTGTCGCTTCTTTGTTCTACTGCTTGCTCAGGCATGTGTACTCTGCGCTTCTGGATTTTGCGAATCGCCCTCTCCACCCTCCCTCTTTCACTACTGTTTAAGCCATCTCGCATTCCAAGCTTTACTTACTCCTTTCATAAAATCAGGCAAGAATCAGGTAGCGGTTGCTAACTCGAAATCATTTCTTAAGCGTTGTTTCTACTTGAACCAAAGCGACCCAATATTTCCTCTCGGCCAACATGAATGAATGCAACGAGTCGGATGAATAGAAGCCGGTTCGAGATGGTGATAGGGTGATAGGCGGCGCGACGCGACGCGACGCGGCGGATCGGCACGAAAGTATTGCCGCGGCAAATAATTCCGTTCATTGTGTATTCTGCAAATGAATCTATTTCGGCCTTGCTAGTCATTCTCATGGCACTCGAGGGGAAGCGGGCGTATCCCCAAGGATCGGGATGGAAGGCGATTTCGACTAACAAGAACCCTTCGTCTGCGAAGCCTGATCCTGTTAACAGGATCATCCGAGCAGCGCCGTCAATACCAGTAAGGTGACGTTGTCGCCACCGCCACCGCCACCGTCGCTGCCGGTCGACCGGTCAGATAAAACCTTCAAAATTCTTGCAGGCTCATACGACGATTTAGTTTATTGCTAGAGATCGTGACAATTCACTAACTGGCTGGTTAGTTGGAGTTGGACTGCTTCTTTATTCTTGGAATTGAGGAATTGAGGACAATGAGAGAAGGACTTGCCTATTCAGCATTCGCTCCTCTCTGAAGAAACTAACGGGCTGAGTCAGATTTCCCAGCCCACGTTAGGCCAATTCGTGATGCTCGCTTCCTATATTTACATATGCATATCATTTGTGGTATCGGACGGGGGAAGTCTCTCTACCCAGCTAATATCCCAGAGGACTCTCCATATATCCAAATCGTATTACCGCGCTGGCCATTCCATGCTAAGCTCGCTCCCACTCTCCTACTCCGGCCCATCTCCCACCCATTTCATATGCGCCTTCTCTAACCGAGTTAACAATCCACTCTGACAGATGGCCTTCCCAAACGCGCCCGTCTACGCCACTTTTTTCTCACCCTTCCCGCCACCGCCGCCACCGTCTTCTCATTTCCCAGTTCAGACCTCTTCCACCTTCAATCGAGTCATTCTCTGATCACTATTCGCCATCTCCATCTTGGCAAACAATTATTCTTGACGATTCCTCTGCCCGATCTTTCTTTTGAAAGTGGCTGGTTACGCAGCTCTTGAAAAAAGATGAGAAAACGATCGAGTTGAGTGGTGAGCTGGTGAGCGCCTCGACCACTTTCCCACCAAAATCAAGTCGTCGTCGCACTCATCACGAGAAATCCCAGTCTACAGGCCTAGTTCGGCGCCTGCAAGCCTCCTCTTATAGCAACATCCTTTTTACAAGTGGATAATTGGCCTGAAAGGTTGGCCAACCATCGAAATCGAATCGATAATTCTCTAAGGTGTGGGTGTGCCAAAGCTGAAAACTTGCCAACTGGCAACAAATTCAAGTTCTTCGAAGTAGCCGAAGGTTATTTTTATGCCCTCTAATTATATACACGTACCGTTGGGCTTTGCTTTCGGCACCGACTTTCGTGGTTGCATTTAGGTTCCGTATTTCTTCCATCTCCAGCATCTCCACCCTATCCACCCTCTACAATCTACAATCTCCATACATTCTCCTCTGAAGGGGAGGCAATTCTCCGAATCTTTTCTTATTGACAATGAGAATAAGTCCTCCTCTTATTAAATGTATCGATTAAAGGTCGGCAGCATAGTTGGCGTTCTGGAAAGAATTGCCAGTACAAAAGCAAAGGCCACATTTATGGAAGACTTAAAGAAATTCATGCTATAAAGAAGACACGAAGGCTCGATACACGGCTCGATAACTAGAGAATCTAGTGATATTGTAATTTGCTGGTCTAACACTGCCTGAGAAAGGAATGACTGAAGAATAGCGGTATTTGAACTTGGTAGATTAATGAAGACGGCCAGTAAAGATGTGTATGTGGATGGGGATCGGGATGGAGATGGCGGCTCTTAGTCGACAATTGTATATCGTGATTAATGGATCGACCGAGCAATCTTTCGGCCGCTTAGCGTGAAATTTCACTGATGAATTGTTCTCACAATTATCATGATCTACGGGTTCCCGGCTCCAAGAAACACGAAAGTTTCGCTAATCTCCCTCGGCGAACCCTTCACTCCGCCCGGCACTCGGTCAGCTTCCCTCCTCCACAGACCTCTCCCACCTCTGCCACAAACCATATTTTTCTCGAGAGATGCGCCGCAACGCACCGCACCGCAACGCAGCGCAACGCAGCGCAGCACCAATTGCGGCTAGGGTTCAGACTGGCGTAGATCTTCCAAATTTTCCACTTCCTCCCGATACTATAATTATCTCTCCTTCGATCGCTCGCTTCCCTTTCCAGTCTCCAGTGGATTATCGCTATTTCATTCTATTCCATCTATTATAATATTGCGCCCTCCGAGAGAACTATTATACTTAGACTCTGCATTCTCTAATTGGCATGTTCATACGTATAGGGAGATCGAGAGAGGTAAATTATTATATGTATTGTGTATCAAGATGGAAAGTGCAAGAGGTACATACGTGTCTATGAAAAGGTATGCGCGATCTCGATCCCGATCCCGATTCCGATCCTCCCTCCGAAAGTGCTTTACGAGATTAGTGAAGAATTTCGGACGTCCGCGCCAAATGATTTATGGGGGAACCACCACGCCGATTTCCCTCTCCCTCTCCCTCTCACAGATAGAGAGTTTGAGTTGGGCCTTCGGCCGATTATAAAAGTGTCGGCGCGCCGCGGCATTACAAACGGCGAGGAGGGCCGCGCTCATGATTCTATCTAATCAGCCAACTCGAGCGTATTACCTCCAGTTATCGAGAATCGACTGTGATGTCGTGGACGATTAAATATCTCCGGGTGATATCTGTAAATATAGATATATAGACAGAGACATATAGGCCATTAACATTTATTAACATCTATTGGTCTCGAATCATTAGCAGATATTGATAAAGTCTCGATCGGTCAATTTGAAGAATCTTTGGAATCTGATTTTGAGGATTGAACGTGATCGAGCGGCGAGAGTGTATTAAGTGGGTGATGAAGAAGCATTGCTTTCATGAGTAGAGTTCATTGTTAGGAAGGAAAAGAGAAGGGAGGGTGGCCGATCGCAGCTACTTCATTTAAAGTGGAGTGTCACACGGCTAGCCAAAATTAGGGTTATAATCCCTCTGCCATCTGATAGACTCTCCCCTCATCCCAATCCCTGTTTACCGATAGTATTTTAACCCTCGATTTGTCGTCAACAGCTCCATCCAACTCCATTGGGATTCCCATTGGCTCGATTTTATCCGGCGGATCGGCCAAAACACCATGTGCTCGTTAGCATCGCTTCTCCCTGTCATTCTGATTCTCTGCATTCCATCTATACTATCTATACTAACTATACTAAAGCGTATGCTTTCCTCTTTAGAGTCCCAACCATTCATAAAACTACATTATTAATCTAATCTCTTCATTATCTTAGCATGAAAAATCACTCTAAAATCTAGGATTTTCCACTCTTTGCCGATAACTCATTCTTTCTTTCATGAATTCGATAGATACACCCTGTGTTAAAATAACCTTTAATCTTAAAAATCAGCCTGCGCAAAGAGGATATACCACCGGTCGTTCTAAGTCCTCAATCTTTGGAAATGTTGGATCTAGAACAGGCGGGCGGTCGCCGCGAAGGAAGGTATAGCAGAGAAAGTAAGGCTTTGCAGCGCGAAGCCACCACCGGGACAGAATAGAAGTATAGAAGGGGTCAAACAATAGATGCAATCCGAAAGAGGAATCGATCGGCTCGCTTCTCAACGAACCTAACCAGCCAGGATATTTTGATAATTCCCTTTTTTGTGCGCGATACTCCGCAGCGTGTAATGCGGAAGAGATCAAAGGCGTCAGTAGCACCTGTCCTCTAACCCCCGTCTTGTCATCCAGGAGAATTGCGCGAGGATCTCGCCCCGGGTACCATACCCACTCTTTCTCCCCTCCACCCACCCACCCTCTCGCTCTCTCACTCTCTCTCTCTCATCCCCTCCGTCCAGCTTTCGCTTCACCCTCGTATTCCCCGCTCTCTTGCCACCCCCTCTCTCGAACAGACACACGCACATACATACACTGGCGTTGACTGTTCTCTTTTGGCCTGTGGGTCTAGTAGTCTTCTTCCTTGGCGGTTTTGTTAGCTCTGTATGGGTGCGTGCGTGCGAGCGAGCGTGCCCGAGCCTGCAGTTTGATCAGACTCTCTGGATGTGAGAGATTGTCTTCCTTTGCTCTGTACTTTGTGGCCCCTGTCCGACGGTGGCTGGATTAAATTGCAATTATCTTTATTGCCAGAGCAAGCTGCTTTCTCTCTGGCGTGGCCCGAATAAGCGAGCCTCCGCTAGCATCATGAAGCATGGATTAAAAGCCCACCTAAGAAGAGAGCCACCCGAGCCTTTCGCTCGCGATATACATATCTATACACACTCTATGCTAGAGCGGAACTGTCATCTCAATTAAATTTCACTGCTGTCATCAGGGCCGTTCCTGACGTAGGTGCAAAAGGTGCGAGCGCACTTGGGCGGCCAAATCTAAGGGCGGCCTCAGATCTTTTGTTGCCGAAAATTACACGTGAAATCAATCTTTTTTTTCGGCAGCATGTCTTTCGATTTGGGTTAAATTGTAATATGTTTTTATCTGTACGAAATAACAGAGACTAGCTAAGTTCGCGATTGCTTACAGTTGCAATGTACTAAACAATACGACATTCGTCCAACAATCATCACCTACACAGATGAATTTCTATTTCGAAAGCTTAATCTTACAGATATACTTTGATTAATTCACATGGCAATATATTGCCATGATATATATGCCATTTCTAAAGACATGTTCATTTTCTCAATACAGATTTATTTTTAACCACCAGTTAGATTGTTAAAATTGGACAAAAATGAGCAAATCTTTCTTTTTACTTTTTCTATATGTAGATATAAAAGTAAAGACAGCGTATCGAATTCTTAAGTAAGTAATGCTCAATAAGGGCGGCGATATTGCCTTTGCACCTGGCCGGCCACCAAGTAAGGAACGGCCCTGGCTGTCATCTTGAAGGAAAAGCCAAACATTTCTTCACTCTTCTGATCCCCTTGTCCTTGGCCTTGTCCCTGCCCCCTAGCATTCTGCCAAATATAGTCAATATTATCGGGAATGAAGGGAATCGGAGCCGAGAATCTGCAGGGCCGTTGCCGGCGCGGTGCGGCGAGGCGGTGTGAAGAGCGTGCGGTGGGTTAGATCTGGCTACGCCACCATCACCGAGCTACCCCACAATTATAGCTAAATGCTATTGCCTAGACTCGATAGATCTTGCCTAGAAAATGTTGGGTTAGCCTCACCACTCCCGCTTAGCTTGATTCTCAACTGCATGTGGCGCGCTCGCTCCTCTATGCTGGGGGGCTCGATATCCGAAACGTTCAATCAAACACAACATTGAGAAATAAATCCTCCAAGCTGTAACTCTCTCATAAATCAGACTCAAAATCTTTTCTAGCAGACTACTATATCTACATATCGATCTATTATAGTTACCACTTTCAGCGGACAAAAGTCACTAAAACAACGAAGTAAAAAGAGACGAAACCAATTATTAGCGGATCCTCATTTTGACTCTCTTTTCCCGGCCGTTTGTCGCTAGATATTTATTGGCCCGATACGGACCTCTCTTAAAAGGCGAACTATGATTTTTTGCGAGAATCGCCATAAAGGTAGCAGTGAGAGGTTGAGAGGGAAGCTGGGCTGAGTGGGAGATTGGGTGGGTGAGTAGTCCATGGATGGGGCTGCGTGTCGAGGAGCTCGGCAACATAAGCGTAGCGAATGAAACAGGTGGGCTTTGTTGTTCCGAGGCAGCCAGCCAGCCAGCCAGCCAGCCAGTCGGCCGGGCGGTGGAGGAGGAGATGGAGGTTGCACGGACAGAGAGAATACATACTAATGTATGTATGTAGCTGAGCGGTATAGAGAGCCGGAGAGACTTTGAGTACCTACCGATACAAAGGTCAAAGCTGGTCAGGCTCGAGCTACGGGAGACTAGGTGGTTTACAAGCTTTTCGTCGATGAATAACGCGAATTTAATATGTCCTCCCGTTCGCTTGTCAATAGCAGACTGTCTGCCTTGAACGATGTTAAAGTGCTCGCCCTCTGATATAGACGCATCTCCAGGCGACACGTAACTCAATGACAACTGTCCCAGAAAATCTATATCAGAGGAAAACTATCCTTCGAATGGAAGGCATTAGTAGGCAACAGGTTTACTCGAACATTATCAATAGACGACGCACAACAGCAATTTTAAACCTGTTAGATTGATGTTAGAGAAGAAACTTGGTGAAAGGATATAGTCGCCTTACAAACAGCAACTTTTTAACAATTTGATTCATTAAGCGAAGATTTGGTTTGTTAATCTTGGCATGCAAGATTCTTTGGAAGAAAGCTGATTTCCAAAGGCTGCCAGTTGGCGGAACGTTAGATGGAAAGAATCATGAGAAAAGTCGAAGGGAAAGAGTACAAGAGTGAGAATTGCGATTGTGGTTGGATAGGATTGGCAGAATGGTTAGGGCTCAAGAGCTCTGGCGCTCCGAAGCAAAACGCGGAGGGCGGTGGGAACCCTTTTATTTTTGAGGGTCTAAAGCCAGCTAAAGCCCACGTATTAATCGATTATGCTCTATCGTCGGCAGCGTCCTACCAATAATCTTGCCCGAGCCGAGGAAGAAAGGGTCTTTCATGGGACGTATGAGTGGTGTAACCGAGGAAGACATTCTGAGTGATTGTGGTTACGGGGATCTTGACATATTCTGGAACTGCTGCCCAGCCAGCAACTTCTCTACATTTGCTTAAAAGAAGAAATTTATTCTGCCTACGTTCATTGACGTTAGCTCGATATCGCCGCCGCCACCGCCGCCACCACTTTTTTCATTACGCATTCATGAAAACATTACTTCCACCCTTCCAATTCTGGCACCTGCAACCACCCGGTTGCAAATTACTCTCCACTATTCACTCCCTCTTGTTGATGTTCTTAAATGATTTAACCCGTCTTTCGTGAAATCATATAACCAAAGCATTTCTTTTACTAATTACCAAGGATCAAAGTAGCCTGAAATAATGGAGTTACTCCATTTAGTGGGCAGGATTAGTGCTCTCTTGGTTATCGCCAATGGAAAGCATATTTCGACCGGCAAGGCGTCACACATTGCTTCCTTCGCGGTCATCAAATAGCAGTGGATCGCCAAGCGGAGATTACTGTGCGTCGATTTGCTTTGTAACCGAAGCGCTGTGTGATTACCGAAGTTCAGTGGTCAGACATTTGACCGGGCAACGAGCAACGAGCAACGAGCAACACAGCTCACTTCAACGGACAAAGCATTATGAGCAACTGCATCCATCCAATGCGCACTGGTTGCTTTACTGCAGCTATTGCAATGCTGCAAACTTGCCCTGCTACTCTACTCTGGCAAACGGTTATAATATGTAGCTGCTAGGCAAACTGTTACAATTCAGGAGAATTGAACTTTCCGCTGCCGAAAAATTCACTGATAGAAGATGCTCCGAATAAGAGAAAGGGCTAGACTGAAATGTGAAAAGAGTAGCTGAGGAATGCCCGCCGAGAAGCAGCGCGTATCACTAGGATTGGGGATTTACTTACTCGCAGGAGAGAAGGAAAATGTAAAATCAGGATTTTCGACAGATGGCCAGAATCTCAGACCTCGGGCCGTGAATACGCGAGCGAGCGAGCGAGCGTCACTAGTATAGAGGGTAGATGGTAGATGGTAGATGGTAGAGGGTAGAGGGTAGAGGGTAGAGGGCAGAGGGTTGCGGGTAGAGGGAAGCGTCGACCTCGGGATTTACGCCCGCGGGCCAACTGCCGATGGAAAAGTTGCGCTCTCGGTGCTCTACTTTGTTTTTTCCCTCCTCCGTAGCCGACGACGACGACGACGACGACGACGACGACGTCGGCGACGGGGCCAACGGGCGTAACGACGACGTACAAATTTCTGAAACACTTCCAAGGATTCCGTTCGCCTTCTAAACAGTCTATCTCCATCCAGCTCTATTCAGTTTGCCCATATCCTTACAAATAGTATCAAATCTATCATTTAATTCGTATTTACTAACGCACATTTCTCAAGAGCAACGGATACCATCCGACTCATTCTACAATTCTACATAAAAGCTATAGATTTTAGTTAGGCGTGCCAATTGTAAACGGATTTTGAAGAAGCAATCAGGAGCGAAATGTCTGCTGGTAGAGGATGCACCTTGCATGCGTTGTCAAGGCAGGATTGACAGGATAGGGCATAGGGAGTGGCGGTGCTTCGACTGGCTCTGCTTAAATCCTCAACGGATTGAACGGGTGCGTTGGAAGCGGGTGGAAAGCGGGTGGAAAACAAGTAGAGAAAGCGCGGAAAAGTTATGGTGTAGCAGGAGGCTAAAAGGGAAAATACTCCGGGTGAATGCTCCGGGTTAGTTATGCGGCTGCAACGCGACGAAATAGCCTACAGATTTTCGATGGTCAGAATTCATATAAAACAGAGAGTCTCAATTAGCAATAAAGTCGTATTTCTTCACATACTTGTTCGGCCGAGCATAGAAAAGTGCGTGCTTTCTTCATTCTGTCCTTCCAATTGCCGTAACTGGTCCGAGGCTCATTTAATCGAGATTAAAAGAAGAACCAGGTTCCCTAGGTCCTCGCAGCTTCAAACTTTTTCTTTTATGCTTCATTCGTGATTGGTTTTGTTGTCAAGTCAACAAGTCTTGGCTTGGTGAAGAAATAGAGGGGGAAATGGCAGTAGGATGCTGTTAGTAAGCCGCAATAGGGACTTGCCAATCGGGAGGGCAAGCCCGTTTCTGTTTCAATTGACCTAATTAGATCTGCAATGGTTAATTGCCATGCTCGAGACTGGAATGAGTCTAGTAAAGCTAAGCAGTGATGTGCAAATCTGATGTTCAGGTAGAAACTAGTTGTTAGTACCTGCTATGAATCTATCGGAGAAAAGTAAAGAGTTGGACAATATAGTAGAGTATAATCCCAGTACATAGCTGGATCTACTTATAAACGCTGGCGTTTAGATTATAGCGATGAATGAATTTGATGATGAAACATGAATTTCTGATGAATGAAAAATCTCATTCAATCCGCGAAGCATTACATTAGCATGGATCCCGTACGATTATCGCTGAGAATTGCGACCTCTCAATTGAAGCGAGTGTTAGCTCCGACCTATATTCTATTTAACACTAGGTTTACGGAGATTTCTGTATACCTCTCTTTATGGACATTCATTTTCATGAAAAAAATCTATTAATTTAATTTAAAGGCCGTTACAATTTTAACAGATTTAATATAAGTTGATTCAATCTATCAGGATTGCATAAATAATTGTCAGTATAAATTGGAAGGAATGTTAATAGGGTTTGTAATTTTGTTCGTGAAGTCCGAAATTCGTCAAAATGACGGATTCCGTAAACCTAGTGTTAAAGAAAAAGAGATTCACGAAAGAGACTTTCCTAGTGGGCAAAAATTCGATCGGGAATTAGGAGCCTGGTGGTGAGAGGTTTCAAATCATGAGTAGAATTGACAGGAGTATGAACCGCGGCAATCAAAAGCTTCTATCTCGCAATCAGTTCCTATTTTGACCATCTGCAAAGACACGGATACTGCATTCCATTATTTCATACACATACATATGTATAGCCCGAGGCGAGAGGCGGTGCGGAAAACTTGGCTGATAATTTGTCTTGTAAGCTTCGGGAAAAGAAGGAAGGGCAAAGAGGGTGAGGGAGAGTATGCTTTGACGAGCGTACTCCTTGCTTGCTGAATTCTGCCAACAACAAAACTATCCCGGATTAGGTTTTTTTCATTTTTTATTATTATTAACATATATTTACAACTGGCCGATGTAGGCAAACCAGCAAATCTGATGAATTTTATGTATTGCATATTTTATGTAAATTGCATATTGGTGTGGTTACACATTGGATAGATCGGAAGGCTTCGCTCTTCTCAGACGTCTCATTCCAGGAGTTTGTCCTAGGGTTTTGGCTATTTCATTGGGATGTTTATTTATTCTTCTTTTGTGTGATGCCGCAAATTTTTGAATCTGGTCTTTGACATACTTTACTTCTAAATCCTTGTGGAAGCAATTTCCAGAGACGTACCACGGAGCGGCTGAAATCATTTTTAATGTTTTATTCTGAAATCTTTGGACGATATCAATGTTTGACTTTTTGGCACAGCCCCACAGTTGTATGCCGTATGTCCATATTGGTACTAGCAGGGCCGTTCCTAATTTGGTGGCCGGCCAGGTGCAAATGCAATATCGCCGCCCTTATTGAGCATTACTTACTTAAGAATCCGATACGCTGTGTTTACTTTTATATCTACATATAAGAAGAGTATAAATACTTTTAGACGGCAATCATGAAAAGAAAGATTTTTTCATTTTTCAACAATTTCAACAATCTAACTGGTGGTTAAAAATAAGTCTGTATTGAGGAAATGAACATGTCTTTAGAAAGTCCAATATATTGCGATGTGAATTAATCAAAGTATATCTGTAAGACTAAGCTTTCGAAATAGAAATTCATTTGTGTAGGTGATGATTGTTGGACGAATGTCGTATTGTTTAGTACATTGCAACTGTAAGCAATCGCGAACTTAGCTAGTCTCTGTTATTTCGTATAGATAAAAACATATTACAATGAAGTCAAAATCGGAAAACATGCTGTCGAAAAAAGTGATTGATTTCACGAGTAATTTCCGGTAAGAAAAGGTCTGAGGCCGCCCAAGTGCGCTGGCACCTTTTGCACCTACGTGAGGAACGGCCCTGGGTACTAGTGCAGCCGGATTAGGTTGGATAAAAAGTAGCCAAGAGCGGGAGAACCGATTGGCACACAATTCATTAATCGGACTACTAAGTTGTAACTCTAGTGGTTGGTGGTGTTGACTAGGATCGAAACAATAAGGGAGAGAGTTGCCCTCACCGCCTGTTCGAATCGCTCCTATCGGTATCCATGGGTCCTATGTATGTATAGAAGAAGATGTAAATAGCTGGCATTGGAAAGAGCGAACCCTGAACAATGCAACTATCTAGCGGCAAAGGGTTTGAGCACTTGGCACGTAGGGCTCCCTGCAAGCCGCCAACGTCCAATTACCAGCTGGGCGCGTACCTTCATGGGGGGTCCTACGCGCAATTGTTCTATTCCACCATTGTTCCCCGGCGTGATTGAATCCATTGTTTTTTCCTTCTTGTAATTATTAAGGAAAGAGAGAGCCACGAGAGGATCACGTTCCAACTCCTTCTCGACAGGCAAATTAAGGCTTCACTTTACCACCAGGCTCTAACGCTATCTTGGTACATATCTATTATATGTTCCGTAGAAATTCACTCCTACTACCATCAAATCTTGCTTGTTTCTCATATTCCTTGGCATCGCATGTCGAGCATCTCTCTCTCTCTCTCCCACCCCATCTACCTATCTTTGCGCGGGATAGAACAACTTTAATATGGCGATGAGTGCGGTTCGTTGGATTTATTGTGCTGCTCGTCTTCTGGCTACACTGACAGACAGACAGACAGACACACAGACAGAGAGAGAAAGAGAGGGTGAGAGGGGTGGTGGGTGGGGCCGGGCTGGGGCTGGGTGTTCCGCCATAGCGCTGTATCTCTGCCTGCATTTCCATTGATCGGCACCTCTGTGGATTTTCGGGCTATAGTAGGATGTTGAAATTTCTGAAAATATGCCAAACGTCAAACAGGGCGGAAGCTTGCCGCCCGGCGCAGCCTGCCCGATCCGAAAGCGTCTCTGTAGCGTTGCACTGGACCGCTTCAAAGGCGCTGACATTTTCAATATTTCAAATCCGAATTCACATGGGATTGCTCGGTTGTTTTAGAGAGGAAGCTCAAGCCGAAAACCAAGATCTGATATTAGCGCCAGCGCTGCGCCGCGACGCCCTCGTTTATACACCAGAAAGAGAAGTGCTCGCCTTTCCGCTTGCATGTACTACATCGAAACGTTATTGTTTTCTCCAGGAAAGAGAATGTCGTGGAAGCGAGAATGATTTAGTGGGTGATCTTGCTCGACACAATCATGCGTAATCGAAATTTTTGCGGTGTCAGACTGGCCATATCGCATTTCCCTCTGGCCCGGGGCGCGATAGTGTATTATCCGCGTCCACGTAGAATAAAGATCCTTTGACAAAATTCTCCCTGGGGAGCCGCTTTAGGGACGGCTATATGGCCGTCAGGAAATGACTGAACCGCGTTAGGATATTAGATTATGTTAAAGCCGTTACGACTCCCCGTAAGAAAGTTGGCCGCTTCTCAATGACCCGCGAGCACTCTTACTCCCACATTTTTCTACGGCTTATGCCTCTTCCTAATTCCTCTCAAGTTTTATCCACGCATCAGCTACAATTCACTTTTCTTAGCACACATCAACTAATCGGACTCTCATACTGAAAGGAATATTTCATCAAGTACTAATGCATACCGCTGGTGTATCCGCACGATTTATCGATGTACCTGTCTGTTTATCCACTGATCTTACACGAATAATCTTGCTAAAGATACATTTAATACATCATACTTGACTATAGATAATCTCTCTCGCCCTCTCTCTTTCTCCTCCCTCTGGCGTGTGCGTGTCCCTGTGCATGCGCCCGCGCCCTCTCGCACTCACTGAGCCAGTAAAAAGCAACAATTCGAGACAGTGGATTCCTTTCGGTGATTTTAATCAAGGCCTAATTAATGTGACCCCGTATCGCGAGGCTACCTCCTTGAAAAACGTTGGAACATTATCCAGGGCGAGGGTGCGCGTGTGTGTAGACACGCGCGCGACTACGGCAGAGCAAAATAATTAATTAATCCGCAGCATTCGACGGCTGTTAATTAGCGGAGAGAGCGAGAGAGGGAGAGAGAGAGAGAGGGAGAGAGGGCAGAGAGGGCAGAGAGAAGAAGGGCACAGAAGCGGATGATAGTTAATTTTACGCTGACCACGTATTTAACTTGCTGCCCCTGAATCATGAGTATAAGGACTACGGACCACTTATTTCGGCGAAGGGGGGGAGGCATGCTTCTTTTTAGTTGTGGGGTGATCGGCTCAGTAGAAAAGCGAGAAGCATCAATAATATACAGGTACCTATACTGGCATGGCCAGAGGAACGTCAGTTCCACGGAGAACGGTCGTTGCCTGTAACCGATGAAGACATAAACCCGTGTCCACGCGTAATTTAGAGTTCTTAACTCTCAGTAGGAGGTTGACCACCACCTGCGGCTCGAGACACCTTATCGCGCCCACGGCTACGGCCACCTCTCTAACACCCTCTCTCCTTCCCCTCGCCTCTCGCTCCCCCACCTCGCCCCCCACCTTTGCCGCTCCTCTCTTCCTCACCCTGTTTTATCCTCTTTCCTTCCTTCCTTCCTTCCTTCCTTCCTTCCTTCCTTCCGCCTTACCACCTGTTTGCGCGGTTATCCGCCTGTCTGCCTCCTTGTTAAATTATTTATTGTTAGGTTGCCGCTTTTACGTGCAGTCACCGTCAACTTGAAGCAGTGATGGTAGATTTCGCTGAAAAAAGCATTTGTGAATGAGCCAACCAGGTAAAAGGTTAACTAGCAATGGGACTGTATTAGTAACAATAAGTAAGAGCCGCCGAGCCGAGCCGTCGGGCAAGATGGAGATGAAAGTCTATCTGTCAAATGTGATATGAAACAAATTGAGCATACAGAGGTGGTGGCTCGGCAACAGCGCATTCTCAAGAAGAAGTACAGGCTCCAGGGGGGCAGAAGCTTTCGTGATAGGACAACGTTTGGTCGAGCGGTCCGGGGTACACGTCGACATTCGACCTGACACGTACGCTCGAGCCCATTACTTTCAATTTATGTTCCTGCCGATCCTTAAATCGGCAAACTTTTGGAGACCGCCCGTGGGGCACGCGAGACTGCCCCTAGCCGCATGTCGCACGTCGCCGTCGCACGCCGCTAACTACATACATACATGCTACGTAGATTGCCACCTTTTTCTACTATACATAGACACAACCATAGACAACTCTCTCGGACAATTCCAATTACAGAATAAATGTATCCGTACAAAAATATTAAAATGTACAGCATCCGACAAAATAGTTGTCACAATCTACAAAACCATCGTCGATCAGAAAGTGAAATATCGTATTATGTACATCCGGTGCGCATGACTTTTTAAAACCCCTTTTTAGGGGAGGAGGTCTTCTGTCGCAACCCCCTAAAAAAGCTTTGCATACTATTTTGGCTATTTTGCAGATTGTGACAACTATTTTGTCGGATGCTGTACAAAATGCGCCAAGTAGTTTGAGTTCCCGACAACATTGAAATGTAACAAAAAAGATAATAAATATCATACGAGAAAGCCAAGTCTTCATTTAACTCTTTGGGGCACGGTGGGATTAAAAATGTCCCACCTTTTAGATGTACGATAATGCATGGTGGGACATTTTTAAATCCATCTCGTAATATTGCAATAGCTGCATGCGCATAAGTTAATAGTTAGCCTTTTGTTTAATTCAAAAGGCAACAAAATTCCTGTGCCAGATGGGTCTATATTTTATTCTCTGAAATCCTGTGCCTCAAAGAGTTAAAGAAACATCGATTTAACTCGCATTAGCAACGAACAATGAATTAACAATAAATTGTCACTTAATATTAAAAAAAAATTGGCGTGTGCTCACTTCATTGCGACTTAAAAAGATAATGGGAAACTGACTTACCAAACACTGACTTTACTAAAATTTAATTTCTTTAGAAGTTATTTTAGCAATATTAGCAGAGCAAGTGCCTCAAATGAAGCGTGCACACGCCAAGTTCTTTTGTATATACTACTACTATCTACTTGGCGCGAGACTCTATCGAGTCTTCTGATTTAGCTATGAAAAGTAATTGAACTGCCGTTCAATTCAAGTATAATTCAACAGGATTTGATAGAAGCTCAAGTTTTAGAGGATCGGTGCCAATTTTACGAAGGGGTTTCTGACAGAAATAAAACATTGGTTCATCGCGTCGGTCGCGATTATCTGCAGTTGTCACCGAATTTTCATTTATTCAGTTGACTTGGACAGGAATTCAATACTGGCACTGGGAAATCTATATTTTTTACCCTCGCTGTGTGAAATAAACTGGCCAACCTGGCCGAGCAATTATCTTGTTAAATAACTCTGAATCGATGAGAGCTTCGATATTTTTTATTCAATACCTGCGGTACACCATGGCTACAATCGTTGGCGTCGTTCACCTCTGATTTTACTAAATTAAACACTAACACATTATTTATATGAAGTGGAACAAGTCGTTGGAAGACCTCTTGGCCTTTTCGCCAGTGTTTTACAGAGCCGAGCTCTAAGAGTTGATATAAAAGTAGAGAAAGGGATTGGGGCGAGTGTCAACGAACAGGCAGTTTTTCGATCTATAAAAATTTTGGGTCGCATTGCTATCCCTGTTTCTCAAGGAAGGAAGGCAGGCAGGCATCGAGCCTTGGAAGAGGAAGTGTCGAATCTTGAAACCGGGAGCGACAGAGGGCCGGAGCAGTAAGGGCTCGAATTGTCTGTGACAATGCGATCCCTTCCAGCCGGGCGGATCGAAGTGAGTTTTGAAAATGTATGCGCACACGGCCAGATTCACAAGGAGGGCTCTAAACCCCGCCTTGGGCGAAGCTCGGGAGGGTCCCTTATATTCTACACTAAATTTCACCCCAGAGCACGCGGCGGCGCGGCGGCGGCAGCGCGGCGTCGCCGACGCTGGCAGTGGTGCGCGCGTTCTAGCCCTTCGTTCCTTGCCATCGTCATCGCCACCGCCACCGCCACCGCCACCGTTTTGCTCGATCGCGCCACCCTCCACTCTCACTCTCACTCTCACCCTCGCCCTCACCCTCACCCTCACTCTCACTATCTCCCCCACCCACCCACCCCATCACCGAAACCCTCTCGCTCGTACTATACATATGCCCCTACTCGCCTCCTGGCATTGGCATACGTGTGTACGCGTTTCGTGGCAAGGCAGTGACCCGCGAAGCAACATATTGGCGCTGTTTGAAGAAGGAGAATTGCTCGGTGGCGGTCGATTCGGCCTGGGCATCGACTCCCTGCTGTGCCGCGCCGTCCTGCCATAGAGCGCTCCTATACGATGCGTTGCGATGCGATGCGCTGCGATGTACCGCGGTGCGGTGCGGTGCGGTGCGGTGCGGTGCGGTGCGGTGCGATCGATCTGGTGGTCGCGCGATCGTGCCGCGCGCTTTGTGTAAATACCGCAAGCCCTCCTTTTGATGGTCACGTAGCTGCGTAATGACGAGTGCATTCTTCCCCTGACTGGCACCCATGCGAGCCACAGGGAATCCTTTCGCGATAGCGTCGCGCCATGCCGCGCCTGCTCAATTGTCCTCGAAGCACGAAACGCCGCGCCGCGCCACGCCGCGCCACGCCGAGCGAAAAGGCTACCCCACCCGCCTTTCTCCCGTACCTTTCCCCCCTCGAAGCAGTTGCCCTAGCTAACTTTATCTTGCTAGCACCTTCTCCTTCTCTTCGTTCCCTCACTACTTTTCCCAAGTGCTGTAGTCCTCAGCCGATCTCCTCCGATTCTCTCTCGAAATCCTCCAAATCTCTTCCCTTCTTCGAGCGTCTGACTTTTCTTTCTTGAACTTGAGAAGACATGAAAATTGATACGAGTATTCGAGCTAGTTTCCTTCAGATACAATTACTACTAGATGGAATCTCGGAATTCTCTGGCTACGCGCATTGAGACAAGTGGTTGGGATGCGAATGATGTGCTGGTGGGTCTGGTGGGAGCGCGGCGGGAGCGGCGCGGCCGGCGCGCCGGAGAACACGTAACCAGAATCCGTGCTTCTAACCCCGAATTTATTCGGCGGCCCAGCCGCCCCCGCCGGCCCCCGCCGGCCCCCGCCGATCCCCGCCGCCCTAGTCGGGATTCCATGATAATTGAGGTCCAGGCCTGTGCACGAGCTGAGATCGGTACGTGGTATTTATGCTCTCACGATCAGCTTAAGATCGCGCGGGCCCGCATTCCCATATTACGCACGCTTTCGTCTTCGTAAGGGCCTCCATTCCGCTTGAAAGGACCAGCGCGTTCTAACCTCTATCCAGAATCTCACTTCTCTGCTAAACATATTTCGATTATTTGTACTAACCGAAAATGTAATAGCCGACTGTTTCTGGAGATTGGAGGATAGAAGCGTGCCTGTCAGTGGAAAGCGAGGCGTGCGAAGGTAGAGTATGCGTTGGTAGAGATTCAAGTGAGGCTGAGTGGCAAGCGACGAGGAAGGCCCGATCGCTTCTTCACTGCCAACTCGCAACTAATGAGAGAGCCAAGCGACCGCAATGATCAAGTCTCCAGCACACTTAAACACTAAACTTCAGCTTCCCATTGATTATCGATTGGTCAGTCTCCAATTGGAAAGAAAAGTCGGATATATTGCAAGTGTAAAAAGAAGCTAGCAAACTGACAAACTCTCTGCGTCCGTGCTATTTTCTTCTAAGCCTGCTTAAGGGCCTGGCAAGAGAATAGAAGGATAAATCGTATATCGTATCGATGCACAGTGGTCCAGATAGTGTCTAAACCGCGCCAAAAATCGATATTTCAAGTTCCACAATATTTTCTTACATAATTTTTTTTTAAAAGAGGAATGTCCAAAGCATTCGAAATCACTTTTGTTTGGCCAATTCCTTGCAGCATCACTCCTACAGAAATAGTGAAAGTTAGCACTCGGAAATCGGTACTGTGCATTTTTCATATAAGATTTGTTTTAGACTTATAAAAAAAGTCCCACCGAGTCCCGCCTTCTGACTTACATTTTCTGAAAACTAAAAGTACATACTTGAAGGCTATAATAATAAGAATTGCACATACTTGCACAATACGCATTATGATTTTAAAAGAAATCTGGTTTTAGAGTTATAAAAAAAAGTCCCACCGAGTCCCGCCTTCTGACTTACATTTTCTGAAAACTAAAAGTACATACTTGAAGGCTATAATAATAAGAATTGCACATACTTGCACAATACGCATTATGATTTTAAAAGAAATCTGGTTTTAGAGTTATAAAAAAAATCCCACCGAGTTCCGCCTTCTAATTTACATTTTCTGAAAATTAATAGTACATACTTGAAGGCTATAATAATGAGAATTGCACATGCTTGCTCATTTTTGATTGGTGCTCAGTAGAAGAGCACAGTGCATAGTATGATTTTAAAAGAAATCTGGTATCAACGAGCTTAGAACTATGTTCAACTATCTTCCATTTGTCTGAGAATTTTTGTTCAATAATACGAAGGGTACTCCTCAAATTGTCCTCACTTTTATTATTTCATTCCAATTGATGTAAGTAATCATACAGAAAACAGCCTATGGAGAAGTTTCTATTTATGGCGCGATTTCGAGGCTCGCTGGACCATTGTGCGATGGTAGAAAGCTGGTAGAAAGGAAGAATGGTAATGATTCAACAGTTGGCAGGAGGAAGATGCGATGGTCAAGTGACCTGCATGTCCCGGAAGAATATCGGATAGGAATTCCACTTGTAGAGGGGAGGGAGTGGGAGAGAGAAGTAGGAAGGAGGTCCTAGAAAGAAGAGCCGATCGAAGGCGTATTGGCCCGACAGGTGCCATCAATAAGGATCGATGGTCCATGCTGCATGATATCCTATTGATTCCTCTAGCGACTAAATTCTTGCAGGCACCTTCAAACGCTAGGTGACCACGCCGCGTAATTGACTGCTCTGCAGCTTATTCTCATGACACAAAGTCTCTTTAACACTAGAACTACTGAGATTTTTTTATGCCTATGAAAATAGGTATAAACGAGTCATTCTGACTCGTTTTAGTGGTTCTAATGTTGATGCTTCCTTCATCAAAAGCAAGAGAACCAGCTATCGTTGAATTTGAGCAATCTGCAATAGCTTTCCAACCTTGTAATCCGATTTTCCTGAGATTTTGGGATCAAGCGGTACAACTTCTCATCGCCGAATATATTCCTCCCCGGCCAAAAATCCTACGATTCGCGGACTAATTAAGCTAGTTTGGTTAATAAGGGAAGAAAGGAAGCAGCAGCGGAAACAGATAAGAGGTGTACAAGTATAATATTCTTTCCCGACGGAGTTGAAAATTTAATATGGAAATGGACGGTGCTGGCGAGATAAGTAAATTCGCGTTAAGAGTACCTAGAAATCCCATTTTAAGAAGAATTCACCAAGGCCAGATGCAAAGTAAGCCGAGAATTTGCATGTTATTACGTTCAGGCGTTTGTATATGTATATCTCGTGGCAGGGAGTTCCTTCCAGAAGCATCACAGACTTGTTTAGTACAATTACGAAAGTTTCCCTGCCGAGTTTTTCTCCAGTTCTGCGGCTACCGCTAGTCCCGCAGGGAGGAAAAAGATATCGCAATAATTATGACCGCTTAACATTTCAATTTGAAATTCTTTGCAAGAAAAATAGATTACCAATTCGAGAACAGATTGGATTGAGGAATCTCGCTCTCGGCTTTGGCCTCGGCCCTTCTTATGCTTGGCAATAGGGCTCAAAACATCTAACCTAATAAAAACGATTCTCGAGCAACTAGACTAGTTTGGGCAGAATGGGGGATGATTTAATGCCGCTCCATTTCACTGAAGCTCGATGGCCATTCCGTTACATAGAGCCCGACGAAGAAGCCGGTTGAAAAGATCGAATTTGCAACGCGCTTAAGTCAACAAGCTTCTCACCGGTGCGCTGCTCTCGAGCAAGACTGAGAAGAGCTATTCGCCGGCTTTTCTTAAGGTGCATCGGTCTTTTCAGAAAGATCACCGCCTGATAGGTTAGTTTTCGTTGGATCAACGCTCGACTATACCATCACCCGAGTGCCCGAAGCATCCCAATGTCTGAAAGGAACGGACTCGGAGAACGCGTCGCATTTGCGGCCGCTCCGATCAATAGACCAGAGCAGATCGGCATCGATCACCCATCTCTTCAGAATCCTCCCCGAAAGATTTGTTTACCCACCTCTTGACAGAAAGATCCTCGCACAAAATCGCTATCGTCCTTGATCCATCCATTGATCCACCGTAAAATCAAATCACGTTAGGATCATCATCCTCTTGAGAACGCAGTCCTATTCCCCATTCTCAGTACTATCCAGCCTCTACCAACTCAACTTGCCTCTGCTGTAACTAAGCTCGCATCCCTTAATTGGCAATTCTTCGCGGCTCGAGCTATCAAGCCCTCGAGGATGAAGAATCACCGCATCATTGATTCGATAACTGATCGAATCGACACGATCATTATAGAATCATCAATCAAGTTGCACCGATCCCGAAAGCACTTAGAGACCGGCAAAGTTAGGTCATCGCTTGGTTCGGATTATTAGCTAATTGGGCTAAGATGGTTCGCTCTCCGTGACCATCTCGGTGATGGAGGAGCCTCCTATATGGCCCTCTACCCGTCCGGCCTGCCTGCCTCTCTGCCTGCCTGCCTGCATACCTACTTACTACCTAAGTAAGTACCTACCGATAGATAAACATACATGCCCAGATTACACGACGCTCTCGGCGCTCACGGCTCTCTTGCATAGATACATCCAATTTGACTAGCAATTTCAAACTTGCAGCGGCTTAACTTTGGGAGTAATGACGTGGTAGTTAAATTGGATCACACCAGCCAGTTAGGGCGCTATAACCTAATCTAGCAGCTAACAAAGTAGCCTCGATAACCTATAGTCGATTTCTTAGCAAGTCCATCTTCTTCATCCAACAAGTTGAGAGCACCGCCCCTTTGCCCCACCACCCACCCTCCTCCTCCTCCTCCTCCTCTTTTATTCACAAGGGAATTCTGCTCCCTTTCCACCCGGTAAATAAGTACTAACTGGCTTGATTCCCGAATTAGACTCTAGATATATATTCACTACGCGCGCTTTCTACTGAATTATATTCATATTGACGGCACGCGCTTCCTTATACTTCTCTTCCCAGAAGATGAAAGGGGGCGAGGAACGAAAGTGGCTCGTGACTCTCGTGGCTCTCGTGGCTCTCGTAGTGACGTTTTCAATTGCGGTTTCTACATATATCTACTAACTTATCTAAGTACCTAACTATCCGACCATAAAAAGTCTCCAATCCCAGGCACAGCTTAAGTTTCTTCCCAGCCCCCAATAATCCACCCGTTCAACTCTCAGACCGGAAAGGACACTGAGGACGACACTCCTTCGATTCTTAACACTTTGACGGCCGGACATTTTTTTCATTTCTTATACGTTGCCGTAGGTGGAATTAAAGCATATTTTTTTTAACCTTCCAACGGCTATTTAAACGCAATTGTTTGTAAAACAGTCATTTGTAACTTTATTATTATTTAAAATGTCGACGAGTTTATTTTATAACTTTAAATAGGTCTACTTATGTTTCCAATATTTAGAGTAACGAAATACTGTTCCGATCTAAACTGACAAATTATTGAATAAAAGAGCGTGAAAACCCATAAGTAAATATGTATGTTTAAAGAAATATAAGAAAATAGTTCGTCAATTTTTTACATCTGCCGATCTCTCTTAGAATACATACAAATAAAACATTAGTTTCTTTAAAAAGTCACGTATGCGCGACAGCGGCCGTCAAAGTGTTAAGGTTTTTCTTTATTAATATTATTGAGCTCTTTCTTCCTTTCTTCCTTTCGTTCTTTCCCTGCCTATGGAAATCCCACCTCAAGTCCACCCGAAACGAGGAGCGAACATCGAGCTGTCAGCATGCCGCTGGTACAACACTGATATCGGCTAAGATCAAGTCCCGTGCTTCTTTCACCACATTGGTCAAGTCACGATTTAGCATAGGCGCGGTGCTCTGCTCCACTGCTTTCCTTTCCTTTCCTTTCCTTTCCAGCAACCTGATGGACGGACTTTGACCTCTTCGCCTCCCTTCTCCTCCTCCTCCTCCCACATCTCCGCTTCAGCCGCTTCATCAGCCGCTTCATCGTCCGCTAGCTCCACTCGACTTGGACCTCTTTTCTTAGTCATCTTGGACGCGAATACGCCCCACAAACTCCTCGATCCCGCTTGACTCTCCTAGATAGCGGGAGAGCCAGCTTTCTCAGCACATAACAACCTATCTACCGTCTATCGCCTATCGCCTATCGCCTATCGACTCAGCTTGTTCGCCAATCTCCAAAAATCCTTTCTTGCGATGCTAATAGAACGTAGACAAAGACTAGTTTTAATTCTTAGCCATTATTCTGCATCTGACTCTACTCCAAGTCACTGATGACAGCAAAAGCGACTCAAATGGAAGAACAGCCCTCTACATACAGCACCCGACAAAATAGTTGTCACAATCTAGAAAATGTTCGCTGAATAAAAAGTGAAATTTTGTACTATGCGCACTTGTTATACATGACTTTGTAAAAGCCCCCTTTTAGGGGAGGAGGCTTTCCTTCGCAACCCCCTAAAAAAGTCTTGCATATCGTGTGTACATCCTACAAAACTTAATTTTTTGTCCGGTGGCTGTTTTGCAGATTGTGACAACTATTTTGTCGGATGCTGTACATCTACATATAGTCTGCAACATTCCCATTGACACAACATCACAAGAGCTATTTGCCCTGCCTGGCAAAGAAAGGGGGCCGCAGTCTTCTTAACCGCCACAGAGAAGGATACAAGTCTGGGCACACCACCAAGTCTAACGAAAATCTCCAAGGAGAACTAGAATAATTTCGCATTCACAACTATTCTACTATTTCGCTCATCAAGTTGAAGATTGATCAACAATAAATAGACTTTCTGCAAGCGGTCAAGAGATTCTTGGAAATTGTGCTTTGAAAGTGCAGGAGATTTCTCTGGCGACATCTCTTGAAAAAGGGGTTTCAAAGCAGCAGTTAGCCAGAGAAGAATAGGAAGCCGTGACGGTGATCCTAGTCCACAAGTAGCTGATACAAGTCTGGACCTGGGCACCCCACCAGATCCAACTACAATCTCCAAGGAGAACTAGAATAATTTCGCATTCACAACTATTCTACTATTTCGCTCATCAAGTTGAAGATTGATCGACAATAAATAGACTTTCCGCAAGGGGTCAAGAAATTCTTGGAAATTGTGCTTTCAAAGTGCAGGAGATTTCTCTGGCGACATCTCTTGAAAAAGGGGTTTCAAAGCAGCAGTTAGTCAGAGAAGGATAGGTAGCGGTGACGGTGATCCTAGTCCTAGTGTGGCATCCTCCCAGAGAGGGGTTTGCTAGAGTGTATGGAGCAAAGTATGGAAGCGGCGCGGCGGCAGACGTGTGCGCTGATGACGTAGCAATCCGAAGGGGTAGCAACATCACGCGAGAGTGAGCCGGAGTGAGAGGAGGGCGGGGAGGGCGGGGAGGGTTGGAGGGTTGATGGAGGAGAGTGAGGGGGGAGGGGAGGGGAGGGGCAGGGAAAGAAAGATGGGTGATCGATCGGACCATGCGCAGAAGTGATTACTCTTCTCGGAGCAAGGGAGCTACAAGTTAGTACGAGCAAATGTATTCGTGGCACACCGCTACTCGGTCCCTGCTGGTTTCGGGGTGCAGAGGGTGTGGTGCACGGAAACCATGCCTTCCCTCCTCATTCTGCGCACGCATCCATCCCTTCGCTTACTCCTCTCTCTCTCTCTATGATTCTCAAGAAGCGTGTTGATACCAAATCATCGGCTTCCCCGACCTTTCCTATTTCTCACATTCCGCTTGTTGTGTGCTCTGCGCACTTTCAATTTCTCACCCTGGGCCGACGCGCCGCGCCGCGTAAACCTACGAAATTATACTACGGGCGTGTCATTATACGCCCTCCCGCTCCTCTTTATCCATTACCAGACGACTACAAAGGTCAGCAAAAGCTATGTAAATCCATTTCTCTAATAGTACATCGGCTACTATACACCTATCTATGTACATACTTACATATTTGTGATACTTATGTGCCTCTCTGCATTTTATCGTGACATATAAGTAAACTAGAGGGTTTTTGTACGAGGAGATTTGTAGGAAATTCGCGAGGCGCCCTGGTCGTTCGATTAGAGCAATAGCATGAAACGAAGGCGTATTTGAAAGGACACTGTCTCTCGGCAAAATGATTATCGCCAAAAAGAAGTTTCTCTGCTCGGGACTTGCCAGATGAACCGACCAGATTTACAAGGAAAGATATCCAATGATTGTAAGCACATACATACAAGCGCAAGTAGAGGGGTGGGAGAATGAAAGTTAAAAGAAGTCGGTGCGGCGCGGCAGGGCCCTTACTATGTAAGCACATACATACATACTTAGTATCTGGCGGGAAGCTGCTATCCTCTCTGAAGGCAGGAAAGCAAAGCGGGGGCAGTTCCACGCTCCCAGTGTTCGACTGGCGATGGTGGCGGTGGCGGCGGCGGCGGCGGCGGCGGTGGAGGAGGCGGAGGCGGAGGCGGAGGCCGCGGCGCAGGCGGTGGTGGTGGCGATGACGGCGGCGGCGGCGGCGGTAGCGGCGACGACGACGGCGACGGCGTCAGTACCACACCCCCGTTGGTTATGTGTCGGTTGTTGGTTATCGGGGGTGAAGGGTTGCGTAGAGAGTGGGTGGGAGAGGGGGGACGGCGAAGGAAGGAACGGGGGCGAGAACAGAGAGAGAGCGAGCGAGCGGAAGTGAATGGTGGCGCGCGGGGGTGCGGGGCGGGGCGGAGCGGGGGGGCAGATAGATGGCGGATGGAGGGGCGGGGAGGGTGAGAGAGAAAGAGAGAGGGTGTGTGTGTGTGTGTGTGTGTGTGTGTGTGTGTGTGTGTGTGTGTGTGTTGGGAGGGAGGGTGGAGGGTGGAGGAGGAGAAGCGAGGCGGAGGGTGAGGGTTGAGAGTGAAGGGTGCGGACTGGGGGCGAAGGGTGGCTTTCGGCGGTGCGGCGGTGCGGCGGCGGTTGGGTGGTGAGGTGGTGCGCGGCAGTAACTGGCGAGGGGGATGAAGGGGGGGGCGCCGCGGCGCCTCTCTCTTGCCTGGAGCGCAGTGCGACGTCGCGACGCACCACGTGCGGTGGCACCACACATATCGGGGGGACATACTCTAAACGGACCAAAGCCACTCTCTTCCTTCCCGTTGGCAAAGCGAGCGCGTACTGGCCCGAATTCCGGGTGCCCTTCCACTTCCGCTTTTGAGGACGGTCGTCGCCGTGGAGGCAGCCCTAGGCGATCTCGCCTATTGCCTTGCTAGATAGCACCGGTTACCAATACTTCAATTGAATTGGCATTGACGCATGTATCTTCAGCTGAAAGCGAATAAAGAGTAACGAGAAGAAGTTGTGCGGAAGCGAGGAGAACGAGAAGTATAGCCGGCTGTCTCTCTGCTGGGTACTGGCAGTGGCGAGAAGCGAAGCTAGCAGCCCGACGCATTGGAAGAGCGGAGGGCCGGGAGCTGAGACAACTCGAGGGAAGCTTTTCTCAACGGGCGAAAGAAGAAGGTGAAAAAGGGGACGCGCAGCTTGTTTCCAGTGCGCGAGGGAAGCAAATGGAAAGGAGCCAGCCAGCCAGTGGACTGTCTCCCTCTTGCTCTCTCTCTCACTCTCTGGAAGGGCACGACTCAATCTACTCACGCCAATTGGATTTGGCGGCGCGCGTGCCGAGCCAAGTGCGGACCAGTAGAGCAGCGCAACCAACGAACCTCGCGCTTTCCTCCTTGTATTCCTCCTAGAAGGCTCTAGTTACCCTCGGTACGCCTTGCTGTTCCGTCCTCGTCGCCCCGTCGCCCCGTCACCACGCCGCCTCGCCGCCTCGCCGCCTCACCGCCTCACCGCCACACAGCCTCATCGTCCGTCAATATGATGGATTTTTATTGCTACTGGCAAAACTCGAGTGCAACGTATCGTCAACTTGTTTCACGTGACTCCGATTCGGACTGGTGCACTTCCGGGCACACCCGTTGTTACTCGTTTTCTTTTTGAAGGAGCAATTACTCCATTCTTGCGGACTTTGCGTGTAAAACGTTTCGGACCAGCCTTGTGACTTTCTTTGCAATTTTGCACGATACAGTGTTGCTCTGTGTTTCTCCTCTTATTTAGCATAAGAGGAGCGTGCATTAAATCTTAGCCGAGTTTCAGCCCTCGTTTGGTGAGTACTACCGACAACCGAATCCTTACTCTTTCTTAGTACCACCAATCTCTCCTTTCCGTTATTAATTCGAGTGATTGTCAGACTGAGCTAAGATCAGCAACACTTTCTCCTTCAATGTAAACTTGGTAGAATTACCAAGAAGATTGTCCAAGTTTCATAAAAGGTAGATTGAGAAAAAGTTCTCTCGATGCTTGTTCCCGTGAGTTTGGCCATCTGAATGCCTCTTGAAAGTGTTTTTGCAATTAAAAAAGTACCCACGCCACCTTGGGGAGCCGTATTTAACTTTGCTTAACTAAGTTCTCGATCCGTTGACGGTGCGCCCGAGGGACCCGACATGACGACAGTATAATTCACCTTTTCCCTCCACCTTCAGCTCCTTCCTTTCTCTACGCTTTTCATTTCCTCCAAGCCGGTCTTCTTTGGTGTGTCGTCTCGTCCCGTCCCGTCCCGTCCCGTCCCGTCAACAACAACATTTTCCTCGACTATCGAGAACCTTGCAAATTGAATGGGCAAGCTGCAAAAGACCTATTACTAGAAGAACTCGCGTCCTATCCTCTTCGGAGTGTAGAAAGTGGGGTGCGAAGCTCACGGAGCTTCTATGGATTGTATGCATAGGTGGATTGAGCTGATTGTGAGATTTCAAGTGATGTGATCTCGATATGTTTTAGTGGAGTCTGCGGCCTGATTAGCTGTCCGACGGAAAATGGCGCGTGGCCATCGCTTCGGCAGGTGATCGAAGAGCGAAAGGAAGATTCTCGGCTGGAGAGGATAGGCAAAACCGTTGGGCATACACCGCGGGATTCTGGGAGAAGCCGTCTACCACTCTTACCAACACGGAGAACACTAACAATAATATGTCTTACCTCGCTCTGGACTCCAACGCTTGGCAGGTATGTCTTTAATTCGGATCTCTTTAGATTGATCTATGCATAGAGTTGGGAAAAGTGGGAAACAAGTGTGCTGGCTGAGTACATATACTAGAATAGTTCGGGATTAGAAATCGGAGAGGTGGCAGTTCGCTAGAGAGAGCAGCTCGCTAAGTATCTTGGCTGGAGCGCCGAGAGGCACAGCAGCGCAGCAAGTAAGGTTCTCCATTAAAAGTCGATCACATATGCCGGGATTTTAGGGGCCGGGGAGAGAGGGCCGGCCCTTCGGACGGCTTCGGTTCTCCTTGAGGAAGGCGACACTAAAAAATTAATAGGCACTCTTGCCCAAAATAAAAAAGGTGATTGACGTGGGGCAAAAAGAGCGCGCAACAGGGAGGGAGGGAGGTCGAGAGGTCGGGAGGTCGGGAGGTCGAGAGCTCGGGAGGACCTATTCGACACAGTATGGCGCGTATCAAGATTCTAGTCTCTCCACGGAAATCACATACTGCCGACAGGAAATGTAAGAGCAGGCCCGCTCATGCCGGCTAACGGAAACGAGTTTAGCTCTACTCCGCTCACCCATTCAATTATCCTGTTACAGAAGTTCTCTAGCTTTGTTCGCTTTAGCCCGCGTACCTCCTCTAAAAGCTAGCCTCTCCTAGATAGTTTTCCTCCTATCGCCGACTTCCTTCTCTCAACCGCTGAGACTACCTACCGCATTCACTCACCTATTTCCCCAATTATGCCCTCTCCTTAAACGACTAAGCCATTATGCGCCAACTCTTAGACACTAGATCTCCAATCTAGAACTAGAATATCACTAACTAGCCAAACCAACAACAAACCTGCAAAATCATCACAATCCCTCCACAACTTATCCAGCCAGTAAAACTTGTTACCTTCTCTGCTTCTTCGATACTTTTTAATCCCAACTAGCCTAACCCTTGCCACTTCCACCGGCGATACTCGATCGGAGTTGAGCCGAACTCCCTTTTCGCCGCCGGGAGACGATCCAAGCAAAACGCAAAACAAGCTCCTCGAGAAAGAGGCAAAAGATGGGAGAAGGCGCGCCGGCCGTCCTACCGAATCGCTGCCAATAAAGTCCCTTCGCGCGACGCGTGCCGCGTGCCGCGCCGCTACATCTTCTCTGCCTTCTCTTGAAATAACAAGGGATCGTCAGCAACTACGGGCATTAATACTTTACTCTCACGTGTCCAAATCCCGTCCTCTTTCTCTCTCTCTCTGTCTCTGTGTGTTGGTTGGTCTAGTTGCGTTACAGCGTCTGGCTGGGTTGGAGCAAAGTACTAGAGAGCGACTACAAAGCTACGCTATCAGAAAGTACTCTCGCTCTTCTCTACCAGTGATTCTTCATGATGGTTGCACGCGTCCACGCACGTGCTGCCCTTCCTTCGGATCTTAGAGAGTCATAGTATCTAGAGAATAGTCGGTGACATGACGTGACCGGTCTTTTCATTCCTGTTTACCTTCCCGGCAACACCACTCGACTTTCCCACTCATATTCGCCTACGCCTGCCTCTATGTTTCTCTTTTCCCACTGTTGCTACAGTATAATCACGAGGACCTTCCATTCAATCAGCTTGAGTAAGCTTTTCTCTTCCCCACACACACCCCCTCTCTGTCTCTCTCTCTCTCTCTCTCTGGCGGCAATACTTACTTGCATTTTATAAGGCCAAGTAAAAACAGACGGTTGACATCTTATATGAAAAAGCTGGCAGGCAGAAAATCTAGGCTCGCACATTTTCTAGCTCGATCGAAAGTAAATGATGCCTTTGCAAATTGGTTGGTCGGTTAGCCGGATTACTTGTCATGCTGGTGGCGAGTAGGCTTAATGCGTGATTCACTGGTTTCGATAGCGAGCGAGCCGAGAACAGCTGGTGGCTACATCAAAAACCAAACGCACTTCAAAGTTCCTTGGTAGGCACGCGAGGACACGGACGAGGACGGGAACGGGAGCGGGGATAGGAATGGGAATGGGAATGGGGATGATGATGGGGATAGTGATGGGAGTAGTTGGACTGGACCCTTGTGACGCTGTGCAGCTCGTCTATCACTCGCTCGCCGAGTAACGGGGAGTAAGAAGATCGCGAAGGAAGGGTGAACGAAAAATAAATAATAGTCAAATTAGCGTAATCGGGTGATGCATTTTAGAGGGAGATATGCCGCTCGGCTATGTATGTATGTACATGTATGTCGGTTCAGGCTTTACGAAGCGGTGCCCCGCGCCGCGCCGCCCCGCGCCGGTAGATTCAAGGGCTATCATCCGGGATAGGAGGGGGGGACAAATCGCATTCCGATTTCATTCTGGCAGATGACGCCTGTGATCGAAACCTAGTGACAACGGGGCCTCAATAGTTTTCTAAACTTCCCACACTTGCACCGACTCATACATAAAGATAGCTATTTGTTACGAGTTATGAGAGCGAAATTGTTGTTTTCAAACATGTTTCATGTGTGCACATGCATAAACATGTGATAAGCAAGCATGCCAATGAAAGAAAGGGCAGCCTGTCGTTCAGATTATTCGAGGTCTCGAAATTCTATAGACAAGGAATTCTCTCCCTTTTATTCAAAAAAGAGTAAGAGTGTACAGCATCCGACAAAATAGTTGTCACAATCTGCGAAACAGCCACTAGACAAAAAATTAAGTTTGGTAGCATGTAGACACGATATGCAAGACTTTTTTAGGGGGTTGCGAAGGAAAGCCTCCTTCCCTGAAAGGGGGATTTTACAAAGTCATGTATAACAGGTGCGCATAGTACAAAATTGCATTTTTTATTCAGCGAACATTTTCTAGATTGTGACATCTATTTTATCGGGTGCTGTTGCCTAGTATATGATACATTATTTTCTGTATATCTATATTAACATACCTGTAGATAGCGAGAGAGAATACTGGATAGCCAAAGACAGATCTTTGCCAAAATACATATGGAGCTGTCATGCGGAGTAATTACATTTCGAGTGGTCGAGGTCACGTGGTCCAGTCACATAGACGGCGCGGCGTGGCGCGGCGCGGCGCGGCGTGTCGTGCACGCAAAGGCTTGAATAAAGGATGACGCGTTCGCTGATGTTGCTCGGCGCTCGGCTGCCCGGCCGATGCCAAACATTAGCGATACCCACTGAAAACCCGCGTCGGTTAACCCGCTCACAATGGCCAAAATGTGCCGGACCGTGTATGCTAGTATGTGCGCGCGCGCGCGCGAGAGAGAGAGAGAGAGAGTGAGTGATGGGCGGTGGGGGGGCAGAAAGGAGAGAGGATAAGAGGAACAGCCGGCGCTGGCGCTGGAGCAGGAGCAGGAGCAGAAGCAGGAGCGAACGAGTGAGAAAGCTCCATTGTCAGCTCCATTGGACACAAAGCATAGTGCCACTTTGTTCTTGCGCGGGCCCGTGTGCCCAGCCTGACACGAGACACATTCCTCTATAATTCACAAGATAAATTCAGGTGCACACGCTTCACAGTACATCGTTTGCTGCGTGAAAAGACGGCTTTCTTATCTCTGATAGCTAGGTACACTCTTACATAGAAATAGAAAAGGGCCAGCTGCCTAGTTAAATAGAGAGCTTGCAATCTCGAAACGTCTGACAATCGGAACAGTCTTAATATCACATTTGGCCCAAATACGAGAAAAGGAGGATGTTAGTAGGAACTATCGGTTCATCTAGATCAGCGCCTGCCAAATTAGGCTCCCGGAGCATAACTGGCACCCACACTCTCTCAATGTTGACGACGTTTCTATCTGTTTGTACCCTCGCGTGCGATCGGCAAACCCTCAAGAAATATTTGCTGAAAACCTAAACTTTGAGCTAGGGCCCTCGAATTTACATCACTTCTTCCTTGACGCAAGAGCACATTCTCCCCCAAATTTCAGCCCGTGAAATACACGGGAAGTATTAAAAATATGGGAAAAACCGTGAAAATTAGATGAAATTCATTATTCAGGAACGATTTTTTGGTATTTTCGATACAAATCCGGCCTTTTTTTCATGGATTCTTCATTTACTATCCGCTCTGATATACAAACAATCGATTCATGAAGAAAAAACCCGTGTTCGGGGACCTTTGAAAAATTGGATGTTTTCGATGGCCAAAAATATGGGGAAAAAAAAATTTGGAGCTGGGGCTCTGCAATTTATATCACATCTCCCTTGATGCAAGGGGAGACTCCCCACAAAATTTCAGCCCCGAAAAATGTCGGGAAGTCCAAAAAATATGGGAAAAACCAGCTCAAATTCCGAAAAAATCGAACTTTAAAGGCAGTTTTGTTAGTGTTTTCGATAGAAATCCGGACTTTTTTCGACGGATTTCTTGTTTTCTATCCGTTTTCATTCATAAACAATCGATTCCTGAAGAAAAAACCCGAGTTCGAGGACCTTCGAAAAATCGTGAAAAAATCTGAAGTACCCCTTCAGAAAAATTTGCCGAAAAAAAAATTTTGAGGTAGGGCTCTGGAATTTTTATGACATCTTCCTTGATGCAAAAAAACATTACACACCAAATTTCAGCCCCGGGGAAGGTCGGGAAGTGCACCAAAAAAAATAAAAACCGTTAAAAATGAGCAAAAATTGACTTTTCTGGACGGTTTTTTGACCCGTTCTCGCTGCAAATGCGGACTTTTTTTCACGGATTCTTTGTTCTCTATCCACCCTGATACGAAAACAATCAAAATATCCCGGGTTCGGCCGATTTTGAGAAACTTGAAAAAATTGAGCATTTTCGAGGGTCGAAAATAGGTGAAAACCTAAACTTTGTGCTAGGGTTCTGGAATTTTTATGGTATCTTCCTGGATGCAAGGGCACATTCTCCGCCAGATTTCAGTGGCTGGGAAGGTCGGGAAGTCGACGAAAAAAAATAAAAGCCGTCAAAAACGTTTGAACTTGAAAGTAAAATACTGGCGCGCTGTATTGCTAAGAGGTAGTGAGGGTAGTGTGTAGCCCTGAATTGCCCAGGTAGGGTCCACCGAGTAGTGGAAAGGGAAAGAAGCGCGTGAGAGGCCCCTCACTTGGTTGGCACTGATCTAGATGTCCACTCTAGATGTCCACATTCACGAGAAGATAGTTGTATCGTACAAGTAATAATACAACTCGCTGATAATGCGCACATGGTAACCATTTCTCTAGACCGTTTTCATTCGGCACGGACGTCAGACACGACGCGCCGTGATCAGTCACGCGACGTCGCATCGGCTTGTGTTTTAGTCTTTAACCCGTTCTGCTTCCAGTAATTAAGACCGGTGTATAAAAAAGGAGAGCGTGAGCTCGTGGGGCAGAGGGGAGCGAGCGAGCGAGCGAGCGAATGGGAGAGAAATGAGGGTGGAAAGACGGAGAAAGGACGAGGCAGTGGCAGTGGGAGTGGGAGTGGGAGAGGGAGAGGCAGCGGTAGGGTCGGGTGGTTGGAGGATGAGGCTGAAGAGAATGGTAGAACAAGAGAAGGAGTTAAAGGCGGGCGTATGTAGGATGAAGGAGAAAAAAGAAGGGAGAGAGGAGAAAGTGGCGGGTGGAGGGTGGAGGGTGGTCGGTTGAGTAAGGGCGGCTGGGGTAGGTTGGCTGTAGGATGTCATGCTCCTTTGTTTCCGGGGTTTTGCGGAAGACATCGCAGCGAGTAGCATTTGCAAGCACAAAGAGAAATAATGACTAGTCCAGTGTTCAACTAATATTTGCTTCCAACTTTTGCTGGGATTTTTTCTCCGGCATTGCTTCCCTTTGTCAGGGCGGCACGCGCGGCGCAGCACGGCGCAGCACGGTTGGCTATGCGCCTGTCACATGTCGGCATGTACTATATGCATGTACAAGAAAAAGAGGCAGGAGCGCGTAGACACAATGTTGACGAAGCTGGCCCCGTTTCGATCTCTCAGAAAGTGCTGCATGCTTACTGTCGAGGATTCATGTCGCTGCAGAGAAACTGGGCTTAAGGTGCGCCTGTTAACGTTGCGTCGTCTTGCCCCCCTCCTCTTTTTATCCTTCTGAATGCATACCGACAAGAACAAAGACTTGTAGCGTCCCGCTTTCTTGAAATACTGCATTTTTCATAACTCTAGCAAGAGACTGGGCTAGCCCCTCTCACTACTGCATCTAATCTTTCGATTTCGGCTCCTTCCATGAGTCTTCATTCTTCTTCGAAGGTACGGATGCGCCGCGGAAAGCTGAAACTGTCCAACCTAGCCGAGTCTGCGTGATCGGTGAGTGAAATGAACAACTTTTCACTGCTGAGGTACAGACAGACAGACAGACAGAGAGTGTGAGAGAGTGTGAGAGAGGGGATGGGGTGGTGCGGGGTGGGTGAAACGATGCGTTAGTAGAGGGGTGACTAAGCATCGAATCTACCCTATATCTAGTTTAGTGGTAGCCGTTTTTCGAGGGCGACGGTTCCTGGCGAGGGATGGTGGTACTGGTTGTCGCAACAGTGGTAGTGGTAGGACGGTGGTAGTGAAATCGAGTTAGCCAAATTAACCATGAAATAGACTCCCTCCGCCCTAGTGTCTCTCTATCTCGTCAGCCGCTCGTGTCGTCCGCATCCTTCGTCTTCTACAAGCGCCCACCAAAGCTAACCAGTCCCAGAGGACCTTTTAGATTTGGGATTGGCAACGCTGCCGCCGCGTGGGTCGTACGCAAAATTAAACCACTCATCGCAAGCAAATTTGTATCATCCAACCCTTCGCTCCTCGGCGTCGACGATCATGGCCAAGTTTGTTCATGTGCTTATGTTTCCACCAATCATATGTTTTTTTAATAGAAATGAGTAAAGGATGTTTCGCTGAAGGTTGTGCATGAAAGTTGGATCTGCTTACTATTGGTTGCTTATTAGCGGTTGCGTGGAAGTAGAAAGGAAGTAAGGATATCTGGATGGTCGAGGGTTCCAAGTGAGCATCTATCTAGCGGACGCGTGATTCATGAGTACGATGATCCCATTGACAAATAAGAAGGAGCCCGGCCAGCCTTTTCTCATTAGCGGCACTTTGAACTAACCCGCCCACGTTATGACAAACTAGATTAATTTTCTGTCCAGTAGAAACTGCCTCCCCGATCGTTTGTCAAGAAAGTTCAGCTGTCAGGAGCCGCCGGTTTATCCACAGCTATCCCATAAACTGTCCTCCCTCTGTTTACCTTGGACTAGCTCGGTACACCACATAAGATACTCGCGAGACTCGACATTTCTCACATACATACGTCTAGTTTCTGGCATATGTTGTTGAATCTGAGTTTTTGCTGCAACTAGTTGTAAGTGTGCGGCCATTGGTCGGAAGAGAGGGAAGCACTCTGGCAGATTCGAGCAGTCCGTCATGGATGGATAAGGTATTTTCAGTGCAAAAGTGCAGATCCGGTTAAAATTATTCAAAGGTGCAGGCGATGGCTGCAGCCCGGCTTTATAACTCACGTCAGGCAGGTAATTAGCCGCTTTTGCCCAGCTGTAATGGAGCCGCTAAGCCACTAAGCGAGACCCTTAACTTATTTAAATGAACTGGTAACCCATGTCCATGTCCAACGCGAGCCAGCCACCAGCCACCAGCCACCAGGCAATATAGAAAAACCATTTATAAGGCCACTATTCCGGATGTCTAAGAATGCCATTCTTCTTTTTGCTACACTTTTGGGCTTGGCAGTTTAGCCCAGCAGCCTCTTCATTGCTCTCTTTGACAACTAAGAACGGCGAGCAAGCTTTATGATGATCTCTAATGCAGATATAGGTACTGCAGAGTATAATTTGCTAGCAAAAAGCTTGATTCTGTTGTTAGGGAGCCAATTGCATTGCGTGCATGACTATGCCGAACCTAGGCTAGCAATAAGGTTGCCACTTTGACACTTGCTCTTCTACCCATCTGACATGCCTCCAACAGTTTCTCCACTTTAAACTTTCAATGTACGAGGCAGCATTGATTTGTTTTCGATGAATTTTGGGCCGGTGGTGGCGGCGGCGGCGGCGGCGGGCAAAGGGCGAATATTGATTTTATGTTGCTCGGTAAAAGTGTGATTTGAATTTTGATTGCGGCCATGCAGAGATCGCGTAACAGGATAGTGCACGCTTTGCCAGTCGCACAAGGGCCCTCGAAACACCGCTTACTCGACTGGAAAATTGAAGGAATACACGCTCTCCCTCTCATCCTAGCCCGCCCCCACCCTTAAGTGCCGAACTTCACTTTGCTTCGAGACACTCTCCGCTCTAAGGATTTACCACCAGTTTTCTTTCCATTCCACTTCGGCGCGATCAACTTCGACTCGTCACCCGCCCGCTTATTCATCATCTATTTCAGATTTGTATGGCCAAAATAAAAGAAGTACCCAGCATCTCACGCTCGAAAGCACGCTTCTAGCTAAGCGAGCCATCTTAGATTGATTAGGATCTTGAGGCCGCTATAATTCGATAATCATAGGAGGACTCTGATTTTATCATAGCAGCATACTAATCTCCCTTTTCTAGCAACCTGAGATCACTATAATCTATGGGAACTTAAAGATGGATATTAGAATATGATCACAGGCCCTTTTCAACTATTATAGGCAACGATCACCGTCGTCGTCGTCGTCGTCGTCGTCGACGTTGTCCTAACGCACCGCGCACAGCCAACCAACTTCACCGTTCCACCTTTTCACCTAACACGCACCTTTTAACCCTATTCTCCTACATCTATGAACCATCCTCCCTCATGGAGATTTATCATTTCAATCCAAGTACATGCTGCGCTCCGAGAGTTACATCAGATTGCATTTCCCATCAAGAGGGCTCTCACTCACGGCCAAGTACACACACCTAACTTGCCAGAGCTGTATTACCTAAACTTGAAAGCCGTCAATCCCGACGCTTGGTGCTCCAGGAGCATATATTCTGGTTAATCGAGTAGGCTTAATTTCATCTCTCCTCATCGCTCATTGCAAAACATAATCGCTCTGACTATCCTCGAGATGGAATCTCTGCAGCGCTTGAGCTACCAATATCGCGCAGCTTCAATTAGATAGTTGGCAACTCTCGACCCTGCTTGTGTCCATCGGCGGCGTCGTCGGCTGCGTCGGCGTCGTCGGTCATCCAACAGCCTCGCTTCCCCCACTGAGGCCGCTGGACCGATCACCGGATCCCCATCCCCCAGTCATCCGGGGACTGACTGGACCACTGGATCCGTGCTCTACAGGTTCATTCGTTCGTTCCTCATGCCGTTTGCTCATCGCGCCTGCCTTCCAAACCTCCTTTCTTCCTTCCTTGCTTGCTTGCTGCCTTGCCTTCGTATCCCTCAGCTTCATTAAGAAACGGTAATGTGTTTTGTTTCTCCTGTCCGTTCACCTCTTTCCCCCCCCCCACCCGAGAGGGGAACGAGCTAGGGACTCTTTTAATAATCCCGCAGCACGCTCAGAGATTTATTATTTTCGGACTACGTTGCTGGATAAGTCCATATGGCTGATGCACTTTTTTCTCTCTTTCGCCCCGTGCCATTCTTTCTCTCCACTCTCTTTTTCCATCCCCTTGCCGGCTCCATCCGATGGGTACATGCTCCTTTTTTTCTGTCGCTGCTGCCTGCTTCTCGCTTCTCGCTTCTCGCAAACTTCCGTGCGGCTATCCAAGGACCGAACATCGCCTGCAAATTATCACAATCAAGTCCTACTGATTCCAATATTAGTATTTCTTCTGAAAGAGTAAAATATAGAGGACGGTTTATAATTCCATTATAGGATCAGTTGATAAAGGGCGGGCGGTGAGCACGCTCGACAGGAACGTAGCGTTCTCAGTCAGCTGGTTTTTGCCAAAAGGAAAGCTAGCGGTCAGAGGTAATCGCTTGGAAAAGTTTAGATTGCTGGAAGTGATTGGATTACTCTCGAATGATGTCGCCTTGCCATTCTTCGCTCGATCCCTCAAACAGCCTACACGCATAACATACCCAAGGAGAATAATACCCCTTTCTTTTCTCACGATTCTTGGAGGATTGGTACTAGTTGCGTTCGGTCAGTGACGTACACTCAAACTTCTCTTTCCTGATGCTGAGGCTGATGAAGGAAGGGCCCCTCCGATCCTCTGGCCCTTTCTTGGCGGAGGAGGCGCGAGTGCGAGTGCGAGTGCGAGGGCGCTTATGGTGCGGTTATAATTCTTGGTGGACGTTTAACTATAAGGGGTACTCTCCTTTCCAGTCCTTTGATTTAACGAGGTGTGGTGTCGGTTATACTACAAACGGTACATCGGGCCCCTATAAACCAAACGGGCGAGTCGGTAAATTAGGCGAGTGGGGCCTTTCATAGGAAGCCCCTAAAAATACAATTAACAAGTCGTTTAGCGGTATACCTGGTGCAGTTGGCTCATCTCTACGGCTCTCGATCTGCTTAAATGGCGTCTCTCTAGAATGCCATCGGAAATACAAGCTTCTATCCAAACTTGTTGGAGGATGGAGGCTTCGCTCGCTTAATAAAAGCTCGATGGATTCCCGGAATGGGAAGCGAGCAGATTTTCGAATGTTTGGTGAAATATCTTTTGGCGGTGAAATCTCGAGGGAGAGAGCGAGATTGCCGATATGAATGAGAGATTTGGAGGTGGAAGGGCGAGTAAAAGAGTAGGAGGTACAAGGTAGAGAAGGTAGCAGAAGGTGTCGGTGTTGAGGCCCTGCGGGATACGACCCCCGTGGTGAGCACACGACTCCTGAAACAGCCTCCGTTTTCAAATCAGAGATTGCTTCGCCTTCTCGACCGTCCACTCTCCTTGAGGTAGCTCTCCGCTAGTTGTGCCCTTTGAAATTTATGAAGAACCAGCCTTCTAGCGCCGATATACAATAGATCAACACATTTCTCAGCCGCCAACACTATATCACTTGCTCGTTTACAGAACATTCAGTCTCGAAATCGTTCGGGAAAATCGTTCTTTCCCAAGTCCGTAATGAGTGTAGCTGTGAGTGTGCGTGGGCGTTTATGCGCGACGCTCTATCCTAAGTGGAAAATCAGAGGTTGAAGAGAGCGAGTGTCGAGTCGAAAGACGGACGGATCTATTAAGGCTGAAAGAGAGGAAGAGGGAGAAGCAGAAGGGGGCTGTGGCGCGGGTTAAACCTGTAATTAACTGGTAGCTCTTTTACTCGCGAGAACGTACTCAACTCTGGCTGTTTATGGTCTACTTTTATTGGCACGCTTATTGGTTATTTTTGGGGCCCGACTGCCCCGAGGAACCTTTCTCAGCGAGTGCCTCGGGCATGCACGAGTCTTCCTTTACCTTATAACCGGAAGCCGGAAGTTGCAAGATCGAATTCTGATAATCTCTTACCCAAAGGAAAAGTTATCCAAATTGCTATCGCTAGCGCTCCGTCGGCTCCACCTTGCGACTCTCCTTGCGATTCTCCTTGCGACGCGACAATATCTTTCTCTCCTCGGCATTTGGAGGCCGATAAAAGCCGCTTCCTTCCTGCCAATCAGCCGCCTTTTCAATTGATCCTTATAGGTAATACAAATAGCATATATGCATTTATACAATTAGATATACAATTAAATATTGTAGATTGTAATACATAGTAGGAGTATCGTTATGGATTATCAATGGATTATCAAACTTGCTAAAATGGGAGCTTTGCTATTTAAAAATGCGTGGAAAGTGGGTATTTGGGGAGTTCCCCCTACGTATTATGAGGTATATGTATGTACTAGATATGTATGAAAGGCTGAAATCCAATATGTATACTTGCTGAATGAGTGAGAGGCTAGTTGTTAGAGATTGAATAATTGATTGAGTTCATGCGATCCTTTAATCGCAGGCAGGCAGGGCGGCAGGCAGGGAGGGAAGGGAGGGAAGGGAGGCGCGAGCCGATGAAATTGGCTGTTTAGGCGAACGCACCAGGCGATAGACCTTCCGATAGGTATCTAGAAGAGTATCATGATCCTGAATAGTTGGTAGGATATGGAGGTGCGTATGCGTGTTCGAGTTGAGTGTGAGGCTAGGTAGTACTGGAGGGCCGACGCCGACGCTTAGCCCAGGATGCGTATGTACACTCGATGCTTGGGGGAAGAGGAAGGGCGAGCGGTGCAACAAAAGTAAAGCTTCCAGTATCATGATTTTAGGTTCGCACGTGGCCAATGGCTGGCGCCGCTTTGGCTGCGCTCTGGTTCTGCCTTGTTTGCTAAGCGAACAGAACTGAAAGCCCCGTTGTTTATTGGACGGCACTATTAACGCCACTTCAACCACCGTTCAACTTGAAGTATCTCCTCCTTTTACGCGTGCACTCCCCTACTGCCAAGCAACACTGGGCACCCGCCGCTCCTTTTCACCGATTAATCATCCGAAATACTTAACACTATCAACGAGATCGATTGGCTTGCCCAACTTTTCTGCCAATTATTTCTTCTGCTTTATAGTTACAATTTCAAGCGAGAATAGAGCCTGACAAGGCCTTACAAGGGGTGCTTGTCAGGAGCGGAACACCAAATGGGTTGAAAAAAATTGAGGATGTACGATTGGATCCCCTAAACAAAAACCCTATAACACTTTTTCAGAATGCGTCTTGGTTACCGAGAAAAAAATTCGCGATATAGTCAACTAAGTCAACTAAGAAATAGTTGTGTAGCCTGTTTATAGCCTGAGTAATGATTTTGCGAAATACTTTTTTCTAATCCAATTTCTAATTACTCGTCTAATAACAAATAATGTGATATTTATGTTTAAATTTACTCTTTACGCATGTCTGTAAAAACAACTTCGAGCTCTGTGCCATCCTGGTACGCGAGAATTTGTTAATAATATAAAGATTATATACACTACATGACCGATCTATGCCAATTTTTTTTCGTCAACCAGGGCGCATTCTGAAAAAGTGTTATAGGGTTTTGTTTAGATGGTCGAACTGTACGTACACAAATTTGTTCAGCCCAATTGGTGTTCCACTCCAGACCACACCTGTTAATAACATAAGGCTACGCTGTGTACCAATATTCGCTAATTTTTTTCTCGGTAACCAGGGCGCATTCTGAAAAAGTGTTATAGGGTTTTGTTTAGAGGGTCGAACCGTACATCCCCAATTTTTTTCAAGCCATTTGGTGTTCCGGTCCTGACAAGCATCCCTTGTTAGTTCATTAGAGGACTAGATTATTACTAGCATGCAGTTTACAACTTGCAACTGGCTCTTCCGATGAAAGTCTCTCGCTCTCGGCCAGAGACTTCAGATTATTCGCAATTAGCGCTATAACGAGCACCTCGCTTGAATTCGATTACTCTTTTCAAGCTACATTTCAATCAAGCCCCTCAACGTCCCCTTCAGCTATATTGAAAGATTCGACCCTGCAATTACCTGCCTAATTAACTCGTGATCGGCTCGCCGTCGGACGATAGCCTCTGCAACCTTGATGATACACAGTCAACAATTCATTAAACCATATCGCTCTTTCAATAAAACTTTAAGCGAACTTCGCTCTATTCTTATTTCACCGAGCGATGCGGACCGAGTGCTCCTTTCTCCCTCTAACAACTAAACTGATGAAATAAAGTGATACAACAAGGAGATCAGCGCTGGCGATGTTGCTGGTGCATGTAGTACATCTATTACATGTATAGTAGCTTTCTATTCTTCTGCCATTCTGACTGTCAGCATTCGCTTTAGTTAGTATGGCCCAAGTGAGTAGTGTTTTCTGCTCTGCTCTGCTTTGCTCTAGCGATGGCCTGGCCTGGCACGGCGTTACGATCGGTCGGATAGGCTCTTGGCGTTCTCAGCCTCTCTCCTATCGTACGTCTGGTTTGCGCTCGGGGGTGCCGTTGCCCCTTGCTTCGGAGAAACCGAAAACCGATGGTTATTAATTATGTTGGTAGCGCAACTGAGCTTGGGCTAGGTCGAGTGGCGGCGGCGGCGGCGGCGGCGTCGACGGCGGAGGAGCGAAGGAGCGAAGGAGCGAAAGAGGCCGGAGGTGTGTGTGGGGGGCTGGGGGGAGGCGAGGGTCTTTTTTAGTTTAGGGCACGCGCCGGCACGTGGCTGTGATGTGGATCTCGCGAGGAGGAAACGAGCAACCAACGCAGCCGCATTCAACGGCTCGACTCAAGTTGTACGGCTGTTCAGTTAGTGTTACCGATAGTCCTAACCAAGTCCGAGCGGCCGAGATCGACGGGCGGCATACGAGGGCCAACCTAACCTCTCTTCCACTAGGCTCTCACTGGGGAAGCAGCCACCCCCAATAGCCACCTTCTTTCCCTTCTCTTCCCTTCTCTTCCCATTCTCACCCCAGCAAGATTAAATAATGCCATCGTCAAGCTTCTCGCACTCGTTTCAGCTTTGAGCATCCCAGTAACTTAGTCTGCCGCTGCCACCACAGCCTAGTAGTACCTTTATTTCCCCTGGCAGGCTCATCCTCAATCTCAAACCTACATACAGCATTCGACAAAATAGTTGTCGTAATCTGCAAAACGGCCGGCGGATAGAAAGTGAAATTTGTTAGGATGTACACTCGGTACGCAAGACTTTTTTAAGGGGCAACAGAGGAGGAAAGCCTCCCCTAAAATGGAGCTCTTCGAAAGTCATCATACCGGGTGTACATGCTATCAAATTTGACTTTTTGTTCGGCGGTCATTTCGCAGACTGTGACAACTATTTTGTCGCATGCTATACACTCACCTCCTTAACCGATCACTAGCAATGTTACTTCTTTAGTTTTGCAGCTTTTCTGCTTACCACTAATTGGAACTTCTCTAAATCAATAATATTCATTGATAACGGGCGAGTGGTTATACAGGTATTACTTGGCCTAGTACCATCCACTAGACAACTAAGTACTTACTACATATCTGGTACGGTATGCGGTGTGCGGTGTGCGGTGTGCGGTGTGCGGTGTGCGGTGTGCGGTATGCGGCGTGCGGTATGCGGTATGCGGTATGCGGTATGCGATATGGTGATACTGTCAAAGAGAGCGGCTCAACTCTCATATACTATAAAGTGTCAGCTTTACATATACTATACATTCAACAGATATGTTAGGGGCTTAGAATATAGGAAAATAGGAAAGGCGGTGTTTCCCAGCCTTGTAAGGCGTACTCCATCAGTCCCACTCTTTCCGAATTCTAGAGCCAGGCGCATTCTTTCCAGAGGTGAACTGGACAGATACATAGACAGATTGGCGAAGTCTTACTAGAAAGTATAGGAAAGTAGTAAGTATGTACATCTGACAAAATAGTTGTCACAATTTATAAAACGCTCGCTGGATAGAAAGTGAAATTTGGTAGCATGCACATCCCTGCATGCATGGCTTTTTAAAAGGCCCGTTTTAGGGGAGGAAGACACCCTCTTGCAACCCCATAAAACAATCTTGCATATTGCGTATACATGCTATCAAACTTCATTGTTTGTCTGGCGGCCGTTTTGCAGATTGTGACAACTATTTTGTCGGATGCTGTACAGGGTGATTCACTTGCCTTTGAATCACCACTGTCGAGCATACACTGTTCCATAGAAAATCATTAGAAATAACCTAGACATTTCAATTATACTCGAGTGTTTCTCAACATTTGTCTGCATTTTATGCATTTAGACTTTTACATGCTTGAGTTATGTTAACTCGCACATGAAATTTCACCCTGCAGAAGCCAGTTACATATAATATTCTCCTATAAATATAATATAATAAAATATTGTCTCCTTACGTTGCCTACCCATTCGAAGGAAGTCGATGCTAAAACTTGGTAAAATATTCCCTCCAAAAGACTACATAATTTAATACAGTCTACTGTTAAACAGAGAATATATAGTATAATTAAATAGATGTCTAGTAAAAGTGGGCTAGGAGAGTTCTGATTCAAAGGCAAGTGAATCACCCTGTACACTTTTTGAAGCAATGGCATTTTATGGGTGGCACTTGTAAAAGCAAGACGTTTGCTGCAAGGAGTTTTACTCGCATCTTGAAGAAGCACCTTTAGAAACGACATGTAAAAATGTCGAAAGGAATACTGTGTCAGTACCGAGATGATTAAAGTGCTTCATTAGGAAGGGGTCGATACAGAGATTGGTGCCTCCTACAATGGCACTCTCACATTCTCCACTCAGGATCATTCGGTAGCACTGTTCCAAGGCAAAGCCACTCGAGCTGCATGCTGTGTCGACAGTGTAGGACGGCCCATGGATACATGGAGTACATGTATCTTGAGACCGTCTAGCTTTTTAAGGAACGACTCGAAAATTACAATTAACTAAGATGCAAAAGTTAAGAGGCCTCGGTGGTCCGTCTTAATTTTCTATAGATATTGATACAGGAAATCGGAGTGAAATGACTTTTAGCTTTCACGCATAGCACAGCCGACCTCCGCCTCTTTTCTTCGACCTTCCATACGCAGTGTTAAGCTGTCAAACTATCGGTCGAAAGGAAAAGGCATATTCGGTAATGGCAAGTTTCGTATGATTAACGCACAACCAACGCAACGCGACCAGGTAATAATTAGTTGTCCAAGCGGCTGAGAGCAATCTTCTACTAGATAGGCTGCTAGATGCATGAAGCAGTAAATAAAAGCTATACTCGAAATCCTTACCAAATAGTATGCCCGATTGGTTGGAGTAACGAGGCTGTTCCATAGGACCGGAGGGAAGAAGGGAAGGAATCGGTAAGCTTGTACCAAAATCCAATTGGACTGGACTGTCAATTTCTTCCTAATGAGAATCTAAATCGATCTCTTCTAGATCTATGGCAAGTGTCCTTGGTTGCTCTTACTCGCTCGGCCCTAGTATTATTATGATCCTGTAATAACAGTGTAAATGTCACTTGCCGCGAGAAGAGCGCTGCCAGAGTTAAGCTCTTCTCTGCTCCGCTCGTCGAGCGTCTAATTTAAACAGGCTTGCTGTTGTCCCTTCCGTCGCCGCCTTCATCGTCCCATCTTAACACTAGGTTTACGGTACCCGTCATTTCGACGGATTTCAGATTTTGCTAGCACAATTACAAAGCTTATTAGTTTTTCTTCCAATTTATACTGACAATTATTTATGCAATCCTGACAGATTTAGTTAACTTGTATTATGTCTGTTAAGATTGTAATTTGTCTTTGAATTAAATTAATAGTTGTTTTTTAATGAAAATAAGTGTCCATAAGGAGAGGTATAGAGAAACGTCCGTAAACCTAGTGTTAAAGACAGAGACCTCTTCCTATCCTCCTTCGACACCGTTTAATAGTCGGCTACACCCGCCTCATTGCATTCCATTTAATCATTTGCTCGACTCGAACCTTCCTAAAACTTAAACTGTCAAGTTCGAAAGAAACATTGCAATTTGAAATCGGCGCGGCACGGCACGGCACGGCGGCTGTTTGGAAGTGGCCGATTTTCAACTGTAGCTCGTAGCCCGTGCTCGCGTGCCAGCCCTCGGGCTATTATGAAAATCAAAACTCAAGAGCATCTCTTCTCCTGCTTCCTTTTACCTTACCTTACCTTACCTTGCCACTGCCTTCTATCGTTGCAGTTACTGCTTCTCTCACCTTTTCTTTCCTCAGACGACTACCATACAAATACATTGTTGTACCTATTGCTAGACTAGAGAAGACCAAACCGGCACAAAACTATACTCCCTAGCTTCTTTATTCCCTGATAGGTCACTGTTGGCTGTTGGCTCAGCTCACTTTACTCATCTCCTCTGTGCCCCCGCTGCGGCGCACAGTGGGCTCAAATGCTAAAAACGCGAACATTGGCACTAAATGGTACTTTATCCTAACAAAAACGTATTTATCGGTGTTCTCTAGATAATTTATCATATAAGTTGTATGATTTTGATGTGTTTCCATTTTGATATTATTACTTTAGTCTCTAACCTATGCTCTACCATATAACGGCATACTATATGATCTATAAAATGGATGATTTTTTCTCTCGAAAACCTCACCGGATTTCATATATCAGACATAGGTCGAAATATTCGTCAAACGTTCTACTTTAACGCCCTGCAATCAGTTGGTTCGTTTTTTGGCAATTTTAGAAGTGGTAGCGCCATTCTCAAAATGAAAGCATAACATCAAAGTCATACAACTTACATGATAAATTATCCAGAGAACACCGATAAATATATTTTTGTTACGATAAAATACAATTTAGTTTCAATGTCCGCGTTTTCAGCATTTGAGCCGATTGTGCGCCGCGCCGCGCTGCGCCATCCGCTCTTCCTTTCCTCCCTATGCTACTTCACCCATCAGCCATTATCATAGCACCTATCTACTTACATACAGCGCTCAATTGTTCCGCTCCTCCTCGGCTTTCATGAGAGCGCAAATGGATGGAGTTATTCCCAATCAGGATATTCTTCGAATAAGTGACTCTATGTCTCGCGATAGAGAAGTTGCTTCTTTCTTTGACATCGTTGCCTGGCCAATCGATAACTAACTCGCCAATGTTACTCCTAAGAAGATGGAAAGTGCCGCGCAGAAACCTGACTCGAGGGTGGTTCCAGCCTGGAATACGAAGCTGATGGCTCCAGGCTGATAGATGTTGGCTAATTAGGTGCCCGAGAAGTCCTGGCTAGGACTGCCCAGGAAGAAAGCGTCCCTTCCTTCCTTATGGCGCGCTGCGCCGCGCTGCGCCGCACATCATTCCTCTTTCCTCAGTACATCCCATAGACGACCACCCATTCATAATAGCGATTACCTTTATACTACTTCTAATATTACATATCATTAGATTAGATGTTGCTTATGATATTACTGCAAGTACGCTCTCGTAGAGATCAGCTATTTTTACAAGCCGTGCGGTCGCATAGAAAGAGCATAAACAAGCAGATTCGTTAGGTACGAAGAAGGCTCTGCCTCCTCGTTCTAATAGACTACAACTCGGAGGAATTCATGATCGCGAAGACATTAAAAGTCTTTGTAAGTTTTGCCACTTGGTCGGGCCGTCCCTTTGACCGCTCGTCCGCCCGTTGTCCCGTCTGTCCATCCGTCTGTCCGTCCGCCCGTCCGTCCGCCCGTCCGTCCGTCCTGTTGGTTCGGTGGTACTGGCCCTGTAATTGGGCCCAAACTCTTAGCTTCGCTCGGGCGGCCAAAGATTATACACCCGCATGTCCCGAGGCTCCGCAGTCAAACGTTCTTGCGTGATATATTATGCTGCAGATACCTGTATCTGATTCAGGAGGTGAAGCTGGCGCGGCCTCAGTCGAGTACCTTACTTGGCCGCGTTAAAAAAGCTCGATACTACCCTCGGAAACTCGACACTTAACCGATCGATTATTGCAGATCAATCCTTCGATTGAAAGCCCTCTCTTTTATTCGAATCACACAGCAACCTCTCACTCATCAAACCTATTCTCTCGACTAAAGCAAGTGCGTACACCAAGCTAAAAGTTGTACAACAGTCTCGAGGCGTCAAGTGGGCTGAGGTGGCTCCTTCATTATGAGCGGCGTTTCATTGCCAAGATTCCATTCCATACAGGCGAACAGAGAGAGAGGGGAGAGAGAGAGGGAGAGGGAGAGCGATTAAAATGAAAAGAGTCGATGCGAATAACTCGCAGCAACTATCCACATGCAGCAGTATGTCCTCGCTCCTTCTCTTGCTTAGACAAGTTTTACCGCGCAGATCAGCACTGCGGCCACGCCCGTCCTCGATTCCTCATACGTAACTCGTGCGATGGCTCGACCTACCAGCTCCTTTCTCCTCTCCTTCTCCTACGCGGTGCCCTCTAAGATTACTGACAGCATGCTCTTATTGCAATTGAATGTTCAACCCCTCCCGCTACCTTTCCCTTTTCCTTTCAGCATCCTCCTTCTTCCCCTCTATCTACTCTGCCTAAAGGTTCCTCCACTTTCAGCTCCATTGCTGCTTCATTTCTCTGTGCTTCGCGACTTGCGGCTTTCGCGATGCGTAGCTGCAGTAGGAACTTTCCACCGAGATGCGAACACTCCTTCTTTTTCCCGAACCGTCATTCTTAGGCCGTATATTGCCTGCTCTTCCTTTCGAATATCCTGTCCTTCTATCTAGCTTCACTAAAATAATAGGTTTGCTCGGAGTGGTAGTCTGCTCAGTTTCCAACCATTTCCAACCAGTTTCCCAAATGCTTTCGTGCAAGTGCGCCTGCGCCTGACGGTTGGAAATGGTTGCAACCGTCAGGCGCAGGCGCACTTGCACGAAAGCATTTAGGAAACTGGTTGGAAATGGTTGGAAACTGAGCAAACTGCCACTCCGAACAAACCTAATGTTTTCTTCAGCCTTAATGGCAAGATGGCGGCAGCGGCCACATGGCGCGGCGGCGTTTCCAGTTCTCTTCTCCTGTCGTTCAACCGCTCTTCCAATCAACGATTCCAGGTTATCGGATATGCTTTCCGCGTATTCTAAGTATTCTTTCTTACTTCTCAATAAATGAGCTGCAAAGTGAAGAAGGTAGCAATTCCGTATGCACAATTGTATTTTTGATAAGCCTTCAAGGGGAAGAGAGAGAGAGAGAGCTCGCGAAGCAGAGGAGCGTCACTAAAATCGTGATCATAATTCTTTGGCGTGGCTCGGCCCGCGGCCGCCGAACGAGCTGCTTCAGCATTCTCCGATTTAATGGTACATTTTCTCACCGGGAAATCTCTTCCTCTTACGAGAGATTTGCCGGGATTTTTTGCTAGAAAACGGTACGCTCGGAAATACCCTGAAACATCTTACTTACTTACAGTCTATTCAAATTGATATCACGCAATTCATCCTCGGCGCATTGCCAATGCCTGCTTAGACGTAGTCTTTATATGTGTACATACAGCATTCGACAAAATAGTTGTCACAATCTACAAATTGGTCGCTGAATAAAAAGTGCAATTCTGTACTATGTACGCCTGTTATACATGACTTTTTAAAAACCCTCTTTTAGGGGAAGGTCGTATACTTTCATAACCTCTAAAAAAAGTCTTGCATACCGGATGCACGTGCTATGAAATTTTACTTTCTGTCCGTTGAAAATTTTACTGGTTGTGACAACTATTTTGTCGGATGCTGTACATATAGTTTCTATTCGATCCATCAAAGAAATCACGACATTATTAGTAAATCTATAAGTTTTAGAATCGGTGCAGCCAGTAAAGTAATACTCGAGTGATGAACTCTGATTTGGGTTGAATGATGTCGTTCTTCTTATGACAATTGAACCTCTTGGCGTCCTAGGGATTCATGTTGGTTTTCGACATTTCATGTTGACTGACTCTGAAAAAAACAGTTTCATCCTTTTCGAGGGATTGGTGGGTTTAATCGGTACGCGGATGAATAGTGATGAGAGGAGTGTTGCTCTAATATGTATGTGTTTGGTATGCATATGTATGAACACGGATGCATATTCGAGAGATTTTGCGGTCAAATGAGAAAGGGAAAATGCATGATATTCATTTACAGTTGGAGTATTATATGTATGCATATGTAGATAGATATACGGATCAATAGTGATAAGATGAGATGCAATTTGGGTTAAGTTGTTGGTGGCAATGGTTGCCGAATGGAAGCGAGTCGGCTGCTGGAGCTCTGGAAGCAGAAGGTGCAGAAGGTGGTGCGCACGTAGAAAGAAGTAGGACCACCATGGGAAGGAAGGTGCAGATGGAGAATGTCCCGTAGGTGGTTAGAGGCATTGTTTCCTCCTGAGTTCGCCCGAAGGGTGCGGGCTTCTTCAGGTTGCTCGCGTCCTACTGAGCGGCCCACGCCGACTGCTGCTCATCGACATCTCGACAGCCGGAGGACTTGAATCCAGAACGGCACTCTACTGCCGCCGCCAATGCCGCCCCATCCTCCCCGTACCCTTCTGCTCCTTCTGCTCCTTCTGCTCCTCCTGCTTCTTCTTCTTCTTCCTTTCTCCCATCTTCCCTTCATCAACATACACCACCACCGTCGATGCCGCCTCCGCCTCCGCCTCCGCCTCGTACTGTTCTGATCTTGTCCTGGCAGGGGCTAACTTCTCTTCACCCTCGAGCAATATGGCCGTCCCGTTGGGTGGAGGTTCAGGAGGACAGTTGGCTGTCTCGGTTACTCTTGCAGCATGACTGCCGAGTGCCGTGTACTGCGTCTGAGTGCCGCCGTGCCGCCGTGCCGGCGGGATCTTCTGGTTTTCTTGGCGTGGCGTGGCGTAGCGTAGCGTGGCGTGGCTTCGCCTGGCGTGGCATGGCGTGGCGTGGCTTCGCGTGGCGTGGCGTGGGTGTGCGTGCCTTCAGTTTGCCTGGTAATCGTATGTAAATCGTATAGGAGATCTGTGGAGTGGTGGTCGCGCGAAAGAACGAGCGAGTGAAGCGATGCGGAGCGCGTCGATGAAGGGGGATGAGTACTGGGCCGAAGCTGGAGCCGGAGCTGGGGCCGGGGCCGGGGCTGGGGCCGGGGCTGGGGTCGGGGCCGGACAGGACCGGGCCCCCCTATAGTAGAATCCACCGAGCGAGATGGACCACGCGGATGGCTTCCTACCCCGCGGCGGATACAGAGGATAGCCGCGTGCGTTGCACATAAACAAATTATCCGGACCCAAGGGTCGAAGGTCTATTGAACCGAGGCGATCCGTTCTCCGCTGCACTTCATTCGCTCCTCTACGTTCTTCGTTCGCCTTTCTCCTTCCTCTGTTCTTCGTTCTCATTTACATAGTTAGCCCTCGAGCTGCAGATACCCTCCGCTTCATTCTCCTCCTCCTCCTTGCCAGGCCTTTTCTTCCTTGTTTGTCGCCTCTACCTCTCTTCCTCCGCCCTTCCACCATTGCAGCCTGCGCGCCGCGGCGTCTCCCGTCGCCGCCACCGCCGCCGCCACCGCCGCGCCGTCCTTGCTCACTTACTAGACTGCAACTCTATATGCACATGTATGTATGTATGGTTTCTCTTATGCCCGTGCTCTCTGTCCCTTTGAATATTATCGGGCTGCCTCCGCGGTTGCTCACTTGTCCTCGGCTTCAGCTTCGGCTTCGGCTTCGGCTCGGCTTCTTTCGCCAGCGCCGTTGGTACCGCAGCCACAGCCAGCCTTAGATCAGCCAACTATGCATATCAACACGCCTAGAAACGTATCTACACACATCCCTCTCCCTCCAGCTCTCCCACACTACTAGCAGATCTAGTTCTCTAATTACGCGAAGCACAATTTATCGCTCCAGTAGAGAGAGCGTATGTACCATCTCGATCGGTTCAAACACCTCTCCGACAAAACAATAAGCAGCTCCGTCGAGTTGCATGGCTTGATCGGTTCGTTCCAACCAACAGATAGAGTCAGATGACAAGAGTCCACTAACAAATCATATGAATGAAATTATGTAGAGGCCCGGAGGATAGTTAGTCGCCGTTCGTTATTATGTGCCGGTGAAGCAATCGCTAGAAACTTATTTTTCCAAGCGAAACTTCTTCGCCCATGGCCCTTCCTTATTCTATGTATATGTATGTATATCTAATCTACATATATGTAGACGCATAGATACTAGACACATGTAAAATACCTACCTCTACCTACGTATCTATGTATGTATGTATACTTACATGGCATCTGTCTATCTACTAGATACATACATGTATATGTATGTACATATGTACATATGTATGTAGTAGGATGTATAGATCCAGCCAGCATTCAAGATCTACTGCAGAAAGCCTTCCTATAATCGATTAGATTATTTATTACCCCTACACATTCTGCTCAATCCTACCTGCTAAATGGTAACAAGCAATTACAAGGAAACGATGTGTAATCCTTGTTCCAGAGATAGCATCAATTAGAGGGGGAAGAATAGCAATTTCGCCACTTCTGATTACAAGTCTTTACTGTTACTGCTTCCCAACAAAATAGCGCAATGATTCGAGAGGTGCAAGTTTACATACTCAAATCATTCAACTAACATGCATACGCATAATAGTTGCTAGCTCGTTCCACCAAATTCCGTTCGCCCTCTCGCTAAACAGGAATCGTAAATACATATATTAACACTTTGACGGCCGCTGTCACATATGCGTGATTTAAAAAAAAAAAAATGTTTTATTTTTACGTATTCTAAGAGAGAACAAATTTACAAAATATTTTCTTATATTTCTTTAAACATACAGATTTATTTATGGGGTTTTACGCTCTTTTATTCTGTAATTTGTTAGTTTAGATTGAAACAGTATTTCGTTACTCTAAATATTGGAAACATAAGTAGACCTATTTGAAGTTATAAAATAAACTCGTTGACATTTCAAATAATAATAAAGTTACAAATGACCGAATTGTTTTACAAACAATTGCGTTTAAATAGCCGTTGAAAGGTTAAAAAAATATGTTTTAATTCCACCTGCGGCATCGTATAAGAAATTAAGATAATATGCGGCCGTCAAAGTGTTAAGCGAAGACATTATGAAAGTGAGAATCTAATTGGAGTTTCGAGACGTACTTACTGACAGTACTATTTTCATATTACACCGAAAGTACCGAGAGCACCCTGAGCAATCCAACTTGCTGCAAGAGGAGTTCAACTTTATATTAAAGTTGAGCTTTTTTCCCCCTCGATACGTCTACATTTGATTTATGAGTTAGAAAGTCTTAAGCAGAACTTTCGAGATTAATCGATCGCTGAACGCGGTATCAATCATGGGACTTTCTTTCCCTCTTTTAGATGCATAGAATTATATGAACAGATCCGCGACCTATGCAAGGATTCCAGGAGAGAGAATGTGTTACGATTAACCCTTTCGGTACGGCGGACTTTTCCAAAAAGTGTGCTTAATAGAACTGAGTACTGTAGTAAAAGGGCAAGGGGTGGTATATAATAAATAAGGTTCATAACTTCTTTTGGTACGAGCTCCGTGTCCTCTCTGGCACTCCCGATGTACGAGGAATATCTCTAATAACGCATGCATAACTCACAGTCAGCCATTTTTTTTATAAAGACTTTTTAAGCGTTAAAAGAGAACTATGTTGATAAAACATGTGCTGGATATATCCGGCACTCGTCCACACAGGTCATCAGATGGATGCCTTATATATCCGGCGTTCGTACCGAAAGGGTTAAGGATATCTATAAAAGCGATAAAGGGAGGTTAGGAGTGAGCGAGAAAAGAGGAGGGATCTCATTAGGTGAGGGGGGTGGAGGTCTAGGGTAGGATAGGGTGGGATAGGGTAGGGGGCCGACGGGGCATCCTGGTATTTTGGCCTTTTACTCCACTCTCTACATATGTATACTCCTCTCGTTTTGTCGACGGTGGTCTTGCCCCTATGCGCAGTAATCACAGTGCCCTCTAGCGTTTCACGTCTCGATCCGTCCATACTCCACAAGCCGTACTCCCCGGTTCGGGCTCCCAAGCCCCAAGTGGAAATCGGGCCCCAACAGCCAAGGGTAACTGAAGCGAGTATAGTGCCGCAATGCCCACAAGGAACAGGGGCTGCTTTGCTGGTTGGCTGGTTTGCTGGCTTTAGCTAGGACAGCAAAGCCTTGCGACTAACATAACAGCAAGAAGCAAACGCAACTTACTAACGCCTCCCCATATTCGCCAATCCGCCGCAGCGACCATTACTTTTCTTTTCACTTCCCGGCGAGTCAGGTTAGATTAAGAGAGCTCGTGGCCGATATGTCTCGTGTCTCAGTATGTCGCGTCTGACGTAAGAGTGAGTGGTGCAGATGTGCCAAAATAGCGAAATAGGAGTGGCAGAGAGCAGCAAGGAAACAGAAGAAGAGGAACGTTAACGCGCGGTGCATGATCTGCAATATGGGTTGGCATTAGTATGTATAATTCGAGCGCGAAGCCTGGCGGGTTCTGGCCGAAGAAGAGGCAAGAAGACGGTGCCGGTGCCGGTGCAGGGGCCTTCTTGTAAACCGCCCCCGCCGCCCGTCGGCTGATTACTTCCTCGGGGCAGGCATCGCGTGTCAGGCCCCTTTTATACACTGCCCCTCCAACTCTTCTTTACCCGCGTGATCACTTCCCCGTTGCCTCTCGGCCCTTACTTCACCCCTCATCTTCGCCGCCGCCGCCACTGCCCCCCCTAACCCACTCCGATTCACTCCCCCACTCACCGCCGCTGCACTCGCCCATTCCTTTGCGCGGGCTTCTTCAACTTGCGGCTATATCTACTTACTTAGATTTAGACTACTATCAAGGCGCAGCGCGCGGTACGCCCCTCACTCCTATAAGGCCCATGGCTCTCTTGGAAGACGCGCTCTGCGCTTTCTTCTCGGCACTCGTTGAACAGTGCCGCCAGCCGTTGCCCGCCAACCGCCAACCACCAACCGCTCCATCTCCATCCCATCACTACCTTAGTTGGCGCTATCTCTTTTCTAGTGGTGCGGCTGCCTTACGGTCCATGCATTCTTCACGCTCTTTTGCATACAGGGTGGCCCAGCAATATCTAACCTTATTTCTCCTTCGAAGTCCTCACCTTTTCCCTTCCAACAGAAGGCTTTTAGAAAGCTAAAAAGAAGCGCGCATGTCGACTAATGAGTCGGCACATTCATCAAACTTGGTATTATTATGATAGACCAAGCCAAAGTTTCCACAGCAAGTTTTGAAAGTAACTCTTTCCTGGTCAGAGTGTGAGAACATTTCTCTCGAGTTAGTTTGGAAGGGAGCACAATATGATACTTTGGAAAGACAGGCGCCTATAACTTTCAAGGTGATTTAGCTGCGGTATCAACAAAAAGTAGGCTGAAAAAAATTTCCCTCCATTTCGGATGGTTACGCGCGCGTCTCGGCGCGGCGCGGCGATCGGAATTATGGGTTACAAAGAGGAATGTGTCATTTGCGGACAGCCAACAACTAAACGTTCCTTATACGATAATAATTGCGCTCCTCAACTTCCAACAAAGACAATCTCAACTTGATGTCTGATAGCCAGGATACTTCCGGCTTCGGCTCCTTTTCTCATTCCAGCGCCCTTCATCCTTTCCAAACTGTTGAGAAATACTTATTTAAAAGTAATTTCGAACATGGCGCTCAAATCAAAACCGAAGTGCGCTACTATAAAACGAAACTTAGTAAACGATCACGATAAAACTAACAAGAAGGTACAAAAAATAATTGAAAGATTAATTTAGATCTTCAGATAAGTCTGTTAAAAAACGACGTGATTTGCAAAAGAGTCTGTTTTAAAAAAGGACTCTTAGAAGTTAAAATAGTTTAACGATTTGTATGTGAGTATGTGAGATAAATGTACCTTATTATGGTCTTAATATAAAAACAACAACAACAACCAACACAAGAACATGTTTAGTGATTGGGGTGCTTTAATATAAAATACAACACAAACATCCAAACGACTTTCATCAATCATCTATACAAACAGTGTTGATTTCTATCTTTCGAGCTAGTGGAACTATTACCGCACTATTCTGTAACTGCGATAAGATTCCTTCTCCACGTCGATCATTTGCATTTATATGTATACATACTTATAGACATCACGCCCTGCAACTAGAAATGTTTCTTTAGTCATATTCTCTCTTTTAACTCTTTGGGGTATGCTGGGACTAAAAACGTCACACCTGTTTGGTGTACGGTAAAGCATGCTGGGACACTTTTAGTCCCATCTCGAAATATTTTAAAAAACATGAAAATGTAAAAAATGCGCCAAGTAGTTTGAGTTCCCGACAAAATTGAAATATAACAAAAAAGATAATAAATATCATACGAGAAAGCCAAGTCTTCATTTAAAGAAACATCGATTTAACTCGCATTAGCAACGAACAATGAATTAACAATAAATTGTCACTTAATAATAGAAAAAACTTGGCGTGTGCGCACTTCATTGCGACTTAAAAAGATAATGGGAAACTGACTTACCAAACACTGACTTTACTGAAATTTAATTTCTTTAAAAGTTATTTTAGCAATATTACCAGAGCAAGTGCCTCAAATGAAGCGTGCATACGCCAAGTTTTTTTTATTATTAAGTGACAATTTATTGTATATACTACTACTACTTGGCGCGAGACTCTACCGAGTCTCCTGATAACTGCATGCGCATAGCTTTATAATTTGTCTTTTGTTTAATTTAAAGTGGGAAAAAAATGTCTGTGCAACATGGGTCTATTTATTCTCTGAAATCCTGTGCCTCAAAGAGTTAAGACGTATACATGAACCTCTTCCTGAGTTAACCACCCCTTCGCACTCTTCGACCTTAACAGGTAGAAAGAGAGGGGACCAACGAGCCAAACCACAAATCTATAATTTGCCTCCAGCAATGCATATAATCGCCGAATACCAGAAACTGTGCTATTCATTATTTCATTCGGCGCGTTTGCTACCAGTCGAGAGTGAGGGAGAAAGCGTGAGCGAGCTAGCGGGGTAGGGCCAAGGTTTCGCCCAACGCAATAAAACTTCCCAGTCATTATGCTAATTCGCAAAATGATACAGTTGCCACCCTCTGAGGGAGAGCGAGAGAGAGAGAGAGAGAGATATATATTCATTGCAATTCAAGCCTCCCTCCTGGAATGACTCGCTCTTTCGTCATTTTAATTCGCATGCCTTCTGATCGATAGCATATTCAGATTGTTTCTGATACCGTCGATAGAAACCTCTTTGTCGATACTTGGATATCTGCTTTCAAGCTTGATTATTAAATGCCCTTAAATCAATAATTCTCGGTTACAAATCTACCGGTTCTGTCCATTGGGATTGTGGTCGTACAATTCTTAGAGATTAAATGAAGCTTTAGTCTCGATTGACCTTTCCCAGTCGTCCGAGGAGAAGGAAAGCAGGTGGTTTCTTGCTGCACAAGTTCTTTCTTATTTGGCCAGGACACCAAGTCCTGGAGCCATTATACCAGTTAATCAATTGACAGATTTTCTGCACCTACAATTTCTGAGATGGTCGATGCATCCAGTGCAGTGCATCAGTACTTAGTATTCTCTGGGCTTGATGCCACGACTAAGTTTTCCGACTTTCCTATCGAGCTTTGAGAATATCGCAAGCTAACATCTCCGTTTCCTTTGACCACGACGCGACCTTTCTGTACAGGGTGAGTCACTTGCCTTTGAATCACCACGAAAAATTGGATATTTTCGATGGCCAAAAATATGGGGAAAACAAAATGTTGAGCTGGGCCTCTGAAATTTATATCACATCTTCCTTGATGCAAGGGGAGACTTCCCACCAAATTTCAGCCCCAGTAAATATCAGGAAGTCCAAAAAATATGGGAAAAACTGGCGAAAATTCCTTAAAAATCGAACTTTAAAGGCAGTTTTTTTAGTGTTTTCGATAGAAATCCACACTTTTTTCGACGGATTTCTTGTTTTCTAACCGTTTTCATTCATAAACAATCGATTCCTGAAGAAAAAATCCGAGTTCGGGGACCTTCGAAAAATTGTGAAAAAATCTGAAGGGGTACCCCTTAAGAAAAATTTGCCAAAAAAAAATTTTTGAGCTAGGGCTCTAGAATTTTTATTGTATCTTCCTTGATGTAAAAAAACATTACCCACCAAATTTCAGCCCCGGGAAAGGTCGGGAAATCCATAAAAAAAAATAAAAACCGTCAAAAATGAGAAAAAATTGACTTTTCTGGACGGTTTTTCGACCCGTTCTCGTTGCAAATCTGGACTTTTTTTCACGGATTCTTTGTTCTCTATCCACCCTGATACGAAAACAATCAAAATATCCCGGGTTCGGCCGATTTTGAGAAACTTGAAAAAATTGAGCATTTTCGAGGGTCGAAAATAGGTGAAAAGCTAAACTTTAAGCTAGGACCCTGCAATTTATATCACTTCTTCCTTGACGCAAGGGCACATTCTCCGCCAAGTTTCAGACCCGGGGAAGGTCGGGAAGTCCACCAAAAAAAATAAGGGCTAGGAGAGTTCTGATTCAAAGACAAGTGAATCACCCTGTACAAACAGTATGGCATTGATATTAGATTTATCCGGTTATGGCTCGCTCGAAGAAGGACGAAAATGCCATTAGTACGGGGAAATAAGTGCCACTGCTTGATCCTCCCTCTTCAACAAGGTCTCCCTCTCCACAAATTCAAATTCCCTGGAAACGTACAGTACAGTAAGTATGTACTAATACTTACGACTCTGCCGAATGGTGCGGGAGGGTGCGAGCGGGTGCGCACGGGAGGACGGGGAATCGGAGCGTGGCGCGTCAATCTGCTTCAAAGTAAAATCCCTCAGCGAGGAGGAATCTGGCATTGGTTGTGGAAAGTGAATTTCAATAGAAATCGCTTTGATCAGAGCGTACGGGTGGCGGCGGCAGCGGCGGCTGCAGGGATTGGAAGGGGCATTCCGATTCTCGCCTTTAGATTGGCCTTCGCCCTCAAAACTCGTCATCATATCACCGCAATAATTAATCAATTTGATAATAATTCTTTCTTCCCTCCTAATAAACCTTGTTCCCCTTCGCTCTTCGCTCTTCGCGAGGCTCTTGGACTTCTCCTCAACCCGCCGGCCTCCGCTCCGCTCCCGCCCAGCTGACAGTTGCTTTTTCTTCCTATTCTCGCAATTAATCAGAGTGGAGAAACTATACGGAGAGAATTCATATAGCATCTCTAACGCCCGATTGTTGAAGATGTCACTCTCGCGGCAATTAGGACTATCTCAAGATTCGTGTCCCTTGTACTTACTTACTCATCTACATGTTTTTTTTAATTCGGGGATATGTGGAATGACAGTAGGAAACTCACTAATCGATATAGAAAATGTCATTCAGCTGTTTACTCATTATTCAATTGTTTTCTTGATCCTAGATCCTCCAATTCTATTCTACTCTCTACTTAAATCTTTTTCCGTATTAACACACTACATACAAAATACATACGTACAGGGTGACTCACTTGCCTTTGAATCAGAACTCTCCTAGCACACTTTTACTCGACATCTATTCAATTATACTATATATTCTTTGTTTAACAATAGACTCTATTAAATTATGTAGTCGGTTGGAGCGAATTTTTTACCAAGTTTTAGCATCGACTTCCTTCGAATGGCTAGCAACGTAAGGAGAGTATTATATATAACTGGCTTCTGCAGGCTGAAATTTCATGTGCGAGTTAACACAACTCAAACATGTAAAAGTATAAATGCAGAAAATGCTGACAAATGTTGAGAAACATTTGAGTATAATTGTAATGTCTGGGTTATTTCTAATGATTTTCTATGGAACAGTGTATGCTCGACAGTGGTGATTCAAAGGCAACTGACTCATTCTGTACAGCTTCCGACAAAATAGTTGTACAAGCATGTACATTCGGTATGCATGACTTTTAAAATGCCTCCTTTTAGGGAAGGGGATTCCTTTCGTAGCCCTCCAAAAAAATCTTGTATTCCATGCCTATATGTTTCAAAACCTCATTTTCTATCCGCCGGCAGTTTTGCAGATTGCGACAACTATTTTGTCGGATGCTGTACGTACTACACATAGTTGCCAACGCGTGATCATTTCATTTGAAGCAAGCAGTTGATATATGGATATATAAATTATTATAACTGGAGAGATGCCTTTGAATGCCAGTAGGAAGGGATATATGTATGTATAGATATTATAGATAGGAACTGGTGAATGCGGCGATTGGGAAGGATGGAAAAGGAGGAGGGAGGCGAAGCCGAAAGTCGTACATCTGGCAAGAGTGATAATTACCGTTCGCGTGTCTCCAAGGGACTAAGTGTTCCATGGCGCCACCAAATTATTAGCCTTATCTTCAGCACGCTCATAATTATATGCCTGTCGGAGGCTCGGTGCGGCTGGTCCTCTGGCTGGGCCGGTGGCTCGTCGCCCCGCGTCGCCCCGGTCGCCCATGGCTCGTGGTTCGGCATCGGGCTCGTTCTCGGGCTCGTTCTCGGGCTCGTTCTCGGACAGCGCTCTTTACTTTTGGTTGCCGGTTGCGTCAATGCTTCGCGACTCTGCTCTACACATAGCTAACAGCAGACTATGCTCTTCCCTTGCATTGCGGTCCCTATGCGGGGTTACCTAATGAAAAGGTTACTTGACCCCGCTCAAAAACGCTCGGCCAGCCCAGGCCCCGGTACCTATCCGCCTCCTCTAGCCAGGATTTCACCCCATCCCCGCTCATTTCACCCACCTCGGCAGATCTATAGCCGGAGATAGCCACAAATGATCGATATAGCCTAGTTTTATAACAAGTATGTGTTTACAAGATACACATGTTCGATATTTGCAACGTGGCTAGGAGGCAACAAGCACCACTAACTGAACTTCTTTCAACTCTTTGAATCACGAAATTCTACTATCCTCTCACTTTCGCCTCTTTCGTGAATCCATTCGCATTGCTACATATCTACATACATATCTACACTATGCATTAGCTATCTAGTCTAAAGGGAAACTAAGAATTTCAAATACCACTGCCTTACGCACTTTTTCAACCTTCTCTCACTATCATTAGCTTATCGGAAGGATTCGATACGCGCGACCAGCACACATCGAATGGCCTAGCCATGCCATTCCTCCCCAACTCTATGCTGGGCCAGAGGCCCCACCGCACCGCGGCGCGCCACGCCGACATCTCTCAATTCCTCTGGTAATAAGCAACTAAAACTGTAGAATTCCGGAGAAGAGAAGAGATGGGCAGGGAAATGAACGAAAGCCGCGATGGGATGCTGGGAGCGGGATGTACGGTGTATTCTAGGCGATTACACAAAACCTCTAATGGAAATTACAGTGGACTCTAAGTGGCGCGAGGATATAGTTGGCGTGGACCGCGTGCAGTCCGTTAGCGGTTTTTAGTCGAGTTTAGCTGCTTTCCAGTGTGAGACTGTGTGGGAAGCGTTTCGGTAATCAATGGTTCTGGCAGGTAGGCGCCCTTTTAGTGGCTCTTGAAGAGCATAACCACAGATTTTGGCTGTTCCGCGGCTAGGCAACCTTTCTCTCCTCTCTTCCCTCATCCCTACCTCCCTACCTCCCTCCCTCCTCCTCCTCCTTCTCCCTTTCTTTCTTTCTCTCACTCGCCGGGCCTCCCCCGCCTGACGAGGCCGCGCTTCTCCCGGAATCCCATGAATACTTCTTCTTCCCTGGGATTCAGACTGGCACTTGGAGAACACGAAACTTGGAGCAAATCGACAAGAGTAAAAGGAAGGTTGCCAACATTTCTAAGTAAATTAAGTCACCGATCCTCGACCTTTTACCTGGAATTGGTAAAACCTCTGCCCGATGCCCTCCCTCTTCTCTACATGTGCTCCTCTCGCCTCGCTGCACCGCGAGTGGTGCCCGTGATTCGGCAACCGCCAACCGAGCACACCATGAACCATTGCGAGTTTGATCGGGAGACAACCAGACCAATTCAAGAACATAGAACCTTCCTTCAATTCGTTCCAACTATCGAATGACAGCTGATTCCGATATTGCGCCGTTGCTCAGCTCCAAACTGACCAACTGACGCGCCTCTAACTAAATAAGCTACCTAAGCTAAATAAGCTACGACCTGGCTACCTATTCTTAGACAAATATAAGTGAACAGCTTGAGATTGGCTGGAGCCTCAGATTGAAAAGTGACAAGAGACTGCTGTCGAATCTGTAGGCATGAGCCTTGCCGGAATTTGAGTAAAGAAGAGATCCTTTGGCGACGCCCACCTTTCCTTGGCCCGGGGTACACTCTCTCCTTATAACTATCCTTCTTTACATATATCGACTACTCCATACCACCTCATTAGACTCCAGATACGCTGTTCCTTGGCTCAAAACATCTTCAAACAAGTTGTGCAGATTCACGCAATTCTAAGGACCTTTCTTTCTCTTTCTCTTTCTCTTTAACTGACTGTACCGTACCTTTGCAGCGTGGTAGGTTGGTTGGCTGGCTGGCTGGCTGGCTGGCTGGGGTAACCTACGTCGGCGGGCGAATCGGATCGACCTTCGACCCTTTAAGCCTTCTTCGGCTCTCGGTCTTTTGCGGCTCTTTCAAAGCAAAAGAAGCTACAGAACAGCGAATGGGCGTACGGTGCGCCACGTCGTAAACATATTTTTATTAAATAATTAGAGATTCGGGGATCCTTTAATGGCTGGTTAGTCCAGTGGTGCTCTCCATTCCGTACATTCCACTCTGGCATACGTGAGACTCCCACACTATAATAGAATACCTGCAGTATTCATCTTCCTCACTTCTCCTTCCTGCAACTTTCTTTCCCATATCCGCAGCACACAGCTTCTCCAGATTTATCCTGTCACGCACTAAATGCTCCTCGGTATTTCTCTATTAATTTAATGAAATCATGGTCGATATTGTAGCACCATCTCCTCCACATAGTCATGCACTTCTAAACGGTATTCTCAATCATATGCAGTGCACTGGGGCAATATATCGCGGTACTTTGCATATTAAAGGAAAATATGTATATGCAGCCAGCCAGCTAGCCAGCTAGCCAGCTAGCCAGCCAGCCAGCCAGCCAGCCAGCCTGCCAGCCAGGCTGACCATGCTTGTGTCCGCATGCAGAGCCAAATGGGAGAGCGTAGCTACCAAACGCAACCGGAACTAATGCTTCCGCTTAGAGCCGGGCCAGCTCTCCCGTGTTTACTAAATAAACCTGGTGATAATTGTCCTAGCGTCCCTCCTAAATTTAAAGTAAATCTAATCGATCTCGCGTTCAGCTAGTACATATACATATACATAAACACATACATGTACAGCACCCGACAAAATAGTTGTCACAATCTGCAAAACAGCCGCCAAAAAATAAATGAAGTTTGATAGCATTTACACACGGTATGCAAGACTTTTTTAGAGGGTTGCGACAGAAGGCTTCCTCCCCTAAAATGGGTCTTTTAAAAAGTTATGTATAACAGGTGTACATAATACCATATTTCACTTTCTGTTCGACGATCGTTTTGTAGATTGTGACAACTATTTTGTCGGATGTTGTACAGGGTGAGTCACTTGCCTTTGAATCACCACTGTCAAGCATACACTGTTCCATATAAAATCATTATAAATAACCTAGACATTTACATTATACTCAAATGTTTCTCAACATTTGCCTGCATTTTATGCATTTAGACTTTTACATGTTTGAGTTGTGTTAAGTCGCACATGAAATTTCACCCTGCAGAAGCCAGTTATGTATAATATTCCCCTATAAATATAATATAATAAAATATTGTCTCCTTACGTTGGTACGCATTCGAAGGAAGTCGATGCTAAAACTTGGTAAAATATTCGCTCCAACAGACTACATAATTTAATAGAGTCTATTGTTAAGTAGAGAATATATAGTATAATTAAATAGACGTCTAGTAAAAGTGGGCTTGGAGAGTTCTGATTCAAAGGCAAGTGAATCACCCTGTATGTGTACAGCATCCGACAAAATAGTTGTCCCAATCTATAAAACACTCGCCGGATGGAAAGTGAAATTTGGTGGCATGCACACTCTGCATGCATGGCTTTTTAAAAGCCCCTTTTTAGAGGAGGAAGACACCCTCTTGCAAACCCCTAAAACAATCTTGCATATTGGCTGTATATGCTATCAAACTTCATTGTTTGCTTGGTGGCCGTTTTGCAGATTGTGACAACTATTTTATCGGATGCTGTACAGGGTGATTCACTTACCTTTGAATCAGAACTCTCCTAGCCCACTTTTACTAGACATCTATTTAATTATACTATATATTCTCCGTTTAACAATAGACTGTATTAAATTATGTAACCTGCTGGAGCGAATATTTTACCAAGTTTTAGCATCGACTTCCTTCGAATGGGTAGCAACGTAAGGAGAAAAGATTGTATTATATTATATTTATAGGGCAATATTATATACACATAACTGGCTTTTGCAGGGTGAAATTTCATATGCAATAAATGCATAAAATGCATGCAAATGTTGAACAACATTTGAGTGTAATTTATAATGATTTTCTATGTAACAGTGTATGCTCGACAGTGGTGATTCAAAGGCAAGTGACTCACCCTGTACATATAGATAGATGTATGTACAGCTTCCGACAAAATAGTTATCACAATCTGCAAAGTAGCCGTTGAACAGAGAGTGCAATTTGGTAGCATGTACATTCGGTATGCATGACTTTTAAAATGCTTCCTTTTAGGAAAGGGGATTCCTTTCGTAGCCCTCTAAAAAAATCATCCATTCCATGCGTATATGCTTCAAAACCTCATTTTCTCTCTGGCAGCCGTTTTGCAGATTGTGACAACTATTTTGTCGGATGCTGTACACTAGTGACAGACAGATATGGTATACCCCGAGATTCGACTAGCAGTGCTAAAGATTCTCTGTGCCACGGTAGCAGCTAGCCTCTACTGACTATACTCGTATCGATAAAAGATAAGATGGCCTACTAGTTAAAAAGCGGCTGGCGGGAGGGAGAAAGGATAAGGAGGAAGAAGTGAAGGGTGAAATAGAACGTTGACTGTTGGAGACTGGAATCGGAACGCGTATCTCTATAGGAAAGGAGCGAAAGTTTTTCAAGCCAGATAACTCTTCTAAAAATAGTGCTTCTTGTGGGATTGTAGGTCACGAAGCGCGCGTCAAAGGAGCGCCGCGCTGGCTTTCGCGGTAGCGGGGACGATCAAGCGCCCGGACTCGCCGCGGCGCCTACAGATCCATCCTAAAGGGGCCCTGCGCTTCTTAAGTGACATTTTCCCAGACCTTTTAACCCACCCCGACTCATTTCCCGATTCTTGCCTCTAGGAAAATTCCACGTAGCCTTGATGCACTACCTCCCATCTCTCATCTCCCACCTCCCACCGTCTACTTCAGTGCAGATTCACACATTTCAATGCACCGGCCTGGCCTTCTACATGCTCAGCCCTCATTAGAAGAGGATTTATCGCGTGTCCTTGCTTCTTTCTCTAGGCGTTGATTCAAAAGCTCCCAGTAAAAAGGCCGGCTACCAGATGGTATAGATGCATACCAAACTACATATCTCCGACAGTGAGAGGACTCATTGGAATACTGTAAAATATGCAATACTTGAATCGATATGCGTACAGGGTGATTTACTTGCCTTTGAATCAGAACTCTCCTAACCCACTTTTACTAGACATCTATTTCATTATACTACATATTCTCCATTTAACAATAGACTGTATTAAATTATGTAGACTATTGGAGGGAATATTTTACCATATTTTAGTATCGACTTCCTTCGAATGGCTAGCAACGTAAGGAGACAATATTTTATTATATCATATTTATAGGGGAATATTATATATAACTGGCTTCTGCAGGCTGAAATTTCATGTGCGAGTTAACACAACTGAAACATGTAAAAGTATAAGTGCATAAAATGCAGGCAAATGTTGAGAAACATTTGAGTATAATTTAAATGTCTAGGTTATTTACAACGATTTTACATGGAACAGTGTATATTCGGCAGTGGTGATTCAAAGGCAAGCGAAATACGTAACTAGACTGCCAATGAGTGCTTTACCATAGAATCGTGGTATTGCGTGAAAGGCGACGATGCGTCAAAACGTTAATGACCAACTTTCGAGTGGCAAAGACGGTGCGTGGACTTTCGGGGCAGTCGAATCGATGCTGGAACGCTCAAGGCCAATTCCAGCGGTGATCTCGCTCGCTCGCACGTCCCAGGTGTTCTCTGATAATTAATCGAAGGTTTAGCTCTTGGCCCCTGGCCCGTCCCTCCTCTCTCTGCCACCCGTCCCAGCCACCTTAGCCTTAGCTCGCCCGAAATCTACTGGGGGCCCTCTCTCTCTCTCTCTCCCTCTCTCTCTGTAGTCGAGTGCCGAGAGCCGAGAGCCGCGGGGAAATTAAGAGCGAGGACAGCGGCAGGTTGTTTCCTATGAGCGCCGACACAGGTGCCTGGCTACTCATTCAATTATCTTCCTGACACGTATCCCATCCGTCTTAGTTGACGCGAGCTCTCCTCCGAGGTAAAAGAGATTTCAATGACGGAAGTCAATGTAACGTCCGACTTTTGGCCAGGCAAATCGCTGCCCCGGCTAAAAGCCGCTCGCCGATTCTTTCTCCACTCGAAGGAAAGAAGGAGGTTTGCGCTAGGTGATCCTAATGCTTTCATCCTGATGATGTCGATCGAGGGGAAAGGGGATGCTTGCGATGGAGAGGCAGCCAACCTACATACATATATGTTACGTATGTAGATAGATACATATAGATGACAGATGAGTGAGATGGATAGATGGCAGGTATAGCCAGGCTGAGGAGAGGGGATGATCGAAGGGGTGATATGTCGATGCGGCGCGGCGGTAGTGAGTAACAGGAGCCCGGTGGAGATCGGTGGCGGATTTGGCAACGAGTTTTGGAGCGGGTTCAACGCCGGGATTGGTAGTAGAGGCAGCATTACCGGCCAGAAGAGGGAAGAACAAGCCGAAACCCGAACGCGGGAATTTCAATAACCCGCGGGACACAAAGCGGCGTGTATGTATGTATGTATCTGTGTATGTAGTCACATCTGGTCGACTCTCATGCGCCGCCAGTTCCCGCTTTCCGCACCCGTTCTACATCTCGTTCCTCCGTTTACCTTTACGTTGGTTGGTGGCTCGATGCACCAACAGGAAATCACAATTGGCCCTCTCAGCGAACAAAGTCCAACTGGCGAAATTAGGCCGAATCGAGCTGAGCCGAGCTGAGCCGAGCGCCCCTCTCCACTTTCTACATCTATACAATATATGTACAGCATCCGAGAAAATAGTTGTCACAATCTACAAAACGATCGTCAAACAGAAAGTGAAATATCGTATTATACATCCGGTTCGCAAGAGTTTTTAAAAGCCCCCTTTTAGGGGAGAAAACTTTAAATCGCAACCCCCTAAAAAAGCCTTGCATACCGTGTGCAAATGCTATCAAACTTCATTTTTTGTTTGGCGGCTGTTTTGCAGGTTGTGACAACTATTTCGTCGGATGCTGTACATATTAAAGAGCCGAGACACTTTGCGCTGGATCGAGGGCCGAGGATCGACAAATCTCCGATGAAAAACTCTACCAGCTCAGAGAGCAAGTAGTGTCCAGCCAACAAGAAGGGAAAGGGCCAAAGGGGTAGCTAGTACACCTATGTATGTCGATACTTATGTATGCATGTACAGCATCCCACAAAATAGTTGTCGCAATCTGCAAAACTGCCGGCGGATAGAAAGTGAAATTTGGTAGGATGTACAATCGGTACGTAAGACTTTTTTAAGGGGCAGCACAGAAGGAAAGCCTCCCCTAAAATGGAGCTCTTCGAAAGTCATCATACCGGCTGTACATGCTATCAAATTTGACTTTTTGCTCGCCGGCTATTTTGCAGACTGTGACAACTATTTTGTCGCATGCTGTATGTACATTGGTAGCAGAAAGTAAGAGGGCTGAGAGAAAATAAACAGGCTGCCTGAGAGCGACTAGATCCGACCGAACTGAAACAAGAGGAAATATTGTGAGCTTAAAACGTGGGCGAGTAAAAGAGAGCGGATAATGATCCAGCCGGCACTAGCAGTAACCAGCCCCTGCACGAATCTGCCCGCGCCCTCGTCTGTTCGCTCTCGCGGCAACGAAGGAGGTCCGGAGAAGCGAGGCGAGGCGAGGCGAGGCGCGAGCGTCCAGCTAAAAACAAAGCGAAAGGGAGAAGAGAAGATGGGGGATGGGGTGCAGCAGTGTAGAACTGGTGTTAGGGCTGGCGGTGGAGGAAAAGAGGAGAGGTGGGGCGCGAGGAGTAGGAGGGGGCGAGCCTAGGGGAAGGTGGCTGTGCGAGCGAGGGGCCGATGGGGGCGATGGGGGGACGGGATGATGGCTATCACGTAGGTGGATGCAAAACGGTCCAGAGAGAGCGAAAGGGTGAGAGAGCGGCGTACCACATGCATATTGAAGCGCGTCATTTCATGGTCACCGCAGACTGAACCTCCCCATTTATACAGGGAAACACAGCACTCTCTGATAACAGACCGCCGCTCGATTAAACCTTACGCAATGGACATTTAATGCTCTCCTGTATGCCGGATCTGGAGCGCCTAACACTTCCAGCAGTAATACATAGACAGATTGGCGAAATCTTACTAGAAAGTATAGGAAAGTAGTAAGTATGTACAGCATCCGACGAAATAGTTGTCACAATCTATAAAACGCTCGCTGGATAGAAAGTGAAATTTGGTAGCATGCACATCCCTGCATGCATGACTTTTTAAAAGGCCCGTTTTAGGGGAGGAAGACACCCTCTTGCAAACCCCTAAAACAATCTTGCATATTGCGTATACATGCTATCAAACTTCATTGTTTGTTTGGCGGCCGTTTTGCAGATTGTGACAACTATTTTGTCGGATGCTGTACAGGGTGATTCACTTGCCTTTGAATCACCACTGTCAAGCATACACTGTTGCATATGAAATCATTATAAATAACCCAGAAATTTAAATTATATTCAAATGTTTCCCAACATTTGTCTGTATTTTATGCATTTATACTTTTACATGTTTGAGTTATGTTAACTTGCACATGAAATTTCACCCTAAAGAAGCCAGTTATATATAATATTCCCTTGTAAATATAATATGGCAAAATATCTTCTCCTTACGTTGCTACTCATTCGAAGGAAGTCGATGCTAAAACTTGGTAAAATATTCGCTCCAACAGACTACATAATTTAATACAGTTTATTGTTAAACAGAGAATATATAGTACAATTAAATAGATGTCTAGAAAAAGAGAGGTTAGGAGAGTTCTGATTCAAAGGCAAGTGACTCACTCTGTACATACTTCTATATCACTATGTCTAACTAGATAGAGAGTGGGAATGAGTGGAGCTCCGATTCATTAAAAGAATAGTGATATCGCTCCTAATTTATCTATTCGACACTCGTCACACCTTCGACAGAATTACGTCCATGAATCGCGCCATCCGATAAGCATGAAATTATTCGACCACTCATATACTTCGTTTTTGTTTCTACATTTGATCTTCCAGCATCAAATACTTGGGTAGCTACTGCTCTCTAACAACCTCGACTTTCTCTCGCTTCAACCCTTCAATCTAACAACTCTTCGCACAATTATAATAGAGTCATCGGCATGACTTGTAGCATATCTGCTTGAGATTCTTCGACTTGTAAAACTATGCAATATTATAAATCTACATTAACAATCAGTTGGTGAATTCTATTGCAACGTTGTGAGGATAAAAGCACTTCTGCGACGGTGGCGGCAGCGGCGACGGCGGCGATGCTTGGATAACGCTGATCGGAGCAGGGCATTCGCGTTTAACAGTTTATTGCGGAATAAGCGTGTTCAGTTACTAACATTATAATTCCGCCGATAAATACGCACAATTGCTAGATATACATGATTACATAAATGTTGCAGTAAAACTCGATCGTAATTGAAATTCCCGCGTGGAGCCTCCAGCAATATCCTCCCTCCGGCACCCACCGACTCCCTCCACCGCCGCGCCGTGCCGCGCCGCGCCGCTATGAAGCGCTCTTCTTCCTTCTACTCTGCTCACTTTCCTCCACTCGCTCCTTTCGCTCTGTTCGCCTTTTTTATTGCAACGCTCGTGAAAGAGCGAGACCAGTTTTGCTTGTAAAACAGCGAGGCTCGTGCCATTCAGCAGGAGGGGCTGCCTTCATCGGTTCTCTTCCTACATACTGCATATGTATCCTCCGATTATAACGACACCGTTCCGTATCCCATCAGTAAGAAACTTCATCGTTCGAGCCTTCTCCCCCCCACCCAACAGCCAAGACACAACGACAGACAAAGACGGGGGTAGTTATTCGCCGCCAACACCAAACCTCCTCATTATCCAATTACTGGCATACTTACTGTTCGACTCTGGGAAGAAGGCGCTTCGCTCTAGAATTCGGAAAGAGAGGGACTATCCATTTACATATATCATAGATATCTACTACCAATAAGCAGGTAATCAAGCAGTACGGGGGCAGATTTTCGCAGGTATCATAGGCGTTACCGCCAAGCCTTGCCAGCTCAAACTCAAGCACGCTCTGCCTCCCAGGGGCCAACTTTCCAGCTCCCAACAGTACTTACACTACACTGTACTGTCTAAGTATCCATGTATTTCACTCTTTCGATTTTGTATTCTCCCATTGTCTACAAGGTTTCTCTCAATACAAGTAATCCTAATATCGAAGTCCTCTTCTTCCCGGTTTGATAAGTTTAATACTCTCGGTGAGGCAGACGTCACAAGTTGCTTTTACTGAGTGCTTACTCCTAGTACTTCTCTTGCTTCTCTCGCTTTTCGTTTTCATTGCGGCAGGCATCGCATTAGCGCGCATCGGCGAGTTCTCTTTATAGCAGTAGGCCGTGCTAGTATTTACGAGTGTGAGACGGCCTGCGGAACATAAGCGCGCCAACGCCTTTTACGACGTCAAACCTCCCCATAGCTAGGCCGTTACCAGCCTGTTAACCTGCACCACACTCGCAAACTAGCGTGACCAAATGACAATGCATATAGACAGGTAAATACTTGCGTACTTACTTACTTACATACATACACCTCTCCTTAACAACTCCTCGCACTTCCAATCCAATAGATATCCAGGAATCTGTCCGATTGTCAGTCAAAGATAAGAACTATGTAACTAACTAACTACTTACACAATACTTACTGATCCAAGTAAATACTAAATGACAATGCATATAGACAGGTAAATACTTCCATACTTACTTACTTACACCTCTCCTTAACAACCCCCACACTTCCAATCCAATAGATATCCAGGAATCTGTTCGATTGTCAGTCAAAGATAAGAACTAACTATGTAACTAACTAACTACTTACACAATACTTACTGATCCAAGTAAATACTTACATAAGTATGTACAGGGTGATTCACTTGCCTTTGAATCACAACCCTCCTAGCCCACTTGTACTAGACATCTATTTAATTATACTATATATTCTCTGTTTAACAATAGACTGTTTTAAATTATGTAGTCTGTTGGAGCGAATATTGTACCAAGTTTTAGCATCGACTTCCTCCGAATGGGTAGCAATGCAAGGAGAAACTGTTTTATTATATTATATTTATAGGGGAATATTATATGTAACTGGCTTCTTCAGGGTGAAATTTCATGTACGAGCTAGCATAACTCAAACATGTAAAAGTATGAATGCATAAAATGCAGACAAATGTTGAGAAACATTTGAGTATAATTGAAATTTCTAGGTTATTTATAACGATTTTATATGGAACAGTGTATGCTGGACAGTGGCGATTCAAAGGCAACTGACTCACTCTGTACATACATGTATACTTGCTTTGCCTTTTTCGATCGCAGTCTCTTCTCTTCGTTCACCCCATCTAATCTCGTCTTCTCTCTCCCCATTTTCGAAAGATGAATCTGCTCTCAACACGCCCCCTTATACATATCTCGTACTACTTATTTATCTAAGTATGCAAGTATGTGCTTGCATGCATAAATACAGCTATTGTATGTGTCGTCGTGCTGCGATGAGCGGCGAGCGGCGAGCGGCAAGCTCTCTTTGACAAAGAGAAGGTTATTCGGAAGCGGTATCCGATAAGGGCTGGCATAGTCAGTATCGGATTAAGATTCACTTTAGCCAGCTAGTTTATCCCTGAAGGTTGCACCTTCTAGGAGGCTGGTAATTCAATTTCTTCCGCGCCAGTAACACTCCTTGCTCGGCTAGCCAAGTTGTTGGAGGTTTGAGCCTCGCTGGCAAGCTCGAGTAACCGAGGAAGTATGCCACCCACCATCCGGGCTACGGCCAGGCTACCAGGATTTGGGGCGGCGGAATAGAAGGAGGAGGAGAGGGAGGAGGAGAAGGAGAGGGTTGCCTGCACTAGACAGCGGCCTCTAATACAAGTAAGATTACAAGGGAGAGCGTCGTTTGCTGCTTCGTCGAAGGTGCATCGATTTCCTCGGAAGCGAGTACCTCAGCTCCTTAGCTCCGCCGCGCCGCTGAAGCAGCCAGCCAGCCACCCGCCCGCCCGCCCGCCCATATTCCTATACTACATATACCGCATTGCCAGACAAAGAGACCCAGATAGACGGAAGCCTACCTACCCTCTGCGACTAGCAACCAAGGAGTGGAGCGCCGGCGGCCATTTTGTAAGCTCTTCCCGGAGGAATCAATGTGACGTTGCCCGAGGGGCGCTTGCGCTGCGGGCTACCCTCCAATCCTTCCTCCTCCGATCAATTCCAACTTCGCTGCTTCTCCGACTCCGATTCTCTAATCTGGCTCTCTCTTTACCCTCCCATCCTCCCCACCCCACCCCGCCGCGCCACGCCCCGCTCCTCTCCTATCCTCTCCTCTCCTCTGCCCCCCCTCTGCCCCCCGCTGTGCCTCTTTAGCCCTGTCCCTCACCGCATCTCCACCCTCGCTCTCCTCCTCGGCGCAACGCGTTTCTGCTTCCTTTTAGCACTGTTCTCCATTATAACAATTCGATCGACACCTCCTAACCCCTATCCTCTTCCTTGTTACTAGCCACGCGCTCGCTCGCGTTCACCCTTCGGCCCTGTTCCACCTCGAGATTGTAAGTATCAAAAGTCCGAAGAGTCGGACTATCCAAGTACAGTATGTACAGGGAAAGGGGGTAGAAATCGACGTAGCGGCGCCTGTCGCTATCAAGTTGATCTCTTGTAGCTAGAAAGAAGAAGAGAGGCCGATTCCAAGTCTCGAGGACTTTGATAGGAAGAGAATGGGAAAGCTGAGGGCAACCGAAATTTATAATGTCGGGTAATCGGAGCAGGGCGTGCACGCACCTGGGTACTAGGGTACCGGCACGTTATTATGATTAGCTACTTTCGGTCCGGTCCAAGCCGCTCGAGAAGATTCCGATCGGATAGGCGATACGAGACGCACACCTCGGATTACGGGCGCAGAAGATGATCTTCCTGCGATTGCCCGAGGGCTTCGTCAGGTACCTTCGCCCTACCCACCTCCTACCAAGACATACTTCATTTATTATGACTGTGATCATCGATTATGCACCGACATCTACAACCCGAACCCCGAACCCCGACCCCTTCGCTCTCCTACTAAACCGACCACCCCATTTAACCACCCACCCTGCCCACCCCTCGCGCCCGTTCCAGTCCACTCCCTTACACAGCATTCCTCCACCTATCTCGGCATTCTCCAGAAGCCAAACCCAACATTCAAATGAGAATCAAAACTGTAAGATTCTCAATACATCAGCCCTCAAGGAGCCCTCTCAAATACTTCAGCTCGCAAGGAGCCCTAACCCCAAAAAATTTGTTTCAAATCTTTACGAAAATACTCATGCATTCTTTCAAAACTCAACACTACTCCTTAGTTGGTCATACGGGTATGTTTCATCCATCCCGGCTGAGCCTCCAAAATTTGTAGGATTCTCAATACTTCAGCTCGCAAGGAGCCCTCTCAATACGCTAGGAACACTCACAAATCACTCACATAATACATCAGCTCACAGGGAGCCCTCACTGGAAAATACACAGATACTCATGACACTGTTTTGCTCAATATAAACTCATACTTTTATTAATATTCTTATATTTTATTAAAACCGTGCACCAATTACTCATCTATCATCGTTTGTTATATATATACATATACAATATATACTTACTCCTATATTCACTCTCACACTCACTCTCACTAAACATAAGCGCTCACTCTCACACTCACTCTCACAAAACCAAAGAAAATATCATCGAATCCACTGAATTCCTTCAGCTATTTTCGCCAAGATCAAACTGACAAATGATTCGATTGGTGTTCACCAAATTTTCTGTGATATCGGACGGCATTATGCTCTCGCGGCGATCCTTGCTGTGGTGATATCTAAAAACTAGCAGCGAAGTACACATACTTATGTATGGGTGAGTTTCGCATCTCTCACTAGTATCTAACGATAACACACCACCGATTTATCGGAGCACGATAAGCATCGGCAAGTAGGAGAGTTTGAAACGCCCCTGGCGGAACTGGAAATTTCTCTTGGCCCAAGCGCATAGTCCACTCAATGCCATATTTCATGTATCTCAAATGAAAGCGCATAGTACAATTTATTCCAGTAAAACTTGCCGGTCTCTTCCCTGCTTCCCCTAAGCGGCCTGGCACCAAGAGAAATAAGAGTTTTAAGAGCTTTTGCCAAGCAGCGCCGTGCATCAGCGCGCTAGCTTAAAATACTAGAACAACTAGCTCAAGTCTCGCTGAAGCAACTTCAAACTGGCACATCTCTTTCAGACTACGGGTCGACCTATTTCAGCCGTTTTCTTCCCCAAGCTACGTCCGCCCAATTCCTTTCGCGGTACATCATCAAAGATTGCCAAGGCTCTCGAAATAAAGGTAGCAACACACACCTTCTGATACGATTATCAGATACATTGTATGTGTGAGAAGGTGTGTTGAAAGCTCTGGAGATTTCGAAATTAGCCACTTGCACTAGTATGTACTACGCAGTTGGAATGCGCTCTTCAACAGTTGTAATCGATACCGATAATTGGCTATTTTCGATTAACGGCCCCTCCTGTGTGTTTAGTGCAACCGAGCTCGATACACGCTCCAAACGTGTAACTAAGCAAGTATATGCAAGTACTAACATACGTATACTGACTAGTAGTAACGGAACTCGGCTGCTATTTACTAAACCTCTATTCGGAAGATTTAGATGGAGATTCTACTTCGTATGTTACACTAAGGAAAATCGAGCAAACAGCCGTGGAATCTAATATGTTACTTCACTACGCACGCAGACACACAACTTTCCTTGGTTCGTGCGCTGATCGAAAAGTTGTACTTAGTAGGCGCAATCCCCTGGTGCGGAAGGTAGAAGCTCTCCTCGAACATTGTTGAATTAACTATTAGTACAGCATCCGATAAAATAGTTGTGACAATCTGCAAAACAGCGACCAGACAAAAAATTAAGTTTGGTAGCATATACACAGGATGTGCAAGACTTTTTCAGGGGGTTGCGACAGAAAGCCTTCTCCCCCAAAAGGGGGCTTTTACAAAGTCATGTATAACAGGTGGGCATAGTACAAAATTTCACTTTTTATTCAGCGAACATTTTCTAGATTTTGACAACTATTTTGTCGGATGCTGTATGTACAGGGTGTTGGAGGGAATATTTTACCAAGTTTTAGCATCGACTTCCTTCCAATAGGTAGCAACGTAAGGAGACAATAATTTGCCATATTATATTTACAAGGGAATATTATATATAACTGGCTTCTTCAGGGTGAAATTTCATGTGCAAGTTAACATAACTCAAACATGTAAAAGTATAAATGCATAAAATACAGACAAATGTTGGGAAACATTTGAATATAATTTAAATTTCTGGGTTATCTATAATGATTTCATATGCGACAGTGTATGCTCGACAGTGGTGATTCAAAGGTAAGTGAATCACCCTGTACAGCATCCGACAAAATAGTTGTCGCAATCTGCAAAACGGCCGCCAGACAAACAATGAAGTTTGATAGCATGTATACGCAATATGCAAGACTTTTTTGGGGGGTTGCGAGAGAAAGCCTCCTCCCCTAAAAGGGGGCTTTTACAAAGTCATGTATAACAGGTGCGCATTGTACAAAATTTCACTTTCTGTTCAGCGAAGATTTTCTAGATTGTTACAACTATTTTGTCGGATGGTGTACATACTTACTACTTTCCTATACTTTCTAGTAAGATTTCGCCAATCTGTCTATGTATCTGCTGCAAGTGTTAGGCGCTCCAGATGTAACATACAGGAGAGCATTAAATGTCCATTGCGTAAGGTTTAATCGAGCGGCGGTTTGTTATCAGAGAGTACATACATTAGAGCGACCGATATACTCGCTCCTCATTTTTAGCCTAGCTTGACTCGATGATGTTGGTTGTAATTTGTTCCAGCTTACTTGTCCATATGTAACTATACTATTTGGCACGTCTTTCTTTATTAAAAGATGCGCGTACTTAGAAAATGGTCTGTTGCCTGTTGCTTATTGGCTGGAGGAAAGCAATGTTGGAGGAGTCGAAGGACGAGCAGTGAAATGGTGCAATAATAAGGAGAAAGGATAGGCGGTAGGCAGCTGAGGAGGATATCGCGTGAGGCGACGCGATATAAGAGGTAGAGCGAGCTCTTTTCTCACCCTCGACGAGCCGAGGGTTGGAAGTTGGCGATATAGGCGAGAGAGGCCCTCGGCGAAAAGGGTTTCTAGCTTCTGGTGATTGGTGTAAGTTAGCCCTCTGGGCAGAGAAAATCGTGCGAGGGGCGCATGCGCCATCCAGCGGGAAGGGAAGCCCCTTTGCTTTAGGGTTAGCCATGGTCCTCCCTGCGGCCAACAGCCGAGGACGACACGCCCCGGGCTACTAGATCAATAAGATCCCTTATACCGACCTATACCTCCTCTTTGGTTACGCCCTGAGATGAACATGTCAAACTACCCTCGATTTAAGCGACACGGCCAGCAGTGCGGCCGCGCGGCTCCCAAACCTCCGCCGGATTTCGGAGAGTTTAGCCCTTTATCGTCCCTGAATCGAAAGCTGCTAATCAGAAATCAGCCCAAGCAAGTTTTACACAGACGCGAGACATCCTCTCACTCCGACCGCCATTCGAACACTGCAACAAATCGCAATCTTTCCTTCTTCACACATTTAACAAAATTAATATAGCATGTATACTCGTATTAATGAGGAGAGCAGGATAGTCTGGATCGTGATTCCGGAAAAAGATGAGCGCGGCTTGAGGCTCCAGCGACGAGCGTATCTCGTTAAAAAGGCCCCCCTTCCAATTTCGCCAGCTCGATCTGACATTTTCCTGTAAGCTCACGTGCACGCCCTGGGCTGTCACGATTCCCTCCTAACTGCTGCGTTCGTACAACCGATTCAGCAATTCCTCGTAAGGTAATTTCCTCTTCGGAATTCCTCTTCATTCCATGCATACGCATACACCACCCGTACATTTCAAGCCACTTATTTCCAGAAGCAATTGAAATTTCGATATCGCCAATAGGCCCTTCTACCCACTTCATCAACCACACCTTCGCCAACTTGAACTTATCCAACTATCTACTTACATACATACATATGTATATGTATACCTATCTCTATCTACTGTATGTATAGTATCGATTTACATATCTATCTCTTACTTACTAGTATCTCACCTGTATGGTTCTGCAAGTTTTCAATACATACAGCATCCGACAAAATAGTTGTCACAATCTGCGAAACAGCCACTAGACAAAAAATTAAGTTTGGTAGCATGAAGTGACGATATGCAAGACTTTTTTTAGGGGGTTGCGAGAGAAAGCCTTCTCCCCAAAAAGAGGGCTTTTACAAAGTCATGTATAACAGGTGCGCATAGTACAAAATTTCACTTTTTATTTAGCGAGCATTTTCTAGATTGTGACAACTATTTTGTCGGGTGGTGTACATATGTACTCCACATATGTAATCCCATTTGAAATACGCTCTGTCGAAGAGATTTTGGCTGATAGATCGGAATAGAGAATTGGAGGGCGGGATGCTCTGCGAAAGTAAGCAAGGAATTTCATTGATTGATTGGTCAGGTCTGGTCAGGTCTGGTCGGGTCAGGTCGGGTCAGGTCAAGTCGGGTCAGGAGGAGAAATCTAGCGCGAAGACTCGCATCGAGTAGAGTAAGGTCGTCGACCAGGAGAATGAGAATGGTGACGGTCGCTCAGGCTGATTGCGTAGTGAGGAGCGACTATCCACTGGACCCTTTTACTCCAAAGATGAGAAGCAGTTCATCAAGCCTTGCTGTAAACGCGGCTCAATGTTAACATAATCATACTAGTTACATATTCTTCAGTCGCTGGAATTAACACTTTGACGGCCGCTGTCACGTACACGTGACTTTCTTAAAAGAATCATGTTTTATTTTTATGTATTCTAAGAGAGATATGCAGATGCAACAAATTCACGAACTATTTCCTTATATTTCTTTAAACATACATATTGATTTATAGGTTCCTACGCTCTTCTATTCTGTAATTCGTTAGTTTAGATTGGAACAGTATTTTGTTACTCGAAATATTGGAAACATAAGTAGACCTATTTAAAGTCATAAAATCAACTTGTTGACATTCTAAATAATAATAAAGTTACAAATGACTGTCTTACAAACAAATGCGTTTAAATAGCCGTTGAAAGGTTGCAAAAAATATGCTTTAATTCCACCTGCGGCGACGTATAAGAAATTAAACAAATGTGCGGCCGTCAAAGTGTTAAGATCTCGCGTCACAGTATCCAACGTGGCAAGAAGAATAGCCAATGACAGACATACTTCCTGTTGGGAAGATATCTTTTCCATTCGTCTCCATATCACTGAAGCGGCACAAATGTCCCACTGGTAAATAGTAGTTGTTACTATTAATAAGTGGAAAATAGGAGAAATATCGGTGCTAGGAAGTCCGCAGGTTGAGACATCGATCCACCTGTTACATTTCAGTATTGTATGTACAATGATCTGTCCCTCGAGGAAAGGAAGAATGGTGGGGAACGCGGAGACTTCAATACATACTACATACTACATACTACATACATACATGTATAGTAGATGTGCACGCATATAACTTGCGTGACTGCCTCCTGTTCCCGGTCAACAATAGATAAGAATGATCGAGTACTAATTTCTCTTGCATTATACAAATCTCTATTGGTGGATGGATGTGCAGGGCGGTGAACAGGAAAGAAGGGGGCAGCTTTCTAAGGGCTGAAGCTTTATTTAGAAAAGGAGATTTATCCCCAAAACGCTGGATTATCCGTCAGTTTATCCACGGCAATAATATCCGAGGTAAGAGTAGTAGATGAAACCGGTTCTACTATAGGATCACCAATCGCGCGGGGCTTGGGCGTCTCGGGCCCATGTCTTGATCGCACCGGATTGGCTCGGGATTCGGCCCGATCCTCTTCCCGGAGACCAATAACAGCGAGTTAGTGCAGCTGCTGTCTTAAGGCCCGACCCCGTCCCAACCCCACGTTCTTACATACTTGCGTTCGCGGCTCTCCTCTGGACATGGTAGCCAAGGCCCCGCGGGCCCAGTAACCCTCCAGACTTCCTGCGCGTACCACGCTCTCGGGCCGATTCTTGTGTGTGCGCCCGCGCGCCCCTCGCATCGGAAAACCATATCTATCACCCGGCCCGGCCCCGATCCGCTCGGCCCGGCTCGGTTCGGCTCGGTTCGGCACGCCACGGCACGCCACCGCACGGCTCGGTACAGCGCGACAGTAACGCGATACATCCACCCTTTCGCTTCTCTCATTCTAGTCCCCAAAACCGCCCCCACCCCACCCCACACAACACCACCCGCCCACACACACACACATACACGCACGCACGCACGCACAAACACACCCGCTTAAACCCTACTGCCCGCAAGTGATTCCATCCTCCTCCCTGCCTCGACTCCCATTCACCTCCGTTTCACCCTTCCGCTTTCTTCTCTCACTCTCTACTTCTCTCCTTTTCTCTCACTCTCTCTCCCTCTCTCTCCTTTTCTCTCTTCTTCTCTCTTCTTCGCCGACTGATAATTTCTGCGATCGTACCATCCCAGTTCAAGTCCAAGCTATCTGCTCTATCGAAAGACTTGTTGTAGAGTGCCGATTCTGCATCTAGCATACTCCCCGCCTACAATCGTCCAATTCAGTCATGTTTCTAGAAAAGAGGCATCGTCCACGAAGAAATCGTTGTGAGTGTAGTTTTCGTGAGTGAGAGTGAGAAAGAAAGAGGGGCCCCAGTCCAACAGGCTAATTTCTATGAGCTCTTCTGTCCGAAAGTGCTTGTGAAGTTGAGTACTCTCTGGCAGGCTGAGAGTGGAGTCTTGGGCCGGAAAACTGTGTTCCAAAGCTGACCTCATCATTCCACTAGAAACTCACTAAAGTGAAATCGCGACTACATCCGAAGAGAGATCTCTTTTTCATCTTCATTTAGCGCACGGCGCGGCGGCCTAGCCAACTTTGCGATTTCATTATCAAAGAGCCGCAAGCGCATCACAGCAGACCGAATGCCGAACCTAGACTACTACAATACTGCGAGAATGCATCAAATGGTAAACTCTTTTCAAAATACACTCGTTTCCTCTATCCTTCTCTTTTAGTCGCGAAGAAGGGAGAAGTTGGTCTCGATGCGCGAGCGCGCGTATGTTTTTTCAGAAATCAGCGCAAAGTGTCTTTCTAGCAGTTGCGTACTTTTGGCCATCCCGGCAGGCCTTTTTCAATGAAATTGATATCTATGTAGATATACTTACTGATACTAAACCTCACTCTCGCCGAATATAACTTGTACAAGTTGAGCAATAAATCTGTCGGCTAGTTTGGATTCTTTTGTACATCAGTGTGTTCGGCAGTGGTTGCGCGAATCCAGCAAGAGAGTTGGTAACTGGAGACAGGTTCTTACAAGACTCTTAAAAAGTTGGCCCAATGAAATGATCAGCCTACTATGAACGCGCTTCTCTGGAGAGTACGCAGACAACTCTGATTCTCTGACCTTCTTCTCATTGTCGATTGGACTTATCTGCTCGATACTGGTCAATTATTCTTTAAGAATTCAAAGATGGAAGCAGTTTATCGCAGAGAATAAACTATTGAAAGCAAAGCGTCGGTTTCCTCGGCAGAGTGTATTATCTAACAAGGGGTAATACTTACAAGGGGTGCTTGTCAGGACTGGAACACCAAATGGGTTGAAAAAAATTGGGGATGTACGGTTCGACCCTCTAAACAAAACCCTATAACACTTTTTCAGAATGTGCCCTGGTTGACGAGAAAAAATTGGCATAGATCGGTCATGTAGTGTATATAATCTTTGCATTATTAACAAATTCTCGCGTACCAGGATGGCAGAGAGGTCGAAGTAGTTTTTACAGACATGCGTAAAGAGTAAATTTAAACATAAATATCACATTATTTGTTATTAGGCGAGTAATTTGAAATTGGATTATAAAAAAGTATTTCGCAAAATCATTACTCAGGCTATAAACAGGCTACACAACTACTTCTTAGTTGACTTAGTCGACTATATCGCGAATTTTTTTCTCGGTAACCAAGACGCATTCTGAAAAAGTGTTATAGGGTTTTGTTTAGGGGGCCGAAACGTACATCCTCAATTTTTTTCAACACATTTGGTGTTCCGCTCCTGGCAAGCACCCCTTGTAAGTATTATCAGCATCCGACAAAATAGTTGTCACAATCTACAAAACGATTGTCTCACAGAAAGTTAAATATCGTATTATACATCCAGTGCGTATGACTTTTTAAAAACCCCTTTTTAGGGGAGGAGGTCTTCTGCCGCAACCCCCTAAAAAAGCTTTGCATACCGTGTATAAATGCTATCAAACTTTACTTTTTTGGTGGCTGTTTTGCAGATTGTGACAACTATTTTGTCGAATCCTGTAAATACTAATAGGTAGTAAGTATGTATTTACATAGAGCGGATGTCGAGGGTGTAAAACTTCTTCTCCACTAGTAAATCTATACATACTGTATATCCGTAGAAATGGCAATACTCGCGGCAGCCAGGAAAAACCGGGGTGATGTGGTGGCGGAACCAACTTCATTAGCCAGCGACTATTTCTTTCCGCTATCCGTCAGCTTTTGGGAAAGGCCAAGGCAGGAGAAGCGGCTACTACTATCTACTATACACGCATGCAGATCTATCTATCTCTCTAGTGTGTCATTCGAATGAAAACATTACTCAGCACTCCAATTATATTTCATACTCACTTGATTTCACTAATTTCCGATAACTCTCTCGACATTACCAGATGACAAGTATCTGTGACAGGGAAATCCCTGCGAGCCCCACCTCTTTGCCAGCTGCTATCCTATTAAGAGCATATCAGTCATTCTGTCATTATGCCATCTGGTTGCGAGCAGATGGACAGTGAAGTAAGAAATGCCTCGAGTAAGAAGTAAGAAATACATATACATAGATTATATGTAGTGAGGACTTTCCTTTTCCTCTTTGTTTTCGGTAGGTTTCATTCACTGATAGATTCACTCACAGATAGATAATTCTTCTAGATATCAGTGAGTAAGTAAACAACTCTGAAAAAAGGAAGGCAAACGAGCGAAAGAGAGTGATCGAACTTTGTGACTTCAGTTAAAGAACTTGTTGGAGCAAAGTAGGGCTTCTCATCAAGTTAAGTTGAAGTAATGAGTATGAGCAAAAGGAATAGGAGGTGTGTGGGCGAATTCGTTTGGTTCGGTTCGGTTCGGTTCGGTTGTGGTCGGGTTTCTTTCACCTGTGCGACCGCGAGCAATAAATAACCGGCGGCTTAGCAGAGTTTACTGCCGCCGCACATCTTCGCCTGATCCCAATAACGCCCGGCTCAGAAGGGCCAATAATGCGAGGAAAAGCAATCCTTCAGCTAACTAGCCAGGCTGCAGCCGGCTGGGCAGGGCAGGGCAGGGCAGGGCGGGCAAGTACTATTAGAGGGGGGGACCCTGATTAACCCTTGAAGCGAAATCTTTCTCAAGCTCAGTTTTGCCGACTCAAATAGTCGAGCTTCCTCCAATCTCTGGAGCTACTTTACTAAAATATACAACAAGATCTTAATCTGGCCAGTGCACAGTGGTCCAGATAGTGTCTAAACCGCGCCAAAAATCGATATTTCAAGTTCCACAATATTTTCTTACATAATTTTTTTCTACGAGAGCCAAGCGACCGCAATGATCAGGTCTCCAACACACTTAAACACTAAACTTCAGCTAGCCATTGATCATCGATTGGTCAGTTTCCAATTGGAAAGAAAAGTCGGATATATTGCAAGTGTAAAAAGAAGCTAGCAAACTGACAAACTCTCTGCGTCCGAGCTATTTTCTTCTAAGCCTGTTTAAGGGCCTGCCAAGAGAATAGAATGACAAATCGTAAATCGTATCGATGCACAGTGGTCCAGATAGTGCCTAAACCGCGCCAAAAATCGATATTTCAAGTTCCACAATATTTTCTTACATAATTTTTTTCCACGAGAGCCAAGCGACCGCAATGATCAGGTCTCCAACACACTTAAACACTAAACTTCAGCTAGCCATTGATCATCGATTGGTCAGTCTCCAATTGGAAAGAAAAGTCGGATATATTGCAAGTGTAAAAAGAAGCTAGCAAACTGACAAACTCTCTGCGTCCGAGCTATTTTCTTCTAAGCCTGCTTAAGGGCCTGCCAAGAGAATAGAATGACAAATCGTATATCGTATCGATGCACAGTGGTCCAGATAGTGCCTAAATCGCGCCAAAAATCGATATTTCAAGTTCCACAATATTTTCTTACATAATTTTTTTCTACAAGGGGAATGTCCAAAGCATTCGAAATCACTTTTGTTTGGCCAATTCCTTGCAGCATCACTCCTACAGAAATAGTGAAAGTTAGCACTCGGAAATCGGTACTGTGCATTTTCCATACATAAGATTTGTTTTAGAGTTATAAAAAAAGTCCCATCGAGTTCCGCCTTCTGACTTACATTTTCTGAAAACTAAAAGTACATACTTGAAGGCTACAATAATAAGAATTGCACATGCTTGCACATTTTTGATTGGTGGTCAGTAAAAGGGCAGAGTTACATAGTATGATTTTAAAAGAAATCTGGGATCAACCAGCTTAGAACTATGTTCAACTATCTTTCATTTGTCTGAGAATTTGTTCAATAATACGAAGGGTACTCCTCGAATTGTCCTTACTTTTATTATTCCAGTCCAATTGATGTAAGTAATCATACAGAAAACAGCCTATGAAGAAGTTTCTATTTATGGGGCGATTTCGAGGCTCGCTGGACCACTGTCCAGTGGATCCAGGAAGAATATGTTGTCGGCTTGATGCCATAGAAACTAGCATTTATTTGTACCGGTGTCGGCAGTTAAAATGGACGGTACCGATTTATCACTCTACCAGCCGTAATTCAAAGAAGCACGAACGCGTGGCCGTATAAATGTATCAGCTCGAATTAATTTATATCGCTTGGGGATTAATTAGCGGCGAATCCGGGAAAGTCAATGCTTGTGAAGCTAAAGCGTTAAATGATTTACCAAATCTGGCTTGCCTCCCCAATTTTATTTCCACTTCCGCGAGTAATTAAATTATTACTGTGCCGGTACATACATATAACACATATAATATATATTTATTTGGAGAATGCCTTGGTAAAATTGCACTGGTCGTATTGGTGCGGTGTCAAGAAACTTTGCTAATAAATTTGACGGACAGACTGTGTGTGTGTGCGTGGGAGGCGTAGGAACTAAAGTGGAAAGGGTGAGAGTATCGATTGGTGGGGAATTTGTTTGAAGAATATATTAGAATAGGATTGTTGGTCGTCGACGAAAAGATGAGCTGATAGGAAGTGCGTGTTGGTGGGTTGATTGGTTCGGTGAGGGACTCGATCCTCGCCTCACGCGGATCTCGCAGGGCTACCTGTCTAATAACTGGTTAAATTCCGGTAGTTGCTATCCTTGCGAGAACGGTAGCCTCTAATCTTGGGCTAATTTCAGGTTGCTCCGGCCGAATCTGGGCCAACATTGGAATTATTCGGTAATTCTAATGGATCGGAATGTTGCAAGTTCGTCCCTTAGCTGGCTGGCTAACTGGCTTTGCAGTTTTTACCCTCCCTACCTGCCTTCAGTGCCGCTCGATTCAACTGGCGATTCCCTCCTGATTATCCGCGGATCCGCATTGTTCATGTGAGGATTTCCAATGAGGCGGCGCGGCGGGCGCGGCATCCTCGGCAATAACACTCCTAACTAAATCGCTATGATTATCCAACAGCAATTCAGCCGTCTGGCGAGCGACACTACTTCTTTACTTTCGGAGAAATCTAGCTCTATTTTCCAGCTTTGGCAAGCTCATTAGAGATATTCCGCGCAGGCCGGTGCTCCGAGATGGACAGAGCAAATCACACAGTAATTAAACGCAATAGCAGCATGCAGTCTAGCTGAAATTCGAGGTTAAAGCGCTCTGTTACATTAAATTTCATCCGCAAGGGACAAGTGCGCGCGAAACAGAGCCCTGAAAATGTATTACCGTTCTCTCCAGTCTGCCAGTTTGATATACCTTTCCTGATGGTCAGGTTGAAAGGTGAACCAGCCACCTAATTCCACGCTAATTTCCCCCTGCACTATTACTTCCTTCCTTAACTCTATAAAACAATTTGAAGGCGCGCTCAGGCGGCCCGCGCTGCCTACGGGAAATAACAACGTATCCTACCTGCAATAGATATCTAGTATACATAATACATGTCTATGTATTTTTATACGTCGTTTCTAAAGGTGCTTCTTCAAGATGCGAGTAAAACTGCTTGCATCAAACGTCTTGCTTTTACAAGTGCCACTCATAAAATGCCATTGCTTCAAAAAGTGTACAGGGTGATTCACTTGCCTTTGAATCAGAACTTTCCTAGCCCACTTTTACTAGATATCCATTTAATTATACTATATATACTCTCTTTAACAATAGACTGTGTTAAATTATGTAGTCTTTTGGAGCGAATATTTTACCAAGTTGTAGCATCGACTTCTTTTTCTTTCCAATGGGTAGCGACGAAAGGAGAAAATATTTTATTCTATTATACTTATAGGGGAATATTATATATAACTGGCTTCTGTAGGGTGAAATGTCATGTGCGAGTTAACATAACCCAAACATGTAAAAGTATAAACGCAGAAAATGCAGACAAATGTTGAGAAACATTTGAGTATAATTTAAATGTCTAGATTATTTATAATGATTTTATATGGAACAGTGTATGCTCGACAGTGGTGATTGAAAGGCAAGTGATTCAGTTGCCTTTGAATCAGAACTCTCCTAGCACACTTTTAATAGAAAATGCAGACAAATGTTGAGAAACATTTGAGTATAATTGAAATGTCTAGATTATTTATAATGATTTTCTATGGAAGAGTGTATGCTCGACAGTGGTGATTGAAAGGCAAGTGACTCACCCTGTACATAAGTAGGACACATAGAATACGTAGAAGAATGTTGGACTCCTCTGCTGATCGCACGCGTAAACTCTCCACATCCTCCATATCGTATTATGTAGTTTGTTCGCGAAAGTGATCCGCTCAATTCTCCACTAGCGATGGCTTGGGCAAATACTCGCTTGGCCGAACCTAGCCAAGGCTCTGCTAAATAGCGCGGCTGGCCCCGTTAAACCGATTTGATAGCAGGTCGTTAGCAGTGCTACGCTCGAGAGAGTGACCATAAAAAAGAAAAGTCCTGAGAATGCGGAGTACTCGGAATGGTTAACGCGCGCTCGGCCACCGTCGCGACACCGCCCGAAAATGCCACAACGTATTACATATCAAGTTACCACAGTCTCGAGCACTTACACTCTATTTAGCTCTGCCGCCATCCTCGACCAACGATAACGCCTATCCACCCAAACATCATTACCAGTATCAGCTCGATAGTCGTCTTCCACAATTGCTCCCTTCAAAAGCGATAATTGTATAGAATCTATAGGTACAGCATCCGACAAAATAGTTGTCAAAATCTAGAAAATGTTCGCTGAATAAAAAGTGCAATTTTGTACTATGCGCCCCTGTTATACATGACTTTGTAAAAGCCCCTTTTTAGGGGAGAAGGCTTTCTCTCGCAACCTCCTGAAAAAATCTTGCACATCGTGTGTATATGCTACCAAACTTAATTTTTTGTCTGGTGGCTGTTTTGCAGATTGTGACAACTATTTTGTCGGATGCTGTACATGGTCTATAGCTAGAGTTGGATTGATGGCTAGATAGGAATGCTATGGCAAATTCCGCCCGATGTCCGATCAGTATGACATAGGCCAGTAAAGTATTATGAATATTCAAACGGTTGGCTGGCTGGCTGGCAGGCTGGCTGGCTAGCTGGCTGGCTCGCTGGCTGGCTGGCTCGCTGGCTCGCTGGCTGGCATGGCCGCTATGGTTCGAATCCATTATTCATCCGTGCGGTGACGGTGGCCGGGCGCGTTTTCCGCCGGCCGCGATCCAACCATCCACCAATGCACCAAAGACTCAATGAAAATAGCCTTTGCAAGCGCAACCAGGGGCAAGAGAAAGCATACTTGCTGGACTGCTGCTTCTCAATGTCTTCCTGCTTTTTTTGCATGCCTCTGGCCGCCACCGCCGCCGCCGCCGCCGCAACCACCGCCACCGCCACCGCCAACACCACCACAACCGTTATCGCTCCACTCTCCTTCGCCCACTTCCACGTCTGCCTCTGCCACAACCTTCTTTCAGCCCCCAATTTCATCCTTCTCCTTGTTCTTGCCGAGATCGGGATCCACGTGCTCTTATTCGAAGGCCCCAGGAATGCACTCGCCTTCCCCCTAATAATCGCTTCAGCAGAACCGGCTAAGAGTGGTCCGCTTACGCAACTTGAGGCCCTCCCTGCTCCTCCCTCTTTAGATTTTTCAAATTCTCCCCGATTCTCGCCAGTCAAGTTGTCCCAATTCTTCATGGCTCGCTACACCTAAATACATACCTATCAAAGAGTGTAAAGTATGTAGAGTATGTAATACGAGAATGCAAGATATTATCATTTGATCGAAATAAGAAAATACTGGCGAACTCTCATACAGGGATGGCCAAGCATGAATAATATAAGGTCATGATTAATAATAATCGCGGAGAATAATTCGTGATTATTTGTAAATTACAAATAATCACAGATTTTTCTCCACGATTACAAATAATCGCGGATTTTTCTCCACGATTACAAATAATCACGAATTTTTCTTTACGATTATTAGTAATCATGACCTTCTATTATTGATACTTGCTCATCCCTGCTCTCATTTCCGCCTCGGTGGTTCATTTTGAGAGACATCGTGACATGAGCGATAGAATGAGAGAAGCTAATAATTCGGATGGTAATTAGGGAGGAAGGAGCCAATGTTCTAACGATAGAATCGTTTGAAATATATGTATATTCTACCACGGAGAATCCCACCCAGCTGGCCCAATCACTCAGACACTGCCATTCTTTCTAGATAAGTTAACCTCAGCTTCGCCAAGCCCTATCCGGATCACTAAGAAACCTAGAGACAAGTTATAGTTTCAATGCAGAACTAAGTGATTGCTAAGTAAGTGTTTGGCTTTGTTCTAGGTAAGTTGTGACCGGAGAATCCCAGTGAACTTTTGGATAGTCTTTCACCGGTAGAATTCAGGATGACGTTCCGATGCATGCCGGCCTTTCAGACTCTAGGAGCCGGCGACTGCGCTGCATCCTGGGTGAGTCTTCATCTCTCCTCAATCTCGGCCTCTATCTCTATGTCTCTCTCCCTATACATGCATATATACATAATATATTATATAGATACTATAATATACATAGTAAACACCTTGCGCCTTTCCCAATTGAACGCCACTCACAAAGATTCAACAGTTCTGCTACTTGGACTCTGCTAATTTGCGCACTATCATTCTGACACGTTCTGAACTTGTACGTAACACTCGGCCCATTCCGCTCGCTCCCCAAAATTCTAGATGGACACTTGGAGAGCGAGGAATGTACTCGTATATACTTACATACATACTTATTTTATCCCAATTCAACGCCACTCACAAAGATTCCACAGTTCTGCTACTTGGACTCTGCTAATTTGCGCACTATCATTCTGACACGTTCTGAACTCGTACGTAACACTCGGCCCATTCCGCTCGCTCCCCAAAATTCTAGAGGGACACTTGGAGAGCGAGGAAGGCACTCGTATATACTTACATACATACTTACTTTATTCCAATCCGAAGCGCGTACAGCATCCGACAAAATAGTTGTTACAATCTAGAAAACGATTGGCGAACACAAAGTAAAATATGGTGTTATGTACACCCGGTACGCGTGACTTTTTAAAAGCCCCTTTTAAGGGAGGAGGCCTTCTGTCGCAAGCCCCTAAAAAAGCTCGCATATCCTGTGCACATGCTACCAAACTTCATTTTTTGTCTTGTGGCAGTTTTGCAAATTCTGACAAGTATTTTGTCGGATGCTGTACATTGAGGAAAAGCGAAGCGAGAGAAACTTACTACAAAATAAATGCGTACTACTATCTAGTAGAATATACATATCCGTCCAAAAACATTAAAATGTAAAAAAAGTGCGCCAAGTAGTTTGATTTCCCGACAAAATTGGAATATAATAAAAAAGATAATAGATATCATACAAGAAAGCCAAGTTTTCATTTAAAGATACCTTGATTTAACTCGCATTAGCAACGAACAATAAATTAACAATAAATTAGCGATTAAAAATAAAAAAAACTTGGCGTGTGCGTGCCTCGCACTGCGAGGTAAAAAGATAATGAGAAACTGATTTAAACCTAACACTCACTTTACCACAATTTAATTTCTTTACAACTTTTTTAGGAATATTACCGGTGCGAGTGCCTCGAATGAAGTGCGCAAACGCCAAGTTTTTTTTATTTTTAATCGCTAATTTATTGTTAATTTATTGTTCGTTGCTAATGCGAGTTAAATCAAGGTATCTTTAAATGAAAACTTGGCTTTCTTGTATGATATCTATTATCTTTTTTATTATATTCCAATTTTGTCGGGAAATCAAACTACTTGGCGCACTTTTTTTACATTTTAATGTTTTTGGACGGATTTTATGTCTTTTTGTTAGTTAACCGTTAGCAATAATAAAATTCATTTGAAGGCCTTTATTGTATACTTTAAAGAATGATTACAGTTTTTTATTTAATTATTTTCAACAAAATGGCAGAGTTAGAGCTCGTCAGCAAGTGAAAGCGTGTTTGTGTTCTACGGCCAGAAACGTTTCTCTAATTTTCAATCTGGAGTAATAAAACAGACAGTATTCAATTCTATATACGCTTAACTCGAAAAGTACGTAGCAAAAATAAATTAAAAAATATTGCTTTTTGTTAGAACGACGTACAATAGAAATAAATTGTCTCTTAAAATTTCACATAATATTCTATCGAAAACAGAAACTTTCTCTTATGTGCGTCATTCTAACAAAAAGCAATATTTTTTAATTCTGATAGGTACTTTTCGAGTTAAGCTTACGCAGAATACAAGATTAAACAATGTTTATTTTCTTGCTCCAGATTAGAGAAGAAATCTTTTCGACGGCAAAACACTACACAGCTTTACTTGACGTGCTGTAGCTCCGCCAATTTATAGAAAATGATACAATGAAGGCCTTTAAGCAAATTTTACATAGCATTTACTGTGTTGTCTTCAAAAACTCTATTCTCTAAACTATTTTCTCAGGTGCTGGGGTGGCATTATTTCATAACAGTTTACATGTTATATTGAATGAGCTATCCTCATACACTATCTAATTTTAGTGTATTCTGTTTCTCGAATGCATAACTCAAGATGGTACAATCTTTAGTATTAAAATTTACTAACAATAAGTACTTATTTCACTATAAAATTTATGTACTTTGATTACATCATCTTAACTCTTTAACTGATACATTTCTTAGACACTTCACAGTCAGGAACACTAAAATTAAAAAGCCCATGGAGATGTTGCCTGCCAAATATAATTTGTAAAGTGTTAACATACAACAATTCAGGTTCAAATCAGCAGTGATACATTACCAACAGCTAGGATACATTTAAATTTCAGATTAGATAAGTTATAGCTGCATAAGCACTCTAACGTTGATACATCTTGATTGGCAAATGCATAGCTCAAATAGTGCACAATCAAAAGTGATGAAATTTGCTAAACAAATACTAATTATCAATTGATAATATATTCCTAAATGACGTATGACTGGTAATTATTACTGGATTATGTCATTTTAGGAAAAATGTTCCTTGAGCAACAAACTTGACAGTCACAACTAAATTAGATTGCGTATGAGCATATCATTTAGTTCATATTTTAATTGTGAAGGATTGGCTCAAACAATGATTTAGATTTTGTTAGCAATATACCCAGCTCATACACAATCTAGTTTCGTTTGGTGTATCTTGACTGTCAAGTGCCTTGCTGATGCAGCAAACACGTAAACTCCTGAAATTAGTTTGAGCAAGCACTGATTACCAATAACAAGCATTCCCTTAAATTATAAATAACTGCTCATATTGCTTAAAAGATTGATATACTACACTCTTGACAATTTTAAATATTGGTAATCAACACTTGTTTACCAAAACAAGGACTTGCAAGTGGCACACTTAACACTTTCAACATTCCATAATTCTTAATAATGACAAGGTCACAGGGACAAGGGCAAGGACACTAGACTCTTTTATTAACTAAATAAAGCATGGAATCTGGAATAAAATGATCAAATCGGACTGTGTCATATAACCATTACTGCACATAACCAACCATGGCATAACCGGCTTAACCAAAGTGTCGGTATGACACAGATTACAGATTAGAGATCGGTAACGTAAACGCGACATTTCGCCGTGGTGCCAACTGGTGTGAAAAAAGTGAAAGTCACATTTTTAGGAATTGCTGAAACTTCTGAACATAATCCGCCTCGCCTTTTCGACGAGTAAAATAAGGAGGAGAATTCATATCTCCTGAATTACTGAACCGATTCGCTTGATTCTTGGCCCATTCGATTCAGAAAAATCGGAAAAAAAATACAAAATTGAGAAATAAATTCTTGGAGCTATAACTTTCTCATAAATCGAGGTGAAAGTTTTCTAGCAGACGACAACCGCACCACTTCGGGATAAGTATACTCGGTAGTCTCGCGCTGTCCTATATATACTGCGCCGTCCTATATATACTACTACTTGGCGCGAGACTCTACCGAGTCTCCTGATTCAGTGCATATCCTTTGAGGAGAGGATGCATGTTTGGCTCTCGAGAAAAAGGATTGTTGGTCTGAAAAATATATGCGGCTCCTGAGATGCGTCTTGCATGCAGTTTCCAGTCCGAAGAGGTTAATCAAGGAGTTTGCCAATCTTTTGCAACTTGTGGTCAAGTTTAGCGGACATCTGATATGCTATTCGAGTGGTGGAATGGAGATAGTGGCTTATTCGAAAGAGCCAACGAAACTAATTATTATAATATGCGTCGGAACTGGAAGAAGCAGCAAGCTTATCTCGTTGTCAGTGATAAGATGTATGCACTTGGATAGAAAGATGAAAGGAGAAGTACAATAGTAGGCAGCGATTTATGTTAGCAGAGGAAAGAGAGCTTCGGTCCGGCCTGGCCTGGCCTGGCCCGGCCCGGCCCGGCCCGGCAACAAGCAATTTATGTTGCCTGCTCGTTCCGTCGCGGACGCCCTCAAACGAAACCTCTCGCGCTCGTCGCCATTTCAATTCATCTCTTTCCCCCTCTCATTTATTATGCTTGTTACTACTTTTCACCTTTCGTCCCTTCCTCCAGCGGACCCTCACATTCCTACCATTTCCCTCACTTTATAATGGAGAGATTATTCCGTTTCTACGCGTGTCACTATTGTATGCTATGGTGTATCTAGGAAGGTTCGTCTTCTTGATAGTCGGATGGATATGAAGATGATAAGTTTGCGTCGCACCAAGCAGATGAGCATCAAGATGCAGAAAATGATAGCGGAGCACTCTTCCTGGATTCTCTTGAAGCCAGGCTGGCTAATAATTATTTTCTAGAAACTAGCGCACGGTATAAAGAAGCATTGGGCAAAGATAGCCGAGGGCCAGTTGGAAAGGAAAAGTCCCCGACTATCCAGGGGCCCGTTCTTTGCTTGGCAGGGAGTTGTTGCGCCTTCAGCGAATCGTGTGCATTGCAATGTGCACCTTGCAATTACACGCAAACCTGGATCCACCCACTCGTTCGAACTCGACTCGCTGCGCTGCGCTGTGCTGCGCTTTGCTGCGCTGCGCTGGTCTTCTCCACTCTCGGTGGAGCTACCGCGCCCCACTTCATGTCATCCTCTCTTTTTTCTTTCTCCTGGCTAATCTCCATAAGCAGCCTCCTACTGATTCAATGCATCTTTATTGCTCTATTGTCATCCTTGCGGCGAATTGCTCATGCTCGCGCTTATGCGCTCACGCTCTCACGGCCATTAGATAAGAGCAAGTGGCGCGCCGCGCCGTCCAGTTGTATCGCACACTCTATGCCCTCCCAAGCATACATACATACAGGGTGATTCACTTGCCTTTGAATCAGAACTCTCCTAGCCCACTTTTACTAGACATCTATTTAATTATATTATATATTCTCTGTTTAACAATAGACTCTATTAAATTATGTAGCCTGTTGGAGCGAATATTTGACCAAGTTTTAGCATCGACTTCCTTCGAATCGCTAGCAACGTAAGGAGACAATATTTTATTATATTATATTTATAGAGGAATATTATATATAACTGGCTTCTGCAGGGTGTAATTTCATGTGCGAGTTAACACAACTGTGCCTTTACTTGCCTTTGAATCAGAACTCTGCTAACCCACTTTTACTAGACATCTATTTAATTATATTATACTATATTCTCTGTTTAACAATAGACTCTATTAAATTATGTAGCCTGTTGGAGCGAATATTTGACCAAGTTTTAGCATCGACTTCCTTCGAATGGCTAGCAACGTAAAGAGACAATATTTTATTATATTATATTTATAGGGGAATATTATATATAACTGGCTTCTGCAGAGTGAAATTTCATGTGCGAGTTAGCATAACTCAAACATGTAATAGTCTAAATGCATAAAATGCTGACGAATACTGAGAAACATTTGAGTATAATTGAAATGTCTAGGTTATTTTCAATGATTTTCTATGGAACAGTGTATGCTCGACAGTGGTGATTCAAAGGCAACTGACTCACCCTGTACATGTAAGTACATGTACTTAAATGCGTACCTCTCTCGTGGAGGGAACTAGTAGGCATTTCACCGGCATTTCACCGCCATTTCACCAGCATTTACCTCCTTTTTCTCTCCGCTAATGCCACTTTGGTGCAACTATAATTAGCCTGCTACGCCCTTTAGACCGCCCTCAAAGCTCTCTCAAATCCAGACACAATTTCCCTTATGATTTCCTACTGAAAGATATTGTTGCATATTATCCAAGTTGCGATCTTCTTCGACTTTAATCAAGTTATTGAAATGTCCATTGACCAGCAAGTGTTTATAAGAGGTTCGCGGGAATTTTCTCATTGGGCCCCTGTTGCAAGTTGCAACAGCATCTTGATAACGCGGCGGCCTTCTTTGTCTTTCTTGGTCCACTAAGTCTCATTATAAGTCTATCAATAGGGAAACGGTCCGTCAGTCTAGTATTAGATTAGATTAGAGTATAGGAAGGAAGGATTGGAAGGAAGAAGTGGCGAGAGAGAAGTTGCCAGCGCAGCGGTGGAGTAGAGCTCGACCGAGCGACCGTCCAACCGTCCAAAGGCTAAGGATAGAGGGAAAGGGTAGAACGGCCATCGGGTGGAAGAGAAGGAGGGAAGGAGGGGGGGAAAGGATATACATCCTGCGCGTGCCTCCCGGCAATGTGTTGGAAATGCTTGGCGTGCACTCGCGTGCCGGTGCCCGTGCCCGTGCCCGTGCTCGTGCTCGTGCCCGTGCCCAAGCAGATTCTCGCCTCTTGGCTCACTCGTTGCTCGCTTCACGGTCAGAGGTCATCATCGAGCACGAGCCACCACCCTGGGTTCTCAACCTTACATCCACCGCGTCAATTTATGCCTCCTCGACCTTTCTACCGAATTCTCGGCCCACTATCTGTGCCCTCCCACCGGATAACTTCTCCGCGGCAATCCTTCCAATCCTAGGAGTACCTACTACTATACTCTATCTAGTCTAAGTGTACATAGTGCATGCAGCATGCAACCCTAACAACATAACCTATGTACATACACGCGTTGCTTTCCCGTTCAGTTTCATTGACCTCGTAATTCCTCTAATTATATCATACAGCAATAATATGTGTTATTGGAATCTAGTCGACAGTAAACGCACAGCAGATCAGCTTTCACACTGAAAGGAATGCCCAATTGAATTTGTTAAATACACGCCCATGTCGAATGACGAGCAAATATTTCATTATCCGATTTATTTACATTGAAACTGTAATCCACCCCTATAGCCGATATCGACTCGAGCCAGTATTCCGCGCAATACACGAGAAACCGCCGACAAACTCCACCATCATCCAACCCTCCCGACTTTCATATCCTAATATCTAAGTAAATATAATGCATACATCTAGAAGAACACTTGTCTCTTTTATTTAGTAGACATACTGCTTTAATAAGTGACACTGCATTAAGGGGACGGTTGTTTCTTGACTTGATTACTGGATTGAAAGTAACTGTGACACCGTAGCTCCGCGGGGCATACGAGCTCGACCAAGTTTTGCCAAAACTCTAAAAACTCTATCGCATCGTCGCGGAACGGAATGCGCAATGGCCAAAATTGTGCCACTTTATACTTTCTTTGTGGGTACTACGCCTTTTTACCGGTAACTAGGTAGCACATAAGCACATACGTAGTTACCTACCAATCTATATCCGTGGGAAAGCGAAGATTATAGAAAGTTGATCAAGCCAAAGGAATTCCGAGTCCAAATCTTCCAAGGTCATGCCAGCATGCTAAGTTACAACGTCATTGCACGCAAAGTAAAGAAGGCACGAGTATCCTGGGAAATCTTTACCAACGAAATCTAGGATAGATAGATCAACTAGAGCTATTACTAGAGTAGAGCTATAAATGAGATGCGCGGGTAAGTGCAGTTTCCTGGTATGGCTACAGCGAATGAGCAAACTCGTGCTACTTGATGGCAAAAGTCGGTAAGCAAGGTGTCTGCGAAGCAAAGCAGGTTTCTACTTGGGTAACAGGCCTGGTACACGCTCACCGCGCTAGATGGTTCCAGCACTCGCCTCTGTTAACAGCCGATGCATCAATCAAAATCGATCGACCTTTCCTTTCTCCTTTCCAAATTCTAACTTTTAAGAAAGATACAGATGTCCATCTACGTATTCCATACCTACATAAACCTATAAATTTATAGATAGCCGATTGCACATGTGTGTCCATCTATTTGCATACATTCTAGATATGCGTATCTAGAATTATAGTACCGCTACGAGATTTGGAGGGTATCTGGTCTAGTGTCGTGGACGCCTCCGTCTCTGCGTCTGCCACCATCACTCTCCGCTAAACACCGTATCACCCATCGCCACTAACGCTATACTATTGGCCCTGCTATCTTTCGGATACACTGTTCGAGTCGATTGTTACTTCGCGACGATCTAAAACCGTCAAGATTACTCTGATCCCAATTTCTATCTGATAGCAAACTTGGAGTCGACGCTAGTGTCGATGAATCCTGTCCTATCCTGTCCTTTCTTTCTAGCGGCTGCCTGCCTCTCGCTTGAACCACTGACAAGCATGGGTTAGGCCAGAGTTGAATCAGCTGATAATTGGATTCTGTCTCACGGAATTCACTGCCAATTCTCGATGGTATGTCGTTACCGATTCATGGCTCAAGATTCCTAGCTTGATGTTGGATCGTTGGCAAAACTCGCTCGTGTTCGGCAAGTCCACGAGGGTACTCTTTTCAGCGTTATCCTGATGCTCGATAGCATCGGCCATCGATGACGGCACACATACAGCTAGATCGGAATGAAGAATTTTTCATTAGGAGCCCAGCCGAGTAGAGCGATTAAATCTTGTTGAGTAATTATGAGCTCTGCAGTACTTAGGCAGCACCGAGCCGGTGCCGCCGCCAAGGCGACTTTCGAGAAGCAGGTTTCATCTCGAGCCTCCCCACCCTTCGCCACTATCCACTCTTCAACCTACTCTCACAATTTCAGTCAAACCAGTCATTTTCGAAAGCCCACCTTTTCCCATCCAGAGAGTACAAGTTACTTTACATTTTCTCCCCTCTTTAATCCAACGAATCCTATCAACTTACCAATTTCATCAACTATCAGCAATTCTGACAATATTACAAATTGGCGTGACTTTCACTAATCGTTATTTCATCTCCCAATTGATTAGATTGGCGCGCTTATACAGCTCAACTTTAAGGAGGCTTCACTAATAGTAAGAGGAAAGAATGGGAAATCGTGGAAAGAACCTTGTTGGTACCGGCAATCAACAAGTGTTGATTGCTCCAATTCTTGTGATCCTCTATTATACAACAGCAGAGCTCTACGAGAATTATTAATAGAGTTTCAAGCATCGTCATTCAAGATTTACAAGGCCCTACCTCCCTCTTTTTCTTATCTTCAAAATAATCCATAATATACATATCTAAAACCTCACTTAATCCATCATCTTCAAGTATTAAGAATTTTTGGACGCGTTAAATATTCGTATTTCAAATGCGCAGCATAGTATATCACGGAGCAATTGTAGAAGATATGCCGTATTATACAAGAATATGCTAGTCAGTACTAGTCATTGCACTCGCATCCCATAGATCGCCAGTTGAGAGCGTAAAAGTGAGCAGCCATGGAATCGAAACTCGGTGATCAGTGATCTCAAACGAATTAGGCCAGATTCCACGTCCCAACTGACATCGCAAAAGTAGTCTTTGAAAAGAACGGCTGACTATTTGCAGCTCCTACCCACTGAGACGATTAGAAAGTCCGTCAATCTGCTCGGCACTCAAAAATCTCTCTCATGCATTAATCATATCGTTCCCATCGATCCTTCACTATATTCGCTTTCAATGTTAAACACTGCGCGCGATTAATGAATTACAGGCTCTCTCTCTCTCAATCTCTGTCTCTCTCTCATGATTCTAGGATCTCGGGTAATCCTCGCGTGAACATAACCTGACATATTCTGCTGACAGCTTGTTAAAAGGACCGATCCTGGGTTAGGAAGATGCCAATGTATTTTGCTAGGAATCCCGAGGCTCTACGAGACTTGGCTGTCGGATGGACTGGCAATGTAGCTTTGAAATTAAAAGCCGCAACTCAAGCGGGATTCGCACGGAGTTCCTCCAATCGTGTAATTTGTCCCTTCCTCGTGGTGGGCAGAGTCACCTGGTGCTGTCATCTTTCCCTTTTCTCTTCGCTTATGCATGCTTAATTCTCTACGATTAGGCATCTACGTGCGGGCTTTGTACTCTCTCGTCCCTTTCCATCTCGACTACTTTCTATCCTGGATTCACCCCTCCATCGACAATAACTGTCCTCCTGCTAAATGCCGTCCTAAACCTATACATTAATGTCTTCCTTCCTTCCTTCCTCTGATGCCAAAGATAACAGAGAGCATTGTACATCCGAAGAAATGGTCACAAACTGCTCACCTTGGTTGATGATGGTCTTGCACGAGTGCACCACCAATTAGCCATTATCAATCTTTCGTACCTTCATCCTTGGCGCGCGTACGCACAAGCAGATGAGAAGGAAATGAGGTGAGGCGAGATGATGCGGGGTGAGAGAGAAAGAGAGGTTAGGGAAAGAGGAAAGAAACAGTCACGGAGTCAGGGTAAGGGAACCGCACGCACGCACGCACGCACGCACGCACGCTTTATCAACGAAGGCAAAACGTGCGTTGGTCAGTAGGGCGTTGACCCGATCTAAAGCGGTGGCATGTTCTCGCTAGTAAATTCTCCCCTCCCTCTTCTTCAGTCCTCAATTTTCAGAAAGGCCTCACCTTTGTTTCCGATCCCACTTGTTTAACTTAATTAATAGACCTGTACAGATTTGTTTAGTTGGAACTTGGCCAGACATCGCTCGGGACAATATCCAGCTACGTATGTACATGTTGCGTAAGACAAGTAACTCGTGTTACTTGGTACTATTCACTTTCGATGCATTGGTGAATTGGAGCGTGACGAAACGCGCGGCCACTTCTTTTGCACCTCGTTCGGCTAATTCCTTCTTACCGCATATTTCGTCTCTGATTCCTTTAACAATACTGCACTCTAGACTCATCTCGCACTTTCCTCACAGTGCAATTCCTTTTCCTTCAAGACTTGCATTACTATCGCTCCGCGACTATACTCACACTGATTGTAATCCGGACCACCTTATACAAGATTGACTAACGCCGTTAATGGCACATTTACTTACTTACTTGATATCATGAAAAAGCCATGCCGAAAAACTGTTTGCAGTTCCTTTGCTGATCTCTCAGCGTTGCAATTTTCTCGTTGGCCCGCCGAAACTATCTTTGGTCCAACTGACATGCTTGCTCCATCGATAGACAGCCAAGCGAGTGTCAGAGGAGGAGGGCATGGCAGGGCAAGGCAGGGGAGGTGGGCGAGGAGGTTAGAGTGAAAGAGGATAGAACCGAAATGCAAATGGGGTGAGCTGAGCGGTCGGATTAATATAGGGCGTAGTGCTAGATAGGCAGATATATGTAGTCCACAGGCGGAAAAGTGCGGCGCTGCGCACAGTGGGCTCAAATGCTAAAAACATTGCCACTAAATGGTACTTTATCCTAACAAAAACGTATTTATCGGTGTTCTCTAGATAATTTATCATATAAGTTGTATGATTTTGATGTGTTTTCATTTTGATATTGTAGGATATGTAAATATTTAGAAGATTAAAAACACGCGATCGCCCATGCGTCGGGGCACTTCTGTTATAATCAACCGTCGCGACGCGTACCGAGCGCGAAGGAGGTAAAAGAAATCGGTCGACTAGCGTTTTTCAGGCATTTTTAAGCGACGAGACTGATCAGGGGTCAGTTGCCGCAAGACGAGCGAACGATAAAGAGCTGTGTATCAGAGAGACGTAATAAAGAGTATCATTATTATTAAAAAAAAAAACACCTTTTAAAAACCCTACAATATTATTACTTTAGTCTCTAACCTATGCTCTACCATATAACGGCATACCGTATGATGTATAAAATGGATGATTGTTTCTCTCGAAAACCTCACCGGATTTCATATATCAGACATAGGTCGAAATATTCGTCGAACGTTCTACTTTAACGCCCTGAAATCAGTTGGTTCGTTTTTTGGCAATTTTAGAAGTGGCAGCGCCATTCGCAAAATGAAAGCACAACATCAAAGTCATACAACTTACATGATAAATTATCCAGAGAACACCGATAAATATGTTTTTGTTACGATAAAATACAATTTAGTTTCAATGTCCGCGTTTTCAGCATTTGAGTCGACTGTGCGGCGCGGCGCTCGCGACACAAGCCTTGATCGTGAAACTGCGAGTAAGTCAGCTTCGAACCAAGTCGTGTGGAGGCTAGAATCTCCGAAGAACCGAGTACATACCTCTCTCTTCCTCAAATGAATCGGACACAAGGCACGCTGCTCTCCTCCTCCTTCCCAGAACATATCATACATACGATTGAGTGAGTCTCTTTCGCATACTTGTATTCAATTGAGAAACTTATCGAATCCTTGTCGGCCTACTTTCGTCGCCAGTTTGAGCAACATTTCCAACCAAGCAGCCGAAATTCACAGGTTGAAAGAATTGTTACCATTGCGAAAGTAACACTCTCATTTCGCATGAAACCTTTCAGTTACAAAGATTGGAGAAGTTACGATTAAGTAAAAGCTTTTCCGGTTCAAGTAAACTTAAGGAGAAGAAGGAGACCTGCAAAAGTTGAGTGCGCTTGGTCTCTTTCGAAAAGGAGGAAAGAAAGGAAATGCTTGAGAAAAGAATTCTTGCTTTGGCTTGGGTCGACCTAATTTGCACCGATAAAGTGAACGTTCTTGATACCCGCATTTTAACGGGAACGTGATAATAAGAAATGAAACGGATTATGATGACACTGAAAATCCATAGCTTAGCACGTAATACTACATGCATATTGTATACATGTATGCTTTTATACTATACATATGCATATTGTACTAATAAATTCTATGTAGAGTCGCGACGCGGAAGACCGGATTCTAATAACAAGTTTAAGAATTCGCATTGGTCGCGTGGCTGGCGATCGGAAAGAGAGCAGGAATGGTTAGGGCAATCTCAACTTCTCGTCAAGTTTCTTAGATCGATGCCGATGCCAACTTGGCGAGAACGCTACGCCGGGAAAATCGCTCTTGCAATTTCTAGCTGCTTTCCGATCTCCCTCGCCCCAACTAACTTATCTATCCCACTCGCCATTCACGAGCACCGCCTTCCCCTTCGCCGTCGCCGCCACCGCCACCCTCCACACACACACACATACATTTTTTCATCGGCTTGTGGCGGCGGGAAGGGCGAGCGGGGCGGGGAGCCCCGACAGAGCGGGAAGAGTTGCGAAAGAATAGAACTATTAGTATGTCGAGTAGACTGATCGAGGTTCTCTGAGATGAGGTGGGCAAGAGTGGTTTGTATGTGTAGAGGACTGTGTCCTATGAATTGAAAATGAAATGCGTTCAGCGATTAATTAATTTAGGATGCCGGGTGAAGTAGATGAGTGCGAGCGACATGCTCCCGTCCTCCCCGTCTGAGAGGAGCTGGTAAATGTGGAGAATACTTTGGAGAAAATGGAAGGAAGATAAGCCGGTGAAGGTAGGAGAGCCGGTGAGCTAAAGGGAGAGGGTGCCGTGCCATTTGTATGGCAATATATTATCCAACTTGAGTATTAGGTCATATCAGACAGGTTGGATGGGCTTCGACATGAGGGATATTGAACGGCAGGCATACACGGCCAGACATTGTGTCCCACGGACGTGCCACTATCTCCATCCGGCAGAGACGCTTACAGAATAGGCGTAAAAATATGCTCAAAGATTTCTCCCAAGCCAGAGAGACAGTTCACTCTCACCGAGTTGAAGTTAAGAGGAACCAGGGAACCAGCCGAGGCAGGTGGACCCTCGCACCGCGCCGCACAGTGGGCTCAAATGCTGAAAACGCAGACATTGAAACTAAATTGTATTTTATCGTAACAAAAACATATTTATCGGTGTTCTCTGGATAATTAATCATGTAAGTTGTATGACTTTGATGTTGTGCTTTCATTTTGCGAATGGCGCTGCCACTTCTAAAATTGCCAAAAAACGAACCAACTGATTTCAGGGCGTTAAAGTAGAACGTTTGACGAATATTTCGACCTATGTCTGATATATGAAATCCGGTGAGGTTTTCGAGAGAAAAAATCATCCATTTTATACATGATATGGTATGCCGTTATATGGTAGAGCATAGGTTAGAGACTAAAGTAATAATATCAAAGTGAAAACACATCAAAATCATACAACTTGTATGATAAATTATCTAGAAAACACCGATAAATACGTTTTTGTTAGGATAAAGTACCATTTAGTGCCAATGTCCGCGTTTTTAGCATTTGAGCCCACTGTGCGCCGCGCCGCCACCAATCTCGCCCGATCCGACCGCATCGACCATTCCGATTCCGATTCCGATTCACATTATCCTAGCATCCCTTTCTCATCTCTGAATTACAGCATCTTCCTTCGAGACTGTACCTTTTTACTCATTGTCAGTTATCCACTGGACATGCTGGCTGCCCTTGCCGGCAGCCAACTTCTTAAATGACGCCATCCTCATCCCCCGACCCTCCTTTCCCAACAATTCACCTTATCAGCGCTACCATGTTACATTATGTAATGCTTACTAGCGAGGCAAGCTGCTGTATAAATCGCACTTATACACACATATGTCAGAATATGGAAATATTCTTTCCAGTCTTGGATATTTCATGAGCCTGCCTTGTACACGATCTTCGTTGGATCAATAATCGTAACTATCCACTACATTGACATGACTGTAACAAGTGTGATTAATGGCCAGACTATTTCAACGATCAATTTTCTCTAGCGTTACTCGACTAGAGCAGCTATTCAGGCTTACTGAAACCCTATCTTTAACTTAAGCTCTTTCGTTGCGTAAAAGCTCAATACAAATAACATTGAGAGTCACTGGCTTTTCCAATTGCCTACAACTATCTGCCTATTTATCCATATCTATCTATGTATGATATACACAATGGAAAATTGTACAGGAGGAGGCATTGGCGAATCGGCGTTCACTATTATACACTATTAATCTAGATAAGAGACTTATTACTGTTATAGGCGAGCAAAAACGACGAGCAGGATAGAGATTTTTGGAAGCAAAGCAAAGGACGATAGGCCGTTGCCCTTAATTCCAAATTGGGATAACTCCGGCTAGAACATATTATCCTTTGTACAAACTATAAATCAAGTTTTCCTCGAGGATGATTACCGTTTACTTATTTGCATATACGTGCGTGCGTGCGTGCGTGTTAGTGTTAGTGCTGCCATGCCGTTTAGTTTGTTGGTTTTTGCAGAGACATTAAATCGAACCTCGGTGAAGAACGTGAAGTAACATAACAGCGTGTGATCTAAGCGGGTTTATTGCAGCTTAAATTATATAGCATCGTGTACCGTTTCAACTCGGAACATTCTTTCTTAATGGGCGACTCATTTCTCGTCGGCCGGTGCTCGCATTTGGGTTAACGTATGGAGGTATGCCCCCGCCCCGAGATCCCCCAGCTCCCCGAGCGCCCCCCAGCCTTCGCCGTCCCTCAACTCTCGCTGGTATACTTACTCTGCCTGTAGACTCTAAACTCTAGACTCTAGACTCTAGACTGGACGCGATCAATCAAAGGATACTTGACGCGCTTGCAACTTTTGCCTCACCATCCGTATATAGTACAGGCTGAAAAATCCGTCCAAAAACATTAAAATGTAAAAGAAAGTGCGCCAAGTAGTGATTGATTTCCCGACAAAATTGAAATACAACGAAAAAGATAATAGATATCATACAAGAAAGCCAAGTTTTCATTCAAAGATACCTTGATTTAACTCGTATTAGCAATGAACTATAAATTAACAATAAATTAGCGATTAATAATAAAAAAAAACTTGGCGTGTGTGCGGTTCACTGTAAAAAGATAATGAGAAACTGATTTAAACCTAACACTCACTTTACCACAATTTAATTTCTTTAAAACTTTTTTTTGCCTCACCATCCGCATACAGTACAGGGTGATTCACTTGCCTTTGAATCAGAACTCTCCTAGCCCTTATTTTTTTTGGTGGACTTCCCGACCTTCCCCGGGACTGAAATTTGGTGGAGAATGTGCCCTTGCATCATGGAAGAAGTAATATAAATTTCAGAGCCCTAGCTCAAACTTTAGCTTTTCACCTATTTTCGACCCTCGAAAATGGCCAATTTTTTCAAGTTTCTCAAAATCAGCCGAACCCGCGATATTTTGATGGTTTTCGTATCAGGGTGGATAGAGAACAAAGAATCCGTGAAAAAAAGTCCGGATTTGCAACGAAAACGGGTGGAAAACCCGTCGAGAAAAGTCCATTTTTGCTCATTTTTAACGGTTTTTATTGTTTTTTGTGGACTTCCTGACCTTTTCCGGGGCTGAAATTTGGTGGGTAATGTTTTTTTGCATCAAGGAAGATACCATAAAAATTCCAGAGCCCTAGCCCAAAATTTTTTTTTCGGCAAATTTTTCTTAAGGGGTATCCCTTCAGATTTTTTCACGATTTTTCGAAGGTCCCTGAACTCGGGTTTTTTCTTCGGGAATCGATTGTTTGTGAATGAAAACGGATAGAAAACAAGAAATCCGTCGAAAAAAGTCCGGATTTCTATCGAAAACACTAAAAAAACTGCCTTTAAAGTTCGATTTTTTCGGACTTTTCGCTGGTTTTTCCCATATTTTTTGGACTTCGCGACATTTTCGGGGGCTGACATTAGGTGGAGAGTCTCCCCTTGCATCAAGGAAGATGTGATATAAATTTCAGAGCCCCAGCTCAAAATTTTGTTTTCCCCATATTTTTGGCCATCGAAAATATCCAATTTTTGGTGGTGATTCAAAGGCAAGTGACTCACCCTGTACATACATGGTCAATCTGTCATATCTGTCATCAATCAATCTATTATATTGCTGCTAGTCAGATAAACCTTATTATTAGCAGCTTCATTTTCATTGCATCGGCACACAACAAAAGGGTGAACTCTACCAATAGAAACTAGTATATTCGCATGCTTGCAAAATTCTCATTATCCTCTAAGCGAAGAAACGATCGGCATACCACTAACTGTTGAGTGGAACCTCTATATCGGGCGCTGATAATCCTGTTGGAGGAAAGCTGCGTCCAATCGCAAGAATGCTACATAACAATTTACTGAACAACGTGTACATACATGTACGCGGAAGCTCCATGATCCGATAATAAATTCGTCCCTTCTGCACTTCATCTTGGCGAATCGTGCATTGAACTCATTCCAAAAAGACAGCGCAAGCTACAGTGTATCGGATGAATGACGAAAAAAAGCTTTCATCTGATGTTGCATCAACCAGTTAATTAGAGGATCAAGTGGCCCGGGCATATGTAATTAACGAGCTTCTGACCAAGCAAGAGAGTCGCTAGGAAAAAGTGTGTATGACAGAACAACCAACGTGGATCTATTGTATAATATAATACATACAAGAGTAACAAGTGGATGCATACTAGCCTGTCTAAGTACTGAAGGCTAGATCAAACAAGAACTCGACCAATCGGAGATAGTGAGCGGAATGGTGAATATGTGAGGCGGGAAAAGCGAGCAGTAAGGCCGAGCCAGGCAACCCAATAACTACTTACATTTCAAGGGAAGGAAGAAGCTTCCCAGTGAGCAGAGTTCGGGAAAGAACATGAACATGATAGCTGAGAGCATAGCTAGGATGTGATACAGAGATCTTAACACTTTGACGGCCGCACATTTTTTTAATTTCTTATACGTCGCCGCAGGTGGAATTAAGGCTTATTTTTTGTAACCTTTCAACGGCTATTTAAACGCAATTGTTTGTAAAACAGGCATTTGTAACTTTATTATTATTTAGAATGTCAACGAGTTTATTTTATAACTTTAAACGGGTCTACTTATGTTTCCAATATTTCGAGTAACAAAATACAGTTTCAATCTAAACTACCGAATTACAGAATGAAAGAGCGTAAAAACCCATAAATCAATATGCATGTTTAAAGAAATATAAGAAAATAGTTCGTGAATTTTTTGCATCTGCATATTTGTCTCAGAATACATAAAAATAAACCGTAATTTTTTGAAAAAAGTCACGAATACGTGACAGCAGCCGTCAAAGTGTTAAGACAGACGGTTTCTGGTGGTGGAAGCGATGTTTCCAAAGAGGTGGTCAGCACTCTACCTAGAAGCGAGCCGCAGCCGGCTTAGCTGCCATCAGAGAATATCGCGGTGCCGATGCTGCTGTTGCTGCCGTTGCTGCTGCTGCTGCTACTGCTGCTGCTGCTGTAACTGTTGAAGGTGGTGGCAGCAATGCTAGTAGTGGTGGTCCGGTGTAAGGACCAACATGCCGGCGGACCAACACGCAGTTCACGGATGACGGAGAAACCCCCTCCTGCCGCAGGCGGCGCAACCCAGGGAGAACCTTTCCTCTTTTCGCCTCTAGGCCATTCTCGAGAGAGGTATCGAGAGGCATCGAGAGGCGCGCGCGGCGCGGCACGTCACGGCAAGGCAAGGCACGGCACGGCACGGCACGGCACGACACGGCAACACGGTGTCCCAAGATCGGTCCTTGCCGACCTTCGGCCAATACCTTCGATACCCCTCCGTCCTCTGGGTGTTTCTTTACGTGTGTGCGTCGCTGACTGTGTGCAAACCAAACTAAACTGTTTCCGTATTCGAAAAGCTCAGTGTTCTAGTGGTGCGCGATTCCCGTCCTCCCGCCCCTCTGCGCCCCGCTCCACACCCCACCGTCTACCACGTTGTCAGACTCGCTCCGTTCAGCTCTGCTCCGCTCCGCTCTGCTCTGCTTTGCTCTGCTCTGCTCTACTCTCCACACTTTCCGTCGCTTGGCTGCTGCCTTTGCGAGACCTGCCCTTGTATCTTAGTTAGACTATCACGAACCGGCTCACAACCCGACCAGGCCCAACACCGACACCGACACCGACACCGGCATCGGCACCGGCACCGGCAACAACCTCGACTCACTCGTCACTCGACCGCTTCTGCCTTCCTCTTAGTCTACACGTGACTGAACCCAGCCGAGCCACCAACCGCGGCCACGTGACCGTCAACAGTGACTTGGTGCATCGAGTCTCAGTTTGAGCCTCAAGCAGCAAACATCAACACTTCTCAGACTGCCAGGCCTTCATTAGAGAAGCAGTACTCTCTTTGGAACAACGACAAACTAGCAGAGATTCGATCTACTTTTCCTGGTTCGTCCTGTCGTTTGTTGTGTCGCAGTCGCTTTAGAAGTTTGATGGAATTTTTGTCGATATTAGAATTGATTAGTATCAACGAATAGCTGAAAAAGAAAGCAGATGGAACTTGATCGAAAGGTCAAAGAGAGGCAAAATTGAGTGGAATAGTTGTTATTTAAGAGATTTTTATAAGATGGCTCCATATTATACGTACGCTGCGGAGAAAAAAGTGGTGGAGGCATTCTTGGCAGTGAAGATGACTCATCGAAATAATTACAGCAGATCTCCCGCTCGGCTCCTCGTAGAATGAAGTATCGATTGGTTGATCGTCTAGCTCCTCTATACCAGGAGAAGCAAAAAGAAGTGGAGCTCTACCTCGATGCGCCGCTAGCAATTTCATAGTGGTTCGGCTGTGTTTGAAAGAAAAGCCTACTTGCTGGTGCATCCTTTGATCGGAGAAGAGAGGAGGTAACGCGGCGCTCTATGCGCGGTGACTTGGATGCTCGCACAAGCGATACTTGCCGGAACTTGATTTTCACTAGAATACACCTATCTATAGATAGCGTACATATGCGTGTCTTGACCATTCTCCATTCTCCGTTCATCCTTTCACGAGCTTGATTGGAACGCGTCATAAAAAATCGCGGAAAGAAAAGGGCATATTGATGCTAACTGGTACTGAAGGCACCAGTTAGTGCGATGTAATGATTTGACTGATCAATGGGTGAGAGAGACATTGATGAGAACAGATGAAACGGCAAGCAACTTATCATTTGATGCTAAAAGGGAGAGAAAAAGGAGAGAATTGGAAAGTTGCAAGTATTTTAGTATGGAAATCGTTTCAATTGGATTTAATTAGGCATATGCTGGAACATTGTCAAAGCCAAGCGACTTACCAGGCTGTTGTCTTCGGCTATGTTCGAAGGTGCTCGAGCTGCGCTTGGACGCGCATACCATCCAAGATTACATAGTTTGAAAACCGATGGACGACAATATTAATCCTCGAGGAGTTTAAAGTAAACGCGATAAAGGTACTCGCGTGCCTCCACTGAGCAACTCGCAGTTTCAGGCTAAATTAAAGAGGCTGCGCCATACTCGAGATACACAGATCATTAGATACGTAGATACGTAGATACGTAGATACATAGATGTATGTAGAGGATAGGGCGGCGATACCTCTTCCGAGAGAAAGCTACATAGATAGTAGATGGACTAGTATCTAGAGATAGATTGTTCATCTAACACTGTGAAGAGGGATCGGGAGATTCGGGAGTGAGTGACGGTCATCCGTATCCGTCTAGAAGTCTAGAGAATACGTGAATTGACAGGCGTCCAGCTGGAGAGATATGGTAGATGCTAGAGAGATGAGAATAATCTAGTTTCGGCGGAGATCTCGCCTTCCCCGAAGAAGGAAGCATCCTAAGAGGATGCTTGCTGCTGTGAAAGTAAGGTGGTGCAAGTTACAATTGTAGGCGAGAGATGAAAAAGCGGAGAAGCAATGAATGAAGAAAGATGCGCTCTAGGAAGATTAGACTGAAATTGGAGAGTGAAAAGAAGCGGAGTCTATGACGGTGGGTTGGGTTCGCAGTCACGATTTGTGGCGTGCGTGACCCAGAAGGCGAGGATAAAAGTGGTTCAATATGTCCGTTCTCGAGGCGACGTCCGGTGAAGTCGACAGGACGACTATGTCACCGCTGGACCAGGTCGTATCGCCAGCGAGCGTCCAATCGGAACTGATAGTAACCGACATGTTGGAGGAGCACGAGGTCACGCTCAATCGACACAGACACACTAAACGTAAACGTGACACCGACGGCGAACAACTCACACCTAGGAAGCTGCCCTCGCTCTCCACAAGAAACAACAATGACGTTCGATTTGTACTCGAGGAGAGTAGACCCGACGAAGAGCAACCTGACGATCGCGAAGATGTGAGTCTCTTATTCTCTCCCTCCACTCTCTAGAATACTACATATCCTTTTCCCTCCGTTTCAACAAACTTTAACCCGCGTAAGGAATTCAAGTAATCCATCAACTCTATCGAAACAATGGCCGAATCTGTAAGACTAGAGAGGAGTCTTAGGTTGCGTTGGTGGGCGCGTGAAATAAATGTGTACACCGGTGATTCCAAAAAAAGCAAAGTCTCAAGTATGTATATTCGAATCTCAATCTGAGGAATACAGTCGTCAGGGCAAAAGTCCGTCGAAGAGTGATGCTCTCGGACATCGCTCGTCATCAGTGTGTCAGCGTGGCCAGTTTGGGGGTTTACGACGCCCTGGGTTTCCCCGAAGGGGAGAGGTACCGAGCAGCACCTCCACGAGGTCTGCTCTACACATGCATTTCCATGCCTACTTCTAATTTTCTAACAAATCTCCCTACAACAGTCCATCAGAGGAGAATCCTCGGTGATCTACTAAATGAAACCGACCAGAAAGTCGTTTAGTTTCAGCGGCAATTGGGAAATTGGGAGAAACCCTCCCGTAGCAGTGGCCGGACTTTACTTCGAGTGGCCCAGTCACTCAACAGGAGCGAATAGATGAAGCGAGCCGCGAGCCGCGACCCACCACTATCGCTCACATTTATCCTTCTTTCTCCGTACCGATCTCACCAAGCGGCATTCCTACTCACTAAGGAGACTTCTTTTTTCACTCGCCTCCGTTACTATAATATAGCCTCGGACCGGCAATCAGCAAACGTATAGTGGATAAACGAAATTCCCACCTAGCAAGTGAAAGACCAGCTCTTCTCTCGCAGCTCGCTAATCTCCACCCACGCGCACTCACATCTCTTACGACTTGCCTTACCTTACCAGCCACTTGAAAATTTCTATTAGACAAACCCTCATTGCCACCATCTTCCACCCAACTCTAGTATCTATCTAGTCTAGACGTAGACACATATGTGAGCACGCGCGTACGGCAAATTGTTTACATGTACAACATGCGACAAAATAGTTGTCATTCCAGAGCCCTAGCTCAAAATTGTTTTTTCGGCAAATTTTTCTTAAGGGGTACCCCCTTCAGATTTTTCCACGATTTTTCGAAGGTCCCCGAACTCGGGTTTTTTCTTCAGGAATTGATTATTTATGAATGAAAACGGATAGACAACAAGAAATCCGTTGAAAAAAGTCCGGATTTCTATCGAAAACACTAAAAAAACTGCCTTTAAAGTTCGATTTTTTGGGCATTTTTGCTGGTTTTTCCCATGTTTTTTGGACTTCCGACATTTTCCCGGGCTAAAATTTGGTGAGAAGTCCCCCCTTGCATCAAGGAAGATGTAATATAAATTTCAGAGCCCCAGCTCAAAATTTCTTTTTCCCCATATTTCTGGCCATCGAAAATATCCAATTTTTGGTGGTGATTCAAAGGCAAGTGACTCACCCTGTACACCCGGTATGATGACTTTCAAAGAGCTCCAATTTAGGAGAGGCTTTCCTCCTGTGCTGCCCCCTAAAAAAGTCTTGCGTACCGAGTCTACATCCTACCAAATTTTACTTTCTATCCACCGGCAGCTTTGCAGATTGCGACAACTATTTTGTCGGATGCTGTATGTGTTAGACAAATTTCAAAGGATCCATTCAACTAGCGCAGACTATATCTGCATAGTTCCATTTGCCATTTCCAACAGTTTTCCATATACCAACAAATACTATATCTGCTGATGAAGATTCCGACAATGAAATCAAGCGGCCTATCGAGCTTGATCGTGCTTTTGTGAAGAAGCTCGATCGAGTCTATGTTATCGCGATCAAGTAGATGATATCATCTAGATAATATCACCGGTTGGATGCCACTAATTGCTACAGGAATATTTCGAAAGAAGACGCGCCGCGTAGCGCAATGCCTTGACTTGCCTTGACTTGCCTTCACTAGCTTGGTAGAATATGGTCTGTGTGCGTGTCTGTGTATTGGATTCTTAGCTGGTCCTATCGACCGAATCGATTGGAGGGTCGAGCCTCCAGGTTCCCAGGATGCTGCGTGTTAAGGAAGTGCGTAGGTAGAATTGTCGTAGCGTAGATTCTCGTGTATGAGGTCATGAAACGGGTTTTAGGAGGAATCCTCGAGTCTCGAATCCTGAGATGCGACGATGCGCTATCGGACTATGCGGCCTTTGCGACCATCTCCTCTCTACCTTCACGCTACTTCCCTTCCAAGATCCATAAAGTCGTATTAGACCCTTCGTTAATAACAAGGGAAATATTCCGCTTGACCGTTTCTCTTCTCCATCTCCGTACTCCTTTGGCACATTTCTCTCGGCAGGAATATATATCCGGAACACATACAGCATCCGACAAAATAGTTGTCGCAATCTGCAAAACTGCCGGCGGATGGAAAGTAAAATTTGGTAGGATGTACACTCGGTATGCAAGACTTTTTTAGGGGGCAGCACAGGAGGAAAACCTCCCCTAAAATGGAGCTCTTTGAAAGCCATCAAACCGAGTGTACATGCTATCAAATTTGACTTTTTGTTCGCCCGCCATTTCGCAGACTGTGACAACTATTTTGTCAGATGCTGTACATTATGTACTCCGTATTGGTAGAACATTTCCACAGGATCTTCTTTCCTACCAAATAGGAGCATCGATCACTTTACAATCTCATTGAACCTCTTCTTTCCAACTCTTTTAGTCTTCTCTTCTCTTCTCTCCCCTATTAATCGCCGCGTTTGCGCTTCAACATTTAGCTTCTGGGCATTATCGCCAGAGTTAGGAACGACAAGGTTAATCCCGGAAGGTACCTCATGACAATCAGGAAGCCACAAGTTGAGCGCAACAGCAGACACTCCTAGATTCAATATGAAAATCCTCGAAAACTTTGCAAGCGCTCGCTTACGCGGACATATAATCCGCCCTAGGTAAGAGCGAAATAAGAGAAGAATTTGAAAATTGTGCAGTATCAGTGATTAAAAGTGGAGTTAGGGCTCGACTGACTTTCAAGTGCCGGAACTCTAGCAATATTTCTGCAAATAATTGCCACCCACCTCGGCGCTTCTCTGCTCCCATGCAGCCTCAAATTGATCGAATTGACAAGATTCTCAGACTGACAGACATCGCGCTAGTTGCACAATTTCGGGACAAGGTGACCGATAACAAAGCAGGAGTATCCAACCAATGCAACTTGCCCTGATCGAGCCAACGTTTTCAGCAGGACTACATACAGCATCCGACAAAATAGTTGTCACAATCTATAAAACACTCGCCGGATGGAAAGTGAACTTTGATAGCATGCACACACTACATGCATGGCTTTTAACACTAGGTTTACGGACGTTTCTATATACCTCTCTTTATGGACTCTGATTTTCATTAAAAAAAAAAAAACTATTCATTTAATTTAAAGACAATTACAATCTTAACAGACATAATATAAGTGAAGTAAATCTATCAAGATTGCATAAATAATTGTCAACACAGATTGGAAGAAAAATTAATAAGCTTTGTAATTTTGCTAGTGACATCTGAAATCCGTCAAAGTGACGGGTACCGTAAACCTAATGTTAAAAAGCCCCGTTTTAGGGGAGGAAGACACCCTCTTCCAACCCCCTAAAACAATCTTGCATATTGGCTGTATATGCTATCAAACTTTATTGTTTACTTGGCGGCCGTTTTGCAGATTGTGACAACTATTTTGTCGGATGCTGTACAGTAGATACCTGCTTAGTTAGACCTGCTTATCTATCATCTATTTAGTTTACTTCACTTCGCGTCTCAGATCGGAGAATCCATTATTCCTAAGAGAAGAAGGCAATGTTACGGCTAGGCGATAACCTTCACCCGATCGTCATTCAATATCGTAACATTTGCAAAGCTGATGAATATTCCACACTCAAATCAGTCTTTCTTTCTCTCTCTCTCATTCTGACCTGCCAATCTTTATCTATCTTGTCACTTTCCGCCCCCGTAATAGACGTCTCTTCAAATCGTCCTTTGGGGACGTTCGTTGGACATTTTTGTCAGCAGATATTTCTCGGCCAGGATTCATTCTAGCCGAAAGGTGGAATGCAAATCAGAGAAATCAGCATAGTTAATAAGAAGCACTGTACGTACAGTACGTACAGGGTGAGTCAGTTGCCTTTGAATCACCACTGTCGAGCATACACTGTTCTATATAAAATCATTAGAAATAACCTAGACATTTAAATTACACTCAAATGTTGCTCTATATTTGTCTGCATTTTATGCATTTAGACTTTTACATGTTTGAGTTATGTTAACTCGCACATGAAATTTCACCCTGAAAAAGCCAGTTATATATAATATTCCACTGTAAATATAAGAGAATAATATCTTTTCTCCTTACGTTGCTAACTATTCAAAGGATGTCGATGCTAAAACTTGGTAAAATATTTACTTGAGTAGACTACATAATTTAATACAGTCTATTGTTAAATGGAAAATATATAGTATAATGAAATAGATGTCTAGTAAAAGTGGGTTAGGAGAGTTCTGATTCAAAGGCAAGTAAAGGCACAGTTGTGTTAACTCGCACATAAAATTACACCCTGCAGAAGCCAGTTATATATAATATTCCCCTATAAATATAATATAATAAAATATTGTCTCTTTACGTTGCTAGCCATTCGAAGGAAGTCGATGCTAAAACTTGGTAAAATATTCGCTCCAACAAGCTACATAATTTAATAGAGTCTATTGTTAAATAGAGAAAATATAGTATAATTAAATAGATGTCTAGTAAAAATGGGCTAGGAGAGTTGTGATTCAAAGGCAACTGAGTCACCCTGTACTTAGATAGATTTGTAGAGGCCGATTACTGGCGACGGTGCCGACTACTCACCGCGAATCCTCTTCATTCTGGCAAATTTGTCAAATTTGCCCTCCCTTTATAGACATTCTACTTTACTAGTATTGCAATATTTAAGATTCATTGAAACTCGAGCATCATTGTAAAAAGATGCAAGCAGAGATGGTTTGTTGTTGCACTGTTACGATTAATTCGGACAGTGCCAACCGAGAGATTATCAGGTAACCATCTCGAGACGGGCTCTCTCATTAAACTAATCGAAACCGCCTAGTTATTGAAAGACGTTTCATTTTCTCTAGTCGATTGCTTTCCATTCTTTCCCTGTTGAAGCGTTCCTCCAACTTAATGACTAGAGACGCCATCACGATTTCACCATTCAGCATGTTATTATTAACGATTATATCGGTATGGGATTGCGGCTCGTGTCTTCCCTTCTCTCATCTCACTTTCGTCCGACTGTTTCGATTAGCCTTGACCGGCAGACATTGTTTGAACCGCTTCGCAAATCGAGGAGTGATCTTCAAACTTTTACACACGGATACAACCGTTAACCTTTTGCCGTCCTACTTCGCCCGGAATAGTCCTTCTCCATCGTTCCTCCTTCCCCACTCCACTCCACTCCACTCTACTCTCGCTCGCTCGCTCTCTGGCTGGCTTCCTCTCTCCTCTCGCTCGCCGCAGATCACTATCCCTATCCCTATAGAATTATAGATAGATAGATAGACGGACACATACTGAAATACATCTTTGGATGACTGATAGTTCCAGCCGAATAACACAAGACGCACACTACCCACCGCACCTTAATCTTACACTTACACTTTAGCCCCGGCAAGCATTGACTTTTCCCTTTGGGAAATATTGTTATTCCCTGCCACTAGATTGTTAGTGCCATTAAGCGTGAAAATCGACACTTAGAACGATAACAGTGAAAGAAGGAAGAAGAAGATGACGCATTTCGGATAGTAGGGTGGCAGGTGGCAGGTGGCAGCTCGTTGCCCCGCTGTCTATCTAGAGTTCTACACGTGCATACTTACTACTCAATAGATAGTACATACTATGGATCTAGTACTGCTAGAGTCTAGTGGCCGATGAATTCAGTGGGTTCAATGCGTGCGAGCAACTCGCTCTCAAAGGCACCTGCACATGTCGGCCTATACCCCTCGGCATCTTAGCTAGCTATACCTGCTTCTATTTCACCGCATGTATTTAAACATGAGCTCTATCCATCTTGGCCGGTACGCGTTCCTTCATAGCCACGTCTCTCCTCCCCACACTTATATCTCGCGACCACTGTCGCTCTATGTCTATGTAGATGTTTAAATATCGGCCAGCTATACCGTACTCTACGCTCGACACTCTACTCTTCTACCTTCTACGCCTCTTACGAGCCTCCTGCTTCGAACCTGTTACCAGTTCAAGTAGGCGGATTCCACTTAGCCTTCCCCCCCCCCCCCATCCTGCCCCACTCATTCAATCCTTCACTTTATTATCGGACATTTTTCGGCTAATTCTTGCCATTCTTCCACCATCCTAGTTTTAACTATTTATATATATTATAGTATGTACAGGGTGAGTCACTTGCCTTTGAATCACCACTGTCGAGCATACACTCTTCCATACAAAATCATTAGAAGTCACACTCAAATGTTGCTCGATATTTGTGGTTTTTATGCATTTATTGCATATGAAATTTTACCCTGCAGAAGCCAATTATATATAATATTCCCCTGTAAATACAATATAATGAAATCTTTTCTCCTTATGTTGCTAGCCATTCGAAGGCATTCGATGCCAAAACTTACACTGTTCCATATAAAATCATTAGAAATAACCTAGACATGTAAATTGTACTCGAGTGTTTCTCAACATTTGTCTGCATTTTATGCAATTAGACTTCTGCATGTTTTAGTTGTGTTAACTCGCACATGAAATTTCACCCTGCAGAAGCCAATTATATATAACATTCCCCTATAAATATAATATAATAAAACATTGTCTCCTTACGTTGCTACTCATTCGAAGGAAGTCGATGCTAAAACTTGGTAAAATATTCCCTCCAACAGACTACAGAATTTAATACAGTCTATTGGTAAACAGAGAATGTATATAGTATAATTAAATAGATGTCTAGTAAAAGTGGGCTAGGAGAGTTCTGATTCAAAGACAAGTGAATCAACCTGTACTTTTCAATATATTGCGCTTCAATGACAGGCTCATTCTCGCGCAAACCCTCGCGACCCGCACTTGGAAAAAGCAAAGAGAAGGGCAAGTTTATTGTGACAATGGGAGAAAAGTATGAAAGGACGCTAACAAGAACCGCGCCAATGGCAAATAGGTCTACTACGTTCATTCTGAATCCAATAGGCTTTGCTGACAGATCGAAACGATACTAAGATTGGGTGAATATTAAAGGAACAACTTGAACCGCTGGCACTTGAACTATTCCAAGTGCAATTAAGATCATTTGAAAATTCGTGAAGCCACTAGGAAAGCAGTATGAAAGCAGTATGAAAGCAGGATGCCTTGGCACACCTGTTCTCGCTAGGATGGACCGGTGTTGCTGCTTCGTTGATTACAATTATTGAACGCCCACAAGAGTCGAACTCGTTCGAAATGAGCTCCGAAATGACAGCCACTCTCTGTTATATCCTACCTATCTGTACGAGTGCCAGCCGATTAGCATAACAGGATCTAATTGATACTGGTCACGCTCCGCGAGTTTGACTCGACCTCTCCGAATTTTAAGTACCACATGATCAAGTGTTCAAGTGCAATTAGTTGCGTTACCCTTGATCCTGTTATACATACGTCATACACTAGGTATATTTCACTACTGCCAAGCATTCGCAGAAACTCGCTTTGCCGGATCAAAGCTAAAATGGTCCAGCGGCAAGTGAGAATCTGGGAGAAGGAGCTTTTACCAAGGAAGAAGCATACGCGTCCCAGGCAGACGCGTGATCAGACAATGAGAAAGGCGGGCTCGCGATCAACTTCAGTCCCGTTAACTTGAACCCTTTGCGACTCTGGACCGGACTCCTGCCTCCTGCCTCCTGCCTCCTCCTCGCTGCCCGATGCCCAATGCCCGATGCCCGCTGCTTGCTGCTCATTGCCTCACCAGTAATCTCGCATCCATACACATCAACCCAGCCACGCATACACTCATCTGCACGCACATCTACGCATATAAAATATATAACGATATAGTAGGGATCCTCTCCGCAGAAGAGACATTGGCAAGAAAAAGCCTTGGGCAGACTGCCGAAAGCGCCAAGTTATTCTAGCAGAGATTGCTGCCGACGGCGTCGTCATCGGCATCGGCATCGGCATCAGCATCGGCATCGACATCGGCATCGGCATCGGGTGCGGAGCGGTGAGACGGGAGAGCAGATAGCCTGGCGCGGCGACGAGACTCCCTCGTGCTGCTCCTGCTGGCGCACGGGAGCAGGAGCAACGATCCACAAGAGCACTGCCACTCAAATTAACGGTCAACGTCATTGTTACGTCGAACATATCCTGTTTTTTGCTGGATCCGAGAAATCTTTAACCATTAGCAGTGACCGATCATGGAAACAGTTGACCTTCTTTTCAAGAAACTTCCTTACGGTCAATCTTCTCAATACAATTTCATTTCGAACCTTACTTCTTTGAATCGAGCCTTTTAATCAACAGTTACATTACGCGAAACCTCTCTATAAGATGTACAATATGTAAATCTCCATACGCGATCTGTTGAGTGAATATTCTCGTGTAACTGGAGCAGTATAGCGAATTCGGCGAAAAAGTGCCAAGTTTACTGTTGTCCGCTTCACTATTTCTCGATGGCTGTGCTCAAGTAAGGTGAAGTAAGTTAAGCTAACGCAAGAGAAGGTGAGATAAGGGCGTCATGCGTTGGTTACCGTTGGGCGGCGGTAGATGGTCCGCTTGGAATGTCGTTTAGCGACTTCCCTCTCCCACCAATCTCATCACAACTACTCTCTATTCTCTCTCTCTGCCTCTGCCTCTGCCTCAGCCTCTGCCTCTGCCTCTACGGCTGCGTTGCCCCTCACCGCCGCCGCCCCGACGCCGCCGCCGTGCCAACCGACCGTCCGACCACCCACCCACCCACCACTACCCCTCCCACGTGCTCGTCGCTTTTGCCACCTCTCCTGTCCGTCCGATTATCGTCGCCGGCTTTTATGTCTCTCCCTCTCCTATTTTCAGCCACCTGCCATTCATTCTTCACAGCCGGCTGTAGCGCGCAAAGTGCCACCAGCCCACCGACCCTCTTCCTCATGCCTCTGACTCCCTGCATCCCCCTACACCTGCATTCTAATATACTGTACGGTTTTTAACACTAGGTTTACGGAATCCCTCATTTTGACGGATTTCGGACTTGACGAACAAAATTACAAACCCTATTAATTTCCTTTCCAATTTATACTGACAATTATTTATGCAATCCTGACAGATTGAATCAACTTATATTAAATCTGTTAAAATTGTAACGGCCTTTAAATTAAATTAATAGATTTTTTCATGAAAATGAATGTCCATAAAGAGAGGTATACAGAAATCTCCGTAAACCTAGTGTTAAAGGTGTTTTGTTTTGTTAATAATAATAATACTCTTTATTTCGTCTCTCTGATATACAACTCTTTCCCGTTCGCTCGTCTTGCGGCAACTGACCCCTGATCAGTCTCGTCGCTTAAAAGTGTCTGAAACAACGCTGGTCGACCGATTTCTTTTGCGACCTTCGCGCTCGGTACGCGTCGCGACGGTTGACCATAGCAGAAGTGCCCCGACGCATGGGCGATCGCGTGTTTTTAATCTTCTAAATATTACATATCCTACAATATCTTTCCAAGATTCCTCCCTTTCTATGGATTTACTTTAACTAGATTTGACCAGACATATGTGCAGATAGCAGTGAACCCGTTGCTCGCTGCTGGTGCGTCTGGTGAGAGGAAAAGCTTACTTGCTCAATGCTCGATGGCGATCGCGACGCATAAGTAAAAGAAAAACGCCTGGATTCTAAAGTAGCTATCAACGGTATTGCAAACTATGTCTCCCTTAACCTATCTGCACGTACAGGGTGAGTCAGTTGCCTTTGAATCACCACTGTCGAGCATACACTGTTCCATATAAAATCATTATAAATAACTTAGACATTTCAATTACCCTCAAATGTTGCTCAATATTTGTCTGCATTCGATGCATTTATACTTTTACATGTTTGAGTTATGCTAACTTGCACATGAAATTTCACTCTGCGGAAGCCAATTATATATAATATTCCCCTATAAATATAATATAATAAAATATTGTCTCCTTACGTTGCTAACCATTCAAAGGATGTCGATGCTAAAACTTGGTAAAATATTCCCTCCAACAGACTACATAATTTAATAGAGTCTATTGTTAAATGGAGAATATATAGTATAATGAAATAGATGTCTAGTAAAAGTGGGTTAGGAGAGTTCTGATTCAAAGGCAAGTAAAGGCACTTTTAAAATCAAAAATCTTAATGTTACTTTAAAATTCTTTTCTTATTTTTGCGAACTATAAAAATTATTATTATAAATTTTCATAGTATTATGTCTGATAAAAGTAATAAACTGTAAATAGTTGTGTTAACTCGCACATGAAATTTCAGCCTGCAGAAGCCAGTTATATATAATATTCCCCTATAAATGTAATATAATAAAATATTGTCTCCTTACGTTGCTACCTATTGGAAGGAAGTCGATGCTAAAACTTGATAAAATATTCGCTCCAACAGACTACATAATTTAATACAGTCTATTGTTAAACAGAGAGTATATAGTATAATGAAATAGATGTCTAGTAAAAGTGGAGTAGGAGAGTTCTGATTCAAAGGCAAGTGAATCACCCTGTACATCTTAACCGACTGTCAGCAGCCGCGTACCATATTGTCCAACAGTTTCAAATACTACGAAGAATCGTAGTTCGTCCATTATGAGTCTTCCTCGTTTAGAATCGTACTCTTTCAGAGGATGTAAAGATAGATAGCGATCGATCGCGCGGGCACACCGAATGACGACAACTTTAGAAATGACTTAATGACCGATAGAAAGATAAGCAAAACGAATTCCTAGAAGTCTCTCGAAACGGTTTCGGAAGGAAGAAAATGGCTATTAAGAAGTGGTTTACGCAGTCGACACAATGGAACGAGAGAGAGAGAGAGAGAAAGAAAGAGAGCGGAGTGATATTTGGCAGTGATGTTGTCATGAAAGTAAGAGCTTTCCGTTTCTGGAAAACCGGTGTAATTATGGGAAGGTAGGAAATGCGAGATGCCAGTGTCATCGACTTGAGGGAACTCGACATTGCGGAGCGCATACTATGTGTTGGGCCAGCACGATCTTGCTTAACCGCGGCCTTTTTCGAATTACTCCATTTCCAGATTCAGCCATTTCTCTCCCATTCTACTTTATATTCATAGGTGTTTATTAGCTGAAACGTGAAAGGGGCGTGATTAATCAGTGGCTTGAAAGCTAGTGTTGCCGGAGCGGACACTGATTCACTGGAGGAAACCGTAGTTGGAGAAACTTGCATGTTTTTTGACTTAGACGTCACTGCTCCTACCATAGGCAATGGGACTAAGTATGTAGATTCCTCGTGGATTCCTCCTCTTTTTAAATCGCTATTCTTAACAGATATTAATGAACGGCAACGGCAACGAGTTTCATTCAAGCTGGCATAGTTGATTATTTGAAAGTTTCGCGTCGAGTCTCCAGCCAAGTTATCTGTACGCACTTGATACTGGCTGTATCGGATGGTGAATTTCGGCGGTGATTTGGGTATCGGTCCGACACATTCCGGATGCCGAGTGTCGAGTGCCGACTGCCGACTGCCGACTGCCGGCTGATGGGTGACGGCCGATGGTTGGGTTCAGGACTGGTGGGGTGTATCCACAAGAAGGGAGCTCTGCTCTCTTAGCTCTCCACGTGCTCGCTCGTCTATCCTCGGGCAAAATTTTGGCGCTTGTAGCCCCGCTACCGAGCGACGACGTCGCTTTCGCTCTCCCCTCGCACTTCTCCTCCTCTAGCATCGGCCTCCCGCTCCGCTGCGACGCCGCGCCGGGGCCGCCACCTTGCCCCTTTGGCCCCTTTGGCCCCTTTGGCCCGTTTGGCCCGTTTGGCCCGCTTGGCCCGCTTGGCCCCTTCCCCAGGCGGGCTAGCCTAGCCTCCCCTATCCATCGAATAGAATTGTCGAAGGATGGAAGGATCGGAGGATAGAAGGACGGAAGGATGGAAGGATCGAAGGATGGAAGGGTAGGGGTAGTCGGTTGGCAGTGGTAGGCGGGTGGGAGAGGGAGGGAGATAGAGGCAGTATTCGCGTGGAGAATAATGCTAGTAAAGTAGTGGTAGTACTAGCAGGACTAGTAGTTGTAATGCCTGCCGGTAAGAGCACACGGGCATACCACCTCCCGTTTGGTCTCTCGTGCTCGCTGTGCCGCGCCGCTCTTAGCTGTACTTTCGTTGTACCTTCCATCGTCGTCGTCCTCCTCCTCGTTCAGTCGGCTGGGCGCGCACCACACCGCTCCTCAATCAGCCGATCAGTCATCCAACTGATCTCAGCTCTTCTTTTACCATAGATTCACACCTTCGGTCTTATATATCCGTGCTTCCGAGCATCCAAGTGCCAGCCCTGCCGCCTCTCTCGCTTAACCGCCCCCAATATTATCTCGAGCAGGCAAAGGCCTTCTGGGCCTTAACTTGCCGGTCCAGCTTTCATTTCACTTCGAATTATTTAAACCTGCCACTTGGGATGCTGCGTAATCAGAGCAGACTCCTTTTAGTGATGCTTTACCCATCGACGGCCGCCAGGTACACTCACGCTATCTTTGACCTTTCGACTGATAGTCGAGCCAAGTGTAACAGTTCGTCGAGGGTTTAACGTTGCCAGAGCGCCCAACTATGAGTTCACTTTCAACCCCTTTCAGTTCCAATCGACGAGTACACCTCACAACCCACCAAATAGCGGACTCGGTACGCGATGAACTCTTTACCCATCGAGCCTTTCAACCTCTCTCTCCCAATTTTCTTTCATCCTGTTCGACTCGACTCGACTCGAGTCAAGCGGGCATGTCGCTCGTCAAATATCAGCTCGACTGAGTTTCTCTGAGCCGACTGATAAAACGAGTAAGTGTATTCTACTTGCCGCCGCGCCGTTTAGCGAAAAACGTGGGTGCGACGCGGTCCTCTTCCGGATTACTGCTTTATGTACAAGCAGTCCAAGTGCGCACAGCAGACGCGGTCTCCGCTCGGGCCGCAATGGTGATCGGGATCGAATAGTGGGGGATCGTGAGTGAAAAATGTCAAGGTGGAAGAGTATCGAGCTGTGAAAGAACGTTAGTGCAACTAATGATAAAAGTGTGGCGGTTTAAGTGGTGAGAACTCGGAAAGGAGTGGAAAGGAACGGCCAAAATTCCGCTCCCTCTTGTTATCAGACTGGAGATCCTGGCGATGTTCCCGCCGCGTACGGAAGCGCCTCAAGCTGACAAGCTGGCGCTCTGTTACGCGCCCCACGTTGATATGACCACGGTCATCGAGGTCGAGGTGTGCAAAATATTTTCCCCCATTCTTACACAGAAATACTACATCTGCATATCCTTCCTATACATATGTATTGCTATACATATTGTATAATACGACTGCACTAAGAGCAGATCCCTTTTAACCAGTTAAGTGCGTTTGACGTGTATACACGTCGAACCAAATCTCTATTGTGGTGCGGTTGACGTCTATAATCGTCGTACTTGCAATTGCTTAATTTTAATTGCGCACTGTGTGGGCGATTTTTAAAACTAAATTCCACAGTTAAGAGGTTAAACAGTGCAATCGGCACAGACCACCCATTACACTTTCTACAATCTAAGATCTGTTAGTTGTGTATATCTACTTTCAAAGCTAGTCACTATTTCCCCATCCTTTTGCCATTTCCCGCGCAACTCAATTTACCTTTCATTGGATGCACTTGCATCTTCACCTGACAATTCTCTACTTGTATTATATAAGTCTAACAAGCATCCCACCCACTTCCAATTATAATACCTTGTACATACGCACACGCACTATTAATTTATTAAATCCACCTGATATCAAAGTCTTCTTCTTCCATTTTATTTGCAAGTAATCTATGATCTATCAATTTGATTTCATCGGCATCAATATCCCTCCATATTAATTGTCTTCGTGATATCTGCGCTAATACGTAAGATTTCCCTCTCTCTGATTTCATGAGAGAAACACGCATTATCAATTGCGATCTCAAGTGGAAAGTTTGACTACTATTACTATGGTGAGATAGATACTTAGATACCCCATGTAAAATGTTTCACAACGTCGCGTGGCAGCGAGTCGCGCCACGTCACGTTCCTCTCCATATTCTCTTTCACTCAGAATTTGATCTCGCTTCCTTCTCATTGTCAGTTGAGAACATGTAGCAGTGGTAGTAGTAATGGCCTTGGAAACGGATATTCTTATTAGAAAAGGGCCGAGGGCTTTATTGAATAAAGAAAAGGGGCGAGAGCTGGTAATATTAGCAGTATCTCAAGAATGTCAAGCAGAAACTCTAATGAAAAGGAAAGAATAGCCGGAACGGTGTCAAAGTGAGACTGACTTTGATGGAGATGTCATTACTAGTTGTTTATTTCTAATGATATTGGTTTTATTATCGTCGATATATACATACACACATACATACATACATACATACATACAGCATCCGACAAAATAGTTGTCACAATCTGCAAAACAGCCACCAGAGAAAAAATTAAGTTTTGTAGCATGTACACACGATATGCAAGACTTTTTTAGGGGATTGCGACAGAAGGCCTCCTCCCCTAAAAGGGGCTTTTAAAAAGTCATGTATAACAGGTGCGCATAGTACAAAATTTCACTTTTTATTCAGCGAACATTTTCTAGATTGAGACATCTATTTTGTCGGGTGCTGTACATACATAAATACAGCTCGTTACTGGAAAGAAGGCGCCTGGCTCTGATTTGCCGAAAGATTTGTTTCCTCCTTCAAAATTACTTAGACAAGGCACTTAGGGATGGAAACAAAAGGTTTTATGATTAGCGTACATATCTTTGTTCGACTGGGCGGTTGCTCCTTGAAATGAAGACACATATGTGTGTGGAAAGATGATTGATCGACTAATGGGATGAATGTTGATCTATTTGCAGGACCGATTGAGTCATGGTGGGATCTCCTCACTGGGCGGCGGAAACTCCTCACCATACTCCGGGGCTCATCATCACGGTCACCGTGGTAATGGGAACGGCGGCGGTGGCGGTGGCGGCGGCGGAGGCGGTGGTGGTGGAATGGGCCACCACGGGGCCGCATCGCTGCCCACTGCTTCGGACTTTCAACCCCCGTACTTCCCGCCCCCGTTCCCCTCGCACCACCACGCGCCGGCCAGCCCCCAGCATCCTGGCCTTGGCCAGCCCCAACATCTCGATTACCTTGTTGGTGATCCCTATACTCAGACTCTAAATACCCTCCACCAACACCACTATAATCATCTCAGCGCAGCCGTCACCGCTGGCCAGAGGAGCGCCGAGCTCAGAAGGGACGCAGAAGGCATCCATTTGGTAAGAAGTCTCACCGTTCTAGGATCGCGACCATTCCAATCTCAAATCATCCACAAGGAAACATCCCCCACCCAACCCCATCTCTATCTTACGCTTATGCACTATTTCCCTTCCAAGCTCTTCTTCGATTCATGCAGCGTACCAAGTCGCGCCTCTGACGGCGACTACCGCGGCGACCCATCTAATTCATAGCAAAAGGAATCATTGCCAGAATGTTACGACTTGCTAGCAGGATTCGGATTTCCCATTCTCCTCCTCTTACTTTCCTTGCTTGACTCCGCTTCCCTCGAGAAGCGTTATCAGCTTGGCTAATTGTCCCTCGTCGACGACGACAACGACGACGACGGCTGTTGCGAGCCTCTAGGTCAGGGGAAAGTTGACTCTATTGGTTGCCAATGCCAAGCAGTGTCCTCCTGCTAACTATGTTTTGGGCGGTTCCTTCCAGTCTCCTATGACGCGCGTCGAAAGAGACTCGCTCAATCGAAACTTGACACGTATACAAGTCTCTCCTCTAAAGAATTGCCTTTATTATGATGCATCTGGCCCGATCCACGTAGTCTCAGCATGTGTAGTTTCAAATTGCGAGGACTCCCCACACCGAGAGCTCTAGCCTGCTAGTTTGCCGCATGGACGGCCCTACGCGACGCGACGCGACGCCAAGGAAATACTGCTTCCATGCAATCAATAAATGATACATTATTGCCTAATTCAATGCTCTCATTCTATCGTTGGGAAGAGCGAATTGCGAAGCTCTACCAACCGAGAACCGAAAGCTTCGGTATGTGTATAGTTGTACCGAAGGAAGGGAAGAAAATCTTGCGGTTTGCAGGAGATTGAATTATCGATTACTAGGAGCCCTGCTTGGCACAGCTGTCAGTCTCCTTAAGTTTCGAGGAGATATTCTTCAAACTGAGCGGCGAACTTACGTCCTTGATCGCTTTCTCAATAACCAGCAATGAATTACTCCGCGGAATTTCCTTCCTATCCATATGCGCGTTCTTCCCTCGGGCGGCAGATATGATAAAGGGAATTTTCCGCTAACATTGTTTCGAAGAACGGTGCGGCCCTTCAGCTTGGCATCTGGAATTTGCCAGTGCCACTATTTCGAAACGTGACTTTCGGCTAAGTTCGACTAGAGATAGTTGCTCGCGGGAGGGACACAGGAAGTCTTGAGCCTCATACCAAAACTCTACGCAACAACAACGTTATTGCATAGTTGATCACCGTTAGGAAACTTGTCGCTACACTATGCCTTCCATCTTACCAACTTCACCACCACTAACCACCACTACTGACACCGTATATCTACCCTAACGCCCTTCTATCTTCTATCCAGCCTAGCTTTCTAGATCTACATATAGTATGTACAGCATCCGACAAAATAGTTGTCGCAATTTGCAAAACTGCCGGCGGATAGAAAGACAAATTTGGTAGGATGTACAGGGTGATTCACTTGCCTTTGAATCAGAACTAGACTTTTGAATTAGACTTAGACTTTGAATTAGAACTTTATTAGACATCTATTTAATTATACTATATATTCTCTGTTTAGCAATAGACTGTATTAAATTCTGTAGTCTATTGGAGCGAATATTTTATTATACTATATTTATTATAGGGCTTCTGCAGGGTGAAATTTCATGTGCGACTTAACATAACTCAAACATGTAAAACTATAAATGCATAAAATGCATAAAATGCAGACAAATGTTGAGAAACATTTGAGTATAATTGAAATGTCTAGGTTATTTATAATGATTTGCTATGAAACAGTAGTGTATGCTTAGCAGTGGTAATTCAAAGGCAAGTGACTCACCCTGTACACTCGGTACGCAAGACTTTTTTAGGGGGTAGCAGAGGAGGCAAGCCTTCCCTAAAATGGAGCTCTTCGAAAGTCATCATACCGGGTGTACAGGGTGAGTCAGTTGCCTTTGAATCACCACTGTCGAGCATACACTGTTCCATAGAAAATCATTAGAAATAACCTAGGCATTTCAATTATACTCAAATGTCGCTCAATATTTGTCTACATTTGTCTGCATTTATACTTTTACATGTTTGAGTTATGCTAACTCGCACATGAAATTTCACTCTGCAGAAGCCAGTTATATATAATATTCCCCTATAAATATAATATAATAAAATATTGTCTCCTTACGTTGCTAGCCATTCGAAGGAAGTCGATGCTAAAACTTGGTCAAATATTCACTCGAGCAGGCTACATAATTTAATAGAGTCTATTGTTAACGGGAGAATATATAGTATAATTAAATAGATGTCTAGTAGAAGTGGAGTAGGAGAGTTCTGATTCAAAGGCAACTGACTCACCCTGTACATGCTATCAAATTTGACTTTTTGCTCGGCGGCCATTTCGCAGACTGTGACAACTATTTTGTCGCATGCTGTATGCATTGACATTAGATCCCTATAGTGCAGACAAGTACATACTTAGATTCTACCTTGGGAACAAAGCTCTGCAGATTCTCTTGAGCCGATATCGATAGTCCATCTATCGAAAGGCTCGAAACCATCCACAGATTCATATATATTCCCGTGGGCAGCGCGCTCCGCACCTGACAGACTCCCCTCAAGTAATTCAGTTATTAAATTTCAGGCTGACCTTTGGCATTCCGTTCAGGAAAATGCCAGGGACGCTTCCTTTGAGGTAAATATGTTAGGCACTAGCGTGCCTATGACAATGCCGTGCCACTAGGAGCTAACAACCTTATTACTGACATCCGCCTACTAACACTAAGGTTCCCTCCTCGCGTTAACAATCGGCCGCTCGTCGCGTCGCGTCGCGTCGCGTCGCGTCAGGGCCCAGTTACTTTCATGACCAATGATTAAACCGATACTTTGAAAGTAGCCCAAAATCTCTCTCTTCTCCTCTGCACACTTAGACGCGCCTCCCACGTACATAATATTGGATTTGAACGGTTTATGAATTCCTTCAATTGCACAAATCATTTGGCAAAGCATAGAGAAGGAAGGATGATGCAATCCATAAAGGGGGAAAGCAGAGCTTGAGCGAGAGAGGCCGCACAATACCAATAATCAGCCAAGTGGATCGACTGATTCCAATAGCCTTATCCTTGAAAGCGGGAAGGCGCTCGTGCTGGAGTGCGCTCCGTTCTGCTACTTCCTTCTCTGCCTACCTCTTCGCCGCGCCGCGCCTTTTATTCCGAATTAGAGTATCTTGTCGCCGGATCTTTCGCATCCCCACCGCTCCTTCCCCTCTCGTTCACTATTCCACGTCTATGACCGGCCGAATATCTCCTGTCTGATTTCGAGCTGCCGGCCTACCCCCATTAAGAACATTCACCCCATTCTCTGTGAAGTCTTATGATCGTGCAATCGAGTGCCCGTTCCTTCTGACAAGTCTTCGGCACGCACCCACCTCTTCTAACGCCTCTATCTACCATTATCTTGCTCTACTATATCATTTATCTATCCAAGTACATACAGCATTCGACAAAATAGTGGTCACAATCTAGAAAATGGTCACTGAATAAAAAGTGAAATTTTGTACTATGTACGCCTGTTATACATGACTTTTTAACCCTTTACACTCGAGGGCTCCGGAGCGGAGCCATTTAAAACTTGTCTTCAAACTCGAGGGCTCCGCTATGGAGACGATGCAAATAATTTTCAGTTCATAACACAAGGACAAAGACAAATCGTAAAAACCATTGTGTATAGGATATTCCGTTCTTGGTGACAAAAGACAAACGGAAAGAGAAAAGAAAAAGAACATAGTATAGAATATTGAAAATAGAAGAGTATAGCAAAGCCAAAATTATCTATTGGCGATTGCTTCGAGAGGTATCACACCTTGGACAATTACAAAATGTAATAATTTTATAATTTTTTGCTCTTCTTATATATTACAACATTTATCCATAATCAATTAGAAAAACAATAACATACAACAATGATGACTTTTCTTTTAATGCGCATATCATTTATTTATATGTGAATATGATCTTTCCATTGAAATTGCTTCGAGTTGCTGGTAATATGAATGAAAGAAAACTTCGAGTGCAAAGGGTTAAAAACCCACTTTTAGGGGAGGCTCGCATACTTTCGCAACCCCGAAAAAAGTCTTGCATACCGGATGTACAGGCTAGTAAATTTTACTTTCTGTCCGTCGAAAATCTTGCTGATTGTGACAACTATTTTGTCGGATGCTGTACATAGATTGTACTTGCAATCATCGGTCAGCAAGCGAAAGAGATTCGGCAATGTGTTCAGAGGGCGAGCAATCCTTGAAAAACTTGTACGAAAAGTACATACATGCTTCCAGAGGCTATTTAACGAGAGAAAGCTGAGAGATCGGCTTATTGCTCTTGCGTTGCTCTTGCGTTGCTCAAGATATGCTATATGTGCTATCATAGCACATATATACAGACACGTAAAGATTGCAGTTTATAACCAGCTGTGCAGAGCACCGAGCGATAGATCTGGCAGCGAGTTTATCATTAATTAGTGTCGACTTGTTTTTTAGCACGTGAAAGTCGAACGCCATTTCACACGGACATTTTCTCACACAACAACCCATCACCTTCCGAGTCGGCGGTGGCTTAGAGCCTGCATGTCCGCCTTCCTTTCTTCCCTCCCGCCCTCCTTCCTTCCTTCGCTTTCCAAGATCATCATTCTTTACATGGATTGCCATGTCTGCTGTATACTCTCTACCAACTTGGTACCAACGTCCTCACTTGTGCTTTCTTACACATACTATAGTACTTGCGTACTACGTAAATACACATAGCATTATAAAGCTATGCATTAGGTTGCCGACCAAGTTCCCGTCGTTTTTTGGAATGTTAACATTTAGTACGTGGCAATTTTCAAGAGAATTGGCCCCTTTTCATTTCAGACGAATATGCACGCAACCTTTCCGTACGATGGAGGTCGAACTAGCGGAGGTGGCGGCGGTGGCGGCGGAGGTGGAGGTGGTGGCGGCGGCGGCGGCGGTGGCGGAGGAGGAGGAGGAGGCGGAGGTGGCGGCGGCGGTGCCGGAGGCGGCGGTGGCCGAGCTGTCGAATACGGTGGTGTACGCCGACCGGACGCCTTGCTGCCACCCCCAGGTTTGGACCAAACAGACCTCGTTCTCCATAGCAGCCTCGTGGACGACCCCCAGGTGAGCGACGATGTACGTAATCACAATGAATTCTCTCTATTTACAAGGTACATACAAGGTACATGCATGCGACGATCATTCAGTCATGTATGTACCTACCCAACTAGGCAAACAATGGCTAATAACGTACATGTTTAAATGTCTGCTTTTTCAGAATACAAACGTTGATGATGCCGGCTTCATGAGTGACCTGCCTCTCTTAAAAAGTAAGTGCCATCCATTAATGACCCGCCAGTCTCGCCGATATCTGTACAGGCTGATTCACTTGCATTTGAAACAGAACTCTCCTAGCCCACTTTTACTAGACATTTATGTAATTATACTATAGATTTTCTATTTAACAATAGACTGTTTTAAATTATGTAGTCTGCTCGAGCGAATATTTGACCAAGTTTTAGCATCGACTTCCGTCGAATGGGTAGCAACGTAAGGAGAAAATGTTTTATTATATTGTATTTATAGGGGAATGTTATATATAACTGGCTTCTGCAGAGTGAAATTTCATGTGCAAGTTAGCATAACTGAAACATGTAAAAGTATAAATGCATCAAATGCAAACAAATGTTGAGAAACATTTGAGTATAATTGAAATGTCTAGATTATCTATAACGATTTTATATGGAACAGTGTAAGTTCGACAGTGGTGATTCAAAGGCAAGTGACTCGCCCTGTACAGCATCCGATAAACTAGTTGTCACAATCAGCAAAATTTAAAAGCATGTACATCCGGTATGCAAGACTTTTTTAGAGGTTCAGAAAGTATACGACCTTCCTCTAAAAGAGGGTTTATAAAAAGTCATGTATAACAGGCGTACATAGTACAAAATTGCACTTTTTATTCAGCGACCATTTTGTAGATTGTGACAACTATTTTGTCGAATGCTGTACAGCACCCGACAAAATAGTTGTCACAATCAGCAAAATTTTCAACGGACAGAAAGTAAAATTTAATAGCATGTACATCCGGTATGCGAGACTTTTTTCGAGGTTGTGAAAGTATGCGAGCCTCCCCTAAAAGTGGGTTTTCAAAAAGTCATCTATAACAGGCGTACATAGTACAGAATTGCACTTTTTATTCAGCGACCAATTTGTAGATTGTGACAACTATTTTGTCGAATGCTGTACATAGTATATGATTCGTAGTATATATATAACACTGGACGCAATGATTTTCTTAATCTGACTTCTCCAATTCCACTGAACCACAAAGAGAATCGAGAGGGAAAACTGGTAGCTGGAGGGTAATAGGCATAGTAGTAGTGAAGGAGAGAGTCTCCCATACACACATATCATGTAGATTGTAGTCGCATCCCTGGCGCATCACACATCTTCAAATTCGTCGAGCAGAGTGGTCGGCATCCGTTGAAATAGCATTGTCGCAACAGCAGGAGCAGTCGTAGTAGCGAGTTCTAACACGCCTTTAATAAGAGCACGAACATGAGGCGTGAACGAGAGAAATACGACTGGAGTGGATGCCCGCAGGCCGATCCGATTTCATTCATTGTCATTGTAATTTCTTGGCGGGGTGTAGTTTTTCGGGCGTTTCACACCACGGGGGTATTAGCTACAGATGGCTGTTTGTCCAAATGTCAGCGTTCGCTTATAATATGCCTCGTTACCTTCCCTTCGATAGTTTCGCTCCCCTGCACCTTTCTTCCTCTGTCTCTCACCTCTCACCTCTCCCCGTCCTTCCATCACTTACTTCCTTTCTTTACGCATAACCGTCGTCGCCTCTCCTCTCTCCATGTATGTACTACTTACTATTTACGTTTACGCACTGGCCGCCGGCCCTCGCTACATACAGCATCCGACAAAATAGTTGTCACAATCTGCAAACAGCCGCCAAAGAAAAAGTAAAGTTTGATAGCATTTACACACGGTATGCAAAGCTTTTTTGGGAGGTTGCGACAGAAAGCCTCCTCCCCTAAAAAGGGGCTTTTAAAAAGTCATACGCACCGGATGTATAACACGATATTTAACTTTCTGTTCGACGATCGTTTTGTAGATTGTGACAACTATTTTGTTGGATGCTGTATGTACAGCATCCGACAAAATAGTTGTCACAATCTGCAAAACGGCTGCCAGAGAGAAAATGAGGTTTTGAAGCATACACAGATGGAATGGATGATTTTTTTAGAGGGCTACGAAAGGAATCCCCTTTCCTAAAAGGAGCCATTTTAAAAGTCATGCATACCGAATGTACATGCTACCAAATTGCACTCTCTGTTCAACGGCTACTTTGCAGATTGTGACAACTATTTTGTTGGATGCTGTACATATTCTGTACCGCAACGCAGCCACCACCTTCCCACTCACTTCCATTCTTACTCGCCTTTCCTATCCTCCTGCATATCTTATCCTTAACCCTGCCCTTCCTATTCCCCTTACTCCTCAACCACTCCGCCTCCCTTAAGTACCTATTAGCCTCTGTTTCTTGTTTTCCGGCCTGCTCCCGTTCTCTCTACCCGGGTGCATCTTCCGCAAGTGTCGCGTGGCATCGCGAGTCGCCACCCATCGCATTCCACTTATAGGAAGCTGGCTATACAAGTCCATACATGCGGCAAAACTCTTTATCTCTATCTCTATCTGTATCTGTTTCTATTAACACTATGCCGTCCGGTGGCACCACATTGGTGCCATGCGAAAACTATCGGGCAAGCGCCGGTGGCTCCGATTTGGTGCGATGGGCAAATTATTGGCCAAATTTCCGGCGCCACACGAAAAAATCTAGATTAGACGTGCGGACGGCATAGTGTTAAGAATTACGATCTCGAAACCAGCTACCCAATCGAAGCCTACATATGTATCAGCATGCGACAAAATAGTTGTCACAGTCTGCGAAATGGCCGGCGAAGAAAAAGTCAAATTTGATAGCATGTACACACGGTATGCAAAGCTTTTTTGGGAGGTTGCAACAGAAGGCCTCCTCCCCTAAACAGGGGCTTTTAAAAAGTCATACGCATCGGATGTATAATACGATATTTAACTTTCTGTTCGACGATCGTTTTGTAGATTGTGACAACGATTTTGTCGGATGCTGTACAGCATGCGACAAAATAGTTGTCAGAGTCTGCGAAATGGCTGGCGAACAAAAAGTCAAATTTGATAGCATGTACACCCGGTACGATGACTTTCGAAGAGCTCCATTTTAGGGGAGGCTTTCCTCCTCTGTTGCCCCCTAAAAAAGTCTTGCGTACCGAGTGTACATCCTACTAAATTTAACTTTCTATCCGCCGGTAGTTTTGCAGATCGCGACAACTATTCTGTCGGATGCTGTATGTATCAGCATACTATAGATCAGAAGGCTACCTATCCCGAATCTCCGTGATTTTCGGCTATGTAGTAAGTACAGCTCGTTACTGGAAAGAAGGCGCCTGGCTCTGATTTGCCGAAAAATTTGTCTCCTCCTTCAAACTTACTTAGGGACGGTACTTAGGGATGGAAACAAAAGGTTTTATGCGTGTACGCACCTTGGCCAGGGCGAAAGAAGGTGTTGGCATGGCCCAATTACTCAAAGGACTACCCAGGAAACACGACAAATAGATGTAAATAGAGAAATGTCTTTTATTACCTTGAATCAGCTGTTCTTGGTCAGGTGTCAGGTGGCATGCCGCTTACTTTATAGTGTCTATATATTCATGACATGCACCCGACAAAATGAGCCATTTATTTTGAAAATGGCTTAAGTCCATTTATATTCGAATCGAGATATTGAAGTGTTTGTGTTGAATTAAATTTAAAAATATGGGTAACAGATAACACAATGGACTAATAATGTTTTTGGATTTCTAAGGCTGTCAAATTTATCATCCCAATTAGCATAATATTAATACTATTAAAAATAGAAATAACGTGTTTTTGATAGCTATGAATGGACTTACGCCACTTTCAAAATGAATAACTCAAATAGTTGTCACAATCTAGAAAATGTTCGCTGAATAAAAAGTGAAATTTTGTACTATGCGCACGTGTTATACATGACTTTTTGAAAGCCCCTTTTAGGGGAGGAGGCCTTCTGTCGCAACCCCTTAAAAAAGTCTTGCATATCGTGTGTACATGCTACAAAATTTAATTTTTTGTCTGGTGGCTGTTTTGCAGATTGTGACAAGTATTTTGTCGGATGCTGTACAAATACGTAGTATGTATATCTATAGACGGTATGGAGCCTAGGTGCGACTGGCAGTGCGCGTTGTTGCTATAAAAGGAGAACTAATCATTCAAATCAGGGGCCGTTTACCCTGAAATCACGGCGATCGACGCAAATCACTAGTTTTTCCAATACTGTCCTTGGAGAGATGAGATGGTTGTTGAATGAAAACTAGCGAATACCTTTTGTTCCACAATTCTCGAGCAATGGGCGACGGCTTGCGTTAGGCACCATCTTTTTTGGTGACCAAGGGGAGGAGATTGGTGCTGGCCTGAAATCAAGATCTAATGAAATTAACGGGTGGCATTCGCACTGGTTCGCGCGCGCGCGTTTTGCCCTCGAGCCAACGTATGCCCCCCTGGAGGTGATGGGGCTCGGCTAGGGCCTCGCTTGCCATCGGGTGGCAACCCCTGAGCAAAAAGTCACACCCTGGCCACTTGCATCGAACCAATCAACCTTGAGAAATAAGGAAAGCCACCCTGCTAGCCGATTGCCAAAGTTTCCGGCGCATTGATTGCTCAGGAAATTGTGCGTATAGCAGCATGTTCGGACCTCCGCAGACTTGGCAGAATTTCGCCCTTCCCCTTTATGATTCCGCAGAAAAATCACTGCTATCTGCTGGGAACAGCCCAATTCTCTACTAGTACATACAGGTTACGTTCACTTCAAACTTGCCTCTTCAACCCGCAAACTGTGGCTCATTATGGATCAGAAATCAAAGAGCATCATTTGTGTAAAAATTCGTGAAGCTGGCGTTGCTAGCTTTCAAGAGTGCAGCGGATTCATTCTTACAAGGGATGCTTGTCAGGACCGGAACACGAAATGGGTTGAAAAAAATTGGGGATGTACGGTTCGACCCTCTAAACAAAACCCTATAACACTTTTTCAGAATGCGCCCTGGTTACCGAGACAAAAATTAGCGAATATTGGTACATAGCGTAGCCTTATGTTATTAACAGGTATTGTCTGGAGTGGAACACCAATTGTGCTGAAAAAATGTGTGGACGTAGAGTTCGACCATCTAAAGAGAACCCTATAACACTTTTTCAAAATGTGCCCTGGTTGACGAAAAAAAATTGGCATAGATCGGTCATGTAGTGTATATAATCTTTATATTATTAACAAATCCTCGCGTACCAGGATGGCACAGAGCTCGAAGTAGTTTTTACAGAGATGCGTAAAGAGTAAATTTAAACATAAATATCACATTATTTGTTATTAGACGAATAATTAGAAATTGGATTACAAAAAAGTATTTCGCAAAATCATTACTCAGGCTATAAACAGGCTACACAACTATTTCTTAGTTGACTTAGTTGACTATATCACGAATTCTTTTCTCGGTAACCAAGACGCATTCTGAAAAAGTGTTATAGGGTTTTGTTTAGGGGGTCGAACCGTACATCCTCAATTTTTTTCAACCCATTTGATGTTCCGGTCCTGACAAGCACCCCTTGTTAGTCGACAAGTTTCGGAAAAATCACTAGTTGGTTTGATATCGCTAGCTAAGCATCTCTCTCGATATGGGCTTCAGCCGCAAGAGACATCTAAGCAAGTAGTTACATAGTACAGCTGGCCGTGATTACGCTAATTATAAGACTGGATGAAAATATCAAAGAGATTATCGAAGAGATCTTGTCGGTTTTCGTCTAAATATGTATCCTGCTAGCGAGCTATCGGGGGATGTATAAGTTGGATTGGCGGGGGTCAAGAAAACTCGAGAGCTACAAGTTGACCGTAGGATTGCTTGCGCTATGCAATAACAAGCTTCGGCCAAAGCTATCGGATAATATTAAGCATTCCAGAGGAAGGATGCAATAATGCGGGCTTACCGGTGCGCAGGGCTGAAAACAAGGCGGTAGAAGAGGGCACGGACTCGGCCGGGCTTCGACTCGCATCGTTACTCGCCGGCGAATTTAAAATATTTCGCCAACCCTCCACCCTTCACTCGCGGCCTGTCGAGGTCGAGGTCGAGATCGAGCTGCCTCGCGAGCCTCCACCCTACTTTATCTATTCACCTATAAATCCCCCTAACACTTGTGTAGCTTTTCCTATCACTCAGATCCTAACGATTCCCTACACCACTAGTAAGAGATCTATAAGTGACCAACTCTTCCACAATACACCTATATCCTTGAATGTTCTCATTTTTCCAGACATGAAGCCTTCGGAGAGAAGCGAGAAAGCAATGTTGACAGGGAATGCCCAACCATCCGATGTGTTCTGTTCAGTTCCAGGACGCTTATCCTTACTAAGCAGCACCAGCAAGTACAAAGTTACGGTTGCCGAGGTACAAAGACGACTCTCACCACCGGAATGTTTAAACGCCAGCCTTCTTGGTGGAGTCTTACGAAGGTAAAATCATTCCCCAAACCATCCACCTGCCCAACCTTTATAGGATATGCCCTAGTATGCTCAGACAATATATATAGACTTGACACTTCCTTTTCACTTTGGATCTTACGTCCTAAATTTTTACGAAGCGTACAGCCCCGGCGCCGGCGTACTGTAGAGGAAGAAGACGCGATAATCAGCAGAAACTTGCTTCCATCACGGTCACGAAACAATCGACTCCAAGAGCCTCGAGCGACCTAGAATATATGTAATAAAGGGGCTAATCTAATGGAGCTTCCCACTCGAAAATTACAAGGGAGCCCTGTCCGCGAATACTCCATATTTTACTTACAAGTACTTTATTACTTTCTCTAGGAAAGAACGGACCGAGCGAGAAATCCCCTCGATTCAACCCTTTTGCATGTTTATCTAGCGAATAATCAAGTCACCCGGAGACTGATTTTCCTTCACTAGGGCGTCCAAGAAAATTCATATTTCCAGTTACTGCATTTTCTTCCCCTAATTTCTTAATAACACTCCAGCAGACATTTACCATTGCAGGGCTAAATCCAAAAATGGTGGTCGCCTGCTTAGGGAAAAGTTGGAAAAGATTGGTCTCAATTTACCAGCTGGCAGAAGAAAGGCCGCGAACGTAACGCTTCTCACATCCTTGGTTGAAGGTGAGTGCATTTGCTGTCCACATTATACACAACAACATTCTCGTTTGTTAACACTTTGACGGCCGATCTCACGTACACGTGACTTTTTAAAAAAAGTAACGTTCTATTTTTATGTATTCTAAGAGAGATATGTAGATATAAAAAATTTACGAAATATTTTCTTATATTTCTTCAAACATACATATTTATTTATGGGTTTTTACGCTCTTTTATTCTGTAGTTTGTTAGTTTAGATTGAAGCAGTATTTCGTTACTCTAAATATTAGAAACATATGTTTCACCTATTTAAAGTTACAAAATAAACTCGTTGACATTCTAAATAATAATAAAGTTACAAATGACTGTTCTTCAAATAATTGCGTTTAAGTAGCCGTTGAAAGGTTAAAAAAACATGCTTTAATTCCACCTGGGGAGACGTATAAGAAATTTAAAAAATGTGCGGCCGTCAAGATGTTAATTCGAGAGACCCAATAAGATTTTCTAACTGGCGCATTCCAGGTGAAGCGATACACCTTGCTCGAGATTTTGGCTATGTCTGCGAAACTGAGTTTCCTGCGAAACAAGTTGCCGAGTATCTTAGTCGACAACATTGTGAACCACAGGACTCGTACAGGAGGAAAGAACTACTTCATGCCACCAAGTGAGTACCCATTTGGCTTTGCAAATTCTATCCATCTATTCATATGTATATGTATGTATGTGCATAGATAATGTTTACAGGGTGAGTCACTTGCCTTTGAATGACCACTCTCGAGCATACATCCACTGTTCCATATAAAATCATTAGAAATAACCTAGACATTTAAATTACACTCAACTGTTGCTCAATATTTGTCTGCATTTTATGCATTTATACTTTTACATGTTAGAGTTATGCTAACACGCATATGAAATTTCACTCAGCAGAAGCCAGTTATAGATAATATTCCCCTATAAATATAATATAATAAAATATTTTCTCCTTACGTTGCTAGTCATTCGAAGGAAGTCGATGCTAAAACTTGGTAAAATATTCCCTCCAACAGGCTACATAATTTAATACAGGCTATTGTTAAACAGAGAGTATGTAGTATAATTAAATAGATGTCTAGTAAAAGTGGGCTAGGAGAGTTCTGATTCAAAGGCAACTGACTCACCATGTACAATCCAAGTACATATGCAGTTCTCTTTGTATTTGGTAGTTTGGCGTACATAACACGGCCGATCTTTAGGATAGCAGGTCTATAAATACATGTGCGCAGAAACCGCGTCAGAATCAATAAAGGGTGGTTCTCTGCTTGCTTTCAGACAAATCACCAAAGAGTTGATGGATCTTTTGAATCAAGACAGATCCCCGCTTTGTAATACGCGGCCGCAACATATCCTCGATCCAAGTATACAAAGACATTTAACACACTTCTCACTTATATCGCACGGATTTGGCAGCCCTGCTATTGTGGCTGCACTGACGGCAATACAGGTATTTGAGAAAGCCCCTTTACTCATCTTTTTCTTAGGGCCCTCTCACGCCTGCCGGTCTACACGCGGCAAGTCAGCCAAGCAATTAACTGGAAGGTAATACTTGTTACAGAAGTTCCTAAGCGAGTCTCTCAATCATCTGGAGAAAATGTATCCCGGAAACGGCAGTGGGGTAACAAGCAGTCAACAATCAAATCTCGATAGCAACAAAAACAAGGATTCCACTCTAATGAATGATATGAAGAAGTGACGCTCAGAGGACCCGCCTACCTCAAATGTGGTCACCTCTATCAGACACTCTTGGCCGTACAATTGAACTTTCGGCCAGGATCATTGGCAGAGAGACTTGTCTCGAAAGAGACTGTTGATAGAGAGAGTACACAGTATAGGATGCGTAAAGCCTTGTACAAGTTCGAGGAGAGCTCGTGGGCTATTAGAATCGGCTTCGGGTATGAGGTGGGCTGGTCTAGAGATGAGGCAACATTTCTATTAACCTCTAGTAGAGATCCTACGGTAGAAGATGGTCAAGTTTTCTATCATACTAGACCTACGCGAACGTGCCAACGTGCAATCATCGAGAAATCTCGTCCCTATTGTGGATTCGAATTCGACCAGTTGCTCAATTGGTTTGTACATACCTGCACTAATCTTGCCACTTCAATTTCCATTCCCTCTTTTATGAATTCTTACTTGAAATCTAGCTTCACTCTATCAATGAAAGCTATCACTGGTCAATTAGGATAATTGAGTTGGAGATGGATTAATCAATCAGCTTGGGCCTTTCATCAACTATATCTTGTTTCTTGGCCTGCGCCGCGGCCTGCGCATCCAACTTCCCTCCATTCTTAATCCTCGTGTCCACTTTCTATTTCAACTGGGTCCATTCCAATACGGCTGATTGCAGTTTGTACTGACCGTTGCAAAATTAGGAGAAACTCATCTGTGTGCGTGCGCTCTGTGTCGAGTCGAGTCGAGTCGAGTCGAGTCGAGTCGAAGCAATCCACGGCCCTGTTGCATGGAAACTGGAGGCTTGGTTACAAGTTACAAGATCTTGGGAACAAGAGAGAATCGGTCCGGTTCCCTTTGCTCGGCGACTTGCCGTATTGCACGATGCGGTAGATAGTCCCCCTCCCCAATACTGAGAACTAGTGACAATCCTTGGAGAGATTTGACATTCCTCCGAGAATAATGCAAGAGAGTGCGTGCGTCTTTAAGTATGTCGATAGTTCTCGAGCGGAACTGCTACTGACTCGGTCGGGCCAACGGCAGCCGCGAACAGTATGAGAAAGCTTGCAAGTCAGCTTTTGAGTATAACTCATTGTGCCAATAGAAAACAGTTGCCATTTGAGATGTGCCAATTTATGATATCTAATCGCGTTCTAAGTTAAGTGAATAAAGAGACGAGAAGCTAGGAGAAGGGGATAGAAAGGACGATGGACGTCGGCTAGACGGAACGAGAGTCACTGTCTCGGATAGAGTTGGAGAAAATGGTGCGCATTGACATCACGCCAAATCTAATGACGCTCTTATAATGGCGAGGTTCTTCCGTGACGACAGGTATACTCTATTACTTTCCATTGCTATGAGTAAAGTAATGGCAATACTAGTAGTTCGATCTCAAGGCAGAAAGAGCTGCCAGCAATAAGTGAGGCTACGCAAAACGGATCGTGCGGGCGACTGACTCGAACGAGGAGGAAGCATGAAATTGTATCAAGTACAATACCAGTTGAACCTGAGACATATCTAACTTTGTAATTAAATTTAGGTTTATGTAAATCTAAGATTGAAAGCCTCACTAAGCGTTCCGCGAAGTCGGATCTAATGTACAGAATATTCCGATTTTTCTTGTGATATAATCATACATTAACGCGATATAGAGATAGAAAGGCAATGATAACGAAAGACACTATATCAATCCATGTCCTCTGTATGTGTGGGGGAGGAACAAGGCGACAAGGTGCTCGCTACGATACTTGTTGTTGAATGGAGAGGACACGGCCTTCTCGGGACATTGAAACCGGAAATACCCGCTCCAATTGCTGGCTCCTTCATCGCATTAAGTCGGACAATTTCGAACGGAACGATTGGCATTCACGTGACCAGTTTGCATACAAGCATTTTTATTCTGACACCGGTACACCGCGGCAACCCACCCAATCCACTGTCAATCGGATACCAGTCTCTCTGTAGCTCGCACCTATCATTTGACTTTGGCAGTCGTACAGTTATAGCAACTCCAGTCTCTTCTCTCTTCGGCAATGCCAGCCTTTCCAAAATAACCGTTGTTTGTTTGTCCAGTATCTACTCGTGCGAAAGGTATCGGTAAAGCGAAGCCAAGCGTCTCTACAGCCTGTATGTATAGTCGCTCGAGAGTCTGTCTAAATGACAACGAGTCTGCCACGAGCGACAGCCACCACACGCGATCGAACGGAAGGCTACGGAAGTCCGGAAGCAGAGAACCGTCTTTGAGTAGGCCGTCTCGCTCTCCTTTGACCTCTTGTCAGACCAACTATGGGGGACTAGTTAGGAGAAAAAATTAGGCTAGCACACAAAGAAGTTGACCCCTTATTTTCACTCATGAATACTTAGGTCGCTCGTTAGACATAAGATCCCGTAAGTTAAATATGTACTTATTTATACACCTTAGGACGGACATAGGCATTTTCTACCAGAATTTCTGTGCCAACTATAAAGAATGTTGTAGATGATTTTGTTCCACGTTGACGCGTCATACTAATCTTGTAAGATACTCAGATATGTATATCTTTATTACATATATATTTGAATTTCGTAGTATATTCTGATATTGATTATACAGTTCATTTTTGTATATTGGTGTGTGATAAATAAATACGAATATTGTTTCTACGTAACTTTCCCCTCGCAGAGAAATGATAGGCCCGCGATATTAGCGGTTATATTGTCCTCTCCCCGTTGCTATCCACCTATCCGCCCATATTTCGACAGTCATCGTCAGCAAATATACCTGACAAAGGGTAGGAAAAGAGATTCCACGAGAATACATGCATACACTTTTCCTTCAAGCATACATTTTTGGTTTTATTCGTATTTCTCTGTACATCGATCGGACGATGATGGCGACGGCGGTGAATTGTTGACTGATGCACGCAATTCGGCTAAAATATTATGCGGACAAACAATCGTTACTTGCAGCGATTAAGTGAGAAAGCATGCTCTCTTAGTGGAAAGGAAAACTAGTACCGCAGTCGTCTCTCCAGTTTGACTGACTGGCACTCGTACGGTGGATCGCCGCTCCGATGCACGCACAGTCCACTTACCGTAAACTCGTTGCCACGTTAAAATGGTGAAAAGAGTAGTAGCACACAATTTGCAACGTGTCAGAGTTACAATGAGGCGCCCGATAGAGCGATGCACCATGCATGACGCACTAATACAGGATGTATTATGTACTCGCCGACCGCTAGAAAAACAAGCAGCATCTAAGATATTTACGATAGACGAGAAATATTATCTATATCGCCTCTTTACTGCGCCCGCGCCCGCGCCTTCCTTCCTTCCTTCCTTCGATGAACAGTGTGCCAGGACGCACACACAATACCTTCTATCTTCATCGTAAGAGAACTTGGGGCGAGAAGTCAGAGGCATATCGTACTTAAGGCTGGAGAGGAAATTCATAAATTAATACGTGCAACCATACTCACATACTCCCAATGGCGCGAATAACTCAGGAGGACAGACATAAAAGAAAACATTTCAATCCGCCCGTGCTTTCTTCCAAGTGAGACGTAGCCTTACATTAGACCTATGAAGGACACATGTTAACAGTTAAACTAGAATAATACGCAGGAGTGCAAAAAAGTATCGCGAGTAAAACGAAGCAGATTATACTGTAACTTCTCACTCACGCGCAATCGTTTTACATGAAATTTAGTGACAGATTTTGTTTCTTATTACTTCAATGAGTTAGAAAATGCACGACTCGAAAGCTAACCGGTTTTGGTTATTGATACGAGCATACTTCTCAGAACGGGATGGCGTGTGTAGGTACGCGTCTAATCATGAAGGCGGAAACGGGCTGTGTTACACGTCTTGCGATACTTAGCAATTAATTGCCTGCATTCATTTGTATGCTGTTTTACTCCATTTTATTCTCGCAGTTTCTTTACGCCTCTACAAAATTACGGGCACGTACCAAGGATTTATATGTTTTTACCATTCAGCACAGCAATACCTGGTGTGATGTTTTCATCTCATATTTATTTCACTCAGATTACTAAGGATATTACAGATACATATGCAAGTTCAGAAGTGTATTCTTTCAAATTATCGGCACATTAACGGTCGCATATAATATTACGATATTAGATTAATTGCTAGACTTTTATAATACTTGACAGTGTTTATAAGTAGTTCTAGTTACATGCCACGTTTCTCACGTACGCAATTGCAGACTTCTGGCACGTGTGGGTTAAGACTCTCCATTTTTAAGCAGGTATTCATTATAGTTTGTTTGTTTGTTTGTTTTGTTTCTTTTTTGTTTCTGCTTGTTTAGTCTATAGAGATATGTGTCTATATCTATATATGCACGAAGTCGTCTCATAATCGGTACACATTGTACACGTGTGACGTTTTTTGTACACATTGTACAAATTGTACACGTGTATATCACCCTCACTCTACACACGCATTATTTCTGTATACGAGTAAGTATGTATCCTCGCGCGTGTATTATGGTTGGTGCTTTTCAGCTTACACTCACATTATATTTATCATTGCTTTAAATACGATGATTTTGTTTTCATTTATGTACGTTACATAACTAATTATTAGAATAGTGTATTAGTAGCTTAGCTCCCACACTGCCGCGCCGGAGCTAAGCGGCTTTCCAGAGAAATGGAATACCCCACAATTACTAAGAGCATTGCGGCCTTCGGCAAGCCGCCTTTCTCCTTCTTTCTTTTTTTGCGTCCCTTTGCTTGATGGGACACGAGATTTTAGTTGCACTTGTACTTTGATCGACATTTAGCGAATCACATTAACTGTAAAATCGAAATCATGGTGGAATTTTCGGAAGAGTACACGCACAGTTTACTTTTTGCGTCAAGTTCAATTTGATTTTGCTTATGCTTTCCGAGAAAAATGATGTCTCGGTACATCACTCTCTTATTGCGCGTGATCATGTCGATACTGCGGCCGCAACAAAATGTAAATCATCTGAAATTTATGTAGGCGTGGCTCTAACAAAAGACCCCGGAATTCTGACGAGTTCGACTTGTGGGAGGACGAGGTGCAACGGAGACAAAGGGGGGAAGATAGCTTTATCAATGGATAGTTGTCAGTGCTGCAAATGGCGGGCGGTAATGTAGGTGTGATTAGCCTTTACCGTAATTTAAACTTGCAGAGTGCGTCCGGTTAAAAGCATTCTCTCTCGTTCAAGGGTTTCGGCATCATCGGCATCATGGGTCGACGAGTATTCGGCAGGCTAGAGGCCAGTGGTTTCGGACTATGAAACAGCAAGCAGAAGAAGGTTTCTTGTAAATCAGTTGCTACAATTCGAAACTAGAGAATACGCGTGTCGAATAATATTTGCGCTACTCTTTACTTGGAAGGCCGTGTATACGGGGCGTTTCGATAGCGCGAGCTACCGGATCCGGAAGTTGTAGTGGTCTTGTACGATTTCCATGCACGGCCCGAACTTTCCTCTGCAAATTGTGCCAAGTAAACTCTATTTATTCCAATGGTCATTATATTCCGAACGGTTAAAATAAACTCGAGCATTTCGAGTTTCTCAAATTCGAACTAATAAAATGCTGTACTCATTTCCCATTAGAGGAAACATTTTATTAGCAGTCATGCCTTCGTCAACAGAACAGTAAAACAATTCTCATATTCAATGACTTACCCGGGTATTCAGTAGAATCGTAGTACTCGTGGGACGAATGTGGAACCGATTCGTCCTCGTACTCATAAGTAGTGTATCGGGATGAGGGATACATCTCATCTCTAAATGATTGTAAGACGAACAATTGAAATCTGACTTACTCTCGGGACACTAAATCGAGAATGATCGGTATTGTTCTCCAAAAACTACTCACCCGGAAGTTGATGAGTAATGTCGGTCACCGTATCGATTATTACTACTTGATGATGTATGATAGTCATAATCGTGGTGCGATCCAACGCGATTAGTGGGCGGTGGTGTAGGGGTTTCGTATCTAGAAGTGAGCAGTAAGTGAGCTGATGAGTAAGTATAATTTCCATTCTATATTTCTGTCGTTTTTCTTTCATTCTCGTCTTACCCGTAAGACTGATCCATGGGTGCTCGTGCACGCTCCAAGAGTGAGAATATCTTTGATTTCGCGGTCACAGGCCTTGAAATGGGCGCTCGGGACGATGGCGGCGGGAGTATCGCTGCAGAATGAAACCACGTACATAATTCTGCTCTATTATAGCAGAAGCAAATAGAATGAGCCCAACTAAAATCTCGGGGTTATCAAGACTAGAATACAACGTGCTACTTGTGCATTCTTTCTATACTAACTCCTCGACGTTCTTGCCATAGCCGGTCGTTGGTTTGTCGCTGGTCTCAATATTCCAGCCGCAGCAGGAGGAGCACGACCAGCCGGTCTTCTTTCATCGGCTCCCTCGGGCTCGTTGCTCATACTAAGTTCCATTTCCCGCATTTGTTCCTGACGAATGTTGTCATTGTTATCTGGAATTAGGTACTTACGTACCTCAGTTAATGCATACGCTATGCGTGCGTAGGCCTCGGCCGGTGCTGCCACGGCAGTTATTTCTACGTGTAGGTCGTCCGAAAGATGAGCGTATTTCGGATCCAAAGAATTGCGATATTCTTCCTCCTAATTGATGTGATCACAGAACATGTTAATATCAATCTGTTCATCACCCAACTCTCATCTATTTCGCACCAGTTCAATACGAGTTTCATCTCAACTTTAAGTGTAATAAATAGATCGCGAAAAACTTGTACACAGCAGTTAGTCACACACCGTATCCAGCAACTGACACTTTTCAAGACCCGCCATAGCGAGTGTCATTAAATAATTAGCTTTTACCCCCCTCTCTTTCTCTCTGTACTTCCTTATGCGACAGTGTAGTAAATCAAATACATTGACTCGAAACTCACAAGCCATTCTTTTCTTTTCATTCAATACCATCGAGTTGTTCTAAACCGTTGATACAGGGATTTTACTGGAATACCGACATTCCTGGATACTAGTGGAAATAGACACATGGAGTTTCAAGTAATTTCAACCAGTTTGACCCAATATTTTACCACTCTTATTATGAAATTCTGAAAACATACTTTCTGACGGTCTCGCATTGATCCTCTTCCCAAAACAGCCATTTTGCAAATTGTTTCTTCTTGCAGACGTTTCATGGAATTACCTTTGGGTCCAAGAAGTTTGCCCACAAAATTAAACTGTTGGAAAAGAAATTAATATAGTTTGGTCTACCACTCGTCCCTTCTCAATTCAAGCGCAACTTATATCTAGACCTGCATTACTTCACTTATTGTACCCCATACAAGAATCTACATTGTAGCAAGTAAAATTGGAATGGAATGGAAAGCACAGCTTTCCCAGCAATTGGTATTCACCTTAGGATGTTCTTTGACCGGTACTAGAACCTTGACGGAAACTCGAATGGGTTTTTCCCGATAGATATCCACATACTTTGGATCTCTTATAGGTTTTCCAATTGCCTGAGCTTTTTGTATCTCTGTAAGGTATATTCGTATATGTATATACATGCCACTTTATACACAATACTGTACAGTTCGCCTCTGGAAAGAAGGCGCCTGGCTCTAGAATTTGGAAAGAGTGGGACTGATGGAGTACGCTTTACAAGGCTGGAAAACACCGCCTTTCCTATTTTTCCTCGGACGAAGCCCCTCACGGCCTTCACCAGGCGCTTTGTACACCAGGCAAAAATGGTGTCCGGCTCAGGTCAAATTGTTTCCTACTGGCCAATAGAAACAAGACTACGGGTTGCTAATCATAAAACCTTTTCTTTCCATTCCTAAGTACCGTCCCTAAGTAAATTTGAAGGAGGAGACAAATTTTTCAGCAAATCAGAGCCTGGCGCCTTCTTTCCAGAGGCAAACTGTACATCTATTATTATTATTATTCTAGATAGTATTCCTATATTTACACTAAGTCACATATCCATTGGAATGTGTAGGGACTTCTTACCTTGATCAATTAATTTGGTTGCATTCGGCCACTTCTGGGGATCCATTTCCACCTTCTCCCTCAAGAGTTCACGGACATATTCGCCGGCTTTATCAGCCTGCCGCTCTTGCTCCTCTTGGTCGCGCTGATCTTGTCCTTTTTCCGACATTTTCCCACCCGCTTCTGTAATCTCATGCCTCTCATACTTAAATTCACCGTTGTTTGTTTTCTCACTCATCTTGGTGATGCGGGTAGAATATTCAACAATCACTGAAAAAGCTAACCATAGACAAAGTTAGCTCGAAACAATTACAATCGGTGATAACTATCTGGTGAGTAAGTAGATCCTAAGCTCAGTCTCTAAATAAACGTATCAATCCTGTTCGCAATACAGTAGCGACTAGCGTTTCTACGCACTAGGATTATTGTGTTCTCGCGTGCCATAGTAACACTTCGCTCCAATTTAATATACCAACGTTGTAATACCTTTGCAACTCCACAATCGAAACAGTCGTATGTCTCGTACTCTATTCTCTACTCTGGTGTCCTATTCCGCCAGCAAATACTTGACACTTTTCACACTTTCTTCACTTTGTCGAGCGGCTTAATTGAGCTCCTCTGCTTTCTAAGTTCTATTGTGCTTCTGATCAGCAAGTACTGTTGTGTGGTTGGCGTCGTGGCCAGGCATCAGGGTCGTAGCGTAGTGCAGCGCGTCGTATTCTGCCTGTCGTGACGGCTGGTGGCGTTCTTCTCCTCGCTCGATGTTGTATCATGTGTTGCTCTGAATGTAGCTTCGAGTCGACAATGCCGCCATTTTTAATCGGCGGCGGGTTATTCAATTCAAACTTAAGCATGTGCAGGAGGGAAGATAAAGAAGCCGCCCAATTTTATAATGACAACTAAATAAGGTGATATAATTAAGCTATCGCTGTCTGCCACTTTCCCTTAATAAATAATTTATTTCGCTCAAATACTCTCAAATACTCATATCCTGTATGTGCATCCCATTGTTATTCGTACTCGTAACAAATCTCGGATGTCACATCTCTCCGCGGTTTCATATCCTCACGCACACCCAGTATGCGTGCTTTTCTTTACCGGGCTGACAGGCGGTCGTCTTTTCGGACCAAGTGACCGCCATGAACCACACGATATCTTAGACGAACCTACTCAACATCGCGTTTCTGATCGGCAGCCAATTTCAAGAACGTCACATCTTTTTAGTCGGATGCTGTATAAGGCATCGTAGGAATAAGAAGGATTTTCGCAGTAATATCTTGTGGATAGGAATGCTACATTGGGCACGCAGATGTCGAACAATTGTAAAGGGAAAAAAGCAGTGGAGCGAGGTCTGGCATAAACATGTACAGGGTGAGTCACTTGCCTTCGAATCACCACTGTCGAGCATACACTGTTTCATATAAAATCATTAGAAATAACCTAGACATTTAAATTATCCTCGAATGTTTCTCAACATTTGTCTGCATTTTCTGCATTTATACTTTTACACGTTTGAGTTATGTTAACTCGCACATGAAAGTTCACCCTGCAGAAGTCAGTTATTATATAATATTCCCCTATAAATATAATATAATAAAATATTTTCTCCTTACGTTGCTAGTCATTCGAAGGAAGTCGATGCTAAAACTTGGTAAACTATTCGCTCCAACAGACTATATAAGGTAATACAGTCTATTGTTAAACCGAAAATATATAGTATAATTAAATAGATGTCTAGTAAAAGTGGGCTAGGAGAGTTCTGATTCAAAGGCAAGTGAATCACCCAGTACATACATGTCTTGCCGACAGTCAATCATCATCGTAGATAGATAATCCCTTACAAAGTCCGTATTAAAGAAGTAAGCAGGTATCGCGCGAACAGTGACGTATAATGAGAATTGGAATCATTCTGTATATTAAGAAAGTGAGTAGAGGCGGGACTCCGTCGTCTCAGTCGAAATCTCAAACACAGACACAGAGCGTGGCTACAAAGCGCGCAGCATGTGTGGGTAGAAAGCGCGTGAGGGGAAGCTAGGCTAGAGAACTCCCAAAGCGTAACTGGAGAGGGTAAAATTCCGGCTGGGTCCGCCTGGTTACCCTCCCTCACCAACTTCTCACCGGACACTACGCCTGATCGGAGGGACATAGCTTATACCGGAGGGAGACCGACGGATGCACATGGAAGTAATTTTCCTTGTCGTTGTTTTGGTTTACCGCTATGTTGCCTAATTAGTTTTCTAAAATATCAAAAGAAAGTGGGATTCAATATCTAGATGCCACTTAATGGATAAGCCAAAGTAATAGGCAAAATCATGCTCCTAGCGCTATCTGCAATATGTTTGGCTATGAAATACGATATGCATACGCGTGAGACTTTAATTCAAATTCAAAACGCCGCAATAGCGCGCCGAATAGCTGACTGCTGCCGCCGACGGCTACGACGGAGAAGTAACAACGACGGGTAGCGCGGAAGGGGAAGGCGGCGCGTGAGGGGCCCCAGGGGCCCCACCCGTGGCCAGCCCTGATCTACAGGAACTCCCGCTCTCAGCGAGGGACCCAGCGGGACCAACCTATACCAACACCGCGTCATCTTTCACAGCGGAAACCTCAGTATTATTAAACTCCCCGCGAAAATTCTCATATTAAAATTATTCCAGCAGTTCTTCAGGAATCGTCACTTATTTTCCATGAACTCAAAACTCTGAATATCTTTTGCATTCTATATGAACCTAAGGGGATGTAGGACAGTTAACATTCAAATTTTGTCTAAATTTTATAAAAATTGGTGTAACTAAGCCCGTATATTGTTAACCATAAAACTTATAACATAAACAATTGGTTTGAACCAACTTCCACATGACTTATCCGCATGATTTTAGTGCCTTTTTTTTCGTGGGGAAATCCTCATGGACCCCCCGCCACCCTGGTGGGAACGGAGGGGGAGTGCCGGACTCCTACCGGCTAAAACCCCACGGTGGCCATCCTTCGCGCGTAATGGGGCGACACCGGGAACTCTTGTCGAACACTACCGGTGCATGATTTTGGTGCCTGCCTTAGGTATGATCTTAACCTCTTAGCTTACAATGTCGTGTCAGAGATGTGGTACGTCGACCAGACCAAACATTAACAAATCGTGTCAGAGACGTGGTATGTAGACAACGCCGGGATGTAAATAAACATCTCAAAGACATTGCAGAAATCTTTATTGTTCAATGATCAATTCATCATAATTATTTACGAAACATCTTGCAAAGTAAAGTTAATTGTACCATACAGATGTATTTACCTACAGATGTATGACCTTGCAATTATTTACGGCCGGCGTCATCGGAACTTAAATCGTAAGGCAAGGGGTTAAAAAAGAACTCTGTAAAAGTTGAACTTCATGGGACCAACCGTACCCAAGAAATCATCTGCAGAGTCCTATTACGCATAATTAATATTGTCATGTTTAACAATTAATAACTGCCTTATTGTTTATTTAATTTTGAATGTTTATATCTCAAATTACTCTGTACAAGTGTACTAATTAAAGGTAAAATGACTGTGCTTGCCAAGTGATTGGCTTAGTTACACCAATTTTTATAAAATTTAGAAAAAATTGATTGTTAACTGTCCTACATCCCATTATAATGCTAAAAACAGTCCGATCTCCGCTTGACAAACTGATCATTTTAGGGAACCATGCACATCTGCTCTCACCTCCTAGTAACTCAAATAACATAAACGACCGCAATGGCGCCCCCGTTTATAATTAACATCATCGCAATTATCTAGTGGTAATTTGTTTTTACAGTTCTTTGTCTTGTATTGAATACCCAATTATATTGAATGCGCCAGCATTAAATGATATCTATTCGCATTTCTTTGTCAAATCTGGAATAAACTTATCGAATTGTGTAGGGGGGTCATTCCACGCCAAGTGAGAAGCTGGATTTTGGTGATGTCGGGGTTTTTGCTGAAAATTCAGCATGTTGTTCCTGAGATGAGATAAGCGGGGGGTCCGCCTCATCGTTTTTCAAAATTCGTATTTCTTTGGGAAATACAGGCCGCCAAAGTCGACGTTTTCGCGCATCGGCGAAAGTAGATCATTGCGGGAGAATTTTTTCTGTAAAAACTACTGGTCGTATCGATATGATTAATATTTGGTTTTACTTGGGAAAGGTCGATCTATGTAACCATGTATTTTTAATGATTCGCAAATTAATTGTTGAACGTAAAAAATTAGCATAAACTTTTGACTTTTAAATAAAGTATCGAAGGTAGCGCTCCTCCAATCTGAAATGCATATCAAAATGTGCCTTGGAGCTTTGTCTATTGAAAACTGTTTTCTCCGGAATGGAGAAAATTGGAGGTTAGGCTGGGGAGGGGCAGGCTAGTCGGCGTTCTCATCCCATTTTAATGTTGTTGGGGGATGTTCTTTATCCTGTACATCATACCATGTAGCATATGCATTGCATGAAAGAATTTAACGGGATCCGCTGATTTTCTCTCACAAATAGTGTGGGAATGAATCTAAGACAGCGTTTGGAAGTCGGAATATAAGAGGGTTAAGCAGCGTGTGAGTGTGTGTGTGTGGAGAGATCGAGGCGGCAGGTATGGATGCAGAGTGTGGTGAAGAGTGGTGTGAGGGATGAGCGAGTGGAATGGGGAGCAGTACGGATGACGATTAGGAGTGACTGCAAAGATGAGTACGAAAGTAGGAAGGGTGCATGAGGTCGTAAAGAGTGTAGTATATGAGATGTCAAGTGGGTAGCGATAGGCGAGCGAGTGGAATGAGGTACGGATGCGATGACCAGAGTGTCCGAGCAGGAGTGATTGTGAAAAGAGTGTACATGGAGTAAGACTGACCTGTCGCGTGTGTAAAGTTAAAGAGTGAATTATGGGATGCAAGGGTTCGAGTTTAAGGAGATGTGTGAGTGCGTCTGTACGAATGCGATGTATATATGAGGGTAGATATAAGATGTGCTCCTGGGGAGGAGCCCAGAGAGAGTTCAGAAAGAGTCAGCAGAGAGTTCAGTCACAGAGTTTTTAGAGATTTCGGAGAGACAGAGTCGTTTAAGCAGAGTTCAGAGAGAGTCGAGTCAGAATCGAGACACACTGTTAAAGCAGAGTGTAATAAGAGCGGAGTATTAAATAATAAAGAAACCGTGTGCACGATATTCTGCCTTATCCCCCCCCCCCCCCCCCCCACAATCCCCACAATACTAATCTTCTTCACTCGTTAGTAATTACGCGTTGACGACTAAGTTGTTAATCACACTGGCTACTTCTTTGTTCTGGAGAATGGTCACGTGGTCACCGCTGATGCTAACCTCCTTTATCGCGCCCTTCGTTAGCTGCGAATGTTGGAATAAATTAGTAGATACCTTATTGATGTCACCGGAAAAAGCCCGCGTACCTTTTTCAAGTCGTAATGGCCATCAGTCTGGTTTACCAGCCCCTTTGTTCCCTTCAATAAAGTTATAGGAGATTTCAGTTGCGGAGATTCATCCGGTTCGTACAGGAACGAAGCATAGAACCGCGTGCAGAAGCCTTTGGCAATTCCCATCTGATATTCAATCTGCACGTTAGGGAATCCGAAATCCGGCAAGAGACTCTCAATCTTCTCGGACAGGCTCCCCAATTTCTTCAATGAATGTGTGTACTGAAATATCGTCTGTTAATGTATCTCTTCACTGGAGCAACAACGAGGATCTTGTTGTTACTCATTTCTTTTTACTGTTTCCATCTTAATCTCGTCTACACGGGCATCAACGTATGCATGAGTATTTTGTATAAGAGTCGGCATCTTTTTCAAAAACCACGAAATATTAATAAAAGTTTTAGAATGCAAGCTCTAGTTGATAATTGCCTTCTAACCGCGGGGACAGCTATCAGTTACCTTTAACGAACTAGATGGCGAAATCTTGTTAGCGACGTTTGAAAGTGCAGCGTTATAAATATCCGATTCGGAATCTATCTTCACGCCGGCGAAATTCAGCCGCTTCAACATCTGCGGCGTCGCGTCTATAAAGATAATATGCAATTCATGGCCAAGACTCTCCAATTTCTTGGCAATTTCAGTTACGACGAATGATCCAAACGAGAAGCCGACCAGTATCATCGGAGACACGCCCCGCACTCTCCCCACTATGTACTGAAATAAAGAATTGCATTAGGTTTCAAAATTAGAATCAAATTTGTATAAAACATGCAGGGCGTCCCATCAAGAACGCACTATTTGTTTTTAAATTGCTAATATGTTTATTTTAAAATACAGCACACAGATTGCTATTAACCCTTCGCGAACTATGTGGGACCGCGATACGCTATGATGCAGTACGATATGACACTAGTACGAAAAGAACGAGAGTCCTTAAGTTGTGCCGGCCATTTATCCGATACATTACTCTAATGGGGAACTGTGTAATATGTTTTAAAATATAAAACTTAGCGATTTAAAAAAAAATATGAGATTTCTTGGTCTTTAAATTGTCCTTGGCGTCAATTGATGTACGGGCCTATAATACTTTTTCTACTACTCAGTCACCGATCTTCATTGCATGAATATACCTTCTAAATTATTTTTATTTCATATGAAGGATGAAATTCGGTTATATCAAATATTACAGCAAATTGTACTTGAGTAATTTACTGTACGGAAAAATAGATATTCGGCAATTAATTTTTAACGAATAATACTAGTTTATGGTCTCTAACGCATATTTTTGAATCAGAATTTATAGTAGAAGAATAGGTGTATTTCTAAATTTCAATAAATACTTGCGAAAACATTGGAAATAAAAATGACTTGTTCCGCATGGGGTGAGAGAAAACTTCAACTATTCGAGCGGTTTAAGAATTGAATATTAAGTAGTGCGACCTTGTTGGAATACCATTTACTTCCGGGGCACATACAGGCAGCAAGTGTTCCGCAATGGAGTTTATAGTCTTGTGCTCTTCGGAATGTGGATATTGGAGGCAAGTGGCCGAGTATTTGAGGTTAGTCAGTAGAGGAGAGAAAACGTCGATGTCAGCTGAAATCCCGGGGAACAGGAAGACTCTTATTCCAGAGTTATCTGTTGCGATCGGGAAATCCACAGCAGTAGAGGTATTCTTCGTCAATCTGGTCATTGTCGAAATAACTTGTGATGTCCCCCAGAGCAAGTCAGCATCCTCATCGTTGAGTTCAGTATAAGTTTTTTTACTTTCCGATTCCAAAGCAGCAGCAGCTTTTTGATCTCCAGAGAGAGCCATGAGTTTTCGAAAATTCAGAACTCGCATTTCAGCAAGTGAGAGGCTGATATCGAAGTTTCGCTCCAGGCTTTCCTTCACTTCGACGCCTAACATGGAGTCCATGCCGAAATCAGTCAAAGGTGTGTCCTTGTCAACAGACTCGAAGTTGCTTACACCTGTATGAAAAATTGCGCGATTAAATCAACCTATCGGTTCCTTCTGACAGATTAATTGTCCAACGAAACTAACGAAATTCATGGAAATTATCAAAACTACTAGTTACTACTAAACTATAATGACTAAAAAAAGGGTTGGGCCACTTAGTATATTCAGAATGAATTCTCCTAAAGAAGAAAGCAGTCTTCTCTAAGGAAATTAATTCTTTCTTAAGAAGTACACTTTTTCCATTACGAACATTTCCTCCAAAACACTAGCTGTGGAAGTACTTTTTTTTTATCGATTACACTGCTCAGAATTTATATGGCAAAGACAAAATTTGGTAAAAAGGAAGCCGACCATATTCTAATTCAAGGTTTCGTTTAAAAAGATCTGAAACTTCTGTCCATTTTTTACGGTGTTGCCGTCAGCCGAAATATGCCACATGACTTCTGAGCAGTGTATATGTCTGTGTACGTATATTTCATTGCGTTTCCAAATTAGTGTCGACCTATTATTCTAGAAATTTACGCAATTCCTAGAGCAGCCACGTTTTGTTTGATTAAATAATTAGTGAAATAATTAGCAAGAAATGGCCACAACTGTACTTACCCAGAATATTTAATACTGCTTGAAGTGGAGTATTCGTGGAATCGGGCCTGCTCTTCTCAGCCACGACCATGCTAGATACAACTGGGTGATTTTGCAACAGGAACGTCTCCATCTCGTGCATGCAGGAAGAAACGTTCTGCTCCAATGTACCACTCGTAGCGATTTTCTTATTTTCTTTCATCATATTGACCACAATTCCGACCTCAGCCACTGCACCCCATTGTATGGCGAGAGCAGGCAGACCTTCGGCAACTCTTCTTTCACAGATCCTCTCCATCACCGCATTCCCGTAACCGTAGTTTGATACACCGGCATTACCATGCCCGCAGGAAACAGACGAGAATACGACGAAGTAACGCAGCTCGGGACAAAGAATACGCGACAATTGGTCCAGTTGTTTCGTAATGCCAACTTTAGGTCTCAGAGACTCCTTGAAGGTCTCGACGGTCTGATTCGTAAAGATACCATCTCTCAGCTGTACGGCCAAATTGAATATAGCGTCGACAGGACCCAGCTTCGCTGCTGCTTTCAACACGTACTCGCAATCTTCTCGTTTGGAGCATTCTTTCTCTTTGATAACGAGAACGTTGATTCCTTCGGTTCGCCACTTTTGGATCTTGAGCTTTTGATAGCCCGTTGTTACGCCTCGGCGTGAGACAAGGACAAGGTTGCGAGCTCCACGCGAGCTCAGCCAGTCAGCCACTTCCAATCCGAGACCGCCTAAGCCGCCAATGATGACGGAACTTCCAAGTTTAGAACAATAGAAACGTGGGTATGCGAGGATCGGTTTATCGTAGGGGCCTTTTTCATCGCAGATCTTGATGAGGACCTGAACACAAATTCGTTTTGCTGCTACAATCGGTTATTGCTTCTTTCCAGTTCTTTTAGACTTGCTGGCGTTGTAAGGTCGATTACGTACCTTGCCAATATGGCTGCCACCACCCATATAGCGAAATGCGGCTTCCGCCATCTCCTTATCAAAGACTTTTCTAGTTAAGGGCTGTATCCTACGTCGATCTAGAAAGTCTTGGACTACCTTCTCCAGTCTTTTCATTGACTTACCATTCGCCTCCGACAAGGTATAGTCCAGCATAATGGACTTGAAGCTGAGCTCTTTTATGAAGACGAGCATGTTCAACGCATTGTTCGCTGCAATGTCATATTTTCCAATCTCAAGGAAACGACCGTAATGCGCGAGGCATCGCATAGATGCCAAAAGCTTATCCTCGGCCAACGAATTAAGCACGATGTCGACACCGCGACCGTTTGTTTGCCGACTGATCATGTATTCAAAGCTAGTATCCCTCGAGTTCCCAATATGATCGTCAGGGATCGAAGGGAATCTCTCTCGAATGAATCTGCGTTTCTCAGGCGTCCCGACAGTGGTAAAGACTTCCAGACCCTCCTCGAGTGCCAGATGAATAGCAGCTTGGCCAACACCGCCACTGCCCGAGTGGATTAGAATTTTTTCCCCTTTCTTTATACTATCAACGACATAAAATGCATAACAAGCGGTTCCGTATGCTGCTGACACTGTTGCAGCGTCTTCCAAGGACCAGTAATCCGGTACCTTCCAAGTTAAACTCACTTCTGGATGGTATATGTTGGAGATGCCACTGCACAAAGTAAAAGATCTCATTTCACTACCGCGAACAAGGTTAATTGCTCAAAATATTCTTAAAGAAGAAAGCTCTTCCAATGCAATTGAAATCGGGAGACTCGGTAAAGTCTGGCGCCAAGTAGTTAGCTATTTGCACATATGTATAGTTCTTCTACCATAGGTCATATAAAACTCACTCTTAAGTGCGATTAACTTTTCTGCTATAAGTTTCCCCCACACATATATGTATATGAAAATGAAGAGAGTATTAAAAATTACGAGTACGTTTTTGTAAATAATTATCACACACTCCTCCAAAGGACACAATTCTCCGTTTTAAGAAAATTGATTCTAAAATTACAGAGTTCGCCAATACTTTTTTCACTCACTGTATCCCACATCTTACTTACGGGACGGTTAAGAAACCAAAGCGCCTTTCGCCGCGTGCCGTTATCCCAGAATATTCGAATCCAAGTAACGAGGGTGTGCAAGTTGTATTTTTTCGTTGGCTAACCACCTCCTCGGGCAGCCTGCCAGTGGCAAGCATAACATCCTTGAAGTTTAAGGCTACGTAAATGGCTCGGATTTGATCCTCGGTTCTGTCCGATGGTTTGACAGGACCTTCGAGCCACCTTAATGAGCTCAAATCACCGCGAATCTGTAATCAATCTATGTGACTAACGAATGCAGACAATTCTTGCCAGGTTTACGACCGCGTTAATAAGAATTCCATTCTTACTGCTTGATCAATAAATGCATGATAAGCTAATTTCGGCTTTGGTGCTGGTAATGGTAAGTGTTTGTAGGAGCCCCAGACCCCGTTTCTCAAGATGTTGAACGGAAGGTCCAGCTTTAGTTGTTGGCTGTAGAACGGATTATCGAGAGCGAACGTCGGGGCGTTGTCATCTTCTATTATGACACCATCAACAACCTGGCCACCTGGTTCTCTCCTAATGCAATTCAGCATCCCCATTATACCACATTCCTTGTCCCTTTGCGTCACGAGAATTATTCGCATTTTCGCTTCTGTCTCGGAACTTCTGTTTATGCTTTCCTTGATTTTCTCGAGCCAGTCAAGTCCTTCACTGCTTACAATCACTACCTCTGATTTATTGGGCTCATCCAAACGCTTCCTAAGTAAAAGAAGTGTTTTCTTATCGATGCACTTCTCTAAGATGATATTCAGAGAGGAAGCCAAGGCCTGGCTGATGGTTGCATCGTTTATCGCATCTTCCTCTGTCAAGATAAATCCACCAACGCGTAGAGAGGGCAGGATCTGTTCCAACGTGTGCTTCTTCTCTTTAGTTAGCAAGTTGCGACCAATCGCAATGGAAATGGAAGCTTCCGCGGGGAGCTTTCCAGGCTCAATGAAAGAAACATCAGATGGCAGAGAAGTATCTTTGTATTTTTCCTCGGATGCTGCAATACAGGCTGTTGGTTGAACGAGTGGTAAATCATCGAGAACTCGCAGTAGAATAGGTGAAAGGAAATCTTCTACGGGGATATCGTCGTCGACAATTTCAAGCACTGTAAAACTCATAATCCGCTGTGTTTCAAGAGCCAGATGGCTCGACAATCTCATCATCTCGTCCATCGACACCTCTGCTCTATCACGGTGGGCAATGAATTTATATTCTTCGACTACCGGCGTCCCACCTACTCTCCTCCGCGGTATGGATCTCGAAATTAAACCGAACAGCTGTACTCCACCCGAGACTATTAGATCCAAGTCCCTATACGTGTAGACCGGAAATTCTGAAAGTCAATCGAAAACCATTAATAACTGCTTTCTAATTGGTTTCATTAATGCGGTGTAATTTACCCTTCTTATCAGGCTCCATTGACTTAGCCATTTCCTGGTGCATCTGCGTGTTTATTACTAACTTTCGGATATTTGTTGGAACATACAAGGCTCTCTTCTCCGCTGTCAGAATTTGCAACTGCAGCATGTTGTCAATAAATGTTACATAGTTATCGTGCCAAACGATGTGGCCCTTTGTTCCACCAATGGCAGCGCTCTTTAAACTTTGGAAGAGGCCACGATAATTGTAGCCGCGAATCGTGAGTTCCTGGTAAATATCTTGACTATCCAAATCCTCCTCCCCAGGCGGCACCGGTAGGAATGATGCATTAACCATTTTGCTCGCTGGATTTGATATGGCGGATACTTTGCCACTGACTAATGCCGCCTCACCCTCCTCCTCGAGTATCTCGAAATGACCGCTATCTAACAAAAGAAGATTTTTTGGACTACTCGCTCACTCAGTTCTTCCATACTTTTGTATTGAATTTCGCGTCATGCCGTATGCTGTGTGTTAAGCGTATACTGTTTCAGAAATCTTTGTTGCAAGAAGTCAACAGTCGGACATATAAGGTAAAAGCACCAGTACTTGACACTTTTTTAAAACAAGTAAATAAATAAGAAAACCACAAGCTCGAATACATCAAACCTTATTAATCTGTATACTGTCGCCCTTCAGCAACTTAAATGTGAACTACTTCGCATAGTCAGCCATAGAGAAGTGTCATAGCAACCGATTAATCAAACCCGTGGGTGATTCTTACGATTTTCGCGTATTTTCTTATTAAAGTGCTAAGGACTTGGGTGAAATATAAGTATTGTAAGTTTGTATTATTTAATAATTGTGGTTAAAAAGGCGCTCGTTTATGTTATTTGAACCTTAAAAAGGGATTTACTTATTACAATTTGCAGCAAAGAATGCTAAACAGTCCAAATTTCCCCCGGGTCAACTATTGAAACTTGTAATTGTATGTTATTCAGTAGTTGACATGGGGTGTCAACTGCGAAGTTACTAAGTGTCAACTATTGACTTTGTTCCCCTATCAATTTTAAGATGCCTCCTACAAAGGGTAACTTCCGAAATGATACAGAGGAGACTATGCAAGCGGCTGTGGAGGATGTCCGGCTCCATAAAACTCCATATAAAACGGCAGCTAGAAAATTTAATGCTCCTAGAGTGTCTGTTGCTGTGTCTAAAGCGACTACAACCATTTCAGCAATAGCAAAGTGTGGTAAACTGTGGAAGTGGCCGGAAAGAATCGATAAGCTAGATTATGAATAGGGAGCTGAGCTGTTTCTAATTATTAAACATTTTTTTGTAAACTTACTCAAGAATAATCTTTTTAAACATTCAATAAATTTCTCTACTCATACATTGGCAAGAGTAGTTCATTAATTGATTTTTTCCCCTATGTCAACTACTGAATTTATTATTTCCACTGGGTATCAACTATTGAAACAAATTTTACTTTTAGAGAAAGAAAGAAAAAATTTGTACAGCAGCCACCAGGAATGAATACTTAACGTAATATAATAAAAGAATAGTTTGTGCAGCGACTACCAATTATAAATTTTCATTGAAGTGAACTTAGTCCGAACTATGTGAACAAAGAGGCAAAAAATTCCTTAAAGTGTCAACTACTGGTGCTTTTACCTTAAGTAGCAACAGATTTCCATGAAAGTAAAAGTACCCTTAGTAATGGTAATGGATAGGTTGATGGTGGCACCACGGCTGGGAAGGGTTATCGCCCGCGCAAAACGGACGTCCTCGAAGACGACGGACATGGAAGTTTGCTGGCAGCCTTTCATCTGGGCAAGCAACTCCCAAACCAGTGATAAGTAGCCAGTAGCAGGCAGCAGGTTTTTTCCATCAATTATGTGGCCAGACATATACTGGTATGTTTCGTCTTCTGTGCTGATGTTCACAGTTTTGCCGGGTCCGATATCACTCAGGTCACGGAACTCTGGTACATACCAGTCGCGCGAGTGATCCCATCTACGTCACAAGTAACTTTTCATTCACAGATAGTTTTTGTTTCAAGTCAGAAATTGGAAAAGTATATGTAATGAGTTACTTGATGTGCGGGGCCACCATAGGCGTTCTACGGGAAACTGGGAAGGACACAGGCGGATATAAGTTGGCAATCTTCGGTTGCAGGCCGAGATTGTAAAGCTTTCCGAGTGCTTGGACGAAGAATTCCGCGTTGTCCTTGTGATGACGCAGAGTCAGTGGAATATTTGCCGTGTTTGGTGAGAGCGATTTTCTAAGAATCGCCTGTAGAAGACCGTGCGGTGCGATTTCAATGCAGATAGCATTCTCCGGGATATGCCGTGCAGTCTCCTCGAAGAGGACCTTTGACAATAGATTGTTCGTATGGTATTCTGGCGAAGAGTACTTGGCTGCTTCTGTCGACCAGTCCTTTTCCGGTACCGACGAGCTCAGCCATTTCTTGCTTCTTGCTTTCGGTTCCGGTATCACTTCTCTGAGATGGGCGAGAAGCTTCGGACCTGCTTTCGCTATATAACGACTGTGAAAGGCAACGCCGGCGGAAGCCACTTCCTTCGCGAAGGCTTTCTTTTCCTTGGAAAACAAACATGAGTCAAATCGGTTGTATAGCTGTGACTGCTGAAATGACTGGCTTCGTTTTGAAATACGCACTGTCAACTTTCCAACGAAAGTTTTTATGCTTGCGGACGGTCCACTGATAGTGCAGCTGGTGCTCGAATTATGGCAAACCACGTCTATGTCCGCCGGACACATCTTTTCCAATTCCTGTGCTCCCAAACCAATAGCAGCCATTGCACCATCGATCATCTCAGTCTTGATGAGAGCCAAACCCCGTGCGTATGCCGCCAGAATTGTTTGTTCTAGAGTGAAGCATCCGTCGGCGTAGGCACACCCAAGTTCTCCGAAGGAATGTCCGATTACATTATCCGGAACGATGCCAACAGCACTGAGAAGATCGACCAATCCGATCTGTTCAATGATTTTTATTAGACATCTTTAAGCGACCTTATTGTTAGGTGAACTCGTACTTCTTCCGGACGCCCCGTTACCTGGATCGCGGTGATGCCGACAAAACAATTGAGGATATTATCAAAAATGGTCTCGTCATTCGTGGTGATAATATGAACAATATTGATTCCTCGTGGTCGCAGCGCAACGTTACATTGTTCTATACTCTTGGAGAACATTGGCAACCTCATCAACATCTTACCTACAATCGAGTGGAGATAGTTAGGAGGTGGTTGCAGCGTAGATTTTTTTAAAGGATTTTCAAGAATTTCAGCTATATGACAATTTAAATGAAATGTTCTGTTCCAAACTTGAAATAATCGTGATTGAAATTAATACTTTTAGTCGGTGTCGCTTATGTCTTCTAATGATATACGGCGCAAATAATTCTCTGAGTGTTCTTTCATTCATTTAAAAAATACGTCTATTTAGAGTATGAAATTTAAAGAGGTTATGCTCGTCTTTTGATGGGATTGTCGCGCAATCATTGCACATGCGTGAATTGATACGAAGTATTTTAACGTGTATACAGAAATCCACCGGGCCACCCCAAGATACAACAGTTTAGGCGCAATAAAAACCTGTATTAACTTCACTTATTAATGTTGAAAATGTCAAACTCTCACTGTTGCGTGAGCCGTTGAATAAAAGGGGAATGCCACGTTAAATAGTATCCCAACAAAAAAGATTAAAATGTAAAGAAACGTCTAGTAGCCTCTCCCCCACTGACCAATCCCCACAAACCACCATCCCATCAACCTCCCCAAAATTATAAAATATTTATTAAAAATAGAGATCGAAATCTACCGTCCTTTCACTCATATTATTCTAGGTGTCCCGCATATGTATACGCTACCGTCAACTTTTTGCTGATACTCTCGCGATACAAAGAAATCGGTGCATACCCATTTCAGGCCATTGGCATCCCATTCCAGGAAAGACAAACCAGACTGGTCTGCTGATTTCATTATAAGGAATAATTTCTCTAACTTTGGACATTGTATGCTTTGATCCGACTGTCGTGAATCCTCTGTACACATGTTTTGGAATATTATGGGCATGCACGTCGTGCAACAATCGTATGTACTCTACGTCGACTCCGACTTTTTCAACCTATATTTCGAGAAAAGACAGGTTATGTTGAATATTCGCACTTTCTTCAGCAATTAGTAATAATAATGAGGCGGTTAGTTACCGAATCTAGGAGAGAATTGACAGCAGCCTCAGTGCGACCGGAGACCATGACCACTCTGGAGAGATCGTCTTTTGGGAGGCCATTATTAACTTTCTCCTTGGTGTTAGATTTCAATAAGATGTGCGCATTCGCCCCTCCGAAACCGAAGGAGTTTAGCGCTGCGTAGCCCAACTCCCATTCTGTTTTCTCGGTAACAACTTCTACTCTGCCTTCCATTATTGCCGTTATCGACTGACGCGGTTCCTTATAATGGATGATTGGTGGTATAATGCCTGTTTCCATGGCGATGATCACCTTTAATGCAACAGAATCAGCAAAAGAACCGTCACTCTTCCAGCGAAAAAAGGATTGTTAGCGATTTGATGGGTACTTTGGCAATGGAAGAGAGACAGCTGGCTGGCTCGGAATGTCCGAGATTGGTCTTGATCGAGCCGATTTTCAGGGGTTTGGTCCTCTTCTTGCAGATGACGTCATCGACAGCGCGTATTTCCTCAACGTCGCCGATGGATGTGCCGGTGCCGTGGGCCTCCAGGTAATTCAGTGCGTTTGGAAGGATGTTGCACTCATCGTAAAACTCCTTGAGCAACTGGCCCTGCACTTTGCTTGACGGAAATACGACGCCCTCCTTCTTGTATCCATCGGTGTTTGTCTTACAGTGAACTACAGTGGAGTAAATCCTTTTGGCATCCCTTGCCCTTTGTAAATATACCACACTAGTGGCATCGCTTCGCACGTATCCGTTGGCACTCTCATCGAACGTCTTGCACCGGCCGTCCGGTGAGAGAACACCTGAATACAGATTAGCATACTTTAGGGAGATCTACACACCGCAAGTTTAGGAGATTGAAAGTTAATTTTTATAACACTTTCATATTTTGATATTTTTCCTGAGTCGGGTATAACTAATGGATAATTCAATATGAAAACAAAGGCACAAAGTAATATTAGCACAGTAATAAAAAGATTCTTAATTTACGTTTCTATTTTTAACAAGAATGAAAGCAACAAGTGTATTATGGAATCGATATTTAAAACTGCTTAATTGAGTTGTTCATAGTATTATTTTACATCTTAAAAGAGACATTATCAAATTCAGTCGTGCTAATCTCAAAATTATTTGTAACATATTTTTCTGACTAGTCAACGTTCATTCTTAAAAGATGAAATTTTTGAGTTTTATATTAAATAATTGAGTAACTAAGTTGAATTGATTGTCAAGGTGTTTCTCCACTACGCCAGTTAAGTACTTGCTTCACAGTTGTAGGTGTACACTTTTGGAAGCAATGGCATTTTATGAGTGACACTTGTACAAGCAAGACGTTTGCTGCAATCAGTTTTACTCGCATCTTGAAGAAGCACCTTTAGAAACGACATGTAAAACTGTCGAAAGGAATACTGTGTCAGTACCGAGATGATTAAAGTGCTTCATTATGGCCGGGTCGATACAGAGATTGATGCCTCCTACAATGGCACCCTCACATTCTCCGCTCAGGATCATTCGGTAGCAGTGTTCCAAGGCAAAGCCACTCGAACTGCATGCTGTGTCCACAGCGTAGGATGGCCCATGAATATCCATCCAATAACTGATCCTATTAGCTGTCATCGCTTTACTCTTCGCGGTAATGATAGATCCGTTGGGCTGTGAATATCATTCGCCTCATTAGTGCGTAATCCTTTCCCTGGAAAGGGAGGGGCCAAGCAGAGGTGCATGAAGCGAAAAAAGAAAGGCATGAATTTACGTTGCGGAATTTCGGTTCCTGCATCGCGGCTCGTTCGGGGTCGTTGTTGGAGAGTCCAATAACAACGGCGATCTTTCTGCCACGGAGTTCCGCAGGGTTGTATCCGGCGTCGACAATTGCCTCGTAAGTCAGCTCCATTAGGATTCGAGTACTTGGATCCATCACTTCGCTTTGCTTGATTGACATGTTGAAGAAAGCTGCGTCGAATTTCTCCAGATTTGGGATTTGCCCAATGCGTCGCGGTACGCCAGCAAGTTCTAAAGACAGGCCACGATAATGTTCGACTCAAAGGGCATTCATATCTGATGTACCGTTGAGGGGGCCTTCTAGCTCGAAACACAAGATTCTATGCTTGTAGTCGACTCTTCCGCAATCGTACTCTTCGCTCTGACTTCCGAGATGCAACAGAGGACTGCGCGCAGACAATTCGAACTATGTAGATATTTGGGCCTTGAGGAGGGGGACTATTGTCCCTAGTTCTATTATCCTTATCAGAGGCCGATTGCCGCGGCGTCACCAAGGCTGCGTTAGCCTAGCGCAGCGCCTGCCAAGTTAAGCTCGCGGAGCTTTGCAATTGATATCATATCTTCCTTGATGCAAGGGGAGACTCCCCACCAAATTTCAGCCCCGGAAAATATCGGGAAGAACAAAAAATATGGGAAAAACCAGCGAAAATTCCGATAAAATCGAACTTTAAAGGCAGTTTTTTTAGTGTTTTCGATAGAAATCCGGACTTTTTTCGACGGATTTCTTGTTTTCTATCCGTTTTCATTCATAAACAATCGATTCCTGAGGAAAAAACCCGAGTTCGGGGACCTTTGAAAAATCGTGAAAAAATCTGAAGGGGTACCCCTTAAGAAAAATTTGCCGACAAAAAAATTTTGAGCTAGGGCCCTGGAATTTTTATGGTATCTTCCTTGATGCAAAAAAACATTATCCGCCAAATTTCAGTCCCGGGGAAGGTCGGGAAGTCCTAAAAAAAAATAAAAACCGTTAAAAATGAGCAAAAATGGACTTTTCTGGACGGTTTTTCGACCCGTTCTCGTTGCAAATCCGGACTTTTTCTCACGAATTCTTTGTTCTCTATCCACCCTGATATGAAAACAATCAAAATATCCCGGGTTCGGCCGATTTTGAGAAACTTGAAAAAATTGAGCACTTTCGAGGGTCGAAAATAGGTGAAAACCTAAACTTTGACCTAGGTCTCTGAAATTTATATCACTTCTTCTTTGATGCAAGGGCACATTCTCCACCAAATTGCAGTACCGGGGAAGGTCGGGAAGTCCACGAAAAAAAATAAAAGCCGTCATAAATGTTTGAACTTGAAAGTAAAATATTGGCGCGCTGTATTGCTAGACCTAGCTGTCGAGTGGGGCAGAGAGGGGTAAGATGGCTAGCAGGAAGTCAGGGTAGTCAGTACCCTTCAATTTCCCAGGCAGGGTACCCAGTAGTGGAAAGGGAAAGAAGAATTTCATTTCATATGAAATTTGTTTCGGGGTTCTAAAAAAAGTCCCACCGCGTCCCGCCTTCTAATACATTTTCTGAACAGAAAAAGTATGTACAGACTTGAAGTCTATAATAATAAGAATTGCACATACTTGCACATTTTTGATTGGCGGTCAGTTAAAGGGCACAGTTCGCAGTATGATTTTAAAAGAAATCTGGCATCAATGAGCTTAGAACTATGTTCAACTGTCTATGAGAACCGTGATGGTGTTAAATATGCACTTCGCTACGCCATCTTGGTTCATTAACTTTTCCACGAAATAGACACAGGAAACCCTCCCCTTTTTGCGTAATGGCGGTAATCTTATAACCATTAGAATAAAGTTAACCTTAACTTTTCACTACAGGAGGGATATTTTAGCCCCTTTTATTGTGCTCAACCCCTATCTCCACATCAGGGACCTTAGAAAATGAAATTTGGGCAAACGCGAACTAAGAACATCCGGAACATTACTGAAATTCCAGGCAATAGTCCGAAAACAGGTTTGATAAAAGAAAATTACCAGGAAAGCTCAACAGGTCGTCTTGTAAACTAGAAGAGTCCCATTAACGGTATTTAGCGAGTATACTCGCCGGTGGAAAATAAATTAAGTGGAAAAACAAATTACCTTTTACTATAAACATCGTAATTATTCCAATAAATCAAAAACGTTTTTTGAAGAAAAATGTTTCTTCACTTACAGTGCAAATATCAAATTGTCAATAATTTGTTGTCTTGAGATGAAAATATTGTTTGATTCGAAAGAAATGAATTAAAACTGCATGAAATTAAATATAAAATGTCGTCGTCTGATTGTAACTTCGTAAGCAGACAGATATTTCTCGTCAAAAAATAGACGAGCGTTAAAAGGTTAAAGAAAGAATGGCGGTCATTTTACCGGGATTCCATCGAGTAGTTTCAGTGATAAGGTCCTGCTTATCCATGATCTTCTCTTTTAGCTCTTCGACGTTCTGGCAAGAGGGGTACCGTCCGGATATGCCGGAAATCACCACTTCGCTGCCAGGATCGCGTTTAACGTACGGCATTTTACTTTTGTCCTAAGCGACTCAAAACTTGCCTGAAGGAAGGCAAAGAGTTAACTGAGCGAAACGCAATGGCAGTTCTATTTAAAGTCTTGCAACGCATTTATCTCGATAGAAATTCATTAGTGCAAGCATCAATATGCTTGACTTTTGCTCGATATTCATTTGAGACAGATGCATTATTAAGTGCCAGACATTCTGACCTCTAAGCTTCCTTCAAAATATGCTTTTTTTAATTCAAACGGTAAGTTAACGGCGCATACAGCAAATGCAAGCGGACACTGTTCATACACCTTTCAATGACCTTTATGAATGATGTAGAGCAGGGCTGTCCAAGGTCGGCACGCGAGCATTAAGAGCTCCTCCACTCGCGCACTGTTGTCATGGGCAACCACGACGCGCTTCTCAAGCGCATCCGTTACGGCGCCGCGCGGGCGAGGCGGAAGCGGAAAGATGCGCGCCGAATCTTTGGTGCGAATTAGGCTTCTTGAATATATTTTGTCCTTTTTTGTAAAGATAACTTGCGGGATCGGAAAATCGTAGTTAATGTCCAATTTGCATCGGGCACCGAGTAATCTAAATTGAATTTTCTTGAAAAAAGCTTACAGTAAGCGACTCCAGGACCTATATAGTAATAGATATATTTGGTGATAACCAAAGTGCGGCACCGCACGCTACGCCTAATCGGAGGGACATAGCTTATACCGGAGGGAGACCGACGGATGCACATGGAAGTAATTTTCCTCAGCATTGTTTTGGTTTACCGCTATGTTGCCTAATTAGTTTTGTAAAACTTCAAAAGAAAGTGGGATTCATTGTCAAGATGCCACTTAATGGATAAGCCAAAGTAATAAGCAAAATCATTCTCCTAGCGCTTTCTGCAATATGTTTGGCTATGAAATAGGATATGCATACGCATGCGACTTTAATTCAAATTCAAAACGCCGCAATAACGCGCCGATTAGCTGACTGCTGCCGCCGACGGCTACGACGGAGAGGTAACAACGATGGGTAGCGCGGAAGGGGAAGGCGGCGCGTGAGGGGCCCCACCCGTGGACAGCCCTGATGTAGAGCAGTGCTGTCCAAGAGCTGCTGCTGGGAGCACAAGGCTTCCCCCACTCCTGGTGCTTTCAGCAGCAGCAGCGCCTCGAGTGGAGAAAGTGATGAGCGCGTGGGCCTCCCACCCTCCGTAACGCGTAACGCGGTAGATGGTGCGAGGTAGCGTAGCGGCTCAACATGGCTAGCGTGGAAGGGGAACTCGGCGCGGTAGGGACCCCTTCGCTAGACAGCACTCGTGTAGAGTCCTTAAAGTGCCACATACAGCATCCGACTAAAAAGATGTCACGTTCTTGAAATTGGCTGCCGATCAAAAACGCGATGTTGAGTAGATTCGTCTAAGATATCGTGCGGTTCATGGCAGTCACTTGGTTCGAAAAGGCGACTGGGTGTGCGTGAGGATATGAAACCGCGAAGAGATGTGACATGCGAGATTTGTTACCAGTACGAATAACAATGGGATGCACATCCAGGATATGAGTATTTGAGAGTATTTGAGCGAAATAAATTATTTATTAAGGGAAAGTGGCAGACAGCGATAGCTTAATTATATCACCTTATTTAGTTGTCATTATAAAATTGGGCGGCTTCTTTGTCTTTCCTCCTGCTCCGACACTTTTTTACTCGGGACTTCGCCAATGCGGGCATGATCGCTTTACCGCGCAACCACTTCGATATTTCGTAAAAAACTATCATAAGCATCTGATAAATTTGATACTCTGGATTTGGATCATAGATTTGATCGGGCATCGCGAACAAACTAACAAGAGATACTAGTTATTTCAAGCGCATATTTAAAAACTTGCGAAGCAGGAGGAAAGGCAAAGAAGCCCCTCAATATGTAAACATATATATGTGCGACGATTGCAAAATTCCTCCTTTTCAAAGTTTGTTAAAAGCTGGAAAATTGACTAATTGTTATGCTATTCCCACCGACAGTCTTTCAGAGAGAATTGAAAAGGAAATGAATTTATAGCACATCGGTTGCTATCTGGTTGGCTAATTGAGAATCATTGAATATCCAATAATGCATACCAATAAATGAAACAAGGCCACTCGAATACATTAATGTTATGAAAGCCATTGTCTCTGACTGTGATATTGTCCGGACTGTCTGTCGCAACTGCCTAATATCGTTGTCAGTGGTTGCCAAAAAGCAGACTATTATTTTGTATGAATAGGAACTAAATAAAAAATAATCACAGAATATCTACGATTTATTATTTTCCCTATATGATACAAGCATTCATAGATGACATTTACTATCTGAAAGTCAAGGATCAAAAGTAATCCACAGTTGGCATATTTTCTATAATCAACTTTCTTTCTGACATTTTTACCTTGGCATAGTGTTTCGGATAACGGCGACTTTTATCGATTGTTCTGGCGTGGAAACTGAGGAAGATGATGTTGGCACTTGTGGTTTTAGCGAAGAATAAAGCACTCTTGTTTTAACTAAGATCTGGTCTATTCAGTCAGGTGGGGTTGTGGTTTTCACAAGTCAAGTAACAATTCTCGGTAGTGATCGAGTAAGCCCAATTGAGTTGCCCAATTCCAGTACTTTTTCGAACTTCAAAGCGAGCGTACAATTTTCAAAGAGCGGGTGCAATAGCAAGGTGACTTTGGTTGAGCAAAATATTGCAAGTTAGCTCTGTCGGTTTTCGTGCTCGCGTGGTAATGAGAGAGCTCATTACCACCGACGCGCTAGTTTCAATTTCGAACACATAGATTGCACGACTTAAGACTATTATATATTGTAAACAATATATCCTATAAATGTTTTTACAATCCTTGGAGTAGCTAGCGTGCCACAGCGACTTTCGTAATGTCATAGTGAATGAAAGCTGACTGCGGTAACCTGCGGTGTAGCTCCACTACTTTTCATCTGAATCGAATAAAACCGTACTCTTTATTTAATAGAAAGATAACACTATTGCACTACGAAAGAAGATCCTTTAAGTTTTATTTTGCGCGGAACATATCGCTATTTATAATCAGCAGATTGATTTTTTCTATAAAATTAAGCATTTTATATAGAAACAAAAGAAATCTGGGATAGGTATGCAAAGAAACGCTACGTAGTGCAGTAGATAATTCTATGAAGAAGATCTGATTAAATTTTCAGCTTGACCCGTTCAATGATGAATTAGTTATGCTGGTTACCGCCCGCAGAAACAGTGTTTCAAGAAAAATGTGTTTGAAGTTTTAGGTATCTTAGCAAATATCGTTCGTATCCTTTTACGTAATACACCAGAAAGTTTCAAAATTCGTTATATTTACATAAAATCGTCAATTCCTACACCATACACCAGTATCCACAATATTTTGGGCGAAAATTTGAATTTTTTCACCCATTTACTTGTATGTGGTACCTTAACAAACATTTAATTAACGTATACAGTGCGGCACTATAATGAATGAATGGGGAATGTATACATAGGACGCGGAAAAAAATAATTAAAATTGCAGCGTTCAAAAGTTCAACGTTTTCCCTAAACTATAGATAAACAATACATATACGTTCTTGGCATATTGAATAAAAAGTATTATATATTATTTTGTATTGTATTATTGTGATGTAAGATAATTACTTCCATTGGGGCATGTCAACATTTAAATATTTGGTCCACCATTTTAAATCAAAATCGTTGGCTATAAACACCTAGTTTTCTAAGATCTAATTACTAACCATGTTTCTCACATTTTAAGCTATAATACTTTCAAATCAAAGAGTTCCAGGCCGTGGGTTTCCATTATTAGTTTATAATCCATCGATCGAAAATGCGTAATGAATAATAGTCGAGAATATTGACGCCTGAACTAATGAATTTTTTAGTCTGATTAACATTTAATGACTGCAAATAACTGGATTCACATTGTGTTTGGATCAATTTGTCTTTTCCTTCATTCAGCATAGTTTTGAGTCTCTTAGAACGACAGTAAAATACTGTGCGTTAAACCCGATTCTAATTTGAACGGGCATTCGAGCGCTCCAGTGTTGTATCTCCCGCAATCTTCATTACCAACGCTAACTACATAATCACCGCCGCTGGAGCCATCTAAGTACAGCAAAACTTCACACTAGCGTTGCCAAAACGCCACTACGTCGCTGCCACCGCCAACCTTTCCTCTCCGGCTCCATCTACAGGAACTCCTGCTCTCAATGAGGGAACAACCAATACCAACACCGCGTCATCTTGCACTGCGGAAACCTCACTATTATTAAACTCCCCGGCAAAAATTCTCATATCGAAATTATTTCAGCAGTTCTTCAGGAATCGTCACTTATTTTCCATGAACTCAAAACTCTGAATATCTTTTGCATTCTATATGAACCTAAGGGGATGTAGGACAGTTAACATTCAAATTTTTCTAAATTTTTTAAAAACTGGTGTAACTAAGCCAATCACTTGGCAAGCACAGTCATTTTACCTTTAATTAGTACACTCGTACAGAGTAATTTGAGATATAAACATGCAACATTAAATAAACAATAAGGCAGTTATTAATTGTTAAACATTACAATATTAATTATGCGTAATAGGACTCTGCAGATGAGGTTGTATGTGCCAAACCAATTGTATATGTTATAAGTTTTATGGTTAACAAGTAGTGATATTCAACATTTTTGGGACACCCGTGCGGATTTAGCCCGTACGGGAAATTGTCTCTGAATTTATCTCTGGAATTTCTCAAACATTTATTGGGGGAAGTAGTTCTTTTCGAGTTTATATTTTGTGTAATTTTTTTATTTCTAAGATCATTGATTCAGGAGATATAAATGTTTGAAATATTCCTCCTATAGTGAAAAGTTATTCAGTCTTCTTCTGCATGATCAAGTTTAAGAACATCTTGAAATCTCCATTTGCGTTTGCCGCCGTTAGGGGTGGCGGCACCTTATGTATCTTTGGACGGGCGCTTGGCATCACAATGCCATCACTTTATAATAAGCATATAATTTTTTATAAGAATGAAACGAATTTAAACGGGATTGTCATTATTTAGTTATCTGTTGTTTGTTGAGGTCGAGCACATTTTAGCATACAAAGGTAAATCAAGTCACTATTCAATTATAATACAAGTGTAAAAAGTCAATTTTAAACACACTTTTGTGGCACAACAGATTTGTGCGACATGGAAGAAAACTACTTGGCGTCATTTTTACATTTCCAGCGAGAGGCCAACTCGCGAAAAGTTACGTGACTACATTAGCACCTTAAAAATTGTAGATACATCGGTATGAGCACAACTTTATTGTTTCCTGCCTTTGAAACGCTGAGACCGGTGGCTAGCCCTCGCTCTCTTCAATAATACATTGAAAACAGTGCGAGAAGTCGTATTTAAGGAAATACTCTACATCATTCATAAAGGTCAGTGAAAGATGTATGAACAGTGTCCGCTTGCATTTGCTATACATATGCGCGGTTAACTTACCGTTTGAGTTAAAAAAAAGCATACTTTGAAGGAAGATCAGAGGTCAGAATGTCTGGCAATTAATAATCCATCTGTCTACTATGCATACATATTGTGCAAAAGTCAAGAATATTGATGCTTGCACTAATGAATTTCTCACGAGATAAAAGCGTTGCGAGACTTTAAATAGAACTGACATTGCGTTTCGCTCAGTTAACTCTTTTCCTTCCTTCAGGCAAGTTTTGAGTCGCTTAGGGCAAAAGTAAAATGCCGTACGTTAAACGCGATCCTGGCAGTGAAGTGGTGATTTCCGGCATATCCGGACGGTACCCCTCTTGCCAGAACGTCGAAGAGCTAAAGGAGAAGATCATGGACAAGCAGGACCTTATCACTGATTCCACTCGATGGAATCCTGGTAAAATGACCGCCATTCTTTCCTTAACCTTTTAACGCTCGTCTATTTTTTGAGGAAAATGTCTATTTGCTTACGAAGTCACAATCAGACGACGACATTTTATATTCAATTTCATGCAGTTTTAATTCATTTCTTTCAAATCCAACAATATTTTCATCTCAAGACAACAAATTATTGACAATTTGATATTTGCACTGTAAGTGAAGAAACATTTTTCTTCAAAAAACGTTTTTGATTTATTGGAATAATTACGATGTTTATAGTAAAAGGTAATTTGTTTTTCCACTTAATTTATTTTCCACCGGCGAGTATACTCGCTAAATACCGTTAATGGGACTCTTCTAGTTTACAATACGACATGTTCTGCTTTCCTGGTAATTTTGTTTTATCAAACCTGTTTTCGGACTATTGCCTGGAATTTCAGTGATGTTCCGGATGTTCTCAGTTCGCGTCTGTCCGTATTTCATTTTCTAAAGTCCCTGATGTGGATATGGGGGTTGAGCACAATAAAAGAGGCTAAAATATTCCTCCTGTAGTGAAAAGTTAAGGTTAACTTTATTCTAATGGTTATAAGATTACCGCCATTACGCAACAAGGGGAGGGTTTCCTGTGTCTATTTCGTGGAAAAGTTAATGAACCAAGATGGCGTAGCGAAGTGCATATTTAACACTATCACGGTTCTCATAGACAGTTGAACATAGTTCTAAGCTCATTGATGCCAGATTTCTTTTAAAATCATACTGCGAACTGTGCCCTTTAACTGACCGCCAATCAAAAATGTGCAAGTATGTGCAATTCTTATTATTATAGACTTCAAGTCTGTACATACTTTTTCTGTTCAGAAAATGTATTAGAAGGCGGGACGCGGTGGGACTTTTTTTAGAACCCCGAAACAAATTTCATATGAAATGAAATTCTTCTTTCCCTTTCCACTACTGGGTACCCTGCCTGGGAAATTGAAGGGTACTGACTACCCTGACTTCCTGCTAGCCATCTTACCCCTCTCTGCCCCACTCGACAGCTAGGTCTAGCAATACAGCGCGCCAATATTTTACTTTCAAGTTCAAACATTTATGACGGCTTTTATTTTTTTTCGTGGACTTCCCGACCTTCCCCGGTACTGCAATTTGATGGAGAATGTGCCCTTGCATCAAAGAAGAAGTGATATAAATTTCAGAGACCTAGGTCAAAGTTTAGGTTTTCACGTATTTTCGACCCTCGAAAGTGCTCAATTTTTTCAAGTTTCTCAAAATCGGCCGAACCCGGGATATTTTGATTGTTTTCATATCAGGGTGGATAGAGAACAAAGAATTCGTGAGAAAAAGTCCGGATTTGCAACGAGAACGGGTCGAAAAACCGTCCAGAAAAGTCCATTTTTGCTCATTTTTAACGGTTTTTATTTTTTTTTAGGACTTCCCGACCTTTCCCGGGGCTGAAATTTGGTGGATAATGTTTTTTTGCATCAAGGAAGATACCATAAAAATTTCAGAGCCCTAGCTCAACATTTTTTTTTCGCCAAATTTTTCTTAAGGGGTACCCCTTCAGATTTTTTCACGATTTTTCAAAGGTCCCCGAACTCGGGTTTTTTCCTCAGGAATCGATTGTTTATGAATGAAAACGGATAGAAAACAAGAAATCCGTCGAAAAAAGTCCGGATTTCTATCGAGAACACTAAAAAAACTGCCTTTAAAGTTCGATTTTTTCGGAATTTTCGCTGGTTTTTCCCATATTTTTTTAACTTCCCGATATTTTCCGGGGCTGAAATTTGGTGGGGAGTCTCCCCTTGCATCAAGGAAGATATGATATCAATTGCAAAGCTCCGCGAGCTTAACTTGGCAGGCGCTGCGCTAGGCTAACGCAGCCTTGGTGACGCCGCGGCAATCGGCCTCTGATAAGGATAATAGAACTAGGGACAATAGTCCCCCTCCTCAAGGCCCAAATATCTACATAGTTCGAATTGTCTGCGCGCAGTCCTCTGTTGCATCTCGGAAGTCAGAGCGAAGAGTACGGTTGCGGAAGAGTCGACTACGAGCATAGAATCTTGTGTTTCGAGCTAGAAGGCCCCCTCAACGATACATCAGATATGAATGGCATAGCCAAGATGGCGTAGCCAAGTGCATGTTTAACACTATCACGGTTCTCATTGCAACAGTGCTGAATGGTTCACACATACAAAAATTGGAATTTATTCCATTTAACTATTGGCTGTGCATGAAAACTGATTTCTCGCGTATGTGATATGTTCCCTTGTAAGTATCATCGTTAGATTATCACGCACTTGAAATGCGCTATGGCAGCTGCAATTTTGTTAGTGCTTTCTATGTCACAGTATGAAAATATGATATGAATTTCTCCTGCTTATTTTAGCGGTTGTCGTCTGCTATAAAACTAACACCTCAATTTATGAAAAAGTTATAGCTCCAAGGTTTTATTTCTCAATTTTGTATTTTTTCCTGATTTTTTTTAATGGAATGGGCCAAGAATCAAGCGACTCGGTTCAGTCATTCAGGAGATATGAATTCTCCTGCTTAATTTACTCGTGGAAAAGGCAAGGCGGATTAAGATTCATGTCATTCAGCAATTCCTAAAAATGTGCTTTTCACTTTTCTCACACCAGTTGGCACCGAAATACCGCGTTTACGTTGCCGATCTATAATCTGTAATCTATGTCATACCGACACCTTGGTTAAGCCGGTTATGCCATGGTTGGTTATGTGCAGTAATGGTTATATGACAGTGTCCGACTTTATCATTTTATTCCAGATTCCATGCTTTATTTAGTTAATAAAAGAGTCTACTGTCCTTGCCCTTGTCCCTGCGATCTTGTCATTATTAAAAATTATGAAATGTTAAAAGTATTAAGTGTGCAACTTACTGTCCTTGTTTTGGTAAACAAGTGCTGATTACCAATTGTTACGGATGGATGAATTGGGTTACTATTATTGTTACGGATGGATAAACTAGGTTATTATTATTATTGTGAAGGTCGTCGCATTTATTATGTAAGTGCAGTCATCACGATTGTAAAGGGGATGCGCCGAGAATAAGGGCGAGTTGGGATCACTTGTAGAAGTCGTTACTCCCGCTGGCCAAGCACCCCTCGTGCGCGGTAACGTGAAAACGTGCCGTGGCCGATAAGCCATTCATGCTCAGGTAGAGGTTCGCCGGGTTTTGAAGGTCCCGCGTGCACGGGGAGACCACATGGTCGAACCGGGGCCGCTAGGCTAACCCTTGGTGAGGCCGCGGGAGGGGGCCTTGTGATAAGGACGACGAGCTGCGAGTGGGGGGAACCCCACCCCCTGGAAGCCCGACTCGTATCACCTGGTTCGAAGCGCATACCCTCTCATTCTCAGTTTGGAAGCAGACGAATAAAGTCATATACACCATGTATTAAAATTACTATAGTTAAGTAAAGTTACGCCTCGGAAGTCAGAGCGAGCAGTCCGATTACAGAAGAGTCCACTACACCAATAGTTAAAATTTTCAAGAGTGTAGTACATCAATCTTTTAAGCAATATGAGCAATTATTTATAATTTAAAGGAATGCTTGTTATTGGTAATCAGTATACTTGCTCAAACTAATTTCAGCAGATTAGGTGTTTGCTCCATCAACTAGGCACTTGACAGTCGACATACACCAAACAAAACTAGACTGTATATGACCTGTGTATATGGCTAACAAAATCTAAATCATTGTTTGACCCAATGCTTCACAATTATAATATTAACCAAATGATATGCTCATACGTAATCTAATTTAGTTGTGACTGTCAAGTTTGTTGCTCAAGGAACGTTTGACAATTGACAATTAGTTTTTGGTTACCAAAGTTCATAACTTTAGATTGTGCACTATTTAACTGACCAGCGTGATGATTCTAAACGAGTGTGTATACCTTCACAAAACAAAGGCGGAGATCTAAGTTAAAACCGGTTTTGTAGTTTCGTTAAGAAAGGAGTCCGCCAAAAAGTATAAAAAATCGTGTTTCAAGCTAGAAGTTCTCCTGAACAATCTTCAGTTATTACTGCTCTTTGAGTCGAACATTTATCAGGTGGCGTGTCTTTAGAATTTGTCGGCTTACCGAGTCGCGTTGGGCAAATTCCGAATCTGGAGAAATTCGACGCAGCTTTCTTCAACATGTCAATCAAGCAAACCGAAGTGATGGATCCAAATTCTCGAATCCTAATGGAGCTGACTTACGAGGCAATTGTCGACGCCGGATTCAACCCTGCTGAACTCCGTGGGAAAAAGATCGCAGTCGTTATTGGAATCTCCAACAATGACGCCGATCGAGCCGCGATGCAGGAATCGAATTTCCGCAACGTAAATCCATGCCTTTCTTTTTTCGCTTCATGCATCTCTGTTTGGTCCCTTACTTTCCAGGAAAAGGATTGCGCAATAATGCAGCAAATGATATTCACAGCCCAACGGATTTCTCATTACCGCGGTCAGCAAAGCGATGACAGCTAATAGGATCAGTTATTGGATGAATATCCATGGGCCGTCTTACACTGTCGACACAGCATGCAGCTCGAGTGGCTTTGCCTTGGAACACTGCTACCGAATGATCCTGAGCGGAGAATGTGAGGCTGCCATTGTAGGAGGCACCAATCTCTGTATCGACCCCGTCTTAATGAAGCACTTTAATCATCTCGGTACTGACACAGTATTCCTTTCGACATTTTTACATGTCGTTTCTAAAGGTGCTTCTTCAAGATGCGAGTTAAACTGCTTGCAGCAAACGTCTTGCTTTTCCAAGTGCCACTCATAAAATGCCATTGCTTCAAAAAGTGTACAGGGTGATTCAGTTGCCTTTGAGTCAGAACTCTCCTAGCCCACTTTTACTAGACATCAATTTAATTATACTATATATTCTCTGTTTAACAATAGACTGTATTAAATTATGTAGTCTGTTGGAGGGAATATTTTTCCAAGTTTTAGCATCGACATCCTTCGAATGGCTAGCAACGTAAGGAGACAATATTTTATTATATTATACTTATAGAGGAATATTGTATATAACTGGCTTCTGCAGAGTGAAATTTCATGTGCGAGTTAGCATAACTCAAACATGTAAAAGTCTAAATGCATAAAATGCAGACAAATATTGAGCAACATTTGAGTGTAATTTAAATGTCTAGGTTATTTCTAATGATTTTCTATGGAACTGTGTATGCTCGACAGTGGTGATTCAAAGGCAAGTGACTCACCCTGTGCACCTACAACTGTGATGCAAGTACTTACTTAACTGGCGTAGTAGAGAAACACCTCGACAATTAATTCAACTTTGTTACTCAATTATTTAATTCAATTTCTATCAAGCCAATTTCGACGATTAATTGCATCTTTTAAGAATGAACGTTGGCTAGTCAGAAAAATATGTTACAAATAAATTTGAGATTAGCACGACTGAATTCGATAAAGTCTCTTTTAAGTTGTAAAATAATACTATGAACAACACTACCCGTACTAATGCGTACATAATGCACTTGTTGCTTTCGTTCTTATTAAAAACAGAAATGTAAGTTAAGAATTTTGTTATTACTGCGCTAATATTACTTAGTGACTTTGTTTCCGTATTGAATTATCCATTAGTTTTGCCCGACTCAGAAAAAATATCAAAATATGAAAGTGTTATAAAAATTAACTTTCAATCTCTTAAACTTGTGGTGTATACATCTCCTTAAAGTATGATAATCTGTATTCAGGTGTTCTCTCACCGGACGGCCGGTGCAAGACGTTCGATGAGAGTGCCAACGGATACGTGCGAAGCGATGCCACTAGTGTGGTATATTTACAAAGGGCAAGGGATGCCAAAAGGATTTACTCCACTGTAGTTCACTGTAAGACAAACACCGATGGATACAAGAAGGAGGGCATCGTATTTCCGTCAAGTAAAGTGCAGAGCCAATTGCTCAAGGAGTTCTATGACGAGTGCAACATCCCTCCAAACGCACTGAATTACCTGGAGGCCCATGGCACTGGCACATCCATCGGCGACGTTGAGGAAATACGCGCTGTCGATGACGTCATCTGCAAGAAGAGGACCAAACCCCTGAAAATCGGCTCGATCAAGACCAATCTCGGACATTCCGAGCCAGCCAGCTGTCTCTCTTCCATTGCCAAAGTACCCATCAAATCGCTAACAATCCTTCTTTCGCTGGAAGAGTGACGGCTGTTTTGCTCATTCTGTTGCATTAAAGGTGATCATCGCCATGGAAACAGGCATTATACCACCAATGATCCATTATAAGGAACCGCGTCAGTCGATAAGGGCAATAATGGAAGGCAGAGTAGAAGTTGTTACCGAGAAAACAGAATGGGAGTTGGGCTATGCAGCGGTAAATTCCTTCGGTTTCGGAGGGGCGAATGCGCACATCTTATTGAAATCTAACACCAAGGAGAAAGTTAATAATGGCCTCCCGAAAGACGATCTCTCCAGAGTGGTCATGGTCTCCGGTCGCACTGAGGCTGCTGTCAATTCTCTCCTAGATTCGGTAACTAAGCGCCTCATTATTATTACTAATTGCTGAAGAAAGTGCGAATATTCAACATAACCTGTCTTTTCTCGAAATATAGGTTGAAAAAGTCGGAGTCGACGTAGAGTACATACGATTGTTACAAGACGTGTATGCCCATAGTATTCCGAAACATACGTACAGAGGATTCATGATAGCCGGATCAAAGCATACAACGTCCAAAGTCAGAGAAGTTATTCCTTATAATGAAATCAGCAGACCAGTCTGGTTTGTTTTTCCTGGTATGGGATGCCAATGGCCCGAAATGGGTATGTACCGATTTTTTTTGTTTCGCGAGAGTGCCAGTAGTAAAAGTTGACAGTAGGGTGTGTATGTTCAGGCTAGTGAACTTCGGATCAGTGATAGGGAACATAAATAAGAAATTAGGACACAGGTTTAATTTTAAAGGACATGTATATTTTTTGGGTTGTTCTGTGAATTTTGGAATTATTAAATTATTAATGATTATCTTTCATGGGCCTCTGCCATCTTATCTTTCTGGGTAACACAACGATATTCTATAGTTTGTGGGCATTCGCCATCCTTTCAGACTCCTGACGGCAGTATTATAATTTCTCAGTCAATTCGGACTCGCGCTCACACTACCTTTTGACCGCTTCTCATGAAGTCTTACGTCGAGGTTGGACATAAGCCATCTTTTCCTTCTGCGATCGGTTGTAAATCGATCGCCTCTGAATTACTAATTCAAGTAGTACTTACTTCGATTCAGAGTCGTATCACAGCCTTCCTGGTTATTATTAGTTCCTGGCTTGGCGTATCTAATCGTCAGGAGTGTCACCCTTGTTCTCTCTCCAATTCTGATACAGGTTGCACCTCGTGCCTAATGGACGTCTTTTTTACGAATGAGCATCGTCCTTCATCAATCATTCGTATTTATTCCTCGGATAATTCCGACTATTTCCGAGAAACAAAAGAATTGTTTCTCGCTTGCCGCTGGGCTCGTCTCTAACGCCCACGACCGGGTGACTCGTAATTACGCATGGGTCATCACAGTCTCGGCGGCTATTATATTTTCAATTCTTAACTTGCCCTTTAAGGGATCTTTTCATTTTCATAGTTGTAGCTCACAGGCGCCGAAATCTCATAGCGCATCACTTCTTTCGTTTACTTATATGTTCCAACAGTGTACCCACCTAAAAAGATGTCATATTCCGCAAAATGGCTGACGGATAAAAACGCAAGGTTGGGTTGGTGCGTCTAAGATATCGTGTGGTTCGTGACGGTTATGTAGTCCGAAAAAACGGCCACCTGTCAGCTGGCTAAAAACATGCACACATTTCGGGTGTTTCGAAATTCCGAGTTCAGTACCCGGGAATGCCAAACGTTGTTTTGCATTTCATATTATTTATCGAGCTATAAGGATTATTTATAGTCGTCATTCTATTAATTATGGACTCCAAAAAGGATAAGCCCGATAGACAAATTAAAGGAGTATTAATATTGATGAACTTTTTAAGACACTTATTGTCGGTGCCTATGGCGGTTTCCAATGAGTATAACAAAAGACTAATTGAAAAATATGGCTATGTCTTAATTACTTGCTGTTCAGATACTTGGTTACACCCCAAAACATTAAAACGTTGAAAAACCGCACACTATCAACCCACCAATCTAGCCAAAGTTATTTTAACTTTATCAAAAATAAAAATGCATATCATTCGCAAGAATATAATTTAACCTTAAATTATAACTTGGCAAATGTCATTGAATAAATACTTGGCCTAACTGCATCTTAATTATGTCTAAATCATGATTTGATTTCCGTTTTCCAATGATACCAATTTCTATTTTTAATAATTTTTTTATAATTTTAGGGAGGTTGATGGAATGGTGGTTTGAGAGGATTGGTCAGTGGAGGACAGGCTACTAGACGTTTCTTTACATTTTAATGTTTTTGGGTGGGATACTAATTAACGTTTCATGACCTTTTTATTCGAAGGCTTACAGAATAATGACAATTTGGCGTTTTTAACATCAATAAGTGAAGTTGATATAGAATTTTTGTAGGCCTAAACTGCTCTATCTTCGGGTGTTCCTATGGACTTCTGTATACACGGCAAAATACTTCGTATCGAATCTTACATGTACAATGATTGCGCGACGATCCCATCAACAGTTGAATATAACCTCTTTCATTTTCATACTCTAAATAGATGTATTTTTTAAATGAATGAAATACCACTCAAAGAATCGTTTCTGCAATACATTATTAGAAGATATAAGCGACAGCGGCTAAAAGTATTAATTTCAATGGCGACTATTTCAAGTTTGGAACAGAACATTTCATTGAAATTGTCATATAACTCAAATTCTAGAAAATCCTTTAAAAAAATCAACTCCGCAACTATTTCCAAACTACCTTCTCTCGATTGTAGGTAAGATGTTGATGAGGTTGCCAATGTTCTCCAAGAGTATAGAACAATGTAATGTTGCGCTGCGACCACGAGGAATCAATATTGTTCATATTATCACCACGAATGACGAGACCATTTTTGATAATATCCTCAATTGTTTTGTCGGCATCACCGCGATCCAGGTAACGGGGCGTCCAGAAGAAGTACGAGTTCACCTAACAATAAGGTCGCTCAAAGATATCTAATAAAAATCATTGAACAGATCGGATTGGTCGATCTTCTCAGTGCTGTTGGCATCGTTCCGGATAATGTAATCGGACATTCCTTCGGAGAACTTGGGTGTGCCTACGCCGACGGATGCTTCACTCTAGAACAAACAATTCTGGCGGCATACGCACGGGGTTTGGCTCTCATCAAGACTGAGATGATCGATGGTGCAATGGCTGCTATTGGTTTGGGAGCACAGGAATTGGAAAAGATGTGTCCGGCGGACATAGACGTGGTTTGCCATAATTCGAGCACCAGCTGCACTATCAGTGGACCGTCCGCAAGCATAAAAACTTTCGTTGGAAAGTTGACAGTGCGTATTTCAAAACGAAGACAGTAATTTCAGCAGTCACAGCTATACAACCGATTTGACTCATGTTTGTTTTCCAAGGAAAAGAAAGTCTTCGCGAAGGAAGTGGCTTCTGGCGGCGTTGCCTTTCACAGCCGTTATATAGCGAAAGCAGGTCCGAAGCTTCTCGCCTATCTCAGAGAAGTGATACCGGAGCCCAAAGCAAGAAGCAAGAAATGGCTAAGCTCGTCGGTACCGGAAAAGGACTGGTCGACAGAAGCAGCCAAGTACTCTTCGCCAGAGTACCATATGAACAATCTATTGTCGAAGGTCCTCTTCGAGGAGACTACGCGGCACATTTCGGAGAATGCCATCTGCATCGAAATCGCACCACACGGTCTTCTCCAGGCGATCCTTAAACAATCCGTCGCACCAAACACGGCAAATATTCCACTGACTCTGCGTCATCATAAGGACAATGCCGAGTTCTTCGTCCAAGCACTCGGAAAGCTTTACAATCTTGGCCTGCAACCGAAGATCGCCAACTTATATCCGCCAGTGTCCTTCCCAGTTTCTCGCGGAACTCCTATGTTGGCCCCGCGCATCAAGTAACTCATTACATACACTTTTCGAATTTCTGGCTTGAAAGAAAAACTATCTGTGAATGAAAAGTTACTTGTGACGTAGATGGGATCACTCGCGCGACTGGTATGTACCATCCTACCAGGCCTGCACGACGGACTTCGGAGGCGGCAAAGCCTTGAAGATCACAGCTGGAGACGAATCATTCCAGTATATGTCCGGCCATGTAATCGATGGGAGAAACCTGTTGCCGGGCACTGGCTACTTAGCAATGGTATGGGAGATGTTTGCCCAGATGAAAGGCTGTCCGCAGATGTCCACGTCCATCGTCTTCGAAGACGTCCGTTTTGAGCGGGCGACCATCCTGCCCAGCGGCGATGCTGCCATCAAGTTATCCATTACCATTAACAAGGGTACTAGTACTTTCACGAAAATGTATACGATCGTTAACCTCTTACAGGGCTTCCTTTAACACGTTCTCTGCCGCGTGGGGCGTATACGCCCCACGCTACACTTTCCGTTCAAGCCATTGAGTATTATCATTGTAAAATGACGAATTTTTTAAAAATTCGTTGTGGAATCAATTATGGACATCTTAACACGTTCCCTGCCAGACCGTTTTTTGAAGACTTTCCGTCCAGGCCGCGTGGGGCGTATGCGCCCCACGCTTTATGGCTGTATTATTTTGTTTCTGGCGTATGCCTTGCAATGATTAAAATAATGCAAAAATCATAATTATCAAAGAAAGAGTGTATAGTTTAAGATGCACAACACAACAAACTAATAAATTTATTTTTCTCGGAATTAGTTTAACAAATACCTGGCTGAACATTAGTCTACCAAGCGAGTGGCATTCTCATATGTACTTTTTTATTATGCCTATATTAGTTTAAAATAAAACATTTTTATTCAAATCAAGCGTCTAATACAATTACAAAGGAATATTACGGTGCACTTTGTTAAAACATTTCAAACATAAGTGTGGTTTATCCACACAACTGAAATAGTATATACGTACCGAATTTCCTTCGTTTATTGTACTTTAGGAACACACTGAACTAAACAGATCACAGCTTCAGTGAAGCAGTAATTGTCAGATCAACGGCACGTGAATAAATGACTGAACGAAACGCAAGAAGTGCAGTTAAAATAAATTCCGGTTGAAACAATTGACCATCACGCCGCCGCGTGGAGCGTATACGCCACACGCTCAAACGAACACATCAGCAATAGTGTGGGGATTGTGGGGAAATAAGTCAGAATATCGTGCACCGTTTCTTTATTATTTAAAGCTCCACTCTTATTACACTCTGTATCGACTCTCTGAACACTCTGACTAAACTCTCCGCTGGCTCTTTCTGAACTCTCACTGTGAAATCTCTCAAAACTCTGTCTCTGAACTCTGTCACTGGACTCTGTCACTTGACTCTGTGCTCCTTCCTAGGAGCACATCTTATATCTACCCTCATACATACATCGCATTCGTACAGACGCACTCACACATCTCCTTATACTCGAACCCTTGCATCCCATAATTCACTCTTTAACTTTGCACACACGACAGGTCACTCTTACTCCATGTACACTCTTTTCCCAATCACTCCTGCTCGGACACTCTGGTCATCCCATCCGTACCTCATTCCACTCGCTCGCCTATCGCTACCCACTTGACATCACATATACTACACTCTTTACGATCTCATGCACCCTTCTTACTTTCGTACTCATCTTTGCAGTCACTCCTAATCGTCATCCGTACTGCTCCCCATTCCACTCGCTTATCCCTCACACCACTCTTCACCACACTCTGCATCCATACCTGCCGTCTCGGTCTCTCTACACACACACACTCACTCGCTGCTTAACCCTCTTGCATTCCGACTTCCAAACATTGTCTTAAATTCATTCCCACAATAGTATTAAGTACCATCGCGTTGAAACAGCATACAAAAAATGTGCAAGGAATATTCTTTCATCAGGTAACGGACGTTTCGATGTACTAGAAGATGAGGGTGACACGATATTGGTAAGCGGCAAAGTACGCTCCATATCAAATCCGGCGAGCGAAATGGTGAATGGAACTTTCCTACCTGTGCCGCCTGGCACGGAGGACTTGGATAGTCAAGACATTTACAAAGAGCTGAAGATTCGCGGCTACGAGTATCGTGGCCTCTTTCGAAGTTTAAAGAGTGCCAGCATTGATGGTACAAAAGGCCACATCCTTTGGCACGATAACTATGTAACATTTATTGACAACATGCTGCAGTTGCAAATTCTGGCAACGGAGAAGAGAGCCTTGTATGTTCCAACAAATATTCGAAAGTTAGTAATAAACACGAAGATGCACCAAGAAATGGCCGAGTCGATGCAGTCTGACAAGAAAGGTAAATTGCATCGCGTTAAGAAAGCCAATTAGAAAGCAGTTATTAACGATTTTTCACTGACTTTCAGAATTTCCGGTCTACGCGTATAGAAACTTGGATCTAGTAGTGTCAGGAGGAGTACAGCTGTTCGGTTTAACTTCGAGATCTATACCGCGCAGGAAACTGGGTTGGGATCCGGTACTGGGAGAATATAAATTCGTTGCCCATCGTGATAGAGCACAGGTATCGATGGAGGAGATGATTATATTGTCGTGCCAGCTTGCTGTTGAAGTACACCCTGTTGTCAGTTTTAAGACACTTGAAGTCGTAGACGACGGGCTCGAGATCCCAGTAGAAAATTTACTGTCACCTATTCTACTGCGGGTCTTGCACGATTTACCACTCGTTGAAGCAACCGTCTATATCACAGCTCCCGAAGAAAAATACCAGAATACTCCTCTGCCATCGGAAATTTCTTTTATCGAGTCTGCAAACCTTCCCAGGGATGCTTCCATTTCCATTGCGATTGGTCGCCACTTGCTATCTAAAGAGAAGAAACAAACCTTGGAGCAGATCCTGTCCTCTCTACGCGTTGGTGGATTTATCTTAACACAGGAAGATGAGATGAACAATGCAACCTTCAACCAGGCCTTGGATTCTTCGCTGAACGTCATCCTAGAAAAGTGCATCGGCAAGAAAGCGCTTCTTTTACTGAGAAAGCATTTGGATCAACCCAATGAATCGCAGGTTGTGAGGATAAGCAGTAAAGGACTTGACTGGCTCGAGAAAATCAAGAGAGTCATAGAGAGAACTTCCGAGGCAGAGGCGAAATCAAAAATAATCCTCGTGACACAAGCAGACAAAGAATGTGGCATATTGGGGTTGGTGAATTGCCTGAGAAGAGAACCCGGCGGCGAGATTATTCATTCTGTAATAATAGAGGATGAAAACAGCCCGGCATTTGCTCTCGATAATCCGTTCTACGGCCAACAACTAAAACTGGGCCTGCCGGTCAACATCTTGAGAGACGGGGCGTGGGGGGCCTACAGACACTTACCATTACCAGCACAAAAGCCGAAATTAGCTTATCATGCATTTATTGATCAAGCAGTAAGAATGAAATTCTTATTAACGCGGTCGTAAAACTGGTAAGAATTTGTTGCATTCATTGCTCACATAGATTGATTACAGATTCGCGGTGACTTGAGCTCGTTAAGGTGGCTCGAAGGTCCTGTCAAACCATCGGACAGAACCGAGGATCAAATCCGTGCCATTTACGTAGCCTTAAACTTCAAGGATGTTATGCTTGCCACTGGCAGGCTGCCCGAGGAGGTGGTTAGCCAACGAAAAAATACAACTTGTACACCCTCCTTACTTGGATTCGAATACTCTGGCATAACGGCACGCGGCGAACGGCTCATGGGTTTCTTAACCGTCTCGTAAGTCAGATGTGTGATACAGTGCGTACAAACAAGTATTGGCAGATCTTGCAATTTGACAATAACTTTTTTCGAAATAGAAACTTGTACATTGTGCCTGTACCTGTACCTGTACCTGTACCTGTACATTGTACATATGTACAGGGTGAGTCACTTGCCTTTGAATCACCACCAAAAATTGGATATTTTCGATGGCCAAAAATATGGAGAAAACAAAATTTTGAGTTGGGGCTCTGAAATTTATATCACATCTTCCTTGATGCAAGGGGAGACTCCCCGCCAAATTTCAGCCTCGGAAAATGTCGGGAAGTCCAAAAATATGGGAAAAAACCAGCGAAAATTTGAAAAAATCGAACTTTAAAGGCAGTTTTTTTAGTGTTTTCGGTAGAAATCCAGACTTTTCTCGACGGATTTCTTGTTTTCTATCCATTTTCATTCATAAACAATCGATTCCTGAAGAAAAAACTCGAGTTCGGGGACCTTCGAAAAATCGTAAAAAAATCTGAAGGGGTACCCCTTAACAAAAATTTGCCGAAAAAAAAATTTTGAGCTAGGACTCTTGAATTTTTATGGTATCTTCCTAGATGCAAAAAAGCATTACCCACGAAATTTCAGTCCCGGAGAAGGTCGGGAAGTCCACCAAAAAAATAAGGGCTAGGAGAGTTCTGGTTCAAAGGCAAGTGAATCACCCTGTACCTTTCGAAGAAATGTTTTGTTTCAAAAGAGAACATTGTAGTCTTAACAAAAATTTGAAGAATGAAGCCCTTTTAATTTGAATGTGCACAGTGGCATCTCCAATATATACGATCCAGAAGTGAGTTTAACTTGGAAGGTACCAGATTACTGGTCGCTGGAAGACGCTGCAACGGTGCCAGCAGCATACGGAACCGCTTGTTATGCATTCTACGTCGTTGACAGTATTAAGAAGGGGGAAAAAATCCTAATCCACTCGGGCAGTGGGGGCGTCGGCCAGGCTGCTATTCATCTCGCACTCCAGGAAGGTCTCGAAGTCTTTACCACTGTAGGGACGCCTGACAAACGCAGATTTATTCGAGAGAGATTCCCTTCGATCGCTGACGATCATATTGGGAACTCGAGGGATACTAGCTTCGAATATATGATCAATCAGCAAACAAACGGTCGCGGTGTCGACGTCGTTCTTAATTCGTTGGCCGAAGATAAGCTTTTGGCATCCATGCGATGCCTTGCACATCACGGTCGCTTCCTTGAAATTGGAAAATATGACATCGCAGCGAACAATGCGTTGAACATGCTCGTCTTCATAAAAGAGATCAGCTTCAAGTCCATTATGCTGGACTATACCTTGTCCGAGGCGAATGGTAAGTCAATGAAAAGACTGCAGAAGGTAGTCCAAGACTTTCTAGATCGACGTAGGATACAGCCCTTAACTAGAAAAGTCTTTGATAAGGAGGTAGTGGAAACCGCACTCCGCTATATGGCTGCTGGCAGCCATATTGGTAAGGTACGTAATCGATCTTACAACCCCAGCAAGTCTAAAAGAACTGGAAAGAAGCAATAAATGATTGTAGTAGCAAAACGAATTTGTGTTCAGGTCCTCATCAAGATCTGCGATGAAAAAGGCCCGTACGACGAACCGATCCTCGCATACCCACGTTTCTATTGTTCAAAACTTGGAAGTTGCGTCATTATTGGCGGCTTAGGCGGTCTCGGATTGGAAGTGTCTGACTGGCTATGCTCTCGTGGAGCTCGAAACCTTGTCCTTGTCTCACGCCGAGGCATCACAACGGGCTATCAGAAGCTCAAGATCCAAAAGTGGCGAGCCGAAGGAATCAATGTTCTCGTTATCAAAGAGAAAGAATGCTCCAAACGAGAAGATTGCGAGTACGTGTTGAAAGCAGCAGCGAAGTTGGGTCCCGTCGACGTCATACTCAATTTGGCGGTACAGTTGAAAGACGGTATCTTTACGAATCAGACCGTCGAGACCTTCAAGGAGTCTCTGAGACCGAAAGTTAGCATTACGAAACAGCTGGACCAATTGTCGCGTATTCTTTGTCCCGAGCTGCGTTACTTCGTCGTATTCTCGTCTGCTGCCTGCGGCTATGGTAATGCCGGCGTAACAAACTACGCTTACGGGAATGCGGTGATGGAGAGGATCTGCGAAAGAAGAGTTGCCGAAGGTCTGCCTGCTCTCGCCATACAATGGGGTGCAGTGGCTGAGGTCGGACTTGTTGCCGATATAGAGCAGGACAATAAAACAGTAAATATCTGTGGCACATTGAAGCAGACAGTCTCATCATGCCTGCAGAAGATGGAGGTGTTCCTCTTGCAAAATCATCCAGTGGTGTCTAGCATAGTCGTGGGTGAGAAGAGGGGAACTGCCGATTCTGCAAATACACCGCTTCAAGCAGTACTAAATATTCTGGGTAAGTACAGTCGCGGCTGGTCATTGCTCTCCCGCCATGTTCTTATCAGTTTTCATTAATTATTTGAACAAATAAAGCGTGCTTGTGCAAGGAATTCAATGGAAAACAATGGGTCGACGATAAATTGGAAGTGCAATAAAACACATACGAAATAAACATAAACAAAATTGGTAACAAACAAGCAAACTTTGCCGCTTGACAAAGCATTCTTAAGAAAGACTGAATTATCTTAGAAAAGACAGTTTTTCTCTTTACGAAAACATATTCTGAACATACTCAGTGTACCAGTTCCTTTTTTAGCCACTACAGTTTTGACTAGTAGTTCGGACAGTTCGAATAATTTCCATCAATTCCATTAATTTCGTTAGACAGTTAATATATCAGTGAGGGCCGATAAGTTGATTCAATCGCGCTATTTTTGACCCAGGTGTAAGCAACTTCGAGTCTGTCGACAAAGACACACCTTTGAATGATTTGGGTATGGACTCTATGTTGGCCGTTGAAGTCAGAGAGACTTTGGACCGAAATTTCGACATCTCCCTCACACTTGCTCAAATGCGAGTTCTGAATTTTCGAAAACTCATGGCGCTCTCTGGAGATAAAAAGGCTGCTGCTGCTTTGGAATCGGAAAGTGACAAAACTCATACTGAACTCAACGATGAGGATGCTGACTTGCTCTGGGGGACATCACAAGTTATTTTAACAATGACCAGATTGACGAAGAATACCTCTACTGCTGTGGATTTCCCTATCGCAACAGATAACTCTGGAATAAGAGTCTTCCTGTTCCCCGGGATTTCAGCTGACATCGACGTCTTCTCCCCACTACTGACTAACCTCAAATACTCGGCCACTTCCCTCCAATATCCACACTCCGACGAGTGCAAGAGTATAAACGCTATTGCGGAATACTTACTGCCTGTATGTGTCCAGGAAGTAAAGGGAATTTCAACAAGAACGCACGTTTTGAACATTTGATTCTTAAACCTTGCGAATAGTTTAATTTTTCACACTCTCGTTCCTTCCACTATTATCGCACCGTATTATACCGTATCGAGGTCCTACATAGTTTTCAAAGAGTTGATTGCTGTCTGTGTGCTATACTTGAAAATAAAAGTACTAGCAATTTTGAAGTAAATGATGCGCTCTTGTTAGACCGCCCTTTATATTTCATGTAGATCTGATTGCGGCTCCACAAACTAACGCAATTTTTTATTTCAGTACATAGTGGCGAAAGTGCTGAGCGCATCTCCGATAATGCTAGTCGGATATTCGTTTGGATCGTTCGTGGTAACTGAAATCGCCAAGAAATTGGAGAGTCTTGGCCATGAATTGCATATTATCTTTATAGACGCGACGCCGCAGATGTTGAAGCGGCTGAATTTCGCCGGCGTGAAGATAGATTCCGAATCGGATATTTATAACGCTGTACTTTCAAACGTCGCTAACAAAATTTCGCCATCTAAAGCGTTAAAGGTAACTAATAACTGTTTCCACCGTTAGAAGGCAATTCTCAACTGGTACTTGCCTTCTAAAACTTTTATTGATATTTCGTGGTTTTTGAAAAAGATGCCGGCTCTTATACAAAATACTCTTACATACAGGGTGAGTCACTTGCCTTTGAATCGCCACTGTCGAGCATACAGTATTCCATATAAAATCATTATAAATATACATTTAAATGATTTAGACATTTAAATTGTATGCAAATGTTTCTCAACATGTGTCTGCATTTTATGCATTTATACATGTGCAGGGTGATTCAGTTGCCTTCGAGTCAGAACTTTCCTAGCCCGCTTTTACTAGACATTTATTTAATTATACTATATACATTCTTTGTTTAACAATAGACTCTATTAAATTATGTAGTCTATTGGAGGAAATATTTTACCAAGTTTTAGCATCGACTTCCTTCGAATGGCTAGCAACGTAAGGAGAAAATATTGTATTATATTATATTTATAGGGGAATATTATGGATAACTGGCTTCTATAGGGTGAAATTTCATGTGCAAGTTAACATAACTCGAACATGTAAAAGTCTAAATGCATAAAGTGCAGACAAATGTGGAGAAACATTTGAGTATAATTTAAATGTGTAGATTATTTATAATGATTTTATATGGAACAGTGTATGCTCGACCGTGGTGATTCAAAGGCAAGTGACTCACCCTCTACATTGATGCTGGTGTAGACGAGATTAAGACCGAAACATTAAGAAGCAATGAACAACAAGTTCCTCGTTGTTGCTCCAGTGAAAAGATACATTAACAGACACTATTTCAGTACACTCTGTCATTGGAGAAATTCGGGAACTTGAGCGAGAAGGTGGAAAATCTCGTGTCGGATTTCGGATTCCCTGATGTACCGACTGAATCTCAGAAAGAAATTATCGAAGGCTTCTGCACGCGGCTTTATGCTTCATCCATGTACACAGTCGATGAATCTCCGCAACTAAAATCTCCCATAACTTTATTGAAGGGGACAAAGGGGTTGACAAAACAGACTGATGGCCATCATGACTTAGGAAAGGTACGTCAGCTTCCACCGGCGATATCAATAAGGTGTGTACTAATTTATTCCGACATTCGCAGCTAACAAAGGGCGCAGTAAAGGAACTTAGCATCAGCGGTGACCACATGACAATTCTCAAGAACAACGAAGTAGCCAATGTGATTAACAACTTATTTGTCAACGCGTAATTACTAATGAGTGAAGAAGATTATTATTTATGGGGGACAACCAGTGGATCCCATTAAATTATTTCTTGCAATGTATATTCCATGTGGAATGATGTACAAAATAGAAACAACATATGAAGAGATCACACAAACAAATATCAAACATGCACAAATCGCATAGTGAATATTTACATGTGTATTTTAACAAAAACTTACTCTTCAAAATGGAAAAAGTGTCATTTAGATGATCATTCATCGTAGACATATATGACTGTACACATAATAAACCGAGAAATATGTGAACATATATGTGCGACGATTGCAAAATTCCTCCTTTTCAATGTCTGTTAAAAACTGTAAAATTGACCAATTGTCATACTATTCCCGACAGTCTTTCTGACAGAATTGAAAAGGAAATGAATTTATAGCACATCGGTTGCTATCTGGTTGGCTAATTGAGAATCATTGAATATCCAATAATGCATACAAGTTAATGAAACAAGGCCACTGGAATACATTAATGTTATGAAAGCCATTGTTTCTGACTGTGATATTGTCCGGACTGTCTGTCGCAACTGCCTAATATCGTTGTCAGTGGTTGCCAAAAAGCAGACTATTATTTTGTATGAATAGGAACTAAATAAAAAATAATCACAGAATATCTACGATTTATTATTTTCCCTATATGATACAAGCATTCATAGATGACATTTACTATCTGAAAGTCAAGGATCAAAAGTAATCCACAGTTGGCATATTTTCTATAATCAACTTTCTTTCTGACATTTTTACCTTGGCATAGATTGCACGACTTAAGACTATTATATATTGTAAACAATATATCCTATAAATGTTTTTACAATCCTTGGAGTAGCTAGCGTGCCACAGCGACTTTCGTAATGTCATAGTGAATGAAACCGCTGACTGCGGTAACCTGCGGTGTAGCTCCACTATTTTTCATCTGAAGCGAATAAAACCGTACTCTTTATTTAATAGAAAGATAACACTACTGCACTACGAAAGAAGATCCTTTAAGTTTTATTTTGCGCGCAACATATCGCTATTTATAATCATCAGATTGATTTTTTCTATAAAATTAAGCATTTTATACAGAAACAAAAGAAATCTGGGATAGGTATGCAAAAAAACGCTACGTAGTGCAGTAGATAATTCTATGAAGAAGATCTGATTAAATTTTCAGCTTGACCCGTTCAATGATGAATTAGTTATGCTGGTTACCGCCCGCAGAAACAGTGTTTCAAGAAAAATGTGTTTGAAGTTTTAGGTATCTTAGCAAATATCGTTCGTATCCTTTTACGTAATACACCAGAAAGTTTCAAAATTCGTTATATTTACATAAAATTGTCAATTCTTACACCATACACCAGTATCAACAATATTTTGGGGGAAAATTTGATTTTTTTCACCCATTTACTTGTATGTGGTACCTTCACAAACATTTAATTAACGTATACAGTGCGGCACTATAATGAATGAATGGGGAATGTATACATAGGACGCGGAAAAAAATAATTAAAATTGCAGCGTTCAAAAGTTCAACGTTTTCCCTAAACTATAGATAAACAATACATATACGTTCTTGGCATATTGAATAAAAAGTATTATATATTATTTTGTATTGTATTATTGTGATGTAAGATAATTACTTCCATTGGGGCATGTCAACATTTAAATATTTGGTCCACCATTTTAAATCAAAATCGTTGGCTATAAACACCTAGTTTTCTAAGATCTAATTACTAACCACGTTTCTCACATTTTAAGCTATAATACTTTCAAATCAAAGAGTTCCAAGCCGTGGGTTTCCATTATTAGTTTATAATCCATCGATCGAAAATGCGTAATGAATAATAGTCGAGAATATTGACGCCTGAACTAATGAATTTTTTAGTCTGATTAACATTTCATGACTGCAAATAACTGGATTCACATTGTGTTTGGATCAATTTGTCTTTTCCTTCATTCAGCATAGTTTTGAGTCTCTTAGAACGACAGTAAAATACTGTGCGTTAAACCCGATTCTAATTTGAACGGGCATTCGAGCGCTCCAGTGTTGTATCTCCCGCAATCTTCATTACCAACGCTAACTACATAATCACCGCCGCTGGAGCCATCTAAGTACAGCAAAACTTCACACTAGCGTTGCCAAAACGCCACTACGTCGCTGCCATCGCCAACCTTTCCTCTCCGGCTCCATTTACAGGAACTCCTGCTCTCAATGAGGGAACAACCAATACCAACACCGCGTCATCTTGCACTGCGGAAACCTCACTATTATTAAACTCCCCGCCAAAAATTCTCATATCGAAATTATTTCAGCAGTTCTTCAGGAATCGTCACTTATTTTCCATGAACTCAAAACTCTGAATATCTTTTGCATTCTATATGAACCTAAGGGGATGTAGGACAGTTAACATTCAAATTTTTCTAAATTTTTTAAAATCTGGTGTAACTAAGCCAATCACTTGGCAAGCACAGTCATTTTACCTTTAATTAGTACACTCGTACAGAGTAATTTGAGATATAAACATGCAACATTAAATAAACAATAAGGCAGTTATTAATTGTTAAACATTACAATATTAATTATGCGTAACAGGACTCTGCAGATGAGGTTGTATGTGCCAAACCAATTGTATATGTTATAAGTTTTATGGTTAACAAGTAGTGATATTCAACATTTTTGGGACACCCGTGCGGATTTAGCCCGTACGGGAAATTGTCTCTGAATTTATCTCTGGAATTTCTCAAACATTTATTGGGGAAAGTAGTTCTTTTCGAGTTTATATTTTGTGTAATTTTTTTATTTCTAAGATCATTGATTCAGGAGATATAAATGTTTGAAATATTCCTCCTGTAGTGAAAAGTTATTCAGTCTTCTTCTGCATGACCAAGTTTAAGAACATCTTGAAATCTCCATTTGCGTTTGCCGCCGTTAGGGGTGGCGGCACCTTATGTATCTTTGGACGGGCGCTTGGCATCACAATGCCATCACTTTATAATCAACATATAATTTTTTATAAGAATGAAACGGATTTAAACGGGATTGTCATTATTTAGTTATCTGTTGTTTGTTGAGGTCGAGCACATTTTAGCATACAAAGGTAAATCAAGTCACTATTCAATTATAATACAAGTGTAAAAAGTCAATTTTAAACACACTTTTGTGGCACAACAGATTTGTGCGACATGGAAGAAAACTACTTGGCGTCATTTTTACATTTCCAGCGAGAGGCCAACTCGCGAAAAGTTACGTGACTACATTAGCACCTTAAAAATTGTAGATACATCGGTATGAGCACAACTTTATTGTTTCCTGCCTTTGAAACGCTGAGACCGGTGGCTAGGCCTCGCTCTCTTCAATAATACATTGAAAACAGTGCGAGAAGTCGTATTTAAGGAAATACTCTACATCATTCATAAAGGTCAGTGAAAGATGTATGAACAGTGTCCGCTTGCATTTGCTATACATATGCGCCGTTAACTTACCGTTTGAGTTAAAAAAAAGCATACTTTGAAGGAAGATCAGAGGTCAGAATGTCTGGCAATTAATAATCCATCTGTCTACTATGTATACACATTGTGCAAAAGTCAAGAATATTGATGCTTGCACTAATGAATTTCTCACGAGATAAAAGGGTTGCAAGACTTTAAATAGAACTGACATTGCGTTTCGCTCAGTTAACTCTTTTCCTTCCTTCAGTCAAGTTTTGAGTCGCTTAGGACAAAAGTAAAATGCCGTACGTTAAACGCGATCCTGGCAGCGAAGTGGTGATTTCCGGCATATCCGGACGGTACCCCTCTTGCCAGAACGTCGAAGAGTTAAAGGAGAAGATCATGGACAAGCAGGACCTTATCACTGATTCCACTCGATGGAATCCTGGTAAAATGACCGCCATTGTTTCCTTAACCTTTTAACGCTCGTCTATTTTTCGAGGAAAATGTCTATTTGCTTACGAAGTCACAATCAGACGACGACATTTTATATTCAATTTCATGCAGTTTTAATTCATTTCTTTCAAATCCAACAATATTTTCATCTTAAGGCAACAAATTATTGACAATTTGATATTTGCATTGTAAGTGAAGAAACATTTTTCTTCAAAAAACATTTTTGATTTATTAGAATAATTACGATTTTTATAGTAAAAGGTACTTTGTTTTTCCACTTCATTTATTTTCCACCGGCGAGTATACTCGTTAAGTACCGTTAATGGGGCTCTTTTAGTTTACAATACGACGTGTTCAGTTTGCCTGGTAATTTTCTTTTAACAAACCTGTTTTTGGACTATTTCCTGTAATTTCCCTGATGTTCCGATGTTCTCAGTTCGCGTTTATCCAAATTTAATTTTCTAAAGTCCCTGATGTGGAGATAGGAGTTGAACACAATAAAAGAGGCTAAAATATTCCTCCTGTACTGAAGAGTTAAGGTTAACTTTATTCTAATGGTTATAGGATAACCGCCATTATGCAAAAAGGGGAGGGTTTCCTGTGTCTAGTTCGCGGAAAAGTTAGTGAACTAAGATGACGTAGCCAAGTGCATGTTTAACACTATCGCGGTTCTCATTGTAACAGTGCGGAATGGTTCCCACATACAAAAATTGGAATTTACTCCATTTAACTATTGGCGGTACATGAAAACCGATTTTTCGCTTATGTGATATGTTTCATTGTAAATATCACTGTTGGATTATCACGCACTTCAAATGCGCTATGCCAGCTGCAATTTTGAAAGTGCTTTCCACGTCACAGTATGAAAATATGATATGAATTTCTCCTGCTTATTTGTTTCGTAGTAAAGGCAAGACGGACCAGTTAAGAAGTCTTTACGGGATTTATCCACAATTTCCAAAACTATGAGTTTCGTTTTTTACACGTACTGTCAGCATTTCGAAATGCTGTCAGCTGCGGGGATAATATGGCTCAGTCGTGTTCACGTTCCTGATACATTGGTTAAGCCAATGCACAGTGGTCCAGCGAGCCTCGAAACCACGCAATAAATAGAAAACTTCTTCATAGGCTGCTTTCTGTGTGATTATTGAAATCAATTGGAATGAAATAATAAAAATAAGGACAGTTTGAGGAGTACCTTTCGTTTTATCGAAAACAATTCTCTGACAAATGAAAGACAGTTGAACATAATTCTAAACTCATTGATATCAGATATCTTTTAAAATCATACTGCGAACTGTGCCCTTTAACTGACTGCCAATCAAAAATGTGCAAGTATGTGTGATTCTTATTATTATAGCCTTCAAGTCTGTACTTTTTCTGTTCAGAAAATGTAAGTTAGAAGGCGGGACGCGGTGGGACTTTTTTAGAACCCCAAAACAAATTTCATATGAAAAATGCACAGTACCCATTTCTGAGTTTCCTAACTTTCACTAATTCTGTAGGAGTGAGGCTGCAAGGAATTGACCAGACAAAAGTGATTTCGAGTGCTTAGGACATTCCTCTTTTAAGAGAAACTTATGCAAGAAAATATTATGGGACTTGAAACATCAATTTTTGGCGCAGTTTAGGCAGTACCTGGACCACTGTGCAATGCATCGAATGTATCAGAAGACTCGGTAGAGCAGCGCCAGCCAAGTAAGGGGTCCCTCACGCGCTTCTTTCCCTTTCCACTACTCGGTGGACCCTGCCTGGGAAATTGAAGGCTACTGACTACCCTGACTACCTGCTAGCCATCTTACCCCTCTCTGCCCCACTTGACAGCTAGCTCTAGCAATACAGCGCGCCAATATTTTACGTTCAAGTTCAAACATTTATGACGGCTTTTATTTTTTTTCGTGGACTTCCCAACCTTCCCCGGTACTGCAATTTGGTGGAGAATGTGCCCTTGCATCGAAGAAGAAGTGATATAAATTTCAGAGACCTAGGTCAAAGTTTAGGTTTTCACCTATTTTCGACCCTCGAAAGTGCTTCATTTTTTCAAGTTTCTCAAAATCGGCCGAACCCAGGATATTTTGATTGTTTTCGTATCAGGGTGGATAGAGAAGAAAGAATTCGTGAAAATAAGTCCGGATTTGCAACGAGAACGGGTCGAAAAACCGTCCAGAAAAGTCCATTTTTGCTCATTTTTAACGGTTTTTATTTTTTTTGGTGGACTTTTAGACCTTTGTCGGGGCTGCAATTTGGTGGGTAATGTTTTTTTACATCGAGGAAGATGCCATAAAAATTCCAGAGCCCTAGCTCAACATTTTTTTTTCGGCAAATTTTTCTTAAGGGGTACCCCTTCAGATTTTTTCACGATTTTTCGAAGGTCCCTGAACTCGGGTTTTTTCTTCAGCAATCGATTGTTTGTGTATCAGAGCGGATAGTAAACGAAGAATCCATGAAGAAAGGGCCAGATTTGTATCGAAATACCAAAAAATCGTTCCTGAAAAATGAATTTCATCTAATTTTCCCGATTTTTCCCATATTTTTTATACTTCCCGTGTATTTCACGGGCTAAAATTTGGTGGAGAATGTGCCCTTGCGTCAAGAAAGAAGTGATAAGAATTCGAGGGCTCTAGCTCAAAAAATTTTGTTCGGCAAATGTTTCTTAAGGGTTTGTCCATCGCACGCGAGGGTATAAACAGGTACGTAGAAACGTCGTCAAAATTGAGAGAGTGGGGCTGCCAGTTAAGCTCCGCGAGCCAAACTTGGCAGGCGCTGCGCTAGGCTAACCCTTGGTGACACCGCGGCAATCGGCCTCTGATAAGGATAATAGAATTAGGGACAATAGTCCCCCTCCTCAAGGCCCAAATATCTACATAGTTCGAATTGTCTGCGCGCAGTCCTCAGTTGCATCTCGGAAGTCAGAGCGAAGAGTACGATTGCGGAAGAGTCGACTACGAGCATAGAATCTTGTGTTTCGAGCTAGAAGGCCCCCTCAACGATACATCAGTTATGAATGCCCTTTGAGTCGAACATTATCGTGGCCTGTCTTTAGAACTTGCTGGCGTACCGAGGCGCATTGGGCAAATCCCAAATCTGGAGAAATTCGACGCAGCTTTCTTCAACATGTCAATCAAGCAAAGCGAAGTGATGGATCCAAGTTCTCGAATCCTAATGGAGCTGACTTACGAGGCAATTGTCGACGCCGGATACAACCCTGCTGAACTCCGTGGCAGAAAGATCGCCGTCGTTATTGGACTCTCCAACAACGACCCTGAACGAGCCGCGATACAGGAACCGAAGTTCCGCAACGTAAATTCATGCCTTTTTTTCGCTTCATGCACCTCCGCTTGCTCCCTCCCTTTCCAGGGAAAAGATTACGCACTAATGAGGCGAATGATATTCACAGCCCAACGGATCTATCATTACCGGGAATAGTAAAGCGATTACAGCTAATAGGATCAGTTATTGGATGGATATTCATGGGCCATCCTACGCTGTGGACACAGCATGCAGTTCGAGTGGCTTTGCCTTGGAACACTGCTACCGAATGATCCTGAGCGGAGAATGTGAGGCAGCCATTGTAGGAGGCATCAATCTCTGTATCGACCCCACCGTAATGAAGCACTTTAATCATCTCGGTACTGACACAGTATTCCTTTCGACATTTTTACATGTCGTTTCTAAAGATGCTTCTTCAAGATGCGAGTAAAACTGCTTGCAGCAAAGGTCTTGCTTGCACAAGTGCCACTCATAAAATGCTATTGCTGCAAAAAGTGTACATCTACAACTGTGATGCAAGAAGTACTTAACTGGCGTATTGGAGAAACACCTCGACAATCAATTCAACTTAGTTACTCAATTATTTAATGTAAAACTCAAAAATTTCATCTTTTAAAAATGAACGTTGACAAGTCAGAAAAATATGTCAGAAATAATTTTGAGATTAGCACGACTGAATTTGATAATGTCTCTTTTAAGATGTAAAATAATACTATGAACAACTCAATTAAGCAGTTTTAAACTTCGATTCCATAATGCACTTGTTCCTTTCGTTCTTGTTAAAAATAGAAATCTAAATTAAGAATTATTTTATTACTGTGCTAATATTACTTTGTGCCTTTGTTTTCGTATTGAATTATCCATTAGTTATACCCGACTGAGAAAAAATATCAAAATATGAAAGTGTTATAAAAATTAACTTTCAATCTCCTAAACTTGCGGTGTATAGATCTTCCTAAAGTATGCTAATCTGTATTCAGGTGTTCTCTCACCGGACGGCCGGTGCAAGACGTTCGATGAGAGTGCCAACGGATACGTGCGAAGCGATGCCACTAGTGTGGTATATTTACAAAGGGCAAGGGATGCCAAAAGGATTTACTCCACTGTAGTTCACTGTAAGACAAACACTGATGGATACAAGAAGGAGGGCGTCGTATTTCCGTCAAGCAAAGTGCAGGGCCAGTTGCTCAAGGAGTTTTACAATGAGTGCAACATCCTTCCAAACGCACTGAATTACCTGGAGGCCCACGGCACCGGCACATCCATCGGCGACGTTGAGGAAATACGCGCTGTCGATGACGTCATCTGCAAGAAGAGGACCAAACCTCTGAAAATCGGCTCGATCAAGACCAATCTCGGACATTCCGAGCCAGCCAGCTGTCTCTCTTCCATTGCCAAAGTACCCATCAAATCGCTAACAATCCTTTTTTCGCTGGAAGAGTGACGGTTGTTTTGCTCATTCTGTTGCATTAAAGGTGATCATCGCCATGGAAACAGGCATTATACCACCAATGATCCATTATAAGGAACCGCGTCAGTCGATAAGGGCAATAATGGAAGGCAGAGTAGAAGTTGTTACCGAGAAAACAGAATGGGAGTTGGGCTATGCAGCGGTAAATTCCTTCGGTTTCGGAGGGGCGAATGCGCACATCTTATTGAAATCTAACACCAAGGAGAAAGTTAATAATGGCCTCCCGAAAGACGATCTCTCCAGAGTGGTCATGGTCTCCGGTCGCACTGAGGCTGCTGTCAATTCTCTCCTAGATTCGGTAACTAACCGCCTCATTATTATTACTAATTGCTGAAAAAAGTGCGAATATTCAACATAACCTACTTTTTCTCGAAACATAGGTTGAAAAAGTCGGAGTCGACGTAGAGTACATACGATTGTTGCACGACGTGCATGCCCATAATATTCCAAAACATGTGTACAGAGGATTCACGACAGTCGGATCAAAGCATACAATGTCCAAAGTCAGAGAAGTTATTCCTTATAATGAAATCAGCAGACCAGTCTGGTTTGTCTTTCCTGGTATGGGATGTCAATGGCCTGAAATGGGTATGCACCGATTTCTTTGTCTCACGATCACTATTTTTAATAAATTTTTAATAGTTTTGGGGAGCTTGATGGGTTGGTGGTTCGAGGGGATTGTTCAGTGGGGGAGAGGCTACTAGACGTTTCTTTACATTTCAATCTTTTTTGTTCGGATACTATTTAACAGTCCTTTTGCCATTCCCTTTTTATTCAACGGCTCACGAAACAGTGACAGTTTGACATTTTCAACATTAATAAGTGAAGTTAATACAGGTTTTTATTTGGCCTAAACTGTTGTATCTTGGGGTAGCCCGGCGGATTTCTGTATAGACGTTAAAATACTTCGTATCAGTTCACGCATGTGCAATAAGTGCGCGACAATCCCATCAAAAGACAAGCATAACCTCTTTAAATTTCATACTCTAAATAGATGTATTTTTTAAATGAATGAAACAACACTCAAAGAATGATTTGCGCCATATATCATTAGAAGATATAAGCGACACCGACTAAAAGTATTAATTTCAATGACGATTATTTGAAGTTTGGAACAGAACATTTCATTTAAATTGTCATGTAGCTCAAATTCTTGAAAATCCTTTAAAAAATCTACGCTGCAACCACCTCCTAACTATCTCCACTCGATTGTAGGTAAGATGTTGATGAGGTTGCCAATGTTCTCCAAGAGTATAGAACAATGTAACGTTGCGCTGCGACCACGAGGAATCAATATTGTTCATATTATCACCACGAATGACGAGACCATTTTTGATAATATCCTCAATTGTTTTGTCGGCATCACCGCGATCCAGGTAATGGGGCGTCCGGAAGAAGTACGAGTTCACCTAACAATAAGGTCGCTCAAAGATGTCTAATAAAAATCATTGAACAGATCGGACTAGTCGATCTTCTCAGTGCTGTTGACATCGTTCCGGATAATGTAATCGGACATTCCTTCGGAGAACTTGGGTGTGCCTACGCCGACGGATGCTTCACTCTAGAGCAAACAATTCTGGCGGCATACGCACGGGGTTTGGCTCTCATCAAGACTGAGATGATCGATGGTGCAATGGCTGCTATTGGTTTGGGAGCACAGGAATTGGAAAAGATGTGTCCGGCGGACATAGATGTGGTTTGCCATAATTCGAGCACCAGCTGCACTATCAGTGGACCGTCCGCAAGCATAAAAACTTTCGTTGGAAAGTTGACAGTGCGTATTTCAAAACGAAGCTAGTCATTTCAGCAGTCACAGCTATACAACCGATTTGACTCATGTTTGTTTTCCAAGGAAAAGAAAGTCTTCGCGAAGGAAGTGGCTTCCGGCGGCGTTGCCTTTCACAGTCGTTATATAGCGAAAGCAGGTCCGAAGCTTCTCGCCCATCTCAGAGAAGTGATACCGGAACCGAAAGCAAGAAGCAAGAAATGGCTGAGCTCGTCGGTACCGGAAAAGGACTGGTCGACAGAAGCAGCCAAGTACTCTTCGCCAGAGTACCATACGAACAATCTATTGTCAAAGGTCCTCTCCGAGGAGATTGCACGGCATATCCCGGAGAATGCCATCTGCATTCAAATCGCACCGCACGGTCTTCTCCAGGCGATCCTTAGAAAATCGCTCTCACCTAAAACGGCAAATATTCCACTGACTCTGCGTCATCACAAGGACAATGCGGAATTCTTCGTCCAAGCACTCGGAAAGCTTTACAATCTCGGCCTGCAACCGAAGATTGCCAACTTATATCCGCCTGTGTCCTTCCCAGTTTCCCGTAGAACGCCTATGGTGGCCCCGCACATCAAGTAACTTCATTACATACACTTTTCCAATTTCTGACTTGAAACAAAAACTATCTGTGAATGAAAAGTTACTTGTGACGTAGATGGGATCACTCGCGCGACTGGTATGTACCAGAGTTCCATGACCTGAGGGATATCGAACCCGGCAAAACTGTGAAGATCAGCACAGAAGACGAAACGTACCAGTATATGTCTGGCCACATAATTGATGGGAAAAACCTGCTGCCTGCTACTGGCTACTTATCACTGGTTTGGGAGTTGCTTGCCCAGATGAAAGGCTGCCAGCAAACTTCCATGTCCGTCGTCTTCGAGGACGTCCGTTTTGCGCGAGCGATGACCCTTCCCAGCCGTGGTGCCTCCATCAACCTATCCATTACCATTACTAAGGGTACTTTTACTTTCACTTAAAATTGATAGGGGAACAAAGTCAATAGCTGACACGGGGGAAATTTGGACTGTTTAGCATTCTTTGCTGCAAATTTTAATAAATAAATCCCCTTTTAAGGTTCAAATAATATAAACGAGCGCCGTTTAACCACAATTATTAAATAATGCAAACTTGCAATACTTATATTTCAGCCAAGTCCTTAGCACACTGTATAAGAAAATACGCGAAAATCGTAAGAATCACGCACGGGTTTGATTAATCGGTTGCTATGACACTTCTCGATGGCGGACTATGCGAAGTAGTTCGCATTTAAGTTGCTGAAGGGCGACAGTATACAGATTAATAAGGTTTGATGTATTCGAGCTTGTGGTTTTCTTATTTATTTACTTGTTTTAAAAAAAACTGTCAACTACTGGTGCTTTTACCTTATATGTCCGACTGTTGACTTCTTGCAACAAAGATTTCTGAAAAAGTATACGCTTAACACACAGCATACGGCATGACGCGAAATTCAATACAAAAGTATAGAAGAACTGAGTGAGCGAGTACTCCAAGAAATCTTGTTTTGTTAGATAGCGGTCATTTCGAGATACTCGAGGAGGAGGGTGAGACGGCATTAGTCAGTGGCAAAGTATCCGCCATATCAAATCCAGCGACCAAAATGGTGAATGCATCATTCCTACCGGTGCCGCCTGGGGAGGAGGATTTGGATAGTCAAGATATTTACAAGGAACTCACGATTCGCGGCTACAATTATTGTGGCCTCTTCCAAAGTTTAAAGAGCGCTGCCATTGGTGGAACAAAGGGCCACATCGTTTGGCACGATAACTATGTAACATTTATTGACAACATGCTGCAGTTGCAGATTCTGACAGCGGAGAAGAGAGCCTTGTATGTTCCAACAAATATTCGAAAGTTGATAATAAACACGCAGATGCACCAGGAAATGGCTAAGTCGATGGAGCCCGATAAGAAGGGTAAATTACACCGCATTAATGAAACCAATTAGAAAGCAGTTATTAATGGTTTTCGATTGACTTTCAGAATTTCCGGTCTACACGTATAGGGACTTGGATCTAATAGTCTCGGGTGGAATACAAGTGTTCGGTTTAATTTCGAGATCCATACCGCGGAGGAGAGTGGGTGGGACGCCGGTAATCGAAGAATATAAATTCATTGCCCACCGTGATAGAGCACAGGTGTCGTTGGACGAGATGATGAGATTGTCGAGCCACCTGGCTCTTGAAACACAGCCGATTATGAGTTTTACAGTGCTGGAAATTGTCGACGACGACATCCCCGTAGAAGATTTCCTTTCACCTATTCTACTGCGAGTTCTCGATGATTTACCACTCGTTCAACCAACAGCCTGTATTGCAGCATCCGAGGAAAAATACAAAGATACTTCTCTGCCATCTGATGTTTCTTTCATTGAGCCTGGAAAGCTCCCCGCGGAAGCTTCCATTTCCATTGCGATTGGTCGCAACTTGCTAAGTAAAGAGAAGAAGCACACGTTGGAAGAGATCCTGCCCTCTGTACGCGTTGGTGGATTTATCTTGACACAGGAAGATGCGATAAACGATGCACCCATCAGCCAGGCCTTGGCTATGTCACTGAAGTTAGCCCCGCCTTTTTTCGGGAAGAAAAAAACAATTGGTGTGCTGTATTGTGCTGCGTTTGTGCTATTTTGTGCCGCAATCCAAATTTTTCAAATACTGAATATTGTAGAAGTTTTGACTGGATAGCAATTTTTGGTCGGAAGTTAGCCCCGCCGTTAGCAATTTTTTTGGGAAGAAAAAAAAATGGTTGTGCTGGATTGTGCTCCATTTGTGCTGCCTTGTGCCGCAAATTAAATTTTCATTAGGCGAATAACAAAGTTTTTATTCAACAATTACCGCTGGCCGCCAAGAGTAAAGTCCGCCATTTTTACGAATATCAAAAATCCAACGCTTGTGCTGGATTGTGATAGTTTTTCGTCTATGTAATCGCAAAAGTTTGCTCCCTTCTTGCCTTCGAAATTTTATAACTTCAAGACACTCTATGGAGCTTCGTGATTTTTTCCTCAGATTTCCATTGACGGCCCTCAATAATCATAAACTTTGGACGCACACTCGCTAAACATACACTAAGCACGTACATTCACATCACACACGAGGTACAAGTCTGACCGTGCAACCTCCACTCGGTGTACCTTGGGTTACTCTAATGCTGGCAGTACAGTTTGATACAAGTTACGATAAATTGGTGAAAAAAAATCGGAAATAAAAAATCATCACTCTACGAGGGCCTGTCAATGGAAATCTCAGGAAAAAATCGCGAAGCTCCATAAAGTGTCTTGAAGTTATAAAATTTCGAAGGCAAGAAGGGAGCAAACTTTTGCGATTACATAGATGAAAAACTATCGTTGAAAAAATTGGGATATGGGGCTTTTAAGGTAAAAGCTTGACGCTTCAAAATGGGCATATGCACATAACTGTACGATATTTATTCACAAAATCACAACTGCAGAAACATTGGCAATTTCCTGACGAAACAAAGTAACAAAGAATAGTCATCGAATAATTAAGAATATTCTAGAAGGTCGGACGTTCTCGAAGCGTCACGTGTCCTCATACTCGGTTGCAAACGTGGTATTTACTTTTGTCCATTGAATAAATGAGTAAAATACGTTACTCATGCACATGTATGTAGATACACATATGTACATGAATTTGTGTTCTGCCGGCAATTAAACTGTAGTGGCCTTTCCTCCCGAAGTCATCAAAATGCTCCCACTGGTCATCGACGGCTTTAGAATAGGCTGTATAATGACCCATACTATTCATTTTAAAGGGCCCCGTGTACCCTATTACGCCTGCCAACTTCATTTGCCGTAGAACCGATCCTTCCAACAGAGAAATCTGGAGTGGTATATGCTCCAATGCTGTCCAGATCTCCTCGCCGGAATCGGTTTCGACAAGAATATGCGGTCCATATGATCGCATTGGTGTTTCTAAATGGCCGCAGGATGTTTTTGGATTCGGGAAATTCATTTCGATTGCCTCGGCTAAATATTTGAATCCCTTCCGCCTTAATATTTCTATATTGGCTCCAATAATTGGTAAATTGCGCTTAGTGGCGTCGCATTGCTCACAGGTAGTGCTGTAGGAGCAACTACCTATTTCGCGAAATAGCGCCATTGCTAAATTGCCGATAAGCATAAAGGTGTAAGCAACTTCGAGTCTGTCGACAAGGACACACCTTTGAATGATTTGGGCATGGACTCCATGTTAGGCGTCGAAGTGAAGGAAAGCCTGGAGCGAAACTTCGATATCAGCCTGTCACTTGCTGAAATGCGAGTTCTGAATTTTCGAAAACTCATGGCTCTCTCTGGAGATCAAAAAGCTGCTGCTGCTCTCGAATCGGAAAGTCAAAAATCTCACTAAAGGCTACTAAGCTGAATGATATTCCTCATGAAATTTATTTAGGTTCAGATATTATTCAGAGAAAGGACATACTCGCAGGAGTTGTACCCTATCAAGGTGAATTCAATGTATCATTCATAGGACACTATACAGCATATACAAAAATGTATGAACAATGGCAGTGTGTGGACGGCAATTATAAAAGAGGCCGCAGTTTCACTGTTTCAGAAAACGAAGAGGTGCACGTTCACTTATGGGTCATTCCATGCCAAATCGATCACTCATTTCCCGCATCATTTTGTATCTTAATGAAAATTTGTGACACTGTTTTCTATGCCTGACCATGAATTGTTTCAGTCATCATTTTCCCAAATTCGAATTTCAGCGGAAAGTACAAGCTTTTGAAAATGTCAGATTCAGCCGTTGTGGGTGAAAACAGGGTCTACATATTGATTTTTATCTTGGAGACTATAGGAGCTAGGATAATGTTCTTGTTTCATTTTCTTCACAAAAGGTGACGCTTTCCGAAGAAATTTTGATCGATTCTGAAAAACTGTTATTTCTTTACTAGAGTATGTGTATATTATTTATATATATGTATTCACATAGTAACCAATGAGAATTTACTTGTAATAACTACAACTGCTGTAATATACACTTTCTTATTTTAAATACCCAACGCCTTACTTAAATTAGAACTCCAATTTCTGTAAGTGGGTATTATTATTCGCACATGTAACAAATCTATGGAACATTTCCAAAAAGACGAAGGATGTCACAGGATAATATCAAATACCATTCTTTAAAATATAGTAAATTGACTTTCATATATCTATATGTGTAACCCAGAAATATTAAAACAGATGAACAATTTAATATCACTATGATTTCCATTGTAATATCAAAATAAAGTAGTATGGTTGCATATTCTTGCGTGTAGTAGATATCATACAAGAAAGCCAAGTTTTCATTCAAAGATACCTCGATTTAACTCGCAATAGCACTGAACAATAAATTAACAATAAATTAGGGATTAATAATTTAAAAAACTGAGCGCGTGTGCACACGTAGTTACTAACGACTGCTAAACATTCCTATTTATGAGAGAAAATCAGTGGATTCTGTTAAATTATTTCCTGCAATGTATATTTTGTGTGAATGATGCACAAGATAGAAACAACATACAAAGAGATCACACAAGCGAATATTAATCGTGTCCAAATCTGATAGTCAATATTCTCATGTGTATTTCGACAAAGACTTTCTCTTCCAAATGGAAAAAACGTCATGCAGATGTTCATTCATCGCAGACATGTATGACTGTACAAATAATAAACAGAGATATATGTGAACAGATATGTGCGACAATTGCAAAATTCCTTGTTTTCAAAGTCTGTTAAAAGCTGGAAAATTGACCACTTGTTACGCTATTCCCAGCGACAGTCTTTCAGACAGAATTGAAAACAAAATGAATTTATAGCACATCGATTACTGTCTAGTTGGCTACTTGACAATCATTAAATATCCAATAATGCATACCAGTAATGGAAACAAGGCCACTCGAATACATTAATGTTATGAAAGCCATTGTCTCTGACTGTGATATTGTCTGGATTGTCTGTCGCAACTGCCTAATATCATTGTCAGTGGTTGCCAAAAAACGGACTATTATTTTGTATGAATAGGAACTAAATAAAAAATAATCACAGAATATCTACGATTTATTATCTTCCTTATATGATACAAGCATTCATAGATGACATTTAGTATCTGAAAGTCAAAAGTAATCCACAGTTGGCATATTTTCTATAATCAACTTTCCTTCCAACATTTTACCTTGACATAGATTGCACGACTTAAGACTATTACTTCCAAAATACAGCTTGGTCTTCTTAAATACGTCATTGGCACTTTACACTCACAAATGACTCTTGAATGGTCAGTCGCTTGCACTCTGTTCACTAATTTCACACAAATCCACACACTGTCAAACACTGCACCAAAAACAAACTAACAATATAGAAACACGTCATTAGATCTGTAATAAAGTACGGCTCTGATATATGGCGAGGCATTGCCATCTGAAATTTCATACAAATCCAATAGTTTCAGACTAAATGCCTACGGCATGTATTAAATGAGCGCAGATATCAGAAGGTGTTCTGATATGCAGAAATAGGAACAATCTAAGACCGAAGGAGTATACTCGTAAGTACACAAGCAATTTAGCGACAAGATTTTATAACACTCAACGGTCACAACGGCGATCTCGTAAAACATGAAGTGAAAGCATAGCTAGATGGACCAACTCGATGGACAGAAAAATTGTGGGTACTGCCTGATATTAGCGCCAACGTGCGAAGGCAGTTCCCCTGCACGAATGCCAACCTAACGTAACAATTAAGTAGTTGGTGACTCTCACACGCGTTCCGAATGCGAGCAGGGAGTCTTCGAACGCTTTGAACGAGCGACCGATACGACGGTCGAACCGCCACGTTCCTGTGGCGACCGTAAACAGTTCCTTTGTTATCCATTTCGATAGATGTAGTGGGAGAAATAAAGTTTATTGAAAACCATTAAGCCTGGCGTTCTGAATACTAAAAGCGAGTGGTGAGCTCGACCATCTCTTCCGATAATCTGGAGGCCCCGCCACAAAATGAAATACAGGTACGCCATCTAGGATATTATTGAGCATATTAACATCGAAGAATAAGCGATTAATCGATTTGCTGACGGTTTTCGTCATGAATCACTCCGTGTAGTAACGACACACAACATAAATGACAATTATACGTCTAATAAACAATTATAAAATTGTCGGTATTACCCATAATTCGATGGTAAAAAGCTGAGTTTAAATGATGTGCATCACATTCTACAGGCTGACAGGGTGTAATAGTGAAATCTATTTTGCATTTGTACTGACAAGGTGAGTGTAACACCTGCCAGGTCAAACCTGTGCTCATTCTTTTTGAATAAGTTCGTAAACCAATGTAGAAGTTTCTTAAAAATTCAGCTGCCCTGACCACCTGATGGTATTATTTATAAATTATCGAAATCTGTTATTGTTTAGTGCTAGGCCTGTCAAGTTCAAACCACAGTGGTATCTGTGTTATTTCTTCATAATGTGATGTAAAAAGCATTGGCAGAATTGCAGATGCCATGGTGCATTTCAAGTGCATGAAAATCTAACGAACAAAATGTTATCAAGTGTCGTCGAATATGTAAAATCTAGCATTTTAATTATTTTTCATAAATACCTACAGTTGTTCATGGTCTCTAAATTTTTGGGGAAATAGTATATGAACTGTATATGCAAGAAGAAGTAAGTACGGGTTTCATAAATCCCGCCATTTATTTCAAACTTGTTAGTATTGTGATTTTAAAATATAGTGCAGATATAAATATATCCAAAAAACATTCAGAATTTTCGACAACAAAAATCTTGAATATGCGTCTATTTTCGATGTTTCTAGAAAGTTGCTCTCACTTTAATTAATATCGGATTGCGCGTCAACAGTTAAAGGTTAAGATTTGAGATTCGTAAGAATTTAGATACGTAACTAGAACTATAGATCATTATAGATCATTCGTTCTGCTTCTGATCTTTGGACTATGTTAATTGCTTGTATTCTCTGTGTCTGTAAAAGCCATACATAATCTTGCATAGGTTAATAATCAACGACGTTTACTACAAACAACACATTATTCATCACCTATTTATCATTGCTAATGTGCGGGCAATTATTATTCACTTGCCACTACAAAGAAATGCTTCGAGTGACAATGGATACATTAGTCTTAATGTATAATACATACTTGATGTCGATGAGCACGGTCTTTTTAACACTAGATTTACGGACGTTTGTGTATACCTCTCTTTATAGACACGTGTTTTCATTAAAACAGCTATTAATTTAATTTAAAGACAATTACAATCTTAACAGACATAATGCAAGTCAATTAAATCTGTCAGGATTGCGTAAATAATTGTCAGTATAAATTGGAAGGAAAATTAATAAGCTTTGTAATTCTGCCACTGATATTCGAAATACGTCAAAATGACGGGTACCGTAAATCTAGTGTTAATTAAGGTACCACATACAAGTAAAATACTAGAAAACGGTAGAAAAATTCGATTTTTTTCCCTTGCAAATAATTTTCTTTTGGAAAAAGTATCGGAAACTATGTATATTCGGAATTACTATTACGTTGACTATAAATATAGTCAGAAAAGTTCTTAAATTGACTAGACATATTTCAGGACTTGATATTTTATTCAATAAAAATATGTATATTGCATTAATTATTATAATGATATACGAGATAAAATGGTCTTTAATTGTGTATTCCTAGGCATTCCTGTAGGTATACGAAAATGTGACCCAAATCTGCCATATTTGAATGGAACTTGTACTTTTCTTAATCTAATCCTTAAACTAGGTAACCGACGACTATTTAATTTTTAATACTTTTTTGAATCCATCGTCATACATCAATTTACGAGTATGAAATACAGTCGCCTGTCTATTCTTTTTGTATTATAGTATTTTCAATATGCCATTTTATCAAGCAACATGTTATTGCAATGGTTTTAAATGTAAGAATTGAAGGTTATGGCACTAATCTTTAATAACATCTCATTCGGGCGCTTTGGCGGGGATTATTATTAATTTGTTCTAAGTGTACTGTTTCCCATATACTGCGACGAGATGAACCCGTATATTTCATCGGTAACTGATGTTGATTGTAATATTATCACTAACAGTGTTGTCATCGCTCCGACAGACTGAAAAAATCACCAAACATTTGAACAAATTCTTTAAACAGGTGTTCATTATAGCATTACCAAACAGAGAGAATTAACAAATCGACAACCGACAAATTGCCAACTGACAAACGTTAAAAAAGTTCTTGAAACAAAATTATCTGGTTTACAAGATAAATACATCTTCTAACTTTGTTTCTTATTTTTAATGTTACTGCTGAATATTTATTAATATTCTGAATTGAAGAACGAAGTTAAAATGAACCATTCTAATCAACAATTCATATTTTACAATTCTAAATTTCACCTGCCAAGTCTTCTGCTTTAATATCTTTCGCAAAATGGTTTAATAAACAAACCAACAAGTTTCTTATTGTTTTCGTCCTAATTACAATATACTGTGAAACTACTAACCGTATAAATGAAGCTGTAGCCGTAATGAAACATTCCTGCAGCGTGAAACTTAAGCGGCCGATTCACCATATGCAGAATGAATTGCAATATCTGTAAACAAAAAGAAATCGAACATATTTTCCAAATCATATTATATGTATTTTTATCATCACAGTTACGAAAATAAAAAATAAACAGTTGGGAGAGGAGTTAGCTGGGAATGTAATACCATCGATTATTGTAACATTCTATATAATTATGGAATATTATGCATTCTATATAATATTCTCTAATTTCTGTTACAAATATCTCATGTTATAGAAGAACTGCAGTTATCCATGTGGATACATTTATACATGTATTACCTCTTCGCGCAATTCCGCTGCATTCACACAACTTAGAAAATTGTGCAATATCATTCTTGTACTATTCGCCTGAAAGTGATAAATTATTTATTTGAATATCAACAATGTAATAAAAGAAGAATCATTTTGTGCAACAACCGCGGTTGCAAAAATCTTATTTATAGAACATTCTACACTTTGGGTTTTGAAATCGCATAATTATTTAAATGAGTCATTTCATTCTTATGAACATCTTTGAATATATAATTATATTTTCCCGTGTTCAACAAAAGTATATTATTAAAGGAAAAAATACCCTTTTTCGTGAAGCGTATTTCAATATAAACAATATAAATGAATTTTTGACAGTATAAGGAACTTGATACCAGAGACAGCGATATTTTGTATATTTCAGGCAGTACTTTAAGAGTTGAAAAGTTATTATAATAATTCAAAATAGCCAGTAATTTTGAATTATTATAATCATAGAAATAATAATTTTACCAACCGCAAACCGTAATTATATATGCCCATTATTATGAAAGTGGTCTAATTGTAAGTCAAAATTTAAAAAAAAACATGTTTATCAGTTATTTCACACCACATTATTTTAAACCAAATTTATTCAATGTAATTTTTACGATATCGTCGAAAATGAACCATTAGATAGTGGTTGTCATTTCAACATTATATGGAATTCATTTAGTGTTAATTATGAAAGTGGTCTAAGTCAAAAATTTCAAGAAATTATATAAACATAACTTGAAAATATACGGAAATATGAAATTACTTCCATTAAACACCACCACTAGACCAGTAACGGAAGAAAAACATAAAGATATTATGTGTTTACCACCAAACATCCCTCCAGTTTTTCAGCAACATTTTAAGAATCTTAAAAACTCGAAATGATAAAAATGGATTACTTTTTAAAAATAACTAATAAATGTTCATGAATTATTCGATTAAAGCTATTGTTTCAAATAAAACTCATAGTTCTTTATCGCTTTAAGTCATTTCTAGGACATTCAGTTAATTTTGAAAATGGTCGAAGTCAGTTCAAACTTTAAAAACAACATTTTCGTATGAAATTCACACAAAATTTCATATTCATGATAAATTGCCATTAATCAAGACTAAAAGAATTATAAATTAAAATGTCGCATAATGTACAAATATTTCTTAATTTATTCAAATGCAATTCATTAAATATCTCGAAACAAGAAACATATGACTTACAATTAGAACACTTTCATAATTATGGGCACATATTTACAATGGATTTAGGTTCAGCAAATACTTGGCTCGTCTTTACCTTGGTACTAACAGACTCGCACATATGATTAATGTATACCAGTCTCACAACATAGAAACCGCACTTTATCCAGCCCAAGATCAAAATGACCAGTAGATTCGAGGTATCACGGCCACTGATTTTCATTTTGCTGAGTAGCGGCAAAAAACTCAGACACGTGTAAACTGTTATGGAGAACACGTACATGAAATACGTTCCTGTTTCCAGTGCCAGTTGCACACCGAATATCGTGTTGAGCTCGCGCGATACTTTGCAGAGGCTTTCGTGCAAGTGCCTGGGAAAAGATTTAAAAGTATTAATAATTTATCATGCGCCATTTGTGCGGATGCCTGAGGACATCAATGTCGTTTAATGATTCGTATTTTAAAATAAAAGACTGTAGGAGCAAAATATTCGTATAAGTAGAGCAGCGTCTGCCAAGTTAGGCTCCCCCCACTCTCTCAATTTTGACGACGTTTCTCCCTGTTTGTATCCTCGCGTGCGATCGGCAAACCCTTAAGAAACCTTTGCCGAAAAAATATATAATACCCGCCAAATTTCAGCCCGTGGAATACACGGGAAGTATAAAAAATATGGGAAAAACCGTGAAAATTACATGAAATTCATTATTCAGGAATGATTTTTTGGTATTTTCGATACAAATGCGGCGTTTTTTTTCATGGATTCTTCGTTTACTATCCGCTCTGATGCACAAACAATCGATTCATGAAGAAAAAACCCGGGTTCGGGGACCTTGGAAAAATTGGATATTTTCGATGGCCAAAAATATGGGGAAAAAAACATTTTAAGCTGGAACTCTGAAATTTATATCACATCTTCCTTGATACAAGGGGAGACTTCCCACCAAATTTCAGCCCCGGAAAATGTCGGGAAGTCCAAACAATATGGGAAAAACCAGCGAAAATTCCGAAAAAATCGAACTTTAAAGGCAGTTTTTTTAGTGTTTTCCATAGAAATCCGGACTTTTTTCGACGGATTTCTTGTTTTCTATCCGTTTTCATCCATAAACAATCGATTCCTGAAGAAAAAACCCGAGTTCGGGGACCTTCGAAAAATCGTGAAAAAATCTGAAGGGGTACCCCTTAAGAAAAATTTGCCGAAAACAAAATTTTGAGCTAGGGCTCTGGAATTTTTATGGTATCTTCCTTGATACAAAAAAACATTACCCACTAAATTTCAGCCCCGACGAAGGTCGGGAAGTCCACCAAAAAAAATAAAAACCGTCAAAAATGAGCAAAAATTGACTTTTCTGGACGGGTTTTCTACCCGTTTTCGTTGCAAATTCGGATTTTTTTTCACGGATTGTTTATTCTCTATCCACCCTGATACGATAACAATCAAAATATCCGGGATTCGGCCGATTTTGAGAAACTTGAAAAAATTGAGCATTTTTGAGGGTCGAAAATAGGTGAAAACCTAAACTTTGAGCTAGGACTCTGAAATTTATATCACTTCTTCCTTGACGCAAGGCCACATTCTCCACCAAATTTCAGTCTCGGGGAAGGCCGAGAAATCCACGAAAAAAATAAAAGCCGTCAAAAATGTTTGAACTTGAAACTGAAATATTGGCGCGCTGTGTTGCTAGAGAGCTAGAGTTAAAGTGCATAAAACATTAATTCTCTTTAAGAGCCAGCAACTTTTCATGAAGCGCAAAATAAAGGAAAGTTGATTGTTGTTCCTGTAGTGAGAATGCGGCTTATTATTTCATACGAGTGTAATACGAATTTCTCTACTTACATCATAATCCAGATGTCACGTTCATGTTTCTTTATAATAATAGGATTCACTAGATCATACACTCCGCATCGCCAGTCGGACAGCCAATTGGTTTTGCTGTTCCTCTGTTCCGTTAATGCTCCGACGTATCTATTTATTCGATCGAACCGTGAATTTGTGTACCTTACATAAAAATGTGTGATATCATTCAAACTTGTGCGACAGAATTGAAGAATGTATGAAGAATGTGATAACTACAATTGTCATCCAACTATAATTTGTACTAATTAATTAATTTTTAATTTATGAAGAAGTTCATATAGTCTATTTTGTATATTATACTAGTACATAAAAGGGCACAAACTTCTGTGCTTTTTACGTACAGAAAGTTAATTATAATTTTGAAGACTAGTGATTTTCATTATATTTCAATAGATTCTAGTGCAATTTTCTCTCCTCTAATAGTTATGATTTAGGAAAATTATAGGCTACAATAGTAATAAGTAATAAATATGGCAAGATAAAAATATTATAATAAATATTGCAAAGTATTGTAAAGTGTTGTAATATTTATTACAACTGTCGGTATAATTTATTATTAATTATACAGACTATTTCAAGAGTAACTTCAATATTTTAAAAAGTAAGGACGGTCAAATTATTCATGGTTGGTATGGTATTCATGATACATCATTCTATTATTCTTTAACTTAAGTTATTGTTTGAAACGCACAGGAAGAAACATTCGAAATCTATATAATTATAATTCAATATCTATTACTTATATTAGATAATATTTGGAAGAAAAATTGTTGTATCAACCCATTGCTCCTTAAATTAAGTTATTAACTTGTACCCGGAATGTTACGTATGTGAGTTACTTATATTAGTCCAATCGTTATAGTTTTATACTGGAGGATTTATATTTATACTGAAAGATCGTACGTACCATAAAAGTAGACATATTATGACGTAATTAAGAAGAATAATACTGCAGGGGTAATTCATCACAAAACTTCCCATTGTTCCCGCAAACCTTCCCACTTCTAGGCACATCCATTTCATATCCATTGCGATAGAGACGACCATCATGAAAAACCATATACAGACAACTCTCCACGTCCACATGCGCAATTTGTCATATTCGTCAGGAATGCCGAACTGCCCAAGAGAAGTATTGATGATTGCAAGACTTTCCAAGCAGTTGTGAAATTTCTGGTAGAATAGATTAAGAAGAAGAGTAATCGTGAAACTATAAGAGCAATCCTGGTTAGTAATAATTACTATTAGTACATTCTGTGTTGTTTCAATAAATCTATTGTTCTGTAATAAAAAAAATTACTATACATGTTTTCGATGGAAAATAATTTCAATAGAGGAAATTGAATTCATAATTTAAAAAGTTCAACTCGGTTAGATTAGGGTGCGACCATAAAAAATTCGCTATATAAAGCGGGGAAACATTAGCAACGCATATTTTATAAAAATAATATAATTGTATGCAAGTATTTCGATCTCGCAAAACTATTGTACTCGTTTCCATTCAAAAGCGATTTCAAAAGAAGAAATTAACTCCTTGACTTCGTAATGTCGAATATTGAAGTTATTGTTAGTTAAAGTATACCTACGATAAAAATTACGTAATTCTAGAAAAAGAATTCCAACTTTGTTCGCAAATTGTTAAGAATAGCTTGTAACAATTGACGCTGCTGTTTTACCGCACTGACATAAAATACCACTGACAATAAATTTCAAAAAAATACCTTTCTATGATGCAAAATCAATCCAGTCGATATGAAACTAGTAAGCACGTTATAACCAACTTCATATCGATACTCGAGGTGGAAAGCCGTGCTAAACTCCGTGCACGTGTTTAATGCCACGAAGGCTAAGGTGTAGAACGTCCACATCAACGCGTAATGAATAAAATTCAAAGGTATAATATGATATTCGAACACTTGCACACCAAAAATCGAAGCAACTACGAAGATAGGGCAGAGTGCTTTTCGCACGACACTCATTTCCATCTGCATTCGCGCGACTCCTTGCTCGGACTAATTTCATGACCGTTTCATTAGAGTAATGCACTTTTTACATATGACTTTCGCCGGCAGGTGATGAATCAAGTGGGTGCCTAATTGAACCGGTGCATTATGATGTCCCGATGCAATAATCATTATTTAATGTTCGAACGCGCGATAAATATTCCGTATTTCTCATGACACCGCCAAGATGTTCAGTTGACAACAGAAAAATTGGGTAATCTAAAAATGATCTTCGCGCTTCATATTTCTTAAATAGTTTAGGAAGATGTGTTTGAAGATATCTGTAATGTTTCTACCAGAAAATATGAAAAGTTTGCGAAATCCTTCGAAACACAAATAATATAATTGTTGTATTGTATAAGTACTCGGATTTATTGAATAATGTGCTTAGCCTTCATGTTTTTAGCTATTTTATTCAAAGTATTTTTATAAAAATATGTTCATCACCATGCAAATATTTATTCCATAAAATTTATATAGTTTTATAATGTTTCCAAATATAATGTCTGAAGTTTCAAGCCTTGGTAATTAATTAAATACATAAAAATCCAAAATTTCAGTCAACAAAAAAATTCTACATGTGCATACTTCATTGGAAGGTAAAAACATCCAGTGGGCAGTGGGAAACTAATTTAAACCTAACACTGATTTTACTACAATTTAATTTCGTCAATAGTTTTTTGGTAATATTACCAGCGCACACTCAAAGTTTTCTTTTATTGTTAATCGCTAATTCGAGTTCAATCTAGGTATCTTCGAATGAAAACTTAGCTTTCTTGTATGATAATAATGAGAAAGAGTTTTAATTAATATGAGACATTTCTGTCTATAGCTTTTTTAGAAAATGAAATCAAAAAGTAATTTTGTGGCGAAATCGAACTACTATTTGGCATATTTTTTACATTTTAATGTTTTTAGAAGGATTGAAAATATCTACGATAGCAATGCCAGTTATATGGCTCCGATTACTTCTGTATCATACTTTTTGATGATACATAATAAGTCACTACGGGGAGGTAACAGAATATGCACAAAGTGGCATCTAGCAGCAGGATTTTGAAGTCGGACTTAGGATACGCTGTTTGCAAGTTTTAGTAGCGCAAAACTTGGCAGTTATTCGTGTACTGGCATTCAATTTAAAAAAATAGTACCGGCTGATGCACTAAACGGGGAATCAACTTTTTACCATCGATTGATTGGTAATATCGACATTGGGTAATTGGTTGATAGCCGTATAATGTTATTTGTGTTGTGTATTGCTGAACACTACACGGAGTGAATCACTATAGATATCGAATATTTAGGGTGTGATGTGCATCAAATCTATATTTCATTCCTGATAAAGAGAATCTTAAGCTTGTTAGGTCAAATCTGTGGTCATTCCTTATGAATAAGTGCGTGAACCTTCTTCAAAAATTCATCTGCCATGATCAACCGTTGGTATTTTTTGAAATATTATCGAAATCTGTTATTTTGGTGTGTCACACATATTAAATCAAAATCTGGGCTTCTTTTTTTTGTACAGTTCATAAATCAAAATTAGAAACTTCTTCGACAATTCACCTGCTATGATCAACTGTTGGTATTTTTGAAATATTATCGAAATGTGTTATTTTGGCGTGTCAGACTTGTCAGGCTAAAATCTGTGCTTCTTTTTTTGTACAGTTCACAAATCAAAGTTAGAAACTTATTCGAAAATTCACCTGCTATGATGAACTGTTGATATTTTTGAAATACTATCGAAATCTCTTATTTTGGTGTGTCATACATATCATGTCAAAACCTGTACTTCTTTTTTTATGATAGTTCGCAAATCAATGTAGAAACTTTTCAAAAAATTCAGTTGTGATGATCAACTGCAGGTATTATTTAAAAATCATCGAAATCTGTTATTTTTGAAAGCTAGACCTTTCAAGTTCAAACCCTAATGACATCTGGTGTATTTGTTCGTAATGTGATATAAAAAGCATTTTCAAAATTGCATTTGCCATGGTACATTTCGAATCCGTAAAAATCTGTTATTTTGGTATTTTGATTCATAAAAAATACCTACAGTTGTTCACAGGTTCTGAATTGTCAAGGAAGTAGTAGAAATGAAAAGAAATTAATACAGATTTCTTCTTGACCGGTCTGACACTCTCCATGTAAGATTGGGTGTGTCGGTAAGAAAGAGAGTAACACTGAAATGGTAATTGAAGTCTAGAAATTATTAAAGACATTTTTGAAACGTTCAAAAGATGTAAAGTCCAGCGTTATTAAAAGACTCTTTGCTTGACGCCTTTACAACGTCCTAGGAATATCGGAAAGAGGCAGGCGTAAAAATGACGTATCATAATTGTTTTAAAAATGAAAAAATATGGAGTTCTTTAAAACGTCTTCAAAATGTCTTACAAATGTCGCATGGCGTGCAAACGTGTAAATCCTGAGTGGACGATAGTTCTTTCAACATGAATTATTGCTTCTGCCGGATATACTCGTGCAAGACTGAAAGAAAAATGTGGTGAATGTTTTAATAATTACACGTATATGTAATAAAAACTATCTCGTTTAAGATAAATTTGAAAGAGGGGGATACATATTACATTAACGCAGTATATCAAAGAAACAGTAGAAATACCAAAATATTGTCGAATAGAAATGTCGAATAGAAAAAAACGGTGTGCAAATCGCAGAACGAAAACATCTTTAAAAAGTTGTATACTATTTGAGTTGTCCTAGAATCTTGAAATAAAGCGTCTCGTACAGGTTAATTTCTAACCTCAAATATTTCTCACATATATTACAAGTATTAAAAACGTGGCAGTTTCTGGAAATAATAACACAAACATTTCTTATGAATAGTGTTTATTACTGTAACTGTTGTGACGCTAGTTGCAACAATGATATACAACTAGAACAATAAGCGTAGCATTTCTTACGTTTGCTATTTCTTTCTCTAACTGCAACGGATTCAGAAGTATTTTGTTATTACACTATCAAAAAACTGAGAGTGTGTGATTCAAGATGACATAATTTTTTGGATCCATTTTCGGTAGTGATAGACACGAGTGAATACATCAGGGGCGCCAGCAGCACAGGGCCTACCAAACGATACTACTCCGACTTGAATGCCATTCGATGCCAATGGACCACCAGAATCACCCTGCAAAATAAGTAACACTCAACTAAACTTATTCGAATAAGTTTTCTAATGAAAATCGGTGCAATGAAATCAAAAGCTCTCTTTATCCGAATGTTTTTAATTTCCGGAATCTTTGTTGTATCAATTTTATGAGTTTCGTTCAAATGCGAAGATTAACTTCAAGAAAATCCATAAAAATAATACAAAACTATCATTAAACAATAGGAAGTTCGAAAAATCTGATTAAAACTGAAACTTTAATTATTTTGATCTATTTCAGTTAATTTTGGTTAATATGTAATTTATTATAAATTATTCTAGACATTTAATAATAATTCAAAATCGTTGGTAATAGTTACAAGCTATTATCTTTAATAATTGAATTTAATCAAATAAAATAGTAAAAAGTTGGAATATTCGGTCTTAAAACATAGGGTATAAATTAATCAATTATCTATTCATTTATTTATTCGACTTACGAAACATGCTCCTTCGCCGACTTTCGTGAATGTGCAAATGTGGCCATCAGTGACAGCGGCGAAGATTTGCTTGCACTTAGTTTGAGATTCAATAAGAAGATCGATTTCTTGCAATTTTACGGGTGCCGGTGCAACAACCTGTCAACAAAATGCGAAATCAAATATTTGTTGATGTATAAGTTTATTAACTTATACTGCAGATCGTAATTGATATTACACTTCAGATAAATAGTAATAATTTGTTCAATCAATTGATTGAAAATTCAACTAAAAAATGAGTGTAATATAAATTACAATAATTAAATGACGACTTAGCATTAAAACGTCCATCAATCTTGAAAACCAAAACTATTAACATATTTGTGATTTCTCTATATTTGTTCAAAATTAAGTTTAAAAAATTGAAGTAACAACATTTGCATTTAATGTTTGACGAATTCGCAAAGAAAGGTGAATAAAAATCGATTGTTTAGGATATTTTTATCTATCACTTTTCGAGGTTGAAAATATTATTTATATGCAAATAATAATTAACATTCTAGTAATTCTCTAGACTTAAAAAATGTTAACTTCAAACTTGTAATAAAAATTGCATTTATTGAACAATGAATTCACTTTTGAGACATCGGTCAAAATCGCAAAGATGAATTTAAGGTGCCACATACAAGTAAATGGGTAACAAAAATCAAATTTTCCCCCCAAAAAAGGTGTTAATAATGGCGTATGGTGTAGGAATTGACGGTTTTATGTAAGTATAACGAAGTTTCGAACTTTCTGATGTATTGCGTAAAAAGATACGAAAGATATTTGCTAAATATACCCAAAACTTCAATCACGTTTTTCTCGAAACACTGTTTCTGCGGGCGGTAACCAGCATAACTAATTCATCATTAAACGAATCAAACTGAAAATTTAATCAGAACTTCTTCATAGGATTATCTACTGCACTACGTAGCGTTTTTTTCCATACCTAACCCAGTTTCTTTTTGTTTCTATATAAAATGCTCTATTTTATAGAAAAAATCGACCTGATGATTATAAATAACGATATGTTCCGCGCAAAATGAAACTTAAAGGACCTGCTTCCGTAGTGCAGTAGAGTTATCTTTCTATTAAATAAAGAGTACTTTTTTATTCGATTCAGATGAAAATTAGTGGAGCTGCACCGGTTACCGCAGCCGTCTTTCATTCACTATGACATTACTGCAAGGATTGTAAACAAATTTACAGGATACATTGTTTACAATATGTACTTTAATATGTAGATAATACTTTTTCCGATAAAAAAATTATTTGTAAGGGGGAAAAATCGAATTTTTGTACCGTTTTCCAATATTTTACTTGTATGTGGTACGTTAACGTCATTTTAGTTAATACAATAATTGACGAATAAGTAATCCGATTGGCAACAAATTTGAACTACTCGTTATAAATGTTTAAAAGACTACCCGTATTTGTTTTGAAATGTTTTGTGATAAAAATGAGGAAAATTAGTTGAACAACTGAATTATAGTTCAATAAAAATAACAATGTTACTAGGAAAACCCGAAAATGTTTCTTTTTACAATTCTATCATAATCTTTGTAATTTTTTCAACTTATAAACATTCGTGATCTTTTTCATCCCACTCAAACTACACAATTACTAATATTTGTTTTCTAATATTTAATTTAATATCTAATACTTATTTAATATGTTTTCTAATTTTTTACTTGTATGTGGTACCTTAATCGATACAACGTCACTCTTGAAAATCAAAAACATATTAACTAGCATATCCAGTACGAATTACGCAATGCAAACAAGACTGTTGCAAATTGGATTTGTTTACTTACCCCAGTTCTTCCCCAACCAGTTAAAACAGCGGGATGCCCAGTAGCAGTAAAGTTGGTGACCGCGATTGGAATAGCTTGCACTTTGTCAGTGAAGTTGATCTTTCCTTCGATACGAAGTAGAGCGATATCATTCACCAATGCGAAATCAGAGTAATCAGGGTGGACGAAAATTTGTGCCACGTTGTAAACGTCACCGGCTTCGATGCGAGAGTTGGTGCCAGCGTGAACTTTCAATCTTTCCGCACTTGATCTGCCGAAATTGCAATTAACAATTATATGGTAAAAGGGTAAACTATCTGTGGAAATCTACTTCGTATCCGCCCCCAAAGTTAGTGAGAACTAATCGCACTGGAACTTTAATACTTTTTATTTCGAAGCAAAGTTTATTTTCAACATATGACATACAATTAAAATAGATGAAAGAAATAAATATTCGCGCAGCCAAATTTTATTAGGTCCATTTTCTTAAAAGAAAAAACATCTTGATTTAAAAACATTTATTTTCTCTTGAAAGGAACATTTCCTTCTTGAAAAAAAAAATTTGTTTTTCTTAAAAAAAAGAAAACTTTTATATCAAAATTTACTGAAAAAAGGAGGTGTGTGCGAATACTTCTCTTATCAATTGCATGTTTAACACTAATTATGAAAATGATAGAAATTTTTAGCTTGACCAAAGAAACTCGATACGAATTAAATATTTTGAGAAATGTGATGGAACATTTTTTGTTTCTGTTGTTTTAATTAATTTCTGAACTAATTTTTCCTTACCGATCGCATGTACGAGTTAACATTATTACCCTTTTCAGCACAAAAATATAGCACTTTGAAATGCGTTTTATAGAACATGATATAATGTAAATGCTTTTTTCAATGTAGCAATGTGTACAATTAAAACATAGATTGATTAAATTAAATATATAAATTATGATCATTACGATGCTCGAAATACTGTAAGACTAAGATGGCGAACACTAACGTGGCCAAAACAAAGTATTAACACTCTCTCAGCATTTCTAAAATGAATTATCTTCAAACAGAAACCCACCTTCTCTAAGAAAACTTATTTTTCCTAAGAAACACACTTTTTTGTTCACGACAATGTATTTCTGTTTCGAGAGAAGAGTTTTCTAATCTACTGTAAGTAAAAAGACTTGTTGTGTTTTAGTAATTTTGCAATATCAAAATCTACATTCTTGAAACCCATACACGTAACCGCTTATTTATTTACCCTTATTTATTTAAAGTTTCATTACCCAGAAACGCAGTGAGCTGCTGTTAAGACATAGTTTTCGCCGATAATCGAACCTCCACAATTGTGGTTACCATTGCTTCTCAAAGATATCTGATAGGGGTATTTGCCTTCAGGGGCATCTCGTCCACCGACAATTCGCGGTACGAATCCTCCTGTAATAATAAAAACAGGACTGTTGTTAATACTAGAAAGACTGAAACTCAGTGTATACATCATTTTTTTCTAATTGAAATTACAAAGCAGTCAAAATGACTTCCTTGGGCAATCTAGTGTTAATATACACGGACCTTACTTTAAAATAAATAATTTTATATCTACTTGCAATCTTATAGTGATTAGGGTTTCTATTCAAATCAGCAAATATTTTCGCGTACTATTTAATTTGGCAAATAAAAAAGTTTAATCGCATTTATTATTGCCTATTAGTTGTGTTAAGGTTTGCGTAAACTTTTACATAAGCATCGATAATTCCTACGTGTTTGCTATTTAATATTTAATAATTGTAATATATATTATGCAATTCCCACATCGTTCATTCTAAGGCAAACGCATCCTTATTTTGGACCCTCGAAAATGCTCAATTTTTTCAAGTTTCTCAAAATCGGCCGAACCCGGGATATTTTGATTATTTTTATATCAGGGTGGATAGAGAACAAAGAATCCGTGAAAAAAAGTCCGGATTTCCAACGAGAACGGGTCGAAAAACCGTTCAGAAAAGTCCATTTTTGCTCATTTTTGACGGTTTTTATTTCTTTTTGTGGACTTCCCGACCTTTTCCGGGGCTGAAATTTGGTGGGTAATGTTTTTTTGCATCGAGGAAGATACCATAAAAATTCCAGAGCCCTAGCTCAAACTTTTTTTTCGGCAAACTTTTCTTAAGGGGTACCCCTTCAGATTTTTTCACGATTTTTCGAAGGTCCCCGAACTCGGGTTTTTTCTTCAGGAATCGATTGTTTATGAATGAAAACGGACAGAAAACAAGAAATCCGTCGAAAAAAGTCCGGATTTCTATGGAAAACACTAAAAAAACTGCCTTTAAAGTTCGATTTTTTCGGCATTTTCGCTGGTTTTTCCCATATTTTTTGGACTTCCCGACATTTTCGGGGGTTGAAATTTGGTGGGGAATCTCCGCTTGCATCAAGGAAGATGTGATATAAATTTCAGAGCCCCAACTCCAAATGTTTTTTTCCCCATATTTTTGGCCATCGAAAATATCCAATTTTTCGTGGTGATTCAAAGGCAAGTGACTCACCCTGTACAGTAGATCACATAAATTATTTACAATCAAACGTTTAATAGTAAATTTAAGTTGCACTTCAATTAATTTAATTATTTATTTATTTTGTCATTTTAGACTGTAAGTGTTTACTTGTTAAATTTTGCTTTATACTAATTTAACGTTATACTTAGTCTCTGTTTTAGCAAAAGCTACGCGGAATTATGAGTTCTTAAACATTAACTTATTACAACGTGTATGCTAATTCATTGTAAATCCGTCAAAATTTATTTTAATTGACGGATTAATTTATTAATCCGTCCAAGTTTAACAAAACTTTCAAATTTAATCGAATTCTTCAAAGAAGCTTTACCGTTTCATGAAAACTGTGAACAGTACATATAAGAAAATATAAAAAATGCAAGAGAAAACTAATAATACTGTACATTATGTATACTAATAATTAAACAGTTAATATGAGCATAAATAAATTAAGCAAGAAGAAAAATATTTAGTTTTTTATTTGTCGAAAATTTAATTTGAAACGAAATTTGATTTCATATAGTCTCTTAACTTTTAGATATAAAGCTGAAGATGAAAAAAACATGAAACTGTTGCACAGTAAAACACAAAAGACACAAATTTCATACACGAATCCTTGTTACTTCTTTTTCTACCGAATGTTATTCCTGCATTCAAAATACAAGTGTCCAATTATAAATTAATTTACATTGTGTTTCAAAACAATAATTTTGCTATATTTGTTAACTTATTATTTTTTAAAATAATTTAATTTGTTAACTTATTGTTTGAATAAGATCGAAGCAACGATGTTTAAGTAATTGTGGAATTCAACAACATACAATATCTGTTAACATATTATTTTTTTAAATATTATAAATTGTTAACTTATAGTTTCAATAAGATTGAAGTAACAATATTTAAACAATTGTGAAATAATTCAAATAATAATTATATATATTAAAATAATAATTCAAAAACAAAAATACGCACCATATACTGAAACTGCACAGAAAGCGAAAAGAAGGCAGATGATCTTCATGATGAGTGAACGTACACACGACTGTTTCAAAATCATATTTCTGCCGCTCTTTTATATGGATTCCCAATGGAGAATGAAAGCCCTTCCAAGTTGCGTATCTGAATTGATGGGTGTACAACTGATGACTATCATGGTTTATCAATGCAGGGCATCGTGATAGGGCCGATTTGACCAAATTTAACTCGACACGTGTACATGGTCCTACGTTTATCTTCACGAAATCTACAAATCCCACCATCCGCACTAACTAATATGCATTAACTTTTCTTAATTAGAAATTATTCACAAAATACTTCAACCCTTTTCGCAAATATATCAATATGATGTAAATTAAAAAAATCGTAAAAGTTTCTTGATCGTAATAAGATTGTAATGTAAACTGTACAAACTTTTTTTATTGCACTAGAAATGATTAAAAATATATTCTACATCTTTTTGTAGATGTATCAACACGGTAGGATTATAAAAAATCGCACAAAGTCATCAATAATAATAAATTGTGATTTAAATATGCACACGTTTTTTCCATCGTATTAGAAGTTATTTAAAAAATACTTCATCTTTTTTGCAGAAATATCAGGGCGTTGGGATTATAAAAAATTGTGCAAGTTTGACTTTCGATTGACAGAATTCATTTAAAGCCTGTATTTCCTCAATTATAGAAGAAATGCTGCGGAAAATATCGACTGAACTATCTTTCGTGTATTTCCATGACAATATTGTTTATAATTTTTTAACACAATTAATGCAATCGCAGTGAGAATGTCTTGAATGTTAATATTAGGAGTTTCTAATATTATAGTGCGATTTGGCCATCAATTTCATATGACACAGATTTCGTGTATCACATAACAGTCATCTCAGGAAAAGGTTGACACATTTTGATAAATAATATAGATAGTGTCGTACAATAACCTTGATTATCCAAATTAATCAGGGAACATGTTTGATCTGTTAAAGGAATTTTCAGATAGCAGAACAGTTATTTTCCTGACTGTTAATCTTCAAATATTAAAAAAAAGCTTGAATATTCGTAATAGCAATCGGAAATAGTAAAATAATATACGATTTAGTTAAAAATTAATCGATGCCAAATTGAATCAACATTTAAAACTGTGTCGTAAATATATTTATTGATTATGCAGATTTTCGGGAGTAAAAAAAGTACTCGTAGTCCAAGTGCTTTTGGAAGAAATATTCTTAAAGAAGAAAACTCTTTTCTGGGAACAGAAGAACGCTATCTTGAGCAACAAAGCATTCTTCTTAAGAAAACATAAATTTCCTTTGAGAAAATAGTTTTCTTTTTTGAGGAAATTTATTTTAAAGATACAGGACGTTCTAATGCTATTTTTAACCACTCTACATGCAATAGCGAACATATAAATAGAAAGATTTTCTCTTCATGATTCAAACAGCATTAAACTATTAAATAAACATTAGAAAAAAGTATACTACACACGCGACAAATTGATTACTTCCTACTTTTTGGAGTCGGTCTAAAATGAAAAAACAATGCAACTTAAAAAGCATAAAAATTGAGTAAGTAGCTCTTCAATTAAAAGATAACAAATTTTAAAAAAAAAACCAATTATAAGATATCGAAGATAAAAATTATAAGATAACTGAGCGTTCACGTAACTAAATGTTTGAACAGCGAGATTTCGGAGAAAAAAGGTTTTGCTAAACTTCGAGAACCAGGATAAATGGAAGAAGGTTAATTAAAAAAGGCATGAACTTTAATTAGAAAAATATGGCACATAGATGATTTCATTTCAAGGCATCATATTTTTCTTGATCCAATCTTGGAAGTGGTAGACACGAGTGAACACATCGGGGACACCAGCAGCGCACCCTGAACTGTAGGACACTAATCCGATTTGAACCCCATTGAGAACCAATGGACCACCAGAATCACCCTAAAGAAATAATTAATCTCATTATTTGCATGAATGATTCACACAAGTCAGTTTTATAATTCGAGGTCTTGTAATAGTTTATAGTACTATCAGTATTATATGGTTTTGTAATATTGATGAAACATTTGATACTTATGAAACATAAAGGTTAGAAAAGGCGGGAAGCTCTTATTTTAACCCTCTAATGGTCCTTGACGAGTGTACTCGTCATAATGGAAAATGAATTACTTTCTGTTATAAAAATCATAGTCACTAATACTCTAAAGGGGAATGTGACAATAATAAACAATAAACAAATCGTAATTACTATAACAAATGAGTGTAACAATCTTTCTTCTGTTAGAATAAGGAAATCAAATGGGCAATAACTTTTTGCATCTTTATGAAAATGTTTTTATATTTGAAACAAATGGATTAAAATTGCAAGAAATTGAATATGCTTCTCATCACTGATTGTACCTGTGCAAGCAGATATTTTTAAAGAAAAGTCCTCCATTAAACTGTTAAATATATGCAAATATTTTTTTTAGAGGAACAATTTTGTTTCGAATTTCCAGTAGATAATTATACAAATTTAGTAAATACTATGCCCTTGTTTCTTAAAGAATGCGTTTTTCAAAAACAAATCATTTTGACTCAAGAGTAGAAATAATGTTAATAATAAATTAAAATATTTTGGTAGTAAGTTGATGTTTCTAGTGTTAAAATAAAATCAACTTCGCCTTTCTTGTCCTTGGAAAAGCAACTATTCTCAGCATTTACCAACATAAAACTGTTGATTTCAACATTTAAAATATGTAAGTGCACAATGCAATTAATTAATTTATTCAACTTACGTGACAAGCTCCTTCACCAACTTTTGTGAGTGTACAGATTTGAGCATTGCTGACTCGAACGTGGAACCATTTACATGAGCGCTGAGGTTCAATTTCAAGATCAATTTCCTGCAATCTTTCGGGAGCCTCACCATCCTCCTATTAACGTGGTACAGAAAAATTATAAATATATATAAATATATAATGATTGTGCACAGGGTGATTCATTGTGAAAAGCAGCGTCATTTTGGCAACCTAACCCTATGTATAATGAATATATTATAATAATATCGCTGCTATAAACTGTGTTGCAGGAATACATTGTAATAATATTAAAACCAAAATTCGTGCCACTTAAAATTAGTATTGTAAATTAAATATCAGTGCATCAAAACCAGGTGAAATCAACTTCCTGAGAACTAACAATAAATCCTGCAAAAAGACACACCTGCTTTTATAAGTTACTTTTATTTCTATTCTATCTATTACGTTATTTCTACAAATGACACTATTTCCTTTTCACTCTCTGCTCAAAAACTCTCGAACCGGACAAACGAAGCTTTTGAAACTTAACCCGATTATTGATAAATGTCTCATTTACCACAAGAAATGTTTTTTATTCATGTGTCATTATTGTGTCATGTATTTTTAAGTTGTAAGCGATAATCTCTGCTCTAGAAAAATAATAAATATATATCAATATGTAATATTTTTACAGAGGGCGATTCATTGTAAAAAGCAGGGTCATTTTGAAAACCTAACCCTATGTATAATGAATATATTATAATAATACCGCTGTTCTAAACAGTTTTAACTATTTCGAGATTTCACTGACTATTATAAATATAAAATAATTTTGCAGACTGTATAATGAATATATCATAATAATATCGCTGCTGTAAACTGTTTTAACTACTTCGAAATTCCACTCACTATTAATTGTTAGATATTTTACAAATACACTTCAGTAATATTAAAACTAAAATTCGTCCAACTTAAAATTAATATTGCGAATCAAATATCAATGCATGAATACAAGTTGAAATCGACTTTCTAACAACTAATAGTAAATCTTACACAAAGATTTATTAGAAATCGTTCTTATTTACGCACCTCGAGTGTTCCCCAACCGGTTAACACGGCAACTTCTCCCGCAGAGCCGAAATTCGTAGTTGCCAATGGAATAGGTTGTACTTTCTCATTGAATTGAATGTCTTTGGTAACTCGAATTAATCCTATATCATCGATGCCTCCACCTGGAACGTAACCCGAGTGGACGATGGTTCTTTCTACATCGTAGACATCGCCGGGTTCGAGACGCGAGTTGGTGCCAACGTGAATTGTCGCTTCTGCCGGATATACTCGCGCAAGGCTGAAAGAAAAGTGTGGTGAATGTTGTAATAATTAAACGTATATGTAATAAAAATTATTTTGTTTAGAAGAAAATTTGAAAGAAAAGAATACGTTAACGCAATATATACATTCCGACCAACTTGCCAAATAGAAAAGATAATGTTATTATCACTAGGTTAAGAATAGGGCATACAAATCTCACACATTCCTACCTTATTAAAAAAGAAGAACCAAAGAAATGCAATAATTGTTCTATCGAGATTATTCAGTTCCTTAAAAGCGTAAACTTGTATAATTCTATTTAATAGATAATCTCCCATTGTAATTAAGAGATAATGTAAACAAAAGTAGTCGCTAAAAACCAAGCAGTTATAAAGCGACTTTCAATAATAATAAAAAAAAGAAACAGTAGAAATACCACAAATATTGTCGAATAAAAATATAATGAACGGTGCGATAAATAAATACACATATTAACACTTTCAACGCCCAAGTTGCAAATTTTTAACTCTTGCGCCACACCTTCTTACAAATGTTTATTAACGTTAATTTTGTCGAAATAAATATGTCTGCAAATAGATGTTTGAGTGTCACCCAAATATGGGTGACATGGCACGTTAATAATAAATGTTACATTGATTGGAAACAGCAGAAGTACAGGGTGAGTCACTTGCCTTTGAATCACCACAAAAAATTGGATATTTTCGATGGCCAAAAATATGGGGGAAAAGAAATGTTGAGCTGGGGCTCTGAAATTTATATCACATCTTCCTTGATGCAAGGGAAGACTCCCCACCAAATTTCAGCCCCGAAAAATGTGGGGAAGTCCAAAATATATGGGAAAAACCAGCGAAAATTCCGAAAAAATCGAACTTTAAAGGGAGTTTTTTTAGTGTTTTCGATAGAAATCCGGACTTTTTTCGACGGATTTCTTGTTTTCTATCCGTTTTCATTCATAAGCAATCGATTCCTGAAGAAAAAACCCGGTTTCGGGGACCTTCGAAAAATCGTGAAAAAATCTGAAGGGGTAGCCCTTAAGAAAAATTTACCGAAAACAAAATTTTGAGCTAGGACTCTGGAATTTTTATTAGTTTCTGTTTTTTTTAGTTTCTGTAAAAACTAATAAAAACTTGTACTTTGAAGAACCAGGAAGAAACATATACATTACAACAATTTACAATTGAACACAACATACACCAAATACTGACAAACATCAATAATTATTATTAAAAACTCGATTAAAAATTGATCACTAAATTCTAAAGTGATTGACAAAAGTATAAAAATCAGAATTCTTCAAAATGTTACAAAGACAAATTTCCTAACGTAGTACAAAAAGACAATGTATTTTCAAAAAGCTACAAATTGTAAAACAAGTAAAACTAAATCAAGAATACAAATTATATAAAATTCTACAAATTTTAACACAATATTTATGAAACAATAAATGCATATTTACAAGAATAGGATTTATGAACACGAACAGACAATATAAATAGTTACCGGTAAATACAGTGCGCTGCCGTCAGAATGTATCTTTGATTAATAATTGACGCGCCGCAAGAGTGTTGTCCATACTTTCTCAAAGATACCTGATACGGGTATTTGCCTTCGGGAGCCTCACGCCCACCCACTATAACAGGTGCGACTCTGCCTGTGCATTGAAGTACATGTACATTAACAAACAATCCATAAATAAAAAGGCAATTATCAATTTGTTATCACGCATATCCAAATGAAATTTAACAATTATTTAATTGAAATTATAAAAAATAGCACTCAACAGGTTTTAAAAACTTTTTTATTTAACAAAATGGCGATTATCAATTTGTTATCACGAATGCCGAAATCAAATTTAACAATTATTTAATTGAAATTATAAGAAGTACCACTCAAAAAGTTTTTAAAACATTTTAAATCCATTTTTCTTATTCTCCTTGTTTGAAATATCGAAACGCATTTTCTTTTCGCACGACATTTTAGTTTCAAAATCTATAATTAATTTTAATTGAAGTATTAACTTGTAATTGGCAAGAAAAATTTAATGAAACTATAATCTGTTATACACGCAATGGGCAGTTCGGTTTTAAGAATGATTGTTTCTCGAAAACTACTTTTTTCCTTATTTGGATTTTTAATTATGTAATATAAAATTAGAAAAAGATGTTCTACAAAATTTCTTCTTCCTTATTATAATTAATAATCATATTTAATATATTAACATTACTTCAGTTAACTGTTTTATATTAATTTTCCTGCACAAAAAATCATTGCTTTCATCCATGCGAAAGACACGAAACTTTGATATACAAGATTCTGAAAGCTCAACACATCGTGTTGAGTGACTTTAAAGTCATGTAAAATAACTCACCATATGCAGAAACAGCGCAAAAGGCGAGAAGAAGGCAAATTGTCTTCATGATAACTAAATGTACGCAACTGTCACCGGCGTTCGCCACCTAACTTATATAGCTAATTCAGTTATATAACATAATCTCGCGTCGGTGTGTCTGTATGTATACGCAGCTGATGTACGCCTGGTTCGTCAATGCATGATTTCCTAATATCTGATTAGTCACCCAGTTTGCTGCTTGAAAAAGGGTACATGTACATATTTTAATATATCTACTCTCAAAGCAAGTACAAGTATAAAATATTATTCTTTTTTTATTTAACTTTATTTAAGCTCGCATTAATTAATATATAATTAATATGACTTAAGGCTGTTAACAGTCCCAGGTCATGAGCGAACCACAGAGTGTTACGTAACTTTTTTTCGATGGATTACATTTTTTATGTATTCATAAACATTACAATAATATATTATGTTATTCATAAACCTTATTATTCGAGGTATTCAACAACAAAATTAGATAACACCCTTTTTTGGGACACCCTGTATAAATAGTATACAACTATTTTAGTATTTCTACTCTCAAAGCAAGTACGAGTATGAAATACTATTCTTTTTTTTATTTGACTTGATTTAAGGTCGTATTCGTATTCGTCAGTATACGATCACAGAGTGTTACATAACTTTTTTCGATTCATTACATTTTTTAATACATGTCAATGTTCATAAATCTGATTTATGAATATTAAACGCCGTATTAAAGGTCCCATTTATGTCTGTTTTTAGGTTATACTTGTTTCTGTCGTAGTTAAAATGGCTGCATTCGGAGAAGAAATGTTTAATAGATAAATCTTCATTATACATATATTACGTTTTGATTTACTCTCCTTTGGTATTAGGTAACACTTTGTTAAATTACTGTGACCAATTATTGGTCGTGTGATTTTCACTTGGTCATATTTGCTTAGTTTGTTTAAGTTCGATGATATTATTTTTATCTCTACGAGAATCTACAAATTTTAATATGTAAACGTGTGTGTACTTTCTTGTATTAGATTCTACCAATGGTGGTTTTTCGAAAACAAAATATTATACTATAATATTATAGTATTATAATATTATAGGTATATATGAATACAATAATATTACAGATTATACTAGTAGGACATCAGTTTTTATAATCTTTGGGTCCTAGAAACGTATTTTGATATTGGTCTTAATTTAAAGTTGGTTACTTCAGGTTACGTTCCAATTGCTTTTGGTAATTATCCTCTTTCAAGAACCAAAACACCACTTGATTGCAGAGTTAGGATTCATCGTATCTGAAATAAGCCTCTTTTCTTCTTTTCAATCCCAAAGAGTTGCAAAGATCAGGCGCCTACTTTTTTATATTACGACTGAATATCGAAAGGATGCAGTATAAAAGTCGAAATGTGAGTGGCAGGGCTTTACAATAAAGAAAGTTAAGAAGACTTCATTATATAATATGAAGATTGGAAAATAACTTGATAAAAACATGTTATATCATACTATAATCGGCAACAACGCGACAGACGGACACGAAACACGAATTAATACAAAAGCACATGAAAAAAGCGTGTAAAAACTGTTCTACCAGAGAAATCAGACTTCCTGTACATAAAAATACCAGCAAAACTCATAAAAGTGCTTGGACTGCCACTTGAAATAATCTGGGAATTCCATAAGAAGGTCTATGCGAGGGCGACGCTTGGAAAACTTGACCTGAACTGGGAACACAGCGCCCTTTGTTCGTAACTTGCCGTTAGGTGCGTCGAAGTAGGTACGCAGCAGGCACGCAACGGGCTCGTGGCTGGTTCGCAGCTGGCCACTCGAGCCGTTCGGCTCGACTCGTCGATCCTCGGTTTTTACCGGAAACTCAAAGGGGCCCGCACTACGCTCGTTGAAAGCATATTCAGTATGGCCCCAAAGTCTATGGGACTCGGGTCTCTCGAATGTTGAATCACAGTGCTACTTGGAGTGCGAACTTTGCTTTGGAATAAATTGAAATTCGGTGAGGCCCAAAATCTGTGGGACTTGGCCATCCCAATGTCGAATTACCGCGATCCTTGGAGTACACATTTGGCTTAAATGGTGCAAAACAAGTTTGAATTCAGCAAGGCCCAAAACTCTTTGGGACTCAGGTGTCTCGAATGTCGAATATCAAATCCCACTGGCTCCTCGATCCTTACTCGATACGTAAAGGAGCCTGAATCGCGCGCGGCGAAATCATATTGAATAAGGCCCCAAAGTTTATTGAACCCACATTTAATCGTCGCGGAAGTCGAACCAGTTTCATTTGGAGTACGTAATGTGATTTAGATTAGGTTTAATTTCCATAAGGCCACAGTCTGTGAGTCTCAGTGCTCTCGAATATTGAATATCGAATCATAGTGATACTTTAGTTTCTACTAAAACCTTTAAAGGGGCCCAAAACACGTCAGTTGAGAATATATTCAATAAGGTATTAATGCTTATGGGTCCCACAATTAATCTATCAGTTGGTGAAACAGAATTTTCCTTGTAGTACAAAATGTGATTTAAACCAAGTTTAGATTCAGTGAAGTTCAAAGTCTATGAAATTCAAGCGTCTCGAATATCGAATGACAGTGATACCTCGTTTTTTACCGGAAACTCACCTGGGCCTGAATCACACTCGTCAAGAGAATATTAATCAGCAAGACCCAACATTCAATGGGACTTATAATCAATCGTTTTAAATGCCGAAACACAGTCTACCTTAGAATAAAAAATGTGATTTAGACTAAGTTTAAATTAAGTGAGGCCCAAAGTCCGGGGACTCAAGAATATCGAATATCGAGTATCGAATCACTGTATCTCCAAGTGTCCAAGTTTGGTTTCAAACAAGTGTAAATAAAATGAAGTGGTCAGAAGAAAAGTGTCTGAAGCTGATAGAGGTTTACAAGAGAATGACGGTTTTATGGGACCCGAAAGACCAGAATTACTACAGAAAGAATGTGAAAGATCACGCGTGGGATATAATCGGCGAAATCATGGGTACCACCACAATCAACTGCAGGCAGAAAATGGTAAATCTGCTGGCTTCCTTCAGGAGGGAAAAAATGAAGACAAAAAATGGCGGCCCATTTGGAAAAGGTATATTTTTTATTTTTCTGTGTATAATATCGAATCAGAATTTAATTGGACTTGTGTAATTAATTACTGACTTCTTCTTGCAGAACCTGGTAAAGTCTATAGAAGCAGATGGTTTGCTTTCAATGCGTTTCAGTTCTTGCAAGAAAGAGATAATCCTCGGCAAAGGCGGATTAGCAATACCAACAGCACGGTGAGTTTTAACACTATTTCAGGGTAGCAATTATAATGCGCTTACCGTTTACATTAAAAACTGATCTTCTTAATGGAAATTAATAGTAAAAATGTTATCATTCATACAATTCTCGAGATTTATATTTAATTTCCAATAATTACTTTCATTTATACTTTATAATAAAACGAATCAACATTATTTTTTTGCACTTCAATTTTACAATGTGAGTTCATATCTGGAATTGTTGCTTGTGTGTAGAAATGTTTTCATATAATAAATTGTCATTACCATTCATTGTAGAGATAATAATAATTATAATAGTTAATTAATTACATGTATTTAATATATACATACACTAATTATAACAACAATTATATGTTCTTCTTCTTTATTAATATATTTTTGTGATAAACTTCAAAATGATAGAATCAATTTTATTCCGGTTTTCTTTGTTGTATAGAATTATGATTCGAGAAAAACTGTAGAATATAGAATTTAGAAATATTTATTACTTATACACGGTGATCCAAAACTGATTGCAAAATTCCAAAGAATTGTTAGCAGATATTTGTAACAAAGATAGTATAACTTATTATTCATTACATTAAATTATTATTAATGTGTAAACAAAAGATCTAGTATAATATAAAAGCTACTAGTGCAACTAGTAACTTAAATTTCGTGGAGAAGTTGCACAAACCTAAATTGCCAATTATTTGCACCGTGTTTATTTTATTCGCAAAAGGGTGGATCGTACGAACCGCGATTCGCAATTATAAAATGTAACACAACTCGAATAGGCATTCTACAAAAATATTTGATTGTCGAGTGCTGTGTGAGCGTGAAGATAATTCCCTAAATCGAAGAAGTCAGTGTTGACATTAACCGATTCTTGGCTCTTCGGGCAGCTGACTAAATAAAAACAATGTATCTTTCAGGCTGACAAAGAGAATGAAAACGCGGAGGAAGATGAAGACAGCGAATCGTCGCCAGAACCTGTCAGGAAGAAAGCAAAGGAAGACCCGGACATTGAAATGCTAAAGGAGGCTGTTGGAATTCTAAAAACCGAACCGGAACAGTCGAGTCCGAGGCAGTCAAGTGTCACGAATCACGAACTGGAATGCTTCACGAATTTCGTCTTAGAGAAAATGAAGAATTATTCGACGACAACGAAGAACTTGGTACAACGAGAAATCGGCGAAGTTCTCTTCAAAGCCGATCAGGGCTTTTTCGAGAATTACGGCATTTCGCAACAAATCAGCAACGCTGACAATTCCAAAGCTACGAGTTTACCACCAATCGTAGAATTCGCCACTCCATCCACATCGTATTGCTCGCCCAATTACGATAACTCGTCCTCGGCACAGACAGCCGTCAAATCGCCGGAACATTGGACTGATTCTGATTAGAAACTCATTTGACTTTAGACTTGTTCTGTTTGACAAAATATAGAAATGTTTTAATATATCTTAAAGCGTGTTAAATAAATATTACAATAATTTAATCCTTTTTCCTGAACACTCTAGATTGAAAGTATCGGTTGTGAAAAGCTTTTGATTTTGATTAGAATTTTACTCGAAACTCACTTGTCTTAAACTTGTTGTGTTTGACAAAATATAGAAATGTTTTAATATATCTTAAAGCGTGTTAAATAAATCTTACTATAATTTAATCCTACTTCCTGAATACTCTAGATTGAAAGAATCGGTTGTGAGAAGCTTTAATTATTTTCCTTTGCTTTCCAAATTTCCAATGTTTCATTAGTCTTTTCTATCTAATATTATTTGTATTATATATAAAAATACTTTGGCTGTATGTTAGAAGTTTAGTCGAATCAATCAATGCCAATTTATATTATCTATATGTGTATGTACAGGGTGATTCACTTGCCTTTGAATCAGAACTCTTCAAGCCCACTTTTACTAGACATCTATTTAATTATACTATATATTCTCTGTTTAACAATAGACTCTATTAAATTATGTAGACTATTGGAGGGAATATTTTACCAAGTTTTAGCATCGAATTCCTTCGAATGGCTAGCAAAGTAAGGAGACAATATTTTATTATATTATATTTATAGGGGAATATTATATAGAACTGGCTTCTTCAGGGTGAAATTTCATGTGCAATAAATGCATAAAATGCAGAGAAATCTTGAGAAACATTTGAGTATAATTTAAATCTCTAGGTTATTTATAATAATTTTCTATGGAACAGTGTATGCTCGACAGTGGTGATTCAAAGGCAAGTAACTCACCCTGTACGTGTATAGTAATGTGCGTGTTATTAAATGCGTCTCCGTCCGTTCTGTGTTATTTATATTAAACAGTATAAATAAATGTTACTAAAACGAAACAGCTACTTCATATTTCTTCTTTACTTATATAATTACATATCCTACAATACACTTATTATCTAATATCTCTATTAATTATTATATAATTATACGATAATGTCAGAGAACTCGTTCACGTTTATCTCTGCATTTTTATGTGTCTAAGTTTCAAGAATAATTCTTTCATGCGACGTATTTCCTTTTCCCGCTGAAGCATTGCAATTAGTGCGTCAAGTTGGTCAGTTGGCATGGTTTCAAAAACTGTACGATTCGTCTGAGTCGACTCGTCTTTGTGTTCGATGTATGTTTCCGTTTGTGTGGTTTTGCTTAGTTTCCCTGCAACTGTCCCGTTCGTTGCTCCCTCTGTTTTCCTTGTTTGTTGGTGGTAATTAGTTTGTGTTGTTTCGTTATTCAGCTTGGTAGGTGTGCTTGGCCTTGAGTGATTTCTGTGTGCGTTCATGGCGTTTTCCGAGCAGACGAATATGTGTTTTATGAGCGCCTCGCCTCTGTTTTCGAACCGACAAATCAGACACAGGAAATCCTTGCTTGGCTCCTGCATGATCATCGCGCAATAATTTGTTGCACATTCCTTAATATGAGCGAGCTGATATGTTTCGAGGAGTTCGCAACCGCAAATCGTGCACAATACTGATGCGTTCATTTTTAGTATGGCGTTTGTATCTGTAAGAGGTATTCTTTGTGAATGAAAGTAAAGAATGAGACAAATTTATTTAAGGTGCCACAGACAAGTAAATGAATCGAAAAAATCCAATTTTCCCCCCAAAATTGTGTTGATAATGGTGTACGGTGTATATTATTTATATATAAATAATAATACAGATTCTGGTAATTTTCTAGATTTAAAAAATGTTGACTTAAAACTTAATATAATAAAAATTGCATTTATTGAACAATGAATTCACTTTTGACACATTGGTAAAAATCGCAAAGATGAATTTAAGGTGCCACATACAAGTAAATGGCTGAAAAAAATCAAATTTCCCCCCCAAAATTGTGTTAATAATGGTGTATGGTGTATATTATTTATATACAAATAATAATAAAGATTCTGGAAATTTTCTAGATTTAAAAAATGTTGACTTAAAACTTAATATAATAAAAATTGCATTTATTGAACAATTAATCCACTTTTGAAACATCGCTCAAAATCGCAAAGATGAATTTAAGGTGCCACAGACAGGTAAATGGGAAGAAAAAATCAAATTTCCCCCCAAAATTGTGTTAATAATGGTGTATGGTGTATATTATTTATATACAAATAATAATAAAGATTCTGGTAATTTTCTAAATTTAAAAAATGTTGACATAAAACTTAATATAATAAACATTGCATTTATTGAACAATGAATTCACTTTTGAAACATCGGTCAAAATCGCAAAGATGAATTTAAGGTGCCACAGACAAGTAAAGGAATTGAAAAAGTCAAATTTTCCCCCCAAAATTGTGTTGATAATGGTGAGTGGCGCAGGAATTGACAATTTTATGTAAGCGTAACGAATTTTGAAACTTTCTAATTTAATGCGCAAAAGATACAAAAGATATTTTCTAAACATTCTCAAAACTTCAAACACGCTCTTCTCGGAACACTGTTTGTGGATGCGGTAACCAGCATAACTAATTCATCATTGAACGGATCAAGCTGAAAATTTAATCAGATCTTCTTAATAGGATTATCTACTGCACTACGTAGCGTTTTTTTGCATACTTATCCCAGTTTCTTTTTGTTTCTATATAAAATGCTCTATTTGTGATGACAAAATGAAATTTAAAGGATCTGCTTCCGTAGTGCAGTAGAGTTATCTTGCTATTAAATAAAGAGTACTTTTTTATTCGATTTAGATGAAAAATAGTGAAAAATAGTTACTGCAAGGATTGTTAAAAAATGTACAGGATTTAATGTTTACAATATGTACTTTAATATGTAAATAATACTTTTTCCGAAAAAAGTTATTTGTAACGGGAAAAAATCGATTTTTTGTACCGTTTTCCAATATTTTAATGGAATGTGGTACCTTAAAGATTATACAACAGAAATCGCCATTTTAGTTAATACAATAATTGACGAATAAGTAATCCGATTGGCAACAAATTTGAACTACTTGTTATAAATGTTTAGGAGACTATCCGTATTTGTTTTTAAATGTTTTGTGTTAAAAATGAGGAAAATTAGTTCAACAACTGAATTATAGTTCAACAAAAATAACAGTGTTACTACGAAAACCCGAAAATGTTTCTTTTTACAATTCTGTCATAATCTTTGTGAATTTTTCATCTCATAAAGATTCGTGATCTTTTTCATCTCACACAAACTACACAATTACGTTCTATGCTAATTTATTGTCTGATTGTCTCGTAGAATAATATGAGTCAAATGATGATAGACTTTCGGTCGTGTACAGTCGAACTGCGCACTTACACATGCGAGTTTGTGTATACGGTTACGTGACACTCATGAAAACTGACAGCGTAACAATTGCGTCAAAAGATAAGCAAAACAACTTCAAGTTTCCTACTTTAAATATTTGTATCTTTTAAATCAAAGAGAGAATATTCTTGATTTTTTTTACAGATATTTGTATCATATGCTTCTGGAATTGTCTAGTTTTTCATTCGAATCATACCAATGGATAAACTTTAAAATTTAATGTACAGGGTGATTCACTTGCCTTTGAATCAGAACTCTGCTATCCCTTATTTTTTTCGTGGACTTCCCGACGTTCCCCGGCACTGAAATTTGGTGGAGAATGTGGCCTTGCGTCAAGGAAGATGTGATATAAATTTCGGAGCCCTAGCTCAAAGTTTAGCTTTTCACCTATTTTCGACCCTCGAAAATGCTCAATTTTTTCAAGTTTCTCAAAATCGGCCGAACCGGGGATATTTTGATTGTTTTCGTATCAGGGTAGATAGAGAACAAAGAATCCGTGAAAAAAAGTCCGGATTTGCAACGAGAACGGGTCGAAAAACCGTCCAGAAAAGTCCATTTTTGCTTATTTTTGACGGTTTTTATTTTTTTTCGTGGACTTCCCGACCTTTCCCGGGGCTGAAATTTGGTGGGTAATGTTTTTTTGCGCCAAGGAATATACCATAAAAATTCCAGAGTCGTAGCTCCAAATTTTTTTTTCGGCAAATTTTTCTTAAGGGGTACCCCTTCAGATTTTTTCACGATTTTTCGAAGGTCCCCGAACGGGGGTTTTTTCTTCAGGAATCGATTGTTTATGAATGAAAACGGATAGAAAACAAGAAATCCGTCGAAAGAAGTCCGGATTTCTATCGGAAACACTAAAAAAAACTGCCTTTAAAGTTCGATTTTTTCGGAATTTTCGCTGGTTTTTCCCATATTTTTTTGACTTCCCGACATTTTCCGGGGTTGACATTTGGTGGGGAGTCTCTCCTTGCATCAAGGAAGATATGATATAAATTTCAACGGCACAGCTCAAAATGTTTTTTTCCCCATATTTTTGGTCATCGAAAATATCCAATTTTTCGTGGTGATTCAAAGGCAAGTGACTCACCCTGTACGTCATTAACGGATGGCGGTGCTAATTTAAAAAGTGCTAATTATATGGCGATTATTTCCAGTTTAGATGTGATTTCGAAATATATGTAAAAAAAACATTCTTGAAGAAACAAATCTACGCCACAACTACTTTAACAGTTTGAACGCCGTGTCACCCAAATTTGAGTGATATTCGAACATCCATTCACAGATATGTTTATTTACACGAGAAGAACTATAACAAACATTTTTAACAAGGTGTAGTGAAAGAGTTAGAAATTTGCAATTTCGAAAGTCAAAGTGTTAAGAAAATAATTGACGACAAAGTAATACGATTCGATTCGTGATACTACTATTTTCTTTTTACTTTGTTTAACTTATTTTGTTTTGTTCGATAATCTTTAGTTTCCAAATGTTTATCAAATGTTTATCAGTTGGCCGATTTCCAATTTCGATTCTACGATGCACTTGTTTCTTTTGTCCTTAATAAAATTAAAAATGTAAATTTGTATTATTCTTTAAATTATACTTTGTGCATTTTTTTTCGCATTAAATTAACACTTAGCTATATCCGAACCGGACAAATATATCTATCACTTTATAACCAGTGACAGGATCGCTTACGGTGGAAATAGTTTGTATTTTTACAAAAATGCCGGTATGTAAATGTAATAATTAATGTAAAGAATCTCTGGTAGCCTCTGCATTGCCTTGTGTATCATCTCGCTAATTAGAACTTATCTCTTGTTATCTCCCATTTAAATTACGTCGAAATTACCAACTCTTTGCGTATCAATAGTGTGAATATTTATTTCTGAATTGTAAAAGTATAATTATTAACGTATAATACATGATGAGACGGAAACAACGACCCAATTGTTTAAATTGTAAAAGGTTTACAAATATTGGTTTCAACTAAAATTATTGTGCCTCAAGAGATCAACAATCTATTTAAACTAAAACCCAATAAAAATCTATTGGTAGAATTATTGCTATAGACAGAATTATGCAAGAGAAGCCTACAAAAAATAGTTTTTAATAAAATAGCTACCCCAAGTAATCAACGGTTTATTTAAACCGAAACCTAAAGCAATATATTTAGCTAGAGTTACTGCTATAGTCAAAGTTATAGCTGAGATGCTCATTGGGTGGCCAACATTTCGACTGTTTAGTCTTCTTCAAGTGCTGACTCTGCGCGATCGGCGTACTTCAGGTTATCAGGGTGGTTAGAATTACCACTTACAGAAGTATGAGCTGTTTGAATACCAAGTATACAAAGTGTATCTTCGTTTTCTTGTGTGTGTTTATTTAGAAAAGTCGTATCAACTTTGGGGTTAGTGGAGTATTAGCTACGATGATATGTACTTTTGTTTTAATAGTTATTGAATTGCAAGATTGATAAATCAAAATTCGGCTATTGGAGAAATATTCTTGGTAATTCAATTGCTAATTTATTTGATAATTCAGTTGGTAATTCATTTGGTAATTCAGTTGGTAATTCATTTGGTAATTCGTTCAATGCGTTTATATATTCAAATACGATGGCTATTATTATTGCGCGGCTTTGTGAGGTTATAGTGAAGAGGATTGTTTCACGTTATGCATACATATGTCACAAAAATTGTGGCACTGATATTGTCAATTGTGTGAGAATTTTTTTAAAGTTGCTTTTAATGTCTAAGTAGTTCGTTTTCCCTGTCTATTGCCTTCCTCTATTGCAAATTGTAATTTAATATAATATGTGTATTTAATATAAATACCAGTTAAAGCGGAAATAATGGCAATATTTAAATATTATACTATTAAAAAATTGTGTCATTTTCACTCTGCCCTGTATACATTTTATTCAATGCGTATTGTATATATTTTACATAAATATATACCACAATGTAAAATGCAATTGGTGATTTTTATTATTCCATTTTCTATTTATGTGTTCTTTTCGACTAAATATACATATTCTCTTAGAACATCTATATTTAGTCTTTAAGTTATGTTTCTTTAAAAATTCTTATAGGTTTGTGAAATACTATTTAGATAATATTTCAAATATATTTTTGATTCTAGCTGATGGTTTTTAATACGAATTCTAAATCTGTGAATTGAGCAGCTCCGTTTTATAATTTCCCAACAATGCCTCTAATGTCATTCGTTTTCTACCATTTGTATTAGTAATCTACTATTTCGATTACAGATTATGTTAATAGCGATTAATTTCATTTCATTTAACAATATATCAATTCTATCTCAATTAACAATAATTTGCTCTTTTGCAAACACAAATTACTTGCTCCGTGATTGTATTACTTTTTATAAATAATTGAGCATATTTTATAGAATTTGTTTTTGTTCGCGACATTATATTTGTTTGGCTACTTGTTATTGGAGTTTCAGATATTTACAAGATATTTTACAGTGAAACATCATTAATTATCGGTGGAAATTTTTCGCAAAATCGTTAATAGCAGAACAGACATATCAATAATCCAATCTTCCAAATTCTACTGTCTTTTTTTCTGTCATTCATTCTTATTCTTTGATTTATCCAAATGATGTATTTCTTGTACCCCACATTCTTTCATATTTTTTTTTACTATTGTTCTAGTACAAAGTCCCTTCATATTTCTGAGCCGTTTATAATTTTATCAACGTTACAAGATTTGCGTCTGCGATTCGATTGTTGCTGCAGCACAGATCATTAACACGTTAAGCTCCGATACTTTTTCCACGTGTGCATCGATCAACAAAATTTTATTTCCGATTCGACTTTCAATACAAAAATTACACTTTCACGACACGCGCGTAATTAGCCAATTATATTCTTAATCCTTAACCTTTTGCACTCCTATGTCGAGTGTGACTCGACATCAGTTTTTATCTCAGGAGCTCCTTCGTCGAGTCTCATTCGACATTCTTTTATGTTTTGTATCTTCCTTTACTCATTTAAATTGCCTTCCTTTTTAATTAAAGTAAATTTTAAATAAAACACTTAAAAGCGTAGAGAGCTGCAGGTAACAAAATTAAAATAAAATCTGAACTGCAAAGGGTTAAGACACAAATTCGTGGTGGATAACAAACTTGTATACATAAATTCACACGCAACTTACCTTATAAAGATGATGAATCTGATCTGCGTACAATGTTAATTAGTTCCTCTCTCTATGTGTGTGTGCGTGTGTATAAGCGTTTTCCTTTATATTCACATGTGACTTGTGCGTCCTCGCAACGGCAGGGCTTAAGACTGACTGATTCAAATTCAAAACTATAGACGTGCCAAGGCGCTGGACCCTCTTAGCGATAAGGGAGGCATGGGTGCCATGCCTGACAATCTCATAACAAAACCTCAAAGTGCTTCTTGTTCGACTTCCAAAAAGAGATCTTCAATTAGTCTAAACGATGACTCTAATTATTAAACTACGAATGCTTATGGAGCCAAAATATCTTGAAATATGTAACAAATATGCAAAAAGCATGAAAGGGAATATGCACGAGATTTATAAACAATTCGAAAAAATTGGGAGATTGTACAAAAATGATAGTTTATTAAAAAGTGTTACTTAGTTACGAAATTACGATATTCATAGAAAATAATAATCTACAGTCAGTAAACATTACTGCAGGACAAGTAAAAGGAAAACAGTAAACTGATTATTTACTGATTTTTGTAGGTAAACATAAGAAATAATTCATAGCAAGGAGGGAGATTATTGGTCTCTTAAATTTTTTTAAAAAATTGTCAGGATAATTGTTTACAAACTAAGTAATACACTAATTAATTAATTAATACACTTTCAATTAAGATAAAAGCATATAAGTATGGAAAATATCCGTAAAATATATACAATTAAAAGTAGAGCGCAGAGTAGAAATTCATCAGTAATCGATGATCTGTGATTACTGATGTATATCAATTATAAAAATGATATACTGATGTGTAAAATGATTTTCGAAAGATACGTTATTAGATATATGCGGAATATGCATTATACTTGTACATCTATTGTTTCAACTTAATATTCAAAACGGATGCAAAATAAACATTGTTAAAATCCTCTAATGACAAATCATTTTCTGTCCAGACAGATAACTTCATTTCTTTGATTTGAAAATATGCAATTGCATAAACATCCACAGTTTACTTATTATAACAGGCATCCTCGCCTTACAGAGATTATTAAGTTATAAGTTTATTTATAATAATATTAACTAATTGATTGTTATTTACTGAATTCAAGTATACAGTGCAGTAAAGAAGAGTTATTTCTCTTCATATTAAATCAAACAATCTTTATTCGTAAAAAAATGTCCATTTGCTCGAACAAAAATGCAAAAATTTTAATAATAATATTCTTGCGGCGATAAAAATCTATCATATCATATTTTAAGTTCCCGATCTTTCTTCCAACAGCTAACATACGAAACAACGGATACTTTTCTCTTTTTTAAACCATACACCTTTGTCATATGGTAACCATAATTCGCCCAGAACTTAGTACAATTTCCAGAAAAGCATCACAAGACCGCCAAAATCGCGATCTACATAAAACTCCCCTAAACTCCGAAAGCATATAAAAGCGTTCAAGCTGGTCTTGTGAAGTAAAGTCATGCCGGGGTCAGCGATGCTCCTTAAACGCTGGCAGCAGCCGCGAGCTCGCTCTCTGATCCGCCATGTGCCGATGGTGCCAGCAGTAAAGCAGCCAGCAGAAGCAAGTAAGCAAGGCAGGCAGGCAGGCTACTCTCGGCGCAGCCATCTGGTGTCGATGCACTGTACCAGGCGGCATAGAGGAGGCTCGGTGCGCTCGGAGAAAGACGGAGAGCGAGAGAGCGAGGAGAGCGGTATATCCGAGGACTGGCTCGCGGGCGGAAGCGAAAGAGAGAAAGGGCGAGCCAGGTAGGCTACGGAGCGAGCGGCACCGTATCTCGGGAGTGAGGGAGAAAGAGAGAGAGAGCGCGAGTTCTACCCGCCGGGAGAGTAAGAGAGAGGGCTCGAGAGGGGAATGCGAGGGAGCGAGCGAGCGAGCAAGAAGGAGAGAGGCTCGCTCGCTCGCTGCCGAGCCGAGGCAGGCAAGCAGGCAGGCAGGCAGGCAGGGACGAACTTTAGGTGCGGAGGTGCCAGCTCGCCTCTACTGGCGAGAGAGAGGGAGAGAGGCCGAGAGGTAGCCTGTGTGGCTGTGGCTACTCGTGGCTTGTAACTCGTTGTAACGTGACGCGAAGGTGTGCCAGGGCTTTCCCGTGGAGAGGAGCCCGTTACTCCATCAGAGTCGCCCGATTACGTGCCCGTGGCGGCCGCCTCTGACTCTCCCGTCACCCCCACATATTTTCCCAGTGTGCCGTCTGCCTGCCCCCCAGTGCAATGTGATTTCGTCGCCCAATTCGAGCCAACTACCTAAACCAAGACACTACCACGCTCTCTTTCTCTCACTCTCTCTCTCACTCTCTACCTCTCTCTATCTCTCTATCTATCTCTTTCTCTTCACGCTCCGCTCTGCTCTGCTCTCCGCGCTCTGCCCCCCCTCTGCCCGAACGCCCGCTCGCTGCCCGCCCCCCCACCACCCCGGAAAAAGTACGCGCGCACGTCATTGTGGAAAAACTGTCAGGCGGAAGACTGGCAGCCTTGCCAGTCTCGGAGGTTCCAGCAAGCCTGGGAAGAGAGCGACGGGGCAAGTGGAGAGGCGTGTGCGGGAAAGCTGCTTGCGTCAACGGGAGAGATGAGGTGAGTGTTGCAGTGTTTCCGCACCAAAGAGCTCGAAAAAGCACCGCCGAATGCCTCGAAGCTCGCGCGCACACATAGGTTATGTTTCCCCGATGACCCTTTCGACGCCCCCCCCCCTCTCTCTCTCTCCGCCGCTGCCGCCGCCGCCGCCCGCCCCACCTTGCCCCGCCGAGATCGCTCTCGCCACCCTCTCCTCCCCCCTCCCACCCACCAACCAACCGATTCGCCTCCCCCCACTCGGACGCCACTTGCGAGCACTCTCCGCACTGCTCCTCACCTCTAACCCCTCACCGGTTGTTGCGCGCTTACTTACCTTCTTCTTGGCCGTCGCCGTCGCCGCCGCTTCGTCTTAAGCGAGTTTCATAATGGACGCGCAAGGTAAACGGGCCGCCGCCGTCGCCGATCCGAGGAAAAATGCCGATGCCACCCTTTTCCAGTGCCGTAGCCACCAATTTTCAGATGAGAAGTATGCGTGGCAAGTCGTGGAGTTGGAACGAGTTGTTTCGGATTAGTGGTGTTTTGTAGGGTTTTGATGGGTGAATGTTGTATTTGGAGGGATTTTAATGAGTAATTGGAGTTTGGAGAGGGGTTGATATTGTTGGAGTTGTTTGTATTGGATTTTAGAGAAGAGTGAGTGTTCTTTAGGTGGATTTGGATGACCGGTCGAGTATCTTGATCCGCACATGTGTGGATTTAGCTTTAGGGCTGCCTTCCCTTCTGTACTTCGCTCTCTCTCTCTCTCTCTCTCTCTCTCTTCCCTTCTTAGCTCTTCGTGCTTGTTCATGGAATGATGTTTGTCGAGCCCACGAAAAGATACGAATGCCGGACGGTACAGCGGAGAGAATTGTCATCGGAGCCTATACTGTACTGGTTTCGCGCGGTCCCTTTTGTATAATTGACGTGGTCGAATTTTTGGGCACTGACGGTTTTCTTGATTTTCGTCTTAAGAGGTTGACAGCGTCTTCGGCCTTTTCTCTTTAGCAACAAAGATGGCCGGGTTCTCTTGAATATAACGAAAGGAAAGGCTGGACGTTGAAATTACGGTTATGAGAAGTTCGCTCGAAGGTTGAAAAGACTGGCGGAGATAAATGTGGTTCGAGAGAATCGGAGAGAATGTTGTGGATCTGTTTCGTATTTCCTTGATAATCGAGTGCATTTGTTATTAGAGAGGTCGAGCTGCACGCGCGCGCCGTGCACGCGCGCGCGCGAGCGCGCACTGTAGAATGCCTAAGTCCTGCGTGCACGCAAGTTTCGCAGGCCTCCGCAGTTGCATTCTTGCAGTGGCGGCTTTTTTTTCGGTACAACAGTGCCAAGTTTCATAACCCCTCAGTACGGGGTAGTTGAACTCTCGCAACTGTCAACAGGTCGTTGCGAGTCTATGCCACCTGTTTCATAATCCCCGACACAACTTTTCTTCCATCAATCTCGCAGGCTTTTCTTTCTCTCCGTTCGACGTGCCGCTCGCTCTCCGCGTTGTTGTTCGTCTTCCCGTTCTTACTTTCGATCCTGTCGAGTGCATTACACTTGTGCAACGCCGCAGAGACAGTTATACTCCGAGGATAAAGTAGATTAGGATTTTTCTCTTCGGCTGCCTCTCTACGATCGCTCTAATTACCACAGAGGGCATTGCTTACAAAGGAAATCACTTTCATTTACCTATTCCACCCATGACTCATACAAAAACCACTATCATTCCACACTTTTCAAACTTATCAATCTTCCAATATAATCAAACAAATTCCGAGATGGTTACAGCAAGATTCCTTCCAACTTCTCTCTCATTTATTCTTTTACCATATAGTCAGCTAGCTACAAAGTTGCACAGCTTTCATACGCAATTGAACTGGCTGTGGGTTTAATTAGAGGCATGATTTTCATATTGGAATTTCCTCGAGGCGTCGGAATGCGATTTGTCAATAGAAACGTATTGCATACGCGGACTGTAGATGGTGCGAAGGTGGCCCTGAAGTAATCGGAGCAGCAACGAGCGATCCTAGCGGTGTAGGACAGGTTTGTTGATATTTCGGCGCGCAGACTTTCTGGCTTGACAGCGTGACCGGCCTTGAGCCCCACCCTCCTCCCCCCAGCGCGCCCTTCTCCTCCATCCCCACCCCTCACCCCTCCTCCGATGCCCTTACTCCACACGATTATACTCCGGAGATCAACGTTCCTCAATATAACGCTCACTAATCGACTTTCCTTCCAGTAATTCTCCTCTCGATGACCATCGATTTTCTCCGATACTCCTTCCTCCGACCCCCAACCTTCTACATTTCGAGATTTGAGCGGTTTATTTTGAAAGTGGCCTAAGTCCATTTATCTTCAAATCGAGATATTTAAGGGTTTGCGTTTCAATGAATTGAAAAGTATACGTATAGGATACTAATTAGTTATACTGCTAAGGGTGTTCAATTTATAGTTCCTATTAAAATAGTGGCAATTATTAAGTGAATAATATGCGTTTTCTTATCAAGAATGGAGTTAGGCCACTTTCAAAATTAACAAGCAGATTCATTATAAACTTTGAAGGTGGCCAAGTCCATTCAACATAATTTAAGATGATCTTCAAATTGAAAACAACAATACTCAATTTATTTGACATATCTTTAAAACACTTCGGAAACATAATTTATGCGATTCAAAACATTTTTTAACTACGTAACATACAAAATTACAAACATACATTTATTACAAAACAATTTACTACTCATCTACATTTTGCGTGTAAAGGACGATTCGAACTCCACCAGAGACCTTTTCAATTAGTCGATGTTATCGATTTGCAATGATCAACTGTTGTTTAGAAAAGTATTTAATCAGCTCGGCAAACTAAATTTGTGGATTAATATTGAAACAGAACGCTGTTATGAATTTGCGATTATTAGTTATTGCTTGCAAAAGTATCCGCTCTGTAAGACAAATTATGATAACAATTAACTAAATTATTCAGGTAGTTTTTTTGTCACCAACCCGTCTAAAGAATCTTGATGATTTGTAATTTTGTATTTTCTCTAAACTAGTAAATGTTGCCTTCGTAATTTTATAACATATAATTGTATGCATTGCAAAATTGCTGTTACTGCAATGTTTCTTTTTTATTATTATAATGAATAACAAAATAGAGCAAAGAGTATGTGAGATGCCAAATCGGTCAATCCATTTGATTTTCAAGCTTTACAAATTTGATTTGTAATTTTGAAATTTTCAAGTCCGTTGTACCATCAATTATTGTTGTTTAGTTGACCTCAAGTTTGTTTTTCTCACCGAATGCTATAATTTTGAATGGCGGAATGAGAAAATTGTTATGTGATACAGCTGATATTCGAACTACTGCATAGTTTCCTATCAAATTTATTTAACGTCTTTAATTAAATATTGAACATTTCTAATTCTGTATCTTCTCCAAACTAGTAAATGTTGCCTTCGTAGTTTTATAATATATAATTGTATGCATTGCAAAATTGGTGTCACTGCAATGTTTCTTTTTTTTTATTGTATATTTCATTCTCGAAATCCTCATTGGAAAGCTAAAGGGCGACTCGAACTCCACCAGAGACCTTTTCAACTAGTCTTTGACTTTTACGCGGCGACTTTCGAATTTTTTTTTTATAATGTATGGAAGAACAAAAGTGAAGGTGTACTAATGCTATGTTGATGAATGCGGAATTCTACGATATATGCTGGTGGTATGAAGGATGTAGAAAAGTTGAACGCTGAAGAATGTAGTTTTGCTTTGCAGTGAATACTTTCAAAATCGACGCGAGGATAGGAATGTTTTGACTGTGAAAATAGATTTCGCGATGCTTGTGCTGAATAAAGTAGTAATTGAATTTTATCGTGTTTGTCAAAATCGACATGTATTTTGCAATCGAGAATTTTAAAACAACAATTAACTCATGCTTTTTTGATAAGCAGTACACAGATTTACTGCTAAAAGATAAACAAATTTTATATAAGAATTTCTTTTTCTACCGCTACGAAATTCTAATAAATAGACTGTCGATTTTTATACAATTTTCAATCTTAATTATTACTTTCCACATTCAAATATGAAAGCTACGATCAAAAGCATGAAACATTTTGTTAATTCAAAGTGCATAGTTCGCCTAAATTTTGAATTCTTCAGGTTTTTGAAATATCTTATATCTTTTATAATGCAAGTCTGTTATATTTGCGTAAACAGCAATTAGTTTACAAGAATATTTCTTATTAAAATTCTCCGAAGTGAGCAGGATTTTTGCTAAAAGATAAACAAATTTTATATTAGAATTTCTTTTTCTATCGCTACAAAATTCTAATGAATAGACTATTAGTTTTTATACAAATTTCAATCTGAATTATTACTTTCCACATTCAAATATGAAAGCTACGATCAAAAACATGCAACATTTTGTTAATTCAAAGTGCATAGTTCACCTAAATTTTAAATTCTTCAGGTTTTTGAAATATTTTATATCTTTTATAATGCAAGTCTGTTATAGCTGCGCAAACAGCAATTAATTTATAACAATATTTCCTATTAAAATTCACCGAAGTGAGCAGGATTTTTTTTTAGTTCATTGACATCACATCCAACATATTATCATAGCGGCTCGCAGCGTTCTTTACAGATCAACCGTTTGATTCCTGTGTGTGTTTAGTGATCTGGTGACCTCGTCTCAGCTCTCCTTTCCATTCTGTCTTTTCCTGTGATGTACACGCTCGAGTCGAACATGATCGCTGAACAGACAATGAACGAACACGAACATTCCACTGAGTAGGAGGATGATTTATTAAAAAAAACGATCTTTGAGAGATTAACATAGTTAATAACTGACTAGCATAGTCAGTGTTAATTTGGTGAACGGTTATCAACGCGATCTGAATTAATAAAATCGATTCTAACACTCAATAATAACTATAAATGTATCAATTGACAGTTTACAATTAACTGACTAGCATAGTCAGTGTTAATTTGGTGATCAGTAAAGAGATTTGAATTAATAAATTCGATTTTAAAACTCAATAACTATAAATATATTTTATTTTGGGGGATAATTATAAAGTGATTAAATTTAAAGAGATATCGTATTGAAAAATACGAAGGGGAATTTTGTTGATCTTACTGTAGAATGCGATATAGCAGCGTGTTGCTCTTCGGCAGAATAACGAAGATATCTATTGTTAAATATAGCACGATGGTTCAGCGTTCCATATGCCAAGGGCCTGCTCGGTAGGGCTCTGCCAATATTGCCAATAAATTCCCCAGTGAGTAGTGTGAAGTATTTTAGTCCCCATTTTTAGAAAAAGAGTTCGAAAGCAGAAAGGATCTTCTTAATCTTGCAGATGCTGTGCAAACAGAATTAGATTTATCACTAAATGTTGCTCAAGTTTTTGGAGGTCATTTTTAGAAAAGGAATTTAAAAGCAGAAAAGATGTTCTAAATCTTGCAGATGCTGCAGAAACAGAATTAAATTTATCACTAAATGTTACTCAATTTTTAGGAGGCTATTTTTAGAAAAGGAATTTAAAGATACAAAAAATTCTAAATCTTGCAGATGCTGTATAAACAGAATTAGATTTATCACTAAATGTTGGGCAAGTTTTTGGAGCCCACTTTTAAAAAAGGAGTTTGATTTGAACGCAGAAAGAATTTTCCAAATCTTACAGATGTTGTACAAGTAAAATTAGATTTATCCCCAAATAAATTCCCCAGCAAGTAATGCATCTCCAAATAAAAAGACTTTTTCAAATGTTAGAGTTGTTATAAGCAGAATTAAATCTATCACTAATAAATCGTCCAATTAGTAGCATTGATTGATATTCAAATCTCCTTTTTAGAAAAAGAATTTCTAGACAGAAAGGATTTTTCAAATCCTGCAAATATTATAGAGAAAGAATTAGATAATATTACAAAAGAAGGCATTCAAATTAGAAGAAATGGAAGAGCTATGATTTTAACATGAATTCAATTATTAATATTGATTAGCAAATGGGAAACCAACTTTATGAATAGTCATGGCAATAGTTTTAGGCAGCAGTGGGTGAATACAATGACTATAAACGATAGTCCTATTATTGCTGGTACAAAATACAATGCTGATGATATTATCAAATTAAAATACTACGATAGTCTAATAGAATGTCTGTTTTCTGTCATGCAAATCTTAATTACTAAATTGGCAAGAATTAGTTGACAGTTTCCACAGTAATAACTTACTTGTGCTAAAAAGGATATTTTCAGAAAGCTTATTTTTTCCCGAGAGAAATGAGAAAAGAATTATGTTTATAAGTGCTTTAGAACCTGAAATAAATATTCGTTTATTAAAAGTGATCTTTAATAAATATTAGAAAACTGTAAGCCATCACAATTTTGAAATCTAATCAAAAATGAGAGAAAAGATTCTTTGAAAGTGTTTTCATTTTTCATAATATATGTTTTTACATCTTCACAATCTTTATATGTATAAATCTGTAGGAATTTTCTGTATGTTTGTTTGTTTCGACTTGGCGTGAAAATTACTGAAGGAATTTCTATGGAATTTGCATTGTTTGAAAACAAAAGGTTTTGAGAGTAAATTGATGTTTTGTATTATAATGCTATCACAACAGAAAGCAGGGAATTGGGACCAAATAAAATAATGACATTTTTTCCATTGTTAATGGCTGCTTTCAATGATTTCACGTAATTGTATTTAACCATTCGTTCACTCTTTGTGTTCTTGTTAAGTACAACAAATTACAATAACAAAATCAGTTTAGAATGAACAACTGACCAGCATGTTATTAGTACACTTTAGCATTTTAGATCAACGATTAATGTTAATCAATAATCGTGCCATTTAACACACTTTTATAACAAAAATGACACATACAAAACATTTATAATTTCTATGATGGATTTAACAGTAACAATATGTTTTCTGCTGTTTTTATCACTGACACAATGAGATATTTTTTATTGGCATTTCTTCCACCTGGAATTTGAATTCACCCATCAATTGTTTCCAGTGCCTGGTTGCACATTTTCTTGTTAATAAATCTGTAGAAAATCAACTTAGTGCTAAAACTGTAACGTTGTTATTGATTTGCAATTATAAATTGTTGATTTCAAGAGTATTCGATCAAGTCGACAAAGTAATCTTACAGATTAATGCCAAAACTACAACGCTGTTATCGATTTGCAATAATCAACTGTTGTTTATAAAAGTATTTGATCAGCTCCAAAAATTAATCTCACTGGTTAATGCTAAAACTACAACGCTGTTATCGATTTGCAATAATCAACTGTTGTTTACAAAAGTATTTGATCAGCTCGACAAATTAAATTTACGGATTAATATTGAAACAGAACGCTTTTATGGATTTGCGATTATTAATTATTGCCTGCAAAAGTGTTCGCTCTGCAAGACAAATTATACTAACAATTATCTGGATTATTCAGTTAGTTTTTTTGTCACCAACACGTCTGAAGAATCTGGAATATTTATAATTTTGTATCTTCTCTAAACTAGTAAATGTTGCCTTCGTAGTTTTATAATATATAATTGTATGCATTGCAAAATTGGTGTTACTGCAATGTTTTTTTTTTTTTATAATGAAAAACAAGACAGAGCAAAGAGTATGTAGAATGCCAAATCGATCCATCCATCTGGTTTTCTAGTTTTAGAAATTTGAAATTTTCAAATTCTTTGTGCCATCAATTATTGTTGTTTAGTTGACATCAAGTTTTATACAAGTTTGTTTTTCTCACCGAATGCTATAATTTTGAATGGTGAAATGAATAATTGTTATAAGATACAGCTGATATTCGAACCACTGCATAGTTTCCTATCAAATTTATTTAACTTCATTTATTATAAAATAATTTTTAGTAATATAAAAGGAAGATATGTGAAATATGAAAAAATTGTTATGAGATACAGCTGATATTCGAACTATTGCACAGTTTTCTATTAACTTCATTAATTGTAAAATAATCTTTAGTAATTAACAAGAAAGATATGTGAAATATATACTTCTACTGTTTCCATCATAAACACAAGTACTGTCACTTATAAAAATTTCGAACATTCCTTAAGAATTTTCTTCTTTTAGTTCACTTTAAAACAATTAAAAAATCATTATGTAAATCTGCAGAGAAAATCGTTTCACTGGAGGTGTTACAAAACCAGACTAACAAGAGTAAAAGCATAATTGCTATCTTAATGATTAGTATAAGAAACTTCTGGCACCAACTGTATATTCCTCAGATTTTTTGTTGCTTTGACACATTTTCTCAGCATATTCTCCAGTGCGTTCCATAAATCTGTAGAAGTCTATAATTGAAAACTTTGTTTCTCACTGCCGACTAACCTGTGCCCCGATTACGATATCCGGTAATGATATATCATTAAGTTCCTGAAAAAGCGTGGAACGGTTAATCACCAATGAAAAGAAGTACATGGTCGGATTTAATTCCTATAGAACCGTATCGTTCGAGATGTCTAAATTTATTATTCATTTACTGTCACATAGTGTCACGCAATATATGTAATAATAAGTTAGATGTACCATTTGTGGTTAATTAAATAGTTTCCAGATTCTTTGATATATGTAGAGAAAAGACGAAATCAAAAAAGAAAAAGAAATGTACGGATAATTATAGAATTATAAATTAAATAATATTTTAAACGTTATAACATTATTTGAAACAGTTTCATGGAATAACTTAGCAGAACATTTATTATGTTTTAAATTTAAACCGTGAAAAAACAGGAGCCACCCTTTTGCAGATTTATTAATTATAACGAAATCAACTTAAGAATACTTGGCAGCAAACTTAACAGTGCTTTATGGTGTACTTATTCCTATCGTAACCAGTCGAGTGACAGATTATGAAAGAAAGATAATTGCATTCCGATTTGGACACTTCCTGGTAGTTAATTCTCAACTTAACATGAAAATTAATGCAAATAATAACTTAGATAATAATATACTATAAAAATGACGAAAACAAGTGCATTTCCAGTGAAATGGAATTTTAAAGCGAGACATTTTAACCGCGATATTTGGAGTTAAAAACCACAATTCATTAGCCAAAGCGACATTTTGAAGGGGTAGCATTTTTCAAGAACGCGCACTCGAACTATGTGACTATGTTAATTCAAATTTAAAATACTAACGAGTCATCCTTGCGAGTGATAATGTATAAAATTAATTTTGCATAGTGTGCTTAAAACAATATTGCTAACAAGGAGAGTGCACTCATTTATTTGTTTTTTATAAGGAAGTAAAACAAACTAAATGTAAAATAAACAATAAAAAAAATCAGCTGTCATGATCAATTATAGGTATTTTTAAAAATCATCTAAAAGCCAGATTTTACTTACTGGACAGTGATTAACAACTACGTCAGTTCTAGTATTCTATTGTATTAATAATAGGTATTATAGTATTCTATCAGTATTCATACACTAGAAATACAGCTGAAATTTTGAACATACTTTTTATATTACATTGTGTGCAAATATCGAAAATACCATGATTGATTTTGACCTGTGAAGACTGACACTCCATCTAAAGGACGTAGTGCTTAACACGTAACGAACGAGTTGTTTTTGCTCTGTCTTTCTCGGTTTTCATGCATTTTTTAAAAGAATTAAATAAACATGTATTTATGGTTTTAAATTCAGAATGAAAAAACATACATTTACGTGACCCGTCTGTTAAGTGCCTTGACGAATAGGTAAAAGTCGATGATTTTTGAGAATCCCTATAATTGATCATGGCTGCCGAATTTTTCGAAAAGTGTTATACATTGATTTACGGATTTATACGAAAAGAATGAGCACAGACTTCGACCTGACAGATTTGACACTCTCCTTGTAGATAGTTATGCTTTTATATTTGTTCGATATTAACACTAAATCTACTAATTACCGATCAAATGACTATTTTCAATGGAAAAGCACAAGTATAAAAAAAAGTATTAGGAGATTTAGTGTTAATGTATGAGAATAAATGAGACTGCCACTACAAATAGTACAATTTCTCTACAGTGAAGGTCACAAGAATTCCTACAGTAAGAACGTAAAAATAGAAAACATTGATTGCATTGATTACATAGATATATGTATATTTGATAGCCATCATAGAGCAACATAGTATTTATTCAGTAGCATTCTCCCGGATCTATGAAATCCAATATTAATAGTACTAAATTCAACAAGAAACGAACTTAACCTTACTTTTTACTTTCACATTCTTGTTCTATGGAAACTTTGTCATCCTCGCGTTATTTTTTGATTTTTTTAAAATGTTTATTACTGTCATATATCCTTTTAAGATATTAACACTAAACCTACCGACATTTTTTTTATAACTGTACTTCCCCATTGAAAATGGTTATTTAACCGGTAATTGGTAAGTTTTAGTGTTAGTGACAATCTCTTCAGGTGCAATACTTGTGTACAGGGTGAGTCACTTGTCTTTGAATCACCACTGTTCCATATAAAATCATTATAAATAACCTAGAAATTGAAATTATACTCAAATGTTTCTCAACATTTGTCTGCATTTGATGCATTTAGACTTTTACATGTTTGAGTTATGTTAAATCGCACATGAAATTTCACTCTTCAGAAGCCAGTTACATATAATATTCCTCTATAAGTATAATATAATAAAATATTGTCTCCTTACGTTGCTAGCCATTCGAAGGATGTCGATGCTAAAACTTGGTAGAATATTCGCACCAACAGACTACATAATTTAATACAGTCTATTGTTCAACAGAGAATATATAGTATAATTAAAAAGATGTCTAGTAAAAGTGGGCTAGGAGAGTTCTGATTCAAAGGCAACTGAATCACCCTGTACATTGAGTTAAAGTTGCGCTTACCACATTAGGACTCAATTTAGTTACTGTTTGGAGCTAATGGATCGGAGAGCTAACGATAAAATAGGGAATTAGTAATAGCTCAATAAAGAACAAGGATTGGATTTCTTTCAGTGTCAATTTATTGACTCATTTCCGTTAATTATTAACGGCGAGGTATGACCTCTAATATAGTATGATAATATTAGTTCATTTTTGAACTCTATTTCCAACAGACTAGTGGTCTGTTGGCGAGGCATACACCTCTGATAGTATGTACAGGGTGAGTCAGTTGCCTTTGAATCACCTGTGTCGAGCATACACTGTTCCATATAAAATCATTAGAAACAACCTAGACACTTAAATTGTTAAATATGTTAACTTGCACATGAAATTTCACCCTGAAGAAGCCAGTTATATATAATATTCCCCTATAAATATACTATAATAAAATATTTTCTCCTTACGCTGCTAGCTCCGTTCAAAGGAAGTGGATGCTAAAACTTCGTAATATATTCCCTCGAGCAGACTACAGAATTTAATAGAGTCTATTGTTAACTAGAGAATATATAGTGTAATTAAATAGATGTCTAGTAAAAGTGGGCTAGGAGAGTTCTGATTCAAAGGCAAGTGACTCACCCTGTACAGCATCCGAGAAAATAGTTGTCACAATCTGCAAAACAGCCGCCAAAGAAAAAGTAAAGTTTGATAACATTTACACCCGGTATGCAAAGCTTTTGTTAGGGGGTTGCGACAGAAGGCCTCCTCCCCTAAAAAGGGGCTTTTAAAAAGTCATGCGCACCGGATGTGCATAATACGATATTTAACTTTTTGTCCGACGATCGTTTTGTAGATTGTGACAACTATTTTGTCGGATGCTGTACAAGCAACTGCTATGCGGATTAATTACGGTTCAATATAATTTCACGATGGTATGCGCCTTTAGGAATCTCCTTTGGTTTTTACGTCTGTCTCCGATGACGTTGAGTTGATTTATTCAAGTGACAACTCGGTTGTCATGGAAGATATTTTTTGGATTAAATCCTTTTTCGACTTCACATCAGAGTTCCGTTTTTTATACGTGCTACTTCAGCATTTTCGTATAGATCGAAACAGTTACATCATTTGAATTTTCAATGTATGCATATAAGTGCGATGGTTAACTCATTGTTTGCCTGTTTATCAGGTAATTCAGTACGTAGATGTTGTCTATCGTTCCAACCCCTTTTATAAACCCCCTTTGATTTGGTATACGATGGTTAACCCTTTTGGGCCGACCAAAAATACCACACCTATACCAAGAATATCATAAATATAAAACAGTAGGAAAAAGAGTAAAATTAATTTCTCTTTTACAAGCAATATTTAAATCTATAAACAATTTTTTCAAATGTGTTGCAACGAAATTGAACCACTTATAGCGTTTTGTAAATTTATTTTAAGATAGACAACACTTTTCGCAAGTGTTGCAAAGAACGATATATCGTCGTTCGGTACTAAAAGGGTTAAATACATAATATTATCATATTTTATTAAGTATGTGTGTGTCTTTCAACAATTTGAGAATATTCTTGCTGTCGCGTTATTTTTGTTGTGTTACTGTTAGAAAGTCAGAAGTAATTAAATATTTTTGAATTTTTATTCTTTATTTTAGCTTTTATAGTAAAAATACCTCTTTTTCTTCTTCCATTTTTTTCTTCCTAAAGCACATGTTGAAGCTCCTGTATTTGGCTCAATAGAAATGCACGTGTAGAGCAGACCTCGTGGAGGTGCTGCTGGGCAGCTCTCCCCTTCCGGGAAAACCCAGGCTGTCATAAACCCCTAAAACTAGTCACGCTGACACAGGTAATCTGACAGTGAGCGATGTCCAAGAGCATCACTCTTGGATCGACTTTGGCTTTGACACTACTGGATTTCAATATATTTATACTTTACGTTTTGTTACATTGAATCCCTAACGAGTCACATTTATTTCGAGTGGCCACATACGTACCAATTTAGGACAGTCTTAGATTTTGTTTTTTAAATTGTTTATTATTGTCACATCCCTTTTTAGGGTATTAATGGCAATCTCGTTGGGTACAGGGTGATTCACTTGCCTTTGGATCAGAACTCTCCTAGCCCTTATTTTTTTTTGTGGACTTCCCGACCTTCCCCGGCATTGAAATTTGGTGGAGAATGTGCCCTTGCGTCAGGGAAGAAGTGATATAAATTTCAGAGCCCTAGCTCAAAGTTTAGCTTTTCACCTATTTTCGACCCTCGAAAATGGTCGATTTTTTCAAGTTTCTCAAAATCGGCCGAACCCGGAATTTTTTTATTGTTTTCGTATCAGGGAGCATAGGAAACAAAGAATCCATGAAAAAAAGTCCGGATTTGCAACGAAAACAGGTCGAAAAACCGTCCAGAAAAGTCAATTTTTGCTTATTTTTGATGGTTTTTATTTTTTTTGGTAGACTTCCCGACCTTGCCCGGGGCTGAAATTTGGTGGGTAATGTTTTTTTGCATCAAGCAAGATACCATAAATATTCCAGGGCCCTAGCTCAAAATTTTTTTTTCGGCAAATTTTTCTTAAGGGGCACCCCTTCAGATTTTTTCACGATTTTTCGAAGGTCCCCGAACTCGGGTTTTTTCTTCAGGAATCCATTGTTTATGAATCAAAACGGATAGAAAACAAGAAATGTTTTCTATTGTTTCGACTGTTCCGTCGAAAAAAGTCCGGATTTCTATCGAAAACACTAAAAAAACTGCCTTTGAAGTTCGATTTTTTCGGAATTTTCGCTGGTTTTTTCCATATTTTTTGGACTTCCCGAGATTTTCCGGGACTGAAATTTGGTGGGGAGTATCTCCTTGCATCAAGGAAGATGTGATATAAATTTCAGAGCCCCAGCTCAACATTTTTTTTCCCCCATATTTTTGGCCATCATATTTTGCATGAAAATATGCAATTTTTGGTGGCGATTCAAAGGCAAGTGACTCACCCTGTACGTTGAGGTACAGTTGTGCTTACTATTAGATACTTTGAGTTACAGTTCAGCTTACTACATTAGGACTTAATTCGGTTACATCATTTGAATTTTGAATATATGCTTATGCGGTGGTTAAATATACAATATTATCATATTTTGTTGAATCAGTGTGTGCCTTTCAAAAATTTCATGGTATTTTTGCTGCTGCATTGTTTTTGATTTGTTACATATGGACTACTTATTTTGAAAGTGGTGTAACTCCGTTTTCTCTTGTTTCGAGAAAATTAAATGTTAGCATATCTGTCAATGAAAGCATGTAGGTTAATTATATGAATTCTGGCAATGTTTCTACTGATTTATCAATATGTAATTTGATTATATAAATTTGTTTTAGGCGAATTTAACTAAAATAATGTACAATATTTACAATTTCATATTCCATTAGCGTGCCATTTCTATTTTTTGAAACAGGATTGTTTCTTTGAGGAATTCGATTGGGTTGTGTAAATTATTATTAAGTATATGTTAAAATGTTATATGGAAAATTTTGGATTCATATAGAGAAAAGTTATATGGAGAATTTTGAATTTATTGATTGCAATGTTTTCCCTGTTCTAAGATTTTCAGCTCTTTTCCATAACTATTACCTTGTCATAATTCATTTATATTTCAATTCTACGAGATTATATAAAAACTAATCCAATTAATGCCAAATAGTTACAAATACAATTATACAAATATTATAAGTACAGCTACTACTGAACTATTTCAAACACAATACATAACAGTTATAAATATGACTAATAGAAGAAAACTGGTCTTTGGAGTAAACGTAGGATAGGAAAAAGGTAAAAGAGGGTAAACCGTTATAATAAATCACCTGTCATTATTTCTACATTCACATAATAATAATTCTCTATTGAATACTTGAATAATTCTAGTTCAGTAAAATCCCATTTCTTTATACTAGTCTCAGTGACTCTTAAATCTGCTTAAATTATGGAATTTCTAAAATAATATTAGTTGATGAGAAACACAGCCAGTTCAAGAAAGTTTTATGATCTACGAATGGCCGTCACATTTACCGAAGAGATCGTAAATTCAAAAATACTGCACGTTCAACATTTTTTTGTCAATCTTGTTTATATATCTTAATACGTTTAATCATGCAAAAATTTCGCCTGAAAAACTTAATTAAACGTTACAGTGTTTTTTTAAGTAAAATATTTTATTGTGTGCTTTGGTTTTTTTAATTTGTACTTTACGGCGGATAATCTAAAGGAAAGTCATAATGTCGAAAATGCTGAGGGATCTGAAACGATATTATTAGAAATACAAATATTGCCTGCAAATAGGAAAACTATTATTATTTGTATTTCTAATAATATTGTTCCAGATTTCTTAGCATTTTCGACACTATAACTTTCCTTTGGATTATTCGCCATAAAGTACAAATTACAAAATAACAAAGCACGTAATAAATTATTGAACTTTAAAAGTGTGTTGTTAAGTGCGAGAATAGAATAACAAAAGAATAAAAATCCAAATTAAGAAATGTTGAACGTGAGAGAGTATAAGTATAATCATGCAGGAATCAGAAATTTCATAAGATTATTTTTTACGATTAATTTTATGGTTTTATTATTATTTTTCTACAGTTAAAAAATTGTTGGACTCCAAAAAATTAATCGACTCAGCTATTTCATTTAGTTAATAAAAAAAAAAGATAGCAAATGTTTGATCAGCCGGACATTGAACTGTGGCGTTCAATAGGCCACAAAAGAAGTTGGCAACTAATGCTTGTCATTTCCAGTGACAAGCTGAGACACCATTAATAATATATAATTAGCATTACTTGCAAGAAGAATTCTGCAAATCCTTTAAGACGGCAATCGAGCGGTCTGATAAATTTATACTGCGTGGTTGGCTCGTCGCGATTCACGCGCATTCTCTTCGATTGATTCGCTTTTCGCTTCGTTGACGCTTCTAATAAATGATGCTAACGCGGCTGCGTGAGAAAATACATCAAGAAAGTTGTGGGAATTGTGTTCAGGCGTGTAACAGAAAAAGCGCGCTTCCATTTATCAAGGACAAAGTTGTGGTCGATGATGATTGTTCATGATCGCAGCTGTTAATCCGACATTCAATAACACCAAGAACAAATGTAGATAAATGGAGTGCATTTAAAAAAAATATATATTGCTTGTTGAATCATAGAACGCAATTATTATTTCTAACACATTTCGCAAATGCTATCTCTTTTGTAAGAAATTTTCTTTCAATAATAAGCTTTAAAATTGACTTACAAGAACACAAATTAGCACTTAGTTATGTTGTATGAACAACTAGCTATTTCTTGTCCGTTGAATTCTTGGATTACTTATTTTATTTATTGGAGTTTCTTCTCGTTAAACTGTACAATAAAATACAGGATTAAAACTAGAACTAATCACAGAGCACTAATTAGTTAAATACCCTATTTTAACAAGCAATTATCTTGTAAATTGTTATTAGATACTTGGATTGCATATTTTATTTTGTGGCGTTCCTTATTCTTAAACGGTACAAGAAAATACGGAATTAAAATTAGAACTAATCACAGAGCACTAATTAGTTAAATACCCTATTTTAACAAGCAATTATCTTGTAAATTGTTATTAAATACTTGGACTGGATATTTTATTTTGTAGAGTTCCTTCTTCTTAAACGGTACAAGAAAATACAGGATTAAAACTAGAACTAATCACAGCACTAATTAGTTAAATACCCTATTTTAACAAGCAATTATCTGGTAAATTGTTACTAGATACTTGGATTGCATATTTTATTTTGTGGCGTTCCTTATTCTTAAACGGTACAAGAAAATACGGAATTAAAATTAGAACTAATCACAGAGCACTAATTAGTTAAATACTCTATTTTAACAAGTGATTATCTTATAATTTATTAGTGGGTGCTTGGATCGTATATTGAGTTTTTTAGCACCACTTCTTCTTAAACGATACAGAAAACCGCGGAATTAAACCTAGATCTAAGAATAGAGCACCAATACAAAATTTTCTAGTAATCAGAATCGTCTAATAATATATTCTAGCGTAATCATCTCTGTTAACCGCAATCGGAAGAGCGTTCCGGCTTAATTATAGAGGCCAGTAACGGCATCGACTATTGAACGCATTCTGCCGCAAAGATTTTCTTTTCATCCTTTTATTTACGATGGTCAGGTCGACTTCGAGGTTGTTGCTAACGACGGAGTCTAATTTATGTATAATGTTAGTTAGCTTGAATCTTTTTGCAGGTTAGGGAAGACTTTAAATATGTCGTATTTTTAATTAATCTTTTAACGAGCACCGAATCAATTTCGAAGTTATTAACGACTGTACGTTTGATACTATTTCATTTATAAGTATAATAGTTTGCTACTTAATAACTATTATACATTAAACGATAAGATTGTATATAAACTCTTTCACTGATATCGCTGATTCACTGTCGTCTGTGCAAAAGATATCGTGATTGTCGGAATACCTTGAATCCAAGTTTAGAGTGGAACAGTTAATCTATATTGATTAATACTTTTATATCAATATCAATACTTGTTGTAGTTTACACTTTAGTCACATATAAAAATATAATGCATAGGTTATATGACTCAGAAAGGAACAAAGAAATAGAATACAAGACAAAAGAATTTTTCTAATCTGTTCAACGACTTTGGAGGTTATTTTTCTCCAAAGAACCACCTTACGTCTTCTTGTATCAGTATAAATATTAATATAGATTAATATACAAGTATATTACATGGGAACAGAGAAATAGAATACAAGACAAAAGAATTTTTCAAATCTATTCAACGACTTCAGAGGTTATCTTTCTAAAAAAAACACCTTACGCTTTCTTGTACTAGTATAAACATTAATATTGATTAATATATATTACATGGGAATAAAGAAATAGAATACGAGACAAAAGAGTTTTTCTAATCTCTCCAACGACTTTAGAGGTTATCTTTCTCCAAAGAAACACGTTACGCCTTCTTGTATTAGTATAAATATTGATATAGATTAATATAGAAGTATATTACATGGGAATAAAGAAATATAATACAAGACAAAAGAATTTTTGAAATCTGTTCAACGACTTTAGAGGTTACCTTTCTCCAAAGAACCACTTTACGCCTTCTTGTATCAGTATATAAATTAACATTGATTAATATACATGTATATTACACGGGAATAAAGAAATAGAATACAAGACAAAAGAATTTTTCTAATCTGTTCAACGACTTTGGAGGTTATTTTTCTCCAAAGAACCACCTTACGTCTTCTTGTATCAGTATAAATATTAATATAGATTAATATACAAGTATATTACATGGGAACAGAGAAATAGAATACAAGACAAAAGAATTTTTCAAATCTATTCAACGACTTCAGAGGTTATCTTTCTAAAAAAAACACCTTACGCTTTCTTGTACTAGTATAAACATTAATATTGATTAATATATATTACATGGGAATAAAGAAATAGAATACGAGACAAAAGAGTTTTTCTAATCTCTCCAACGACTTTAGAGGTTATCTTTCTCCAAAGAAACACGTTACGCCTTCTTGTATTAGTATAAATATTGATATAGATTAATATAGAAGTATATTACATGGGAATAAAGAAATATAATACAAGACAAAAGAATTTTTGAAATCTGTTCAACGACTTTAGAGGTTACCTTTCTCCAAAGAACCACTTTACGCCTTCTTGTATCAGTATATAAATTAACATTGATTAATATACATGTATATTACACGGGAATAAAGAAATAGAATACAAGACAAAAGAATTTTTCAAATCTATTCAACGACATTGGAGGTTATCTTTGTCCGAGGAACCACCTTACATCTTCTTGTATTAGTATAAATATTAATATAGGTTAGTATACATGTTATTACATGTACATTATTGAAAATATTTAATTGGATTACAGTGGAGAACACGTTCGTTATCGTTTTTGGGTTAATCACATTTTTGGGTGTCTGGTATGTCCGGCTTGATTAGTAATCCTTGGCCAGCCTAGTATTACCTTCACCCAAAACTAGAACCAATCCCTACTACTTATTCGAAAGCTATCGAGACCGTGGGAATATCTTGAATGAAAGTCTAGAGTGGGAGAATTAAGCTTTCATACTTCTATATTTATATCTATACTTGATCTATGCTATACAATATTACAAAATATTAATTTAATATATATTTAATATGTGGATATTAATTTATATATTATACAGCAAGAGGTAAACTTGTATATAGCGAAACAATTTTTCAAATCTGTTTAGAAACTCCAAATATTCGTTTTACATGTAAAGAAACGCCTTTTTATCATATTCAAAATGATCAGAAGATATCGTAAAAAATAAATCGTGATCGGAGGAATATGTTGAATGCAAGTTTACAGTAGGAAAACTTAAACTAATCTATACTTTTGCATACATATCTATTGTTATACTTTATATTTTATTAATATACTTTATACTTCACTGGTATTCTAATAATTCCATATTAATATATGTTATACTGCAAGAAGTAAACTTCTATATCGTGAAAGAATTCTTCAAATCTCTTCGCAAACTCCAAAGATACGTTTTACATCCAAACATACGCCTTTTTATCATATTCAAAATGATCAGAAGATATCGTACAAAATACTGTCTGACCGTAAAAATATATCGAATGCAAGTTTACCCCATTCGCATCATAAAGAAGTATAAAAAAAGGTCCTTTTCACAATTTTTTTCATTATTATTATATTTGTAACCAGCAAAATTGAGCGTCCATATACGCTAATTATGCAAATGGTTAAAGTAGGAAAATTTGAAACTGTTCAATTCTTTTTTCATATATATTTATTCTTGTTATACTTTATATTTTATTTATAATTTATTTGTTATACTTTATTTTATTAATATATGTGTAACGATATATGGTGTCAGACTATAAAAAACATTATTATTCAAAAATTAGTATACAAAATCACGAGATTATTATGCTTCGGCATAGCCAATGGGATTAGTTTTAATTACGCACTAATAAACTTGCGCCACTTAAATGAATGTATACATATATTGTATGCACAAAAAGGTTCTATTCGATAAGAGTGCGGAACACGTTCGTTATCGTTTTCGGGTTGTTCACGCGTTTTGCGTGTCTGGTGTGTCATATTTAAATGGCAGTTCTCTGCCGGCTTCGATTACTTTTATTCAAAACTTGAACCAATCCCTACCACGTGTGCAAAAGCTATCGGGGCCGTGGGAATATCTTGAGTGCAAGTTTAGAGTAGAACAATTAATCTCTATTAACCAATACTTTCATATCTATATTTATACTTGATACAGTTTATACTTTGTTAATGTAAAACAATGTGATGCATAGGTTAGGTTGTTCAGAAAGGAGTGAAAAAATAGAATACACGGTAAAAGAATTTTTTAAGTTTGTTCAGTAACTTTGGAGTTATCTTTTACATTCAAACAAACGCCGTTCGTCTTTATTTATTAATATAAATGGATTAACTAAATACATAGCATAAACATATACTTGTGCTTTTACATAGTAAAAGAGATTACCTTTTATATACAAGCCAATATATCGCATCATTGCATGTTAGTAAAAGTTTTTCAAATCTATTCAGTAACTTTAGAGGTTATCTTTTACATTCAAATAAAAATCTTACGTCTTTATCTATTAATATAGATAAATTAACTTGTACATAGTATAAGCATATACATGTGCTTCTACATGACAAACAATATTGCCTTTTGCATTTATAGTAAAGTATATATTAGTAAAAATTGTTCAAATCAGTTCAGTAACTTTAGAGGTTATCTGTTACGTACAAACAAAAATCTTACGTCTTTATCTATTAATTTAGATGGATTAACTTGTACATAGTATAAACATATACATGTGCGTCTACGTGATAAACAATATTGCCTTTTGTATTTCTAGTAAAGTATACATTAGTGAAAATTGTTCAAATCTGTTGAGTAACTTTAGAGGTTATTTTCCACATTCAAACAAAAATCTCACGTCTTTATCTGTTACTATAGATGCATTAACTTACACATAATATAAGCATATACCTTTTGCATTTATAATAAATCACATCATTACACATATATTAGTAAAAATTGTTCAAGCCTGTCCAGTAACTTTAGAGGTTATCTTTCACATCCAAATAAAAATATCACGTCTTTATCTATTAGTATAGACAAATTAACATATACATAGCATAAATACATATTTGCTTCGCCTTTTCTATACAAGCTAATACATCGCATCATTCTATATTAGTAAAACTTAATGGAAGCGCATATTGCATTTATAAAAAGGTTGGATTCAATTAGAGTGCCGCGTGGCACGTTCGTTATCGTTTTCGGGTTGTCGGGTGGTTTTTGCGTGTCTGGTATGTCGTGTGTTTGGTTGGGGGCAGCTCTCCGCCGCGGCGCGGGACGGCGCGGCGCGCCGGCGAGTATTACTTTTATCCAAAACTAGAACCAATCCCTACTACTTATCTCTCGGTTGAGCCGTGGAAAAGAAAATGTGTTCGGAACACATAGTGCGGCAACTGGGAGCAGCGGCAGCGGCAGCAGCAGCAGCAGCAGCCGGTCCCGAAGCGAACCGGTTCCCGATACCGGTTAAAAATGTCTCTCAACCGGTGGTAATAATTTTAATCGACACTCAAGACAGGCCACTAGCTATCTCTAGCTGGGCGCGATGCACAAATTAGCCTGCTTTTAGTGCCAGTAGAAATATCACTTTGCCGAACGCCGCCCACTTTCCCTCTGGGAACATCGATATTTTGCCTGCCCCAGGACTTTCTTAATTGTCCGGCCAAATGACCAATCCAAAAATGACGAGAGAAATTCTCGTACTTTTTGAGCGATTTCTTCTTAACATCGACACAGTTTGTTACAGCGAATTTGAAGAAGTTAGTGAATAATTTCGTGAAAATTAATCATTGTTCATTAGATTTTGAATGACTTATTAAGAACAGTACGAATTTTGTTCTTAAAATTTTAAAAAGAAATCATGTATTCAATTTATTTAGTTATATTAACGGAATATTCGATCAGAATGTCAGACGGCTTTTTTGTCGGGGGAAAGAAGAAGTTAAAACAGGATGAGTTACATTTTTATCCTTTTCGACCGATTTTTTTTAAGATCGAAACAAGCAAATTTCGTGGAATTAGTTTTGGGAGTCCTAAGAACTAGGTGGATGAAGAATTTGGACAGCAATCTGGAAAATAAAGTCTTCGTTTCCTAAAGTTTCATAAACAAATTATATATCTAATTTAATCTAGTCATATTATTGACGTATTCGATCGAAATTTCATACATAGTTTTTAAAAATTGATGAAAGCAACGAAAGAATAACGAAAATTTGCCCAATTTTTTCAATACCATTTTTCATTAGGTTTATATAATTGATGAAAAACTACACAAGTTTCTTAATATGAATATCTTAATATAAATAATAAAATATTAGCGGTATTTATGTTTTTAATTGTATGGAAGAAACTCAATTATCAATTACTGCAATTTTCCATACGAATATAGTTTAATTCTAGTTCATTATTAATTAAATTAGTCTCCTTATGGAAATTTAACGCAATAAGGAATTAAAGTATTATATTTTCAAGAAAAACAGTGCAACAATAAAATACTCGATGTACAAAACTATTACTTTTGGCATCCAAATTACAGTTTACATAAAACAAAGAATTTCTATTGTAATTATTATTAACGAATTTTCTTAAAGAAACACTGTTATTATTAGACTAAGAATTTGCGTGTGAATATCATTTCCATTGTTCGATTGTGTATTGAAATATTACCAGGAACAAAAAGTATTGCATATTTTGTTAATAAAAAGCACACAATAGACGCGAGTTCCATTGTCAGATATTGTGAATGTCAGATTTGCATAAACATCCGCATGAGTGTCTTAAATGCCGCTCCTTATTACCCGCCAAGAATAAATTCCGCGAGAAAATACTTCAACATTACTGTATTAAGCAATTAAGCAAAATAATTTTGTTTATAATACAACTGTCAATTACAGTTTTATTAACATTACACAATGGCTGTTTAAAATCCGTGCAAGATAATCGAAGGAAACTAAAAAATGATCTTATTGCGTGACAAAAGTTGGAAGGTCGACTAGGATTATATTCAAAATCCATGTGTGCCATATTTGCATAAACATCCGCGTGTCTTAAATGCCGCGCCTTATTACTCACCAGGAATGGATTCCACAATAAAATACTTCGACACTGTCCTAGTAAATAATTAAGAAAGGCAATTTCGTTTCTGTTACAACTATCAATCATACATTTTCTTGACTGTCGCCACTTAATCATTTCTTAACATTCTAACAAAGTAGGTGAAGAAAATGACAAAATGATCTTGTTGCATAATGGAAATTGCGAGGACAAATAAGGTACATGCAATCAGAAATATCGTAGAAATATAACATTCGATTGAAGTTAAAAGTTTTGTGCAATATTTCCATGAATATTTGCATAAGAACAAATTCTACAACAAAATTTCTTAGCACTATTCTATGAAATAATTAAGTAAAATAATTTTGACCATCTATGACAAGTTTTCTTGATTATCGCCACTCAATAATTTCCTAAGATTCACGAAAAGAAGATAAAAATAACAAGAAAACGATATATGCAATCAGAAATATCGTAAAAATGTAACATTCGATTGAAAAGTCTTATGAAAGTCATAGAAGAGCCATATTTGCATAAATATCGGCAAAAGATCAAATTCCACAATAAAATTTCTTAGCACTGTTCTATTAAATAATTAAATTAAACAATTTGGTCCATTAATGACAAATTTTCTTGATTATCGCCACTCAATAATTTCCTAACAATAACGCAAACTAGGTGTAACTAGGTGAAATTGCAAGTCCAAATAGGGTATATGCAATCAGAAATATCGTAGAAATGTAACATTCGATTGTAAAGTCTTATGAAAGTCATAGAAGAGCGATATTTGCATAAATATCTGCAAAAGAAGAAATTCCACAATAAAATTTCTTAGCACTGTTCTATTAAACACTTAAATAAAATAATTTGGTCCATCAATAACAAATTTTCTTGATTATCGCCACTCAATAATTTCCTAACAATAACGCAAACTAGGTGTAATTGCAAACTAGGTGTAACTAGGTGAAATTGGAAGTCCAAATAGGGTATACGCAATCAGAAATATCGGAGAAATGTAACATTCGATTGCAAAGTCTTATGAAAGTCATAGAAGAGCGATATTTCCATAAATATCTGTAAAAGATCAAATTCCACAATAAAATTTCTTAGCACTGTTCTATTAAACACTTAAATAAAATAATTTGGTCCATCAATAACAAATTTTCTTGATTATCGCCACTCAATAATTTCCTAACAATAACGCAAACTAGGTGTAATTAGGTGAAATTGCAGGTCCAAATATGGTATATGCAATCAGAAATATCGGAGAAGGATAATATTAGATGAAAGTTAAGAGTCTTATGAAAGTCATAGAAGAGCGATATTTGCATAAATATCTGTAAAAAAGCAAATTCCACAATAAAATTTCTTAGTACTGTTCTATTAAACACTTAAATAAAATAATTTGGTCCATCAATAACAAATTTTCTTGATTATCGCCACTCAATAATTTCCTAACAATAACGCAAACTAGGTGTAACTAGTTGAAATTGCAAGTCCAAATATGGTATATGCAATCAGAAATATCGGAGAAGTATGTATGACATTAGATGGAAGTTGGAATGCACTCCCGGTAACGTAGCCGGCGCAGCAGCCTATTCATGATTACCGGACTTACATAGTTGCGTTACGAATAGTATATGTTGAAAATGCATGCGCCCAGCCCTGCTCAACAAGGCCCGCCAGCCTCGGTGAAAGGAAAACGCGTGACTGCCTCCGAAGTCAATCAGAAAAAGAGGAATATATACAGCGCAGTGCCGTGTTCGATCGAGTTCGTTATAACAGTGATGATACGAGCCAATATCCTTTCATAGAACCCAAACTCATCTTAAACCCTCTAACAAAGAACTTTTTCGTTACCCTTAAAAACAGCGAATATAGTTTTAGAAAGTGAACTGAATTACAATTGTCTTATAAGATAGGTTTTGTGTTTAAATAATATTCTATTCATTTTAATCTTTGTAGTATTTATTCTGTTATTTGGTTAATTAATTCAGGCGATTAATAATTCAAATAAACTTAAGGGTATGCGAAGAACTGTGCGAAGGACTTTTATTCCTGCGTTAAATGAGATTAGGTTTTTCCTATTCCTTTGTGATTAGGAAATACCGCATTGATGCGGTTTCCTTGTAATACATTACAGCTGGTATCCACAAAGCAAATAAAAATCGGGATAACTTGAAATACTCCAATTTAGAATAATACTTTCCTCATTCAGATTCTACAGAAACCTTAACCTGTACCTCACATTCCTCTGAGTCCCGCATTTAAAATCCTATAATACAACATAAACTTATATTATTAAATTCGAAAACTTACTATAAGCACGTTTCATACTTGTGTAACGAATGTTTTGTGTGTTTGCAGTGATAAGGGCTTCTCAATGAGGGAGTACGAACACAGCGTGGTGAAGTGATCAGATTCGCATCGGCAGGAGGTGAAAGAAAGTAGAAGTGCGGGGCCACGGTGAAAAATCCGTAGCTACGGGGTTGTTTCGGCTCACGATGGTGCAGAGGTTCGTCTTGGTCAGGAGGCTCGGTGTCCTTCCGCGAGGCCCAAGCCGCACAATCAGCTGAGAATGCCGGAACAAAACGGACCGAGCGAAGGGTCAGGGCCAGGACCTGGGCCAGGACCGGGGCCTGGATCGGCGGGAGGAGGCTCAGCGCCAGGATCTGGGCCTGGATCGAATTCAGGTGGAGAGCTAGGATCAGGATCTGGATCAAGATTAGGATCGGGATCGGGATCGGTCAGTGCTCCTGGTTGGTGGCCAGCAGTGCAGCCATGGAAGCCCTCGAACACCAACATAACTGTGTCCTCGCCTGGCTCTACCTCTACGTCACCATCCTCTGCTACTTCAACAAACCCTTCGTCTTCCATTGGTCAATCCTGTACCATTAATTTACAGCGCTCGATAGAAGCAGGCAAGAATGTATCTGTAACGACCATCAATGCACCATCCATTCAAGATATGCAAGAGAGTAGGTATCAACGAGTTCATCATCATTAATGCCTTATCGCAGATCAACACTGACAGAGATATTAGCGTCCTTTTTATGAAACAGGGAAAGAGAGTACTGTCTAGAATTGATTGATGATTCGAATACTGTTAATGCAAAGCGAAGAAGAATTTGATCCCATCTATTAAATAATAGTGATAAATACGAGTTAAAGCGGATAAGGAATGGACATTTGCACACTGCAAAGTGTCTAACACTCCTTCCCTGGTAGTAATAAAGCTAAATATTCCTAGAATATCGTCAAAACAGATCAACAACCATTCTCTGTATTAGCATTCAGCTTCTAAACTATGTCACTTAGATTGTCTTTAACATACAATAGCTCTTATTACATTCTTAAAAGATGTTTCTCACATTAGAAAATCATTGTTCGAAATATTGAACGACTACATTATTCCTAATACACTCCAAACATTAAAATACCTATTTACTTATGGATTTATTATTAAGTTTCGTTTGTTACATAATAAGAACTGTAAAAACCATGGCAAGATAAACTAATCGATTGTTATTTGTTGTTTGATTACCAGGTAAAGGAATCTGTAAATATCTTGGAGGGCAAAACGGCGTGACGGTGTCCGTGGTGTCGACTTGTAGCCCAGGAGTGCCCAGCAGTGCTGGCTCACACAACGTTGGTATTACCGTGGGCGTGCAGGGCTCCGAGAGCACCGGCAACGAAGACGACAGCGATGCCGAAATCAGCAAAATTGATTTTCGCGGTGTAAATTTACGCACAAAGAAGAAACGAGATGTCTCAGGGAGCCAGTTCGGCGAGAAGATAGACGACAAAGAGGCCGATGCCGATCGTTGCAATACAACTGATATTATACAACAGCAACAACCCGAAAGGCCAATGTCATGGGAGGGCGAGCTCTCGGATCAAGAAATGTCTTCGAACACAATCACGAACCAGGTACGAATGTAAAACTTGCATGCAACATTCATTAATGAAAGTCTAACGAGTTGCTTGTGAACACAATTGAGCCAAAGCGTTTCACTTGTTTGTTAATGAAGTGTCATTTTTATTCATCTTCTTTGGATGTTGTAATATGTTTAGTGAAGTTTATTGAACTGCAGATTGATTTGTATTTTAAGTTAAATAATATTTTACATGATTTATACTTTTTATTGACTTATACTTTCTGTCTTTCTGTCCCTCTGCTGCTGGTGGGGAGTCTATCTTACAGCCTGCTAGTCCATTGGCTCCCCAATTCAACGTTACCCCTCCCAGCGACGATTCCGCACTGTTTCCTAGTCGGAACGACCGCAATCTTCCGTCTCTGCGACAACATCCATACAATTTTAAACCGTATGATTTTGCAAAAGCTGCAAAGTCATACAACATATGCTATACTGAATTGTACTAGGTGTGCCAAAAATTGCTATGCGTTTTTTAAATAATAGTAAATAATATACATTAAACAAACAAAACTTTCTGGTACACCTACTGTAATATCATCAACATTTTGTATGTTACGAATAATTAATCATATTGTTTCAGGACTTAGACGAAGAGACTTCGATGGAGGGAGTGCAAGTATGCAGCACGGGTACCGGCGCAACTGAACCGAAATTCCCAATAAAACCAGAGCCAGACTTTCGGTCGAATCCAGGATTCACCTTTGGCTCTTTTATCCAATCGGGGCAGCCTCAACTACATGGTCAACAGATACAGCAGCAGCAACAGCAACAACAGCAGAATGCGATTGAGAATTTAGAACAAACGCAGCAAAGTGACTTGCCTCTTCTGGTGGGGAAACTTCTCGGTGGATACAATAGCTCCACGCCAAACCAGAGTCCTGTTCTTAACCCGCGTCATCATTTAGCTAAACATAGCCATACCAGATCGCAGGTATGGTCAACAAAACATTTTGAATACAATTTTCTTGATGTTAGTATAATTTTGTAGATCAAAACTGACGTATATAACATTGAAATATCATTAATATGCATCTGAACTCGGATTAAACAAAAATTGTTGCTCTAATTATTGTACGATGAAAATTTTCCGTCTCCCTAGAAGTTGCAAATCATCAATCCGCTTAATTGTCATTAACATGATTGATGGACTAATGCTAACTATGAACATCATTGGCAGTAAGCTGATCTTAATATTGATTCATAAGCGTCCTCACTAAGTGAGAATCATTCATTATTCATCGATTATTTTGTCTTTAATTTTTTCGCGGACGTTTATGCATATTTATACCGGGATATTTCAATACAAAGACCATTAGTAGAGAAATCGAAGTAGAACCACTTTGCAAATCGTACGATTTACTATTTTATATTATTTTTTCAATGATAGGTACCATCGCCAGATTCTGCGATCCACTCAGCATACAGCGTGTTTAGTTCGCCAACGCAAAGTCCACATGCAGCGAGGCACTCGGCCCTCAGCGGAGGGAGTCCAGTACCATCATCGTCATTATCTCTTTCCCGACACAGTTTCAATAACTCTACGTCCTCCCTGTCCCTCTCATTGTCCCATTCTCTTTCGAGAAATAATTCCGACGCATCGAGCAGTTGCTACAGTTATGGCTCTCTCAGTCCACCAACACACTCACCCGTTCAGCAACCGAGACATCCACACGCGCATTCGCAACACCATCAACATCCAATGAATCAAGGCAGCTCGCTTCATTTGTCCGGGGCATCTGCTTCAACAGTCGGGGGACACTACTCCACAGCAGCACCAGAGCTTTCTCCCGAAGGTCATCCAGATGACGCTGAAGACTGCAGGATACCCTCAGTACCATCTGGTATCTCAACCAGGCAACAACTAATCAACAGTCCCTGTCCTATTTGCGGGGACAAGATTAGTGGTTTCCACTACGGGATCTTTTCATGCGAGTCATGCAAAGGATTCTTCAAACGCACCGTCCAGAATCGCAAGAATTATGTGTGCCTTAGAGGCGCAGGCTGTCCAGTGACCGTCGCTACCAGAAAGAAGTGTCCAGCCTGCCGCTTTGACAAGTGCCTGAACATGGGTATGAAACTAGAGGCAATAAGAGAAGATCGTACTAGAGGAGGGAGGAGTACCTACCAATGTACTTATGCATTGCCTACTAATCTCGTCGGAAACCCAGCGAACAGTGTGGCTAGTGAAAAGATGTCGACTGGGGGCAGTTGCAGCCCCGCTCCTCCTGGTAGCGAGCATCATTATTCCGCTAAATATCATTCGAATCATTCCCATAAGATACAAGTGGTGCCACAGCTTCTTCAAGATATTATGGACGTTGAGCACCTTTGGCATTACAATGACAATGACCGTATGGCGAGTGGTCAAGGGTGCGGCGGCACGGGAATCCCTACTAACAGAAGTAACCGCTCTGCGCCGGGGTCTTTGCTCGGTGGCAAATCCCCCGGGAGTGATGAAGTGACTATAGTAACTGGTAATAGTAATGATGGAACAATAGACGTGGAGTGCCCATCAAACAGTATTTGTGGAAATAGTAATACAAGCAATAAAACAGAAACGTCCCGGTCAAACTCGACGGCTCTGCCTGGTTCTACCGGGCAAGCACACCGTTCTTCGAGCATCGATACAGCTACCAATAGTTCATTTGAAATCAGTAATACCAATGGTAATCCGACCCAGCATCCCGATTTCCTCTCGAATCTGTGCAATATCGCTGACCATCGATTATACAAGATAGTCAAGTGGTGCAAAAGCCTGCCGCTCTTCAAGAATATCTCTATTGATGATCAGATCTGCTTACTGATTAATTCATGGTGCGAGCTCCTCCTATTCTCGTGCTGCTTTCGCAGTATGAGTACGCCCGGGGAGATTAGAGTGTCCCTTGGCAAATCGATCACCTTGGAACAAGCTAAACAGCTCGGTTTAGCAACCTGTATCGAGAGAATGCTTGCCTTTACTAACAATCTGCGTCGGCTCAGGGTGGACCAATACGAGTACGTCGCAATGAAAGTATGTAATTTTCTTCTGAAAGAAAACTCCCAAGTATCGTAGACGTGTGCTTTAATCCTATCCTTTCTGTTTTCTTTATTTTCGGATGAAGGTGATCGTGTTACTAACTTCTGATACGAGTGAACTCAAGGAACCGGAAAAGGTCAGGGCGTCCCAAGAGAAAGCCTTACAAGCACTACAACAGTATACCATTTCAAGATATCCGGAAATGCCAGCGAAATTCGGCGAGCTCTTGTTAAGGATACCAGATCTCCAGAGAACATGTCAAGCGGGCAAGGAATTGTTAAGTGCTAAACGTGCCGAAGGTGAGGGCAGCTCGTTCAACCTGTTGATGGAATTGTTACGGGGAGATCACTGATGCCTATTTTAAAGGAGAAATTCGTAAGTTTACTTGAATATTTTATTAATAATAAAAACAATTGGCATAGTTAACACTTTTGCTTCGGTGCACTTGCGGCGAAATATCAAAGCATCCCTTACGAAATGAGACAGTCCAACCCAACATGTTAAACACAAATGGTTATCACATCTATTGACTCATTAAATACTGCAGATTTAATTAATAGTTAATATTCTTCAAACAATAGAATGCTAGTAGAATGATTACAAATTTAGCGTTATCCTTTACAGTACTTTGCCCGAAGTTCAAAATAAATTCATCGTTGGTAGAATACGTTATAAAGGCCTTTTCTAAAAACGTTAACGATTAAATAGCAATCGATAAAAATAGTTGTTTTAACAGAAACTGCAATATTTTTGTTGCTCGTGACTTTTTAATTGCCGAAAAAGTGCTCGATACAAGAATTAATTCGTGTCTTTGTTTGCTTTACTTTAAATTAAACTTTCCCATCTGATGTGCTTCGTAGTTTATGAATATTCCCTTATAAAAGTTCTTTTGTGACGTTCATAGTTCGAATAAGCGATGCACTGAATTAGCAAAATTGATATTATCGAGTTATTCTGTTTAAATCGTATTGTCATTGCTGTTATATTTTACTTAAGCAGCAATCCGAATACCTGATTTGCCTGATCAACTTTATATTGAAGATAAATTGTTACTCTGATTACTGATATTGATTTATAGGCGAGTGTACAACTTGTCGCCAACGTGTTATTATATTAGACTCGTGACATAAATTATCTAATAGTTCTAGTTGCCTCATAAGTGGTCCTAACTTTAAATAAATTTCACTCTCGTGCTAGAAAATTTTGATCTACTTACGAATTTTTAATCTGAAATGCTTTGGACTGCCAAGATTTAAAATCTAAGATAGTTGGCTTTAGAATGCGCAATTCTGTAACCACAGATTTTTTACAAACGTCGACATTAATAACATTAGTAATAAAGTATATAAATGCGTATAGGAATTCTTTTTTGATTTTTCTATCACTTCTTTGCACTTATTACTGATGAAGTAACAAATTCTTTGTAAAAGAATTAAAGACTGTCATAATTGATCTGCAAAACACTCTACCCAGATTAAGTCAAGAACACTCTTAGCTTTTGGAGTTTATACGTGTGTGTAATGTCATTTAATGTTACTAGTGCTTTAATCTCAAGTATTATCAACATTAGACTATTAGAAATCGCTTTAACCATAAATCACTGAAATTATTACATTACCTGTTGATATAAAACACAACTTTTAAAACAACTTTGACTTATTTAAATAGAGCCGAAATTTCCTATACAAGCAATGCATGCGATATAACCAAAGTATTCTTTAAATTAGTGGGAATCTATAATGCTAATAAAGACGGAGAGAGATTCAGCTCACTGGATTTTTGTGTTTTGCAGATTCCGCGCTTATACGGTTGGTAAGCCTATGGAAATGGATGCAGTATGTAACTATAAGAGGAAAGAAACTTGGTAAAATAGCTGTGGCTAGACGCTTCATAACCCACTAATGTTTGAAAACCTGTAATGAAGATTATATCGTTAGAACTAAATTCTAAATGACATGTTACTCTGGTACGCGGGGGGAGAACGATGGCATAATTGTGCTCTCCTTGCTTGGTCAATCGCAAACTGCAACGTATTTTAATACTTTTACTATACACGCAAAGAGGAGGAGTATAAAATCCTGAATATTTTGGAGAATGCAATAGTTGGTTACAAATACGATGACACGAGAACTTTGAAAAGTTTTTGAGTGCGAGCGAGCGAGCGAGTGGTGGGGCGTGGTGGGTGAAGCACGAGATAAGATGAACGGGAAATTGATGATGGTGATAGACCGAGGGTGGGCTAAACGAGGATCGGCGAATTCTCTCGGTAGCCTTGTCGAAGGCCTTACACTCATGCATTCCCATTCCGAGCAATTTCGAGGTGGTGGTCCGCAGTATGCTAAAAATGTGAGATATGCATGTACTTGCAAATGAGACTGATAATGTAATTGGAAATACAGAGAGCATTTGCTTTTTGCTATGATAAGTGATGTACAAAGGAAGTCCCGTAAGGAGGAACTATATGAAAATATCAAATCTCATGGATTGTAAGTTTAACACTCGTTAAAGCGTAAATCGTCAAAGTCCATGAATTAGTTTTCTCTGCACTTCGCATAGTCTGTCCTAATAACTCTCCTGATAACAATACAATAAAACAACCAGTATTGCTTATTGTTCATTATCCCGGTAACGCCCCGGTTATAAAAGTGTACTTAAAGCATCAGGCCGATTGTCTACTTACATAAAAGCAGTTAATCATGTAATAGCCGTAAGTTAATATTATTCGTTAGCATATGATTCGTGGAATATATATAGATATATATATATAGATATATATATATTTTTTATCTATCACACAAAGTATGTTTTTTATTCTCTTTATATTGTGCTCATATCACCCGACGACAGAACGATTTAGTATTTCGTCGTGAACGCCGTGAAAACTATTGCAGGAGCCGAGGGGGAGCCATGTAAATAAATCATATCTAGAATCGAGTACCTAGGTAATCAGTATGATAAAGATGTTGTTAAAAGAATGAAAGTATTTAACTCGACTTTCGCCTTAATCGCAAAAGCCTATTTGCCTATAATTTATTATATATAATTTTGCAATCGATATGTAAGTTTTTGAGGTATTTCATTATGGATTATTTTTGTTTAAAATATTTGATATGTTATATGTATTTCCAAGCATTGGGAATTAGATATTGAGTTAATAAATTTACAAACAAATATTATATGATGCATACGCTAATATAAGTTTTACAAAAGCATTCGATCGTTTGTTTCTTTCTAGTAAATTATGCGACACCGTAGATGACAATTTGAGTCGATGCACGTCAAAAAATATTCGAGCTGATAAAAGTGAGAGCAGCCAGCCAGTCACGTTTTCTATGGAAACCCATTGCGGTCTAGTCTTGCCGGGAAGTGAACTTCGACCAATAACAGACCACAAGTTTTATCCCTTTTAACAGCCGAATCTTGCTAAAGTTCGTCAGTTCATATTTTCAATCTGTTTCTACCATCGTAATCCTATAACTTCACTGCAATAGGCACTTGGTGTAAACTTCATTCACGGCTAAAGTGTAATTTTCTCGAAACTTCAAAGTCATAACAAAAACTCACTGTGAATGTCGAAGAGTGGGGGAATCGCTGCGACGAACCGCATGTATCGAATGGGTTACTAATAATGGCATCGGCACAGAGCATTCACAAATTGCTTTTATTGCAGGATAATGCTTGCCGTGGATGAAGTTTAGTAAGTACAGTAGAATCTCTTTTATCCGAATTCACGTATTGCGAACATTCAATTATCTGAGCCTTCTAAAAAGAAACTTGCAAATCCAATGTTTTTGGAAAAAACATTCGTAAAAAGGAAAACTCTTCTCTCTAAACAGAAATATATTTTCTTGAACAAGAAAGTCTTTTCCTTTTTCAGAAACTTTATTCTAAAAATACTGGGTGTACTAATACTTTTTTTAGCCACTGTACATGCACACAGTTGAGTGTATGTCCAACAATTTTAGTATGCGTATACTTTTTTTTATTAAACATCTTGTTTATTGATACTTTAATGTATATTTTGTGGTGCAACCGGTACAACAGAGCTTTGGTATAATTTAGTTTTATTTCATAATTCTTGTCTAATCTCATTACTTGTATTTGCTATTCTTAACATTTATGTTTTTTTACATATGTGGAGATCAACATTAAAGAACTAACTGTTCTATTATTTAACGAAATTTCATCGATCAATTCGGATAATCGAGATTTTACAGTACTTACTTTATTGGAAGATAAAGACAATCTTGAAGATGTGAAAAATTGATGTACTTGCATAGTTGGGATAAGAGTGAAGAGTTCAATCCTGTCGGAGTTTAATTAATTCTCGACGGTAACAGCTTAGCAATTTTTAAACACTTGACAGCCCAATGAATCGACCTTTAACAAGAGTGCTTCAAGTTCAAGTATCCAAAATATGGGCGTCTAACTAATGGAATTATATTTGTTAGGAAAAAACGCATCCCTTTTTCGTAACACACTTTCACATTACTCTCACGAAAGGAGAACTTCTCATAAAAGTTATACTCTCTAAGATAGATCACATCTTTTGCATAATAATTAGATTATTATCGTTTGTTGATCAACGAAAAGGGAATCGAAGTTCAAAGCAATTGAATGTGAAACAAAAAGCAATCGGTACTTCCCAGTACTTTCTTTATTTATTATTATAAATTGTTATCTCTTATTGGCGAGTGAAAAGCAAATCCTAAATTCAAAGAAATTGAATGAGAATCAAGAAACAACTAATATGAATTCTCCCCACTCCATTTTTCAATACTATCTCATCGTCAATGTTAAATTGTTATACGATAATTGAACGCACATTTTTTATACTTCATGCAGAACTAAATCGTAATGGGAATTTCCAGTGTTTTTAAAATATGAGTGACTCATTTATGAATATGACTACATATTTTACTGACTGACGCATAAAGAAAACTTCATCCACGGTGAGAATATGACTGTTTTGCATATAGTAAAAAATTTGAAAGGCGTTGCAAAATGCAAAAGTTCATTTTTGAATCTGAAACAAAAAGCTCTTAACTCTGAATATTGACATAGATTGAGGAAACATGTGGATGCTGCTTATTGTGGGAGTGGGGGAAAAGTTACAAGAAGAGATCGTTAGGTGGCAGTGAAATCAGCGGAGATTTTGATCACATTCTTTTACCGTGGATAAAGTTTCGACTCCGTGTCACAATTCATCTCCCTGTTACTGACACAACTCAAAGAATTGAAACGCATGTATATAATCGTTATTGTTAATTGTTTATGGAATTTGTATACACCGAGCATGCGAGTGAAATGTTCTGAAATATTTGGACGCCATCTTAAAAGGCAAACACTACGTGCAAGATAGAAATGTGGCACTGCTGGAATTTCCAGATGCGAATGTTAGAGAATTGTTTTCTTTTAAGAATGTGCGAGAAATGCGAAGAAGAGAAATATGAAAGTGCAGCAGATATTCAGATTTGTACTTGTATTTTAAATTGATGCGAAGTTTCTTAGAACTCGAATTTGGCACTTGTGCCAGACTCGCTACGTGTTATCACGAACTTTTGCTAGTAATTGTTTAAAAGAAACTTTGGAGACTGATCGACACGATGCGACAAGATTGTACAAAAGCTTATCGGTGAGGGTAGTAAAACTATATCGATGTAATACAGTAATGAGAAATTGGAGAATTTACATTGTTTAAAAAGATTTTTAAACTACTTTTGAAAGAAATTTCGAAATGTTTCTCATCTGTACTTTACTGACACTTGCGATAAGTTTAAAAGAGTAATTTCTTCGTTGAGATTGAAGAAGAGACAAATTATATCACTATTTTCAATGCAAAAATTTTAAAAACTGAGCCGGTGTCTCATATAGCGGGGGATAATAATATTTACTTTTCCCAAGGTTGTTTCGAGTAGTTGGTATTCCACTAGAGTATCAAACGAAGAATATCATTTCTTTGGGTACTCAATGCGTAAGCTTCCCATCTCTAATCTTAAATCTTTAACCCAGTGTATAGAAAATCGTCTTCCCATTTTCTTACTTTTTCATGGTTGTAGCTGCGACACAAATGTATCTCTAAGTCGAAAGGGAGCCCGTATTATTTATCGGCGAACACGTTAAATATAAGATATGTGGACAGTAAATCGAATAAAATGAATCTTTAAAACTCATTTCCCACATTAAATCTTAGAATATTTCTGCGTATTTTAAAGGAGATGAAAACATTCGAGGTGCATCTTTTCAGGCACACAAACGTACAGTGAAATAATTTCTTAAGTGTTAGAAAATTCGTCATATGTTTTATTTCTAAGATACAAGCATTTCTTTGCAAAAAAATGATACACCTGCAAGATATTAAGCAATTTACCGTGACAAAAGATGTCCTATTGCATACGCAAATAATTTCACTGTGAGCAGACTTTAACAAAATTTAAATGCAATTAAATCGTCCCATAAAAAAACTTAATAAAGGAGAATTGATGTCTTTTGCGATACGTGAAGCATTATCAAATGACGAACACGTTGAACTCTACAGATTCTCTAGAAAAAGTGAAAAACACAGACAATAGTTAAAGTAATTAATAAAACATTCGACAATAAACCCCAAGTAACATCAACGGAGGAGATAAAAGATTCTGCAAGATGAAACAATACTTACTAATTAAGTGTCAATAGTGGTCGCAAAAAGTCCAACTAATTCTTAGCGAGGAGCGAATTAATGATGATGTAAATATAAAGAGAAGAAAACACTATTTTTTGTAACGAGTGTGTGGTATGCGCGGGAAGCATTTGAACGAAAGAGCTGTATAACGAATATGCCAGTAGAGCCAATTATACCGATTAGCTTAAAGAGAGAAAATATGCGAGTAGAAAAATCCGAACTAACTATATATTTACACGCTGAAAAAGTTTGATGATTCTGTAGATATTATTCGACGTACCGGAAGAAAGTCAATATTTCTCGAAATTGGTGTTACAGTTACAGTTTCAGGAAGTGACAGCTCTGCGCAAACTGAGATTAATATTCACGCACATTCTTCCAGCCTATCACTTGCGATAATTCATAAGTTTACATATTATATAGTCGGAGAATTCAAAATCATATTATAGTGCGCGAGAGACTTCGTCGATGTTGTTGTTTTTTTTTTCTACGACCGCGAGATTTTGTACATACTCTCTATGTAACGCGAAGTCAATTAATCGAATACACACGAAGAACTTAAGTGCGACAGACTGTAATGACAAATATATATGTATCGAGAGAGAGAGAAAGAGGGAGACAGAGGTGTATACAATAAGATAAGAAAAAGTTTTGTAAGTAATTCTGTAAGAATAACAAACAATCTACAATAGCGCGTACGAGGTTCCGAGCAGGGATGGCCAAGTATGAATAATATAAGATCATGATTACTAATAATCGTGGAGAAAAATTCGTGATTAATAATAATCGTGGAGAAAAATCCGCGATTAATTGTAATTTACAAATAATCACGAATTCGAATGATTCGAAGTCGAAAACATCGAATCTGAATGATTCGAATTCGAACGATTCAAAATTGAATACTTTGCATTCGAGGAATTCAAAATTGAATACTTCGAATTCGAACGATTCAAAATTGAATACTTTGAATTCGAGGAATTCAAAACTGAATACTTCGAATTCAAATGTTTCGAAGTTGAAAACTTCGAATTGAATACTTTACTCATTCGAACTTGAAATATTCACCTTTGAATCATTCGAATTCGTGATTATTTGTAATTTACAAATAATCACGAGTTTTCCTCCACGATTACAAATAATCACTCATTTCTCTCCGCGATTATAAATAATCACGGATTTTTCTCCACATTTACAAATAATCACGAATTTTTCTCCACCATTATTATTAATCATGACCTTATATTATTCATGCTTGGCCATCCCTGGTTCCGAGAGACACCAATGTAATATTGAACATGCGGCATCTTAGTTATAATGTTATATACTCACACACGGGAGAATACGGCAGACTGTAACGATTATTGTACACGGATATCTAGGTATAATACACACTAAGCCAGAAAGAGAAGTTTTGTAAGTATAACGTTAACAATAACACAAGACAGAGTAACACACAGGAGCAGAGTAGGCGTTATAAGAGCAGAAACCGCCGCCGTATCTTTAATACAGTTAGATACTCACATACAGCATTCTCTTAGGAAAATAATACAGAACTTAAAATGGAAGTTGGCCGTCTGGTGACTTGAAAGTGTTTATTCGCTCGCTGGCAACATCCGATATCATTTACTGAAGTCTGCATTAGCATACCAAGTTGTGTAAAGCATGATCCGAGTAGTGAAGTAAACCTGTAATTATAGCGAAGGTACAACTTCCGACAAAATAGTTGTCAAAATGTGCAAAGTAGCCGTTGAACAGAGAGTGCAATTTGGTAGGATGTACAGCAGCCGACAAAATAGCCTCATAGCCAAACCTGTCAGTAACAGATTTGTGCAAGATCTGTTAGAGATATCTGTCGTCAAAAAGGCATCAGATTTGATACAGAATCTGTCAAATTCGATTTTGGTATCAGATTGGCAGCAAAAATATAGCATATTCTGCTAAAGGATATTGGTGTCAGAAACAGAGCAGGCCTGCGACAGAATCTGGCGGCAGAAACGCAGCAGAAACGCAGCAGACTCTGCTCCGCACAGCAATCTGCTGTGTTTCTGCCGCCAATTTGTTGCCCGATTCTAATGTCAGACTCTGGTTCAAAAACACAGCCCTAATGCAGACACAGATGGCTACAGATTTGGCGTCAAATTCTGCTCCCTCTGCTACCAATCTGACGCCAATCTGCTGCCAAATGGTTACGAGGGTAGTTGTCACAATCTAGAAAATGTTGGCTGAATAAAAAGTGAAAGTTTTGTACTATGCGCACCTGTTATACATGACTTTGTAAAAGCCCCCTTGTAGGGGAGGAGGCTTTCTCTCGCAACCCCCTACAAAAGTCTTGCATATCGTGTCTACATGCTACAAAACTTAATTTTTTCTCTGCTGGCTGTTTTGCAGATTGTGACAGCTATTTTGTCGGATGCTGTACATTCGGTATGCATGACTTTTAAAATGCCTCCTTTTAGGGAAGGCGATTCCTTTCGTAGCCCTCTACAAAAATAGTCCATTCCACGTGTACAGCATCCGACGAAATAGTTGTCATAATCTACAAAACAGCCGCCAAACGAAAAATGAAGTTTGATAGCATTTACACACGGTATGCAAGGCTTTTTTAGGAGGTTGCGACAGAAGGCCCCCTCCCCTGAAAGGGGGCTTTTAAGAAGTCTTGCGAACCGGATGTACATAATACGATATTTCACTTTCTGTTTGACGATCGCTTTGTAGATTGTGACAACTATTTTGTTGGATGCTGTATATGCTTGAAAACCTCATTTTCTCTCTGGCAGCCGTTTTGCAGATTGTGACAACTATTTTGTCGGATGCTGTACTGTAAGAGCAATCTTTTGAAAGCGCCAGCATTGCTACTCATGAAAAAGACAGGTACTCATGGATAACTACAGAAATATTCCATTCTTAGGATAGAGAAACGACAATTCATCAGTTTATCGTAACCGCTCTTTATGCATAATTGAGTGCATATATAAATCAACACAGATACACAGACACACACGAATTGTCATCATAAAATAAAATGATTTTGCAAAGGTTTGTCTTCTTCTTTCTGTCTGTTGAGTCTTATTCATCTTTAACTATAATTATAATTATATTTTATAGAGGATTAATCTTCTTCAATCTTATCTGTAAAATGTATGTGACTCTCCATTCTTTTATGCTGGACTTTCTAAGTTATTGAATTTCCCTGTTAAAGCTCTTCTTTTCTGCCATTCAAAGCTCTGTGAACAACATTCAACCTTTCTACTTGATAAATCTTTACCTTTGTTAGGAATAGTTTTTGCATACTTCAAAGACTACCCAGTCCTTTCATAAACTCTTCAGTTATTTCTCTAACTTCTATGATCTTATTTCTCAACCTGACTTGCTTTTTGTTAAATATTTAAGAACTCTCCGTTTAATATTAGACCTTTATATATTCTTTAGACATATTTATCTCTTTTTCAATCGATTATACCCCCTTTTTTTCTCGCGAAGTTGTCTTTTATGATAATCTCTTTTCTGGACTTGAATGTCTTCTTTTTTTCCAACAGTTTCCCCTTCCAGTTTCAGTTTCATTTATTCTTTACTTCGCTCGTTCTTAATTTGTAGTCTTGTCTGCTCGAAATCCAACTCCGACCAACCAACTCGAAAGCCAATGTCTTTCAGCAATTAATGCTTTTTTTCAAATCTTCTTTAACACGGTCGGTGCCATGTCACCCATATTTGGGTGACACTCGAACATCTATTTGCAGACATATTTATTTCGACAAAATTAACGTTAATAAATATTTGTAAGAAGGTGTGGCGCAAGAGTTAAAAATTTGCAACTTCGGTGTCGAAAGTGTTAAATCTCTTTTTTCACTTATTCTTTAGCTTCGTCATTTACAGTGGATAAAAAACAATATTCGCAGATCGAAAGTTTTTCGAGTAAATTTTCATAAAGAAGAAAATTAGCCACTGCGAATCTGTTGTTCTTAAGAGAAAGTAAATTTTCCTAAAGATAATATTAACAGTCAGTTAATCTTTTTCCAAACAAATATTAGCCAGAAAACTTTTATGCGATATTTAGATTTACATGTGATATTACAAAGTGGTACTGTAATAGATAAAAAGAAAGTATTGGCACGCCCAGAGTTTTTACAAGAAAATGCATTCTTGAAAAAGAACAGTATTTTTTATAAGGAAATTCATTTTTTTCCGTAAAAAGGACACTTATTCTTGTTCAAAAAAATCGAAAAATCTTGTTCAAAAATTTCGAAAGATGGTCGGCCAGGAAGCGCCTGTCATGTCATTAATATGAATGCGCATCTTCCTTGTACAATACATAACCTCAATTATTTGCAATATTTCCCACTCTCGATGCAGTTCCTGCAAGATTTAAAAATAGCAACGATGGTACGAGATACTCAGCCAATCATGGCGCGAAAAGAATAATAAAGAAAGATCCAAGCATAAAAACAAAAGTGAAGATCGCTCGAGAGTCATTTTAAGCATTTTAAGTGCCATTTGTGTATTTGGTAATTACTTCAGTTTATTTGTTCAATTGACTACTTCTCAGCATATGTAAATGCAACCGATGTTTACATTTCAGGAAAGCGTGAATCTAATCAAAGCAGAATGGTGCACACACAATGGAGTTGGATTTCAAAAACATCGAGATTAAAGTGAGAATGCGTGTGATTGTGTGAATAACACTGTTAACATTCCAGATGATAGAGAAGAAGTTTTGACTTTTGAAAAGAGTGGAAAATGCGAATGATGTGAAAAGCATTTAACAAAATCCTGGTATTTCTTTCGAATGAAATGTCCTTTTGGATTCTGCTAATGTAAGTGATACTTATCGCTTAGAAATGGGGAAGAAATTGAAGTGCCAATGCGAAATCTGCAATAAAGTATTCGGATATAAGAGCAACTTGTTTATACACATGAGGACTCACAGTGGAGAACGGCCTTACAAGTGCAACCAATGTGACAAATCTTTTACGCACAGTGGCAACTTGTCCATACACATGCGAACGCATTCCGGCGAACGTCCGTACGGCTGCAACGTTTGTGGGAAAATGTTCAGTCACAGTGGGAATTTGTCGACCCACCAGAGAACTCATTCCGGTATAAAGCCTTATAAATGCAACGTATGCTCAAAAGAATTCAGACACAGTGGCAATTTATCCATACACGAGAGAATACATTCCGGCGTTAAACCGTTTCGTTGTAAAATCTGTGGCAAGGACTTCTATCACAGTGGCAATTTAACGACACACATGAAAAGACATATCGGAATGCATGAAAGTGAAGATAAAGATACGCAAAACGAAGCATTGAATAATGCGGTTGAGCTAAATAGTTCAATTTCATTGCACGCGTCGAATAATTTCACTTTGACTTCCACGAATGGTCTAATGTAAACACTGTGTGTTTATAGAATCCCAGTAAAGAAGAATAGAAGTAACCAAGCTTATAATTATGAAAGTGTGCTATCTTTAAGAAAATAGATCTAAACTTAACGATACGGTGTAAATAAACAGAGAGTCTGAGCATTATTTTACTGATGGTTATTTATGTGGTAATAAGTTGTTACATTTATATGGTTCTAATAGTGTAAGGCTTCGTACTCTGTGTGTAAATCCAAATTAGGTTCTTGTAAAGTTTGTAATTTGCGATCTGATATTTTTATTCCTTAATTGCATGTACTAGAGGATGCTGCAGAGTATTTTGTAAAGTAATCATAATTAAAGCAACGAAATGTATCGTATTTTCATGACTTTTCTAGTGTTAGCGCATTGTCTTATTCTAACACTCCTATTTTGATACATTTAAATAAAAATATTGCAGTTTCAAACAAATAAGTTTTATTTAATTATATTTATAAATGGCTAACTGTTCTCCACGGCTTTACCCAAATCTTTATTTTAAAAATCTTACGATGTATGTTTAACTCAACTACTGATCCTTTTGAAATCATTATATTACTATCATAACACTCTAAATGAGTAATAAATATAGCTATATTTTATAATTTATTATATTATATTATAACATTGGTAGCTTTAACGACGAAACAACAAGAAAGATCTATTTTCTTTCAAATCTAAAAACGGTAACGATGGAATAGCATCGATAAAAGTAATTGTTTTAACAGAACCAGAAAAATGTCGGTTGCTCGTAACTTTTTGGATGCCCAAAAAGCAATCCGATTGCCTAATTGACTGATTTGCACGATAAACTTTACATTGAAGATAAACTGTTACACCGATTACTGATCTTGATTTATTGGCAAGTGTGCAACCTGCCGGCAATGTGTTATTATTTAGTATCAGACTCGTACACACGTGGATATAAATTATCTAATACTTTTACTTGCCATTAACAAATGATCCCAACCTTAAATAAATTTGTAGAAAATCTGTACTATTCTGGGATAATAACTAATACAAAAGAATTGAAATGGCAGCAAAATCGATCGTCATTTTTGTGTTTAACGTAAAACATACTAAGAAATAAACGTTATCCTTAATATAAGTAGAGAATAACATTGATAACATTAACAACGAAACAACAAGAAAGTTCTATTTTCTTTTAAACCAGCAGTTTGAATTAAAAATCAACAATTGACAGTTGTCACAGTCGATAAAACAGATTATAAAACGTGATGATAATACAACCCTTATAACAATAGCAGGCCACGCCATCTCGAGCAACGAGTTACAAAATCAAAATTTATCTATTTATCATAGAACATAGAATATCATAGATATAGCAGAAGAATTAGGTCGCAGATACGTGAAGTTATCTCTCGAAACCGGAACGCAACAAAAGTTTTCGACGCCCTACCGGCTCCACCAATCAACATCTCCAAAGTGTAGATGCGAATTTGCAACCATTTCTCAACAATACAAACTCCCAAACTAGAATTGCAGATACTAGATAACCTACAGATTGTTAAACTACTGAATAATACAAAAGTGAATTATGTTGTACAATATAGGGAAAAACATTGCAAAATACTAGGAGCAGTGCGAAATCCTTCGAAGGCAAATGTATTATCGAAAAGTACTGAAAAGTACCCAAAAAAAAAGCATTAACTTACCTTTCAGATGAAATTTCCCGGCCTATGCTAATTTATAAATAGGACTCCGGGATTCATAAGCTTATATGAAAAGCATAATCTGCGATTACGTAACTAAACGCGAGATTTCCGAGAACCAATAAAAATGCTTTATGGATGAGATCAGCTATAAATATTTCAGCTTTCTTGCGAGACGAGTTTTTATGAGAGAGAGATAGTGTGCTTGAAAATCTATTTGTCGATATTGTAATATTTCTTTATTTATCTACTATTCTTTTCATAATGACATAGCATACAATCAGATAATCATACATTCATAATAGCTTAAGATTGCTCTTGATAATATATGTTATATTTTACAAATTAGCTATATACTTATACCGCAATGTTCTGAAATATGCAAGTTTCATGCAGGGCCGTTCCTAACTTGCTGGCCGCCCAAGTGCAAAGGCAATATCACCGCCCTTATTGAGCATTACTTACTTAAGAGTACAGATACTTTTAGACAGCAATAATGAAACAGAAAGGTTTGTTAATTTTTGAACAATTTTCACAATCTAACTGATGGTTAAAAATAAGTCTGTATTGAGAGGATGAACATGTCTTTAGAAAGTCGAAATAGAAAACTAATAATTCTAAAACAAAATAAAAATTCATTTGTGTGGATGATTGATTGTTGGACGAATGTCGTATTGTTTAGTAGATTGCAACTGTAAGCAATCGCGAACTTAGCCAAATAATGATTGTGTGTGCCTGTTATTTCGTGTAGATAAAAATATATTACAATTTAGCGAAAATCGGAAGACATGCCCGCCGAAAAAAGTGATTGATTTCAGGTGTAATTTCCGGTAACAAAAGGTCTGAGGCCGCCCAAGTGCGCTGGCACCTTTTGCACCTAAGTCAGGAACGGCCCTGGTTTCATGTAAAATAGAAAAAGCATGCTGACCACTGAGATACCAGCTGCACATACACACATGGAGGGCACACACCCACACGCATAGCATAAAGTCAGGTGAAGAATTGGTGAGGACGGTCTGAGAAGTTTACATAGATATGAAGTCTATACGATATATAATATATATATATATCACAAGGAAATTGGGATTAGCTTTGCCGGTGCAATGAAAAGGTCTGTAAACAAACTCGTCGGTCGAAATTTATACATGCCTTTGTGCGTGTGCCTTAATCCTTCCACTGGCACCAATGCAAATAATGCCATTGAATATCGTAAAATTTGTGTACAAGGACTTTTGTAAATGCAAAACCTAACAGTTATACAAACACGCCGGATAAAAACTCCATTGAGAAAAGTAGACTCGAATATGTAATTACCCGATTGAGAAATGGCAGTACTACCTACAGTTTTCATGTAGTTGCTTTTACCGGTCAATGCAAGGATTGAAGAGAATCTTTTGAGCATATATTATAGGTTTGCCAGAGAAACTAATGGATAAGATAGATGTGCGAGCCTTATGATTCCTGCAAGATATTAGCGTTGCCTTCGTGAAGGGTGCAACTGTAATAAACTGGCTGTTTTCTTTTTTTATATATATATGACAATATTACTGCTTCCAATCCTTTTTGTAAGAAACTTTATTCTTATTGCTATAATTTCGACAGTATGAGTAACATATAATATAAAATAAGGAAATGCATGGACTGCATCATGCAGAAGGAATCCTCGTGTCTGTAATATTATGATTTTTCAGTACTACTCTCTCGATGTACAGTCTTAATAAATTGATATAATGTGCTGCTACACATTTCATGTCCGTTTTCATCGCTACTACTGTACTGATTCGTTATACTCAAACTTTTATGCTTACGTTATATGAATAATACACTTTTAACGCGTTTAAATGTTGATATAAACAATATTGTTCTGCGTTTGTTTGTTTGTATTGTATTGTATTGTTTTTTTTATTGACATGTATGAATGATTTGACACGACGCATTAGGTTTGTTTGACTTGCATGCCCATGTTTATTTATCAGAAGCATCATTTTCTACCTATTACTTAATAAAAATGTTGTCAATAAGTTTACAAGCAATTAACTTTCAACTTTACGGTTATGAATGTATTTACTCACGCAAGAAGTACAAAGTGCGCGTTTCTCTTAGTAAGTTGCGACGGGATTGATGCAAAAGTGTTTTGCCATATCTCAAGGAATAGATGTTTCGCCGGCTTTCTATTAGTCGTGCGCTTTGATGCCAACATTGTAATATTTCCCACCTTTGTTGTACTACGCATTACAGACTTGTGAAACAACCAAAAGATGCATGTATTAAATGTTTCATCAAATGCTGACTTTTAAAGTCTATGCCCCTGTGAACTTCTCTCTCTCTCTCCCTCTTTCTTTCTTTCTTTCTTTCTTTCTTTCTTTCTTTCTCTGTCGTAGACGTGTATAAAGTATTAGAAGAAGCATTGTAGATTTTTCGAGTTGGTGAATCGAACATGTACAACATCATCTTATCGTGTAATTTTAAGCAATTTTCATTTCGAACGAGGCTTCCCAAAAAGTCGTATGGCACAAGAGCGTTGCGTGACACATACTGTTGCATCAATCTTTGTGTTTCCAGCTAGCGGAACATTTCATGCTCCAATCGTACAAGTAACAATGTGATGTATCCTTAAAGATAAATTATGTATGACCACTTTGGTACATCCTCTGAAACCTTAAACGACATTACGTCTACTTAGTCCATGCAACAAATGCTTTGCTCGGTATAAACAGTTTTTAATAAATTAATACTCGTTCAAAGTTTCAAAATGGGTACCAGACACATTTGTTCGTACTAATTATTACGTTCAATCATGTATATTATATATTCATTTTTTCCTGATAAGAAAAATACAAGCGTTACAATGAAGGTTGTACAACTCAATGCTATAGGTGATTTTGTATTTGTGTACATTATTGGTTTCCTTTTTTTTTTCCTTTCTTTATGTGTACATTAAATGTTGTGTCTACATGTATGGTGTGATACACGTAAAATACGCGACCATGTACTACGCCTTTCACGGAGACACCACAAGTGAGCCATGGTAGTATAATACTTGAAACTATATGCGATGTGTAAGGACAGCTGGAACCTCACACTTTGTATCGATGATCTATTATAAATTACGTTCTGTGGCGTCACTATAAAACCAGGATCGTTTCCATATTCCTACCTTAATATGTAGTTTTCGAACCTGACTCTTTATAAGAAATAGTCTGGTGTCCGTCTGGTCACATGGGGTTCTCCACGTCTCGGTGCTGGGTCAAATTGAAGGCTAGAACGAAATATACAGTACATTATAGCTACAACATCATCGTCTCTCCTTTACTAATATTATCTCCTGTTCTCTATCTGTTTGTATATTCGCGATAAAATTGAAAATGACTGAGTCGATTTCAATGGCATTTATTCTCCTGTACAGAGTTATTATCCAGGCTAACTATAGACTGCAGAATATTGCAATATATACTATTTTTTGAAGTGTTTCAAGAGTAACTTCAAAAGTTCAATAAGAATACAAGATCGAGCTTGACATTGCTGCAAGATATTTGCAACTTGTTATTCTTTAAAGTAAGATATTGTTAGTGTAAGATAACTGGTATGTTGGAAAATATTTGTGTATAATTAAAATGACTAGATACTTTATAATCATCGCTCCAGAGTATAAAAGAAAATGGCAGTGTTTGTCTGTGTAAACATGCTAATCTCAAGAATCATTGATCGAATTTTGATGTATAAAACATTAATCCTTCCTCACAGAAAGCACAACGATCGCCTGTTGGCGATAAACGCGAAGACGACTGAATCGATTTTACTGTTGTTTTCCCTACTTATACAGTTAAAAAATATTCCAATATATATCTCTTATACTGGACAATCTCAAAAGTAACTTGAAAATTTTAAAAAGAACGAAAATCGCGCTAGTCGTCGTTGGGAAATATTTGCGAAAACCTGCTATTCTTTAAGTTAAATTATCGCTAACATGCACATGAAATATCACCCGGATGAAGCCGGGAAGGAAGTTATGCTATATACATCAAAGTATATCGACGGTGATGATTCAAAGTGAATCATCGTGCATAAACATACGTATACGTGTGTACTTTGTAGCCATCTTGAATGACAAATAACTTTATAAATAAAAACAAATCTTCCGAATTTACTCCGAATCTACGATTGTATCTCAACATTAGTCAGCCAATATGAGTGTTTTTATCAATTGATGAAGTAATACTTACAATGAATATTTTAAAGCATCGTCTAATTCCATTATTGCAGCTTGATTTCCACAACGATAGCAGTAATTAGGTGCTGAGAATATAGTTACAACATTTCGATCGTGACACCTGTAACAATGTATTCACGTGGAGTATTTCGAGCTTGGTGTTAACGGAATCGCTGTTAAAAATATTGTTTTAATGTTAGGATAGATTTATTAGATGATCTAAATGACTAATACCAGTTGAATCCCTCCATAACTAGTTGATGTGCTCGTGACACTAATGTGAGACCATTAGAATGGTTAAAAGTTTCCGAAATGTCTTGGCCGAATGTGTAGCCTGCACCACGAGGAGAAATACCCCATCCTCCTCTATCATCCGGATCTGACCATAATAGATCACACATGGGTCCCTAAAAACACAAACCGTTATATATTTAGATCGCGAATGCAAGTACACGATTATTCGCTCGCGTGCAAAACATTCGTCATACAATGGATTGTCGACGTTTACTTAAAGTAATTTATTAATAATGTTTCTCATTGAGAAATAGACGAACGAAGGGATCTCTTTTCAATTGATTCTTGTCTCCATTAATGTCTTCGATGGCATTAAGGCGTAGAAAGAATATTCACCTCATGTGGAACTTCTTGAAGACGATCCAGAGCACGTATATGATCTAATGTATCGATCGAAGGTGATAAGCCGCCGTGCAAGCAAAATATTTGACCGTCCACTAATGCGGTCAAGGGTAAATAGTCGAATAAATCTGTGAAGAACTTCCATACATTGGCGTTTCCATATTTACGTAAACACTCATCGTAAAACCCATATACTTGTGTAATTTGCCTTGACTCATGATTGCCACGTAAAATAGTTATTCTCTCTCTATATCTGACCTAATTGTGCAAGAAAACATGTGATACATAGAATCTGTATGTTCCAAATAAGAATCGGCTCTCCAAGGGGAAAAAATCAATATTACCTTGAGCGCAACTAGCAAGGTAACCGTCTCGACGGAGTAATAACCACGATCTACATAGTCCCCCATGAACAAGTAATTTGTATCGGGAGATTTGCCTCCTATTCTGAACAGTTCCATCAAGTCGTGGAACTGCCCGTGTACATCTCCGCAGACTGTCACGGGACATTTGACTTCTTGAACGTTTGACTCGCCAGAAAGAATTTCTTTTGCCTGTAAATTCATAAATCTTTTATCTTCGCTATGCCCTCTCCGTTAATTACTTATGGCTCTTCCGTCTTTCTTTTATGTCATCCGAAATATTACCAGAAATGTTACCAGATTCTCGATACTTCAATTTATCAGGTTCTACATTTCTACGAGGTACATTCTCAGTGGAATAAAAAGTTAAATAGTCAAATCCCATTGCTTTCAATTGATTCGGCCCACTACTGTGGAATAACTTGGGATGAGTGCATTAATGCATTTGAGTGGACCAAATGAACTCTTCCACTTCCCAACCGGAGCATGTATTGATAATGCAAACCATGATAGTGAAAAAAAGAAAGGTGGGAATTCATTTTGGAGCAATTACTCCCATTACACATTTCCCACCCAATTTACAGATGATAGTCAAGAAATAGAAAAGTATTGAACTCGAATCAATACTTACAACTTCTATATGAGACATTCTTTCTTACATTATGAAAATATAAGGAGATGGAGAAAAAGAGTACTGAAAGATTTTCTTATAATCAACTATTCTTATTAAATTATAGCGAATATCTGTTGCATGTGTTTGCAAAGTAGGGAAGAGTTTAAGAAAATCTAGAGCAGAAGGGTGAAGTAAGCCTGGCTTGGAAGTTACAAGTGTGCAAGAGCACCTGCTAGAGAAGATGAGGATGAAAAAAAGAGCATATACTTGTTGCCAGAGATAATCGCCATTAATGTGCGAAATGGAAGGAAAAAGGCAGTATCGGAGAAATTGGCTAAAGTTGTTCCGATAGTGAGAAGCGGAATGGTTAAGCAACTAATGGAATGCGCGAGAGGGTCGGCCAGTTTAGTTCTTTTGCTCTGTCGCGCGTTAGAGCGATCAAATTCGCAGGGAAGATGTGGTCTGCAGAGATTTTGCACCAGTTCCCGATAAGCGGTGGCTTTCTCGGGCGACGAGAAAGAGAGCGAGAGAGAGAGAGAAAGAAAGAGAAACGGGCCGGGAAAGTGGCGGTCGCCAGGTAAAAAGCAGGCTACGTGCAATTTCCCTCGTGGAATAATTTCGGGTGGTATCCGGTACCTTGTCGCACAGAGTTTTCACTTGGCTTTCTGTCAGTTGGCTGCAGTCATTTAACTGTTCTATCCAGTGATCCAGTTCTTTCAGCGAAGCTTTCTCCTCCATTGTGGACCTACACGAATTTCAGCCGCCGCTCGCACTTTCAACACATGAAACAAAACGCAGAGGAATCGCGTCCGTAAACTAAATCATCCGATCTTACAACGAAAGCCTTTCAATACAAATATGCGGATCAAGCACACACTCACAAAATGGCCGATCACGAGTGCCTCGGTGACGTCACGCTCGATTCATGTGTGCACCCGGTGCGCCCGCAGCCATTTCGGTTTGTTTCGTAGTTAAGACTGTAAGCGTGTCCCATCGATTCTATATGACGCGTAACAAAGATGGCTGACTTTCTCCGAACTTTGCTGTATTTTACAAGCAACCCTGCCATAAATAACAAACATGGCCGCCCTGGCGAAACTTCCTCACGAGTTCACACTCTTAGTTCCCTCGCATGAATTCGGCTTGTAGTACAGTGGAGAAAAAAAGGATTCTTTCATGCCCAGATTTTCTGAAATTAAAATTCTCTTAAAAGAAAAAACATTCTGTTTTGAGAACATTTATTTTCTCTTAAAAGAAAAACTTTCTTATTTAAGAAAATAGATTTTTTCTTAAAAATGATACTTATTCGTATCTTCCATATCAAAATTTGTTCCAAAAAGCGGGCTGTGCGAATATCCTTCTTTATCCACTGTATATATGTATGTATATATTTGAAATTAAACATTTAGGTACAATAAATCATGAACAAACAGGAGTATAATGTGAAAAACGTGAAAAGAAAGACGAATTTACAGAACCTAATTTTTATAACGCATAACAAAGATGGCTGATTCTCTTGGAACTTTGCTGTGTTCGCTATATTTTAGAAGCGAGCCCAATAAATAACAAATATGGCTGTCAGGGTAAAAACTTGAAGACGAGTGTACGCTCTTAGTAGTCTCGCTTGATTTCAGCTTCTATTGTATGTACTATATATGTATATAAACACGTATATAATATAATACATAAGAATATTAAGTCCAATAAAACCACATGCAAAAGGGTGTGATGTGAGAAGGATCTAAGGTGAACTTGCAAAATCATATATCGGCTAGAAATAATATAACGTTACGACAAATTTTACAAGTTCTGTCGAAATATTAATTATATCGATATCAAGAAACATTCCCGAAATTGTAGGAGTAATTGAAAATAATATTTTGTTACTGAAAAAAACTATAAAGGAGTTTAACAAGTTCTTAAAAGCTTTGAATCTCTTTTTAATTAGTATTTACTGTTTTGAGGAAGGTTTTTGGAGTAAATGAGTTATTTTAGATAATTAAGACGATACTTTGTATGTAGTTAATACTGTATTTCAAATTAGAGGACATATAACAGTGCTTTAACATTCATTTAAAGGACATATACACGATCTTGCAAGTTCTTGTTAGTTCTTTCTCTTGCAACTTCTGACAACCCTTACATTAATTACATAAAAATGTTTGGTAGTGATGTTTACAGAGTTTCAATTGACTTAGATACAGATATGTGTCATTCTTCGCTAGAAATCGCTTACATAACATATATGAAATAGATCCCACATTGAGTTTTGTAATTGTTTGAAAAATTTCACAACAACCGTTTGTTATTAGAAGAAGATAATACCGGGATTTCTGGCAGTCCACTAGATACAATTATAAAATACGAACCCTTATACCAATGGTAGTAAAGAACCAAATATAGTTGGAATAAGTCGATATGATAAATTATACGCAAGTTACAAATATCGTATTAAATCAATCTCAGGGTATCTTAACACGATATGTAGTGTAAAAACTGTATACCCTTAGTTAAATTATTTTTCTTAATATAACTATAGTGTGCATTGAACTGAAATACAAATATGTAGTAATTTCGCTATAGCATTGCTAATACTGCTATGTTAAAGCTGGTATTACAACATACATCATGCAACATGGATATTGCATCATATACTTAAATGTTTCTTTGGGAAGGCTGGTGGACGTTTATTACTCTCAGTACTAATAAGTGGGTGGTCTCCAAATGTCTCCATTCGAAGTGTTTACTTAAAACATTCGTAAAAATCATACAAAATCGTTAATTAATGCCAAAGCTTTCGATATAAAGTATGCTGCCTAGTCAACCGCCTCTGAAGTTTTCATAGAATGTCGTACGGCTTATCTACACAAAGTCGCGTCTAATTGCACTAGCCAAGGAAGTAATAACTTAATTTTTCGTCTGTAAGTCGGATCCTTTGAGACGGGATTGTGCTCGAGGTATACGGTTTGTAGTTTCTTATTCTCTGTCAAGTTATTCAATGTGTTCCAGTCTTCCACCTCATTATTATTCATCTGCAAAATAAAAGCAAGTGTAAGTAGAAGATCTTAGAAGTTACACTTGCAAAGAGTCTTGACAAGCAAAGGAAATGTAATAGTAATCGCAAAAGTATATCTGATGTACCATAATTGTACTACTGTGCTTTTCCACTATAATCTTTGTTTTAAAACAATAGGCTATAAGATATTTCAATTCTTTTTACTTATTAGGATGTTGCAAAAGCAATCTGACTTTAAATTAAATTATTGTTAATATGTACATCTGATATACCCCAATACATTACTCCAATTTTTGTATTATTGTCCTATAGTGAATGCTTTGTATATCATAAGTTTTACCCAGAATTCTTCCAAATTTTCCAGATGGCTAATATTCTCAATTTTTGTGATCTTGTTATTGGCTAAATCAAGAATAGTCAATCCAGAACAGCTTTCCAATCCTTCGATGTATGTTATTCCATTTTCAGAAAGATACAACTGTTCCAGTTTGTTTAGTGCATCGAGATTTTCGATCTTTGTTAAACGATTGCTTTGCAAGCTTAACAATTGCAAGTTCACCAAAGATTCGAGGTTCTGAATCTTAGTAATTTTATTTTTACCAAGAAATAAGCTTGTCAATTTCACCAGCTCGTCTAAATTAACAATCTCCCTGATTTTATTGTCCCCTAATTCTAGGGTAGTTAAATTCTTTAAATGCGACAGATTCTCAATCTGCGTGATTTTATTAGAGGACAAAAATAACTTCTGCAAATTCAACAAGTTATCCAGGCCCTCTATTTTTTTAATGCGATTGAAAGACACATCCAATATCCTGAAAGTAAAAGTGTAATATAACTGTGTGCAATGAAACTATTAAGAATCATTGCATATTTTAGTGGAGCCAATTTATAAATGATTGTAAACATACTCTAAATTTACAAGGGCACTCAAATTCTCCATTTGTGTGATTTGATTGTCTCTTAGCTCGAGTTCGACCAATGATGTTAGAGTATCAAGATTTTCAATCTTCTTAATTAGATTCCACGTGAAACACAGTCTTTTTACATTAGCCAGTGGCTCCAAATTTTCCAGTTTCGTTAGTCGCGAATGATTGAAGTCTAATTCCTACAAACAAATACAAGTAATGCATTACTAAAGAGTTACAAATAATATAACCGACTATTAGATATGAAAACAAACTTCGCTATTGGCATCGATAATCAGTATTTTCTCCGCATCTTCGGTCTCTGGAATTTCGTTTTCCTCCTCGACCTCTGCTGACGCGTCACTTTTATCATCATCTAAAAGAATGACGAAACTGGCAATAATTATACGCTTTCAAAGGCAAATTTCTCAAGCAATTGCAAAAAAGATCCCGTTACTTTCTTTACCATTGTGTGCCATTTTTGTACAACTACGGTGTCAAAAAATAATCGACTAATCCGACTGACGATATCAATTTTCCTGTTAGCTTTCTATCGAGAGATACAATGCATTCGATGCTATTCTGAGGGAAGGAATTACAGACTCCAGTCTAGTTTGCGGTAGATAGTTTGTATTTCGTTCGCAAATATTCTATGACAGTTTGACCAATTTAGGTTAACTGCAGCGAAGGCAACTTTAACTATCTTCCGAAAGTGCGAAATCGATGCAACTCCCTCGAAGTATACTCGTCGGTCTGTGATCGGTCGGTGTTGTCTTTCCCAAAGTCAGACAGCGCTTACTTCTGTATAGTTAGTGCTAAATCGTTATATATAAAACATATGTCAAGGTGTGTCCTCAGTCGAAGAACAAACAACGAAGAACGTTTTGTTGCTAAATTGTATTATCCGCATTGCTGTTTTGTCTAGTTTGTCATCGATATATGAACAATACTCAGCATAAACTTCTGTCGGTTACAACAAATATATTAAAGGAACTTTGTAATAAGATAACATTTGCGGTAAATTAGAATTTGGCAGTGTTTTTTCAAAAGGCGAAGCATCAAACTATTGCAAATTTCTGGTTATTACTTCAGTGAGAACGCAGCTTTACGTTTGTTACGTTTTCGCTGAGATAACCGCGCAGTGTATAAAATCAGATCAGAATGTAAATCAGCAATACTTTTGAAAATTTATTCCTAGGAATACTCGGGAAAAATATCTTGATAAATAATAAAAAAGAGAGTAGATGCGATAATTTAGACTAATAATGATCACTAAATTCGATCAAAAAGAATCCAGAAATATATAAATTAAAGAGCTACGATGTGGAAAAAAGAAAACTTATTGGCGGCGGCAGAGAATCAACTTTATTTGACTCTAAATTCTTGGAATGCGCCGCTCTCTCATTTTGTTAATGTACTATTTCTCTTCTGTAATTGTATTAAATGTTTTTGCAATAACATTGGTCTATTAACTCTTTGAGGCACAGGATTTCAGAGAATAAATAGACTCATGTTGCACAGACATTTGTTTGCATTTTAAATTAAACCAAAGACTAATTATAAAGCTATGCGCATGCAGTTATTAAAATATTTCAAGGTGGGACGTTTTTAATCCCACCATGCCCGAAAGAGTTAACAAATAAGTTAAAAACCACCGCCAATTTTGAGCATTTGCATTCAGCGCACTCTGACACTCGCCCGTTACAACAGCGCCGCAAATATCCGCAGTAGATGAAATCCCTATTTTAAAATTGTTATTCCCTACAAAGCGGATATGATGCAATAACGCATGCGCGGTGATGTTGAATAAAGCAAGCGTGTGCAAATCCGGCATGCTGATGTAGGAGTCCTTTTCCGTTCAACGCTTCGTTGAGTGCAGGTCGAATCGAAAGATTCGCCCCTTTTTCTAATTACAAGTTCTTCGTGAACGCAACACGATGACCGAAACACTACAGCTGAGAGGAACGCTGCGCGGACACAATGGATGGGTCACGCAAATTGCGACAAACCCGAAATACCCGGATATGATTTTATCCTCCTCACGTGGTGAGTGCTTCGCTTCTAATCTCCTTCAGTTATCCTTTCCATCGCTTCTCTAACGGTTTATTGCAATTGGGCAAACAAAAGTTGTTGAATACTTCCATCCAATTTTCCTAATAATTCTATGTAAATTTTACTTCTTACATTGTTTAATTTGTGTTTGCTTTCCGTGCTGTTAGACATCAATGTACAGGGCGATTCAGTTGGCTTTGATTCGCCACGTTTTATCCGATATGTAAAGAAAAATAATATTATATATGATATATAAAATGTAGAGAGGAGTGGGAAAAGATTTCTTTATAATGAAAATTACTAGATAGTTTGTAATTATCATGTATGGAGCAACTTGTATTTGAACCGGTAACATAATGGCGACTGAATCACCCTATACATTTTACACGTGGGAGACAATTTATTGGTAGAAAAGAAATTGTTATAATTTTGTTTGTAACTAATTTGTATTTTGTTATTTAACTCCCAATATGAATAATATTTCTATATCTTTTTTCGAAATTCATGGTTTTTGTGTCGAAAATATACAATTTGTTGCTTTATTAATAATATATTCACTATAATTTACTATAATTCATTAAATATTACAAACTTATTAACATACATGTACAAAGTTGTATTAATTATTTTGGTACTACCTTCGTTAATTTATTATAGTTAAAACATTTGTTTAAGCTTTGGTTTACTCGATCTTATGAGAAATGTATGCTCTGTTGCAGACAAGACTTTAATTGTTTGGAAATTGACACGTGACGAGGCTAACTATGGTATTCCACAGAAGCGTTTGTACGGCCACTCTCACTTCATCAGTGATGTAGTGCTCTCGTCCGACGGAAATTACGCCTTGTCCGGATCGTGGGACAAAACTTTGCGCCTGTGGGATTTGGCCGCTGGTCGTACCACTCGAAGATTCGAAGATCATACCAAGGTGACTTAAAACTTGCCATATGTTAGTTTAACACGTCCAACGGAAGGAACGAAAGGTTTCTCGAAACCTGCTAAATACTACACGAGAGAGAGCGCCTACTCAAAATTTGTACGAACAGGGACATACTGAAGCTTTTTTTTTATATATTTTTTTTTATATATATGTATTGAAGAGATGGACTTAAATTGGCGCAGTTGTAAGTATTGGCCCGATTTTGGCCTCTACGTTTACGCTGGACTTCGCGAAAGCGGCAACATACCAACTGACTCTGACTTCTGTTAATAGGACGTTTTGAGTGTCGCCTTCTCTGTAGATAATCGTCAGATAGTCTCCGGCTCCCGGGACAAAACTATTAAGTTGTGGAATACCTTGGCTGAGTGCAAGTATACCATTCAAGAAGAAGGACATTCGGATTGGGTGAGCTGCGTCCGCTTCTCCCCGAATCATTCCAATCCAATCATTGTCTCTGCTGGCTGGGACAAAGTAGTTAAGGTAAATCATATATCAACTAAAATTATCTGATATTAAATAAGACTTTCTTAAGGTAGTTGTCGTGTTACATCTTACATTTTAACTTGAGTTTCGTAGAAAAATAAGAGCTAAAAGCGTTAAAAAAATATATAAAAAAATCTGAATATTTTGTAAAAGGCTAGATTAAGTTCAAGCTTTATAAGTGATTAGTTAATAGTAGTTGATAAAAGTTATTATAGCGTGACGGCTACCTTAAATGAAAATGTTAAACATGATGCAAAATTATAATTGACATGATATTTCTGTGAGTGTCAGCGGATATGGGACTGATTGCTGCAGAAATAAACAAAGTATTACTTTTCTTGTTGTATAAATATTAACTAAAGTCAATCTACAGGTATGGAATCTCGCCAACTGCAAGCTGAAGATTAACCACAATGGCCACACTGGATACCTCAACACAGTCACCGTTTCGCCCGACGGTTCCCTCTGTGCTTCTGGTGGCAAGGTATTGTAATAATATTATAAAAATGAATATAAACTTGTAATTGAAATGAAATGATCTAATATCCTTATTATGTACTTTTAGGACTGCAAGGCTATGCTTTGGGACTTGAATGATGGAAAGCACCTCCACACATTGGACCACAACGATATTATCACCGCACTCTGCTTCAGTCCAAACCGTTACTGGCTGTGCGCAGCGTTCGGGCCATGGATCAAGATTTGGGATCTTGAGAGCAAAGAAATGGTAGAGGAACTGAAACCAGAAGTTGTCTCCGCAACGAGCAAAGCCGAACCACCACATTGCTTGTCCCTCGCATGGTCGACTGATGGACAAACACTGTTCGCTGGATATTCTGACAACACAATTCGTGTATGGCAAGTGTCTGTCTCCAGTCGCTAAGTCCATTGTACAAAAGGATGAAATAAAAGACCAGTAAATCCGAATACAGCTCAGTATTTATTGTACCTTAGTCACTTATTTCTTACACTACTGTACATACGATATAATATAATTTTACAATAAAGATTGAAACAACTATTTCTTCCCTTCAGTGGTTTCGCTCTCCTTAAGCTTCTGATTAAATTTTTCGAATTCCTTTTTAGCGATATCATCCACTTCGTCTTCTACTTGCATTACTCCTAGAACTTCCGGTATATAGAATTGCATCATATTTTGTACACCGTTTCTTAAAGTCACTACGGAACTCGGACAACTTGTGCAAGAACCCTGCATTTTCAATTTGACGATTCCTTCTTCGAATCCCTGTGTAACATTAATTGGTGATTGCATTTCATTCGTTTATTTCTACCGAGAGATTAAAATATGTTAGCTAAAAGATCATAATTACAGTTTCTACTTACTACAAACTGAATGTCACCACCGTCTTCTTGCACTGTTGGTCGAATTCTTGTGTCCAGCAGTTCCTTTATCATCTGTACAATCTCATCATCATCCTCGTTATGTTCTGTAAAATATACAGTAGTTTATAATGCTTGATAGAATACATTACAAAGTATATAGAAAAGAAAATATATACGTGAATCTGGTGCAGGCTGTTCTTCATTCATTACAGGTAAACCACTTGCGAAGAAGTCCATAATCACAGCAAAAACTTCAGGCTTCAGAGTCGACCAATCGACATCCTCGTCAGCCTTAGTTATTGTAACAAAATCAGGCCCGAAAAAGACACCCTTTACACCTTCGATTCGAAACAGCAACTTGGCGAGAGGAGAACATTGTGCTTGCCCGATATTAGCGAAATCTTTTGTGTTGCCTGGTTCCAACACTTGTACACCTGGCAGAAATTTCAAACTATTCGGATTTGGTGTGTCTTGCGTTTGAATAAACATATTCCGCTTCTGTACATAGTTGATGCTTTTTATTAGTGGATTGTTGAAACTCCTCTGCCATCCACAAGTTGAGTACGATTTCGCTGTATAACAGCTTTCATTTCTGAAAGTGCAAATTATGCATTAACAAACAAATATTGAGGTTAGAATATTGAATAATTTTCCGCTAGCAAAATAGATGTTTGTTACTTTAAAGCTTACCGTGGACATTGATAAGCATTTAAAGCTCTTACGGAGAGGCAGCAACACATGCGCGAGGTTCTCGTTAGTATTTTTTCCATGGTTTGTTGCTGTCTTTTAACTTAGAATACAAAATTCATAATGACCTATCATAGGTGTTGTTCGTCGCAAAAGTCACCGGTCTAAAACTGTCATCATATAGTTCATTCGGAAAGGTTATATACTTTCGATTACATCAGCCAACAAATTATCTCTGTTTAAAATCTAAAATCCATCTGTATGAAAGTTTGTTTATTTGTTATTGCCCGATTATTTCGTTGCCTAATAAGTAATTCATAAAACACCGTTCGTATTTATGTCCATAAAGTTGCGCGTGGGTGTTTGTTTATTTTTCTAAATGACAACGCAGTTCAAGTACAATTGTATTAAAACTTTTATACACGTATTTGCTGAAAATATATTTACTTGGGGTTGCAAATGTGCACGTTCAAAAGTTATATGTCTTTTGGTTTATTTTTGTATTTAAAATAATATATAAGTTAAAACCTCCATATATGTTTTTCTGCTCCTAATAACTATAAATACAGAACAATATTTACGTGTTTAATTATACATATTCGACTGTTTTTCTTATGCCATCCTTTAATTATAGCATCGATTTAACTCGCATTAGCATCAACATCGAATTAACAATAAATTGTCACTTAATAATAAAAAAAACTTGGCGTGTGCTCACTTCATTGCGAGTTAAAAAGATAATGGGAAACTGACTTACCAAACACTGACTTTACTAAAATTTAATTTCTTTAAAAGTTCTTTTAGCAATATTACCAGAGCAAGTGCCTCAAATGAAGCGTGCATACGCCAAGTTTTTTTTTATTATTAAGTGACAATTTATTGTTATTTCAGTGTTCGATGCTAATGCGAGTTAAATCGATGTTTCTTTAAATGAAGACTTGGCTTTCTCGTATCATATTTATTATCTTTCTTGTTATATTTCGATATTGTCGGGAACTCAAACTACTTGGCGCATTTTTTACATTTTAATGTTTTTGTACGGATAGTATTCTACTTTAACTGTTAATAGTAGATCATTTATTTAACTTTTACCCTTTTTACCGCCGTATTAGATTTAATTTTGTAGTCCAACTTGCAATCGTTCCACTGCAAAATGCTGCAAACTTCATATGATTTCATCTACGACGCCTGCGCGTTGTTGCGCAGCAGCCGCGGCGGTCACGGCTGACAATCGAAACCATTTAAAAATACTGTGTACTCGAATACAAAGTCACATGGCAGAATCACCTGTGTTGTTTATACATTAAGAAATGCAGTAGACGTTTAAACAAGTGGAAGTGCCGTCTAATTTGCAAGAAACAATTGTACAAAATGACTGCCGAGCCGAAGTTGACCAACACCGCTGCGAATTTCGGAAAACCGCCCGAAAAGCAAAACCCCGTAGGTTTAAATTTAATATTAACCTAATATTCGAGCAAAGTAGTTATTAAATCTTTTCTACTTAGAGAATCCTTAGTTTAATCACAAGTTACAACTTTAGCAGTTAACACAGCAATGATTTCTTTACAATTTTTATTGATTCAATAAAGTCGATTTCAAACAACAATCGGAGTATGAGTTCTCTAAAGTTTGCAATAAGCAAAGTAGGTTTTTCAAACAGAACTTGATTAAATAGAATGTTAAGAAACATGCTGGTCAGTAAGGAAAGTCACGTGTCATGAACTTTGTTCTTCTTGTTTATTTAAATAAACAGCTTTAGTGTAACTTTGGGAAAAAACTGTGTTGTGTTTATGAAGTTAAGTAAATACTAAAGTTTTTAATGAAGTAAATTCGGTTTTATATAGAAATTTAGTAATGTCATATGTTAAATTTCATATACAATATTAATTTTGGCTTGTTTAAACTTCCACTTAAAAATTCAGAAATTCAGATTATCCAATATCTTTATTATGTATATTATTTGTTTATTCTTTTTCTTCCTTTTATAACTAGTTAACACTCAGTTGTAGCATCCAAAAAGTATTTTTGCTTGTTATTATTAACATTTATGTTCGTTTTTTAAATATATAACTGTTTTATTACTCAAAAGTCTCCTTATTGGAAAAAACACCTTCTCTAATTAACTCGGATAATCAAAGCTTTGCTTATTACAAATTGATTCAACATACATTTTCATCTGTTTCAGTTGCTCCAAACTTTAGGAACTCCGCACATTGATTCCTTTAACTATATGTTGAATAATGGTCTGTTGGAAGGAGTGAAAAATGATGTCCCAGTATACGTAGATCTTCCAAACGAAGACAAAGTTAAACTATGGATAGAAGATGTCGTCATCCATCCGCCAAGCGTTCCTACGGGTACCATTGGTGTAAAGAACTACAAAATTTTCCCTTCCGAATGCCGGCAAAGAGGTGCTACGTACAGAGGAAAGTTAACAGTTACAATGGGATGGTCGATAAATGGAAACCAGCAAGAAAGTATCGAAAGGGACTTGGGAGAAATACCCATTATGGTTAAAGTAATGACCTTTTAAATTTTCTATTTAACACATTGACTGCCATGTCACCCGAATTCGGGTGACACTCGAACATCTATTTACAGACATGTTTATTTTCACGAGAATAACTATAATAAACATTTTTAACAAGCTGTAGTGAAAGAGTAAAAAATTTGCAATTTGGGCACTCAACGTGTTAATTTATACTGAATTATTATGTAAAGGGTGTTTAATTTGCCTTTGAATACGCATTGTTACACACCAATGTTTATCTACTATTTACATATATTCTATTATATACGGAATATATATTTCTATAAATATAAACAGCAGCATTTGTCTGTCTCTGACTTTTTTTACCATAGAATTATGATTTAGTTAAATTACAGGCTATAAAATATTGCTATATTTATAACTTGTACAAAGTGTGCCAATCTACACATCATTAGAAGATTTAGTTACAACCCATTCTTTAAATTAAATTATTATTAATGCATATACAAAATGTGTACAGAACATTCTTGCATATAATACATACTGTAAAAAGGAAACATTTTTGTATATTAAAATTAATAGATTATTTATAATTATCTTATGAATAGTAACTTGTGTTCAATAGTAATGATTCAAAGGCAAGTGATTCACTGTGTATGTTTCTCATATTTTAATTGTCCTCGTTATAGTCTAACAGGTGTCACTTGGATAAAATGAAGCCTGCAGAGTTAGTTGTTCATGGTGAGCACGAACAGGAATGGGGTGGATATTTCATCATAAAAGGATTGGAAAGGCTTATTAGAATGTTACTGATGACCAGAAGAAATTACCCAATTGCAATTAGAAGGCCAGGGTGGAAAGGCAGAGGTGTACAATTTAGTGACATAGGTCTTCTATTGAGGAGTGTTAAAGACGACAACACAGCAATAGTATGAATTCACTATGAAATTAAAGGAGGACCTCTTTTATCTGAAATCTCTACTATTTCAATCTTTAATTATTGGAATATGTATTTCTTTAAATGTTTAACAGTTAATTTATCTAGACAAATATGTTCTTTAAGTGTTTGGATAATTAAGGTTTTACTGTACTGATTTTAGTACACTATCATTCAAAACCCATTTTTAAATAACAGATTTTCTCTTACAGAATAATACGTTACATTATGTACAAAATGGATCTGCAAAATTAATGTTCACACATAGAAAAGTTTTGTATTACGTGCCAGTGATTTTGATGTTGAAGTGCCTGTTAGATGTATCGGATATCTACATTTACAAAGCTTTAATAGCTGGCTACGGGGACGATCATTATTACAAGGGTTGCATATTGAACATGTTGCGGACAGTACACGAGGAAGATTTGCACTCTCACGAGCAATGCAAAGCTTACATGGGCAGAATGTTTCGAATTAAGTTGTACGAATTGCCCGAACACGTTTCCGACATAGACGTATGTAATTTTATAATCAAGTAAGTATTTTGATATCGCATTCACACAGTCATTGTATTTCCTGCTATTGTAATCGCGGCTCTGTAAAAACTTCAGGCATTGTATCGCAATTCATCTGGACGATCCCCAAGACAAGTTCAATTTGCTTGTGTTTATGACGAAAAAGTTGTTTAGTCTGGTGAATAACAAATGTGCCATTGAGGGTGCTGACGCAGTGATGATGCAAGAATGTCTGCTCGGTGGTCATCTGTACTTACAGGTGTTGAAAGAGAAATTACAGACATGGCTCGGAGGTGTGAAATTGGGAATTCTAAAGCGCGCTAAAAGCGTAGGTGTCAGATATGCGTTAAATGTTCGTAAGTAGATTTAGTCAAGACGACATTTAACAATAGCTGCATTTCTTTAGTCTTATAATCATCTTTAAAATCTCGTGCAGAGGAAATGTTGAATGTAATAAAACATGGAAGCTCAGTGGAGTCGCAAATGGAGAACTTTATATCTACTGGCAATGTAAAGTCGTCCTCTGGTTTGGGATTGATGCAGAGCTCCGGATTATCAATCGTAGTCGAGAACATAAACAGGATGCGATACATGAGCCATTTTCGTGCAATTCATAGAGGATCGTTCTTCCAAGAAATGAGAACAACTGAAGCCAGACAATTGTTACCGGATGCATGGGGTACTGTCACATAATGAATATTAATGCTGCATGGGATCTTATAGAAAACTATCAAAACACACTGAATTTTTCTCTACTTGAGCAAGTTCGAGCAATGCCACAATAATTGATATTACTATGCCGATCGGGGTTTAGTAATATTCAGATCAATTTGTACAAATTTCTAAACTATCCAATGTATAATTGAGTGTAACAGCTTTTTCTAAATTAATGTGTGTTTGAGGATAGATTTATAATTTTTAAAGAACTATATAAATATTTATTCCTGTACTTGAAAGCATCATTGATGCAATGTACACTTTCTTCATTTTTCAAATTCTCAATACTTTTTCTTTCAAATCACCGTATTTTTTGATTTCTTCAACATTATTACTTTTACTATTATCGTGCGCAGGATTTATTTGTCCAGTACATACACCCGATGGTGCACCATGCGGCTTGTTAAATCATTTAACAATGAATTGCATCGTGACACAGCATCCTGACGAAAAGTTGCGAGCTAATATACCGTCTGTACTCCTCGATCTCGGTATGATACCTCTGTCTATTGCCGACAATTGGAAAGAATCATACACAGTTATGCTAGATGGAAAATTACTTGGTGTAATCGAGGATAACATAATTGAAAAAGTGGCCAATAAATTGAGGTTGCTCAAAATCAAAGAAAAAGTAATATCGTTACATTGGCGAGAGTAGTTTAGTTTCTTCAATATATATTCATGCATCATTGCAGGTGCCAACAACAATGGAAATAGTATTAGTACCAAAGAAAAAGGTACCTTCCCAGTACCCAGGACTATACTTGTTTACAAGCGCTGCACGTATGATGCGTCCAGTCATGAATTTGGCTGCCAAGAAAGTAGAATACATAGGAACGTTTGAACAAGTTTATCTAAACATTTGTATCACACCGGAAGAAGCTTACGATGGAGTATGTTCACAAACTCCTAGCATTTCTCTGTCTAATGGAGGATATTTAATTAACTTTCCATATTTTAGTTAACAACGCATCAAGAGCTATCAAAAACGACATTCCTAAGCAACTTGGCGAATCTTATTCCAATGCCGGACTGTAACCAAAGTCCAAGAAATATGTATCAGTGTCAGGTAAAGTTTGTATATCGAATTCTACAGTTTTGACTGCAGAGTCGTTTTCATTCTTTGTAAAAGTTCGTTACTGAGCCGATGTTAATTCAAACACGTCTTTTCAGATGGGTAAGCAAACTATGGGAACACCATGTCATACGTGGCAGTTGCAATCGGAAACAAAATTGTACAGGTTGCAGACACCGGCAACACCACTTTTTAGGCCTGTGCATCACGATAAAATCAATCTTGATGATTTCGCTATGGGAACTAATGCAATTGTCGCAGTCATTTCGTACACGGTAATGGCAGACGATCATATTATTGTTACAAAAAATTGATCCGCTTGGATTTTCTGTTTTTTCTAATTTTAATGATATATCTTTAGGGATATGATATGGAGGACGCAATGATTATTAACAAAGCAGCGCACGACAGAGGTTTCGCACATGGAATGATTTACAAGTCTGAATTTGTTGATTTAAAAGATCAGAGGAGTTATTTTGCGCGTAATCCAGATAAACCGGAACTCTCTGAGAAATTAGATGCCGATGGATTACCTATGCCTGGCACAATCATAAAGGAGGGCGATGTATATTACAGGTAAATTGTCAGAAAATCAAAAGATATGTTAATTTCTCTCGTTTGTACATACAATCAGGGATGGGCAAGTATGAATAATATAAGGTCATGATTACTAATAATCGTGGAGAAAAATTCGTGATTATTTGTAATTGTGGAGAAAAATCCGTGATTATTTGTAATTTACAAGTAATCACGAATTCCAATGATTCGAAGTCGAAAACATCGAATCTGAATGATTCGAATTCGAACGATTCAAAATTGAATACTTTGAATTCGAGGAATTCAAAACTGAATACTTCGAATTCAAATGTTTCGAAGTTGAAAACTTCGAATTGAATACTTTACTCATTCGAACTTAAAATATTCACCTTTGAATCATTCGAATTCGTGATTATTTGTAATTTACAAATAATCACGAGTTTTCCTCCACGATTACAAATAATCACGAATTTTTCTCCTCGATTATTATTAATCATGACCTTATATTATTCATGCTTGCCCATCCCTGCATACAATACGAATATTTTTATAGTTACTACGACGCTGACCGAACGAATTACGTGACTGGTAAATATCACGGAAAGGAGGACGTTTATGTCGACACTGTAAAACTCTGTGGTACGTTGCACGCCAATATTCCAAGAAGAGCTTGTATTACATTTCGAGTGCCGGTATGTATGCAACATCTCGTTTCTTTCGTTTGTCTCGCATGTTATGTACCTTGCAAAGTGTTTGTACAATACGCAAATCTCGGAACTTACAGCGTAATCCAAGTGTAGGTGATAAGTTTGCCTCGAGAGCAGGACAGAAAGGTATCTGTTCTCAAAAGTGGCCGGCGGAAGATTTACCATTCACAGAGACAGGTTTAATACCAGATATTGTTTTCAATCCTCATGGTTTCCCCAGTCGAATGACAATAGGTAACTCACAATCCCACAAAATATCTCTGTTTCCTATAATAATCTATATTAGACTTGAATTAACTTTGGTCTGTTTATTGTTAAGCTATGATGATCGAAGTAATGGCTGGAAAGTCGGCGGCTGTACATGGATTAGTACACGACGCCACGTCATTTAGATTTAACGAGGAGGAAACTGCAGTGGAATATTTTGGCAAGTTATTGGAACGCGGCGGCTACAACTATTATGGAACGGAGAGGATGTATTCGGGAATTGACGGGCGTGAAATGTCGGCTGATATTTTCTTCGGTGTGGTGCACTATCAACGACTCAGGCATATGGTTTTAGATAAGTGGCAGGTTCGTATAATCGAAGTGTGAAATATTTGATCAATTCTATGGAATTTGCACTAAACTTTTTCCACGATGAGAGGATAACTTGCGATCGAATTGGGGTTCCACTGGTTTGCGTCGATTCTATTGCCACCTATTGGCCCGATTTGTTGTAACGCTTCTCCCACTTCTCAATGTTTACTCGGTTACTGTGAATATTTATAGTTAAGACTTTTACTTTACGAGATTCAATGGGACTTCAAATCTTTCTACAATTTCGAGACTTTCAAGTTGGGCACGATGCACAGGGTGAGTCACTTGCCTTTGAATCACCACTGTCGAACATACACTGTTCTATGTAAAATCATTAGAAATAACCTAGACATTTAAATTGCACTTAAATGTTGCTCAATATTTGTCTGCATTTTATGCATTTATACTTTTACACGTTTGAGTTATGTTAACTCGCGCATGAAATGTTACCCTGAAGAAGCCAGTTATATATAATATTCCATTGTAAATATAATATAACAAAATATTGTCTCCTTACGTTGCTAGCCATTCGAAGGAAGTCGATGTTAAAACTTGGTGAAATATTTGCTCCAACAGACTACATAATTTAATAGAGTCTATTGTTAAACAGAGAATATATAGTATAATTAAATAGATGTCTAGTAAAAGTGGGCTAGGAGAGTTCTGATTCAAAGGCAAGGGGATCACCCTGTACAAAACAATTATGTCGTTACCGTGGGTGAAGTTTAAGTGAGGTTTTTTTGTCATTCACCGATGGTGGATGAACACCTATATTTAAGAACTTCATTTAATGTTTCTACAACGCTATTCTTTTAGGTTCGAAGTACAGGTCCAATTGATGTGTTAACACGACAGCCTATAAAAGGACGTCGAAGAGGTGGCGGTGTTCGTTTTGGAGAAATGGAACGTGATTCGCTTATATCTCACGGTTGTTCATATCTCCTTCAGGACAGATTATTCCACTGCTCGGATAAAATCACAGTAAATATATGCCCTTTTTTCTCCTGCGACTATCTCGATTTCTGATTACGCTAATTAACACGGTTTATCGAAAACTTTCAGGCCCTGGTTTGCCAGAAGTGTGGGACGTTATTGGGCCCGATAACAGAGTTAACATTAGATACAGCTGGATTCGGCGAGAAGAGATCGCGATGCAAACTCTGTGGAGAGGATGAGTTTATAAAAGAAGTGGATATACCATATATTTTCCGATATCTAGTAACACAATTGACATCGTGTAACATCAATGTTAAGTTATCATTTGTGGAAAAATAAAGTGATTTCTTACGCATACTTTTATATCGTCTATATTGCTAATTATACTTTATTCTCTTAAAATTCCGTAACACGTTTTACCTACAAATACATTATGACATTCTAGAAGCATATACGCGCTGACTATAATATCAGCTTCATATTGCCCGATGCATAACATTGAATTCTACATTCTCTTATGTACAAAGGCGGATTTTGAAAATAACCTTTAGCAGTACAGGTATAATCAGATTTTTCTCTCAGCACTTTATACTGGCCCTTTATAGAGCCAACGGAATGTTTTGTATTATAGATGGTCTGAATATCATTGCACATTGGTACGAATAGATCCCAAATCTCATTGCGATAGGTAAAATTTAGAATCGGTACAATTAAAATAGTTCAACAAATTTACCCTAACAATACTGCGGAAATTTAAGCTTTTGCGGACACTTGCGCGCCTGATGAACCTGGCGCTCCTGTTTGCTCTTTTTCCAATTGCTTGCCAAGGTATTCCCTAAACAAAAGCATTTGTTTTAGTTAAATATCATGAAATATTCATTCCAGGTCAAGTATGTATTAAGTATAAATGGAAAATATGTTTACCAATTGTGGACCATAAGTTTCTGAACTGCTAGCAGTGCTTCGTATCTTACGTTCGGATCTTCGTGACTTAGCAACTGCATAACTCTTTGCTTGCCTCCGAGTTGTTCGATTATACTAGAAAGAAGTAATATACATTAGTTTTTGTTGCATTTACTCGTGTTTGCTGCGTGTATATTTAACGTACTGCTTTCCTCGGGGATAATGTCTGACATATTCTCCGATGTCGAAGCTGGCAACGCTAAGGACAACGGGGTCCTTGCTGGTCTCGAGCAGATGAACCAGAATTCGCAACAGTTCGTAGTTCTTCTCGTTAAGGCGACTAGCATTCTCTCGCCAGAACTTCCCTGATTTGTGAACCGGCGACCATTCGAGTCGGCCAGATTTCACTTCCGTTGAATACTCGTCGAATGAACTTAAATCTTGAACGGAAACTTGCAACTTGTCGTAGAGAAATTCGATGTCGCCGTTAATATCTTCGTCGTCGAATTTACGTTGTCCGAGAATCGACAGCTGCTTCAGTACTTTGCATTGTACCATTGCGATGCAATGTTCCTTCGCCACTTGGCCGTCTTCCACTTTTTCGATCAAGTTCTAATGGTAAACGATTGATAAAAGTCAACATAACAAATAGTCAGTACAAGTTTCTTTCTGAAATGTAGAATACGTACTCGGAATACCGCGAGAATTATACGCGTCACTTTTTCCTTTACGGAGTCGCTCAGGATATCAGCCAAAATTGGAATCACGTTGAATCTATAAGAAAAGGGAAATACAGGAAAATCGAAAGAATAAAAGTACTAAGAAATAGTAAAAATATGAATTACGTACTTGTTCATCTTTTCAGCGAGCAATGGGTTGAAAGTGAGTACCCACAAACAAAAGATCAATTGGTACTGCACTTGGAAGTTTACTCTTCCGGACAGAACACTTAAAAGTGTAGAAATTCCGTCGACAGATACGAAAGCGAATCGGTAATCGTCTATCCGCAGCATCATTTGCAAGCATCGGGCCACTGATTGAATGTATTCGTTATTCTATCAAGGGCACAAGGTTTTGCACAAGTCTAATTAATATCTGTCTTTGGTAACAACTCTTTTATGAGGAATCGAGATCATTGAAATTATCTGTGTGCACATCAATCTATAATAAACTATCGTGTATCTCAATTTTCACCTATAACTTATGACTATCAGAACTATTATAATATAAGATAACAAATATTTGTACTATGTGCTGCTTTCATCTAAAATACAAATCATTTCAAACTGTTCATTTTTCTTCTCGTTGCATAGAATGTTGTGTCGCGTATTTGTCGAAAATGGGAAAAAAGCTTATATAGCATTAATAAATGAGATTGAAAAATACTTATCCGTACTAATGAACATGCAGATTATGTTATTACTACATAATCGCGCACATGCATGAAATATGACTTCCTTGTTACTTCCTTAAAGTGTAAGGAACGTGTGAAGCCGAAAAACCGCTTGGGGAATCTCTGATGTTAATAGATATAATTAGTTGTTACTGAACCAACCGGGTTGAGCAATTCGTGCAGTTCCGTGGCCTCCTTGGCCTCGTCGCTAATTGTATCCCGTGCAACACCCTCATGCAAGCTTGCGTCCTGAAGGGCCTCGAACTAAAATCCCCACTTATTTTTTCACCTACTTTTATCACTGATTAGGAGGATTAGTACGATTTTAGAGCTGTGTTCCTTTACCTCCTTAAAAGCAATTCGGACGTACTCACTCATAAAAAATGCCACATAACTACGATATTTCTGTGTTAGTAGCACTGGCGTGAAAGTAGAATTTTCCTATGACTCTGCGCTATTAGTTGTACGTGTCAAACACAAATAGTATTTTAGTTCGAAGCTTAAACATGGATTATAATAATAATATTTTCCTTATTTTATAGTTACGTGGTAGTATAACTTTATAGATTTGAAAACCTCTCTTGCTACGCAAATGTTTATCATTCAACTAAATTTAATAAATTTTGCTGCATTCTGATGTCTATTAATTAGAGCTACGACCCAATTATTAAATTTCATTGAATGAAAAACAGAAGATTAAAGATTTTCAAATAGATTAGACTTTGCTACCACGGAACTGGTTTTATGATACTATTTTCAAAAATGCTAGTTTACAGTAACGAAATATGGCACGATTCCTACGACACTTGATTTTATATTGTTAACGAGTAATTTAATATACTATTCTTACAGTATCAACGGGACAAGTAGCACATTATGTGAATCAAGCGTAGTTTGTAGTTGTAGTTAGTTACCACGTAACGGTTATAGACTAATACACGTTGGCTCTGTTTGGCATCCTAAACAATACATTTCATTATAAATAATACAGAAATTGGCGTCTAAATATAAAAGATAATGTTAGTCACAAGTTAATGTCAATGTAATGTACTGTTACATGTTCTTTTTAAATTTGTCAATAACCAGCACCATATTGTTTGATGTGCACACATATAAATAATATTATTTCACATGCGAATGAAAGCTAAGCGTAAAAAGGTGTTATAAACATATAACGTTGCAGTAGGCAACAATAAAGTTAGTGTTATACATTAAAGCTGTAGGAACAATCCTTGTCGAGTTATCGCAGTTTTTATACGCAACTTTCGAGGATTTGTACGAAATATAAATTGTTTACATATATTAAAATAAAGCAGCAGATTCTTTTAGAAAGGTTGTAACTGTTACAGTATTTAAATTCATCTTTTTGAAAGATTAAAAAAACTTGTAACTACATGTATTAAATAATCAGAATACAATTACCATATTGTGTATCAAAGTTCGATGTTTCTACTTTCAAATTCTACATTGAACATACTGATATTCGTAGTGTGATCTAATTTTAAATTTCAATATAGAAGTTTAGGAATGAAGTTGCATATTTTGTTCACATTCACCAATAATTACAAGGTCTTCATAATTCATTCAAATCCTCAACAATACTTGCATGAATTGTGATAACTTAACATAGAGTAGTTCTTACACAAAACTTTAATCAGATATGGTGTACCTTTAATGTACTAACTAATATGCATGTTAATAATTAACTCTCGAACAGCGGTGCGGTCTACGATTGCCGGGTCATTTTGACCCACGGTAAAAGTTTCTCCTTTGAAAGAAAAACTTGTTGAAAGCTTTAATCTGAAAATCGTTTGTATTATTTCTTTGATGTACTATCGTAAATATTATTATGATCATGGCAAACATCATATTATTCATATCGTTCATCTGTTTTGGACCTGCGAATGTTGTTTTGGATCGAAATAATCCGGCAATCGTCTGCGAGAGTTTATAAAATGTAAAATGTAAATAAAATAAATTGGTTGGCAAAAACTTACACTAAGCTTCAGTTGGTCTTTCAGCCATGTCAGATAGAACTGAAGGTCTGTCTTCTCCATTAAATCATGACTCCAGCAAGCAAGCTTTGCAATAATTCGGGAAGTCATGTTCATGATGAAACCATCTTGTCTATTCAATAAGTTTAGGAAAGGTCCCCACATGGATTCGCGTTTACGGTTTGCATGCTCTCGGAATATTTCCACTCGGTTGCGGTCTTCCTGAAATTTGCAGTACTCATTACAATTTATAGCATTGAAATAGTATTAAATTTTGTGAGTGTCAAACTGCTGAGTTTCAAGAGACATCACAATTTTATTTAAAACATATTGAACTTTTACTGTTATATAAGTATAAATGAATGTTTGAATTACAAGGTGTTTCATTTCGCAAAAAACACATTGAATGTGCAAATGTTTGGACAAATTTAAAAGATGGATAAGCTGGAACATTATTACTTCTCCTACAAATCTTATTATTTTATCAGAAACTAATTGCAAAGAGAAGAAAATACTTTTTAGCCATTCATTTATATCTTTTCCAGTGTACGGTGTAATTCATTTAAACCACTTGCGTCATAAGAAAGTATGAAAAAAGGGATCTTATCAAAAAAAATTTGTTATTAATTTAACGACCAGCCAAATTGAGCGTATATATACGCTAATAACGCAAATGGGTTAATAAGAAAATTACTCCACTTCACCAGCATACAGGAAATTTAAAAAATCCTTTACAATACTAACAATGGCTTCGATTGAGGTACTTAAACATGAATCATAATACTCCAACAAACCTGAAGCATGTCATCAATCATAATCAGGATGTATTGGATTGTCTGATCCTTAGAAACATGACCCAGAAGACTGAGGAAAGTCTTTGCTGCCTGGTGTGGTGCTTCCTTAAGTAATGCTTCACGAGCGTTAGTATCACTCGTATCGAAGGCTACGATAAAATCATAATCCTCCTTCGACACCATTTGGGACCTATTAAGAAAGATGAAATATCAAAATTATACCCACTTGTCTTTTTTATTTTCTCTTATTATTTCAAATGAGTTAGCCAAATAAAATGGGTAATACAACTATAGAATTGATGAACTTGAATTCATTCAATATTCGCACCTACTTTTACATGAAAAAACTAACTGGAAAGATGCATAATTTGCATGTACATCAACAAAACAGAAGCAAATTGACTAAATCAAACGACTACTATAAATGTATCTTAACTACAATTACAAGCGATTAAGATAATCCTATTTCTAAGCACAAGGACAAAGTATCATTTCTCTCCGTTTGGTAGCTCTACTTTTCACACGTAACACAAATCTTTCAGCGCCACAAGATGAACATACAAAACACGAACTTACTGCAAATAGGACTGCCAATTAATTCGCTGATTTCTAATATCAGCAGCCTGCTGCTGAAGTACACTTGTAGCAGCAAGCATATCTGAAATATGAAATTCATAATTAAAATGAACTAGTTATTCGGGATGAACAACAGGGGTGAAAGGGAATGCGATAGAAATAGTGAGGAAATGAATACAGCGCAAAAGTAAGTAAGTATATGCGAAATAGTTAATATTAACTGGGAGGGGCACTGTCAAACTATAAAGTCCGATGATATCTAAGCTAACTCACCGATTTTTTCATCCGGCAAAGCGGGGATCATCTCCTTGATATTTGCCCGATCCACCATTTTTGCCAACAAATCGCTCTCCCGCTGACAATTCTCGTAAAACTAATATCTCCTCTTTATTCGTTCGGTGTACCTTCCTCTCACTGTTCGATCACAAGACCAGCCAGTTACCAATCTTACATGGGAGTTGCTATATCTCGTATTTGCCCAGACTAAAGTTCCCAGCTGACTTATCACGTGACAAAACGCGATGTGGTTACTATCGATATCTTCTCTACTCGATTGCGCTCGATCTCCGGAATCTGGGACACCTTTTCATTGGCCCCCTGCCAATTATAATTTGTTGGAACTGTACGTAACAATGCCAAAGCTTAACTTTTGCATTCGAAACTAATTTATATTCAACAAATATTCTCTTATTGTTGCTAAAATAGTTTATGTGAACTTTTTCAGTCCTGGAAAAGTGTTGATGTAGTGAAATGGGAGTTTATTTTCGCTATTAAAATAATGACAAAGTATTATCGTTCCTTTTGAAATGTAGGAAGTGTGAAAAAGAAAATTATGAGACATCAAGTAGGCACACGTTTATTGTCTATTTCTTTATACTTCATTCAGTCGAAAATAAAAATCATTTTGGAGATTTTATACAAATGCTAGAATGAAAGGGTTAAATTCAAATTCAATGCAATTCAATATGAAAGCACATTTCTTCTCTTTAAATCGACCTTATTTAATCATTGAAACAGCTGTTAACTAGTTATTGTAGTAAATCAAATCATTCTAAGAACTGCGCTTTTGTAATGTGAGGTGTGGAATCGTAATTATATATCGAAGCACGCGATTCACCCAACACGTGATACAATAGTGGGAAATTCAAGTGCAAACTTGGAAAGAGCCACTAATCGAAGAACACATCTGTTCTCAACAACTCTTCTTCTTTAAGACGTAAGTATTTTATCGATAACGTTGACAATAACTTAATTTAAATAATAAAAGACTGATGCAACTATTTTTGCTGCAAATATCGTCTAATGGTGTCATAACAAGAACTTTCATTCCTTTTGAAATAATATTACTTTTGAAACATTCTGGGAAATTCATAAATATTGAAATATTTTATAGCCTAACAGCTTGTTTCGATCGTATGTAGTTATATATATACAAAAAATTGCATTAAATACACATACATAAACAAACAAATATTGCTCTTATTTATATTACAAGAGAATAGAAAGTTAATAGAAAGATGGTAACGCATCGCTAATTTTCATCTCCGAAATTAATCGTTAACTCTTTCAAGCTTCCTAAATTATATAACAAGTTCTTCACTAAAAAATCACCTTTTAATTCAGGCTTAGCTCGATTCTCGCTAACACACGTGATTTCACGTACGGGCGAGGTCGATTACGGCAGTTGCTGTTCAAGGCGGTGCTTGTATTTATATGAAATATAATTTTATTTTTTGTTTCTTATATACACAGCCTTATATCATAATGCAATGACATTATATTATCATTCTCATGTCTTTTAATGCGCTAAAAGCTTAAAGTAGTCATATAAAAAATATCGGGAGTTAAGGTTTGTTTATATTTATATTTGCAGACATTGAACGTAATGTGGGAAACACGACGAGTATTTCTGAACTCTTTCGAGGATAACTTTCCGACTTTGTGGGCACTTGATGCAGGATTGCAAGAAATGAGTAAAATCCTGCAATTCAAAGAGTGCTGGTGTGGCTAAATTATGCTACATAAGAATATGCTCATATGTTATGCATTACAAAATAATTTTCATGTCTAGAAAGTTAACATCAATGTCTGTACATACAAACAAACCTTAATATTAATATTAATTCTACTAGATTGGTTTTACAGGTACTCAGTACAGTTGGTTTCTTACTGCACGGCGATTCGAAATCGCAATATCTTGATCTTGTGATTTATGTACAAAAATATAAAAGACGTATTATATACAATACTAAAAAAAAATAAAATATACGAAAGCAGAGTTATTTATCACATGACTGATCACATATACGCGCCCCATCCAAAGTACATCTGGCAGAGATTATCTATGTTGGTCGCTTCAAGAATTAACTGTTTCGTTTGGCCCTCGACGCTCAAGTTTAGAGCGATATTGTCCAACTTCTTGCCGTGAGATCGCACCAATCCTTTCAGTCGTTGTTCTATGTTTTTGATATTCTCGACCGCCTGAAATGTACCAAAATTAAAAGAAATTTTATTGTCATTAGGAAATGAGTTATGACTTACTTTCTCGTTGGTCTTCTCACTAGTTTCGCTGGGCTGGTTCTTGGTCCAGCTTACCAACGGGTCGTAGACGAAGGGTGTGAGTACACTGAGTAGTGTGCTGCTTTGTTGCCTGAGAATCCTCATAGTGACCTCACAAGCCCGACGGAATGGACCCTCTGTTTTAAGAGGGCCCATTGCGTCGACCATGTTATGCGTCAACCGAAAGGGTACTCGTTCAGGCCAATCCAACAGTTCACCCTGCGCATCATCAATTACTTAGAGTTTAAGTTACTAAGTTACTAAATTACTAAGTTACTAAGAGTCTAAGTCTTAGACAAATACACACATGTTTGTGAATCCGTACAGAATGACGCATTGCCATTGAATCAGCACTGTCGCATTCTTTATTTCATATAATATTTAAAACATAATTTTACATAATTATCCCTTTGACTACTGTTGGCGCCTATTGGCGTCTGAAACATATTGGCTTCTTGGTACTGTAGGCGCCAATGGGCGCTTGACTTATTTTGCTCCGCTGGTACTGTTGGCGCCAATAGGCGTCCGGATCAAACTAATACAACAATTCGGAAAATTGCAAGGCGTAAATGTGTAGTGTGTGCAAAAAATGACAAGAGAAAGGATACATATTACGAATGTAAAAAATGTGTACCCTTTCTCTTGTCATTTTTTGCACACACTACACATTTACGCCTTGCAATTTTCCGAATTGTTGTATCAGTTTGATATTTATCCATGTTTTGAAATGTATCATACATACATCATATGTGCCCTAACAATTTAAAGCAGAATATTAATAAAGAAACAATATTGGTTTAGTGTAATAGAATTCAATATTTTAAATATTTTATTATACTTCGTCAGAAATATACGACTAACGAAAAACTTCGCTGTTCTCGGTATACGTCGCGAATTCATACCGTACAGTACGGCCGGTGCGTGCTAAAGTCTGCCGTAGTCAAAGGGTTATAATAACTAGGTAATTTATAATAATCCAATTCACTGCAGTGCACAATATAACAGTGGTGATTAAAGGCAAGTAAATCATTCTGTACATATTTTAATATATTCTGAACGTACCCTATTGAACAGGCAATTGAAATCGACGTGCACGCAATCTCCACGTTTGGAATCAATTAATATGTTTTCGCCATGTCGATCACCCAGTCCAAGAATATACCCGACCATTGACATGACAGCTGCTGTTCGTATATACGCTGTTCGTGCCTCATACCTGATTAGGATATTTATATTTAAAAATCTAAATAATAGTACAATAATATTAGATGTATTTGTCGTGCAACCCACCATCCATACGGATCTGGAAAAGTTAGGCGGAACCAATCCCCTAAGACTGATGGATTTCGTGGCAACAATTTCTCTAGGAATACTTTTCTCTTTTTCTCCAGGGGATCCTTTAGATCTATTACGAAATGGGAGGAAGTAAAGAAACTGGACTTTAATTTTCAATTTATCATACATTCTTACTTACCACACAGCATCGTTTTCATTTCTCTATTCGTGAGGGCGACCCCTCTTTCCTTGTGCAAGCTCAGTATAACTGGTCTTAGTCCTACCAAGTTCGGTACCCACTCGATCAAGCCGCATTCTTCATTTAATGGCACGACGCTCTGTGTTTTGACAAAATCGTAAAGAAATTGTAAGAAATACCATCTCTTCTTAATCTACTTACATATGTGCGTATGTATAATCTCCTCTGTCGTGATTCCGGCACGCTTTGAAGGTACTTGTTAACGATGTCGTTGAACTCCATTAATCGAAAGTCTTTTCGCAAATCATCCTTTGGCTTGCACATGAACAGATACTCTTTACCATCGGAACCTATTAAAGTGATGCGTCGTGGTCTTTGGAGTGACGGCATTACTGCCACAGTATCGCGTATACCCGCAATATGTACCCAATTTGGAGAGAAAGGATTATAATGCTCCACTGTTACACCTTTGGAAGGTAGATGCATTTGTCGAAACTTGGTCGTCGGCATCATGATGGGACTGAATTCGGAATAAGTCAGCAAGCGAGGCAAATTCTTGCACAACTGGTTTACGGTAGTAGTAGTTGTGCCATTCGGGATCGCCTTGTTCGAAAGCTCGATCAGTTTCTCCCAGAGTTTATTAAAGTCTCTAATGAGTTTCGTCATTTCGGGCGTCCGCAGTTTCGCGTTATTGAGAATCTCCTGACAGCGTCTTTGACGCGCAGGATAAGAGGAATTAAATATCGATGCCATCATCCACAGGCAGTGTTGAGGATACGCTTGAATCAATTTCACCACTATATTGTAAAGTACTCTTTGCACGTCGGCTGACGGGTGACAAATTCGGGATACGAGCTGGCTGAAGGCAGTTAGCCACATAAAAGTGGGTAATCTTTCCTGATAAATCTCTATGAACTGTGTCATCTTTTCCAATGACTGGTGAAGCTTCTCCCTATCTTGGAGCGCATAGTTACTGTTTCGCGTGACACTACGCGAAGCGTAATCTAGCCATATTGTTAACATTTTCGGCATCGACTGATGAATGTACTTGCATCCATACTGAAGCGATTTCCCATAATAATGCAACATGTGCACCTGCAACTCCTTTCCTTTTAGGTCTCTGTCTTCGTCGGTCATTCTATTGACGATGGATTCATAATATTGCGCACAAGAGAGAAGACTCTTTTCCCAACCCCTCCAGACTTCTATAGCTTCCTTATAATTGATGATATTACCACTAGTGTCTACGTTAAGTGTCTCATCATTGTACTTTGCGAATAACAGTTTCGCTTTCGCACACTGCCGCCTCTCTTCGACACACTGATCGGACGGCAGTTGTTTGTAATAAGAAGATGGTTTAAAGCACTTAGCGAAGCATCGTCTCAACGTAGTAAAGGCATCCTCTTGGCAGCCCTTTTGCCAATAAAGTTGTGCTTGTTCTATGTACAACTGTTGAGGCGGGCACGAGTCAGTCGCTGATAAAATAGACATGTATGCCTGCTGGTGTAATCCACTCTTCCGGGCTATTTTAGCACTCTTTAACCAGATCTTTCCAATCTCCTGCTTGAGCATTGAATTCTCGGTGTTTGCGGTTTCTTGCTGCAGTTGTACTGCCAAATCCAAAGTTGCACGTCGCATGCTTAAGACAAACTCGACCCCGCGAGCTGCCCTGATCAACTGACCACGTTTCTCCCATTCGTCGAGAATAGAAGAGAAACTATCCATGTTCGAGAGTATTACAGAAACTGCTTTATCGAATTCGTTGAGTATATGCAGCTTCATAATAAATGAATAGCTCTGCTGGTAGGCACCTGGCCGTGCAGCATCCTCGAGCAAAGATACTAGATTTTTCTTGAGCGAAGATAAGTCTGGCTTGACGCCTTTCTTAAGATCGTCGAGTAAATCGTGTTTCACGTTTCTCTGCTTGGTATCACCCAGTCGCGTGAAGTGGGCTAAACTCCAGAATGGTTCGTCATCCATTACCAAAAGTTCTAATTCAGGATTGTTACTTAGAATTCCATCACAAACATGTTTAGCCGTAACATGATGATCGAGGCTTAGGTAGCATTCGATCATATCTTCCAAGTACGTGTGCTTTAGTTCCTTCTTCTGCGCTAATCTTTCGTAACATGTTACGGCGTCCTGCAGCCGGCCACTGATCTTGTGTGCTAGGACTGATTGCTGCAAAGTAGGAGGATCGTCCTGTGTATCCAATACACCAGCAACTCCATCGGGTTCGTCAAGTTGCGCATATATTGTTGCCAATAAGTCGGTCTCTCTCGAATTCGATAGGCCATTATCCGAAGCTTCCATATGTTGCTCCAAGTACATCAAGGCTCTGTGGTATTCGCGCGATCGGTAGCAGCACTCGGCGAGAATCAAGTTGTCCAACTTGCCAAGGAATGATTTTACCCCGTTGTATTTGCTGTCCCGTTTCAATCTCTGCTCCCACAGCCATCGTTGCAAGTGATCCAATATCGAGAAGACAATCTGCGCACAACGAGCTCGTCTGGTTTCCTCGGAAATCCGGGTCTCCTCTGCCCTTACCGAGCTGTCCTGCCTGCGAGGATTCTGTTGCGCTGGCGGTTCCAGTAACGAATCAGTATTCTTTCGACTGACATCTATGACTGCTAGCATCTCCTCCGTGATTTTTCTCTGTTGTTCTTCGACGCCTCTTGTTATAATAAAAGCTACGATGTAAGGCAGGCAGAACGTCAAAATTCTTAAGTCTCTCTTCAGTGCAAACTTGCATGTGTGCAGTACACTTCTAACTTTCTCATCCTTGATATAATTGAACATACTGCAGAGCCAATTGTAAGCCCAACTTTCAACCGTGGTACCAGCTTCCGATCCGTATATAGGATGCGAGAGTTCATTGTCATTGCCGATAGCTACTATTTTATAATGCGATGTTACGAAAGGCGTGATGATTTGCTGTATATTCACCGGCAACTTTTTCCAAACTTCGGAGTTTGGACCGTTCGGCGATATACCATAGGTTTTTAATAACTCCTGTATTGCTAGGGAAAAGGAATCCATACTCTTGCTGCTCTTTTCCATTTGGAAAGCGCGCACCAATTCGACTAGCATGGCGCAAGCAAAATTCATATTCATATCCGGAATGAAGACACTGTCTTCTCGAGATATTATTCTGCGAGGAAGAAGACTGGGCTCAATGGCGCCCAATTCACCAAGACATTCGCCGTACAATAAGCGCACGGATTCTTCTTTGTCTTTGCAACCCATTAACAGCGTGTCAAGCAGGTCCACGATCAGAGAGTGGATGCCTGTCTCGCTGAGTATCATTGCATTCAATTGGGTTCGATGATCTGCTAGGAATCTCTTCAGATACGAGAGTGCTCTCGCTCGCACTTCATCGGTCTCGTGAGTGATTCGCTTGAGCCACAGCTTTAAGTTCGCTTCAAAACCCTCTGGTCTCGCTTGCAAAATTCGTGCTTTCACTATACTCGCAATCCGGTCCGGCACTTCTATATCGTCGATGAAGAATAATTCTGCCACATGAACAAAATTCTCCTCACTGCACTCGATTATTAGGTACTCCAACATCGCGTCGGTCTTTTCTGGATATGATTTTAAGAGTGGCACGAGTGAGACGCATATCGTGGGTAAAAGAGGACCCAAGTCCTCCGTAGTGATATTGTGAATAAAAGCGTCCCAAGCATCGCAAATCAAAGCACCGAAACCTGGCCTGGTGAATCCAAGGGAAGTTCTAAGAGTAGCTAGTATCTTATATCTCAATGGAGTGATGTACGTTGCACCCATGTATCGTATCAATGTTGCCAGCGATGCTAGGATCGCTTGCTTGGTATACTCGTCCGAAATTGGGCCGAGCTTTATGTCAAAGTTCACCAGGATCCCATGCAATCGCATGTTCAAGTACGTGACGATTTCTGCCTGTGAATTGAAGTTCACTCTCGCGGTGGTGTCGAATTCGGATATGATTTCTAGCAAGCCAATAATCTTCTGAGGTGACTCGTAAAAGTTGATCATCAACTCCTCGAATATACCCATAAAAGACTGCGTAGCCAAGTCCGGCAGTGGAACTTGTGCAATCTTAGAGACCAATTTCAGGCATTCTAAAGTCGTTTCAAGGGATTTGTTTAGAAATGCTTGACTGCAGATATAGGGGAAATATTCGACAAGTATCTGCTTTTCATGCATGCCTATTAACTCTGCGAGATCGCGTAAGAGTTTTGTCGTGCCGGGTTTATTGATGATGAAGAGGAGCAAATAAGAAACAGCATATTGGGCGTCCTTCGCCAATAAATGTCGAGATCCGTCGTAACCGAAGCATTTAGCTATCCTATGCAATGAGGTGGCTATGTTGTACGAATGGTACATGTAATTATCGACCGCCTGTTGCATAATTAACTTGAGGAAATCTGTCTTGTAACGGACGTAGAATGCCTTCGGTGTAAGATTAAGAAACTTGGCGATGTCTTGGTAGGCATTTGTCGCGAATGCGACTGCCACTTGAGATGAAGCCGGATGAAGAATTGTAACTAAGATTACACTGGCGCATTTTCGTTCCATCAAATATAAATCAGTACAAGCACAATTCCGCGCCGTTAGTAGTAAAGAATCGTGAAGAGAATGATTCGGAGTGTCGAGCGCGGTATTAAGAGCGTCCAGCATAGTTCTAATGATCAAATCGACGAATTCTTTAAGTGCAATTGGCACCTCGTTAAGAGCGCAAGACGTGACTTTATTCAGAGATCTCATTTTATTGTTAAGAATCAGTCCGATCGACTTCGCCACATTGTTTCGAGTTCTCAGGTCTTCGTCTTTTATATACGGAAGCCATGTCTTTGCCGTTTCGTTGTTATTGAACGATTCGATGTGATTTGATAATCGCAAGATGTTCTTCGAGATCTGCAAACGTACCGAAACGAAACTCGAAGATATCAAACTAAAATATGGACTGAGAATGCATTCGTGTTCTCTTGAAAGAGTTGGCGGTCTACTAGTTTTATCTATTTTCTTATCTTTGTCACAATATTCGCATTCTATTCTCCACGTCATGTCATCCGATGATCTGCGAAAGAATAATTAATAATTGTTACAATCTAAAAATTAGCTTTTTCTTGAAAATAAAAACGAACATTACCGAACAATTTTCCCACTCCCAGATAAGTAACAAGCCAGTCGTCCTAGACATTCGGCGAGCGTCACAAGTATTTGCTCACTTTTTGAGTATAATGCAGATCGTAAGAGATGTTGTGAAATGTCTTTTAACTTGATGCTTCCCTCTTTTAATATTAAAACGCTATTCCTAAAAGATTTCTCGTATACAGTTGTGATAGATTGACATTAATGCCAGAGTTTCTAACGCACGAAATACTTACAGTACTGCTCCGGCTGCTAAGTTTATGTGATCACTGGACACGCATGTATTCAGCAATTTTAATCGATTTAGGCCACTGCCACACTCGCATAACACCTCGAGACATTCCAGCATAGATTCTGTGTCTAGATTCCTTGCGGCGTTTATTAGATCGGTGGTAATTATTTGGGTCGGATCATTGATTTCTTGCATAAATGGCAAAGAGAGTATCCTCTGGAGAACCGATCCGTCCGCCTCATTCAGCCTAGCTATGTTAATCAGGCATTTAAAAATAAGCTTATTGTTGTCGCTGGTGTGAACACCGATTTTCGATACGAGTAAGCTAACAGCTTGCTCGAGATCAGTCTCGAATAATTTTACACGGAAATTCAGATCGTCCAGCCAAATTTGTAGGAGCCACGAAGTCTTGATAATGTACAGTGCCATTTTATACTGTTCTGTTTTAATAGCATTCATTAAGACCTGCAGCAATGTCTTCCATGATTCACTGATTTCTTGTACATTGATATAGCTCGTTTCCACTCCAAAATTTTGAATATCAGCGAGGATGAATCGAGCGAAAATCCTAATGAAACCCTAAAACGTCAGGCGCTATTGGAGTCTTACAAACAGTACTGGAATACAAAAATAATGATTGGTTACCTACTGGACAGTAGACGAAATACCGAACTAGAAGTTGTATCTCAGATTCAGTACTGGAGCGCAGATTAATGCTAAAATAAAGATCCATTTTCTCGCAAACAGCTTCAACAATCAGATTAATAGCCTGTCTATTGGAGGCTGTAAAATATGTAGTTGTACAGTTATTGTTCGTTTTAGAGATTGGCGATATACTTACACGTTAATACATTTGACACAAGAGTCAAAGATTCATAACATAATTCAATGAGAGACGCAGAAACTTGGCGTGACTTTATAAACTTCCCAAGATTTTCCAAACACTGATACGCTTGTCTTTCTGATAATTCGTACGACCAAGTAGGCAAAGTTTTCACCATTTCGATTGAATGGAGTATCAGGAAATTAATATCCTTAAAATTGTTTTTCGTTATTTGTTTGATATTATTGCTATAATGTGTTTATCTTTACCTTATCATTGACGCAGTCAAAGCTCAACAAGTCTGTACAAACACCCAAACCAAGAAATTTCACCAATGGTACAGATTTCACTATTACACTCCGCATAGTATCCACAAGTGCTTTTTGGTTCCAAGCAGAGACACTCGTATCCACAATGATCTATTGAAATATACAAAAAGAATTATTACTTTATTACTCTTCATGCTACTCTGATTAATTCTTTGAAGTTCATACTTTTAATATGGATGTTTGAACAGATGGTATTCTGCAGCATTTGATCATTACTGGGAACGATACCAATTCCAAATTCTCTATGGCATTTTGTTCTGTACGAAACTTATCGAAAGTGATTTCACTCTCGTCGTTGTTTGATACATAGAAATCCGCTAGTTCTACAAGAAGAATGATAATTTTGTATTGAAGTAAAAGGTATAAGATGATATAAAATACAAGTTATAAATGAGATACCTTGCATTATATTCATATAAGCCATACTAATTGCGTCAAAGACAGGCGCATGATGTCTGAACAAGATTCTAAGCATACAGGATTGTATTTCTATGGTTTTGGCAAGAATCTCATCGGACCAAGGATCTCCTACAATGTTACACATGATCCCCGACAACCAGGTAGCAAATACTGAAACAGTATTCACATTATAAACAAATGTTATTGCTATGATCTACCATTGATTTCAATGCAGTCTTCGTTTATTACCTGCGTATCTATCACGTACGATTTCATCCTCCACACCATTACCATACGGTGGTAGCAAGACAGTGTTCAAGGTGGCTGATCTTTTAATAAGGAACTCCAGAAGAGTGGACAATTTCTGCTGCGAAGCTGCATTTCTCGAATCCGAGAAAATGTGAATCAAGGGACTACTTATGAGTTTCCACAAATCGTCCACTGTGGTGCTAAACAGTATGCGTCATTGTTATTATAATAAATTATAAGAATAAGGAAATAGAGGTCTTATAGATATTATAAAAAATGAATAAATTTCATGAAAGAATAAATGCTTTTATAAATATGACAATAAATTACAAGAACAAGCAAGTAAAAGTTTACTAAAACAAAAATGGCTAATATAAAGGCATCACTTTCAGTATAATTACTTTGATTACAATAAATTACAAGAGTAAATGTATGGAAGTTTAATAAAACAAATGTAGCTAACATAAAGTCATCACGTTGCAATGTCTCTTGCGAATTAAATTTTAAGGCATGCAAACTATCATGAAGAAAAAAATAATTTGAATCAAGGGATTCTTTATGAGTTTTCATAAGTCGTTCACTGTGGTGCTAAACAATATGAGTTACTGTTATTATAATAAATTACAGGAATAAGAAAACAAAGGTCGTACAAACATTATAATAAATTACAAGAATAAGCAAATGAAGCTTTTAAAAATATTACAATTACAAGAACAAGCATATGAAAGTTTAATAAAACAAACATAGCTAACATAAAGGCACAACTTTGTAACGTCTCGTCTGAATGAAAGTTTAAGGCAAGCAAACTATTATCGAGAATAAAATATTACGATTTAAGGGATTGTTTATGATTTGCATATGTTGCACGCTGCCATGCTAAATATTATGAGTGACTGTTATTGCAATAAATTACAAGAATAAGTGTATGAAAGTTTAATAAAACAACAGTAGATAACATTAAGGTATAACTTTGCAACGTCTCTTCTGAATGAAATTTTAAGGCAAGCAAACTATTATTGAGAACAAAATATTTTGATTTAAGGGATTGTTTATGATTTGCATATGTTGCACGCTGCCATGCTAAACATTCTGAGTGACTGTTATTGCAATAAATTACAAGAATAAGTGTATGAAAGTTTAATAAAACAACTGTCGATAACATTAAGGTATAACTTTGCAATGTCTCTTCTGGCTGAAACTTTAAGCACGTAAACTATTATCGAGAATAAAATATTTTGAATCAAGGGATTGTTTACGGGTTTCCATATGCTGCTAACTTACATGCAAAACATTCTGAGTGATTGTTATTGCAATAAATTACAAGAATAAGTGTATGGAAAGTTTAATAAAACAAACATAGCTAACATAAAGGCACAACTTTGCAACGTCTCTTCTGAATGAAATTTTAAGGCAAGCAAACTATTATCGAGAACAAAATATTTTGATTTAAGGGATTGTTTATGATTTGTATATGTTGCACGCTGCCATGCAAAACATTCTGAGTGACTATTATTGCAATAAATTACAAGAATAAGTGTATGAAAGTTTAATAAAACAACTGTAGATAACATTAAAGTATAACTTTGCAATGTCTCTTCTGGCTGAAATTTTAAGCACGTAAACTATTATCGAGAATAAAATAATTTGAATCAAGGGTTTCTTCATGAGTTTTCACCAGTCGTGCGCGGTGGTACTACAAAAATTGACTATAATCTCAATGTCAACAAAGAATAGCAAAGAAACCAAAAATGGAAATGCTCGATCAGATTAAATCACGTTTGGATAAAATGAAAAGTGTGTTTACTTTGTGCTGGCTGAAATGATTGTGTTCGATGATGACATTCTGTCGAATTGACATTCGCTAATGACTCCATAAACAAGTATGAAAGTCGGAAATCAATTCCTCTAATTGTGAGTCTCGGATTTCGCTTTCATAGTACTTTCGTTCTTCGTTCGTGAGGAGACTTGCACTTTCCCTCGCTTTTCTTGTTTACAGCTGACACTAATTCATAATACGAGAAACGTGAGTACAATTCGTATGAAATCAACGGCCTTGACAAGCGTGATTCGAATCCGGCAGCACGTGTAACACACAGTTGTGGTGTAACAGGTGTATGTAGTTTTGAATTACACTACTACACACAACTTTACGGTACTACACATGCGACACAGTGACGCGCGATCCATCTGGCGGATGTATAAGTCTTCGTTCTAGGGAAAACAAGGGAATTTCGCATGGTCCAACCCTAAAAAGTTCTTCCGTAAAAGATTAGACTGTGCTTTGAAATTAGACACTGAGGGATTGTGTAACACGGTGTTCGACTTCAACCAACTTCAACACAGAGTGTTTCATCTACAACACAGCAGTGCACTGTTGAAGGCAGTGTGACATAAAAAAGAGTTGTGTTCGAGCGAGTCAAAACACCGAACTACCAACATTTTAGGGTTTTACCCTTAATTTTGAATCGTACGGTTGATATCAGATGTTCTATTCCAAATTTCAGAACTTTCAGATGTTCCATTGCGTAGCAAATCAAGCGACGCTACAACAGTTTTCCTCGAATTGTTATAGTTGTTCACCTAAACTCTAGCACCTGAACTCTTCGAAACACAGTGCTCAGCTGTTCAACACAGCATCTCCCTGTGTCTTTCTGAGTCGACACATTGAACTACCAACATTTTAAAGTTTTAAGCTTAATTTTGAATCGTATGGTTGCTATAAGATGTTCTATTCCAAATTTTAGAACTTTCAGATGTTCCAATCTGTAGAAAATCGAGCGATGCTGCAACAGTTTTCCTCGAATTGTTATAATTTTTCCATTTGACACCTAAACTTTCGAAACACAGTGCTCAGATGTTCAACACAGCATTTCCTAATTGAGAAGCACATAAAGATTACTGGCAAAAAATCGAACGGTCGTGGAGTGTGCTGGCGCCATTGACGTTACCCTACTAATGCAGCGGCAATATCCGCAGTAGGAACGTCATAGAATTTGATGTAAAATTTGTATCTATCTGTAACCGCATTAAGTTCGTGTTTTTGGATCAGAGTCTGACGTCCGAATCGGGCAACAGATTAACAGCGGAAACACACCAGAGTTTGTTTCGTTTCTGCTGCCGGATTCTGTCGCAGGTCTGGTCTGTTTCTGTCATCAATCTGCTTTAGCAGGATTTGCTACATTTCTGCTGCAAATCTCATACCAACATCGAATTGAACAGATTCTGTAGCAAAACATATCTTTTTGACGACAGATATTTGTAACATATCCTCTAAAAGTTCGTTATCATGTAAGTGACGTCAAAATTCGTGACGTTATAAACTTTTGTGAGTACCGACTAAGTTTGCTTCGGTTTATAATCGAATGTTCATTCAGTACTAGCAGTACTCGTAATTCAGATAGCAAAATGTCATCTTCCGGGTTGCCTAAGGATATTTCGAATAGGATATCCGATGTCCTATGCATAGTCGATTTGATCTTGAAATAAACCTAAGGTTATTGTTAGGATCGATGAATGTAACATTGATTTCTCAACCCTAGGATATCCCAACAGGTCAGTCGACAGACGTCCGAGGATAACCATGGGTTATCCTCAGGTGATACATACGGTCAGTGCGAATGTCCTACGGTCATCCTAGGTAAGAAGGAGAGGTCAGCATTGAAATAAATAAAATGCAAGTAAAAATTTAATTTTTAAAAACATAAATTTTCTAAGAATCAAGAAACAAAATTCTAAGAATTTCCTATTGTCAAATGAGGTAAGAATGAGAGGTTCGCATTGAAATGAATAAAATGCAAGTAAAGATTCAATTTTTAAAAACATAAATTTTCTAAGAATCAAGAAACAAAATTCTAAGAATTTCCTATTGTCAAATGAGGTAAGAATGAGAGGTTCGCATTGAAATGAATAAAATGTAGGTGAAGATTTAATTTTTTAAAACAAATTTGTATTCAATATGTGCAAAAAATGGTGTATTATAAAAATACAGTATTACATTTAACATCGGTATGTAAAATTAATACAACAATATATGTATATATATATAAATAATCTATAATCTAAGAATCGTATTAAAATACGCAGATAATTTTTAAAACCGCTGTATGAATAATAAATATTAGAAATTTAACAATTATCATAGGACATAAAACGGCTTTAAATATAAAAAAACAAAAATAAATACGCGGGTTCTTGTAACATGCACTACCCTAAAAATTATAAGAACTATTCGAGCACGACGATAAATATTAATTGCTTACATTACATAAACTTTATGCGTATAAAAAATCTGTATTTATAAGTTATACGTTTACGGTAAAATATGAAGCAGATTGCATTCGATTGTGGCGTTAATCATTAGATTCTGTACAATAACAAGTATTCCAGCAATATAAGGAAAGACGGATGATGAACAATATTTCAATAATAGTTGCGGTGATATAGAATAGTTAATTTTCTTTAGTTTTTCCTTTTTCATAAGAATTGAAGCAACTAAACTCATTTATGACTCATTAATTCGCTTCTTGTAAGGAAAATACGGTACTTTTTACCGATTTCGAAAAGGAGGAAGTACTCGACCGCTGTTTTTTTTGCATACGGAGCTTTTATGTCGCACTCAGAGATTGCACTCACAAGCATTGTAAACAGTCATTGTTTATTTCAAATAAATGAACCAAGTTTTTTTTTATTAATATATGAATAAGGTTAAAGGCGGTTAATGTGAGCACTTGCAAAAGATTATGGGAGGAAAAATAGTTTATCAGATTAAATGCATCTTCTTTTTAACATTTATGGAGTATTGTTAAAAGAATATAGCACAAGGCTATCACAATAGTTCTATTAGACAGGAAACGATTAACTACCTTGCAAACTTTTCTCTTATCACGGCAACGCTCTTCTGTCCTTTATTTCACCTTTTACTGGAAGAGTGCCAATCGCTTCTAATTAATTTAGATAGTTTTATAGTGATATTCTGCAGACCTTGATCGCTACCAGGAACGATATCAATTGTAAAGTTTCTTTCGCTCTTTTTTTGTGGCGAATCTTATCGAAAGTAATCTGAATTCTAGTTAAAAACATTCTTTTAATTAATCTAGATAGCACTACGAAAATATTGAACAACGTTTCATCTTCAACTAATACAGGAAATAAAATACAGCGTCAATTAATTTGTTCCTTATTTAAACTTTTGATATTCATGAGAAAGGAAGGTTATGTTGTGCATATCACAATGACTTTGTGATGCTTGCGGTGCTAATAAACTGCAGGAAAATTGTAACAGGGATGTTTATTCCCTTCTTGTAGTTCAAGACACACATACAGAAATAAATGTTTTATTGGTATTGATACAGATTCATCACAACGCTTTCATAACCACGTTCAACAACGCTTTGTTCAACGCTGCGACAACACTCATCTTTTAACTCCCTTCGCTGTGCAACGATCATTTTAACACTACCCTCGCACATACAGCATCCGAAAGAATAATTGTCGCAATCAACAAAATTTGATTTCGACCAACAAACAGTGAAATTGAATAGTCTTTTTAGAGATTGCGAGAAGGTGTGACCTTCCCCCAAAAGAGAGCTTTTAAAAAGTCATGTATAACAGGTGTGCATAGTACAAAATGTTACCTTTTACTCAGCGAGCATTTTCAAAATTGTGGCAACTATTTTCTCGGATGTTGTACGTTTGTCGGCCTTCCGCTCTGCTGAAGCACACACCCTCACACAATTGTATCCTCGAGTTCTCGCAATCCTCTATAATAGTATAGTATACTATTATGTATGTATGTGTATTATAATATGTATGTAATATTATGTATATATTTATATATAATAATATATGGACCGTTTATTTTGAAAGTGGTGTAAGTCCATTTTTGAAAAAAATGAGACATCACATGATCTATGCTTAATTTAGAGTAAACTTTTTATTTATAACTAGTTAGTGTGTAATTTCTTAGAGAACGTTCATGCTGTGTCCAATTTAAAATTGGTCGCTGAAGGAAATAGCGTAAGCATTGATTATGAAAGTGGTGTAAGTCCAATTTCCATAGACAGGTGGCAGAGTGAGTAGTCTAAAATTTTCAAAAATCGCCCTGCCGCCTTCATATCACGAAGCCAAGCCTATTATTTACGAAAAATCTAAGGATATCGAGCAGTTATTACCGTATATTCTTCCTGTGCATCACGAATATTTCAAAACACTGCCACATGAAGAGCAGAAGTCAATGCTACCAATATCTTATGTTAATTTTAACAATATTATTAACGTTTAAAATTAAAAATACTACTTCTATTTCATATCGTGTTCTTATTTGTAAACAAAATTGGATTAATACGAAATATGTTTCAAGTGGTATTTGATTTTTCAACATTGAAATTAAACGATTTTTACAATTGACTAATTTTGAAAGTGATGTAAGTCCATTCGCAGCCCGGAAACATACATTATTTTCGTTGAATTCGCCTAAAACAAATTTATATAATCAAACTACACATTCATAAATCAGTAGAAACATTGCCAGACTTCATATAATTAATCTATATTTTTTTATTGACAGATGTGCGAACATTTAAGTTTCTCAAAACAACAGAAAATGGACTTACACCACTTTCAAAATAAACGGTCCAATTATGTATACACTCATTCGTATACATAATCATGTGTATTAAACGCATTCTACATAAAATTAAAACAGTATTTTATAGATTCTATAATTAAGCAATAACGTTTTCAATGTCCTCGTTACAGAAGTGCATAAATCGATGAACTTGACCTAGTTTTACAAACACGTGAGGAATATTGCAATCAAGCAACCACAAAGAAGATCTCAGAAGATGTTATCAGTAGTCGACATGCGGAACCGATTAGATCTAGAAGGTTACATTCTTGACGTCAATCACAAGAGTGATTTCCAGTATTTCCCACTATCGGCCCTCCAACAACATTAGATGATTGTTTTACGGCTGACAGAGAATATCGAGGCCTTTTCAAATTACGATAAAATCAATTTTTGAGTAGGAAGAATCAATTTGCAATTAAGTTTGTGCTATGTCTCAACTCGTCTTATAAGTTACTGTTATTTCTGTATTCTTTATCACGTTATTTCTACAAATGAAATCATTTCCTTTGAACTATTTGCTCAAATTCTCTCGAACCGGACGCACGAAGGTTTTCAAACTTAAAACTGTTCGTAAATGTCTCAATTATCACATAAACTGTTTTTTATTCACGTGTCATCATTGAATCATTTATTTTTAAATCAGAAACGGTAATCTCTGCTCTCGTCGACATAAGAGCCCTTGCACAATAGATTTTTGAAGATTGGTTACTTAAAAACTGTACAGTTAAATAAGTTGAAATTTTGAAGAGAGCTGCAGTGACTACGGACTACTATTCTCGGTAACTTTCAGGCCGATCTCATTATTTTCATTTTCGGCAAAAGCTCCCGGAGCTTAACTAGCACCCCCACTCTGTCAATTTTGACGACGTTTCTACCTGTTTGTACCCTCGCGTGCGATGGTACAAACTGTGAAGGTTCTTCCTTGACGCAAGGGCACATTCTCCACCAAATTTCAGCCCGTGTAATACACGGGAAGTAGAAAAAATGTGGGAAAAACCGTGAAAATGAGATGAAATTCATTAGGGAACGATTTTTTGGTATTTTCGATACAAATCCGGCCTTTTTTCATGGATTCTTCGTTTACTATCCGCTCTGATACACAAACAATCGATTCATGAAGAAAAAACCCGGGTTCGGGGACCTTTGAGAAATTGGATATTTTCGATGGCCAAAAATATGGGGAAAAAAAAATTTTGAGTTGGGGCTCTGAAATTTATATCACATTTTCCTTGATGCAAGGGGAGACTCCCCACCAAATATCAGCCCCGGAAAATGTCGGGAAGCCCACCAAAAAAAATTAAAACCGTCAAAAATGAGCAAAAATGGACTTTTCTGGACGGTTTTTCGACCCGTTCTCGTTGCAAATCCGGACTTTTTCTCATGGATTCTTTGTTCTCTATCCACCCTGATACGAAAACAATCAAAATATCCCGCGTTCGGTCGATTTGGAGAAACTTGAAAAAATTGACCATTTTCGAGGGTCGAAAATAGGTGAAAACCTAAACTTTGAGCTAGGGCTCTAAAATTTTTATGGTATCTTCTTTGATGTAAGAAAACATTACCCAGCAAATGTCAGTCCCCGGGAAGGTCGGGAAGTCCACGAAAAAAAATACAAACCGTCAAAAATGTTTGAACTTGAAACTAAAATACATATTGGCGCGCTGTATTACTGTATTATATGTAGAGTCTGAAAAAGTGTTATGGGCTTCTGTTTAGATGGTCGAACTGTACATACGTACACAAATTTTTTCAGTCCAATTGGTGGTCCACTTCAGACCATACCTGTTAATAACATAAGGCTACGCTATGTATCAATATTCACTAATTTTTTTCTCGGTAACCAGGGCGCATTCTGAAAAAGTGTTATAGGGTTTTGTTTAGAGGGTCGAACTGTACATCCTCAATTTTTTTCAACCCATTTGGTGTCCGGTCCTGACAAGCACCCTTATAAGAGTTGGGCGTCCTACACGTAAAATGGCAATAAATTAGATATTTTTATTATAGTACGCCTGTTTCGTAAATTGGTTACACAGTATGAAAAGTTTCTGAAACCGAAATGATTGCTGTGGTATCCAATTGATATTGACGATCACAAATACTGTTTCTATTAAAACGTTCCAACACTGTAACATTACAACTATTTGGGCGATTTCTTTAGTAATGTCAGAAAAGCAATTATTACTATCTTACAAAAGTGAAGAGTTTTATTGTCTACTAGCGACACAGTTTATTAATTAGATAATTATTCAAATTTGTTTATCTTCGTGTTTTTAATCATTTTTATCATTTGTTTACCTATATAGATTATCTCCGACACTCACTCATACAAACCTTTGAAATGTTGGAATTAATCTTAAAAAACTCTTAACAAGTAATAAGTTTTGCAATATTTTTTATACTGTCGTTAATCTAGATGAGAATTCTTGTGTAGAAGAGACAAACATATTAAAATCGGTTCAGTAGTTTCTACGATTTCCTCGGACGCATTAAATTTTTGGAAATTTTGGAATTACTTTTCGAGCATTTTTTATACGTAATAAATTCTGTACATGCAAAAAACTGCATTAAAATTAATATAAAAAATTAATAAGAACACTTTATCAATGTTTGACGAGTATATTTGCTATTAGAAAAAGTAAATTTCCTTTTGCTATACAAATTTGATAACGGAATTAAATGGCCAATAACGTTTACATCTCTACGAAAATATTGTTATATTTTTTGTGTTATTACAATAAACAATAATGTCCAACAATGAAAAAAATTTGCTAACGGAATCAAATGGCCAATAACGTTAACATCTTTACGAAAATATTGTTATATTTGAAATAGGTGAATTAAAATTACTAAAATTAAGAATACTCACATTGATAAAGGATTAACAATAAAGAAAGGAAAAAAAACGAAAGCAGTAATGAAAATATTGTAGGAAACATTTTCTACATGCGTTCAAACCTATCGTTTCCCACTTGACCGAAACAGAGATAGAATCTATTTAATCTATTTTAAGTTTTGCATTCACGTCACTTGGCGAAAGCGTGATAACAGTCTAAGTCTAAGCTAATAGAAGCTTAGTCTAATCAACTTGAATAGAGTCTTTGATCTGAACTTTGAGTAGAAATATACAATTTTACGATTCACTTGCCTTTGAATCAGAACTCTCCTAGCCCTTATTTTTTTTGGTGGACTTCCCGACCTTCCCTGGGGCTGAAATTTGGTGGAGAATGTGGCCTTGCGTCAGGGAAGAAGTGATATAAATTTCACAGCCCTAGCTCAAAGTTTAGGTTTTCACCTACTTTCGACCCTCGAAAATGGTCAATTTTTTCAAGTTTCTCCAAATCGGCCGAACGCGGGATATTTTGATTGTTTTCGTATCAGGGCGGATAGAGAACAAAGAATCCATGAAAAAAAGTCCGGATTTGCAACGAGAACGGGTCGAAAAACCGTCCGGAAAAGTCCATTTTTGCTCATTTTTGACGGTTTTAATTTTTTTTGGTGGGCTTCCCGACCTTTCCCGGGGCTCAAACTTGATGGGTAATGTTTTTTTGCATCGAGGAAGATACTATAAAAATTCCAGAGCCCTAGCTCAAAATTTATTTTTCGGCAAATTTTTCTTAAGGGGTACCCCTTCAGATTTTTTCACGATTTTTCGAAGGTCCCCGAACTCGGGTTTTTTCATCAGGAATCGATTGTTTATGAATGAAAACGGATAGAAAACAAGAAATCCGTCGAAAAAAGTCCGGATTTCTATCGAAAACACTAAAAAAGCTGCCATTAAAGTTCGATTTTTTCAGAATTTTCGCTGGTTTTTCCCATATTTTTTGGACTTCCCGAGATTTTCCGGGGCTGAAATTTCGTGGGGAGTCTCCCCTTGCATCAAGGAAGATGTGATATAAATTTCAGAGCCCCATCTCAAAATTTAGTTTTCCCCATATTTTTGGCCATCGAAAATATCCAATTTTTCGTGGTGATTCAAAGGTAAGTGACTCACCCTGTACAGGCACCAAATATTAATATTTGGAGAGTAATCAGTGACAGGTAGAAGAAGCAGTGAGAGATTCCCGCGTGGGCCAGTCGCGTCAAATTTCCAAGTAGCGCTCTTCTTTCGACAGAGCAGCGGTGTACTTTGCCAGATAACATATATCGCACAGGGATTACAGCGTGCGAGATGAATGTATGCTGGCTAATCCACTCTAAGTCACTAAAGGAAACCTCACTGCATTTGCCAACTGAATTGCAGAAGAATCAAAATACGGTTACTGTAAATATTAGCAATAAAAGAATATAAACGAAAATTCCTGCAATTTATATAAAATGTCTTGTTTGTTAGTAGCGTTTTTATTCCATTCGAAATCATCATTTACACTAAGTTTATGGTAGCAGTCATTTCGACGGATTTCGGATTTCACTAGCAAAATTATAAAGTTAGGGTTGCACAAACAATTATCTGTATAAATTGGAAGAAAAATGAATAATTCTTCCAGTTTATACAGGCAATTGTTTGCGCAATCCTGACAGATTTAATTAACTCGTATTATGTCTGGTAAGATTGTAATTGTCTTTAAATTAAATTAAGAGTTTTTTTCATGAAAATAAGTGTCCATAAAGAGAGGTATACAGAAACGTCCGTAAACCTAGTGTTAAAAAATAATTCATTGCATTTACCAATTAACATTTCAGTATAATAAAAATATTACTATTGAAAATATTTATAAACAACTAAACAGAATTCTTAAAATAAAATTGCTATTATTACCGTGAATTACAAGAACAAGTAGAAGGTTTTATAAATATGACAATAAGTTACAAGAATAAGCAAATGAAGATTATATAAATATATCAATAAATTACAAGAATAAGAAAATAGAAGCTTTATAAAACAAACATAGCTATATAAAGGTATTATATACAATGTCTCTTCTGGATGAAATTTTAAGCACGCAAACTATCATCGAGAAGAAAATAATTTGAATCAAGGGTTTGTTTATGAGCTGAACAGTATGAGTCATTGTTATTATAATAAATCACAGAAATAGCAAAACAAAGGTCTTATAAACATTGTAATAAATTATAAGAAGAAGCAAATGAAGCTTTCATAAATGTGAGAATAAATTGCAAGAACAAGAAAATAAAAGTTTAATGAAACAAATATAGCAATGTAAAGGCAAAACTTTGCAATGTGACTTATGAATGAAATTTTAAGCACGGAACTATTATCGAGAAGAAAATAATTTGAATAAAGGGTTTGTTTATGAGTTTTCATATGTTGTTCACTGTGGTGTTAAACAGTATGAGTCATTGTTATTATAAAAAATCACAAAAATAACAAAACAAAGGTCTTATAAACATTGTAATAAATTATAAGAATAAGGAAACGAACAAGAAAATAAAACTTTAATAAAACAAACATAAGTAATATAAAAGCATTCTATTGCAATGTTTTTCTTAATGAAATTTGAATTTCACTCAAACTATCATCGAGAAGAATGTCTGTAAAGACATCACATTACAACCCGATTTTTAGATGAAATATGACGCACGCAAACTATCATTAATAAGGTAATTAATTTGGCCAATCATATCAATCGTACTTCCACTTCGAGTGTAGCCATTGTTTTGAAAAGTTATTATCGTCTGTGCCAGGTTACATTATTCCTTAACATCAGGTGAGGTTGCTGCATTGATTACGATAAAAATAAAACAAACTGACTATCGTTCAATTAATTGATAGATATCGGCGGGAAATACCGAAGTGGCAAATGGCTCGGCACAAGTGCCTGTAAATATTATATCATAACAAAACATCTGCACTTGTAAATATATAGCTGCTGGTGGCAATGTTGTGTGTACTTTCTAGTACGGCAAAGTTGATAAAGATTGGTCGAGATAATTGGACGATTGCGAGGGATTGCTTCTATTGATAGTATTAAAACTAGAAATAGTGAGACACTCAGTGATAATAAGATTCGGACATGTCGCGCCGATAAACAATCTCGGTTTTGCTGTATTTCCCAATTGACCAATGATCGCTGCTATCGCGATATTGTGAATCGATAATCTGCGATATCAATCGATTGCCCGCACCCACACACACCTGTCGTTTATGAGGGCTTGAATTCTCTACTCTGTATATAAGGTAGTGGAAGGACGCGCTTCTGACAGTGACATAGATTCAGTCAACATGAAGTCGATCGCTTGCCTTATTCTTGTTTGTTGTGCGGTTTCCGCATACGGTGAGTACTCGGTGACAATTTTTACGATTGTTTAGACGTTCTTTAAATTTCGTCTGCTTTTTAAAAATATTTTGCACAGAATTTGAAATTGTTTTCTTACAGACTGCTATAGTTAAAATAAAATTATCTTAGAAGTTAGTTTATTTAAATCGACTTAACTTTACTTAACGTAAATTTACTTAACTTCGACTTGTTCGTTGTGTGCTTTGATATGACGAGTACTCGGTTACAATTTTTATAATCGTTCGGATGTTCATTCAATTTCGTCTACCTTTTAAAAATATCTTGCATAGAATTTAAAATTGTTTTCTTAAAGCATAGAGTAGTTTAAATAAAATTATGTTAGAAGTTAAATTTAGTTAAATGAATTTCAATTTACTTAACGTAAATTTAGTTAACTTCGACTTGTTCGTTGTGTGCTTTGACATGATGAATATTCGGTGATAATTTTTACGATTGTTTAGATGTTCATTAAATTTTGTCAGCCTTTTAAAAATATCTTGCATACAATTTAAAATTTTACTTTAACAGGCTGCAATAGTTAAAATAAAATTATCTTAGAAGTTAGTTTATTTAAATCGACTTAACTTTACTTAACGTAAATTTATTTAACTTCGACTTGTTTGTTGTGCGCTTTGATATGATGAGGACTTGGTTACAATTTTTATGATTGTTCGGATGCTAATTAAACTTTGTATCTTGCATAGAATTTAAAATTATATTCTAAAAGACTGCAATAGTTAAAATAAAATTATCTTAGAAGTGAAATGTGGTTAAATATTTTTTACACCGAAATTATATGTTGAGGAATTGATATTCTTAAGTCTTCGACTTGTTTGTTGTGCGCTTTCATATGATAAGTATTCAGTTACAATGTTTACTTAACTACTCACGCAACGTAACTACTCGAGTTGATCATAAGTAAGCTTGAAATTAAGTAGAAAAATTAAACTTGGCTCTAAAATTTTTGGATATACATAATTTTTATAATAACTTTAGACTGAATATACTTTGAATAACAGCCAGAACGATATTTCAATAGACGCTTTTAATTCGAATTATTATACAGATTAATCAATAATGCCAGACAACACATTTTCCACCATCATTGTTAATTTTCTTTTTCCGAATTCTGCATACATTCATTAATCTTTGTTTGAATAAACTTAATCACGAACTTGAGATTTATATTATTGCACTAGATAATATCTTTCAACAATCCAATTAGTGATTTTATTTTGCCAGAACATAACTTTTAAAGCAGTTTCTCCTTTTTTAAAAAAAATGGTCTACTTACAATGGTTGCATCAACTCTAGAGTCTTTAACAACCGCAATATGAACATTTGTTTCATAAATTATTAGATTGTTTCTCCGGTGCAAGAATAAAGAAAACCGAACAAAGCAAAGCTTTTATACACAGAAACTAAACCGATACGAATAAATATATTGAATTAGTTTGAAAGCGAAAGATTGTTATATTAATAATAATAAAGTAATTTTTGATGTATTGTTTCAGGGGCGACAGTACCTCGTATTGTGGGTGGAAAGGATGCTCCCGATGGTGCATACCCGTACCAAATTTCTTTGAGGAAGCATGGAAGCCACTCTTGCGGTGGATCCATCATTAATGAAAGATATGTGATGACTGCAGCTCACTGTGTCATGGGGTAAATATTTACTTTCATCAAATTAAATTTATACTTTAAAACATCATATGTGTTTAATTCCACATCACTCGTATAAATATTTTCGAGACGGCTTTTACATTTTACTTAAAATTATAATATATTTTATTATTTTTATAATAATTTACAACAAATAATATTATATTTGTTTTGAATATGATTGCACCTTCGACAAAATGACTTGCTTGATCACTTTCTTCGCGTTTTTCATTGGAAAATTATGTGTTTAATCATTATAAAGGATTTTAATGCAAAGTAGACGCAAAAGTACTTTTTGAACCATTTTTGTATCTGTGAGATTTGAATGCGCGATAATATTTATTAATTTTAGATTGTCTATCATTTAAATTATCGACATAGATTGGCTGGAATGATACAATCGTTTTGCATTTCGTTCAATTTGATCATTTATTGACTTGGTCGAATCTGATCGATTATTATAGAACACTGTTCAGATTTATTTTGATTCTTTCGTGTTTTTTGGATATGATGTAACTTCGATTATATCATCAACACTTCATTCACAGCTGTCGTGCTCGCAATTAAAAATGGGTGGTATAATATTTTCAAAGTTGATACCTTAAAATCCACATTTTTCAAATTCGAAATATTGTAACTTCCAATAAAAAAGATTTGTTATGTAAATAAATACTCAGTGAAAGCAATATTCACGTACGCAACTGTTTTGAAATTAATCTTTTTGCAAAAAAGTGTTTTTCTTGGAAAAAATTAAACTTCCCAATGAAAAGTGTAAAGTTACCGATTCTTATTTTAAACATACTTGTACAATTATTTGCTATAATATTGTCTAAAAACTTGTTTCTTTGTTTCCGTATTTTTAATATTAACCTGATTAATTTTAAAAAAAAGTTCTCTTGCAAAAAATTAAATTTCTTTATGAAAACTGCAAGGTTGTCGATTCCTATTTTTTTATACAATAAAGACTCACTGTATAAATGACAATATTATTCAAAATATACCTGTATAATTATTTTCTCTAATATTATGCGGTTTTTTCTTGCAGTGTCTTCAACATTAATCTGAGGAGCCTCAAAGTTCACGCTGGCACCAACTCCCGCACTGCAACTGGCGACGTCTACAGTGTTGAGAAAGTGATCCGCCACAAGGGCTTCAGTCCATTCAACACTGTCGATGACATCGCCTTGTTGCGAGTATCCAAGCCCATCCAATTCAATGACAAAGTGAAGCCAATTTCCTTGGCTGTTACCAACTTTGCCACTGCTGGACATCCCGCCAAGTTGACTGGCTGGGGAACTCTTCGCGTAAGTGTGCAAAGAGAATTTCTACTCAGAATATTTGCTAATCCATGCTGTACTTTTAATAATTTAATTAGACACAAACAGTGGATAAAAAAGGATTCGCACATATCGTTTTTCTTAGAATAAAGTTTTATGTTCAAGAAATAAAAGTTCCTTTTTAAGAGAAAATTTTTCTTAAAGTCAGTTTCTTTTTTTAAAGAAAGTAAATGTTTCTATACCAGAATTTGTTTACTTTTATGAAAATATGCTTCAGAAACTTTGACTTGTGAATACTTTTGAGAAAATTACTGTAATCTTGAAAGAAATGCTGTAACTCGAATATTTGTGATTTTTTATTTTCGTTTTACATAAAACGTGTAAGAAAGCCCTATTTTTACGGAAGAGTTTCGGAATGTTAACTTGCACATTCGACCACAAAAAAACACGCGATTTTGAAAAAATAGAAATCTCTAATTCTCAAAATTTACCTTTTCCAAATTGTGCTTATATCAAATATTATTAACAGTTTGTATTATTTCATAAGATTAATTACAAAAGAATGTTCTTTTTGAATTACACAAAATCTGGGCATCTGTTTTAATAATGCATATCCATTGTGTTAACAGGTTGGAGGAAAGACACCCGAGAAATTGCAAGAAATTGACCTGTTGATTGAATCCCAGGAGAAGTGCAAGCAAGCTCACCCTCAAGTTACTGACGGCCAGATTTGTACTTACACCAAGGTCGGAGAAGGTGCATGCCACGTAAGTTGAAAGAACTATTGAATATTATTCGTCAAATTTCATAAATAAACTAGTGGAGTACGGAACAAGACAAGAATCGCTAAGAATAATTATAGACAAAATCACATACATATATAAAATAATACGTACTTAATTGGAGAGTTTTTAGAAATTAAATATATCGAATTTACGTAACAATAGTGATATTAACAGAATCACGGACTTGCTTAAATTACTATTTCTATATTTTTAATTTGTTCCATCTTAAATAGTATTATTACACAATTGGTATTAAATTAGGTTACTTTTGCAAAATTTTGAAATTTCGAAGTATCTCCTGACATGGTTAATTGCAAATGCTGTTTTTTCCGTAATGACAGTATTTTGTTCTCGTTCGTGTGTAAATTACAATTCTCATTCTTGCTTACACAAAACATTGTACTGCCTTACTTCAAATTTCACTGTTATTATAAAATATTAATTTTAAATGGCTGCCAGATTCGTCAATTGAATTATTCACACATGTGACTAAAATATGTTGTTGAGCTTTGTGTAATAAATATAATAATTCTTTCAGGGAGACTCTGGCGGTCCATTGGTTGCCAACGGTGTCCAGATCGGAATTGTGTCGTACGGCCGTCCTTGCGCTGTTGGTGCTCCTGATGTCTTCACTCGTGTCTTCCACTTCCAGAAATGGATCAACGACAACATGGACCTTTAAATCAAACCTAAATGACTTTTTTACTATAATGATAAAGATATTTTTGTACTAACGACAGCTTGGAAAATTAAAAATAGATATAAAATGTTATATATTTGTTATGCTTTCTCCTTCACTATCATAAAATCGTATGTTTGCTAGTCGTAGTATAAGAAAAAAACCTGCTTTAACAACATTTATTCTCTCTTAAAAGGAGAGAAGGTGTTTGCTTTTTTAGGAAAATTATTTTTCTTACTTAACATTTGGTTTACGGGCATTTTTTTATTACTAGACTTTACAAACACCAGTCAAATTGATGTTTTTAAATAAAAACGATTGATTTCACTTAAAAACAATTGCAATCTTAACAGACGTGATATAAAGTAATGGAATTTATTAGAATTGCATAAATAATTGTCAGCATAAAATGATAGAAAATTAATAGTAACTGTTTTTATAATTATGCTCGTGAAATTAAAAGTTTGTCAAAGTGACGGGCCCTGTAAACCTAGTGTTAAAGAAGGAACTTTTTTTTATATCAAAATGTACTTCAAGAAATGGGGTATGTGCAAATACTTTATTTATCCACTGTATGTATGTACAGTGGTTGAAAACATATTGGCCAGAAATTGCCAATATAAATATAAAAATATCCGGAGGTTAAAGATAATTAAAAATAATTTTTCTTAACAAACTGTCTCCTCAAAGATTATTTTTCCCTAAGAAGACCAGATTCTTGAATATAAAAATGTAGTTCTATTTAGAGGAAAGAGTCTTCTTCTTTATGAACATTTTTTCCAAAAACACTGGGTATTTTGGATTAGGTAAAAAAATGGAATTGCATTGGCACTTCAGAGAGAATGATCCCCAAATGCAACTTGTTTGAAATTAGCAGGACAAAAAAACTATGCTGTTAAGAACCAAAGATCATAAAAGCAACATTTCCGCTGAAAGATAGGAAGTTTTTGGCAATTTCAAAAATTGATGGTTATGAACTTGTTCCAAAGAACTGCGCCGCACTTTACTAAGCTGTGATTGGGCGAATAGAAGCCTGTTGTTGGCTTCTATTTGTTAATAGGAAAAAATAAACGCTCTAGGAATACACAGTCTTTCAAAATTTGCTGTTTTCTTTACAAGCATTTTAAATTAGTCTCCACAAAATTGATTTAAAAAGATTCTGGTATAAACTGGGAATATTTGTAGTTAATAAAAATTGGATAAGAAAAGATAAGAAAAATAACATTTTATTATTATAAAGCGATTCACGCCTTTTAGTATTCTTTAAGTTCAGTGTCCTTTCGGCGCAATAAATAATTCATGAAAACGAGCGTCCTCTAAAAATGTCAATGAATATCAACGATCGAAAACTTGTCAATATTAATTACCGATTCCACGAACGAGTAAATCTACTTTGTAAGATGATTGCCATGATATACTGATCAGTAGCATCTGCTCGAGGAAAAAATCTCCGCCGCTGTCATTTCGAAAACGCTGCTTGTACTGGGAGGACGGCAAAAAAAAGTTCGAAGTATTTTCGAAACGAAGAAAATTATTTGTAAGTTTTATACAATTATTTAACAAAACAAATCATAAAGTTAGTGGTACAGAGTGATAATTCAGTGGACTTTTTTCGTGAATATTATTATTTTTTTTCTATCCATTTGCAGGCGATTATTAGCTAATTCAGTGTACTTTCCAATTAGGAGGCACAGAGAGACACAAAAGGGCGCCGTGTTGCACAACTGAGCACTGTGTTTCGGAAAGTTTAGGTGTCAAATAGAACAACTACACTTCCCACAAAAATTAATGCATTACTGTTTTTTATCTAATTCCACACTTCTTAATAACAGTGCGATAAACAACTTTTTAAAAAATCGTATCTAACTTTCCAATAGCTCATTTTAAAGAGGGTGCTTTCCTTTACAAGACAACATTAATGTGAATTCACCAAAAAAAAAGGCCAACTCCGTGAACTCTCTTGAACTTGCGTAATTCGAGCAGAAAAAAGATAGCTCGAGTTTTCATTTGTTCAGTAACAGACAAATTATTGTAAGCAAAAATGCGATATAGGTTCTGAAAGAGGAAGCTTCAAGCTGTAAAATGAGTATTAAAAAACTGCTGTACGATTTTGTTGGGCCGAGTTACGCCGTTTCAAAAATCGGTGTTTTTTCGGTCAAAAAAGTGATGCATTAATTTTTGTGCGAAGTGTATAACAGTTCAAAGAAAATTGTTGTAGCATCGCTCGGTTAACTACGAAACGGAACATCTGAAAGGTCTGAAATTTGGAATAGAACATCTAATATCAATCATATGGTTCAAAATTATGGATAAAACTTTAAAGTGTTATTAGTTCGGTATGTTGACTTGTTCGAACACAATTTTTTCTTGTGTGTCTTTGTCTCCAGCAGTGCACTGCTGTGTTGTACAGGGTGATTCAGTTGCCTTTGAATCAGAACTCTCCTAACCCCACTTTTACTAGACATCTATTTAATTACACTATATATTCTCTACTTAACAACAGACTGTATTAAATTATATAGTCTGTTGGAACGAATATTTTACCAAGTTTTAGCATCGACTTCCTTCGAATGGCTAGCAACGTAAGGAGACAATATTTTATTGTATTATATTCATAGGGGAATATTATATATAACTGGCTTCTGCAGGGTGAAATTTCATGTGCGAGTTAACATAACTCAAACACGTAAAAGTCTAAATGCATAAAATGCAGACAAATGTTGTGAAACATTTGAGTATAAGTTAAATCTCTAGGTTATTTATAATGATTTTAAATGGAACAGTGTACAGCACCCGACAAAATAGTTGTCACAATCAGTAAAATTTTCAACGGACAGAAAGTAAAATTTAATAACACGTGCGTCCGGTATACAAGACTTTTTTTATAGGTTATGAAAGTATACGACCTTCCCCTAAAAGAGGGTTTTTAAAAAGTCATGTATAACAGGCATACCTAGTACAAACTCTTCACTTTTTATTCAGCGATCAATTTGTAGATTGTGACAACTATTTTGTCGAATGCTGTACACTCGACAGTGGTGATTCGAAGGCAAGTGACTCACCCTGTACATGCAACACTTTGTCTCAAACACACTGTTACACAGTGTCCCCCTCTGTGTCTAATTGGAAAGCACCACTCAGTAATTAGGAATTAATGTACTGGGTGTTCCAGGTTGCCCGGCAGAATGAAACTCCCACTCTCGTTATTGTTCACTCTTCTGGTGTTTGCTTTTTTGACACGAGAAGCCACTGGGAAGCCAGTCGCATCGATTTATGCAACACCCAGCCCGCTACCGTGTTCCTCAGGATGGAAAAGAGTTCACTCAGGCATATGTCGAGAAATTGTTAGCAGCCAGGATTCGGAAGACCCACAAATCACTGAAAATCGTGCTAAGGATCTTTCACCTTAGCTGGGCTCAAATTTACCTTATGCTAATGAAAGAAACGTCCTAAATGAAGTTAAACTCATCGAATATACCACGAATGGTAAAGATGTATCTTTTTCATAATACGCGGGAAAATTTTAAACGATTATACTAAGCAAGAGTCAAGAAATGATTTATAATGCTTGCTTTGCTTTTAAAAATAAAATAAGGTTTGAATATATTGTTCTTAAAACTCGTAGAGAATTACATAATTATTGATTCGGTGGATTAAAATTGTTGTTAGAAAATGTTATTATGCGTTCGTTTAATGTTACAAATTAAATGTGAAGAAAGCAGATGAAAGAATTGTGATTTGCCTAATGATCATGGATATTTATGATATTCGTACAGTTAAATGTTACTGCTTCGAAGAAGATTATTGCTCGCTCTGTTTTGAATTAAAATTGAATTAAAGTCGATCGAATTGAATAAAAATTTTAAAAAATGAAGAAATGAGAACAACTACACTTTCCACAAAACTTAATGCATTACTCTTTTTTATCCAATTCCAATGCCCGCGACACACTTCTAAATAACAGTGTGATAAACAACTTTTTAAAAAATCGTATCCAACTTTCCAATATCTCATTTTGAAGAGGGAGCTTTCCTTTACAAGATAACATTAATGTGAACTCACCAAAAACTGAGATTTTAGAACTGATTTCCCTCGTTTTGAACTAAATTGAATTAAAGTCGATCGAATTGAATAAAAGTTTTAAAAAATGAAGAAATGGGCTTATATAATCCGAAAACCAGTATGAAGAGTTGAAATTTCTATACATTTCTCGACACGGTTAATTAGAGACTCTGTTTTTCCGCAGTAATAGTATTTCATTCGTGTTTGTGTTTAAATTACAGTTATTATACTCGTTCATACAGAAAGTTGTCCTGTTTTCTAAGATATTAATTTTAAAGTATTACCGATCATCAACTAAATTGAATAAGTTATTAGGCTTTATCTAATAAATATACTGTAGTAAATATAATTCCAGGAAGAGAAAGGTCCATTGGTTGCCACTGATATTCAAATTGAAATTGGATCCTTCGATCCCTTTGCCTGTTGGTGTTTCTGATGTCTTCGCTGTGTTCCACTACCAGAAATGGATCAACGACAACATGAGCCTTTAAATCAAATATAAATGACTCTTTTGCTGCAATTATAAACATATTTTTGTACTAACCAGAACTTTGACAATTAAAAACAGATATAAGATATTACATATTTGTTGCGTTTCGTCCTTCTGTTTATAGAGATGTATTCTTGCTAGTTGTAATATAAGAAAAAATTCTGTTCTCAAGACATATATTTTCTCTTCGAATGTAAGCTTATTTCTATAGGAACTTATTTTTCTATGTTAAAATGTACTTCAAGAAATGTGGCATGTGTAAATACTTTATTTTGCTGCTGTATATATGTACAGTAGTTGAAAAAATATTAGTGTTCCTAGCAATTGAAAATAACTTTTCTTAAAAAAGAACTGTCACCTAAAACATTATTTTTCTTAAAAAGAACATTTTCTTGGTGAAGAAAGTATATTTCTGTTTAGAAGGAAGAGTTTTTTCTTTGGGAACATTTTTTCTAAAAGCACAGAATGTGCGTGTCCTTTTTTTATCGATTAATCCCCGAACGCAACTGCAAGTTACTTTAAATTAGAAGTGAAAAAAGAACTGTGCTGCTAAGAATGATCATAAAAGCAGAAATAAGTAGAATCCTTGCTGGGAGATGCGAATCTTTTGGCAGTTCCAAAAATTGGTGGGAATAAACTTATTGCAAAGAAGTTTACTAAACTGTGCTAACGAGGAAAGTCTACGACCTGGAACTCTCTAATTACGTATTATAGCTGAAACTGTAGGAAATGGTAACAACAATTAGATAACGGAATAATAGGCGTTTATATTCAGCTGTCTGCCTTAAAAATTGCTTCAAAGATTGAAAATGCTTAAATTTTAATATACTCCGATGCGATTGTTAATTCCTTTCCTTCTGTGTCGTCGACGAACAACAACGAAATCTTAAGTACGATTTTATGGCAAAATGAATATTTTGGGGAGCAATTATAGGAAACAAAGAAACTAACAAAATTATAGCTAATGCTAGCAAAAATGTACTGTAAAAGAAGAGACCAAAGAAAAATAAACAAAATTGCTGCCCAAAATATTAATTTCACGATAAAATTTTATAGAACTTTTATATTTTTTTATTGAGGACAGCAAATATATGATTCAGTATCTCGATTGAACGATGTTAAAGTTTAAACATTTGTAATCTTTTAAACTATTTTTAAGACAAATGGCTGACTGTAAACACCTAGTATTCGAGAATTTAATCATTGACGTCGTCTTGCACATTTTGAGCTAGAATACAGTCAAATCGGTGAGTTCCAGGTCGTTCCCTACTTTCCACAAGTCTCCATTTATTAATAGGAACGAACAAACACTTGGATACTTCAAAACTTTTCAAAAGTCACTGTCTTACAATCATTTTAAATGAAGTTGCACAAACTTAATTTGAACAAATAATAAAAATAGTTTTATAGAAATTTAATAATAATTTTATTAATTAAAATAGTAAGTAAAAATACATTACGAAAAGCTATAAATAAAACTTTAGGATTTGAAAGCAGTTCATCGTGTTCACTATCCTTTAAGTTCAATGTCATTTCGGAGCACATAAGTTATTCATGATAACAAGCACCAGCCCGGAAATGCCAGCGCATAACGGCGGTCGAAATCCTTATCAATATTAATTGCCAACTCTAGAAATGAATAAATCTATTTTGCAAGATGATTGTCAGTGACACATTGTAAACAAGTTTCCTGCTAAGAGGATTCATCCTTCAGCGTTAGTAGAAATGTGGTAATTATGCTCGGACATCCGTAGCATTGCACAGCTAAGATTCCAACGGCACTGAAAGTACCGTGTAATCGTCATTAAAAAGAACGCAATTAAGTAATCAAACATGCAGTTCCCTACCATGTCTGTTATAAAGTTTCCTTGTGCGAGAAGTCCAAGGGAAACTCTCTGCGATTGTCACTTCGGAAGCGGTCTTCCTGCCGGAAAGAGGAAAACTAGAAACTCTAAGCATTTGCTGACAGTCAAAGAAACTCCTGTGAGTATTTCTTTATTTTATACAACTATTTAAACGAAATAAATCGCATAGTTTATTGCAGTTGGTACAAGTTTAATATAGAATGCTATTTTAGCGGATTTCTTTTGCAAATATTACTGATTAATTCAGTAGTTACTCATTAATGCACTAAAATAGCATTAACATTAATGCACTGGGTGTTTCAGGTTGAAAGAGACAAAAAAGAAACTCAAAGCATTTGCTGACAGCTAAAGAAACTCCTGTGAGTATTTCTTTATTTTACACAACTATTTAACAAAATAAATCATTAACTTTATTACAGTTCGTACAAGTTTAATACAAAATTGTGTTTTAGTGGATTTGTTTTGTAAATATTACTGATTCACTCTGATCGTTTGCATAAGATTAGTTAATTCAGTAGTTAGTCATTAATGCACTGGGTGTTTCAGGTTGAAAGAGACAAAAAAGAAATTCAAAGCATTTGCTGACAGTCAAAGAAACTCCTGTGAGTATTTCTTTATTTTACACAACTATTTAACAAAATAAATCATTAACTTTATTACAGTTCGTACAAGTTTAATACAAAATTGCACTTTAGTGGATTTGTTTTGCAAATATTACTGATTCACTCTGATCGTTTGCATAAGATTAGTTAATTCAGTAGTTACTCATTAATGCACTGGGTGTTTCAGGTTGAAAGAGACGAAAAAGAAACTCAAAGTATTTGCTGAAGACCCAAAAATCTCCTGTGAGTATTTGTATGTTTAATATAATTACTTAACATAATAAATCATAAAGTTCATTGTGCAGAATGATATTTTTATGGATTCTTTTTGTAAATATTACTGGTTCATTCTAATGGTTTGCATAAGAACAGTTAAAAAGAAACTCGAAGTATTTTCTGAAACTCGAAAAAACTTCTTATAAACATTTGTTTATTCTATACAATTATTTCACAAAATAAATCATTGAATTAATTAAACATAGTACTATTTTAATAAATCTTTTTTGTGAACATTACTGTTTGATTCAGATCGTTTTCAGAAATTTATTAGCTAGTTCAGCAATTACTAATTAATGTACTGTGGGTTTCAGGTTGGAAGAGACAAAAGAAACTCGAAATTTTTCCCGACAGCCGAACAAACTCCTGTGAGTATTTCTATATTTTATACAACTGTTTAAAAAATAAATTATAAACTTCAGTGTGAAGTATTTTACATATTTTAGTGGATTCTTTTTGTTAATCCTACAGATTCATTGTGATCGTTTGCTAATTAGCTAATTCAATAATTACTAATTAATGTACTGTGTGTTCGAGGTTGTTTGGCGGCATGAAGCTTCCACTCTGGTTCTTCTTCAGTCTCCTGGTGTGTGTTCTTTTGGCACGAGAAGTTATTGGAGAGCCACGAATTGTAAACGTTGTTAAGCCAGTCAGTAAGAAATGCCCAGTGGGGACGAGGAGGAACGGCCAAGGGATTTGTAGCAAAGTCATCAAACTTTCGAGTTATGCTAAACAATCCAAGTGAATGAAGCAGCATTGCTCTGCAAATTTATTCTGTAGTAATTCACGTAGTTTGTAGCAAAATCTGACCTGAAATGGAAGGAATAGACACTCGGGGAATACAGGGCCTTTCAAAAGTCACTGTTTCCCTTACAAAGATCTTAAATGAATTAACATAAAATTAATTTAAACGATTCTAGAATAAAATAAGGTAAAAGCACCAGTAGTTGACACTGTACCAGTACTTGTAGTTGTCTGTTATTCAGTAGTTGACATGGGGTGTCAACTATAAAATTACTAAGTGTCAACTATTGACTTTGTTCCCCTGTCAATTTTGAGATGCCTCCTACGAAGGGTAACTTCAGAAATTATACAGAGGAGACTATGCAAGTTGCTGTGGAGGATGTCCGGCTCCATAAAACTCCATATAAAACAGGGATGGGCAAGTATGAATAACATAAGGTCATGATTACTAATAATCGTGGAGAAAAATCGGCGATTATTTGTAATTTACAAATAATCACGAATTCGAATGATTCGAAGTCGAATACATCGAATCTGAATGATTCGAATTCGAACGATTCAAAGCTGAATACTTCGAATTCAAATGTTTCGAAGTTGAAAACTTCAAATTGAATACTTTACTCATTCGAACTTGAAATATTCAACTTTGAATCATTTGAATTCGTGATTATTTGTAATTTACAAATTTGTAAGACAAAAACTTTGTAAGACCAAATTTACAAATTTGGAGTTTTTCTCCACGATTACAAATAAACACTCATTTTTCTCCGCGATTATAAATAATCACGGATTTTTCTTCACGATTACAGATAACCACGAATTTTTCTCCACGATTATTATTAATCATGACCTTATATTATTCATGCTTGCCCATCCTTGATATAAAACGACAGCTAGAAAATTTAATGCTCGTTGGGTGTCTATTGCTGTGTTTGATGCGACTGCAACTATTTTAGCAATGGCAAAGTATGGTTAACTGTGAAAGTGCCCGGAAAGAATGGATAATGCTGTTTCGTATCAACGAACCCATTAAAATGAACAGAATCAGAAAATATGTATTCAGTCATCGAACTAAGTTAGATTTTTTGTGGAAGTAACTTCTAATTATTAAATATTTTATTGTAAACTTACTCAAGAATAATCTTTTTAAACACTCAATAAATTTCTCTACTCATACATTGGCAAGAGTAGTTCATTAATTGATTTTTCTCCCTATATGTCAACTACTGAAGCAAATTTTACTTTTAGGGCAAGAGTGAAAAAATTTTTACAATGGCCATCAGGAATGAATACTTAACGTAATATAAGAGAAGAATAGTTTGTGCACCGACTACTAATTATAAATTTTCATTGAAGTGAACTTAATCGGAGCTATGTGAATAAATAAACAAAAAATTCCTTAAAGTGTCAACTATTGGTGCTTTTACCTTATGCACATTTGTAGTTTATAACGATTTTGTAAAAAAAAGATAAAAAGAATAAAATTTAAGAATTAGAAAGCAGTTTATTCTTTTTGGTATCCTTTAAGTTCGGTGGATTTTCGGAGCACATAAATGATTCATGATGATAGGCGCCAGTTAAGAATGCTAACCAATTACGACGGCTGAGAACTTATCAGTATTAATTATCCATTCCACAAACGAGTCAATCTACTTCGTGAGTGGCTAGCCACTGGTTTCTGCTGCAGAGACAAATCTCTGCAATTGTCACTTCGAAGACGTTGCTCCTGCTGGGAAGAGTGCAAAAAGGAGCAAGAAACATTTGCTGAAAGTCTAAAAAACTGCTGTGGGTACTTGTTCATTCTATACAATTATTTAACAAAATAAATCATAGAATTAATTAAACGTAGTGGTATTTTAGTAGATCTTTTTTGTGAATATTAGTGTTTGATTCTCATCGTTTACAGAAAATAATTAACTAATTCAGTAACTACTAATTAATTTATTGGGTGTTTCGTGTTGAACGAGGGAAAACGAAACAGGCAATATTTTCTAAAAGTCGAAAAAACTTCCGTGAGTATTTGTATATTTTATACAATTAATTTTTTTGTTTTAAAAATTCATTATATAGAATGGTATTTTAGTGGATCTTTTTTGTGAATATTACTGCTCGATTCTGATCGTTTACAGAAAATAATTACCTAATTCAATAACTACTAACTAATTTACTGGGTGTTTCATGTTAAGAAAGGGAAAAAACTCGGTGTATTTTTTGAACGCCTAAAAACTCCTTACTAAAAAATTACTCAACAAAATAAATCATAAAGTTAATTGTACAGAATGGTATTTTAGTGAATTCTTTTTGGAAATATTACTAGTTCATTCTAATCATTTGCATAAGATTAACTAATTCAATAATTACTAACAATTGTACTGGATGTTTCAGGGTGAAAGGAAGAGGAAAGAAAACGGAAAACATTTTCTGAAGGCCGAAAAATCTCCTGTGAGTTTTTGCATATTTTATATAATTAAATTTTTTTAATACAAATTCATTGTATAGAATGCTAGTTTAGTTTACGTTTTTGTAAATATAGTTTATTCTGATCATCAGCAGAAAATGATTAGCTAATTCAGTAATTACTAATTAATATACTGGATGTTTCAGGTTGCTTGGCAGAATGAAGCTCTCGCTCTGGTTTTTGTTCAGTCTGCTGATGATTGTTTTTTTGACACAAGAAGCCACTGGGAATCCACGGGTTGTAAACGTCATTAAGTCAGTCAGTAAGAAGTGCCCTTCGGGAACGAAGAGGAACGCCCAAGGGAAGTGTCGTCCAGTCGTGTGATTTGTAAAATGCTTCTAACCTATTCAAGTGAATAAATCATTTTCGCGCCAAAAATGTATTATTTGTACTTAATACGTAATTAATAATAGATGCAACCTGTAACTAAATCTAATTTGAAATGGTATGAATAAATGCCCGAGAAATAAAAGGTCTTTAAAAATTACTATCACTCTTACAATGATTTTAAATGAATTTCTTACGAAATTAATTTGAGAGATTCTAGAATAAAATATGCATATTTGTAGTTAAAAACAATTTGATACAAAAAGGTAGGAAGAATAAAATTTAAAGATCAGAAAGCAGTTTATCCTTTTAGTGTCCTATAAGTCAATTCAGTCTCTTTTTTGAGCATATAAATGATTTTTGATGATGTGCGCCTGTCAAAAATGTCACCTAATAACGACGGTCAAAGAGTTGTCAATATTAATTATCGATTCCACAAACGGGTAAGCCTACTTTGCAAGATAATTACTGTGAGAGACTGGCTACTGGTTTTGACCACTGAAAAAAATGAATGTCATTCTGAAAACATTGCTCCTACCGAAACGAGGTCAAGAAGAGACCCGAAATATTTGCTGAAAACCGAAGAAATTCCCTGTGAGTAATTATATATTCTATAGAATTATTTAAGAAAATAAAATATGAAGTTAATTGTACAGATTGGCATTTTGGTGGATTTTTTTTGTAAATATTAGTTGTTCATTCTAATCGTTTGTAGATTTTTATTAGCTTATTATTTATAGAATATTAGTAGCTTATTCGGTAACTGCTAATTAAAGTACTGAGTGATTCAGCTTGCTTGGTGAATAAAGCTTTCACTCTGATGATTGTTTTTGTTTCCTAGTGTTTGTCTTTTTGACATGAGAATCCACTGTATCGAGAATCTACCTTATCGACGGTGCTAAAAATTGTCACCGCGAATGAGGAGCCACCAGTCACTTTTGAAATGCTACAAAATGATTCAAGTGAATAAAACAGCATTGTAAATAAAATAGAATTTTATTCAAGCGAACATATGTTCTTGTTGTATTGTATTCTTTTACAAAATTTGTTTTCTTGTTGCATGGTATTATGTTGCAAAATGTATTTTCTTGTTGCATTATATTATATTGCAAGATATATTAAAGGAGAAGTGAAAGTAGTACAATAATTGATTCGCAAAATATTCGTGACATCTTAAATATCCACTCTTTCACCAGTTACACAATCTCGTCTTGCTAAATCCAAATCTCAGTCGCATATCATTCACTCGATAATTACAGAACTCGACTCGAATGCTGATTTCGTAATTATTTATTAGTACACAATTAAGACATTTTTTGAAAGTGATCGAATTACTGGCTGCAATAGTTCAAAATTAAATTATTGAACTATTAGAGCTGAAGATATTGAATTTGAGTTTTTCAAAATTCACTTTTGGGCAGCTAAATTTTTGTTGTTGTATTATAATAAATATATTTTTGTATTTTTGTATTTTATATTTTTTATATTTTATATATTTTTGTATTCTTGTTATATCATTTTTGTATTTTCTCCAACAGTTTTGTCTGGCAGTTTTTTTTCGAAGAAATTTCAGTGTTAATTTGACGGTTATATAACGATCGAAATATCGAAATTCCATAGACGATGCTTCTTGCAACAATTAATGCAAATATATAACTTGCAAATATTGACATGTATACAATTAAACATATTTTCGAAATATTCCTAAGATTTTTCATTACGCTTAAATTATAGTTGTTTAAACGACTTTTCAACTCGTAAAATTAGACTAACTTTTAAGTTAGACTGTTACATTTTTGAGTAACTAGAATAATGTGATTTTTCAACATTCCTAACCTTGCTTACTTCGCTCAAACTAAACAGTTACGTTCTATGCCAGTTTAAAAGTCGTTTAAACTACTAAAACTATCCTTTAAACCAGACTTTTAAAATTTGAATATAAAATTTATTTTCGCTGACAGTTTTATCTAACAGTTTTGTTTCGAAGAAATTTCTGTATTAATTTGATGGTTATGTATCGATCGAAATATTGGTCGAAATTGCATCGGCGATGCTTCTTGCACCACATATTGATACTGAACCACTCTGTATACTTGTAGCACCTGTCAAAATACGCGAGGATAACAAGTAAAGAGACAGGAGTTGCGTGAACATTGAGATGAACAGTAATAATTTCGATTAAATAATTCGTACTTTCATTTACAGCGAACTAAGAAGATATTGCACCCAGCATTTTAGGAATAAGTTATCTTAAAAGAACTATCTTCTTTAAGAAAATTTATTTTAACTTAGAAACAAAACTTTCTTCTTCAAGATAATGTGTTTCTTTTTACAGAAGAGAGTTTTCCTTTTTGAGGGAATTTACCCTGAAAAACACGGAGTGCAAATATTTTTGTTGTTGACAGTAGTTAGTAAAATTAATTGCAGTAGCCTTCAATTAACGGAACTTAAATTTCGATCATCTTTCTGGCATTTCCAATTCCGATAACTATTTGTTAAACCACTTCTTCTTCATTTATATGCCTCTTATCAATTTGGGATGTCGATTTTTCTGGCTTAAAAGAGATAATTGACGACTTTGTCGCGCTCGGACATTTATTAATTAATTCATATTTTCATTTACAGTCAAGAAAAAAAGTATTCTTTGACCTAGTATTTTTTCAATCAATTTTTTAAAAAAACTGACTTCCTTAAGAAAATGTAGCTCTCTTTACAGACAAAAATTTTCCTGTACAAAAACATTTACTCCAACAACACTGGGTGTGCAAATACTGTTTTTGTTGACAATAGTTGCATCGTAAATTAATTATTGCAATCTTCAGTTAACAGTAAAAGTTCAATCATTTTTTTAGCATTCTTTATTTTGATGACCCTTTCGATGGCACATGTATATTAAAAAACCAAACATATTTTCGTACACAGATTAGACTATTTTTCGATATCACCTTTCATGATAATGAGAATAATTAGGCTATCATAAGAACCATTATGATAGCTTAAATGACGAGTCGAAGAATTGTAACTGTTTCTTCGTACGTGAGATTGAAGAACTCCACAGTACATATGCCCTCACCTTTTTGCAACGTATACTCCCGTTTTAGAGTTTCAAGAGATAAAAGGATTAACCAATTCTAATTAAAAATTGGTAGCTGTAATTTCACCGTATTCGGAACTTTCGACATCTCTGCAATATAAATTATAATATCATTTATTATAGCAAAAAAATTGAACAACACCTTAATTTATCTAATAATAAGATATTGTAATTATCGTTTTTGCAAATATCTTCTAATAATATATAGTTCAACTTTTTCTTCCTTTGAAACTTGTAATTACTTTCGCAACACCCTGTATAAGTGATTAATGTTGCATAGATTTATCTTGGATCATAATTTTATACAGGGAGAAAAATAACATTAAAATCGATCAGTTTATTTTGAAAAATTTGCCTTAAATATATACAGTTAAAAATTAAGAAATTTATCGTAAACATACAAACATACAAACTGTGTCCTTTGTATTGGAAGGAATAAAAAGTATATTGTATAATAATATAAGAAAAATATACTAAAATATAATAGTAAAATGTGAAATAAATATAAAGAAGTTGTGGCGGATGAGACGAATTTCCCATTTTACTTGATATCCGTCACTTCCTTCCATAGCTTGTAAATACACATACAGGAAGTATTGGCGAGATAGAGAAATCGCGAGAATCACACATGATGTATCGATTAGCGATAATGGCAATCTAATCAATGTTATCTATTGTTCAGAGTGGCTCTCTAATTCTAAGAACATCGAGATAATGCAACTGGCGTCAGTATCGGCCAGTAATGTTACGTAGCTGTGCTCATTAAAAAATGTGAGCAAATGAGCCAAATTTCCTTTTCCACGCACAAGTGTGTGCGTCGAATCTGACAGTAGCTGGGCCAAACGATTATTCGGTAACATGAGTAATCTGTGCGCATATTTGCTTTTGAGCTTTGTTCTCTGCTGTTATGGTAAGTTTAATAGAAACTTTTGATTCACTTTTTTAATTGTGGTGTAAAAAATATCCCAGTTTTTTGGGGTTTTTGTAGTTTACCGGGAAGTGTAAGAATTTCGTCATGTTACTCGGTTTGTCATGGCCATTGTTCCATCCATTAAATTTTGTAATCCATTTATTTAAAAATATGAAATTGTTTCTGATAGTAGTGTTTAATGTGTAATTTCTGGTAAAATTCTAATGGTCGCTATGAAACAATTAGTTTTAAAAAAGAAAGAAGATTTATTTTCAATGTGGCAAGATTTTAACTATTCTATTTTCGGCACAATTTAAAACAAAATTGCAGTTTTTTGCGTTTTAAATTATGTAACTCTAGTGGGTGAAATAATTGTTTTCCTGACAATTTAACGAAGTTAACGCTCAGGAAAAAATGAACAAAATAGTCGACTTGAAAGAAAATATTTTTGAAATAGTATTTTATAATACTAAACTAAAATTGTATTCTTGATGTGAAATAATTAATATTAGAATAAAATAAGAAAGACACATCACCTTTAAATGGTAAAATTAATAAAACCATAAGAAATTTTTGAGCAACAAAATATTTTCTTCATTTTAAAATTCTGTGCTTCAAAAAGTTAATTCATGTTACGTTAACTTTGTTATATTTTTATAGGATTGCCACATTCTTACATAGTTGGTGGTGATAATGCTGCACCGGGACAATATCCCTATCAAGTGTCACTCAGACTGAATGGCCGTCATTTTTGTGGTGGCTCTATTATTAGTAATCACCACATTCTCACAGCAGGTCATTGTGTCAAAGGGTAAGTTCATACATAAAGTGGGTAAAAAGTGATTTTTTTTAAAGAGAATATATTCTGTTTTGAGAAGACTTATTTTGCCTTAAAAAAGGAACTTTCTTTTTTAACAACATTAGTTTTATTTCAAAAAAGAAACTTTTTTCTGTGTATGAAAATGTATTCCAAGAAAATTGGTAGCAAATAGTAATAAAAGAGTGCGCAGCAAGATAAGAATACTAATGATAATTACGTATAAAATCACATATATAGATTGTTTAAATTATTTCGGAAAGCGAAAGATATTGAACTATAAACTTATGCAAGAATATTCAGACCATAAATCTTAGAATTTATGATGTTCAGAAAATATTGCCTTTGTTCTATTTGCAAATGAATATACCGAGACGATCAGGTTGTAAATATATTAGGTGTCTCACACATACAGTTAGGGACAATAGTACGTGGACAAATAATAAAAATCGTTGTGACTAAAATTTACACAGAATAATATTATTGTTATAAATCTAAATTTTATTGCTTATGTTTCTTTACGCTACAACAATTTATTAGATAACAATCATAATTACTAATTTCATAGGTGTGTAAACGTTTAGTGAATAATCAGCCAATATAAGTGGATACATTATTGTACACACAATAAGTTAGGAATTTTAAGAATTTTTCAGCCTTTTAGTGCTGCAATTAAATTATTTATACAGTGTTATCCCGCTTTGCTAAAATTACTGTTTCCAAACATCGTGATATCCTATTTATAAGGTTCTCGATGCAATATTTACTAATGCATTCGAAAGTTGATTGCCAACTTATATAACACAAAAATACAAAATATAAACAATTGTATTAGAGTAAACTTTTGTTACAACCATTCCTACTATTTCTCCACTTATATTCGTCCATGTATATAAATTTTTATTTAGTATTTTTGGATACGAATTTTCTTACAGACGAAAATCCTTCTCTTTAAATAAAAATACATTCTCTTCAAGAAGAAAGTTTTGTTTCTAAGGCAAAAATATATTGTCTCAGAGAAGACAGTTTTATTTTTTCAAAAATTTAATTTTAGAAATACTGGGTGCGCAATTAGTAAAATATTTTATCCAATACATTTGTAATTTTGTTATTTCACAGACAACGTATTGAGAGAATCCGGGCCCATGTCGGAGTTAATCATTTGTCACTAGAAGGCAAGCCACATATAGTGTCGAGCGCGGTAACTCTCGCGTACTATGACAAAAGAGGTACAATACAAAACGACGTGGCCGTAATTAAAGTCTTTAATGAGATTCAGTTCACGAGTAAAGTGAAGCCTATCAAACTTGCAACTTTCCCACCCAAGCCAGGCACAATCGCCGTTGCATCTGGCTGGGGTAGACTCTGGGTAAGTTTAACTTGAACTTGTCTTTTTAGATTAAAGAACAATCAAGAAAGCAATTACAGAAAACGTAGTCTCTTTTCGAACTCTAATTTTTATTCTACAAATTAATATCTTGGCAGAAAACAGGGACAATTAGAAAAGGCTATTTTTGTTTGAGTTAATTTTTGCGAAAACGATGCAACTGCTTTCTGTAGAAAGTAAAACCTGACATTGTAAAACTTTTTTATATCAATATATATGACATACTTTGGGACAGGGACGGGCAAGTATGAATAATATAAGGTCATGATTACTAATAATCGTGGGGAAAAATTCGTGATTATTTGTAATTTACAAATAATCACGAATTCAAATGATCCGACGTTGAATATTTCGAAGTTGAATTCTTCGGTTTCGAATGATTCGAAGTCGAATACATCGAATCTGAAGTATTCAACTTCGAATCATTCGAATCATTCGAATTCGAAATATTCAACTTTGAATCATTCGAATTCGTGATTATTTGTAATTTACAAAGAATCGCGAGTTTTTGTTCACGATTACAAATAATCGCGAATTTTTCTCCACGATTATTAGTAATCATGACCTTATATTATTCATGCTCGCCCATCCCTGCTTTGGGATTGGTTGTATAAAAAAATCGAAGTTATTAAGTTTCAAAGGATGCCAGTTTTCTGTGTGTTGTAGATGGAACTGTTATATGAATATAATGAATACATTATTCATTATAAACTATAATTCAGTACATTCACATAAAAATACATCAGCTGCATTTTCGCACCAATATTTAAAGAAAGACTTAGCTTCAAGAATAATCGTTTAATTTCCACCATACACATGAAAATACTTAGAAGAAATTCATTCACAGGAAAGTTTATGCAAAGCATAATTAGTTCAGTATAAGTAAATTAAACTTGCCACAAGAGTTCTTTTCAAAGTAAATAAAATGCGTCAGTTTTTCTGATTCCACGTGGAAAAACGATATTAATATTACATTCACATACTGCACCGTAATTTATAATTTATAATTGATAGTTATATTCATACAGTGAATAGTTTATAGTCTATTCAGGTTTTTGATTATGCGATATAGGTTCAAGTAAGGTAAAAATTTCTTATTAATTAAAACTTGGAACCTTCCATTACAAGATTAAGCGCAAATTCTGCTAATACGATGGACTATTAATATATAATCAATGTACAGGGTGATTCACTTGCCTTTGAATCAGAACTCTCCTAGCCCTTATTTTTTTTGGTGGACTTCCCGACCTTCCCCGGCACTGAAATTTGGTGGAGAATATGCCCTTGCGTCAGGGAAGAAGTGATATAAATTTCAGAGCCCTAGCTCAAAGTTTAGCTTTTCACCTATTTTCGACCCTCGAAAATGATCAATTTTTTCAAGTTTCTCAAAATCGGCGGAACCCGGGATATTTTGATTTTTTTCGTATCAGGGTGGATAGAGAACAAAGAATCCGTGAAAAAAAGTCCGGATTTGCAACGAGAACGGGTCGAAAAACCATCCAGAAAAGTCCATTTTTGCTCATTTTTGACGGTTTTTATTTTTTTTTGTGGACTTCCCGACCTTTCCCGGGGCTGAAATTTGGTGGGTAATGTTTTTTTGCATCAAGAAAGATACCATAAATATTCCAGGGCCCTAGCTCAAAATTTTTTTTTCGGCAAATTTTTCTTAAGGGGTACCCCTTCAGATTTTTTCACGATTTTTCGAAGGTCCCCGAATTCGGGTTTTTTCTTCAGGAATCGATTGTTTATGGATGAAAACGGATAGAAAACAAGAAATCCGTCGAGAAAAGTCCGGATTTCCATCGAAAACACTAAAAAACTGCCTTTAAAGTTCGATTTTTTCGGAATTTTCGCTGGTTTTACCCATATTTTTTGGACTTCCCGACAATTTCCGGGGCCGAAATTTGGCGGGGTGTCTCCCCTTGCATCAAGGAAGATGTGATATAAATTTCAGAGCCCCAGCTCAATTTTTTTTTCCCCCATATTTTGACCATCGAAAATATCCAATTTTTGGTGGTGATTCAAAGGCAAGTGACTCATCCTGTACATGCATAATAAACTTTTGTATCAGAAAAGAAGTTTTAGATACTTTCTTGCAAGTATGGAATATTAAATGTGAAACTTTCAATTTAGTTAAATCTTATAGCTGCACATTTTCAACATATATTCACATAATGTTAAAGATATTATTAATACATAATATATTTAAATATTATGCAATTTTTATTTTTTTATCGTTATATAATATAACATATTAAATTATGGTACATTTTGTAGGACGAAGGTTCAGTTCCTGATGCACTGCAGCATATCAATCTCACAGTAATACCGATCAAGCAGTGCTCACTTTATTATCATAGTGTGCAGACCAGCAACGTTTGCACTCTGACGAGGAGAGGACAAGGTGTTTGCAAGGCAAGTAGTCAGTTATTTTATTTCTAAGCGATTTTGAAAAAAAAATGGAATGAATGGTCTTTCCGAAACATTTTCCAAAAGGGATGTATTTACAAAGTATTAATAAGATGAAAATTATTTTGCTCGTATTAGAGGAATTCTATTTTATCCATTTTTGAAGTCGACACACATTTTGTAAGACTTGTTTTTTGTAAGTTGTAGTTATGATAAAGTATTTTTCATTTCCGGCATGACAAGCGAAGTGATTACAATCCAATTTTCATTGAGTATTTTCATAATAATGTCAACCAAATTGAATAAACAATTTTTGCATAGGTTCTTTAGAAAACAATATGTTCAATAACTTTTTAAAATATACTACAAAAGATGTATTAAAGTCTCCTTTGAAATTCTGGAAGGAAAGTAGACATAAAGCTCGGTAATTTTTCTTTCGCAATTAAAAACAAAAAATGCCGAATATAATAAAGTTCAATATATTAGTTTGTGTATAATCAATTTACATTTCACAATACTTTATTAACTGCATACGCAACTTAATACTTTAACACATTGTTGACAGTATACTGTGAAAAAATGAAATTCATTTACATCTCAAAGGTATTAGCACAGGCAATATTTTGAGAATACATTTAAAAAAAAAAAGAAAATTGTCTTTTACGTGGAAAAATACTGTTTCTTAAGATGGACACTTCCTTCTTTAAAAAAATATATTGCTACTTATAGAAAAGGGTGTCCTTTTATAATAAATTTTTTTTCCAAAAACACTGAGTGATCGAAAAGTTTTTGTATATGCAATACTTTGTAATTACAATTCTTTTTGTTTGTATATCGATTTATTGGTGATTTTCCATTTTAGGGTGACTCTGGTAGCCCTTTGGTGGCGAACGGTGAGCAGATAGGTGTCGTTTCCTACGGCACGGTTTGCGCCAGCGGATATCCGGACGTGTATGCCAACGTAGCCAACTTCACAGCATGGATCCACTCGCAAATCGCTTGGTCAGGAGGATCAGGAGTCCCAAATAATCCAAACCCAGGCGATGACAAGGGCAACAATCCTGCTGATCATCCATTTCCCTCGATTTCTATGATCTGTCTTGTTATAGCACTTGTGTATGCACTGTGGTAGAAATAGTACAATAATCCAATCTCTCTTACCAGTTTTTGGAATTCCCCTGTAGAAAAAAACTCTAAGACTTCCCGTATTTTCAGGGAATTACTTTAGAAGTGCTGTAGTTAATTGTAGAGTTTGAATAGTAACTCTAAGATTTCTGTAGTAACTCAAAAAGCTGCGAAGAGTTGCTACAGTTTCGACAAATATTTTCGAATAATAATTTCGTTAATTTGAACGATTTTAGAATTTTGGAAATTTTCTCAGAAGGTTTGCGCCTCCTAACAGGCTTTTATAAACTTAGATTCTTCAAAAAGTAGTTCTTTATCGCTCTCAACTTAGTAAATTGCATTGAACTCAGTTGAAATTGGTTTTGGAAATTATTCCTTTTCGAATACTAACACAATCTTACAGTGGACAGAAGAAAGTACACGCACAGTTAATTTTCTTAGAAGAAATCTTTTTGCAAAAAAAGGACTTCTTGTGACATAGAAATACATTTTCTCAAAGAAAAAAGTGTCCTTCCTAAGAAAAAAGGGTCATTTGCATTTAAAGTAAGTCTCGAAACATTCCTAACCTCATTTACTTCGCTCAGACTAAACAGTTACGTTCCGTGCTAATTTAAAAGCACGTTTCATTTAGTTTAAACGACTTTGAAACTCACATAATTAGGTCAACTTCTAAATTAGACTCTTACATTTTTAAGTAAATTGATTAATTTGATTCTTCAACATTCCTAACCTTGTTTATTTCGCTCAGACTAAACAGTTACGTTCTGCGTTAATTTAAAAGCACGTTCCATTTAGTTTAAACGACTTAGCAACTCACATAATTAGATCAACTTCTAAATTAGACTCTTACAGTTTTAAGTAAGTTGATTACTTTGATTCTTCAACATTCCTAACCTTGTTTACTCCGCTCGGACTAAACTGTTACGTTCTGTGCTAATTTAAAAGCACGTTCTATCTAGTTTAAACGACTTTGCAACTCACATAATTAGGTCAACTTCTAAATTAGACTCTTACATTTTTAAGTAAATTCATTAATTTGATTCTTCAACATTCCTAACCTTGTTTATTTCGCTCAGACTAAACAGTTACGTTCTGCGTTAATTTAAAAGCACGTTCTATCTACTTTAAACGACTTTGCAACTCACATAATTAGATCAACTTTTAAATTGGACTCTCATATTTTTAAGTAAATTGATTAATTTGATTTTTCAATATTCCTAATCTTGTTTACTTCGACAAAACAGTTACATTTTGTGCTATAGTTTAAAAGTTGTTTAAACCAGCATAACTAAATTATGCTTTTCAAATTTGTAACGAGGAGGAGGAATTTTGTAGTTGATAATGAAACAACAGGTGTTTATGGAGAATAGACTTTATTTGAACTCTGACCGTTGTAAACATTACGATGCAGCAGCAGGATAATACTGATGATTGTACGGAGGCATTGACTTGATCTTGCTTATGGGAGGACGGAAATTTCCACACTTCGGGAAGCCTTGCGGAACCGGCGGCAAATCTGATTGCTTGCCAACGCGCAGGATAAGTTCCATGCCCACCATTTGATGGTATATGAAATGACAGTGGAAAAGCCAGTAACCTAAACAGAAAAGTCAACAGTGTTAATAATCATTGTTCATAATGTGTAATAATAATCGTGGAAACTCTGTCATCCAAATGTGTTTCCTCAAATATATTTTCATACTAATTTTGAGTAGCAAAAGAAGTGTTCCTTTCAAACTATTTTTGATTATTTAAAAACTCTCGTGGAATATGGAGGACGCCATTATTAGAGTTATTAACTATTATAATGCATAGCCTAAACAGAAAAGTCAACAGTGTTAATAATCATTGTTCATAATGTTAGTACTACAATTATTAGTAGTCGAAGTAATTTAAATAATGTGTAATAATAATCGTGGAAACTCTGTCATCCAAATGTGCTTCCTCAAATATATTTTCATACTAATTTTGAGTAGCAAAAGAAGTTGTGTTCCTTTCAAAATATTTTTGATTATTTAAAAACTCTCGTGGAATATGCAGGACGCCATTATTAGAGTTATTAACTATTATAATGCATGCTTGACACATACAATGAATTATTACGAAATTTAAAAATCGATATAAAAGGGTAAAGTTCAGACATAAATCTTTGAAATAAAATTGAGTAGAAAGAGCTACTAATTAAATGCATGTCGAAACACCAAAAAATATTTAAATATATGAAAACCCATTCACCGGATTCATTTATATGAGCACACATTTGCACAGACACAAATTATATTTAAATATACGGTAATTAAATGAATTTTGGATGTTGAATGATTTGCATTTAAATACACAGTATTTAAATGAATGACCCATTTTGCATCGGCGAATCAATTCTCCCCACTCCCTTTTCGAACCAAAGACATGTTTAGCTTTCTTTCTTCACACTCGAAAGAATTGCTTTTCACTGCTGTTCTTATCTAAGAAAGTTGTCCGTGTGGACACAGATGTTTTTGGAATTCATTGTGGGCAGATTGAGCTCGAAACATGTCATTATGTGTAATAAACGATTAAAGTGTGCTTTTCTTTCGACTGCCTCACAACTTTGTCTGCACCATTCAACTCAAAGTATGATTGTTGTATTGCGAAATTCTCTGACAGAATTTCTTAAAAAGACTTTTTACAAAAAATTCAAAATAAAGTGAACCATTGAGAACATCGACTATGGAATTCCTGAGATAGTCAATGGGTCATTAACTCACGCGATTCGGATTGTTTTGGTCTGCTAAGTGGCGGAAAATATTTACATTCGCGTATGTATCAGAAAAGAAGGGCAAACATTTGGACGTAAATGATTTAGTGGATTTGAGACACTTGTAATTGAAATCCGATTGACCGTATTAATTATAATTTCCTGATAAATGAGTTGTAAATAATAAATCATCGAACCATTGTCAGACAGAAAATATTTGACAAAACATAAGTAAAATTCTGCATTCGAATTCTTCTAAAACTCTAACAAATGTTTATATTGCTGTAATATTTTAAAAGACCCATTTGTTCGCTTGTAAACCAATATCCTGTTAATTTAAACAATTAAGAAGTCATGGTTAATTTTAATAATCTTCCAGAAAATTGCTAGAATTCGTCTACTCAAAATAAGAATGTCATCGACGAATACCATGTAAAATCATGCGCGGTAAAAGTAATTTTGCAAATACAATGCGTTTAAATCCGTTATACTAACAATGGACCAACAATGATAAATATATGACTCGATTTGATCGTATAATTCAATATTTTATCACCACACGGTTATAAATATTAAAAGCACGATTAATAATTGTTATATAATAAAATCTCTGCAGTGCAAACATATGTGCCCATAATTATGAAAGTGGTCTAAATCAAAATTTTAAAAAAATATATTTATCAGTTATTTCACACCACATTATTTTAAACTAAATTTATTCAATGTAATTTTTACGATATCATTAAAAATGAACCATTAGATAGTGGTTGTCATTTCAACATTATATGGAATTCATTTAGTGTTAATTATGAAAGTGGTCTAAGTCAAGAATTTAAAGAAATTATATAAACATAACTTGAAAATATAGGGAAATATTAAATTCCTTCCATTATACACCACCACTAGACCAGTAACGGAAGAATAACATAAAGATATTATGTGTTTACTACCATACATTCCTCCAGTTTTTCAGCAACATTTTAAGAATCTTAAAAACTCGAAATGATAAAAATGGATCACTTTTTAAAAACAATTTATAATTGTTCATGAAGTATTTCATTAAAGTTATTGTTTCAAATAAAACTCATAGTTCTTTATCGCTCTAAGCCATTTATAGGACATTCAGTTAATTTTGAAAATGGTCGAAGTCAGTTCAAACTTTAAAAACAACATTTTCGTATGAAATTCACACAAAATTTCATATTCATAATAAATTTCCATTAATCAAGACTAATAAAATTATAAATTAAAATGTCGAATAATGTAAAAATATTGTTTAATTTATTCAAACGCAATTCATTAAATATCTCGAAACAAGAAACATGTGAGTTAGACCACTTTCATAATTATGGGCACATATAAACCACCCGCATATTCTCACAAAAAGTTCTCATAAAACAGTGCAAAAAAGGGCACAGATACTTTTTTGCAAGTAATTTCTGTAGTTGAATGACCGACAACGCCATCTTCAACGATAGTTTGCAAAGTGTGTACCGCACACAATCACCACACTTGCTGTCAATATTTGTAATTGACATTTTGATTTAAGAATCCTTTGTGTGTTTCCCGTCTTTTATACATAGTTATTATTCACCGGCATTGATCGTTTATGTCTGCTCTTTATTTAGCAAACAATTGTCTCAGGAAATTCAAGGTTATGATTATTTGCAGATACAGGAACTGAATATCCTTCAAAGAAACGCGCGACAAACTCTGTCGGATTAGAGTCTTGTTGATCGTAAACACTTTTGTTGTCGAGCAATGACCTGTGGTTTATTGGTGAAAACAATAATGATGGATAACCAATGAAAGTACTAATCTCGGTTGAAAACATAGGCAGTAGTTCTGTGTAATATAAAACAGCGGAACACTGTTTATCTGAACACTATATATCGACAATATTTTATAAAAAATAGTAACAAAAAAATATATAAAAATAATAACGAAATTTTAGTTAAAACTTGATTTTGTAAATTCCTGATAAAATTTTATTAACTGAATTGCTGGCAAGCGTATACTTTAACTGCTTGTCTGTTAACTATAGTTTGAATAGCTTCAAAAACTGTTAACTATAACTGTTAACTATAACAGTTTTTCAAAAGAAAATTTCGATTATTGGAATAAAGAATTATAAGTAGTTGAAAAAATTGGAAAATTCTTAATACAGAAACAATCCAGTTACATAAATTGCTTGTTTCCCGTAGCTTTTAAATAAATGGGGTTCTACTGTACAGAAAACCTGAACATAACCTTGTTTCAACTATAAAATAAGGGAAGATTACCAAAAACGCGCTCAATTCGCACTTTTCTATTTGAAAATGCCAAGAGTTCGATTTTGGAAACTTTCTCCTAATTAATATAATGTTATTTCATTATTGAACAAACATTATGTTTTATAACTCAAATAATTTGTACTTTAAATCTTTTGTACTTTAGACTTTATATGTACTGGCTTATAAAATTAGATGACATTAAAGAAAATGTTAAAAAATTAACATATTATTATACTAATTTAATATTAAAATATACTATTATATACTGTAGGATTGTTAACGAGAGAGTAACTGCGAGCGACTGGTGAGAGAATAAGATGTGCGATTGTGAATGCGTGTGAATTTCTGTATATGTGTGTTTAGGGTGAAAGATCGACAGAGTGTATCGGGATGTTTGGGATTGGCTGAAAGGTAGAACATTAGGAATAAGTGTGATTGGCGAGTGCGTAGGTCAGCGAATGTATATATGTATAAGAGGTGTGAATCTAAAGAGCGTAAGAGAGAAGTCGAACCTGTTGTTATTTTGTGGTCGAAAGCGAACATGGTAAAGAAGCAGAGTGCGAACCGATGAACGTTGGAAAGAGTATAGGAAAACGAGTGTATGTTAAAATAAAGGAAAGACTGAGAAAACCTACAATATTAACACTATGCCGTCCGATGGCATCACGTTGGTGCCATGCGAAAACCATCGGGCAAGCGCCGGTGGCTCCACGGTGGTGCCATGCGCAAATTATTGGCCAAATTTCCGGCGCGACACGAGAAAATCTACATTAAACGTGCGGACGGCATAGTGTTAATAATAAAAAAGTATTTGTTATGATGGTAATACTGACCAGGATTGTCGGCGCGGAAGCGCATAACCACGAATCCATTATTTGGAAGAGGAACAGTATCTTTCCTCGGTGGGGCTTCGAACAGTCTCTTCATCTGTTTTCGTCTATCGAGCTCCTTTGCGTATGCCAAATTGATTTTTCCCCTCTTGGTCAGACACTCATCGCAATTCGGATCAGAGTCATTGACATTTTCCTTTACGTTCGTTACATTCTCATTGAACGGTTGGCCCATGCTCAAAACGTAGAACGAATGGCCGTGCAAGTGGAAAGGATGTAGAATACCGGGTGCTTGAACTGTTAGAAAAATATTGCAATTAACAATTGTTCACAATCAATAAAATACAACCTGAAAAATTAATCTTTACAACGAAACATTCGTTTCTAAAATATTCTTGCTGGAGCTCCCAATTTTTATAATGTTGTATATCATTTATATTAATTTATATTACTTTTTAATATTTCGATAGTAATAAAATATTTTAAAAAACCCAAATTCACAGAAAGAGAATAACATAAAAGCAATTTACAACGATCGAGTACAATAGTTTATACTAACAAAAAATACGTATCAAAGACAGCAATCCATAATATTGAAACAAAGAAAATATAATCAGAAAAAAATGGAATAATAATTTATAAAATCATTTGCAACTTCTCTTACAAGAATTCTTCGGCTGAAAATCACTTAACTTTTAAAGCATAAACAAAACTATTTACAAAAAACCAAAAACACATAACAAAAACAGAAATCTATGATACTGAAATAGACGAAACATACTCGGTCAGAAAATGAGACAATAATTTATAAGAGCAAATGCAATTTCTCTTACAAGAATTCTTCGGTTGAAAATCACTTTACTTGAAAAGCATAAACAAAACTATTTAAATGAATCGAATATATTAAGTTATAGTAACAAAATAGACCAACAAAAAGCACATAACAAAAACAGCAATCTATAATACTGAAATAAATGAAACATACTTGGTCAGATAATGAGATAATAATTTGTAAAAGTATTTGCAATTTCTCTTACAAGAATTCTTCGACTGAAAATCACTTTGCTTGTAAAGCCTAAACAAAACTATTTAAATGAATCAAATAAATTAATTTATAGTAACAAAATAGATTAACAAAAACACGTAACAAAAACAGCAATCTATAATATTGAAATAAACGAAACATAATCTGTTAGAAAATGAGACAATAATTTATAAAAGCATTTGCAACTTCTCTTACAAGAAGTCTTCGGCTGAAAATGACTTCACTTATAAAGCATAAACAAAACTGTTTGAAAATACTTACATTCATCGATAAGGACGATTTCAACTATGGAATTATGGGGCACTTCAATCATATGAGAGCACTTGCAATTAGGTCCCGAACAACTGCGAGGAAGATCGCGTGAATTGCAGAACATGTCTCGCGGAAGATCCTGTTGCTGCGAAAGTGGCGGAGACGGTGGGAAGGTGAAGCTGATTCCATCAACGAGCGAGATGGCCGTTACATTCGATTGTTGTACTGCAGATACAAGGCAATAGAAATGCAATTAAAAATTGGATTATTACCAGAAGATTAATATATGTTATATCAACGTAAATATTAATATTAATTAGTATTAATGCTGTATAAATAGAACTTATACTTGTTAATAAAATATTTGACAATATGTAATCTATAATGAAAAAATATTTTTGATACAAGATACAGATACAAAACAATAGAAATTGCAATTAAAAATTGAATTATTACTAGAACATTAATACATATTGCGTCAACGTAAATATTAATATCAATTAGTATTAATGCTATAATTGGTGGTATAAATAGAATTTATACTTGTTGATAAAATATTTATAATGTTTCTGCCGTATATAAAATTTTTGAGAATATCTAATCTACAATTCAAAAATATTTTTGATTGGGGCGATAATTATTGTAGGACTGTAAAAATGAAAGTAGGAGTAGCACAAACTTTTGAACGTGTATGAATCGAATAAATCCGTACCGGAAATTTAAGAGATTTTTCCTACCCAGAAAATATTTTGTTCCAACTTAATTTTAAAAAAATTAACACCTTTGAGTTCCAAATAATCTATTATTTGTTGAAAAATGTACGAATTTTTAAATTCAGATAGTTCAGCTCGAAAAACAACAACTTGCTGAAGTTGATTCATTTCTTCTTAAACTCTATCATTCTTGCATTGAGAAATGTTTAATATTTAGTTAAACGGTGTCTTTTTAAATAAAAGAAATATGTACAAAAAAAAGCGTACCACCTTAAGAAGCTTAATTATATATTCATTATTATAAATTATATTTACTAGTATTATATATTTATTATTAGAGATTTCTTGTTCCTTACCTATGAATGTATTGTATTCGTTAGGTTGAAATACTATGTTTGGTGGGTATTGATAAAAGCGGACGGGCAAGTAGAACTTGACGTCTGGCTCGGGCTTCAGAATATCTGGATCGATTGGATTCGCGCTCCTCAGATTGCTTATGCAGATCGCATCCTTGCGTGGAGTGTTGCAAACACCGTCCAATGGATTGAGTATCTGCGACCATGTTCAATACGTGAATAACAAACTGTTATCGGATCGATATTTTGAATGAAAATCAGCAACTTTCTCGAGAAACGAGATTTCAAAAAAGATTCTAGTTTACACGAAATAAAACTATTCTGAATTTCGAAATTTGCTTCTTATACAGAATAGTCTTTTTAAATTCGTCATATACTTGATGAGAAACATAGTTCGGGTAACTATCTTGTAAATTTCATTTCGGTATTCGCAAGAATAAACGTATTATAGGAACATTCGTAAGTCTAAACTTTCAAAATTATCTAATTAACTAGGCAAGTCTTTTTGTAGTTCTCTCTATGAAGGAAATAATGCTCAAATAGTGCAATTTAAAAGCGAGCGATGTGTTCAAAGAAGAATATCTTTTGCTATAACCGAAATTTAAAAAATTACCATTGTAATCAAGAAGTTAAATAAAAAAAATATTTAGTTCACTTAAAATAAAAAATAGCGAAGTTAGAGTGACCACTGCAAGTTATGGTTCAACGACTAGGACGTCACAAATATTGCTGTAGCATGCTAGATATGTATTGTAAATATCGTAATGAAATTTATAATATACTTAATTAATTCAAAAAAGAATATGGAACCTAAGAAATTTTTTTCCAAAATTTCCCCCTTTCTTAACCGTCTTCGAAAAAGTGGAGGCTTCTAATTCGTCGTGTATAAGAAAAAGGTATTCGCTTCCCCAATGCATTTGAATAATGTCATCTAAAAAAGAAAACTGTCTTCCTAAAAAAACATGTCTTCCCATAAATATTAAAAACTTTCCTTTTCAAGAAAATTTATTCGCTTTAGAAAGAAGAGCTTTCTTCTTGAAGAAAAATTGTATGAAAAACACTGGGTTGGCGAACATTCTTTTTTCTACACAGTAGTTGATAAAATTAATTGCTGTAGAATTCAATGAACAGAATTTAATTTCGATCGTCTCTCTTGCATTTACAATTTCGATGACTTTTTGCAAAAAGCTTATTTTTTAATATATACGTTTTGCTTAATTGTTGTACGTAACAGTGTAACAATGTACGAAATCCCGGAATTAGTATGACTGTAGAAGATGTACTCACAATGCCAGGAGAGACTCCATTGTCATAAGAAGGCACAGGTCCGTTGGGTAATCCGCGTGCGCCTTTGTAATGCAAGAGAGCAACTTGCTGCACTTTACTGTTTGTGCAGGCACCAAGTCCTCGGATTTGTATCCAATAAGTTCCAGGACGTTGATCGGCCTCCAAAACGAAATCGTACCGTTCGCCTGTAATCAAATCATCTCATTTATCATTCAATGTTCCAATTGCCGATAAAAAACGTATTGGGATATCCATTTTTTTAAAATAGCGCTTCTTACAAAAGATAACTTTCCTTAAATATAATATAAATATATTAAATATATAAAGTTAAAGAAGAAAATTCTCTTCTTAAAAATAAAAGAATAAATTCTCTCGAAGAAAAATCGTCTTGTTTAAATAAATTCGTTCGAGAAAAATTAAGTATCTTAATACTCGTTTTCCTGTATGTTATAATTGAAAAATGTGTAATTGAAAAATGTGATACTTGCCTGCGAAAGAGTTAATGGAGTCTACTGTGACAGGCTTCACCGCTTGCCCGTCAGTCGCAACAATTTTCAGTCTGTGACCTTCGATGACAGTTTGGCCAGGGCAGACAGTGCAGAAAGCGTTGATCAAACGGAAGCGATAGCGACGATTAGGCTCGACAACAAACACTGCCACCGGTGTGTCGGTGGTTTCGCCACTCGTTCTATTCTGTAAGTACAAATTCAGCCATTATTACGATTAATTGAGCAATTGAAAATTGGGCAAGTTTTTTCGCTATTGAAATACCGGATTTCATCAAGAAAGTGACGATGGTATTAATTATTTATTATTTCTTTAGTTATTTTATAGAATTCAGAAACTCGTAAACTGATTCGCCAATTGCATAAAGAAGAAGTTCAATAAGTCGGTCATGTTATTAATTACTTGATGATGTCACGATTATGAAAGTAGCAAAAAATAATTGTAATTCCTAGAAAAAAACAATTCGCGTGAAAAAAAGGTAAATTATCGTGCAACATTCCTTTCTCGCTAATTACAGTCGACCTGAACAAGTGACTAGGATCCCGAAGAATTAAACCTTCATTAAATTTGTTTTTGCTACTTGTATCCACATGATCATCAAGAAACTGATGAAATCAGTAATTATTTCTTGTTTTTTTGGTTATTCCGAACCGACAAACCGAATTAAAACCTTGATTAAATTTATTTTTGCTATTTAAAATATCCAAATGATCATCAAGAAACTGATGAAATCGGTAATTATTTCTTGTTTCTTAGTTATTCCGAACCGACGAACTTGTAGACCCATTTTTCAATTGCATAACGAAATATGTCCGTAAGTCAGTCATGTTATTAATTACTTGATGATGTCAAAAGTATAAAAATAACGAAAAATAATTGTTATTCCTAGAAAAATGAAAATGATGAAAATGTTATTAACTGAATTACTGACAAGCGTATACTTGTTTAATTATAACAGTTTTTCAACAGAAAATTTCGATTATTTGAATGAAGAATTATAAGTAGTAGTAAAAATTGGAAAATTCTTAATACAGAAACAATCCAGTTACATAAATTGCTTGTTTCCCATAGCTTTTAAATAAATTGGGTTCTACCGTACATGTTATTAGTTACTTGATGACGTCAAAAGTATAAAAATAACGAAAAATAATTGTTATTCCTAGAAAAATCATTCTAATACGTGGAAATAGTTGAATTACCGTGTAAATGCCTTTGCCGTTAATTAAGATTGACTCAGGCAACTGACTAATGGGCGGCAGTGCATTGCGACCCGGAAACCGAGCAGTGGCTTCCTCGTGCATCCAATCGTTGATAATCATCACGTGCTCGGACAAATCGTATTTGTAAAGGAAACTGTTTTGTTCGACTACTGAAGGCTGCCGAATAACGAGACTGCCAAAAACGCCATCCATCTTGTGCAATCCACTATGAGCGTGCCAAAAGTGAGTTCCGGCGTTGTTTGCTGGCCATTGGTACCTGCGGAAACATCATTAACTTCTTATGTAATTCTTCCAATGGTTAATTGGTTAAACAAAATGGTAATTGTTGGGATTCGCACGAATTTGAAAATAGGAAATGTTGAGCGAAAAGGTTCAACGCTCAGTATAAATAATTACAGATATTGCAATTTACAAAATTGAGCAAAATTGATCTTTGATGTAAATTGTGAAAGAAAACGTGTTCACGAAACAGTAACAATAAAAGTAATAATCTAGTTTTTTTCTAAAACAAATTTCAGGGCATTTAAATCTGAAAACATTCAACTCACATAACCTATAGGTAAACGATTTCCAAATTTTCGAATTGATTTGGATTTACAAAGTGTTTAAAAATGCAGAATACAAACGGAATGAAAATAACGTTCTGTTTCTGGAAGTAGTTCAAGCCAAATTGAATCATATGGCTAATTAATTATTAGTATTCATTGAAACAAAAGTTGACAATCTATTGCGCAATTTCTCCCGTCGAAAAGGAAAGTTTTGGCCTGTTTATTTTTAAGAAGTGTTTCTCTCTAAATTCTATTTTTAGATAGCTAAAAGATCAATTATTGGTAGCCATTTCTGATATCCTACAATATGATTCGACAGCAATATTGTCTATTATAGTTAATCCGTAATACTTTGCAAACTTCGATTTTCAGCATATTGTAGACAATTTTTTACCGTAAAGGAAAACATTACGCGCACTCATATAAACACATAATCCAAACGCGATTGGACGTTAATAGCAATGACTGTTCTTTAAATCATTTTTAACAACCGGCAAGGGAAATAAAAATCATGTAAATGTAGTGCGACGTATAGAACACCATCATAATACTGATGACACAGCCACACACTTATAATAATGATTGTCACTTAAACAAAATTACAAAGAGTTTTTTCCCAATTTATGCTGACAATTACTTATGCAATCCTGACAGATTTAATTAACTTATATTATGTCTGTTAAAATTGCACTTATTTTTAAATTACATTGGTCCTTTTTTAAAGAAAATAAGTGTCCCTAACGACAGGTATACAAAAATGTCCGTAAACCTAGTATTAAATCATTTTTAATAATTACAAATAGAATGAAATTTACCTGAATGTAGTATGCTCGGCAATGGGACATTGGGTGACGTATGGAACTCCATCATAATATTGATGACCCTTTTGGTAGACGCCATGCCAGTGAATAGTGATTCCCGCGCCTTTGACTTGATTCTCCACGTCAATGACAACTAGATCGCCCAAGCAAACCTCGATCGAAGGACCCGGAATCATTCGATTGACAGTCAGGGCCATTCGTTCGACACCGTCACCAGGTACACATTGACAGTTCGCACAATGCAAGTTCGTGGCATTGGGAGTACAATATTGGCACGCCCTGTAACATTAACCGGTTGATTAAGTATTGACCAATAATACGATCGAAGAAATACTTGCACATGCCTTGTATGTAATTGTAACATATTTTGGTGAGATAATAATTTTATCACGCGGAATTGATTTAATTGACACTGTTAATGAAAACACAAACTTGGTTTCGCACTGACGTAATAATAACAGTTAACAGAAATAAGGATCTTCAAACATATGTTAGCTCTTTTTACAAAAATTTTACTTGAATATCAATTAAAATTTCTTTCCCCATTCATTTGGATTGCTAAATGAGTGATTAATTGATCAAAGTCACTCATATTTTTTTTACAGAATTCTATCTCATTTTAAATGTTGATACAAGAATTCAATGTGCAACATGTTTGCTCAAGAAACTTGACAGGGTAATTAATTCCCTTGAGTTAAAATAACATTACAATCTTTACCAAGTCATTTAAATTATTAAATGGATCGATCAGTTTTTTACAGATTTCCATCTCAGTTTACTTGATACACAGAAATTAAGTGCGTAACATGTTTATTCGGAAAACTGGAATAGGTAAATTTTGCTAAATGGAACAGAATTACGAACTGTTAGTATCATTAAATATTCAATGGGCTTTAATAATTAATTTAAATTGTTCAATATATGATCGATCAGTTTTTTATGCACAATTATATCACATTGAACATGTTATACAGTAATTAAGTGATCAACAGGTTGAAAACTTGAGAAGGTAAGTTTGGCTAAGTGAAACAGGATTACGAACTGTTATTATTGTTAAACATTCAATGGGCTGTAATAATTAATTTAAATTGTTCAATATACGATCGATCAGTTTCTTTTTTGCAAAATTATATCACATTGAACATGTTACACAAAAATTAAGTGAGTAAGTAATTTTGGCTAAGTGAAACAGGATTACGAAGTGTTATTATCATTAAACATTCAATGGGCTGTAATAATTAATTTAAATTGTTCAATATATGATCGATCAGTTTTTTTGCAAAATTGCATCACATTTTACATGTTACACAGTAATTAAGCGATCAACAGGTTTAAAACTTGACAATGTAATTGTTGCTAAATGAAACAGAATTACGAACTGTTATTATTGTTAAACATTCAATGGGCTTTAATAATTAATTTAAATTGTTCAATGGATCGAACAGTTTTTGCAGAATTCTATTTCAGTTTGCACGTTAGCACAAAAATTAAATGTGCAACATGTTTATAAATTCGGGAAACGACAATGTAAATTTTGCTAAATGAAACAGAATTACGAACTGTTAGTATCATTAAACATTCAATGGGCTTTAATAATTAATTCAAATTGTTCAATATATGATCAATCAATTTTTTATGCAAAATTATATCACATTTTAATAGATAAATATTTAAATATATAAATTTCACATTTACATAAATAATTAAGTGATCAACAGGTTTAAAATTTGAGAAGGTAAGTTTGGCTAAGTACAATAGGATTACAAACTGTTATTATCATTAAACATTGAATGGGTATACTCACTTGCCACTTATGGGGTAGCGTTCAATAACAAAATGGTAGTAGCATGTCTTCGGGCGTTCACCATACTGGCATGTGCGGGCGCACTCGACCGGGCTGGATAAGCTTTTGTCCAATCGTAGGACACCTTTGGTGCACTCTTCACTGAAACAACTGCGAACGGTATCGAGGCCGGCAATCACCGGGATTCGATCATTCTTCTTCATATAATCATTGCTTTCCTCATACGACGCCGACCAATCGAGAATCGAAGAATCCGTCCATTGATCGTCTTGCCATTCATCGGAAATCCAGCTCTCCAAGCCTGCCGCGCCTGCGAGCACAATCACTAATCAAATTAAGTCGAACCCGGCACAAGTAACAATCCATTAAACCGGCAAATACAGTGGATACAAAAAAGAGCATTCCATTATTATTTTTTCTTAAATTTTCTTTCGAGAGAAAATCGCTCTCTCTCCAAATAAAAATGCATTTTCTCAAAGAAAAAGTATATCCCTTTCAAGAGAGAGAGAGAGAGAGACCACATTTCCTCGGAGTGGACAAATTCGGTGTGTTAAAAAGGCTTCCTTTCAAAAAGAGCGGGTGTGTCAATACTTGTTCTGCTTCCACTGTACCGCGCGCGTTTATGCAACAGCTATCACAAGAAACACATTGCGAGGCTTATTCTAGATTGTCAGCGAGGACAGGGAACCGCGACATGAAAGGAGTAATGCTGAATTCGTACCGGAACCGAGAAGAACCGCCAACCAGAGTATGGCAGTTCGTATATTGAAATCCATGGTGATCAAAATATAATGAATGGCGCTGCAGTTCGCCGGGCGCTTCTACTTATATGTAGAGTCGGGGCGCGCTCGTGTTTTTTGCCGCCGCGGAGAAAATATGCATTCGCGCCAAGCCTCGTAAATAGAATCAGATAATCTCTGTTTACCCACCCCACGGCGCAGACAATGCGCGCACGGTCACATGTGTCGGTCCACCTGTGTACGCAATCAGAATAAAGTTTTCATTGTTTTTCGGAAGTACGTCAGAGGAACCGGCGCACAGTCGTTTCAATCGAGAGAGAAATTCCCGACGAAATTAGTCTTTGAACTTGAGGAAGATGAATGTGGAGTATGCTTTCAAAACTATGATGAACTACATAGATATGCGAATTGAGGTTAGATACCTGTTATACATTTGTACTAGTTTCAGTACCAATGTGTGTGTAGTAAATCTACTTCAAATACTATTAAAAAGAAACTGATATTATAACAAAATTGATTGCATACGCGTATTTAATATTATTTATACTATCTATAATTGATAAGATCATCTCAATTTAATTATCCTCTCGAATATTAATTGTACTTTATAATATATTCGCTGCAATAAGCGATCAAGTGCCAAAAAATGTCATATTGTATGTCTACTTCACATTATATATACTTTCTATAATTAATAATTATCTTATGATTATTCATTATATATTTGAATATATTTGTACTTATAATAATTCAATATTAAAGCCTTTCCTGACACTTTGAATTTATGAACAGCTGGAAAAACAATGTTGTCCACGTTTTTTGTGATCCACTTTTTCCAGCGGCGATCGCCTGGCGTGCGCGCGCGCGCGTTCGTTCCACCCAATCAATCGCGTGTATTTATTAATCAGCTCGTTCCCCTATTGTTCCTACACCTTCGAGGCGACGAATCGTGGAGCTGAATGAAGATGCACGGATCCAATTACGTAGGACACGGCGCGCACGTAAGTTCAAATCTTTTGAAGATTCATAAGAAAAAGCCATTCAACTGGAATCTCGCGGTCTTTTGTTTTCATTAACGCGCGTAAATATAGTGGGAAGAGTTCCTGCAATGGAATTTTTGTCTGTGACGCCAAGGGAACTCGCATGGGGAAACGCGAAACTTATAAAGAACCGCGTGGATGCTGCGGAAATGATTGTAAGGATTGAAATGAAACAGGTGTGGAAAGACGAGCATACAAATAAGGAGGTTATGTCTCCGTATTCGCAGAATTCTATAATATTAACAACAAAACATAATTCTATCAAAATCAAACGATGTTTCCTTGCAATATTTCATTTAATTACAAATTGGAATTACGATTAATGTGAAGAGGCCTTCAATATTTCCAAAATCTTAAGTTATTTATAATCGTTTACCGTTTATTTATAAGCAAATATTATTCTGTTAGTGAAGTAAACATTAAAAGAAAATGTAATGGACGTCCAATAGCACTGAATTATATTAAATATATTATACATATCTGAAATTTAGAAGGAACAAGTAATTTCAGTGAAATTTCCTCGAGTATTTCTATTTGTTTTTACACGAATCGCCCGGAAATTACTTTTCCCCTTAAGGAAATGTTTGAGGCCACTTAATATTAGTGGCTATAATCAGTGGGACACCTGTATACATATACGTTATGCAGACAGATTTTTATTTGCAATCGTGATAAAGGCAAACACGAAGTTATGTTCACATTGTTGCGTTATGGCTGATTTTAGCTTCTTAAGCAACGAATCGGTCACCTTCGGAGCGCCATTGCAATTTACGACGCAATTGCCAGTAAATTCAAATACTTTAAACTCGCCGCTGCTAATGATGATTATTATTTACAAGTAGAGTTAATTGTCTTTTACGAAGGGCGATTGATTTTTTATTTAATGAAGAGTCAAACGATTCGACCGAAGTTTTATTCCATAATTTTTAATTTTATTCTAATTTCAATTATTTAATAGTTTTAGGATATTAAATAATCTTGAATTTACCTTGATTCGTTATTGTTTATGGATAATATTGTCGGTTCTGTGTTTAGCAATTTTTCGTGGTTTTTCTCACGTCCATTAAACCCGTTCGTATGTTAAAATAAAAGTGTAACATTAAATAATTTGAATTTGCAGACGAAACATTCTAATGAAATTGATATATTAATGCGTACCGAAATTGTGACAGTAAATTAAATATTTTTTATAAAGTGAACTCCTTTAATTTGAAAATTAGCACTGGATTATACAGCTAAAGAATCAAAATCTTGAATGAAGAGAATAAAGATATATTCAAACTTTCTCCTCATTATTAAATTACAATATTTAATTCGAAATGAAAAAAAGACCGCGTAATTAATTAATACAGAAGTCTGAAAGAACCAGTTAATCAGTGGTTCCAAAAAACAGTCTTACAGATGTTATTTCTCAAATTCTGTACATTTTATTATTATGCATACAATGGGTAAAGAAAGTATTCGCACACACCCCTTTTCTTGGAGTACATTTCGATACAGAAGATAATTTCGGTAAATGTTTTCGAAGCAAAGTGTTTTCTCCTTTAAGAAATCTTGTTCTAAAAATACTCACAAGTTTGTGTGTCCATTTGTAATAAATATAAACAAAATCCAAAACACGTCAATAGTGTTTTTCACACACTTCCAACGCATTATACAATCCACCACCCTAAAATCTGCATTTCGATTAAAATATAACTTATCAACCATATTCTCACTTATTTTGTATGCAATTAGAATATATTTAGGTTATCTTTGAAAATATTATTTATAATTTTCCAACTTTGAGAATTCTAGATGAAAAGGAATACAAAAAATTCGATGAAATGAACTTTAGGTTAAAACTTGTCGAAGTTTTCAAAATAACATATTTTAAAACACGTATTTTAACATTATGAATCGAAAATTTGTTGAAATCAACATTTCTACATCCGGTTGTATAGCCGATATTAAAAAATTTATGAAAATATATTTCCTCCGCCATCATAGAAATTTGTAAAAACAAAATTTTCATTTTTCGTAAAAAAACTGTCATGTGAATTTATGAAATAAAATACATTGGCTAAAAAAACGTTCGAATATGCAATTTTTTAACGTATATTTTCTTAAAGCAGTAAATATTTCGGTTAGACAATATATACTTTCTCTTAGAAAACAAATACACTTGAAAAATATTTCTTTCTCAAAAGGAAACTTTGTTATATCAAAATTTACTCCAAAAAACTGTTTCGTGTGAATAGTTTTTCTACCCGTTGCAAGAATTCTATACGTCTATGATTACAAACAGATCCATCGATCAATGATTCACCATTGACTATAGAAACAGGTGAATCACTGATCGACGGATCTGCTGGTAATGATAGACTTATAGAATTTGAGTCGGCGTGCGTCAATGGTGCCAGCGACGCACGGCGACTCAAATTAAGTGGACAGCAACCATGGGCATCCGCCTTTATATACTCATTCTCTTCTATCGTCGTTGGTCAAATGGACTCGCCTTTGTGATTTCGGGTGTTGTTGGACTCGCAACGACAGAATTAACGCGAAAGGTTTTATCAACAGTTGGTAGAAAACGTATTAACACACTCAGTATTTTTGGAACCAAATTTCTTAAAGAAGATTATATTCTATTTTGAGAACACTCATTTTCGCTTAAAACGCAATGTTTCGCTTGTTTAAGAAAATTGGTTGTTTCTCAAAAAAGAAGCTTTCCTTTGTATTACAATTTACTCCCAAAATTGGGCTGTGGGCGGATACTTCCTTTATTGCTATTGTTTATATATATAATACATAGAATATAATAAAATATATTCATTTAGTTGTTACACTGTTTATGCATTATTGCGCGTATAGTACTATATTGAAATACAAACTATTTAGTGGTTAAAGATCGATTTGGAGCATTGTCAGTGATTAAGGCATTGAAATTCCTATCTTTATGAGACTTCGTATTTTGGATTTGATGATTCTTCATTTGGAAATCGCATTTTCTTGCGGTTGCCAATTTAATAAACTGTGTTTTATACAATCATCGCATTTCCAGTGGAATCGAACACTGTGTTTAAATCTAACTAAAGCTAAGTACGTTTAACCCTGTAATGGTGTTTGACTAGGACAATCTTGATGAGTAACTGGTCACTTTAATGGTAATTACAAGTGTACTTATCACAAGGAAAGGGAAAACTTTTTGCTATAAAAATCTTAATCATTATAACACATGAAAAATGTGATTCTTCTCTTAAAATAAAGAAATCAAATGGGCAAGAACTCTTTTTTATGAAAATTTTGTTATATTTGAAAGGATTGAATTAAAATTGCTAGGCATTAATTATAACTATACAAACAGATAAACATTTCCAAATGAAAAATCCACCGTTAAATGCTTAAGGCAATTATGATACATTGAGAATTCAAGGTCAATATAAAAATTGTAATTAAAATTAATAATAAATTTCCTTAAAAAATAAATATGTCCTTTCTACGGAAATGTATTTTTTCTGCAAAACAATTTTTCTAAAAAGGCTAAGAAATGTGAAAAATATCTATAAGTAACCTTTTTCCAAAAATGTATGTCTTTTATAATGTAAAATAACATTCTATAGATCGAATCGAACTTTTTGGACATTATCCTTTGTCAAGGACAAAGTATACACTATGCAATTTCATGAGTTGCTCATGACAAAACATTGGATACTTCTACGAGTGCAAAAATACTTTTTGTCTGAAAGGAGAATTCTCGTTCGGAGATACCGACCACCTTCACCAACATGATCCAAGATGCACTGTACAAGCAGAACCTGCGTTATAACACCTTCTGGCCTGCGACCACGTGTGCGCCTCTTTAGTCATTGTGATGTAATATTTTCCGAATTCGTCAGAAACTGCTATGTCTCAGTGAATAACGTGGAAGTTATCGGTGCGACAAGCTTTTAGAACGGTTTCAACCACTTGGCATTGACAAACTCTTCTAGAAAGTCATTATTACATGGCAGTTCTTATTCTAGTGTTGCAATACTCCTTTTTACCAGATCCTTAAAAACTCACTGGTTTTCGAGCAACGGCAGCACGTATGTGAGTAGTTTTTAAAAGATTTTTAACAGATTTTCTTGTCTTACTCATTGGACTGTGTGTTTGTTTCTTTTTATCATCATTTATTTAAGGAGGTTGGTGCGGTCATTTGGGGTAGAAATAAGAGGGGAACATGTGAGCGCTGACACAGAATTTTGAGACCTTTTCAAATTACAATAAAAACAATTTTTGTGTAGTAAAGTTCAATTTGCAATTAAGCTTCTGCTATGTCACACCTACATTTATAAGTTACTTTTATTTCTATACTATTTACCACGTTATTTCTCCAAATGAAAATATTTCCTTTTCACTCTCTGCTCAAACACTCTCGAACCGGAGAGACGAAGCTTTTGAAACTTTACATGATTATTCGTAAATGTCCCATTTACCACGTGAAATGTTTTTTGTTCATGTGTCATTATTGTATCACATACTTTTAAGTCATAAACGACAATTTCTGCTCTCGTTGCGACAAGAATGGATTTTTGGACATTGATTACTTGAAAACTGTACAGACAAACAAGTTGAAATTTTGAAGAGAGCTGCAGTGACCATTCACTATCATTCTCTGTAAATTCCAATCCGATCTCATTATTTTCGTTTTTGGCACCAACCTCCTTAAAGTTGCTTTAACATCTCAAGTCTTTAGCAACGTATGTGTGTTTGTTTGTCATTGTATATGTGCAGCGGATTGCAGCGGATGTCTTAGTAACCGGTTAAGGATGTATTGGAGGTACAATCGTAGACAAAAGTACTTGAAATTTAAGATCATTAAATATCTACTCGCCACCTGCAGAAAACATAGGCACAAATGACACAAATGATAGCTAACATTGCATATTTACTTGTAGGAAGCTATTTTTTACTTTCTCAACGTTTTTGTAACTAAATGTACGATTTTTCTGATTTAGGCAGCAAAACTTTTGCTTGTAAAAATGCCTTGAATCCAACTTACGTAGCGTACTTACAAATTTTTTCAAATTGACACCCAAAGTTATACCTTGTATGAAGTCAGTGGCTATGTTCGTATGCTACATTTCTCACTTCCACTCATGAGCTACAAGTTGGGACCTCTTTAATTTGAAAGTATTATAGCTTAAAAGGTAAGGAACGTTGTTAGTAATTAAATCCTACAATACTAAGTGTTTATAGCCAACCATCTTTTTTAAAAATGGTGTCGAATATTTAAATTTCGACATCTCTCAATGGAAGCGATTTTCTTAAATCACACTTAATACAATACAAAGTAATACATAATACTGTTTGTTCAGTACGCTAAAAACGTATATGCATTGTTTATCTATAGTTTGGGGAAAATGTTGAACTTTTGAACACTGCAGTTTTAATTATTTTTTTCGATGTTGTATAGTACGTATATATTGGATAAGTGTCACGGAAGTACGTGCCGCACTATATTTATTAATTAAATGTTTGTACAGGGTGATTCACTTGCCTTTGAATCAGAACTCTCCTAGCCCTTATTTTTTTTGGTCGACTTCCCGACCTTCTCCGGGACTGAAATTTGGTGGGTAATGTTTTTTTGCATCAAGGAAGATACCATAAAAATTCCAGAGTCCTAGCTCAAAGTTTAGGTTTTCACCTATTTTCGACCCTCGAAAATGGTCAATTTTTTCAAGTTTTTCAAAATCGGCCGAACCCGGGATATTTTGATTGTTTTCGTATCAGGGTGGATAGAGAACAAAGAATCCGTGAAAAAAAGTCCGGATTTGCAACGAGAACGGGTCGAAAAACCGTCCAGAAAAGTCCATTTTTGCTCATTTTTGACGGTTTTTATTTTTTTTGGTGGACTTCCCGATCTTTCCCGGGGCTGAAATTTGGTGGGTAATGTTTTTTTGCATCAAGGAATATACCATAAAAATTCCAGGGCCCTAGCTCAAAATTTTTTTGTTGGCAAGTTTTTCTTGAGGGGTACCCCTTCAGATTTTTTCACGATTTTTCGAAGCTCCCCGAACTCGGGTTTTTTCTTCAGGAATCGATTGTTTATGAATGAAAACGGATAGAAAACAAGAAATCCGTCGAAAAAAGTCCGGATTTCTATCGAAAACACTAAAAAAAAGGCCTTTAAAGTTCGATTTTTTCGGAATTTTCGCTGGTTTTTCCCATATTTTTTGGACTTCCCGACATTTTCCGGGGCTGAAATTTGGTGGGGAGTCTCCCCTTGCATCAAGGAAGATGTGATATAAATTTCAGAGCCCCAGCTCAAATTTTTTTTTTCCCCATATTTTTGGCCATCGAAAATATCCAATTTTTCGTGATGATTCAAAGGCAAGTGACTCACCCTGTACACGTATGTCTTACATACTTATTCTACGTTTCCAATTACACTAATTTTCTATAATTACCATTTTGCAACATTTTACCAAATTAGCAAGCAGCAAATCGAGAAATTCGTCATATATCGCGTCATACGCCATAAAACAAAGTAATTTCATTTTCAGCGTTTAAAAATATAACTTGTTGCTTAAAGCATGGATTCTAGGCGAACAGTGCATAGTATTTTTTATTTCGTACGTCGAAAGCTTCAATTTAAGATAAAAACCAGCTCGCTTGAACTGTAGTGACATTGAATATTTGAAGCCATTTAAAAGAAAATGGTTGACCATAAACTGTAATACATCCAAATCGAAGAATTCCGGCTCGTGACTTCCGCTTGTCAGTTGCGTAGCTGACTTCAACGATACCGCACTTAGCATGTCAAACTTCAGGCCGTTTAGGTGTAGAAGTTTTTACAATTAATAATTAATTTGTACAAAACGGTATTGTGAAACATGATCAATTTTTGTACAGACTTTCGATTGTTCATGAACTATACGCAGAAAAATATTCAAAAAGTTGACACCATTTTTTCAACACTTTTTTTGGCTGTTTCGATCGAGGAAAATGCTTTTCCAATAAGAACGCGTGAAAAATCAATGGAATTTCAAATCGTAATAACTCAATAACTATTCAGTGAATCGTCTTGAAACTTTTTGTGGCCCTTCGAAAAGGGAAAGAGAACAACGCGATCAATTTTCATCGATTCGGCCCTGTTTTTAAATAAGGATGGAGATGAAAAATAGAATTTCAGATTCGGGATCAGTGCGTGGAAATACTGAGTGTGACCTCATTCGGGGTCACAAAACCGAAAACCGTTAAAAATCGGCACTTTTTTTAACTGATCGCAGAAAAAGGCGACTCAATCATAGATTTAGTATTAAGTGCGAATTTAAAACTAAAAACGAGAGGTAAGAAACTATACAAAATTGTAATTGGCTAAATCAAATATTTTCTATAAAAATAACATGAAAAAGTAAAAATACCAAAATTTCTGGAAGCAAGGAAAATTTTGTTGGCGGGCTTGAAGCCAATAGATATAAAAAAAAAATAGAGATAAGATTTCCGTTGCTCGTATTTGTTTATATATTTCTTTTTACTTTTTCGCATACTTTTCTTGTAGAATCTACTTTTAAGGTAATTATTAATTTCAATGTATCTTTGCAGGTTTTTTCCACTCATACGGATAATTTCACGAGGCGATCCATCACTTGATGTTTATATTATTACCCGATGTTTAACAATATGCTCAATCATAATAACAACTGTAGCGCCAAATCAAATTCGACGTGGAAACAAAACAAGGAACTTTTACCCTAATTAGTGATTGGCTTCAATGCGAATCTGTTGCTATGTGCGAATACAAAGCTGCTTGAAACTGGAGATAGAAAGTATTTAAATAGAACCCACTTAAATATTTGTACCAAATTGAAAAATGTGATACGTGAAAGTAACACTTTAACATAAAACAATAATATTTACTGCTTTGTAACTTTAACATTAAAGGACATTCAAAATAAAACATATTATTATTTCTATTTAGTTAATACTTGAAAGACCCATTTCACCAACTCTGTCTGAAACATTGAACACTTCACCAAAGACCATAATTATGAAAGTGGTCTAAGTCAACATTTTTTAAAAACATGTTTATCAGTTATTTCACACCACATTATTTTAAACTAAATTTATTCAATGTAATTTTTACGATATCGTCAAAAATGAACTATTAGATAGTGGTTGTAATTTCAACATTATATGGAATTCATTTAGTGTTAATTTTGAAAATGGTCGAAGTCAGTTCAAACTTTAAAAACACCATTTTCGTATGAAATTCACAGAAAATTTCATATTCATAATAAATTTCCATTAATCAAGGCTAATAAAATTATAAATTAAAATGTCGCATAATGTAAAAATATTTTTTAATTTATTGTAATGCAATTCATTAAATATCTCGAAACAAGAAACATATGACTTAGACCACTTTCATAATTATGGGCATATATACTTATTTTTGTGTTATTCTGATAAACTGATATTCTAATAAAAACGTGTCTCTTGTAGTCATTTGGCAGCAGATTGATGTCAGATTGGTAGCAGAGCAGCAGAATTTGGCATCAAATCCGTAGCCATCTGTGACCGCATTCAGTTTGTGTTTTTGGATCAGAGTCTGACGTCCGAATCGGGCAACAGATTGGCAGCAGAAACACAGCAGAGTCTGCTGCGTTTCTGCTGCGTTTCTGCCGCAGGTCTGATCTGTTTCTGTCATCAATCTGCTTTAGCAGAATCTATTACATTTCTGCTCCCAATCTCTTACCAAAATCAGACTCTCCAAAAATCTGTTAACTGACCAGTTTGGTTATCAGAGGCGTTGTAATAAAAACTAATTATTATTACGATTGAGGATAATTTTCTACAGTCAGGGTTTGCTCACAAACGGAAGATACACGAAGCTTGTTTCCAGGTTTTACTCTGCGTTTGTATAGCGTTTGAAAAGTGCGATTTGCGTTGACCAACACACAGTTCGGAAGCGCGCGGTCAGAAGTGTTAAGAAGTAAAAGCTCCGAAACCTTCCTACTTTATCGATATTACTACATTCATAAAAATTGGGAAGGAAATTCATATTGATTGAGACTTATTCATTATAGTAGAACAATGGGGAAGAAAACAGGATTTTATTATTACTCGATCTTGATCTTTCTTCAAACTTTTTGGAGCAGTTTTAATAATAAGAAAATAGTATAGGAGTATTTCTTATCCATATTTTCTGCTACTATTCTATTGTTTCCATGCGCTTTCTTGATTTCAGCAGATCGTCTTTTTAAATTTCCCGAAAAACCACTAAAATAATGTAACTAAACGTTCAAAAAATAGAAAATATAAACTAAAAATAAGATGTTAATATGCAACAGCGGAAAATAGAGAAACTTTTCATCACCAAATCCGTGTCCTTCGGCAGAAACGTATGTTTTTGTACTCCACAGGCGGTCCAATGCATCCAATGGTCCAAATCCACATCCCGTTTTCCCATCTACAGTTTCGCAATAAAGGACAATTTTCCATAAGTCGAAAGACCGGGAAGCGGGATGTATATATGTATTATGACTTAACAATACACGCTTGAGCGGGATATCTGTGTATATATCTAGTCAACAAATTCGTGCTCGCGCTCTGTAAATAAATTATAACCTGAAATTGCAAGAGGTGGCAAGCGCTATGAGAAACATGTTTGTTATGACAATTTGTACAGCTTGAGATTTGTTAATACAGCAAATGTGACTGAACTTGTCAAAACCTGACAATGCATTTCTGCTGAGTGAAGTAAACATTGTGTGATAATGTCAGGATGAAAGAAGCGAGCAATAATCGCTGCTACTCTCTTGAGAAACAGGTTTGACGTTGAAAAAGATTGGACATTATGCCTGGTGGACGCAAGAGTGTCTCAGCTCGAAGCAATACACCCAAAGCGCAAGTGCCACTTTCTGGTGTCGGATATTCCTCCGTACGGAGTAATAGCAATGATAGGACATGCGACACTTACTTAGACGAGAAGCGGAGCGAAGAATTGTACACTGGGAAGCCTTTAGCACCTAAGCACGTTCCAATCCCAGTAGTGCCGGTCGATGGAGAATTAACGTTCGAGGCTTTAAGTTTCGCAGAATCAATCATCGCCGCTTGTTTGCAAATGCTTAACTTATATAGAACTGTATGGTGGCTACCTCACTCGCATAATAATTATACTATGGTATATTACTCCTTTATACTTGCGACATACAAAACCGAGGAGGAATCAAGCGCCTATCGATCGTTGCATTCTTATTTCTATTGCAGAACTTTTATTTGATCAATCCGTATTTACTTGTCTTTATTTGGACTATCATTGCGAGGGGTTTCGTTTACAAATTGTTGACGTACTGTCTCGACACAATCTTGCCCATCCAATGGTTGTCGATCGCACAAAAAACAATAAGGTATATTCTAGTCTTTAGACATTTTTTTATGAGGAGGATTTTTATTATATTTGGTTTACTTTAATTCGATACTAATGGGTATGCTTTACTTCAGAGTGTCGCTGTTAATGATCGTAATGATTATACTGTGCTGGTGTTTGTATTACATGGCACAGGATCATAACTTGATGAAAATCTTCTACCTTTGCTATCCGTACGTATTCTTTTGTGACTACTCTGTTGTCTATAGAAATACTAAGATTGCCCTTAACAATGTGACAGTTATAACAGCATATTTTAAAGGAAGTTGTTTTCAGAAGTTTGTCTATATATTTTGTAATGTTTGGTATAAGCGTGACTCCTTTCTTCGACATATTGGCACCGTCGAGTACGAAAGAGGACAAGAAAATGAAGGTTGTGATGGGTACGACATTTTAATTCTTCAATCTTACGACTCTACAATTACAAGATTCTTACAAGTGCTTCTTCCACAGATAAACCACTGCACAATTGTTCGTTAAACGCATCTACAATCAGAGCAGAAGTAGCTGCTCTACGAACAGATTTTAACCACAGACTGAAACAAGCGTTATTCGCATCATCGAGCAATGCGTACATGTGCGGGGTGGCTCCAATTATATTTGTGCCTCAGCATTTACATTTCAATGTGTTGTGGGTCGTCCAACACGTAGTAATGTTTTGGCTCGGACGAATATGCGCGCATTTCTCACAAGCATACCCAATGCGGTAACAGTATACGTTTCCTTTCATGTAAATCAACTTGCTCCAATACATCCTGTTTATATAATGTACATTTTTTACCATTATAAACGCATAAATTGGATAGATATTGCGATATCTTGCATAGAGCAGCATTGCACTTGGGACGATGGATTAAAATAGACGATCCGAGCAACCACATGTACGCGCAAGCATGGAACGATTCAGTATTGTGGCCACATGGTTCTGTGGTCAGGCATAACAAAGAGATTTATCGGTCCGAAGGCGTGTGTACCGTGGCAGAACCAGGAAATCCCAATCATTACAGATTTTATGTAAGTTTGAACTTATATACAGCGAAACAGTATAGTCCGAGCAAAATAAAAAAGATTACGAATGTTTGGAAATCAGAAGACAAAAGGGTCTAAAGATTGTTACAGTAAAGTACAAATAAGATACTTGATTTCTTGTAGCATTTCTGCTACTATTGCTAAACTATAGCTTCCTCAATTTCTATGGCAAATGTCTGGAAATCAATACAGATTGTGTTGTAAAAGTTTCCAGCAGACAACTCACATTTGAGGTGAACTAGATCATTCTTTTGTCAGTTATTGTATTAAAATCTAGATCGAAGATTTCTATCGTAGTCTTTCCTACTCGCTCGGACAGTGAATGGTTGTTCTTGGGTGATTAAACTATGTTAATGCGCGATCTGTTTTCAGGACCTGTTCAGTAATCCAACAATGTTGCTAAGTTTACTGTTGAGCCTACACCTGTTTCTTTTGGGCACGCAGCTTTTCGTTCTGTTGCGTGCAACCGACTGGTACCAAACCGTGTCGATGACTTTATTGCTCATCCTTAATTATTACACATTGTTTAAAATTGCGAGGGACTATCTTATTTGTTGGAAGGTTTATCATGCGGAAAAGATCATACAAGAGAAATCACAATTATTAGTAAATCTTCCGGTACAATAAATGCTTGCAATAAAACACTTGTGTATTACTTATTTCTATTCTCCTTCCAGTTGCATGTGCGGTGGTTGTATGCATGTCTTTATATATTTATTTATTACAATCCATATTTTCAAATGTTAATGTTGCAATGCACCAAGTTAATAACATCGTACATTAACAGTTCAAATACATTACGAAAAGATATTCTAAATTGTAAGATTAATATAAACGAAGACGTTTACGATACAATTTTATTTCATCGTAAACTGCTGTGGCAACTAAACTAATTATGCTTAGATATGCCAGTCTCGAGAAATGTTATGAAAAAAGCAGATGTTGCTTCAATTATACATAGAATTCGTATTTTAATGCAATGAAGTTAGATCATGAATTGGCCAAATGTGACGATAAGAGATATTAAAGATAATGGTAAATAAATTATTTATATTGTATAAAGATTACCCTCTTATTTTACAATTAGCAAAGGAAGGAAGAAGAAATTATACTATTATAATTAAAAACAACTGAAGAATAATATGCCCACCAGTTTTCTTAGAAAATGTATTTATTTTGTTTATACAAATATTTGTCTTTGTCGGCCTGTTTTCCATAAATCAGACTTGTTCTGATAATTGAATCTGTGTCTCACAAATAAGCCACTAAAATCGACCGTCATTCCTCGATTCTCTTTTATTCCAATCGTTCCGTATCGTCCTTGAACAGGATAGGCGCACACGTAACATGTCCATATGCACCTCTCTAGGAACAAATTAAATTACATAAAACTTCCATCGGAAATTTAATATTTAAGTGTGTAAGAGCCACTGAAGTTTATTTCATTTCAAGTTGCTCTTATTAATACAAATTTGGAAACAAGGGATTTACGAAGTCACTCTTATTGAATTATCTTATTAATTCGCGCGTACATATAATGAAGTATTCTAAATAAATTACGATAATTATTAGATCGTAACGGATTAAGAATTACTTTTAGTCCGCTGCAATATCTTTGGTATTAGACCAGTAGTTGCCAACCCAATAGTAATTGAAATGGAAGTGGGCATTAGAAGAGATCACAGTAAAAAGCGCGGACCGGAAATGCCCTTTCATTCCACCGGAGCATTAATAATAGCAATCCAGTTCTATTTTTAGTCGAATAGATATTTATTACACTCTACAAAATGACTCCATTTCCTGAATACTGTTAATTAATAAGTAAAAGCAAATTTGAATTCGTTCTTCAGCAGCGATCGCTTGCGCATAAGTTTAAGTGCATGCAACTTAATTTGGGGCATCTTTAAATAAAGACTTCGACTTTTTTGCATACTTATCATTTCTTTAGAAAATATAGTTCTATATTAATATTTACCTGAAGAGCATCGGTTCATTCCAGCATCCCTGGAAGCTCGAAAGGATGTTGTCCAAAGTTTCATGTATATTCTTCGTCATAATACTGATCTTGACTTCGCCCAACTCAATTGGGACCTCTTTGCTTCAATAACACTGCGGCAACTTGCTAGATTGAAGCATTTGGATTCGTTCACTGCTATTGCGATGGAAGTCACTATGTGCATGTATAACTCTTCATTTGCAACATTGTAAAAGCGTGTGTATCTTGTTTAAAAAAAAATGTAATTACAAATTGTTGGTTTTTTGGAATGTAACTATGAATTTTAATACACCTCCTCTCGTCGTCTTTAAATACAGGTCATACAAATGTCATGAAACAAACTTCTGTCATAAAATATTCCTCCGGCTCTGATACGTATAATGTATACAATCTTGTACAATTGTAAGTGGAAGGACGTGTGATAGAAAATGATATTATCAAAATCTAGGCGCAATGGAATTGTTCTTTGATCTCGCAATCTATAAGATTATTATATATATTTCACATCTTCGGTGCTGTACATTTTAAAAGCTGCCAAAAGTTGAATGACACGTTTCTTTTTTATTTATCTTGGCGATTGTAAAGTGTATCTTCGGCACCGCTTTTATCTATAAATTATGTCACGCCTAAATGATCGATCACACTATTGACAGCTTTCCATTTGCTATGGGTATTTTACCCGACAAAATCAAGAACACGAGTGTTCGTTAATTTATTATTTATAGTTTCATTCCCGTGTCCAGACTGAACAATTGCTTCATCAATTCGTACGTGGCGAAGCTGACCGACACCATTGGAACTGCTCGAACATAGTTTATGCTCATGCCACGGTATAAACCTTTTACGATACCATTTTCCATGTACGTAAGTTTCAGAGTGGTCCACATTCCAGTACTGAAAATTATTATAACGTGATTTATGTTGAACAACAATTAAATAATTAATAATTAATTATATACGGAGTATAAATCTTCATGTGATATTAATTTACACCATCGGAAATGGAGACTGAGGTTTTTATATAGCGCAAAAAAGAATTTTGGAATTTGCATTTCCTTTTGTTAGTTATAATGCAAGTTAAAATATTCAGTGATTGAGAACACCAATGCGAAATCTCATTTGTATTAAGTCTGCCGTTAATATTAAACTAAGGCGCTTGGACAATATAAAAGCGAATACTATAACACCATAAAAAAAGGGAAAGGCTTGTAACAAAAGCGTAAAAGAGAAATAAGGAATTAAAGAGATTGCATTAAAGGAAGCCAGAAATCGATTGATGTTAATACCAGATCGAACATAGAGAATACGATAAAACCAAAACCTATAGGAGAAGCTCAGTTCAATTTAACATAAAATAAAAATTCTGCTTCCACAACGTGCGTATTAAATTAACGTATTAAAAAAATTCTGTACGTAGAAAGATTAATAAGAAATTTCACTTAGATTGAATCTTTCAAAATACTCGTTTATAGTTGCAGTAACTTGACAAAATTGCAAAATCCTATGACAAATGCACTGTGCTTTATTAGTTTCAGGAATCATAGAAAGATCTTATTAGATTCAAAAATCATATTTAAATCATATAATCAACAAAATCACCACACATGAAGGTACATACTTTGTATAAAGAAAAACATTTACCTATATTTGTGCGTGGCTGGGTTCATCATAGCCAATTGCATTCGCCTCCGGGCTACATCAAGTGGATAAGACAGACATTGTGCTATTGCTCCAGCTACTCCTCCACATATTAGCTTGGCTGGAAAAGTGAGAACCAATCCACCTAGAATCATAAAATTAAGAAATCAAAATAGCTCTTCCATGACATTTATAGCTCTACATAAAATTGTTCTTCCATGACATTTAAGCATACATGATTATAAAACAGCTGATATTGGGTTTATGTGTGGGAATGAATCTAAGACAGCGTTTGGAAGTCGGAATGTAAGAGGGTTGAACAGTGAGTGTGTGTGTGCAGAGAGATCGAGACGGCAGGTATGGATGCAGAGTGTGGTGAAGAGTGGTGTGAGGGATGAGCGAGTGGAATGGGGAGCAGTACGGATGACGATTAGGAGTGACTGCAAAGATGAGTACGAAAGTAGGAAGGGTGCATGAGGTCGTAAAGAGTGTAATGTATGAGATGTCAAGTGGGTAGCGATAGGCGAGCGAGTGGAATGAGGTACGAATGCGATGACCAGAGTGTCCGAGCAGGAGTGATTGTGAAAAGAGTGTACATGGAGTAAGACTGACCTGTCGCGTGTGTAAAATTAAAAGAGTGAATTGTGGGATGCAAGGGTTCGAGTGTAAGGAGATGTGTGAGTGCGTCTGTACGAATGCGATGTATGTATGAGAACAAATATAAGATGTGCTCCTGGGGAGGAGCACACAGTTTTTACAGAGTCGTGACAGAGAGTTTAAGCAGAGTTTAGTCAGAGTTTTTAGAGAGTCGATACAGAGATTTCACAGAGTTTAAAGCGAGCTTTACAGAGTGACCAGAGCGGAGTCAGAGTGTAGTAAGAGCGGAGTGTTAAATAATAAAGAACCGTGAGCACGATATTCTGCCTTATTTCCTCCCCACAATCCCCACATATGTAACATGAGCTTTGGGAAATTCAGGTCAGTGTTCCTGCAGTTAGAGAGCAGCACCTTTAGGAAATATATGAGATATCTAACAACATTAATAATTAAACCCAGAACAGATTATGTGTCCTTTCCAATTAGAAGGCATAAAGAGACACAGAGAAACGCTTGAGAAGTCTTAGGTCAAACTCAACATATAATTTGGCAGAATGCAATATTTTTTTATACCCAAATTAACAACATATGAATCTTAAGTCATTTTAACTGTTAAAACTGTTGTGACTGGTTGATCTACTTATAGACACAGTGTGCTTTGCACAGCTGAACACTGTGTTTCAGAGAGTTTAGGTGACAAATGGAACAACTGTAAGAGTTCAAAGAAAACTGTTGTAGCATCGCTTTGTTCGCTATGAAATGGAACATCTGAAAGGTTTAAAATTTGAAATAGAAAGTGTAATATCAACTATATGGTTCAAAATTATGGGTAAAAGTTTAAAATGTTGATAGTTCGGTGTGTCAACTTGCTCAAATACAACTTTTTCTTGTGACCCATTGTCTTCAGCAGTGCACTGCTGTGTTGTACATGGAACACTCTCTCAAACAACACAGTGTTACACAGTGTCCGTTTGTGTCTAATTGGAAAGCAGACTATTACAGTACAAATTGCAATACAGATTATAATAGAAAGAGAAATTTATATGGCAGAACTATTATAGGAAAGCCCAAAAGAGAGTGCGGTCTAGCGGATGAAACTAGATATGTTTAACTAACTAGATGAACAATCAGAAATAAACATGAGAATTTGAAGAAAATAATTCGAATGGAATTTTATACAATGAATTCTGAGAAATTATTGAGAATTCTAAACGGAGAAATATTTATAAATAACTCTTTGGCACGAATTATACAAGTAACATACATTTCATTATAGTTAATAAGATTTTCTTTTGTATGCTGTACAATTATTCTTGTTAGAATTAAAAAAAACAATTTAAATAAAATTGTATATAATGAATCATGAGAAATTAGTGAGAATTCTGAATGAAGGAATTTTAATAAATAAGTTTGGCACGAATTATACAAATAATATAAATTTCATCATAATTAATAACATTTTCTTTTGTATGCTGTACAAGTATTTTTGTTAGAATTTAACAAAAAATTCGAATAAAATTGTATATAATGAATCTTGAGAAATTATTGAGAATTTTAAACGAAGAAATATTTATAAATAATTTTTTGACACGAATTATACAAATAATTAGATTTCATTATAGTTAAGAACCAACATATTTTGTTCGACATTGTCCGAATGTTGTGTTATGAGAATGCGCGAGTATTGCAGGGCATGTGGAGATTGTGCGAGGCACCTCTCCACTTCAGAGAAAACCCAGGGTATCATAAACTTGGTTGCATTCTCTGGGAAATCCCGGGGCATTCGATATTCGCAGAGTAAGGCTATCGCAGATTGTTTTACTGAGTGGAAATCCCACATAACTCTGCCTTTTCCCTCTTAGAAGGATGGGGTATTTTTGAAAGATTTGCCTCTGCGTCAAAAAAAAGGTGGAATAAACCCCCCAAATTTGACCACGCCGACGCAGATAACCCGACGGCGAGCAATGTCCAAGAGCATCACTCTTGGACTGATTTGAGTTATCAATAAAGTGACTTTGAGCTATCAATATATTTCTGTTCCAGACTTTGTTACTCGAATTCGAAACACGTCATATTTATTATCGAGCACCTACGCACCATCACGTGACTCCGTAGCAATTAAACCATTCGCATCGTTAATGTATATACACGCTCAATTTTGCTGGTCATTAAATATAACAAAAAAATTTGCTGATAAGGGCCTTTTTTCATACTTTCTTATGATGCAGATCGGTTACTATCGCAACTACGAAAAAGTGATCTGAGAACTCCTATTCAAATAAGTTATCTACTTCATAAACCACACATCGTCGCTCTTAAAAAAATTATAAACTTTATATCATCGCCTGATTTCCACATATTATGAATAATAAAGGAGCATGAAAAATAAGAGGGAATAAGAATTATTGATTGATTGGATGGAATGTATGAGAAGCGAGAAAATATAGAGAGATTTCTGAGAATACACGTGGAGCGATTGGTGAGTGCGTATAAAGGAGCGAGTGTGCTGTGTAATTCGGGTGAAAGGGCAGGGTGACTCTTTCTCGGAATGATTGCACAAAGCGGTGCGAGACTGAGGAGTAAAAGAAGTGTGAATCTCTGTTTACATCACAAGATCCTGATTTCGGGCAACGAGTCAGTCGAGCAGAGTCGATCAGAATGAGAGAACGAGAACAGATTATAAAGAGCCCACCAGAGAAGTTATAAAGTATATAAAGAGCGCGTCAAGAAGTGAACAATTAACAGAATCATAAAAGGAGAATTTTAAAAAGAGAATTTAAAAGATAACAATTTTCATTAAGAGAATAATAAATAGAAACTCTTGTAAGTTTCCAGTTTTTAATGTATTAATAACGTATTAATATTATTAATATAATAATATATTAATATAAAAATATATTAAAAACTGGAGACTTACAAGAGTTTCTATTTATTATTCTCTTAATGAAAATTTTTATCTTTCAAATTCTCCAGTTTTTAATGTATTAATAACGTATTAATATTATTAATATATTAAAAACTGGAGAGTATTCAGCGCACTAAACACTCCCACACCCAGCCAATGCCTACAGTAATAGGTTGTAAGATTAATATAAAAAGTGATTAGTTGTAAGAAACTGATAACCAGCTCTGCAATAAAACTTAAACTCATTTCTTAGAAATAAGCCATAAGAATCTATAAAGAAACTTAAATGTTATAATTACAAATGGACAAATATGTAATATGAACAATAGAGAGCAAGAAGCTAAGAGTCCCAAAGGCTCAAAGGTTATATCATTAATAATAATAATAAAAACATCCAACAAAAACATAAACTATTTTTATATAACAATGATTTCCCACAGTATAGCACAATTATTGCGCAATAAGAGGCAGTTTCAAGTATTATATCTCTCTAGATTTTCGGAAATAATTGTCTCTGGTATACCATAGATGTGAGGTGCTGTTTTTCTTAATAGTATCAGAACTATGAGCATCTGTTGCACCCAAAAATAAATTTTCCTGGGCATATGCAATTGAAATTCATCAAAGGGGTTTGGCACATCGTGCTGCGACGATGGTGTTAAAACACTAGATAGTTTTTTCACCAATTGGTTGCGGGATACATCCAATTGCGTGTTCATTTTTACCCTCAGAGATATTCATAAATTTACATTTGGTTCTTTGCATCGAATACTGACAACTCGTCAGTATTAATAGTTACTGCGATATAGAAGATTTAACAATTGAGGACAGCATTTTAAATGCCCTCCACAAAATCTTTAGAAAGGTTCCACCAAACTTGCATTATAACTCTGCAAGAATCTGGAGTACACCTAAAATATTGCGATTTATCGCACTGTATTTATAGGAAGTTCGGCTTTTTAGACCAACAAAAAAGAGTTGTGAAAGGTTCTGATAAAGCAACATAAAGGGAAGATTGCGTTTGATACCTTCAAGCACGAGGAAAGTGCAAAGCAATTCTTCTCTCTTGCCATTATCATGAAACTAATATGCCAGAAGCGGAAGTTACACATTAACAACACCTACAGTTTGCGTTTAATCAGTCTTATTAAACCAAATAACACGTTCTGCATAGGAGAATCTCTGAATGCGTTTAATCGTTTGACAACATGTATACATTTATACATCAATGACATATTTCTGTCATAGGCGATACTTTTTCAGAATGTAATAAAGCGAAATTAATAATACTGCATTGGCGCTAATACAAGCAAATAAAAGAGAAAATGATGTATAATACATCCAAGGTCAAATCTGTGAAGCAAAAACAAAGGAAGAAAATAAAAAATAATCAATTATAGCTTCATTAAAGATATACTTATTAAATCCTCTATCATGTACGAATTTTTTGCAATCGACTATTCAACTTCTGGTGGCTTCGATAATTATATATTATTTCGAGTTCTACCTTAGAGAGTACACTCATTATAACAGATATTAACACAAACAATAAGAATAATACTCCTTGCAAACACACAGCCATTTCAACAATAACTCCTTATACGATTATTTTACTGCTTTGTGATTGAACTTAATTCGCAATTAAAAAATCTTGAAACATTTGTAGCATTATTATTTTACACTATTTGCGACATTCGTACTGCATTCCCTTCTGAAGGTAAAATTCTGTTATAGTCTTTTATAGTCTATTATAATCTATTACATTCTGTCATGATTCATTATAATCATTGTAACTGTATCATTACGCGGAAGTTCGATAGCAAATTTTAGTTGAAAAATAACAGAAGTACGTATAGCACTTTGAAAAAGGCATGAAAGAGTGGTGAATGAAATCCGCTCACTCGCATGAAGTCAGAATTCCGCGGATCTGGCAGCACTGCTACCATTACATGTAGTGGGCCGAGTTTAAGAACTTCATGCCCATTTATTGGTTCGGAACATACAATCGCGACTGGTATATAACTGGTATATAACGACTGTTGTGTGTGGCCCACACCGTTACCAATAAAGAAGTGAAAAGGCGGACAGCACAACACAGAACTTCCAAGAGTGGACCTGGCATTCTGAGCGCATCCTGATGGGCCCAAAAGATAACTACAGTAGTTTTAAATGGTAGAAGTTCAACATATTCTCGTCTCTTCCTTAAAGGAAGTTTAATGAGGATTTGTCTCACGTAAGAAAAGTTATTTTAAATATGCGCTACAGCACATAGCGCTGCTTTTCACCATACTGATTCAGTTTTTATACACTTGACATGGCTCGTGTTTCCAGATCCCATTCTATCGGCGCCTCTCTTATGAATTGACAGTCAACAATGAGTTGTTCTAGCAGATCATCGGGCTGCTCTTCGGTGGCCGGTGGTCTTTCCGCCCTATTGAGGGATTTATGTGGTGGGAGTGAGGTTTGCTTTAACGCATGGGCGTGGAGGCATTGTCCATTGTTCAGCAGTATTAGCATCAGGCGTGTATGTAGGTATAGGCAAGGTCCACTCTGTAGGGACTGTGTAGTTCCACAGAGCCGCATATTTGACAATGTTATCAGTTATCTGCACCTCTGGTTGGGGAAGGTGACTGGCGGTATCAGGCGCCACTGACAGTGGCTTTGGATTACCAGCTTTCAGAGCATATCCCATGAGAATAACAAAGGCTCTTGCCCGTTCAGAGAGCACACTTCCAGTTAGCTTCAATTTTTCATCAGTCGTTAATTTACGAGTTCCTGGCGGAAGATCACTTCCCTCTGGTCCCCATTCCATGGGCTTCTTCTGCCCGAGTTTTCTAGCTCGTTCTTCACTCGCTGCTTCGCAAGTCTCACTAACTGTTTCCGCTCGAGCCATTTCTGGCAACTCAAATATATCACTGCCCCTCAATACCAGGTTCTTGTTCGCTGCTAAAGTTTCCAATTGTGATGGCCGATAGGAAGAGCGATTCCAAATATCATTTGCCAGCTTAACAATGTCAGCCTCGGGTATAATGTGACGATCAGATTCAGGGCGGTAACCATAATTTTGTACTGTTGAATCACGCATATAGTCGGTCTTAATAACGAATGCTATGCGAGCGAAATAAGGGTATCTACTTCTTATCACAGGAGGATAAATGATAGTGCAAAAACGATTGCGGATACAAGATACTGCAAGCTCCACCAGAGCAGTGAATTCGCTTTCTCGTATCCACTTTGTATCGATGAGGTAATCTGTGTCAAAACACGGCATTTTGACTACAACATCAGCTACTGCTTGAAATGCGCCCATATTAGCCATGGCGAGCTCTTCTAATATGCAAGTTCTAGGATCTGAATCCTGGCTCTTTAAGGGGGGCAATCCCTTTAGGCAGGTGAAAATGAGACAGGTTTCATGATTTTTTTTTGGAACGGAATGGATTATCGTATATATTTAAAACTATAGATGTTAGTTGGTGCTACTTTTGGCTATTAGAATATATTTTTTTCTTTTAAAAATAATATAAAATGGGAGAGTTATGCCACTGTCTTTGGAGAAGCGACTTGTCAATTGGCGTACACTCTATCCTCTACTGTATTGGTCTGATACAAGCATGTAATACCTCGTTTTATTAATAACATTCGCGCGCTGTCGGTGAACCTATAAATATTAGACATTTATGGACAGAAAGTATTTTTTATTGCGAAGTATGGGAAATATATCGTGTAAAACCCGTACTTTTATTAAAAAAAAGCGTGTCATTTGCTCAATTTTTATTTTTTTTCACTACTTTTAGGTTCACCGACAGCACGCGAATGTTATTAATAAAACGAGGTATTACATGCTTGTATCAGACCAATACAGTAGAGGATAGATTGTACGCCAATTGACAAGTCGCTTCTCCAAAGACAGTGGCATAACTCTCCCATTTTATATTATTTTTAAAAGAAAAAAATATATTCTAATAGCCAAAAGTAGCACCAACTAACATCTATAGTTTTAAATATATACGATAATCCATTCCGTTCCAAAAAAAATCATGAAACCTGTCTCATTTTCACCTGCCTAAAGGAATTGCCCCCCTTAAGTGATTCCAAGCTAGCAGTATTTGCTTGTACAGAACACTGTCTGTTTGATACTCCTTAGGGTACATCTTAGAATACTGGTTTAACATCTTGAATACTACATTATGTTGAATGCACGAGTCCCCTAATTTACTTGCAAATTGTTCAATGCGCTTCGCTTTCACACATGGAGACGTACTTCCTTGTGTACACGCTGCTACCAGGAAAGTTACGACAGCAGTTGCAAGGGTAGTCCGAGAAGATTCTATATTGTGTTCGGCTAACCCCTCGTAGTAACCCAGGATCGTGTCCGTCTCTTCCATGTACCATGTCTCATAAAACTTCTCCGATAAAGATGCGTCACAGCTGTCAAGATTCACCCATGGTACGGTAAGGTTTGCGAGGGATCTCCAAGCCACCTGTGATGCAGCATCGTTAAAGATTGTGCAAGGCAAGAGGTGACCCCTAAGTTTGTAGAACTCCAAAGTTTGCATGGACACTTCTTGGGAGTCTGTACGTATAAAACGCGTGATATCATCAAGATCGGCATTACATCGTGGAGCACGTGAACATCGTTTAATTACGGTGCTAATATAGAAAAGAAATTCTTTTGGAGTTGGGGGATTATTTCGAAGTATCGTTTCGATCCTGTTCCTGGCAGTATTTCTCTCTGCGATTGTTCCCTCATAACCATAAGCAGGTAACCCTATCAATTCTCCAATCTGTCGAGCATCAAGGCGAGTTTCGTCGCGGATTTTTTCCACTTTTACCCCAGTCGATAGCAATCTTCTTAGAAATGGTAGCACGGGCCAACCAGGTGCAAAAAGGAGAAGATTCTTTTACGAATTCTGGCATTAAGACATCTTCTACAGCCATAGCCAATAAAGGTTTAACTGCTTCCTCATCGGAAAACATCATCTCCCGAAAACCTGCAATCAAGGATGGAGCCCTGTACGCTCTTGCCTGCAAGAGTTCTCTCATGGAAAGTTCACCTCCTCTGTTTGGTCGTCGCATCTTGATCTGGATATCTTGTTACTCCTGTCTTATGAACACAAAGTCAACTTATGTACATACGTAATAATGTAGTTGACTAATATAGTAGTATATCGTTATGTAGAGAATCCAATCGCGATAATTTCAATCCATATAGGCGACTATCATTTTTGGGGACGCTGTTAACCGTTTCAACAGGGTTTGCCCAGGGATAATATGAAGAAGCGATGGCTAAACGCAGACCATAATGCGCCGCAGGTTTTTTAAACGCGTTGTTGACGAACTATGTGTCCTTATTTGTTAGTAGGACTTTGGGGTCTCGTCATCAAAAGAGGATTGTCTTCTAGGACATCGCCGATTTTTTTAGGTAGCTTTTCTACGGAGGTAGACTTCAATGTACTTCGTAAAAAGATCTTGTATAATTAGGCTACGCATGAAACCTGCCCGACTACGAGGGAGCGGTACCATCACATCCGCAGCAGTCACGATCCACGCTTTATAAATTATACTTCGGCCCATTTCACCGACCGTATGCACTTGCTCAACTTTAATTAATTGCACGCCTCGTATTTGGTCACGTTTGTCACGTCGTTTCGATATATTCGCGGCCAATAATATTGTAACGGGAAACGTTGATGGTTTTTTTCTCCCCCAAGATATCTGCTTCCGGCAGGTTCTCTTATTTTTTCGCAATGTAGTAATTTTTTCCTTATTAAATTACGCTTAACTCGTGAGTCGTCCAACGAAATGTCCGCTCGTCGCGCTCGTCGGGCTCTTCGCGTTTCATTGTTTTCCCAAATGACGATCGCATTGCTTCCTGATGGCAACTCGGAATTCTTAGGCGCCCGATTCCCATTCTCAGAATTTCCCACACAGGCTATTCAAAACTCTACGAAGCAACTAGTACGAAAAACCCGACGTACAAAATACGAAATGTTTAAAGAACCGCGTAGGGTGAAGGCAATTGTGAGGCTTACCGCAAAGTTCACTGGCCGATCAAATCGCCGTTCGCAAAATTCTAGTTCAGAGCTAATCAACTGCTGAATCCTAGCGACAAGTCTTTCCAAAGCTCTCTCTCTTCTTCACACTCTTTAACGTAATATACTGCGCAAAATGTCTGAACGCCTGTTGTTGCTTGGACAGTCGCAATTTGAGTGACAAACGAGAGCCTAATTCGCCGGCGTGTCTCACACTCCCCGCGCTACACCTTCAAGCTTCCTGTGGCGCCCCACGTTGGGGGTGTCGAATTCGATCTCACGCGCAAGGATTGACTTCGATCTCTGACATCTCACAAGTCCTGGACCAATTTCTCCGAAGTGACGGACCTCTAACGTCCAGAAGAGTATTCCCTTGACTGTCCTTTGGGGTATCTTCGGACGTCGTTCGAGATTCTTCAGCTCATTTATTTTCATTCGTTCTGTCGCTTAGGAATCTTCTCCTCTTCTTCCAATAGGTGGCCCATTTGTCATTTTAGAAGACAAAGAAGGCTGGATGCCTCTCCGCGTTCAAATTCACAGTAACTCACAAGGAGAGTGTCAGACCTGTCAGGTCGAAACCCAAATCCAATTTTCTTTTATAAGCTCAAGATGTGATGTAGAACAAGTGTGCAGAATTTCGTTTGCAATGGTCAACTGCAAGGACCCCCAAAGATGCCAAATGTGCCAGTTTTCGCGCTTATGGAGCTTTAAGGCATTTATAGCAAACCCGCTTGATTTGATTTAAGTTCATATACTTGCAATGCACTATTATAGCTAGTGCAAGGTTTATCTTGCTAGAGCGAGGAGTATTTTATTATTGTTGTCTTGTGCTTCTTGTATTCTGTTGTCGTACTTCACGTTTAGACATTAATTAGTTTGCAGCCTGTCGTACAATCACACTTGCATAATTGTGTTACCACTTGTACGTAGGCTGACTATACATAGAGGCAATTATTCTTAAAATACGAGTACTACTTTGTAGCCCAGTATTTATCTCTTCCTACCATTATTACCATCTTTGACTATTTTCCAATTTATTTTTCGCCACTCGCACCCACCATCATATTGTTGTATGAAAAACAGAAATAAATTTCTTTAAAATAGGGGGCAGGGTTTGTTGTGGTGAGGTTTACTGGCTTTTCACCTTTTCTTAGCACTCTTTGGGATATAAGTGCTTTTCCAAAAAGATATCTTCGCAAGTCTATCAAAATTGATAACTTAGAATCCAAGTTTCTTGTAGCAACGGACACATTCACGATTTATTTTTATTTCTGCGACTGCTTTTGCCGCAATGACAACAAATCGTAAATTGTGCGCCTAGCGTACTGCAATCTTTCGCGTAATATCAAATATCGCCGAATTACATTATAGGATAAACTATTACTCTGATTACTCACTGAATAAAAATATTGGAACAAAATAAATGCGGTGAACGGTAAGAATTTCAAGAATCTACAGATAAAAAAAACACTGGCAGTTTCTATGTCACTCGAGTTTCAAAACTTGGAAAGATTGAAAGTCGACAACCAAGTCAATGGAACGATTTTTTCCTTAGCCGTTGCTTATCTGAGAGAGTGTAAATCACGGTTTTTGAATTTGATCCCAGCATGCAAATTAGATGTTTCAGAATGGTAGATTATATAATGAATTAGACGAGCAAAGGACATGTAGGACCTTACAGCTACTATAATACAGTCGAAAGTGATAAATTAAGGATGATTCATACCCGTGTTCCTCTCGCATTTGTTGCAAAACAAATTTGGCGCATATTTCATGCAGAAGTATTTCAGCTTTTCGAACATATAGAAGGAGGATCCTGCGTAAGGGACCATGCCAACCACAGTGGGTATGAAGCCTCTGTATAATGCTCTAACACCGCCTTCCTAGAAGATTTAATATTGTAGCTTTACGTGACAGTTTTCTGAATATCATATTCAAGCATTTGTAAATATTATAACAATGTACATAATACAATTTTTAAGTCAAGTCGCAATCAAGTTATCTCTCTTAGGAGCACTTTTCTCTGCCTTGCAATGTCAAACTTAAATGGGTAAACAGCTTCGACAAAAGGCTGAGATTGTTATGAGTTGCAGATTTAATATCTTTGTTAGTTCAGGGTTATAATCGCAAAACATAGCAATTTTTATTTCTGTACTAGGTTATAATTATTGTCAATTATTTCTGTATTCTTCCATGAGGCTTTACGAATATGAGCTGAAATTTTCAATAACGAGAAAATAGCTGAATCGCTCGGAATCGCTGATAATGCGTTTGTTGTGGCGGACACTGAATTTTGATTTATAACTACGAAGTAACACATATTCCACTTTCCCGAAGAAAATCCGGGCTCCCGTAAAATATTCGAAACCCCGCACAGTGATATTTTTGGGATCTAGCGGAACTTTATTATTTGAGTCCAAAGCGTGCTAATGATGATCTTTACATATTATTATTATTAATACCTGCATTTTCTAATTTTTTTTATTAATGGTATTGTTGCCTCTTGTTTACCAACTCAAAGTTACGTATTTTTACGGTTCAAAAAACTCACTAATTTGGTATTTTATACTAATAATTAATTAAAAATCTATTATTCCATTATATCTCGAGTTCTTATACAGTATATCACGTAATATAAGATTTTCACCATATAGAAACTAAAGGTAGACTAAAAAATCAATTTCATATTGCAGAAATTTGTACATCCACCAAAAATTGTCATTGTACAATAAATGCATGAGTTTTTCGTCCAAGTTGCGTGTTCCAGCACATTTTTAGTGTAAGTGCTGTACTAATTATGTTTCGCATTGATATCAGGTAATGTCAAGAATTTTGTTCTGGAGCATTTAAAGAAGTCACTATATTTTATATATTGTATAAAAACTCGTAATATAATGAAATAATAGAATTTTCGAAATTAATTATTAGTATAAAATGCGAAATTTAATTAGTACGTCACTTACACTAAAAATGTATTGGAACTCGAGAACTTGGACGAAAAACCCATCCATTTCTCGTAAAATGTCAATTTTTGGTGGATGCGCAAATTTGTGCAATATGAAATTGATTTTTGTACTTGTTTAAAAATCTACCCTTGTTTTATATATGATGAAAAACTTATATAACGTGATATACTTATGAGAACTCGAGATATAATGAAATAATTGGATTTACAAAATTTAGTATTAGTGTAAAAAGCCTAAGTAGCGAGTTTTTTGAACCGAAAAAATCTGTAACTTTGAGCGAGTAAATAGAAGGCAATAATACCATTAATAAAAACAAATTAGAAAACGCAAACATCAATAATAACATATCGTGCTTTAGACTAAACTCTTAACATAGCACGTTTTTGACTCAAATAATAAAGTTGTGCTAGGAAATATCTCTCCCAAAAATATCACACTGTGCCCAGGTATCAGGAGACTCGGTAGAGTCTCGCGCCAAGTAAGTAGTAGTAGTAGTGCGAGACTGCCGAGGCTTCTTATCTCGAAGTAACTCGTTTTTTAGCCGTTTTGAAACTTTCACTTCGATTCTTGCAATAGTTACAGCTTAAAAGGGGTGCTTGTCAGGACCGGAACACCAAATGGGTTGAAAAAAATTTGGGATGTACGGTTCCGACCCTCTAAACAAAACCCTATAAAACTTTTTCAGAATGCGCCCTGGTTACCGAGAAAAAATTGGCATAGATCGCTCAGGTAGTGTATATAATCTTTATATTATTAACAAATTCTCGCGTACCAGAATGGCAGAGAGGTCGAAGTAGTTTTTACAGAGATGCGTAAAGAGTAAATTTAAACATAAATATCACATTATTTGTTATTAGACGAGAAATTAGAAATTGGATTACAAAAAAATATTTCGCAAAATCATTACTCAGGCTATAAACAGGCTACACAACTATTTCTTAGTTGACTTAGTTGACTATATCGCGAATTTTTTTCTCGGTAACCAAGACGCATTCTGAAAAAATGTTATAGGGTTTTGTTTAGGGGGTCGAACCGTACATCCTCAATTTTTTTCATGATTTTTATCGAACCAAACTTGAAATATTTATAAACTGACAGCACGCATATGCAATAATAAAGATGTATTTCATAAAATAACGAATTACAAAATACAAATATTTTTGTGTTAGAGAAAGCGCGATTGCGCTGTTCGGGATTCTTCGAGAGTGTTTTTTAAATATCCTCTGGGACTCAAACGGTTAAGCATCCGTGTGATCCGGGGATCAATGTGGGATCCCCCACACTGGGAAAGCAATATGTAGTGGACTTTAAGTTGAACCAAAGGAAGTTCAAGAACATGATCCTCATCGTCAAAACCACATCAGCATGCTACTGTTATTCGTCATATGCTGCATCAGATATCAGCTGAGCAGGTATCAGATATGACAGTGCACTGTCATGTAGCGGCTATCAGTTAGCCCTTGGATTAAGTTGGTATTGCATGAAAGCGACGCAGATATTTCTGTGTTCCCGGCTCATTTCACGAGGCATGCAGTTACTTCAAGTGAAGCTTTACAGGGGTCGATATTGATGTGATAAGAAAGACTGCAGTATGGTTGGGTAATTCTAGCGGATGTGCCAGCTTTTATAACCGTCTGATTATCGAGGATCGTGTAGCATTCGTACACGCAGTATTGGGAGCATCCAAAGGCAGTGATTAATTGTGTACATAGGAATTATTCAAAGACTGCTGTTATACAGACGTTTTTAAGCTATTTTGAGAACTTACAACTTCAAAATTTGTTTAAGTTTACCATTAGTTATGTGGATTAGCAATCTATTGTGTTTATTCATATTTGAAGTGAACCTCCGCTACTTTTGTTATATGTTTTCTAAAGGCAAAGATTTGTTTTATGTTTTAAGTTCTTATTTCTTATAGGATAACATTGTTCACGTGTTACTGTGTTAATTTATAATTAAATAAATACATTACTGTGTTATCATTTCCTTTTCTATGGAAAGTGGGGACGAAAAATAAACGTTCGGTTCATGCCTATTTCCTTTGGCTTCATAGTACCGCGGAGTACCAACCACCCTTCAATTTAGGCCTCCCGAAATCGCAGTCGACGGTCAGAAATCAATGTCGAGTTCCCGAATCATTCCCGCGTTTTCCCCAATTTAACATATTTTTCTGAGCAATTGGCTGCGGATAGCTTTACTCCCGTGCAGCCGCGGGAAAATCCCCGATAATGTACATATAAAATAAAAAAATCATTGAATTATAAATATGTTCATTCTTCATAACCTCGAAACTCTACCACAATAAGCGTCACAAATGCGGTAACATTTTTAAACCTTAAAAGTGACAATACATCTCTCAGAGCTCTTTTTAAAAGAGCAGTTGTAAAAAAACTGTCATATGAGTTGGTACTCTCTATGTATAGCTGAGGTTATAGCGTGGTGGGGGGAAAGGGTATGAGCGACTCCTTGACTATAGTCGGGCCGTTAAGAGAATACCCACGAGATTTCCCTCTCCCAAGCGCAGTCACTGCCACTTCCCTTGACACTTGGGTACATCACTGGCCCAACACTATAAAGCGCGGGGAGGGGGGAAGTCAGACTACAGAATCCGCGAAACGTACCTGAAGAGGGTAAAATTCCGGCCGAGATCACCGGGTGGATTCCAGGGATGGGCAAGTATGAATAATATAAGGTCATGATTACTAATAATCGTGGAGAAAAATTCGTGATTATTTGTAATCATGCAGAAAAATCCGCGATTATTTGTAATCGTGGAGATAAATCCGTGATTATTTGTAATTTACAAATAATCACGAATTCGAATGATTCGAAGTCGAATACATCGAATCTGAATGATTCGAAGTTGAAAACTTCGAATTGAATACTTTACTCATTCGAATTTGAAATATTCAACTTTGAATCATCGATTTCATAATTATTTGTAATTTACAAATAATCCCGAGTTTTTCTCCACGATTACAAATAATCACTCATTTTTCTCCGCGATTATAAATAATCACGGATTTTCTCCACGATTACAAATAGTCACGAATTTTGTCCACAATTATTATTAATTATGACCTTATATTATTCATGCTTGCCCATCCCTGGTGGATTCTGCTAGCGACCCGACTATAGTCCGTTCTCTATTATAGTGGTTCGTCATGTATGGTATTTCAAAGAATTTCAAATGAAAGAAAACGCCCATCATTTTTATCCCATGCAAAAATAACTTCTTGCACAAGATTTTTCAAGAAGTATGTAAATATTACACAAGAAAATTAAGATTTTATTCAAAGATGCCTCGAATTAATTCATTAACTATAGTCGGGCTGCCAAGAGAAGGAACCTTTGAGTTCGCTCTCCCAAACACAGTCACTGCCACTTCCCTTGACACTCGGGTATACTGTTTGCCCAATACTACGAAGCGCATGAGGGGAAGTCGGGCTACGGAAATCCCGAAATGTAACTGGAGAGGGTAAAATTTCCACCGGATTTATTCTCTCAGCGGTCCGACTATAGATTGCTAAACGGCTCCACGGCTAGTCGAATGAGCGTATGTACAGCATCCGGCAAAGTAGTTATCACAATCTACAAAACGATCGTCGAACAGAAAGTGAAATATGATATTATGTACAGGGTGAGTCAGTTGCCTTTGAATCACCACTGTCGAGCATACACTATTCCATCTAAAATCATTAGAAATAACCTAGACATTTAAATTACACTTAAATGTTGCTGAATATTTGTCTGCATTTGTCTGCATTTATACTTTTACATGTTTGAGTTATGCTAACCCGCACATGAAATTTCACTCTGCAGAAGCCAGTTATATATAATATTCCCCTATAAATATAATATAATAAAATATTGTCTCCTTACGTTGCTTGCCATTCGAAGGAAGTCGATGCTAAAGCTTGGTAAAATATTCGCTCGAACAGACTACATAATTTAATAGTCTATTGTAAACAGAGAGTATATAGTATAACTAAATAGATGTCTAGTAAAAGTGGAATAGGACAGTTCTGATTCAAAGGCAAATGACTCACCCTGTACACCCGGTAGACATGACTTTATAAAAAAAAAACCTTTTAGACGAGGAGGCCTTCTGCTCCAACTCCCCAAAAAAGTCTTGCGTATCGTGTGTACATGCTATCAAACTTTATTCTTTCTCTGGCGGCTGTTTTGCAGATTGTGACAACTATTTTGTCGGATGCTGTACAAGTCATGTGTGTACGTATGTAGTTGGTTAACGACTACAGAGCTAACTGAATCATATTTCGTGAGAAAATATTTTCAACTACCACGCAACAGAGTAAGTGCAACGATTCGTACGTGTTTAGTATCCGAACAAGCATTTTTTATTTAAGATTGTGGGTGTTCATTTTGTTAGAGAGCCTCTAACCTATTACGCTGTTAGAACGAAATATATATAGCGGTCTTTGAGGGCTTGAGCAAACTGGCGATAGAGAGCTGGCCGACCATCTCGAACATCGAGAACGAGAGACCACCTCAATCGTTTCCCTTACAGCAGTGCTTGCCAAGTTAGGCTCCCGGAGCTTAACTGGCAGCCCCACTCTCTCAATTTTGACGACCTTTCTATCTGTTTGTACCCTCGCGTGCGATGGTACAAACTGCGATGGTTCTTCCTTGATGCAAGGGCACATTCTCCACCAAATTTCAGCCCGTGAAATACACGGGAAGTATAAAAAATATGGGAAAAATCGTGAAAATTACATGAAATTCATTATTCGGGAACGATTTTTTGGTATTTTCGATACAAATCCGGCCTTTTTTTCATGGATTTTTCGTTTATTATCGGCTCTAATATACAAATAATCGATTCATGAAGAAAAAACCCGGGTTCGGGGACCTTTGAAAAATTGGATATTTTCGATGGCCAAAAATATGGGGAAAACAAAATTTTGAGCTGGGACTCTAAAATTTATATCACAACTTCCTTGATGCAAGGGGAGACTCCCCGCCAAATTTCAGCCCCGGAAAATGTCGAGAAGTCCAAAAAATATGGGGAAAAACAGCGAAAATTCCGAAAAAATCGAACTTTAAAGGCAGTTTTTTTAGTGTTTTCGATAGAAATCCGGACTTTTTTCGACGGATTTCTTGTTTTCTATCCGTTTTCATTCATAAACAATCGATTCCTGAAGAAAAAACCCGAGTTCGGGGATCTTCGAAAAATCGTGAAAAAATCTGAAGGGTACCCCTTAAGAAAAATTGGCCGAAAAAAAAATTTTGAGCTAGGGCTCTGGAATTTTTATGGTATCTTCCTCGATGCAAAAAAATATTATCCACCAAATTTCAGCCCCGGGAAAGGTCGGGAAGTCCACCAAAAAAAATAAAAACCGTCAAAAATGAGCAAAAATGGACTTTTCTGGACGGTTTTCCGACCCGTTTTCGTTGCAAATCTGGACTTTTTTTCACGGATTCTTTCTTCTCTATCCACCCTGATACGAAAACAATCAAAATATCCCGGGTTCGGCCGATTTTGAGAAACTTGAAAAAATTGACCATTTTCGAGGGTCGAAAGTAGGCGAAAACCTAAACTTTGAGCTAGGGCTCTGAAATTTATATCACTTCTTCCTTGACGCAAGGCCACATTCTCCACCAAATTTAAGTCCCGGGGAAGGTCGAGAAGTCCACGAAAAAAAATAAAAGCCGTCAAAAATGTTTGAACTTAAAACTAAAATATTGGCGCGCTGTATTGCTAGAGAGCTAGAGTGGGGCAGAGAGGGGTAAGATGGCTACCAGATAGTCAGGATAGACAGGGTAGTCAGTAGCCCTCAATTCCTAACCCAGGCAGGGTCCACCGAGTAGTGGAAAGGGAAAGAAACGCGTGAGGGGCCCCTCACTTGGCTGGTACTGCCTTACAGTATAAGTTGTACTTGAGGGTGATGCCACAAATGTTGACCCCGACATGATTTGAGGCATCGCTCACAAAAAGTGGAAATCTCGCGACATCTCGCTCGCGACCGCAAAAATTCGCGAAATACGTCCGCAACACACAACCCGCTCCCGTCACCTTCCATCGGCACTCTCGCTGGTTAAACGTCCTCCCTAAAAGAACAATGGTTCCGCCAGCGGAAACTCGGTTGCCTCCTCCTCGTTGAGGCTACCGAAGCGAACGCAAAGATCGGCGACCGTCTGCAGGACGAGAGGAGGTGGACATCGAACGTGGCAGCAACCCCCTGCACCTGACATAATCCAGATTCCGCATTGACCGCCGTGCCACAATACACAATACACCGTCTCTCCAGTACGAACGGCGGGACACTATTTTTTTTATAGTGCTTCTATCGTCGACCGCGCATCAAAGAGTCGGTTCCTTATCAACACAGGAGCCAACATCTTGATTTGGCCAGTACCCGACGCGCCGGAAGTTTCCGTACCGCTGGGCGCATTGGCGCACGTCGCGCTTCGGGCCGCGAATGGTCGCAGGCTGAACCATGACTTAGGGCTCGACCGTCGCTACCCGTGCACCTCGCACGTCGACGACTCATTGACCGGCAGGTTAAATCGTCGTCCGTCACAATGCCACCATAGCGTCACGAAGGGAGCACCGACATCCGAACGCGCTGGCAGACTCGTCGGCGATTAGTTCGCAGCCGCGAAAGTCGCCGGCACACACGAAACTCATGGCAAAATATCGAAGTACCGAACGAGCGTTTCAACCACATTTACTTGGACATCGCCATCATGCCACAAAGTGGGAGGTTACCGATACTGTCTTATGATGATTGACCGTTACACACGGTAGCCTAAAGATATACCGCTCAAAGACGTTATAGCCGAAACAATGCACTGTTCGAAGGCTGGTTAAACCATTTCGGAACGGCGGTCACGATCACCACCGACCAAGGCATGCAATTCGAGTCGCCCATCTTCGGCGGAACAGCCAAAATATTCGAATGCAATCCCATCCAGTCGACAAACTAACACTCCGCTTCTAACAGAATGATAGAGTGATGGTACCGATCTGTTAAGGCACCAATAGAGTGGTGGTATTAAGAAGGACGTAGCTGCCAGCTTAGCCGAGTTGACATACAGAACGACAGTCCAACTACCGAGGGAATACTTCGTCGCCGAACTCCCCTTGGTAGAGGACAACGTCTTCCCCCAGAGCCTCCGACGGAAGATACGCAACCTCCAACCAACGCGCACCTCCCTCCAACCACCAACGCCCGCGATCATTTTGACATCCACAAGTTGTGGATTACACGCACGTCTTCATCTACGCCCAGAGCATTAGGAAGCCACTGGAAGCGCCCTACTGAGGACCATATAGGGTCATCCAAAGGCTGTCCAAGCAGGCGTTTAGGATCGAACTAAAGGATGGACCGAGTGTTATCTCCACTGAGCGATTGAAACCTTCCTTCCTCGAAACTCTTCCCAATCCAGTACCGAACCCCTCTGTTTCAGGCATCAGCCGTCATCAAACATCCCACATTCGCGGACGTGCTGAAGCAGCGTTTGCTTTAAAGGGTCGGGGGAATTGGCGACAGAGAGCAGGTCAACCGTCTCGAACATCGAGAGCAACAAGTCGAAATCACCGCCCGTCAGTTCAAATATTGACTAACGACAAGAAGCATCGACTTCACCGACTTTCCGAACCGCGACTTGTTTATATTTTAGAATGCAACAATGTCTCGTCAACCTTATTACAGTTTATTTTGTTAATTCGATCGATTATTGCCTTTTCTTCCCGATTCTCACGATCGCATTGTAAACCGGCTCGTTGGAATGACGAAAGATCACCAGTCGTTTCCGTCAGGGTATAAGCTGTACTTGAGCTGTACTTGATTTATAAGACTTATAGGACTTAGATATATAGATTTATAGTTATCAAGATTTTCTACCATCGCTTCTATTATGTTGGCGGTGTCATGAAATGACCAGTTTGGACAAAAAGTATTCAACTGCAATGATGAGTACAACATAAAATCGAAAAAATTGAGACAATTCTCCCATTCGATTTCTTAGTTATAATCCGTAAGAAATAGGGAAGCTTAAAAAATTATTCAACGTTTGAAACAGTTAAAAAGAGGAAGAAGTGCCAGTAAGCGAATAATCTCCAGCATAAACAACAGTGTTCTCAACCTTTTACTATAGCTGGTCTAACTACTTTAGCACTTATTCAATTTCAAGCAATAAAGGCCGAATAGATATCTTAACCACATAGCAAATATAACGCAATTTGAAGAGGATTTGAAAACAGATAAAATTTTCTGTTGCATGCTTTTCACCCTTTGCAGCACCTTGTACAGGGTGAGTCACTTGCCTTTGAATCAGAACTCTCCTGGCCAACTTTTACTAGACATCTATTTAATTATACTATATATTCTCTCTTTAACAATAGACTCTATTAAATTATGTAGCCTGTTGGAGCGAATATTTTACCAAATTTTAGCATCGACTTCCTTCGAATGGCTAGCAACGTAGGGAGACAATATTTTATTCTATTATATTTACAGGGGAATATTATATATAACTGGCTTCTGCAGAGTGAAATTTCATGTGCAATAAATGCATAAAATGCAGACAAATATTGAGCAACATTTAACTGTAATTGAAATGTCTAGGTTATTTATAATGATTTTATATAGAACAGTGTATACTCGACAGTGTTGATTCAAAGGCAAGTGACTCACCCTGTACATACTTCTCACTTTAAAAACCCATTAACTAACAAAAGGAAGCATGTACTAAAAATAGATTAAGCATTCTCTGTCTTGTTAGACAAATGTTTCATGAGCTACAGCACTGCACGTATGCAGGTTTTCAGCCTGCATACACCGTTACAGAATTTACAGTCCAGATAAGACGATAAAAGACTAAAGATAATAAAAGAAAAGCAATATATGTAGAATGGTACTACATGCATAATACACTTACCTCTTTGAAAATGGAGGTAGCTGTGTGTGCAACTCCGGTATAAATATGTTCTCCAGTTATTTGAAATGCTAGCCTCGCTCTAATTGTATCTAGGGGATATGTTAGTGTAACTGCGGTAACACCAGCTGCCGATCCTGCCAGAAATCTGTCTATATGCGTGTCACTTCGAAACAGGCCTTTGAGGTACTGGTAACAAGTACAAGACAAAACTATCATACACATGGAATTTTCTACCACCTCTCGTTAAATATGCACAATGATGTACCTCCAGTTAGGATAGTTTTTCATATAATGTTTATATTGGTCATTAAATGAATGTGGTTAGTGTAGACCGGTTTATAGTTTTGCAAACATTTCAATGAAGATCCTTGCATGATCAGTTTATGTCTCTACCATATGAAACTGTGCCAGCACTTTACCCAGAAAGAATGAACAATTACTCTTGACATCAGGTACAAAATGAGAATTGTTAACAACGGATGTTTTACCTTTTCATAGGTCTCGAAGGCTGTAAACTGTGTGGCCGCATATGGAAAAATTCGAATCATTTGGGCAAAATTCCCTTTGTAGAGTGCAAAGAAAGTTTCGCGTTCAATGATTGCTTTTAGTCCAGAAATAATACCTGTAACATGAAATATGCATGTTTAAATTATGTGTACTTTTGTTAGTAATATTAAAGAAAATGTGGAACGCTGATTTTCGAAAAAAATCCTTTTTTCATTTGATAACAAAATACAAAGATAACATAATTAATAATGCTTTGATAGAATTATAACTCGATTGACAGGCATTTGAATAAACGTGGTTATTAATTCCATGAAGTGGCCTCTTATTATCGAAATAAATTGCTAAACTTGATAGGAATATGATAGATTTAGAATCAACTCTTAATCTTGTAGACGTATTAAGGTTCAAGATTAATATCTCTAAAAGAATAAAGCAGATAATCAAGACGATGTTAGAATATATAAAAAAATGATTTGTTTGTATTAAGGTTTAGAGATGATTTATATTATTGAAAAACTAATGTTGAATACAGTAAAACCCGTTTTAACTAAAGCACTGTTATCGGAAACCGCTACTATCTCAACACTTTGCTATCCTCGGAGCTGTAATTTTTTTATACATCAAGGTGAAAGTTTTATGGTAGATGAAAGCCACTACACTTCAGGATAAGTGTCTAAGCTTCAGACAAGACTCTATCGATTTTCTCAATTTCAAGGATAAATTATTGAACATCTACTATATGTACAGCATCAGACAAAATAGTTGTCACAATCTGCGAAACAGCCACTAGACAAACAATTAAGTTTGGTAGCATGTAGACACGATATGCAAAACTTTTTTACGGTGTTGCGACAGAGAGCCTCCTCCCCTAAAAGGGGGATTTTACAAAGTCATGTACAACAGGTGCGCATAGTACAAAATTTAACTTTTTGTTCAGCGAACATTTTCTATATTGTGACAACTATTTTGTCGGATACTGTACATATACAATTTAGTAGTATGTGCGTGCTTTTCAATTGGACAGCGAAGAACACTATGTAGTACTGTATTTAACACAAAGTCTTCTATCTACAATACAGCAGTATGGTGCTGGAGGCAAAGGAATACAGGAAAAAGTTATGTTCGAGCGAGTAAACACACCGAACTACCAACATTTTAAAGTTTTACCCATAATTTTGAACTGTATAGTTAACCGTTTGCACTCGAGTGGTGACTCAGAGTCACCAAAATAAATGGAAAATGGGAAATCTCCAGTGCAAAGGGTTAATATCAAATGCAGACATTCCTTTCTGTAATAAATCTAGTAATGTTACAACAGTTTTCTTTGAACTATCATAGTTATTAGATTTGACACCTAAACTCTCAGAAAAACACAGCATCTCTCTCTCTCTCCTAATTGGAAAACACACTGTGTCTAGTAGATCAACCAGTCACAACAGTTTTAACAGTTAAAAAGACTTAAGACTCATATGTTGTTAATTCGGGTTTAAAAAGATATTGCATTCTGCCAAGTTTTATGTCGGATTTAATCCAACACTGTTGTAATTTGAGATTAATGGAGATAAGATAAGAACAGCGTTCTCTGATATATGGATTCACAAATATAGCATGGACGCTCAGGAAGGAAATTATAAGAATTGTGAGGACTGTAAAGAGTTAATCGAATCATATTTTATTTCAATATTTGCGATTGCTAATAATAACATTCGTTTTGTTTTTAAAATGTATGAGATCAATAGAAAAAACTAACTCTTGTGTTATCCAAAAATTCCCTTATGTGAACAGCCATATCTGATTAGTTCCGGCAATTGAGATTTTACTATGCTTAACACTGATCATAAAAACACAAGTAGTAGATACTTTACTATTCCACAAGATCGCTCGCTTTAATCATGGTGGACACCGATACGAAATTCCAATAAAAGATTCCCAAATATGCATACAAAATAGGATGATGAAAAAATATAGTAAAGAGGAAAAATTAAAAAGTGCATGAAACTACACAGAAACATATCAATAATAAGTAATTGCGAGAGTAATTGGAAACTCAGCAGAAAGAAGCATTGACAATAAATACGCAGAATGGTTAATTAAAAGCTATATGCGGAGGAATAATCAGAAATATAGTTTAAAATAAGACACATACAAATATTGCTTTACCCTAATAGAAGACAAGAATAAAAAAAACTGTATGGTAAAATTAAAAGTTGGCTATTAGTTAATAAAAAGTAGAGATTACTAGCATAAAAAATAAATAAAGATTGTAGTAGAACCTCTCTCATCTAAATTTTCTATTACTCAAACATTCTGTTATTCCTTTTTATATCTTTCGTTGCTAATCTTTATATGTTTCAAGAACAAATATAAGAATGAAACAACAAACTATTCAAATACTAAAAAATTTGAGTAACTTGACAAGACTTTCAGAAGCTATTATAATACGCAAAATTTTAAATGAGATGCCATTGAACTATCAAGCAGGAACACAATGAATATTTAATACCATTTCCAATAAATATTCAAATCAAATTATGTCAGCAAGAGTTGAACCCATTTATTGGTCTCATGAATAATAAAAGAAGCATTAGAATATATTAGACAAGTTATGTAAAACAAAAACAATAGACTTCAGCTGACCTACAGAAAGATCCTAGAAAGTTCTATGCCAATGAACTTGTATGAATATTTAATATATTCATCGTAATAGAGAAAAGGGAAAAGGGTGGTCGGACAAAATAATAAATACTTTATGGGATTTCTGTGTCATTAACAACAGAATACAATTCGACATTAATGTGAGTTGTCTTTTCTGACAATAACATGTTGTTATAAACGTTATAGCACAGAAAGTATAGATCAACAATAATTATTATAATATCATGCTTACCTAAATGCTTGTAATAACTATTATGTGCTTGTAATAATATTTTTATCCTATCTAGTGGCGCGACTGAGGTCTTCGAGCACATTCCCGCAACACCTATAAAACAAATAAAATAACATCGGTAAAAATTGCTGTTCCCGCATGACAGTACAGAATATATTAATTATGAATGAATTACGATACTAGTAATATCAACAGTACGAATTATAATATATTAATTGATAATTGATAAAGAAGTCAAAAACACTAATCGCCTTTTACCAGTTATCAGTTCTGCAATGGAATATTTCAAACGTGACAAACCACATTTTCACGAAATTAATTTGATCAGCCAATAAAGAAGACTGTTATTACTTAGCTTATGTTGAATTTTTACTAACTAACAAACTTTCACCATGAAATATTGAATAAAACGTTATCTCTTCATAGAGAACTAAATTGTGCCAAACTTACCGCCAGCAAACAGATGTTTGAGGTAAAATTCGAGGGTTCTCTCATCTTTCCTAGCCTCGCGTGCCATGTTTCGCGAGTTCTATTGTAACTTTTAACTAGTAACTGTAACACCTATATCCGCTAGAAAACGTTACTCCGAGAGCTCGTGAGGAACATGTCTATCCCGTTTGTCGCCTGGTACGCATGTGAATGCGAGCCAATGTGGACCGTCGACGGTGGACTAACAGTATGCTACTCTGGAACTAGCACCGAGGATGTTATAGGTAGACTGACAGACTTTACACGATTTTAGAGTAACTTGGACTAACTCAACGCTGTGTAGTGGCGCCGGTGTAGCTCGCGTACCAAGTGGTTGGACTCGGCCACAGGTATGCAGTCGGTAAACAAAATATTTGGCACGCCCAACTATTTTAGCATAATTTCTCGCTAAGAAGAACACTGCCACGTTTTAGGAGATTTCTCTTTTGATGAACAGGATATATTTGAGAGAATAAGTGATAAATGTGTATGCATCTACAAAAAACGTATACGTATTATATTTTTCGAGTCGCACGTTCAGTTTTAATTAAAGGAATATTACGCTTTATTGTTAATAAATAATATGTAAAACCAAATTGTATGTATTTCGAAGAAAGAACATTCAATTGAAAGTATATATATGCTTGAAATATATATTCTGCAATGGAATATTCGCACATGGTTAATCGAGTTCAAGCTTGATGAATGATTAATTAACAGTCCATTCTATAACTCAGAACAATTTCGTTCAGGTTTTAATTAAAAGACTATTACGCTTTATTATTAATAAATAATATGTAAAACCAAATTGTATGTATTTCGAAGAAAGAACTTTTAATTGAAAGTATCTATATGTTCGCAAATGGTTAATCGAGTTCAAACTTGATGAATGATTAATTAACAGTCCATTCTATAACTCAGAACAATTTCGTTCAGGTTTTAATTAAAAGACTATTACGCTTTATTATCAATAAATAATATGTAAAACCAAATTGTATGTATTTCGAAGAAAGAACTTTTAATTGAAAGTATCTATATGTTCGCAAATGGTTAATCGAGTTCAAACTTGATGAATGATTAATTAACAGTCCATTCTATAACTCAGAACAATTTCGTTCAGGTTTTAATTAAAAGACTATTACGCTTTATTATCAATAAATAATATGTAAAACCAAATTGTATGTATTTCGAAGAAAGAACTTTTAATTGAAAGTATCTATATGTTCGCAAATGGTTAATCGAGTTCAAACTTGATGAATGATTAATTAACAGTCCATTCTATAACTCAGAACAATTTTGTTCAATTTTAATTAAAAGACTATTACGCTTTATTATTAATAAACAATATGTAAAACCAAATTGTATGTATTTCGAAGGAAGAACTATCGCAGCTATTCTAGGCCTCTAAAGAAATTTATTTTTGCTTAAGAAAAACTTGAGAAGAACACATTTGAAAAAATAAGAGAGAGATGCGTGCACATTGTTTTTTGCATCGCGCGTTCATTTCTAAGTAAAACACGCTTATTAGTAAATATGTAAAACCAAATTGTATGTATTTCGAAAAAAGAACTGTCGCAGCTATTCTATATCTTTTAGGAAATTTATTTTTGCTTAAGAAAAACTTGGAAGGACACATTTGAAAAAATAAGAGAGAGATGCGTGCATATTATTTTTCGTACCGCGCGTTCATTTCTAAGTAAAACACGCTTATTAGTAAATATGTAAAACCAAATTATGTATTACGAAAAAGAACTGTTGTTGCTATTTGATGCTCTATGGAAATTTATTTTTGCTTAAGACAAACTTTCTTGTTCAAGAAAGTGTATTTCAAACGGACGGTCACCTGTTTAGTACAACGCGAAGATGTCAGGACATGGTCGACTATTTATGTAAGTACTATCGATAAGTGTAACGGAAGATCTTCAGGGTGTAAACGTCGCGCCGCGCGCTAGTCGCCAGCATACACTGGAACACACAACATAAAAGATGTTACGAGTGTTTTCAAACTGTGGTTTTCAACATTTATGATTTCCAGAAGCCAGTGAAACTTGTAAGATTAAGATCGAAGAGTTTCGCGTGCAGAACTGTTTGAAAGTCTGTTTGTGAAGGTTCCTCTCTCGATCGGAAAATGGCAGCAGTGGTTAAAGTCAGTCCGGCTACTTCACCATCCGTCGAATTAAGTTCCTACCGCGATCAACATTTTAAGGTTCGTTAATAATATTGAGAATTTAGGTGTATTTTCTTACTTCTCTCGTGTCTCCTTCATCAAATACGTTGGCGACGAATTCGTATCATGGCAACGTAACTTGTGTCTTTCTGTTGAGGTTAGGAAGGTAGGTTTCGTGTGTGTTAGTTATTGTGATTCGGCCATATGATCGCGTTTGTTGACCCAGTTGCTGTCACAACAGTTATTCAATAGAATAATCCTGTAAAACATAATAAATAAGGATCGCGTGATTCGAAAATGTAATTTACTGTTATGTGATATTCGCTTTTTGCGAAACACCGTTTACATTTGCGCAATGTTTACACATGATCTTCTTATTAACAACATTGGTTTGTTACTGTTACTAGCTGAATTACGCGGTTTTATTCGGCCAACATTTCGTGGGTACATTAACAATTAACTTAATAAAAACAACCAGTTGTTGCAACTATCTTTCTTGCAAGAATAACCTATCAGTGTTTTGTTTGACCTCTCATTTCCTTCAAGAATTTGGAGTTACTCTTAAAATATTTTATATAAACAATAGGTGTTGCAATATTTTGTAGCTTATTGCATAAGTTTTGAGCTTATCGCATACTCATAGACACACACGTCGTTCTTTATGTTATTTGAGATTATTTATGGTGATTTGTTAAGTTATTACTTACATTATTGAACACTTTGAACATAAGTGAAACACATTTAATTGTTCAAAATGTTACATCCTTATTATTAGAATTCAAAATTTCTAAATTAAAATCCTATAAATGCTAAATCCTTCACACATAACCGTAATCATAAAAAAGAAAAGTACAAAGTGTTTATTTGATCAACAGTTTGTATCACATTGTCAATCATTATAAATAGGTTTGGTAAAATTTGTTAAATGCAAACTAAAAACTTACTACGCTCCATTTTACACGAATGGAGTTTGGTTTAAAACATTTTATCATTACTTTATCATTTAATATTTTTGTATGATAGTAGCTACCACTTTGAATTGCTTGATCTTTGCGCTGCGCAATTATTATTGAAAAATGTGAACATTACAGAGGGAAATATAAATTGTAACTTCAAAGGAACAAAAATCATTAATCCATATTAAGAACAGTAAATCATATTGAATGGGAATTTTGTTTATTGATTTCAACGTATGCAGGAAGATGTAAATACTGTTAGACAAATTACTCTTTTGAGATCAAGTTGTCAGTGATAATATGCATGGAGTACTGTATTTTAAGTAAATTTTCAGAATTTTAGATGTTTATCAAAGCTTATAAAGCACACGAACTTCATTATTGTTTCATTTCTAAACGTACAGGATCCGACAAAATAGTTGTCACAATCTACAAAATGATCGTCGAACAGAAAGTGAAATATGGTATTATGTACATCCGGTACGCATGACTTTTTAAAAGACCCATTTTAGGGGAGTAAGCCTTCTGTCGCAACCCTCTAAAAAAGTCTTGCATACCGTGTGTAAATGCTACCAAACTTCATTTATTGTATGGCGGCTGTTTTGCAGATTATGACAACTATTTTGTCGGGTGCTATACATTTTATACTTGCAAGCTCTGTGTTTGCAAATCTATTGTCTAAATTCTTTGAGTAAGCTATCAGTAATGTGCTTTTTGTTATCCACAAAATATTGTTTGATGATACTTTTTATATACCCCGTTCTAATTTCTTGCTATGTGTGCTAACGTAAGCAGTTTACACTTCTACTGATTGTGTTAAATTAATAGGTTTGTTCGAAGTAGCAGTTTGCTCAGTTTCCAACCAATTTCCAATCGTCAGGCGCAGCTGCACTTGCACGAAAGCATTTGATACGCAACTGGCAAACTGGCTGGAAACTAAGCAAACTGCTACTCCGAACAAACCCAATATGATCTGTATCTAATTCTTGCTGAACTTTGTAGTTCTTCATAAGTGCTCCATTTGGTTCCTTTGTCACTTTGTTTAAAACACAATTTTACTGTTATTGTGTCTTACGATTTCCTAACATTTCTGTCATATCTAAAAGTCTTCTCATCAAAGTTATATCTTCAATAAATTCTTGTACTGTCTATTCACTGTTCTTCTTCATTTTCACAAATAATTAAATACAATAAAAAACAAATATAAATATAAATAAGGATCAGAAAGCAAAGCTGAGAAATGTAGCAATGAGTTCCTCAATTCATACCACTATTTTTTAATTAATACATGTTACAAATTTCTTGAAATAACGTCTGTAAACAGACAACTTGATCTCGTTTTGACATATTTGGAATTTCTGTATAATATTAAATAAATATAAATCTAAAACCTCTTAGTTTCGGAGAAAATTTACAAAAATGATCCACACACGACCAGCAATTCCCATAAACAATTCTAGTATGCGACAGTCCTTTAAACCATTGGGCATCATTGAAATGATTACTTCAGGATAATTTAAATGCTCGTGTTTGTGACTTTATAGAGTCTGCTCGCGAAAGGAGTACGAAATCAATGTTACAAAATGGTTCTACACTCACATATAAAATTTATCGCAAGTTTGATCTTTACGTTTTAACTCTCACGTGTCCTACATAGAGAAAAGAATGATTATAAATAATTGAAAAGAGTCTTAAGACTTGTAATAAAATGATTTTATTGAAACTAGGTTCATTTGTTGTTCTCTTACAATAGATGTAATATATTTGTGTATGTAAACATCAACTTTTCATTCACATTCGTTAAAAAACGAGCTTGAACAGCATCTTTAACATTACCAGGATGGAGGCGCAGATATAGCAACACTAGCTGCGATCATAATTAATAATGAGAGTATAATACAATCATATCGATTTGCTTTCGGTTAGCTTGCATAATAATGAAGCGGAATGTATTTCTTATTGGTTGCAGGGTTCGAGAGCGGAACAAGATAGATTACTTAGGAATTCCACTACGTTGTATGTAGGTAACTTGTCGTTTTACACCACCGAAGAACAAATTTACGAACTGTTTTCCAAGTGTGGCGATATTAGGCGAATCATAATGGGATTAGACAAATACAAAAAGACACCGTGTGGTTTCTGCTTTGTCGAATATTACCTGAGAAGTGACGCAGAAAATTCTATGCGATACATTAATGGTACGCGTTTGGACGACAGAATCATCAGAACAGACTGGGATGCTGGATTTATAGAAGGCAGACAATACGGAAGAGGGAAAACTGGAGGACAAGTACGTATAATAAATGCTCTTTTCGGATTTGTTTAAATGACGTTTCGGATGCATATTAGCTTCAATGATTTAAGTTAACTCTTTTACTGCTGTAGACGCCTTTAGGTATTTTAAAGTTTCCCCCACTATAAGCGTGCATTGCGATTGTATTTAATACAGCTGAAATCTTGTTAATTGAAATTAGCGCTCTGCATTAGATTACCTTCATTAATCTGCTTAGATTAAATTTATTAATCAATCTGGGAAGAAAAAATATGTATGTGTGCTTTAGTTGTTATTGTTGCATTTTCAGGTAAGAGACGAATACAGATCGGACTTCGACAGCGGACGCGGCGGATACGGTAAAATTATACAGCAAAAGGTAACACCACTTTCTGACGGAAACTTTGGGAGATGAAATGCCACGCATTCTGTCCATTAAAATGTATCATCATCACTGAACGTGGTGAAGTTTTTCCATGGATGTACATTATTAGATGCTTCTCTTCTTCCCGTAGAACTAATGGCGAAGTTGATGCGATAAGGCCAAACCTGGAGAAACAAAACGATTTGTCGACATCTTTTGTTTTCAATCATAGCCGCATCAGTAAAAATCCATCTCGACTCCTCTGTAAATGCAATATACCTTTTATACTTAAAGCTAAGGAGTTTCATGTCATTGTTTCATGTATGATTTCAAATGTAATTCCACTATAGTGTATATTTGACATTCAGATTTACGAATATTCTTGTGTATAAGCAAATGTTAAATAAACTGGTCTCGAATAGAAACCTAGTTTATGTTTCAACTTCATCCACGGTACGATTACTAAGTTTTGCGCATTGTAATGAGCTTGAGATGCGTATCAAGATGTGAACCTCCATTTTACTATATAAAAGTAAAAGTTAACATCTCGCGCTGCGTACTTCAATCCAAACGTCAAACGTAAGAAATAACTACTATGTCCATTGCTTTTTGCTCAAACTTGTAACACGGCTCCCACACTTTAAACACTTACTAATACAAGTATCACATATATGGATACACACATACAGTATAAACCGAGTGCCAGTAGTAAAATAATATTCTTTCCGTTGCTATATCTTTGTCACAAAGTGGTCAATAATTTGCAATACTTTTTCCGATATTCGTATTATACTTTTTTATAAGCCTGTAGTTTTTTTTTATCGAAATCTTAACATCCACTGGTCAAGTACATCAAATACGAAGAGAAGGCATAATTTTTAATTGAAAGTATCTATGCTCGTAAATGGTTAGTCGAGTTCAAACTTGGTGAATGATTAATTAACAGTTCATTCTATAACTCAGAACAATTTCAGAGAATTTCTAAGAAAAATTGTTTAGAACGACAATGTAACTTTAAAACTTTATCGCACATCGGAACAAAGGAAACCGTTTGCAAGACGTCCGCTTGAGAAAAAAATGAGGCAATCAAAATATTGTGCTTGAGAGCTTATAAACTCGTCTATTACGGTTTTCGGCTTAGATATTGACAGAAAGCGAGTACATAACTAACACTTGTTGCCAGTGTTGATGGGTGAAGCGTTACAATGAATCCCACGTTCCCGATGAGTAATTGCTAGTGAGATCGACACCAATCGAAAGTTTATTTAATCGCAATGCTCTTGCTGTGGATGAAGTTTAGAAAGTTTATTTCGGTACTAACTCCAGAAGTAATATACTGTTACATTTGTATCGCTGGAAAATGACTATTCTACATGATAACAAACAGCAAATTACCATAAACTAGTTAAATACGCATATATTAAGTGATTCTGTGAGAACTATCAAAGGATTTGCAATCATGTTCGACCATTTTTATAAGATAAAGAGTGCGTGTAGTTTGCTAAGTGCCGATTGAAATAGAAAGGTCTGTCGTTCGTTAACGCAAATATTTCTTTAGTAACAATCAAGCAAATTTATTAAGACTTATATATGTTGCTACAATGATGTCCATTCTCAGACTGCAGACCTTTCTACTGACCATATTACACATACGTTACGCTGGAACCAAGCAAGATTAATTTATTATTCACTACTAATTGTACACAATTCTCATAATCGTACTACGTAGCATAAGAATGGTGAAAGTTCGAGAAAGGGTCGGCAGCAATTAAAGAAGCTCGTGTTAGGAAGTAGTTAAATTCGACGATCTTGGTCGGCCTTGTGCAAATGGATAACAGATCTCTCTAGGAATAGGAGATTTCTCAGGAGAGTACAAACGTCTACGTTGCTATGGAACGATAACACCTGCGCATCTGTTAAGTAGAACAGTAGAGAATGACTTGGATGTTTGAAAGTGATGAGAGAGTCCGGAAATCCGCACCAAGATGCACCTAGATGGAGTAATCAAAACAATAGAGCGTATACGATGTGAATCATTAAAGTGTTGAATTGTAATTGAACTATACTATTATTATAAATAGTACCATTTTGGACGAAGCTCTGTTCTACAGCTATAACGTGTCATGAAGTATATGGAAAGTTTAGAAAAATCTAGAAATCTTTATCAAAATGCATGCCAGAAATCGTATGACATAATGAGTGAAAATATTGTTAAATAATAACGATTGCTAATCATTTGTTTATATGGTGGAGTACTTTGTCAAAAGGAGAAAGAGAATTGATATTAGATGCATTATAGTAATGAGACAATATAGGACGATTATGTCGACGCCCTCTATCAGGGGAATTCGGCAATGTAGCTTGGACTTGATGGGGGACTCGAATCTATAAACATCTTTGAGTGCTCCGAAAGTGCGATAGCATTAATCACAATTATATGTCTGCAGTCTGAAATGGGTGATCTGCATTAAAAGCGAAAGGTTTTCACGTTAAACGTGTAAGACATGTTTCGCTATCTCACACTTACCGCATATTTTGATATATTTTTCGTAAAATCCGTGAGAACTAAGAACTATTGTAAAGATTCCTTTTGATTAATACCACAAGTGTATAGAAAGTATGTTAATATGTATCGTGCGATATTTTACAAATTTGTAAAAATACTCTACCCTTATTGTTAATCCTATAACAATCGATGCGATGCAATTCATTTCCCAATAAATCATATTCCAGCGCAATGTATATTATTTAAATAAATGAGTGATACAATACTGAGTTTTGTATTTTTCCCTGGGCGGTCCGTTTCCCGATTTGTTTTCTTAATATTTTAGAATTCGATTACAATGAAATTAAATGCTGCTTTTTTCTCGCGATTTAGAAATGCATATTCATTTGAATGATACTTGAAATCTAAAAAACTATTATGCTTTAGTGTTTTTCACATTTTGTTCGATGATTTTCGAGTGTATTGATTATGAAAATATATTGAGCTAAAAAAACGTAGATAGATAATGTAGAAAACAGGTAAAGATTTTTCGTTTTCATTAAACATGAATTAATTGATTGAATTTTATTACTATTGAATAACATCATCAATATTAACTAAAAGCAATTGGTAAATGTTTTTAGTTAATTGGAGTAGGATTATTTTATCGAGTTTAGAGTTTCTTTTACTCTGTTGGTGCCGTTGAGATTAAACATTGAAGCATCAATAACATATGTTAGAATCTTTTGCAATTATAAATTGAAATTTACAATTGCTATTTGTGATTGGTGTCAATCTTCCAACGCCATTAATAATGCTTTTCAAATCCCTCAATACTTTAATTATTGTATTTTTTATTTACTTCCTTCGATCATCTTATTGCAAATGTATAATTTGGAATTTAAACGAAAGAACCTTTTCCAGGACGAAACTGTTTATTATCAGAGCTCGTAATTTGCTTTAGTAATTTAGTAGAAAATTTATTTAGTATTTTATCGACTGCAAAGATTGAATGTACACTTCTATAGCAGGCTTTCAAGTATTCCAATACTGGTTGTTGGAATATTTTATTATCTGATCACTGATTATTTGGTTAAATATGCTGGATATTAGACTCAAACTGAAAATTTGTTAGTATACCTGGTAACAAATTGGCAGGAAATTGAGAGGATTCAAAAAACTTAAGTTTTAAAGATTGCAAATTTAAAATTACCGTAGTTTTTTAAACTCATTAACTGTTTGATGGTCGAATGCGCGAGTTGTCATTGTTTTTGAAGTCGGTTAAAATTAATATCATAACTTTTCGAGTTGTCCCGATTTTCTTCCGCAATTACAGTTAGTTGATCCTTGCCCAATATTTTGATATGTCAATGAAATGCAAGCTCCTCTGGTTGAACGGAAGTTTGGTGGTATTTGTAGTGCTTAATCTATAATTTTTGTAAGAAAAATCCAGAGAAAATGCGATAATATTTTGCTACTATATTTGTGTAACCGGAAGTATTCATCGATAAACAAGTACACTTTATGTCTTAGAAATTTGTGACAACTTATGTACCATTGAAACAGCAAATTATAAAAATAAAAAGTCCATTGAAATTTCGTTTATACCTTACTTTTTAACAGATTAAGAACTATATTTTCAAGAAATTCTATCAGTATCGTAAACAATATTAATTTGATATTGTTTCAAGTTTTATTCTTTAAAAATCAATTTCTACTTTTTTAATTTCATTGCAGCACCAATTTTAATTATTGTTTTCCACGGTTTTAAGTGGAATAGCTTAGCAAACACAGATTTAATAGTACAAAAATATTCAAACGCAAATAATTAATTACAGTATTATTAACTTTATCATATCTGAATAAACATCCATAATGTACCAATTAAAGAAACCGTGTTCTTCATTAATTTAAATTACTCACTACATTTCGCTAAATAAAGCATTAACTCCAACTATATTTAGAAAGTTCCCATCCTATTTTACTAGCAAGCATATTATTTTATTATAAACGTTCTATGCTGCAACTTATCTCGAAGAATTTCGAGATATGTCGAAAACATAATTATTAAAAGAGCACCGCAATAAAAAACGGACATCTCCTGGTTTTAGTGAAGATAACAAACAAAACGTTATTCCTGAATTCTTTAGTATATAAATTCTTGCCATATTAATTATAATTATAAAAAATCATTACAATATTGACATTCTTTCTAGTGCAATGTAAAATATTAGCGTAAAATCAGTCGAGCAATAATTTGCCGTATTCTTGTCTCCTCTTTCAAATGATGCACTTGCATTAGAAAAAGGCAGAGGACCGCGAAAGACTGTAAATATTTGTAATTGCAGGATCTCCGCGATTGTAGAAACTGGCGAGACTCGTGAACGGAGAGGCTGGGAGGCTGCATCTTGCAATTGAGTGGCTCAGCGGAGCGCGGAGGAGCAGCAGCAAGAGCAGCAGCAGCCGGCAAAAGGTGACCCGCTTTCAAATTCTAATTCAGGGCAAGTAAGGACATCGGGTGGTTGAAAAATCCAAGAAATCCCATTGGCCATTAAGGAGCCGGGATCCGCCAGACGGATATATTATATCCATTCATAAAGCGAGTTCAGGTTGAAGCGGAGCTGCCGAGTCCAGCGGAGTGTATTACGTTATTCTGCTAACGGTAAAGCGGTGGCAGGTACTCTAGAAAGTAAATGAGGAGGAAGGAAGGGAAACCTGCACTGCCTGATTTCTCAGAGCCGCGAACGCCGTCGAACGCCAGTACGTGTCTGACGAGCTCGCCAGTGAGACTACTGCGCGACCATTAACACTCCCAGCAGAGATTAATTGTGTGTGCTCCTCGCTGCTCGCGATTATTCCAGCCGCGGAAAAACCGGCGATTTCCCTCGGCTAGCATGTGCGACGCTCTACGCCGCCTTCGGACAACCTCGTGAAAAGGATACGGGAAATAGAATTCCCTCCGATCAACAGGTGAGTCATCATCCAATTTATTTTCTCCGGTGACGCGAGAGTCTACCGATCTTCCACGATTTTTGGCTCTACCTGAAATTCCTCACTTCGCACATCCTTTTTTTTTCATGTAACATTCTCGAATTTGGGAGGTTCCTTTGTGATGTATTTTGCGCGAATGTATTTGTTTCTAGCAGGAGGATTTTATTAGTGATTTGTGGTTGATTAGCGAGATTCAGTTGATTGTTTTGGATATCAATTATGACTGATAATGTAAAAATTTGTAAAAAGTAGAATATATAGTAGGAACAAGAAAAGAAAGTTTTCATTTAGTGGTATTCAAGTGGAATTTGAAATTATAAACACAACGTTGAGCCAAAAGTAAGATACCTGTCTTCGATTTGACAGGTAAACAGTAGTTTGAGAGAGAAATGTCAAATCCGAGGAAGAAAACATTGCGTTATTACATTTTGACGTTCAATGTTACTAAATAAAAATAAGAATTGTAGGAAAAAATGAAAGAATCGTATAACAAAATTTAGTACTAATTCAAAAGGTTTAGCTTTTTTAACCAAATTCTTTTATCCCCCAATTCGTACAAAGACAAATAAAAAAATTCAAATCATTAATCATCTATTTCGACCTATTTCTCAACATTTAAAAAAACAAATTCAATAAAGTTTTATGCGGTCAATCTTATGAAATTATTGATCCTTCTGATCGAAGGAATTTGGAAAGTAATTCCTAGATTTGGAGAAAAGAAATAAATATTCATCGCTTTCCGAACGTCACTTTCTTTATTGGAGATTTATAGAAAGAACTATATATTTCATTTATTTAGCACTTGTAGCAGAATGCTTAATGAAAACTTCAGTGAAATCGCATGATTGCTTTGAAAAGAAATGGGTCAGGAATAGCAATGATTATTCTACGCGAATAATGCTCACTTGCGGATTCTCTTGACGTGCCGGATTGCATTCACATATTATGGAACTGTGACACTTTCCAATCTTCATGGGAAAAAGATCGTTCAGTCAGAACATCTGATTTCAGACTGCGATTCTTTATAAACAAAGCTAGAATTAAAGAACCGGAAACTTATTCAACAATAACGCAAAAAACAACTTGTTTCGTAGAAATCTTTTTGAGGAAGCAGGAAACTTATTCAATACGTTCGAGCGGCAATTTTTAATACTCTTCGTTCGCAGAAGGCCGTTGAATTGAATCGTATTTTCACAATCATTCTTCACAATTATGCTATTAACAGTAATAGCAAAGAGATAACAGAAGATTCATAGTAAAACAACGACAGTATGATTGACGTGCGAGAGAATTGCCACTGACAATTGCAATTATTCTTTTGAAAGCGTTGACGCAAATGGCATTATCCCGGGGAATAACATACACGAAACGGATTTGTCATCGGCGCACGATGATGCGATCACGTAACTCAAAATAAGAATGCAAGGTGACCGCCCACCGTTCGGAAAGTCCTTCTTTTACAAAAATGGTACGCGCTGAATTAGACTGCACAATTAGCGAACTGGGTGAGCAATCTCTGTTCTATGCAGATCGAATGTAGGTCTTCCATCTAAACTTCCATGTAAAGTCATCTGGTTTCGGTATTGAAAGTTTATGTATTATAACTACAATGATATACATGTTATTAGGAAATAAAAATCAGTTTGCTATTGAAAGTTTATATATTATAACTACAATGATACACATATTATTACGAAATAATAATCGAGTTTCATTAAAATCAGTTTGGTATTGAAAGTTCATGTATTATAACTGCAATGATATACATGTTATTCAGAAATAATAATCTAGTTTAATAAAAATAAATTGGTATTGAAAGTTTTTGTATTATAATTATAATGAAATATAATTTCATAATAATATGTACATCATTACGCAAAAAAATTGATTAGTATTATTAACACTAGATTTACAAGATCCATCATTTTGACGGATCCGCGACTACACGAGCAAAATTACAAGACAATTACTATTAATTTTAGTCCAATTTATGCTGACAATTATTTATGTACTCTTGAGAAATTTTATTCACTCATATTATACCTGTTGAGATTGTAATTGTTTTTAAATTCAATTAATTTGAAAGAAAATAAGTGTCTGTAAACCTAGTGTTAATAATGGTACACATATTTTGAAATAATATGTCTTTATAATTATATTTCTTCGTTTAGAATTCAATAATAATTTCTTGAAATTCACCCTGTCAAATTTCATTACATATTTTATTTACGTTTTGGAAGAAATACTCGGATAGTGCGCAAAATTATAACGACATATTATTTCATAATAATATGTATATCATTATATATTATATATTAACACTAGTCAGTTTTTTTTGTTTACAATCGGAATATTTGTCTTGAAACGTAAACAAAATATATATTGAAATTTTATACAGTGAATTGAAAGAAATTATTATTGAATTCTGAACGAAGAAATTTGAAAACTGATTCTTACATTTGAACTTACAAATATAATATTATTGTATATTTGTTGAACAAATTCAATAGCGTGAAACTCAACACTGTTTCCAGTTTTGCTCGAAAACACGTAAAAATTGTATAAACAACATTCAATTTAGAAATGATTTAATTTAACGAATAGTATAGTGCAATGTAATTCTTCTAATTGTTCTAACAGCACAGTCGAGGAGTTTCAATAACTTTTTTCATTCATATTATCGTTTTGTCCAAGAGAAATCTTCATTCCAAATAGCTCTAGAGTTTAGAGTAGGACCGTTAATTTATACTAATCTGCACTTATTATATACTAATAAAATGTTATATATTTTTGATCACCACTTCCTAATTGACGCAGCGTAATAACGCGTACTCCATGCGACTCTCGAAACCTCAAACAATAGAGTGCAGTGAAAGTATCATTAAAATCGGTTGGGTAGTTTCAGAGATTACCTATTACACACAAAACGACATTACGTCTTTGCGCGAACAGGGTGATTTACTTGCTTTTGAATCAGGACAATTGTACTCCACTTTTATATTATATTTCTGATGCTGTGGATAAAAAAAGGTATCCGCACACTCCGTGCTTTTGGCCAAAATTTTCTTGCAAAGGGAAAGTCTCTTTTTTAAATAGAAATACAATTTCTTGAACAAGAAAGTGGCCACCTTGAGAAAAAATATCTTCTTAGTGACAATGGTTTTTAAAACATTTTTGCATTTATTAATTCAATATTTTTTTTAAGTTTTCTAAAAATGGTTTCTTAGTGAAAAAGGAATTTTACTTTAAAAGTATTGCTCGGTGCACCTATGCCTTTTTTCGCATTGCTTGCAATGAAATACATTTGTCTGATGTACAGGATGATTCACTTGCCTTTGAATCAGAACTCTCCTAGCCCTTATTTTTTTTGGTGGACTTCCCGAGCTTCCCCGGGACTGAAATATGGTGGAGAATGTGCCCTTGCGTCAAGGAAGAAGTGATATAAATTTCAGAGCCCTAGCTCAAAGTTTAGGTTTTCACCTATTTTCGACCCTCGAAAATGCTCAATATTTTCAAGTTTTTCAAAATCGGCCGAACCCGGGATATTTTGATTGTTTTCGTGTTAGGGTGGATAGAGAACAAAGAATCCGTGAAAAAAAGTCCGGATTTGCAACGAGAACGGGTCGGAAAACCGTCCAGAAAAGTCCATTTTTGCTCATTTTTGACGGTTTTTATTTTTTTTGGTGGACTTCCCGACCTTCCCCGGGGCTGAAATTTGGTGGGTAATGTTTTTTTGCATCACGGAAGATACCATAAAAATTCCACAGCCCTAGCTCAAAATTTTTTTTCGCCAAATTTTTCTTAAGGGGTACCCCTTCAGATTTTTTCACGATTTTTCGAAGGTCCCCGAACTCGGGTTTTTTCTTCAGGAATCGATTGTTTATGCATGAAAACGGATAGAAAACAAGAAATCCGTCGAAAAAAGTCCGGATTTCTATCGAAAACACTAAAAAAAACACCTTTAAAGTTCGATTTTTTCGGAATTTTCGCTGGTTTTTCCCATATTTTTTGCACTTCCCAACATTTTCCGGGGCTGAAATTTGGTGGGCAGTCTGCCTTTGCATAAAGGAAGATGTGGTATAAATTTCAGAGCCCCAGCTCAACATTCTGTTTTCCCCATATTTTTGGCCATCGAAAATATCCAATTTTTGGTGGTGATTCAAAGGCAAGTGACTCACCCTGTACAGTGTATAAAAAGGCATTCGTACACATCCATTTTCTTGAATTAAATCTTGATATAGAAGAAAGTTTCTTTTTCAAGAAAAAAACAAGTTTCTTACAGAATGATATCTCCTCTTTAATAAAAAATAAATGTTATCGAAGCAGAATGTTTACTGTTTTAGGAAAATTAACTTTGGAATATCTGGGTGGGTGAATACTCTTTTTACCCGCTGTATATTTAATGTGTATAACGACACTATATAATATCTGTAGTCAGCTGATTGAAATATTTGATTAAGTTCCAGTAGCACTTTGATTTGTCGATGACTTTCTCTGAATTAAAAACAGCGTGGTGCATGCCAAATTTTACTAAATTATATTATGTATATTACACATGCAAGATAGTGTTCTGTATAATGTATAGGATGTTGCGAAACTCTGAGAAACATTCGTGTGTAATTAAAGATACTGGATCATTTATAATTATCCTGTATTATAATTATATAATTATAATTATTGTAGCATATATTCGATGCTGGTAAATCAAAGGCAACTTAATCACCTTTAGCATAGACATCACAAAAATAATATGTGTTCAAATGGAAAATTTGCATAATGACATTCGGATTGAAAAGGAATAAAAGAAGTAAGAACTTTTGAAACAGAATTTTATTCTTTCTTGAACATTAAACAGTAAACGTAATGATGTTACCCGGAAGACGAAGGATCGCTCTTTGAAGAGTTAATGTGTTTGTTTAACTCCTTAAATGAATGTTTCCAAAGTCGAAACCTAACTGAACCATTTCTCACACCTGAAAGTAATAGAATCACCCAATTTCATTAAAATATCTATCTTCCTTTGGGAAATAAAATTTATAAATATACAGGAATTACTTTTTTAAGTTTATACCATACTTTCCTGAATTCTGGAACATTCAACGTATGAATTGTTGTTTAATAATTATCATGCATCATGTAAGTCTCTGCAATTTGCAGCGGTGAAAGAAATCCTGTTTTTCATTAATTTAAATTACTCACTACATTTCTCTATATAAAGCATTAACTCTAGTTATATTCAGAAAGTTCCCATCCCATTTTATTCTCTTAATTAATAAGAAATATCTGTTATACAAACTGCAAGCGCGTGCTACTTTATTATAAAGATATAAAGATTCTATGCTGGAAGTTATCTCGAAAAATAATTATTATATGAAAAAAGTAGCCACAATAAAGATATAAAGAATATCTCCTGCTTTTAGTGAACACAACAAATAAGACGTTATGTTTGAATTTTTTAGTTTATGAATTTTTCCCAAATTAAATATAATTATAGAAAAACAATCTTAATATTGACAGCCTTGCTAGTCCAATCTTAATATTTAAAGTGGCTAAAGAATCACTCAATGCCATTAAAATATCTATGTTCGTTTTCGAAATAAAATTTATGAAGTATACAGGAATTATGTTTTTAAGTTTATACCAGACTTTCCTGGATTCAGGGACATTCCATGTATGAATTGTTGCTTAATAATTACGTGGATGATGTAAGTCTCTGCAATTTGCGGTGAAAATGACGTTGTTACAGAGGTTGAAAATGTTATTTTATCGTATGACTGTTTTCCTCGTTTATCGGATGATTAAGGCATAAATTACACGGTCTCTCAAAATCTGATAGATTACAATCGCAGGTACCAGTCACGGAACTGCGTCAATCATCTGCAATGATGTTGTATAATCATGCTGTGCGCGATGTTTATTATAATTATATGGACATTATCACACTGTCTATTTGCTGTTTCAATTAATCTTGAAAGCCATTCAATTCCAGGGTTTTTATAAAATTCTAAAATTGTCTTTATTCTATAGAAGAAGACGACATCAACTATAAGTCAATTTCTAGTATCTCATTTCGTCTTTTTTTGCCGTTTTCGTTCCACTAGTTTTTTAATAATGCAGAGAATATTTACTTCCCTTTGTTTGGAACTCTATTTGTTTATCCAAAGTTACTTCTCTTGTTAGTCTTTATGCATTCCAAGAAAACCATGAAATTAAATAACAGAGTGCATTTAGATAGTAGAAAGCTGTTTATAAACGAAACCGTTAAAGTATAATCCAACGAAAATAAAAACATCTGCTCAGGTAAAGTGTTTCTACTAAAAGAAAATTCCGTTTAGTATATAAAGTGGAACATCCCTTACACTAATCATATTATTTGAATTTTTTACTACCCAAGCATTGCGTTGTATTATTCTATTACGAGCTTTTTGTGCTAGTCTTCATACATTTCAATACAAACCATAAGGACCATAAAAGTGATGTAAAATTTATAATATTGTTTTTGTTCTATATAGTTTGTATTAGAATGCTTGTTTTGTTTTTTGGGATGATAATAATTTCACTTAGGATAATTATATTATATTCTTTATTCAATATTATAAACTTCGTTCAATATTATAACTTCGTTATTTGTCACATGAATACATAAACAAAATAAGATATAAATTTACCAAATTTGGTTCTCCCATTTCACTTTCAAAGGGTATGTTATACAAAATGTCGCATATTTATTTGAGTTTTCTACTATCCGAACACTCTGTTATATCATTTTTATTATTTTTCTTGGAATGCATAAATTAAATTAAATAACAAAGTGGTCGGATAATACAAACTTTGGATAAAAGACGTTCTATTGTATTTTTTATTTTTCACGTTGCCAAATCTCAGTTGTTACTACTTTACGTAAAGTAAAAATTACTTGTAAGAAATAAATAAAAACTGTTTTTCTAGTTATCTTTATTTGTTAGAGCATACAACATTCATAGCATTCTGCTTTGTTTGTGACACTAGCAACGAATGCCCCCAAATTTCAGTTTTTATTACTTTATGTACAGCAAGTTATTTTTATTTGTTAGAGCATACAACATTCATAGCATTGCGCTTTGTTTCCAACTCTACCAACGATGCCCCCAAATTTCAATTTTTATTACTTTATGTACAGCAAAAATTACTTGTAAGAAATTAATAAAAACTGTTTTCCAAGTTATCTTTATTTGTTAGAGCATACAACATTCATGGCATTGCGCTTTGTTTGCGACACTACCAACGAATGCCCCCAAAATTTTAATTTTTATTACTTTATGTAGAGCAAAAAATTACATGTGAGCAATTAATAGAAATTGTTTTCCGAGTTACTTTTATTTGTCATAGCATACTACATTCATAGCATTTCACTTTGCTTGCAACTCTACCAATGAAAACTCAAAAATTTCAGTTTTTATTACTTTATGTACAGCAAGTTATTTTTATTTGTTAGAGCATACAACATTCATAGCATTGCGCTTTGCTTGCGACTCTACTAACGAATGCCTCCTCCCTGATGAGGGATCATCATCTTTGCATTTCATTCTCGTTTACCAAAAGACGGTAAACGAAACCGGTTATCAACGATAGAATTTCCTACATACTTACTTAACAAATCATCGAATCCATGAAAACCATACTCGAATAACCTGATTCGAGTACGAGAAATTCTAGGATGTAAGAGTTTTGCTTGGCCTGAAAGGGTTAATAAAACTGGCCGATCTTGTTTCTCGCTTGGTTCGATTGCACACGGAACCTTAGTGTATTAGACCGTAACTGTACTCTGATCATATAGCATAGTTGCACAAACAAAACCAGATTGATTCGTTGATTGATGTATGGCGTCGGTTGCTTCTCATCGCGAGTATTAAATTATCATAGTAATAGGCCGATCCCATCTTATTTCCACTTTCCCACACGCTCCTATTTAATCATTGCATGTCCCTTTTTGTATCTCACTTAATTCCACAAATTACTGCACTTTACATGAAAGTAAAAGTGAGAAATTTATCGGCAGCTTTCGAATACAGTAACAAAAAATATAGGAATTTATGCAGATTCCATTATATTTAATGCTGTGGAAGAATTATAATTGTATTAGAGTTAGTTGCTCTATTTTTAATTACAATGTTCACGTTGGATTTTTTTGTACCTGACTTAATTCCACAAATTACTGCACTTTACATGAAAGTAAAAGTGAGAAATTTATCGGCAGCTTTCGAATACAATAACAAAAAATATAGGAATTTATAAGATTCCATTATATTAATGCAGCCGAAGATTATAACTCTATTACAGTTAGTTGCTCTATTTTTAAATATAATGTTCACACTGCATATTTTTTTGTATCTCACTTAATTCCACAAATTATTGCACTTTACATGAAAGTAAAAGTGAGAAATTTATCGGCAGCTTTCGAATACAGTAACAAAAAATATAGGAATTTATGCAACTTCCGTTATATTAATGCTGTAGAAGATCTTAATTGTATTAGAGTTAGTTACTCCATTTTGAATAAAATGTTCAGAATTTGAGTACAATGCTTCCTAAATACATTCGAACACCAGTGTATAAAAAAATGATATGACTCAATATTTCAGATGTTTACAGTATATTTTTCTCACTTTGTCTTAAAACAAAATGGTTTTGCAATGAAGTATTCAAATAATATGCATATGATTATAATTAATACCGAACATTTTCTTTTGTATGCTGTACAAACATTTCTGCACGGATTTAGAAAAACAATTTGAATAAAATTGTATATAAATAATGAATCCTGAGAAATTATTGAGAACTCTGAACAAAGGAATATTTATAAATAAGTCTTTGTACGAATTATACAAATAATATGCATATCATTACAGTTAATACCGAACATGTATTTTGTATGCTGTACAAATATTTTTGTTAGGATTTAGAAAAACAATTTGAATAAAATTGTATATGGTGAATCCTGAGAAACTATTGAAAATTCTGAACGAAGGAATTTCTGTAAATAACTCTTTGGCACGAATTACACAAATAATATGCATTTCAGTACGGTTAATACCGAACATGTTCTTTTGTATGTAAAAACATTTTTGTTATAATTTAAAAAGACAATTTGAATAAAATTGTATATGGTGAATCCTAAAAAATTATAGAGAATTTTGAATGGAGGAATTTCTGCAAATAACTCTTTGGCATAAATTACACAAATAATATGCATTTCATTACAGTTAATACCTGACATTTGTTATTCCATATTGTCCAAACATTGCGTTAGAAAATCAGAAACAGTTATGAGAATGCGCGTATGGAGTTGATCACTTGGGAATTGTGCACCTCTTTAGGGAAAACCCTGGATGTCACAAACCCCCCAAACTTAACCACGCTGACGGAGATAACTTGACGGTGAGCGATGTCCGAGAGCATCACTCTTCGATTAACTTCAGTCACGATATCATTGTACTGACTTGAGATTCCAATATACTTGCGTTCCATACCTCGTTTCTCGAATTCCAAACGTGTTCACATTCTTTTCGAGCAGCCACACACCAACTTGGAGCGCCGTATAGTATTACAATTGCATATATAATATCAATTTTAAGTTTTAAATCATCTGTAATATAAACTGACGGTCTTGATTACGTTTTGCAGCAATAATTGATTTATTACTGTTGATTGAGATATATGATTTATTTGAAAATATAGATCATCGAACAAAATAGTTTGTCACAATTTGCAAAACTACATACACTGTTCCATAGAAAATCATTAGAAACAACCTAAACATTTCAATTACACTCAAATGTTTCTCAACATTTGTCTGCATTTTATGCATTTGTACTTGTACATGTTTGTTATGTTAACTCGCACATGAAATTTCACCTTGCAGAAGCTAGTTATATATAATATTCCGCTGTAAATATAATATAATAAAATATTTTCTCCTTACGTTGCTAGCCATTCGAAGGAAGTCGATGCTAAAACTTGGTATAATATTCGCTCAAACAGACTACATCATTTAATACAGTCTATTGTTAAAGAGAGAATATATAGTATAATTAAATAAATTTCTAGTAAAAGTGGGCTAGGAGACTTCTGATTCAAAGGCAACTGACTTTGAGAACAATTCTCCTAACCTCACTTTTACTAGACATCTATTTAATTATACTATATATTCTCTATTTAACAATAGACTCTATTAAATTATGTAAGCGAATATTGTAACAAGTTTTAGCATCGACTTCCTCCGAATGAATAGCAACGTAAAGAGACAATATTTTATTATATTATATTTACAGGGGAATATTATATATAATTGGCTTCTGCAGGGTGAAATTTCATGCGCGACTTAACATAACTGAAACATGTAAAAGTCTAAATGCATAAAATGCAGACAAATGTTGAGAAACATTTGAGTATAATTGAAATGTCTAGGTTATTTATAATGATTTTCTATGGAACAGTGTATGCTCGACAGTGGTGATTCAAAAGCAACTGAATCACCCGGTATACGTGACTTTTTAAAAACTCCAATTTTACGGGAGAGGAGTCATCTGTTGCATCCCTTAAAAAGGCTTGCATACCGGGTGTACATGCCAAACATAACAACTGTTTTGCCGGATGTTCTATAATTTTAAATAAATTATAGTACATCGCAATTAACAATAATAAATCTATTACTGTTAAAAAATATAATCAAGACCATCAGTTTATATTACAGATAATTGTCTTTGATTTGAAACTTTTGATTTCATGAAATTATTAGCTAAGTGCAATCGGTTTCGTTGCAAAATTTCATAGTGGATACTAAGTTGTGTCCTCACTGGAGTAATTTTCAAGGATTTTTTATTGTTTATTTTTGCTGAATGTTGTGGAATTATTAGAATTGTTATTTTATTTATACTGCTATTAATATAAATATTATACAGCAGCTTTTTTCAAGATTTGTAACAGAAAGATTAAGAAAGTTTAAGAAAATTTCAGTAAGAACTAGCAATCTTTTAGAAAACCACAGATTAAGAAGAAAATATTATTCATTGTTGTTCTAGTGAAAACATAACTTCGAGTATCAATAATATGAAATAAAATGCTTGTTTACTGTAATATACATTTGTTTTCACTTGTATCTTTGTTTATTTTCCAGAAGTCTTCAAACATGGATTGGCGATTGATGCTTGTATGCATCGTATGGGGAGTGATAACAACAGTTTCGTCTGAACCGTAAGTCAAAAATAGCATTACTTACAACAAGTATTAACACAGTACCGAGTGAAATTAATTTTGAATTCTTAATTATTAATAGTGAAATGGGGAAAACGAGAAAGATTTGTAACACTCTTAGGAAATAAATTATCTGTCCTATCTAGTTCAATCCGCGTGACTTATAATGTATGCAGATTTACAACATTGAATTTTAAAAATAATAGGTTTTTGAGGCTGTTTATTGTAGATATTTGTCAATAATGTGCAGTTCGTCCCTTATTTGTCCCGAAATTTTGCAATTACTTGTGTAACAGTCGGATAAGTGGTAAATATTGCAGCATTTTATAGTCTATAATTAATAATTATTAATTATTAATAGTAAAATGGGAAAAACGAGAAAAATTTATAATACTTTTTGTCAATAAACTAGCTGTCCTACCGAAATTAGTTTACACCGTTTAATTAAAAAAATAATACGTTATTGCGGCTGTTTACTGGAAATGTTTTTAAATAATATACAACTTGTCCCTTATTTGTTTTGAAATTTTGCAATTATTTCTGTAACAACCGGTACAAATGCAAAATATTGTAGTGTTTTATAGGTTATAGTTTGCTTGTATGTTTACGAGAAACTTGAAGTGTAAGCGAATGAACCGATTTTAATCTGATTTGCTTTCCCAGATTAAGTTATCTTTCTGTCTTATACGTGGTCTTTATAAATCCCAAATTTAATTGGGCGCTGACCGACGCATTGTTGAAAGATTCTTGCAATAAAGATAGCTACAACCATATATTATCCTTTTAATTAAGTTATTATTATTCTACACACGACATGTCATGCATGTCAAGTCAGGTAAGAACAGTTAGTAACTACAGTTGATGAAAACAGTACTTGTATAACTAGTTTCGTTGGAAAAAATGTTCTTAACTAGGTTTACGAGCATTTTTATATACTTATCTTTACGGGCACCCGTCAAATTGACGGGTAAAGGAAACCACGTATTTTCTTAAAAAACGATTAACTTAATTTAAAAACAATTACAATCTTGACAAATATAATACAAATTAATTAAATCTGTTAGGATTGCCTAAATAATCGTCAGCATAAATTGAAAAGAAAATTAATAGTATTTGTTGTTGTAATTTTGTTCATGAAATCCGAAATCCGTCAAAATGACGGATCTCATAAACCTAGTATTAAAGAAAAAAACTGTCTCCTCTAAGGAAAATTATTTTTTCTTACAAAGGAAGTTTTCTAATTCAAGTAGATGTATTTCTATTTTTAAAAAAAGGAGGTTTCTTCCTTAAGAATATTTATTCCGCCTATGTGCAAGTGATCTTTTAGTCTGCTTTTTAATTTGTATATTAGATATTTCTTTTCTTTGACAATAAAGAAGTATTATACATTGAATAATTTATGTATTAACAAACAGTACAATGGTTTCTTTTCCAGACATTATGCTGTTATCGCACCCAAAACTGTCCGACCAGATTCCGAATACCACGTGGCTGTCAGTACAACTGGAATCTCAACGACTTCCTCTATTTATATTGAACTCAGTGGTCAATTAGACAATGGACAAACTTTTAACACCTCCAAGATAACAGCTGTCGAACCTTATTCCACTAGAATCGTGCGTCTTCTGGTAAGATTGTAGTTGTACATTTGTATTTTATTATTATTTGTTTTTGTGTAATTTTGCAAGTTTTTGTGGATAATCGTAGCCCTTAATTTCTACAGACTATGTGGCAACAATATTTTACTTTTACCTTTCTGCAAAAATTTATTTCAAATTTTATGCTTTCGATAATTTAATTTTGTCGGAGAAAAGTAACAAAAAGCTTCGTTTGCAATTTCGAAGGATTTTGGAGGGTGTAATAACAATTGTTATTGTGCTTTGTTTTTGTTTTGGTTTGTCTTATTTGCTTATAATTCCAATTGCTAAAGTTTTGTCAGAAAATAGGGTCGCAGAAATGTTAAATAAACAAATTGATTTTTTACAGGTTACGGATGCAACGCCTGGAAAATATCAGCTTGTTTCCCGTGGATTATCGGGGATCGAGTTTTCAGATTCGAAACCGATCGAGTTCATTCACAAAAGTTATTCCGTTTTTATCCAGACGGACAGAGGAATTTACAAACCGGGAAATACAGTTCTTTTCAGGTGTCTTATATTAGATTCTCGACTTCGGCCAAGTTTGACATCACTGAAGAACATTTATATTACCGTAAGAAAATTTTTAAATAAAATACAATTTGAAAAAAAATATTTTAACATTTAATTTAAAAATTAAATAATACGAAACAGCTTTATTTCATACATTACTCAAATGAAATTTTTGTTTCTATTACAAATTTTTAAAAATTTATGAAATACAATAAACTTACAAGATTCAAATTCAAACAAAACATAGGATTTTCTTAATTTATAATAAGATCTATTATTATTTTATTGATTCATTATTTCATATAGATTTGTTTTGCAATTCAGTTTATTTAATTTTGTATAAATGCGGAAGAAATGAATGAATTGAAAAATTCCTCTTTTTCAAAATCGATTAGAAATGCAATCATCATTGTTAGAGAACAGAAATTAACTTGTGTTGTTACAGGATGGAAAAGGGAATCGAATAAAACAATGGATTCGTCCGACTGTTACGCGAGGCATTTTTGGCGGGGAACTTCCCTTGTCGGATTCGCCTGTATTAGGAACTTGGACCATTTATGCCAATGTTGCTGACCAAACATTTGAAAAAGAATTCGAAGTCGCGGAATATGTTCTTCCGAATTTCGAAGTGATAATTGAGTCTCCCAAGCATATTACTTATGACTCGAAAATAGCACCAACTATTTATGCTAAGTAAGCATAGAAAGTGATGTAACAGCCATGTATGTACAGTGGCGAGCATATAAATAGGTACAAATCCACGAGAAGGTTTAACTGGAATTATTTATTGTTTGCAAACTTCAGATCTATTTTTACGTTACTTTATACAGTTGAATGTTATGAATTCTTGAAATATTTATTATAGTTTTTGCGAATTTTTCTATCGCAATGGAATGATATTAATTTAGACATAAATAGCACGATTGAATGTTTGATCAAAATCAGCTGATTATAAATAATTTAAGATTTTTTTAGTAATATTAACGAAAACTACATTGTAGGAATAATACTAATTTGCAACTAAAGGACGCAGTATTGCATGATTGCATTGTTTGATGTTTACTGATTGCACCAACTATTGTTTGTTTTTAACAGTGTAAGATTGTTTAAGTTATGATGATGAAATTTTTCAGTTTATTGTATGCTAACCACTGTATATTTTGTGTTGCTCTATGTTATTGTATCCTATTATTTCTGTTAAATGTCTCTGATTATTGTACTTTGTTTATATTCAGATATACTTACGGGAAACCAGTAAAAGGCGAAGCTACCGTTACTGCCTACGCTGACATCTTTTCTGGAGTTATACAACCTATTTTCCAACAGCCCGTGAGAAAGGTTGTGCCCATCGATGGCAAAGTCTCTGTCGAGTTCGACATTCTTAAGGAACTCAGGTAAGATTATACAAACTATGGCAAAATCAAATAACACATTTTTTAAAAAATCGATGTCGTCATAAAATTTCCGCACGGCTTTGTTATTTTTTTACTTGAGCATGTGAAACAAACGATAGCTAGTAGTTCCGAGCGAATTTTTACAAACCATGGTAAAACCAATTAAGAGATTTTTTAAAAATTCGATATCGCCATAAAAATTCTGCTTAGCTTTGTTATTTTTTTTACTTGAGCATGTGAAACGAACATAGCTAGTAGTTCCGAGCGAATTTGGACATTTTTACAATTTTTACAAGCGAATAATAAATACTAGCTCCGAGCGAATTTTTACAAACCATGGTAAATCCAAATAAAAGATTTTTTAAAAATTCGATATCGCCATAAAAATTGCGCTCGGGTTTGTTATTTTTGTAGTTGTACACGTGAAACGTACAATAAGTACTAGTTACGAGCGAATTTTTACAAACCATGGTAAAACCAAATAAAAGATTTTTTAAAAATTCGATATAGATGTAAAGATTCCGCTTGGGTTTGTTACTTTTTTACTTGAGCACCTGAAACAAACAATAAATACTAGTTGCGAGCGAATTTTTACAAGCCATGGTAAAACCAAATAGAAGATTTTTTAAAAATTCGATATCGCCATAAAAATTCCGCACGGCTTTGTTATTTTGATATTTGAGCATGTGAAACGAACAATAAGTACTAGTTCCGAGCGAATTTTTACAAACCATGCTAAAATCAATTAAAAGATTTTTTAAAAGTTCGATATCGTCATAAAAATTCTGCTTGGCTTTATTACTTTTTTACTTGAGCATGTGAAACGAACAATAGCTAGTAGCTCCGATCGAATTTTTGCAAACCATGGTAAAATCAATCAAAAGATTTTTTAAAAATTCGATATCGCCATAAAAATTCTGCTTGGCTTTATTATTTTTGTACTTGAGCACGTGAAACGTACATTAGCTATTATATATTATCGCTAATATTTAGTTTATTTAAAACATATACGGATGTCATTGTATCTCCTCTTTTTAAATTGACAATTTTACAATTTGCTGTATAAAAATGTCAAAATATACTTAGTCGCACATCAGCTTACGATAGTTTTTCATACATTTCAGATTAACTGATGAATATGAAAGGCCAGTGATAATAGATGTGGCTGTAGAAGAAGCTTTAACTGGTAGAAGACAAAACACATCGATGCAAGTAGTATTACATAGGCACAAGTACACCATGGAATTAATTAAGACTTCGGACTATTACAAACCTGGCTTAAAGTACACTGCTTATGTTCGTGCATAAATTTGCTTTATCCATTAAAAGGAATTACACATATCTTTTAACCTGTCGCAATATTTATTCATATATTTCAGATAAAAGTATCGGAACATGACGGAACACCAATACAAGATACGGTGAATCCAGTTTTAGTAGCATACGGAAACACTTATGATCCATCGAAATACTTGAATTTGACGCGCACAGTGGACGAGCACGGAATAGTGCAATTGGACTTTTACCCTCCAAAATCTGTGGACAATACTTCTTTCCCGCTTAATATCGAGGTATTTATTTCTCAAATGACCTTATTCTTTTAATATATCTTCAATAAACGAATCACGTTCATTAGTTTTTCTCAAACGAGTTTCCGGGTTTTTCTGAAAATTACATAAAGGATTTTAATTCTTCCAATCAGAAAAGATTGGAAATATGAGAAATATCAGAAAAGAGTTTTGTATTTGTATATGTTTTGCGACTTAGCATATTATTTTTAAATATTTACAAATATTATATAATAGTATAGTAAAAAGTTGGTGTTTGTGTTGCCAGCAGCAAAAATTGCCGTGTTACTCACAAGTCGATAATAATATAACCAAAATACCAATACATTTCTACTTAACACTAGATTTACATCTTTGTTTATCTATTTTTATGAACACCCGTCAAATTGACAGGTAAAAGAAACCACGTGTTTCCTTTAAAAACCACGATATATTTAATTTAAAAACAGTTACAATCTGAACAGGCATAAATAATATAAGTTAATTAAATTGATTAGGATTGCATAAATTGGAAGAATATGAATAGTAATTGTTTTTGTAATTTAGCTCTTGAAGTACGAAATTAACTCAATTGTAATACAATTAAATTGTATTTATGTACCGTAATAGTAATTGTATTTAAATGAAATACAATTACAATCGTAATAGGCATGATACAAGTTAATTAAATCTATTAGGATCGCATAAAATGGAAGAAAATTAATAGTAACTGTTTTTATAATTTAGCTCATGAAGTCCGAAATCCGTCAAAATGACGGGTCCCGTAAACCTAGCGTTAATAATGCTAGCATTTAATTACCATGCTAATAAGAAATTAGAAAAACCAATTCTACTTGCAGGCACAATATTTGAACCTTCGCGAATGGTTTTCATCGATCAATCAAGCTGTATCTCCTAGTAATGAGTACTTACAAGCGACGATAAGAACGAAAAATCCTATGGTATGGCAAAATATATTTATTATTAGACCACTTTGTTTTTTATTCCGATATTTTGATTGTGCGATAAATTATAATGTCAAGGTGAATGAACACGTTGAAATCGATGTGAACTCCACCGCCCCGCTGAAGTACATAAGCTACGAAGTGCTTGGAAGAGGCGACATTTTAGATGCCGGTTCGGTATACGTTCAGGATAAATCCTATACCAGTTTCAAGTATGTTTATGTTATATGTAATATAATTATCTTCAAGGTATTAACAAATTCTATATGTAAACGGTTCAGTCTGATCTGCGAAAAGCGACGATCCTGTTTCGAAAATGTGCTTTATAATTTTTACCGCTATTTTTTTTTTTTCGATATAAAAGTTGTAGTAATTCGGGATTTTACAATAAGTTCCAATCCCAATTTTCGTATGAAACTTGTATTCTTGCGCAACTCGATGGAAGAGATGCAAAAAAAATTTAAAAGTCTAAGTTCAAATTTTCGTTTCCAAAAAGTGGTTTATGATTTTCGATGTAAAAAATTGGGGATTTTATAATAAGTTCCAGTTCTAATTTTCGTATGAAACTTGTATTCTTGCGCAACTCGATGGAAGAGATGCAAAAAATTCAAAAATTCCAAGTTGATAATTCGAAATTTACAAATTCTAAGTTCTAATTCTAATCCTAGCATTTAATTACTGATCGCAAATTATATCCAATTCCTAATACTAAATTACGATTTTAAATTAGATTCCTGGCTACCTACGTGATGGCACCCGTTGCTCATGTTATTGTTTATTACGTACAAGACGACGGAGAAGTCATTGCCGATTCAGTGAATGTGGAATTAAATGGAGTTTTACAAAATTTCGTAAGTTTCGCTAAGTAATACGTGTGTCATACGTACAAGTGTCTTTTTTTATTTTTATCCAATTTTATCCTGCTTCTTTTGATTACTTTAGGTAGACATTAACGTAACGCCGGAAGAAGTAGGACCAGGTGATACCGCACACTTGGTAATCACGGCAAAACCAAACTCGTATGTGGGACTATTCGCAGTAGACCAAAAATCTTTGTTACTTAAATCCGGAAATGATATTTCTCAGGTAAGTACGATTCACACGTCTACAACATACGAGAAAATCTATCAAAAAATCTTTACTTAATTATCGCTGAATAGAAAGTGAGATTTGGTAACATGTACAGGGTGAGTCAGTTGCCTTTAAATCACCACTGTCGAGCATATACTGTTCCATAGAAAATCATTAGAAATAACCTAGAGCAGCGCCTGCCAAGTTAGGCTCCCGCAGCTTAATTGGCACCCCCACTCAGAAACGATGGGAAAAACCGTGAAAATTAAATAAAATTCATTATTCAGGAACGATTTTTTGGTATTTTCGATACAAATCCGGCCTTTTTTCCACGGATTCTTCGTTTACTATCCGCTCTGATACACAAACAATTGATTCATGAAGAAAAAACCGGGTTCGGGCTCCTTTGAAAAATTGGATATTTTCGATGGCCAAAAATATGTTGAAAAAAAAGTTTTGAGCTGGAGCTCCAAAATTTATATCACATCTTCCTTGATGCAAGGGGAGACTCCCCACCAAATTTCAGCCCCGGAAAATCTCGGGAAGTCCAAAAAATATGGGAAAAACCAGCGAAAATTCCGCGAAAATCGAACTTTAAAGGCAGTTTTTTTAGTGTTTTCGATAGAAATCCGGACTTTTTTCAACATATTTCTTGTTTTCTATCCGTTTTCATTCATAAACAATCGATTCCTGAAGAAAAAACCCGAGTTCGGGGACCTTCGAAAAATCGTGAAAAAATCTGAAGGGGTACCCCTTAAGAAAAATTTGCCGAAAAAAAAATTTTGGGCTAGGGCTTTGGAATTTTTATGGTATCTTCCTCGATGCAGAAAAACATTACCCGCCAAATTTCAGCATCGAGAAAGGTCGGGAAGTCTACAAAAAAAAATAAAAACCGTTAACAATGAGCAAAAATGGACTTTTCTGGACGATTTTTCGACCTGTTTCCGTTGCAAATCTGGGACTTTTTTCACGGATTATTTGTTCTCTATACTTCCTAATACGAAAACAATCAAAAAATCCCGGGTTCGGCCGATTTTGGGAAACTTGAAAAAATCGACCATTTTCGAAGGTCGGAAATAGGTGAAAAATTAAAAGTTGAGCTAGGGCTCTGGAATTTTTATGGTATCTTCCTTGATGCAAGGGCACATTCTCCACCAAATGTCAGTGCCCGGAAAGGTCGGGAAGTCCACGAAAAAAATAAAAACCATCAAGAATGTTTGAACTTGAAAGTAAAGTATTGGCACGCAGTATTGCTAGAGACTACATAATAAGTCTATTGTTAAATGGAGAATATATAGTGTAATTAAATAGATGTCTAGTAAAAGTGGGCTAGGAGAGTTCTGATTCAAAGGCAACTGAATCACCCTGTACATGCTATCTTTTTGTACTTCTATCAATTCATGTGAAACAAAAATACAATGCAATCCAACGCGAAATGGAGAAAAGTAAACAAATATTGTTATCACTTTGGAAGTGTCTTCAATGCATATTAAAAAAAAATTCACAAGAATTCAAGCATATTTGATGATTTCGATCTCAGAAATCTGACGATATGCCTAACAAAATCCATGCAATCGTTTACAGGACCAAGTCTACAAAGAATTGCGTTCATACGACATGCTTGAAGACTCATCATATCAGAATGCACCATTCAGACAATCGTTCTGGCGACCAGGCTCGGGCACAGCAAAAGATGCTTTTGATGTAAGTTTCCTATTATTTATTATTTATAATGTAGTTCCTTTACATACAAAAATATACTAATAAATATACTAATTTATAAAAACGAACGGTAATGTTTAAATACAAAAGATAACTCCAGAACTTCTGAACAAATTTGAAGAATTCTTCAAAGATTTTTTTCCTGTATAATATGCACTATGCATTATTATAATATGACAAAGGAGCAAAAGTAGAAAACAAGTTGCGCAGTTCGATTCGACTAATTACTAATGCATACAAAGTTCTATAGTCTGATAATAAATCCTGACTTGAGGAAAGCTTATAATTATTATATAATATTGTAATTTATAATACTTTTTTTGCACGTCATAACTATCTTTTGAATCAGAAGTTCTGAACAAATCTGAAGAATTCTTCAAAGATTTTTTTCGTGTATAAAATGCGCTAGACATTATTATACTATTAAATTACTTACACAAAGGAGAGGAAATATAAAATAACTATAACCACTGTAACTGCACTATATTTATAGTGCAGTTTTGATTCGACAAATTAATGGATAAAAAATTATATAGTCTAACAATAAATTCTGACTTGAGGAAAGCTTATAACTTAATTATTAGACATGATGTGAGTTACAAAGCTTTATTTAAATCTTTACCAGAGAAAGAAGAAAAGGTGTGAAGATAGTTGCTTTGTATACAGATGCGAATGAAAGATAGGTGTCTCTGACCTACTTCCGGGAATGTTAACTCAAAAATCGTACTATCTAACAACTGATGTTTCTAACATTAACATATTGCATTTTAAATATTATAATTACAATATTATAATTACAATATTATAATTACAATATTATAAAGTTATAATATACTTGTTTTGAGCATCATAATTATCTTTTGAATCGATTGATTTTGCAGAAAAGTGGTGCTGTCATTATAACAAATGGCCACGTGCATGAATACGTCTCGATTCGTAAGTACCCCGGTGTGCCAGTGTTCCATCCGCGAAAGCCGATGCGATCGTTTGGTGTCTTACTTAGTATATTAATTAACTTGAGTAATTCGTCTAATGAAACCAAACTGACAACCAACCAATTTCATTTGGCTAGATCGTAGCATGAGAATAACACTATTATGCTTAATATAATACCTTACTATGTCTCGTGGAAGAGTTTCCAATTAGCGTCGGCGAGAAATACTTCTTGTTTATCGAAGCTTCTATCATCTCTATAGTATACTACAGAGCAGCTGTACCCGCAATGGCGTTTGGCTCTTCAGCTGGAGTTGCCACTGCATTGCCATCAACTGCGCCAGTCAAAATACGCAAGAATTTCCCTGAAACTTGGCTTTGGCAAATGCTTGACACTGGGTAATGCTGTTCAAAGCTTCCGTTAAGTTTACATACACAGAAACGAATATCTCTTGTCTCTCAGTTTTACGTATTCTAAGTGGGATAGAAACTTTTTTAATCTAATTGTATCATATTTCTCTTATTTTTAGACGCGTCTTTCGGGGCTCGTTTGGCCTTAAAAGTTATCGACATTTTGTGCTGCATCGATCACTTATTGATATCGTATTAGTTCTAGATTTTTATTCAATTTTAATGTGTTGTAATTCTGAATTTGGAAGTTTGTTACAAGCTCTGTGAAAGCAACGGTCGAGGATGTGCGTTAATTGGCTTTAAAAGCCATTTTTCGCACGATTTCTTAATTTCAATTGCGGGTTTCTCTCATAAATGCTATTTTATAAATATTATCATGTGAACGTAAAATATTCGCGGAAGCAGAAAAGAGAATCGTTCGCGATGGATGAGTTTTATTGAAAGTATATTCTTAGGAATGATGATTTTTACTTTTACTACTCATTGATTTGATTGAAAAAACCTACTTTACGTATTTCGCAAGTTCAATGATGAAGTTGCAAAAAATTGCTACGAATGAAGCAGAAGTCACAAAAACTATTTAACTTACTGTAAAAAATGTACGAAAAATTATATAATCACAATGATTTTTCGCACAAATTCTCTATAACTTCGTGTAAAAAGATAATGGGAATATTCGTTAATATTACCAACTTAGTAGAATTAATTATAAATCTGCGAAAGACTAATCGCTTTGGTTAGTTTTCGAAGGACTACAACATATTCACGTGAAATAAAAATCTAAGAAATCTAACGGCAATAAGGGAACATTTAACATGAAATGAGTTGTACATTTTCTAGACACATTTTCTTTCCATTGGAGGAACAACTAAGTGCTCGTCGCTAAACATGCTTAACTAACACTCACTTCGCATGTCTTTAAAAATCCTAAAATTCTGTGATTTAGTCTTTCGGGTTGGAATTTAATCGTTTAATTATGTGGAGTCTTGAGTACTCTCTAACGCATTTTAATCAGTAACTTTCCTTTGGCACTAGCAATTAAATAGTTCCGATCGAACACAATTATTTAGAGATTAATTACAAGGATTATTTATACTTTCTACATCGTATTTTTGTTCAGTTCACCAGTTTGTACAGGATGAATTACTTGCCTTTGAATCAAGTCCGATTTATTGGTAAGTGCAGGAGTTGCCGGAAATAGTTTTTTCCTTTTTATCAGGCGTATACTTACAATAATATGTTTGTGAGTTGCAAACCATATAATATTGTTACACATCATTACGGTCGAATACATTAATTACGAATATTATTCGTCGATACGTGTCGAATAATTATACATCATTTATTAGTACAATACTAATTGGGGAATATGTTTGTTGGGATAAGAACATTTTCAAATAATAGAACAATTATTATATTGGGATATAATATTTGATATTGAAATATTTAAATTGAAGTACAATATTTAAATATTTTATTTTGTCTCTTCACTGTATTTTTTTCATAATCCCTATTAGTATGCAGATTTGCAAATCTGTTATTGGAATTTCTTATTAATGCAAAGTATAATTAATGTTGACGATTTTATACAAAAGCAAAATATTTGCTACTTGCATTTTTATTGTGAATATGAAGTGCATTAGAACTTCAATAATTCAAAGTAATTGTTTGGAGACTTGTCGTTTGGAATAAGGCAATTTTTGGATAATAGGACAATAATTTTCTTAATGCAGATCCTTTGGAAAAGAACATAAATATTAATGATAGCATTAACAAATACTATATTGTAGTCTATACAAGATAGTGACAGTATTTGTTAATGCTGTCATTAATATTGATGTTCTTTTTCAAAAGATCTACATCATGAAAATTATTGTTGCATTATTTTAAAATTCCCTTATAAGACATAAGAACATTTGTTAATAGTTAATAATTCAAATTACTAGATGACGTATAATTATCATATTTGTGTCGACGCATAATTGATAATTACTATAATAGTTTGCCAATAAAATCGCCAATTTGAGTAACTTGTAGATTCGACAATAATAATATATCATAATATCATATTATATTTCTGATATTAATCGTTCTTAGTCCATGAATATCAAAGAAACATGCAGCATCTGACAAAATAGTTATCATAATCTGCAAAATGTTCGACAGAGAGAAAGGGAAATTTGGTAGGATGTACATCCGGTATGCAGGACTTTTAACACTTTGACGGCCGCACATTTTCTTAATTTCTTATACGTTGCCGCGGGTGGAATTAAAGCATACTTTTTTAACCTTTCAACGGCTATTTAAACGCAATTGTTTGTAAAACAGTCATTTGTAACTTTATTATTATTTAAAATGTCAACGAGTTTATTTCATAACTTGAAATAAGCCTACTTATGTTTCCAAAATTTAGAGTAACGAAATACTGTTTCAATCTAAAGTAACAAATTACGGAATAAGAGAGCACAAAAACCCATAAATAAATATGTATGTTTAAAGAAATATAAGAAAAAATTTCGTAAATTTTTTACATCTGCATATCTCTCTTAGAATACATAAAAATAAAACATTTTATTTTTGAAAAAAGTCACGTGTACGTGAGTTCGGCCGATAACCGCTGGCTCGTAAACTCACGTATACATGACAACGGCCGTCAAAGTGTTAACAGCCCCCTTTTAGGAGAGAGGAACTTGCTGTTGTATACTTTCTAATTAAGAGACACAGAGAGACACAAAGAGACGCTGTGTTACGCAATTAAACATTGTGTTTCGGACAGTTTAGGCTCGATTTACTACGGAACAGAGCATCTGAAAGGTCTTAAATTTTGAATAGAACATTTCATATCAACCATAAAGTTCAAAATTGATGGATAAAACTTTAAAATGTTGGTAGTTCAATGTGTCGACTCGCTCGAACCCAAGTTTTTCTTGTGTCCCGTTCTCTCCAGCAGTGCACTGCTGTGTTGAAGATGGAGCACTTTGTTTCGAACAGTGTTACAGTGCCCTCATCTCTGTCTAATTGCAAAGTACCTATTGCAGCACCCTAAAAAAGTCTTGCATACCGGGCGTACATGCTACTAAACTTCATTTTCTCTCCGACGCACAGTGTGATATTTTCCCTATCTAGCGGAACTTTATTCATTTGGTGGGATGCCGTATACAGCAAGGTTTTGTATAATCATATCTATATTTTTAGCAACATTATGCTACATTATCCTGTATTCTTATCATATACGAAATGAAGTTGGAGCCATAGACTATCAAAAATGAAAAAAAGCTGTTGCGCACATTGGCGCACTTCGCAGAAATACTGTCATTTCATCAATGCAAAAAGATGTTATTTTGCAATATCTATGTTTTAACAACATTATACCGGAAAATACCACCTTTTTGTCATATACAAAGTGAAGCTAGACTCTTAGACTATTAACAAGAACAAAAAAATCTCGCGCATATTTGCGCACTCAGGAGAAAACAATCATTTCATGAATGCAAACAGGCAATATTTGACAATATCAATGTTTTAACAACATTATACCGGAAAATACCACCTTTTCGTCATATGCAAAGAGAAGCTAGACTTTTAGACTATTAAAAAAAAAAAAAAATCTTGCGCAGGTTTGCGCATTATAATGTTGTTAAGACATTGATATTGTGAAATAACATCTTTTTGCATTGATGAAATGACAGTATTTCTACGAAGTACGCCAATGTGCGCAACAGCTTTTTTTCATTTTTGATAGTCTATGGGTCCAACTTCATTTCGTATATGATAAGAATGCAGGATAATGTAGCATAATGTTGCTAAAAATATAGATATCATTATACAAAACCTGTGCGTCGCACAGTGTGATATTTTCCCAATCTAGCGGAACTTTATTCATTTGGTGGGATGCCGTATACAGCAAGGTTTTGTATAATGATATCTATATTTTTAGCAACATTATGCTACACTATCCTGCATTCTTATCATATACGAAATGAAGTTGGACCCATAGACTATCAAAAATGAAAAAAAGCTGTTGCGCACATTGGCGCACTTCGCAGAAATACTGTCATTTCATCAATGCAAAAAGATGTTATTTTGCAATATCTATGTTTTAACAACATTATACCGTAAAATACCACCTTTTCATCATATACAAAGTGAAGCTAGACTTTTAGACTATTAAAAAAAAAAAAAAACTTGCGCAGGTTTGCGCATTATAATGTTGTTAAGACATTGATATTGTCAAATATTACCTGTTTGCATTCATGAAATGATTGTTTTCTCCTGAGTGCGCAAATATGCGCGAGATTTTTTTGTTCTTGTTAATAGTCTAAGAGTCTAGCTTCACTTTGTATATGATGAAAAGGTGGTATTTTACGGTATAATGTTGTTAAAACATAGATATTGCAAAATAACATCTTTTTGCATTGATGAAATGACAGTATTTCTGCGAAGTATGCCAATGTACGCAACAGCTTTTTTTCTTTTTTGATAGTCTATGGCTCCAACTTCATTTCGTATATGATAAGAATACAGGATAATGTAGCATAATGTTGCTAAAACTATAGATATCATTATACAAAACCTGTGCGTCGCACAGTGTGATATTTTCCCAATCTAGCGGAACTTTATTCATTTGGTGGGATGCCGTATACAGCAAGGTTTTGTATAATGATATCTATATTTTTGGCAACATTATGCTACACTATCCTGCATTCTTATCATATACGAAATGAAGTTGGAGCCATAGACTATCAAAAATGAAAAAAAGCTGTTGCGCACATTGGCGCACTTCGCAGAAATACTGTCGTTTCATCAATGCAAAAAGATGTTATTTTCCAATATCTCTGTTTTAACAACATTATAATGCGCAAACCTGCGCAAGATTTTTTTGTTTAATAGTCTAAAAGTCTAGCTTCTCTTTGCATATGACGAAAAGGTGGTATTTTCCGGTATAATGTTGTCAAAACATTGATATTGTCAAATATTGCCTGTTTGCATTCATGAAATGATTGTTTTCTCCTGAGTGCGCAAATATGCGCGAGATTTTTTTGTTCTTGTTAATAGTCTAAGAGTCTAGCTTCACTTTGTATATGATGAAAAGATGGTATTTTACGGTATAATGTTGTTAAAACAGAGATATTGCAAAATAACATCTTTTTGCATTCATGAAATGACAGTATTTCTACGAAGTGCGCCAATGTACGCAACAGCTTTTTTTCATTTTTGATAGTTTATGGCTCCAACTTCATTTCGTATATGATAAGAATACAGGATAATGTAGCATAATGTTGCTAAAAATATAGATATCATTATACAAAACCTTGCTGTATACGGCATCCCACCAAATGAATAAAGTTCCGCTAGATTGGGAAAATATCAGACTGTGCGACGACCGTTTTATACATTGTGACAACTATTTTCTCGGATGCTGTACATCTGACAGATCTTAGGCTCTCCAATAAATGAAACTAGATGCCAAACTAGTGGACTGGTTGAATGGGAAAGTGATCATCCTGGAGTTGTTTGTTAATGAGCCGAGTGTGAATAATCTAATACAATGTCTAGAATTGAATTGCAGGGAAAGCAGAATTATTGGATACTGGATTAGGAGCCTCACCACGTGGGGTGGTTAGAGGTCGACCTGACCTTGGTTCGTCTATTATGCACAGTCTAGCAACAAGGCCACCACTGGCAGGTCCTTACGCCTTCTCTCGCATCCCACCTCCTGTCTGGAATAAGCCCCGTGTATTCTTAATGCATGACATCTTTAATACATGGCTTTTCACAAACTTCTCTTTAGGGTATTTATTACATCTCCTTCAGACTGTTATCATTCCACTCTCATACACACACACACTCGACCAAATCGAGTATTGGCACACCCAGTGTCTTTTGGCAACATTTCTCTTCTCCTTGTACAAGAAAGTGTCCTTCGTAAGAAAAAAGGTTTTCCTTAACGCAAGGTTTAGAAACCACATATTTTCTGTTTCAAAGATTAGACGATTAATTTGCTTTAAAACCATTACAATCTTAATAGGCATAATATATGTTAAGATTGCATAAATAATCACAAGCTTATACAAGCTTTTACTGCTCATAGAGTTATTCCGCCATATAATTTCCAAAATCTGTATGATGTATATTTATCTCAACTGATACTCATCAAAATGACGCGTAAGTTTCATAGTTAATTGCAATAAACCGTTCTTTTCATGAAATTATTTCTCTAGTCGTACTACTTTTACATTTGTCATCAGAGAAATAATTTGATCAAGAAAAAACGGTTTATTGCAATTAACTATAAAGTATGCATCACACAGAATTCTGAAATTACAAGGCTGAAGGAGAAATAAATTTGGATATATATTCGTTTCATTACACCAGTAATTGTCAGCATTAATTTGAAAAAAGCGAGAGTTAGTTTTTGTGTTGTTAGCAATAAAAGTTGCCGCGTTACTCACAAGTCGATTATAATATAATCAAAATACCAATGCATTTCTCAATGATGCTCACTGTGAGAGCGCAGCATTATACTACTTAACACTAGGTTTACAGACATCTTTGTATGCCTATCTTTACGAACACCCGTCAATTTGACGGGTAAAGGAAACCACGTATTTTCTTTAAAAAAACGATCAACTTAATTTAAAAACAATTAGAATCTTTACAGCCATAATATAGGTTAATTAAATTTATTAGAATTGCATAAGTTGGAAGAAAATTAATAGTAATTGTTTTTGCAATTTTGCTCGTGAAGTTCGAAGTGAATTTAATTGAAAAACAATTACAATCTTGACAAACATAATAATATAATTTAATGAAATCTATTAGGATTGCATAAATAATGGTCAGCATAAATTGAAAGAAAGTTACTAGTAATTGTTTTTATAATTTTGCTTATGAAATCCAAAATCAATCAAAATGAGAGGTCCCGTAAATCCAGTGTTAAAGGAGACAGTTTTCTTTTTCAAGAAAATTTCTTTTAAAAATACTAGGTGTGTGCCAGTACTTCTTTTGACCATTGTATTCTCTGTGTCTGTTGTAAAAAGTTCGAACACTCTTGCTTGGTAATCACATTGTACATTCTGTATTGTTGGGCTAAGCGGATTTCTATACAAGTGTCGTTCTTAGCTTTCTGGGATTTGTTCTCTCGACTCGAACGTGTATCAAGTATACATATATTCTCTGCAGTATGTGCACACTATATAAGTAGATACTTCTGTTGGCGTGTTTACTATTGCGAGACCGGCTGGTTTTCTAGCTAGTACAATTCTCGGATCTAATTTCCTATGTACTTAAATTTCATGTGATTCTGTGCTTTCCGATAGTACCGATGGGAAGAGCGAGCTTCGCCGCACCGTGCCCGATTCCATTTCATCTTGGGTACTCTCGGCGTTCTCGTTGAACGACGCCCATGGTTTGGGATTGATGGAGCAACCGAAAAAGGTAATTATTTACTGAACCTCATGCATAACGAATAAGTTCATTATTATGTACAGGGTGATTCAGTTGCCTTTGAATCAGAACTCTCCCAGCCCACTTTTACTAGACATCTATTTCATTATACTATATATTCTCTGTTTCACAATAGACTCTATTAAATTCTGTAGTCTGTTGGGAGGAATATTTTACCAAGTTTTAGCATTGACTTCCTTCGAGTGGCTAGCAGCGTAAGGAGAAAATATTTTATTATACATATTATATTTATAGGCGAATATTATATACATATAACTGGCTTCTGCAGGGTGAAATTTCATGTGCGAGTTAACATAGCTCAAACATGTAAAAGTCTAAATGCAGAAAATGCAGACAAATGTTGGGAAACATTTGAGTATAATTTAAATGTCTAGATTATTTATAATGATTTTCTATGGAACAGTGTATGCTCGACAGTGGTGATACAAAGGCAATTGACTCACCCTGTATATATTATAATATTAACATAATATATATCGAGTTATACAGCCTTAGAAAATTTGTGCAATAAAGTTAGTTGCAAAAACATATTCTTTTAATATAATATTATATTGTATTGTAAATTCAATTGTATATAATACTTTCGTTAAAATAATAAGTTCTCTTGCAATTATCTTTATTGCACAAATTTTCTAACGCTGTAAATTCGGCCTCCCGTACTTTTGGAAATTTTCAAATCACTCTTGAAATATTCTACACACGTAATAAGTATTGCAATATTTTATGGTTTTTAAATTGGCATATAATTGGTTCAGACATTTTCAAATTTATCGCCAACGCACAGGCAAACTAACACTGACCTTTGTATTTTAATACAGAAGAAAAAGAGAGATTTATAATATAAAAGAGAATGTTTGATTTAATACGAAGGAAATTTGGAAAAAGAATCTTAAATAAATACGTATTATTAGCTACTATAAAATAGACATATAAATATATTATATACACTGACTCACACATCTGCTCACATACTTCGAAATTTTAATTGCAGTCTTATCTTTTTCTATTTGAAGTTAGAGATTTAGCACAAATTTTTATGTGTTACTACAGAATTTAGTAAATGTATTTAAATTGATAATAGTACGAATGGCTTTCATTTTGGATTACCATAATTGTTTGCGGTATTTTCTGATTATTTCGTAATCTCGTGTTGATATAATATATTTTACTATAACAATTGTTATTCTACAATAATCAATTTCCAGCATATGTTTAATTATTTTACAAAGAAATGCTACATAATTGATTGTAATTTATACACATGTATTTCAGTTGAAAGTATTCAGACAGTTTTTCATCTCGATGGATTTGCCGTACTCTGTGATGCGGGGCGAAGTGGTTGCTATTCAAATTGTAGTATTCAATTACCTCAACAAGAACGTTGTGGCTGAAGTTGTACTGTCGAACGAAGGTCAATTTGACTTCGTGAGTACTCTCGACGACATGAACGATGCGCCAAGTAATCACAATGCTTTTATTATTTATCAACATACAAATGAGCCGTTTACTTTGAAAGTGACCTAAGTCTATTTATATTTAAATATTTAAATAGAGATATTAACACGTTTACTGCAAAAATTGCAAATTTGTTACTCTTTCACTACACCTTGTTAAAAATGTTTATTATAGTTATTCTCGTGAAAATAAACATGTCTGTAAATAGATGTTCGAGTGTCACCCGAATTCGGGTGACATGGCAGTCAACGTGTTAAAGTATTTTATTAGAGTATTTTATATTTTTATAGTATTATATAAAGTATATAATTCTGTACGTTGCTGTAGTCAACAACAAAAAATTGACAAATGGATTTGTGCCACTTTCAAAATAAATGGCTCAAATATTCTTTATCAACACAAACAATTAAAATCTTTTCTTAAATTTTCAGAACTCGAATTATATCGCAAGCAGAAAGTTGAAGTCAAAGCGAATACCGGAGCAAGTGTATCATTTTTGATTATTCCGCGAGATTTAGGATACGTGAAAATAAAAGCGACTGCTAATAGTATATTAGCTGGCGACAGTGTTGAGAAGAAACTACTTGTCAAGGTATGATTTAATTTTTTGAATATATTGCACCGCAATTTCGTAAATTTTAATATGTTTTTTCTCGCAGGCTGAAGGAGAAACGCAATATAAGAACAAGGCAATATTCTTGGATTTGAGAAGCAAGCAGAGTGTCGAGACAAATATGACAATTGATATTCCAAATAATGCAGTGCCGGGATCGGAGCACATCGAAGTATATGCAGTTGGTAATATCTAATTAATTTATTTATCCAATTCTATTTTGATTAAACCTTTCACTGCGAAAGGCGTATATACACGGTGTAAACAATATAACTGCCGGCGCTTTCATGGATGGTAGAGGGGAAAATTTGAAATAATTCGAGCTCAATACTATGATGTTGGATATTTGTTGGTTTGGTTCTTGTAACATATTAAAGATGGAGACGCTATTTTCAATCTAGTAGAATCGTTCCATAAATTCGTGCATGTGTGCTTCGGTGCAATTGAAAGTAACACCTAAAAAGACGACTCGATATTCTGATTGGTTTACATAATAATTAATAACGTATTTTTACTCCGGTTGAACGATGTTTACACAATTGTGCCCATAATGATGAAAGTGGTCTAAGTCAAAATCGTAAAAAACATGTTTATCAGTTATTTCACACCACATTATTTTAAACTAAATTTATTCAATGTAATTTTTACGATATCGTCAAAAATGAACCATTAGATAGTGGTTGTCACTTCAACGTTATATAGAATTCATTTAGTGTTAATTATGAAAGTGGTCTAAGTCAAAATTTTAAAGAAATTATATAAACATAACTTGAAAATATACGGAAATATTAAATTATTTCCATTATACAGGGTGAAACTCTTCATGTGTCACCTGTTCAAGGGGGTTAATCTGCATGCTGAGGGGATAAGAAACTTCTAATACAACTTTGAATTTTGGGGTCCCGTTTGTTAGTTATAGAATGTTAAACAATCAGTAGAAAAGGCGCCGTCAGGCGAGTTGGAGTCACTTTTTTACCGGCCGGATGGGCATGGCAAAGAAGGTCACCGTGACCTAAACTCAAAATCTTATGGATTACTTACGGTTTAATATAACTTCACGGTCGTATGCGCCTTTAGGAATCTCCTTTGGTATTTACGTCTGTCTCCGACGACGTTGGATTAATTTATTGAACTGACAACTCGGTTGTCATGGAAGATATTTTTTGGATCTATAGATCCTTTTTCGACTTCAGATCAGAGTTCCGTTTTTTATACATGTTACTTCAGCATTTTCGTATAGTTCGAAACACACATCATTCCTATACGCTACACTCGGTAAAGGCACAACATATTGATTAGCGTCTAAATCAATTAAATTAAATATAATACAAAAGTTACTGTTTTATAAAAATGATTTAAATCATTAATATTTGTGTTCTGTTTGCATTAGGTGATATTCTCGGACCCAGTATTCTAAATTTGGCTAATTTGATCAAGATGCCGTACGGTTGTGGAGAGCAGAATATGCTGAACTTTGTACCAAATGTGGTGGTTTTGAATTATTTGAAGGTAAATGAGAAAACCTTAACGAAGGTATTGAGTGCTTACGATTACGTAAATATTCTACATTATTCCGTTGATATTGTATTTACAGAATACAAATCAGCTGACGCAAGCAGTGGAATCCAAGGCATTAAAATACTTAGAGCTGGGCTATCAACAGGAATTGACTTATAGACACACTGACGGATCTTTCAGTGCTTTTGGCAGCGCTGACGCTACTGGAAGTACATGGTATTGTTGCAAAAATCACATTTTCTATGGTCAATTTTTAAACCGTTTAAAAAATTACGTGTTCAAACTGTCATCAAATTAATTACAACCTATTTGAGCTTTAGTTCTAGCAAACGTAACAAATTTATTGGAGTGCAAATGCAATTCAATTTATAAAACAATTAGAAAAAACTTATCACATTTCTTTCTATGATTTATTTGCACAATTATTGTTAATAACAAATGATATGGGAATTTTGTTTAAAGGCTCACAGCATTCGTAGCAAATTTATGGGAGTGCAAATGCAATTCAATTTATCAAACAATTAGAGAAAACTTATCACATTTCCATCTGTCTGTAATTTATTTCCGCAACTATTGTTTATAACAAATGAAATGGTAATTTTGTTTAAAGGTTCACTGCATTCGTAGCAAATTTACTGGAGTGTCACTGCAATTCGATTTATAAAACAATTAGAAAAACTTATGACATTTCTTTCTATAATTTATTTGCACTATTATTGTTAATAACGAATGAAATGCAAATTTTGTTTAAAGGCTCACTGCATTCGTAGCAAATATAGTGGAGTGTCAATGCAATTCAAATTTATAGAACAATTAGAAAAAAGTTATCAAATTTCCATCTATCTGTAATTTATTTCTGTAACTATTGTTAATGTCGAATGAAATGACAATTTTGTTCAAATTTACTTTGCAAACGTAACAAATTTACTGGAGTGTCAATGCAATTAAAATTTATCAAACAATTAGAGAAAACTTATCACATTTCCATCTATCTGTAATTTATTTCTGTAATTATTGTTAATAACAAATGAAATGGCAATTTTGTTCAAAGGCTCACAGCATTTGTAGCGAGGTGGTTTAAAGAAGCATCGAACTACATCGCAACTGACGACAAGATAATAAATGAAGCACTGCAATGGTTATCAAATAATCAAGCTGCGAATGGAAGCTTTCCAGAAGTGGGGAAAGTAAGTCATCGCGACATGCAAGGTGGCGCAGCGAAAGGCATAGCGCTAACGGCATACACTCTCATCACATTCCTTGAAAACAAGGTAAGAAAAACCGCGTTCCTGACAACCCGTATTGAAAAAAACTCTAGGATTTTGTGTAGTTCTCAAGGGTTATTTTAAAAATTCTGTAGTTAACTGTAGAGTACAATTCTGTTATTTTAAAAATTCTGTAGTTAACTGTAGAGTACAATTCTGTTAATTACAATTCTGTAATTAACTCTAAGATTTCTGAGGTGAATCCTGTACCGTTCTATAATTACTCTAAAAATTGTAGAGTTGCTATAGTTTAGGTGAATAGATTTACTTTTAAGCAAGAGTTACTTTAAATGACTTTAGAGTTTTTGAAATTCTATTGAACAAGAGCTATTCTTAGCAAGTGTAATTTTAGAGGTTTTTGGAGTTTCAGAAGAGTTATTCTTTAGTACTAAAGAATTTAGTACTAAATTCAGCCAAGGAAAATCGCAACTTTTTCGTAGTTTTCGAGAGTCACATTAGAAATTCTATAATTCACTGCAGAGATTGAATAGTAACTCTCAGATTTTTGTATTTTTTCTGTATTTTCATTCTACAGTTACTCCAAAAATTCTGAAGAGTTGCCAAAGTCTAGTTGAATAGATTTACTAACAATTCTTAAAGTTAACTCTTGATTTACACGAGAAATTTGTTTAAGAGTTACTCTAGAAACCCAAAACTCTAAGATCTATAGTAGCTCTTAGACAAACTCTTCACGTTATAGAGTTAATAAACCACAGAACAAGCTCCTAAAGTTCTTTCAATTCACTCTAAAAATCACTTAGAGTTTTACGAGATTTTTCACTTATAGTTTTCTAGAGCTTTCTTCTTTACGGAAAGATTGGCGACAGAATTTCTTGTAAAACATTAATAATTCGATAAACAATTTAGGAAGCAGTTCCGCAATACAGGAACACAATTAACAAAGCGGTCGATTATATTGTGCGGAACATGGACGGTCTCGACGACGTTTACTCTTTGAGTATATGCACCTACGCTTTGAATCTGGCGGAGAGTCCACGTGAAAATTACGCATTTAATTTATTGGAAGCAAAAGCGAATACGAAAGACGATTACAAATGGTGGAGCAAGCCTATTCCGAAAGAAGACAAAAATCCATGGTATTCGTTGCCACGTTCCGTAGACGTAGAAATGACAGCTTACACTTTGATGACTTACCTCAGACGTAATCTAGTCGTGGAAAGTATCTCGATAATGAAGTGGCTTGTCCGACAAAGAAACGCGGAAGGTGGCTTTGCTTCCACTCAGGTAAACATGTTTCTTCATTTTAGATATCTAACACTTCGAGTTAGATATTATACATATTAATAATGTGGGGATTGTGGTTGAAAATAAGGCAGAATATGGTGCTCAGGGTTCTTTATTATTTAACACTCCGCTCTTACTACACTCTGACTCCGCTCTGATCACTCTGTAAAACTCGCTTTACACTCTGTCTACTCTCTCTCTCTAAACTCTGTCTTGCTCCTCCCCAGGAGCACATCTTATATTTGCCCTCATACATACATCGCATTCGTACAGACGCACTCACACATCTCCTTACACTCGAACCCTTGCATCCCATAATTCACTCTTCTTTAATTTGACACACGCGACAGGTCAGTCTTACTCCATGTACACTCTTTTCACAATCACTCCTGCTCGGAGACTCTGGTGATCGCATCCGTACCTCATTCCACTCGCTCGCCTATCGCTACCCACTTGACATCTCATACATTACACTCTTTACGACCGCATGCACCCTTCCTACTCTCGTACTCATCTTTGCGATCACTCCTGATCATCTTTCGTACTGCTCCCCATTTCACTCGCTCATCCCTCACACCACTCTTCACCATACTCTGCATCCATACCTGCCGTCTCGATCTCTCTACACACACACACTCACTGTTCAACCCTCTTACATTCCGAACTTCCAAACGCTGTCTTAGATTCATTCCCACAATAAATATTTACTAAAATACGTAATCATTATTAGACATTTCAAAGAAGCAATAACAAAATTTTGACGTACGCATTAACACTAGGTTTACGAGACCCGTCATTTTGACGGATTCTTTATTTCAACAGCATTATTACAAAAACAGTTTCTAGTAATTGTCTTCCATTTTATGCTGACAATTATTTATGCAATCCTTCAAAATTCCATTATCTTATATTATGGCTGTTAAGATTGTTTTTATTTAAGAATATCAATTTGACTGGTGACTGTAAAAATAGGCATAAAAAAATGTCCGTAAACCTAGTGTTAACATTAATAAATATTAATTAATACATAATATATGTATTACGTATTAATATATTTACTAATATTATTAAGACGTAATATGTGTTAATAAATATTAAGTGAAATACATCATTATTATTAGATATTTCAAAGAAACAATAACAAAAAATTGCGCAATATATTTTTTGAAACGTGTTGCAAATAAGAAATGTTTACGATGGGTTCAAATGACCCAATATGGAAATACTGTATTGCCAATGTCAATGCATAAATTAATTTATAAAAACTTGACTCATGCAATAAGCTTTGTGTAATTCTATTCAACGAATACTAATCGATTTGAATGTCTCTAGGATACCGCAACCGGAATGCAAGCGCTTGCAAAACTAGGTGAAAAATTGTCATCCAAAGACACAAGTATTAACGTAAAGGTCACGTATGAGACTGGTGGACCTACATTCATGAATATAAATAGTGCCAATGCTGTAATACTTCAAAAACATGTGGTAAGTTACTCAAATTGGCGATCTTATTGGCGAACTATAGTTGGGCCGCTGAAAAAATGAACCCCGAGAGGTCCCTCTCCTAAGCGCAGTCCTGCCACTCCCCTTGACAAAGGCCCGTTTCCCTTAGAACAGCACCTGCCACGTGTGGCTCCCAGAGCTTAACTGGCAGCCCCACTCTTTCAATTTTGACAACGTTTCTACCTGTTTGTACCGTCGCGTGCGATCGGCAAAGCCTTAAGAAACATTTGCCGAAACAAAAATTTTGAACTAGGGCCCTCAAATTTTTATGGCATCTTCCTCGATGCAAAAAAACATTCTCCACCAAGTTTCAGCCCGTGAAATACACGGGAAGTATACAAAATATGGGAAAAACCGTGAAAATTAGATAAAATTCATTATTCAGGAACGATTTTTTGGTATTTTCGATAGAAATCCGGCCTTTTGTTCATGGATTCTTCATTTACTTTCCGCTCTGATACACAAACAATCGATTCATGAAGAAAAAACCCGGGTTCGGGGACCTTTGAAAAATTGGATATTTTCGATGGCCAAAAATATGGGGAAAAAATAATTTTGAGCCAGGGCTGTTAAATTTGTATCACATCTTCCTTGATGCTAGGGGAGACTCCCCACCAAATTTCAGACCCGGAAAATGTCGGCAAGTCCAAACAATATGGGAAGAACCAACGAAAATTCCGAAAAAATCGAACTTTAAAGGCAGTTTTTTTAGTGTTTTCGATAGAAATCCGGACTTTTTTCCACGGATTTCTTGTTTTCTATGCGTTTTCATTCATAGACAATCGATTCCTGAAGAAAAAACCCGAGTTCGGGGACCTTCGAAAAATCGTGAAAAAATCTGAAGGGGTACCCATTAAGAAAAATTTGCCAAAAAAAAAATTTTGAGCCAGGGCTCTGGAATTTTTATGGTATCTTCCCTGATGCAAAAAAACATTACCCACCAAATTTCAGCCCTGGGAAAGGTCGGAAAGTCCACATAAAAAAATAAAAACCGTTAGAAATGAGCAAAAATGGACTTTTCTGGACGGTTTTTCGACCCGATCTCGTTGCAAATCCGGACTTTTTTTCACGGATTTTTTGTTCTCTATCCACCCTGATACGAAAACAATCAAAATATCCCGGGTTCGGCCGATTTTGAGAAACTTGAAAAAATTGAGCATTTTCGAGGGTCGAAAATAGGTGAAAAGCTAAACTTTGAGCTAGGACTCCGGAATTTTTATGGTATCTTCCTTAATGCAAGGGCACATTCTCCACCAAACGTCAGTGCCGGGGAAGGTCGGGAAGTCCACGAAAAAAATAAAAACCGTCAAAATGCTCATACCGGGTGGACCTACTATTTTTAAGGTGGAATCCGAACCACCCCCCGCGCAGTGCGTGAACGTGCTGAAAATCAGCGATGACAGGTGTTGGGATCGAACCCGAGCCCCGTTAATTACAGGATGACCACTTATCCCCCTGAGCCACTTTATGGGATATTTAATGTTAATATTAAATGTTAATATTTAAAGTGTATGAAATATTTCGTAATGTATTCAAATGTCTTTCAGTTGCCTAAGAGAACAAGAGCAGTTAATATAACAGCCACAGGCAATGGATTTGCAATAGTTCAAGTGGCATACAGGTACAACTTGAATGTAACCAGCGCATGGCCGCTCTTCACTTTGGATCCTCAAGTGGCGAAAAATTCCAATGAGAATCATCTCCAGTTAGCCATTTGTTCAGGGTAAACTAAATTAATTACAATCACACAATGTGATAAAACTATAAAAAAATATCTACCGACGATTTTGTTTTTGTGCTACATGGAAATAATGAATTTTAGATTCGTTCCAACGAAAGAAGCAAATGAAAGCAACATGGCGGTCATGGAGATATCTTTGCCGTCAGGTTTTACAGTTGATAAAGAATCACTGCCTAGCTTGGAGGTGTCGGAAAATGTGAAGAGGGTTGAAACTAAAGATGGAGATACGACAGTAATATTATACTTCGACAAAGTATGTGTAACTTTATTCCTCATGCGTAAAATGTACTTTTAATTACTACATGCATTTTCTTCCGATTATAGATGACCAGGAAAGAGTATTGTCCGACTGTCTCCGCATTTAGGACATTCAAGGTCGCCAAACAAAAGCCTGTCCCGGTCACAATCTATGACTACTACGATGCATGTGAGTAATTATATTATTATAAACCTCCATAATCAAATTTACAACTTTACAAACACTTGGAATTCCTAAAAAACCACCCACGTGTGGAAAAAATAGTTTTTGCACGTTCCATTTATAACACTTCGTTTTTCAAAGAAAAATATGTATTCCTTTAAAAAATTGTGTCCTTATTTAATCATTAATTTATTGTTAATTGATAATGCGAGTAAAATCGAGGTAGCTTTGAACCAAAACTTAGTTTTCTTGCATCATATCTATATCTTTTCTCTTCTATTTTTTTCTAAATCAATATTTTTGATACTCTACATTGAGTATCACAATTTTTGCGTAGCTGTTTTAATCTCTTGTTGTATCATTTAGCTAACAATCTGGGAAAACAGGCCAAAATGATGTTTAAAAACAGTTGCAATACTTAATCTCCAAAATATTTTTAAAAAAACAGTGCAACAATGTTCGCCCAATCTTCGTTTCACTGGTCTGACTCGTAATATTCAAGTTTGGTAAAAGAATTCGCATCACAAGTCAAAGTGCGACAAGGAGTTAATGAATATGAGGCATTTTTGGGAAGAATCTTTTCAAACAACGAAATAAAGAAACTGCTACTTGGCGCATTTTTTACATTTCAATGTTTTTTGAAACATAGATAATATTTGCACTCCTATTTTTTTTGTATCTTTACTATTATTAAAATTGTTTCTCTGTAGCATGGCTTATTTGAAAACGACAACTACTTTTTCTTTCTTTTAACGTCAAATCAGAATTCGATTAATAATTATGACAATTAAACGTAATTTAATGAAACTTGATTTTAATTTGCAGCAAGAAGAGCCAGAATATTTTACGACGTGCCGAAAACGATGCCGTGCGACATATGCGAAGGCGAAGAGTGTGACTCGATCTGTTCCGAAAAACCAGGAACGCGGAAAGATAGCCAATCTGGCATCTCATCCGGAACCTCGGCATTCTCTACCTGTACATGTATACAGCTCTTACTTACCTGTACTTACGTTGTTATTTATGGATATCTGTAAAACACTTACTTTTTGTAAAATTGTTACATGTGTATGTTATAATTTATAATAATCATTTAGAAACTTGTTTGGACGCATTAATATAAGGATTTTACAAATCTGCAAGTGTTGTATTTATACTGTGTAAGTAATAAATAAATATAACATTATATTTGTATTATAAGAGTAAAAGCAATATTCGATTTCTCATTCCGTTCGAAATGACTGTCGATCTTATTATTAGATCTTTGATTAGAGGATCTTGGATGTTAGATCAAAACCTGTTATAAAGTATCTCATCTATGTTTGTGTTTCTTAACTTTCTATGATACTTTAACAGTTTGAGTCCCAAGGGATATTTAAAAAACACTGTCGAAGAATCCCGAACAGCGCAATCGCGCTTTCCCTAACACAAAAATATTTTTATTCTGTAATTCGTTATTTTATAAAATACATCTTTATTATTACATATGCGTGCTGTCAGTTTATAAATATTTCAAGTTTTGTTCGATAAAAATCATTGAGAAGGTAACATTGAAATACAAAATATTTGATTTTGTAATGTATTATTGCACTATTATTATGGTATTGTAGTTATTGTGAAATGTATTATATTATTTACTTTAAAAAAAGAAGCTGTGTGTTGTACAGCTTCCGACAAAATAGTTGTCACAATCTGCAAAGTAGCCGTTGAACAGAGAGTGCAATTTGGTAGCATGTATATTCGGTATGCATGACTTTTAAAATGGCTCCTTTCAGGAAAGGGGATTCCTTTCGTAGCCCTCTAAAAAAATCATCCATTCCATCTGTGTATGCTTCAAAATCTCATTTTCTCTCTGGCAGCCGTTTTGCAGATTGTGACAACTATTTTGTCGGATGCTGTACTTGGGTGTGTAAATCTGAGCGCGCGACTTCGACAGTCAGTTGTCCAAAACGCTCGAAATGTGCTGGGTCTTCTCGACAGAAAATCTGAACAGCGCGATCGTGCTTATTGGGACTCAAACGGTTAAGGAAGAAACCTCTTTTTTTTAAAAAATAGAAATCCATCCACTTAAATAAGATAACTTCCTTTGTAAGAAAAAAGAATTTTCCTTAGAGGAGACAGTTTTTTTCTTTAATACTAGGTTTATGAGATCCGTCATTTTGACGGATTTCGGATTTCATGAACAAAATTACAAAAACAATTACTATTAATTTTCTTTTCAATTTATGCTGACGATTATTTACGCAATCCTAACAGATTTCATTAATTTGTATTATATTTGTCAAGATTGTAAAAGCGCGATCGCGCTGCTTGGCACTCAAACGGTTAATTAGTCTCCTCCTTTAATTAGCATGACTTCATTCTTTATTTTCCGCAGTTTATATATATTATTAGCAATCGCTATCATATGGTATCGTTATGATATCGTTACAATTCTTTACACTTACAAATTCCTTTACTGACTATCAAGTGCTACTTGCACTTGTGTTACGACTTTCTGATAATATCATGGCGCGCTCCGCACGAAATCCGGAGCGTCGCTGAGCATTTGTGACAATATATTTTATACAACAGAAACAATTGTTTCTTATACTGAAGAAGTTATTCACATTTATACATTAAAGGTAGTGTGCACTTGGTATAAAATATGTGAGTGTTGAGCTTCGCATTGCTTCGAAATTGCAGTATACAAACTATACATACATATAAACAAATGCTCTATTTGTCTTATACTTCATTTCTATTTCTGATCTTCAGATTTTTCTTTTCATTTCATTTCACTTTCCACTTCCTGTTGCGATGAAGTGCATGATTGTTGTCGACGAATTGATTAGCTGAATTTTACAAGATGCGAATTGATTTTATGATACTTTCCTTCATCCAATGCAGCAAAGCTTTCTTGAGGGCTTTTTCAAGACGGCCCTAATTGCTTCAGAAAAGACTTCCTGCAATCCTTCGTGCTTTATAGCAGAACACTCTACGTACTTGTAAGCTTTGATTTTCTTTCTCATCTTGTTGCATTCTTCGGGTGTTACCACTTCGATACTGCTGTTCTCCCTTAGATCACCCTTTGTACCTTTTCAAAACCAAATTAAATTATGTAAAACTTCTAACAACGATTCTTCCCTGTGAACATGATCTAATTAGTGGATAAAACGAAATATTAAATCGTTGATTCAATCCTTACGCTTTCTAAGGATTTCTGTTTTTAAGTGTCATGTTTTTAAGTGTAAAAATATATTTTTCAGTGTCACGATTTAATTATGGAATAAAATAAAATGTTACATCGATGATTTAATCTACACAATTTCTAAGAATTTATATTTTTAACAGCCCTGTTTTTTATATTCGCAATAACAAAAAACTATGTGGCATTTTGCAAAGTGCTACATAAAGTATTAGATCCATTTTGTATAAAGAACCGTTCTTTGCATTAATGTCACATGAAGATATACATATTGTATTAAAATTGTTTATAATAATAATACTCACCAACAAGAACAACTTGAGCATGCGGACAATGGAGCTTTATTTCCGGATGCCATTTGTTTATGATATTATCGAAAGAACTATGCGAATCCACTGAGAAGCAGATCAAGAAGCAATCAGTCTGAAAGCAAGATAAAATTATCTGTCGTATAAAGAAAATAATTTGATTGTAACTGTGATTTGAACAGAGATTTGAAAAACTTCCTAACATTCGGATAAGATAATGGCCGAATTCGATCATAATCCTCTTGACCCGCAGTGTCCCACAATGTCATATCGTAATCTTGCCCGTCTACGCATATGTTCCCGGCATAGTTATCGAAACTGGAAAGAAAAATAGTAAATCATTAGATTATAAAGTTCATGAAAAATTATTACGAGGTAATAATTTACCCCCATAATTTCGTAATATTACGAAAGTTATAGTTATCGAAACTGGAAAGAAAAATAGTAAATTATTAGTTTGTAAAGTTCATGAAAAATTATTACGAGGTAATAATTTGCCCCCATAATTTTGTAATATTACGAAAGTTATAGATATCGAAACTGGAAAGAAAAATAGCAAATCATTAGTTTCTAAAGTTCATGAAAAATTATTACGAGGTAATAATTTACCCCCATAATTTCGTAATATTACGAAAGTTATAGTTATCGAAATTGGAAAGAAAAACAGTAAATCATTAGATTGTAAAGTTCATGAAAAATTATTACGAGCTAATAATTTACCCCCGCAATTTCGTAATATTACCAAATATACTCGAAAAACACTCATTCTTTCAGTACTTCTTTATCCACTGTAAATGATTTTAATTTTCCAAGGGTACGCAGTAAATGAATCAATTTTATCAAATAAAACTATTCGGTCACATTTATTATTGCTTATTATTAGTATTGTTTATATGAACTACTAGATAATTATTGGTGGTCTGCATCACACGTTTAATTTCAAATTTAATTTATAAAGTTGGTAAAATAGATTGTTGCAGAAATAGCATTTGAAATTTTAGAGTCACTCTTAAAACACTCGGTATAACCAGTAAATATTGCAATATTATTATAGCTTATAATTTTGTAATACTACGAAAATATTAATTCGTGGGGAATTAGTTTGTAAAAGTTTCTTATTACGAATGACTGAGAAAGTATTAGAAATACATCAAATATTGGGGGAAAATAGTTTGGACGATCGTTATGAAAATTGGAAAGAAAAATAGTGAATTATTAGTTTACAAAGTTCGCTAACATTTTTTACAACATAATGATTTACCTCATAATTACCTTCATGATTTCGTAATATTTGGCAATATATTACAGAATTATTAGATTGTGAAAGATTTGTTCGTAAATCGTAAGGAAGTATTAGAAATGCATAAAATATTGGAAAAGAAAATGTGTGCGCGATCATTTTCCTTGACGAAATCAGATTTGAATTTATACACGCACTATACTATCAATATAAATGACTATAAAATTATTTACACTATCCTGTTGCAATTAATTGTTGCAGAAAAACAAGTAGACAAATTATAAGCTATAATAATATTGCAATATTTACTGCTTATACCGAGTGTTTTAAGAGTAACTCCAAAATTTCAAATGCTATTTCTCCAACAATCTATTTTACCAACTACTTAAATTGAATTTCAAATTAAACGTGTGATGCAGACCATCAACAATCATCTAGTAGTTTATATAAACAATACTAATAATAAGCAATAATAAAAGTGACCGAATAGTTTTATTTGACAAAATTGATTTATGAAATGATAAAGAAGTACTGAAACAATGAGTGTTTGTTGGAGTATATTTTTTTTAAAAAGAAAACAATCGTTCCTCAAAACAAATAAATTTTCTTTATGCTACCTTTTAAAGTTATCTTTTTCAAGACGATTTATTAAAAATATACAGAGTGCGCGAATACTTTGTTTATTTACTGCAGAAATAACTCAGCTTACTCACACTGTGGGTTCATAATCAGGTGGGAATTCATTTGTCGTGTAGGTGATAAGTAAGCAAGTCTTGCCCACAGTGCCATCACCAATTGTGGTGACTTTTATTGGCCTACGCCTGAAGGTCCCTTTCTTATTGTCTGAAACATAAATTCAATTAACTCAGGTGTTTTATTCTGCAAAGGTGAGTGCAAAAAGAAATGTTTAGATCCAAAAACTAAATTCCAGATAGGAGGATTCTCCTAATATAAACAACAAAATTCGATAAACTCAAACACTCATGCATTAATTCTAACGTGATTGCTTTGCTTATATAAAATTATATAATTTAAAAAAGCCATAAGCTGAATAATATTACAATATCTATTGTTTATACATGATGCTTTCAAGATTTATTTCACAATTTCAAAAGGAATGTAAAGGCGGGTTATGCATTATTGGAAGATTTGTACAACAAAGATAGTTACAACTATTACTCTTTGAATTAGATTGTTATTAGTGGGCAAGCAAAATATCACCTAACTGAAGTCGAGTTTCCATACAAGTAATTCAAAAATGAAAGTCTTACTACTTTTCAATAACAATTAATTTAAGTACATGTAATTTGCAATGAGCACTTGATGTGCCAAGCTGTTTTAAATCAATCTGAATTACATAATAAATTGTTTTACAAATTTCAATTTGAAAATTAAACTGATAGACAATCCTTGTGAAAACATTTTCAATTTGTAAATTCATTCCTACGTGATGAAAGAAATTAAATAGATTTAAAGGAATAAAACAAATTAATTCTACGTGAAAACGTACAATAGCAGCCCAAAAGAAATAATTGGAAGATTGATGACCCAATCGGATCTAGAAAAGTAGTAATTAGGCACTCGTGTATTGTTAACGGTATGATTTGGTATTTGTTTATTTATAATTCAAGGGACTTGGTTGTTTTATCTATCAATGGATGATCCAACATTGTTAATAAATATATACAATTTATTTACAAAGTCACATACATTATACAATCATAATTGGTAAAATAAATAATGCTTTATTTTCGAATGACAAAAATATTCGGACACTATACTGAAAATTATTGTGGTAAACATCTGATTTAATATACTGTTGTCGCAAACAAAATAATTATGTTGTTTAAGAATTAATTTTTAGAAATGATAATAAAGACGATTGCTTTATAAGCAATTAAAATAATTTCTTTATAGTGTCCAAATATTTGTATATATAAAGAAAAAAACTGTTATAAGTAAGCGTTAATAAACAATGGCATACTTTTTATATTCCCAACAATCAATCGCCTGATAGCAACATATTTGAAATTAAGAGATTCATTGTGCAACAATTGTGAACACATTCAAAATGAATCACGAATGAATAGAGGTTTGAGAAATTAGAATTACAAAACAATGATTTTAAACTTACGATATTAAGTGAATATTTCCTGTACAAGGGACTTGATTATTTATATTTGAACACACCTTTGTTGGCAACCATTTTATCTCTCAAGTATTCACTGATGATTTGCTCAGAATCCAAACTATTATTGTTTCTTGTATCGCTTTGCGTTTCTGTTGGATTAAATGTCGTCCTCTTAACAATCCTTATTACAAGATTGTTTTGTAAGACACGGCTGCAACTTGCCAGTCCATTATCTGTTCATTGTTTTTCTGCGTCAGCCACCTGCACACAAAATGCTAAAATTCATAATAGTGCGACACAAAATTATTGTTATTACAGGAATAAAATTTTTCAGAGCAGAAACGCTTTCGTGTTTGTCACGAAGAATTATATATTGCACAAAAGGTACAGTTAAAGTTTCACTAATTGCTTATTCTGCAATTTTGTTGTAAGATTGTCGAAAACCTAGTGCAAATAACGAAATATATTTCATATATTTTTTGTCTAACATTTATAAGATTGGAAAATATGATGCCTTTTATAACTTTAACACATTTTTATTCCTATTTATATTTCGCATTTAATGCAATTTTTGTAAAAAAGAGGACTATTTTAATATATTTCAGGCTTTAATATATTTCAAAAATTGCCAACTATTCTTCATTTCCAAGTTTTCAAACCTTTATTCCACATTTATCTTTTTTTCGATCCCATTTTAATTACAATTACTTCTTTCGTTTGAAATTTAATTTTGTTGCTAAGACTTTGTATTTTGCGAAGGTTTTAAACATGCTTGACTACTTTTAAGTTTAGTTTTCTTTCAATAGTTAGATTCTATTTTTTGTAAACGTTCTATATTTGGTAGTGAAACGCTATTTTACACTTCAAAATTTGCAAAGGAATATCGTTTGCAAAGATTTTACAGCAATACTCTATTCTATACAATAGTAGTAGTAAATATACTACAAATATACATATTAATGGAAAGACAGAATGCGTAATAAGTGCTTTGTCGTCTGCGGCCATAATAAGGCGCATGTGCGCGTCACGAAGTTCGACAAACTGATCAATGCTGGCATGCAAACCATAATCAAAAAGGCTCGCATCGAAAACATTGACGACATCAACGAAAAATTTAGACCCATTGTGTCCTTCGAGTCTAAAAATATCACTCATACAAACTATATTATTATTCAAAACTGAATGCGAAATTGCAAATTTTATTACATAATGTTTTGCGAATTTTATTGCATAATGTGTTGCAAATTTTATTCCATAATGAAATCAATAAAAATTATAAGCAATAAGAAAGAAAATATTTAAATATTTACTTTGTATTTTTTATAATTAATACTTTTAAACATGTGAACGCAAATTGGCTCACCGATGTGCTGTTACAATATTATACATATACAATATATAAATATTTTCTGTCTTATTGTTTATGATTTTTATTGATTTCATTATAGAATAAAATTTGCAAAATATTATGTAATAAAATTTGCAATCTCCTATTCGGTTTTGAATAATAATATAGTTTCTATGATTGATATTTTCTGATCTCTAAAGGAAAAGATGCTTGGTACAATTCTAATTGAACTTCTTAAGTTCTAAAGTTGTAAAGTCTAAAGTAAACTTGGTAAGCTCGTGTAATCATATAAATTGACTTTATGCGACTGCTTGCACTGGATAGTTCGTTAGATTAAACCGCATAATAAATGTGTACTCGCTGAGATACTCGCACGGATGTAATATCAGTCACGCACACACTAAGAAGTCTCGTGTTCCACAATTATCTTTTCCTTATTTAGTTGTTATCACATCAATTGCATGGTTATTAGTAGATTGCGCATATTTATGGGAAAAGGGCGTTCGCGGATTCTGCAAAGTTCGTAATATCTAAGAAAGCGAGATGGATTGCAATTTCACTGTGTGTGCTTTATATTAAATTAAATATTTAATACAATTTTTGTAGTCACTGTATTTAAATGTGGAATGAAACAATGAGAATTAATACTTGCATAAAAATCCATAATATCGAAAAGAAACGGATGGATTGTAATTTCACATTGTGTGCTTTATATTAAATAAAATATTTAATACAACTTTTACAGTCAGTGTATGCGAAATGTAGCAATAAAAATTAATATTTGAATAAAAATTCGTAATATCTAAGAAACCCAGATGGATTGCAATTTCACGTTATGTGTTTTATAGAAAATAAAATATTTAATAGAATTTTTATAATCACTGTATGCGAAATGAAGCAATGAAAACTAATATTTGCATAACAATCCATAATATCTAAGAGAGCCGGATAAACTGCAATTACACTATGTGTGCTTTATATTAAATAAAATATTTAATGCAATTTTTACAGTCAATGTATGCGAAATGTAGCAATGAAAATTAATATTTGAATAAAAATTCGTAATATCTAAGAAAACCAGGTGGATTGCAATTGCACTATGTGTGCTTTATATTAAATAAAATATTTAATACAATTTTTACAGTCAATGTATGCGAAATGTAGCAATGAAAATTAATATTTGAATAAAAATTCGTAACATCTAAGAAAACCAGATGGATTGTAATTTCACTTTGTGTGCTTTATATTAAATAAAGTATTTAATACAGTTTTTATATTCGATGTATTTAAATGCGAAATGAAGCAATGAAAATTAATACTTGCATAAAAATTCGTAGTTTAATTTTCAGTGATACAGAATACATAAGTACATTGCTTTTTGCATTGTGTATGTTCAGTTACACATACTATCTACATTTTTATGCCCTACTTACATTATACACCATTTACATTTCACGAAACAGTAGTTTTCCATTAAGGTATTGGATTAGTTTTTAAACATTGCACTTTATTTGTAATGAATTTCGCTTTATTAACAGTTATGTTACATGATTTAATAATAATAAAAAAAGTTGCAAAATATTCGAAATGACATTGAACATAAGAAAACAAGAATTTGTAATAATTCGATGTACTGCTTTTTAAAAAATTTGCTACATCAACAACAATGTTGCATGATTTAATTACAATCAAAAGTTTGAAAAATATTCATTGCACGAAATAAACTAGAAAATAGTAATAATTGGAAGTAATATTTTCTAATTAATATCTCATATACTTGCGTTAACTGACAACTTCTTTGCCTAAAATTAAACAAGCAACGACCGGAAACGTTGAAGCTCCAAAATTGGCGACTTAGAAGACCGATTAGGCGTGTCAACCAAATAAACCGGCAATCAAACGATAACTCTCTACATTACGTACGCTTTTCTGCTGGAATTTCTATAATATCAAGGACATTTCAGCGAGTATCGCATTCTACGTAAATCCTGAAAAGCTTAAAAAATCGTTTGTCTCGAAAGGTGTCAATGAGGAAGCGATTACACATCAAACACGTCATACTTGCCACAATGATACCATAATGATAAGATTCTTCTGATGAAATCATACAGAACTTTCATTCAGACTGAAGAATTGTAAAGGCATTATTGAAAAAGGGAAAGTAAAGAAGTTGTAATAAAATAATTGAATGATGTAAAATAATGAATTTAGAAAAGAAAGTAAGAGATTGTTGGTTTAGTGATTGGCTGATAGGTGGAAAGTGAATGCGTTAGAGGCGCCGGGTAGAATGGATGGTTTGTTCGCTAGGTGGAAAAGTGTCGGACGCATTCTTTTCGGATAAGAAGAGAGACTTACCTTTGCAGAGCTAATGCCCTCGATGTGTGCAATACTGAAACCTCAACTGATTGTAATTCCGATAGGACACTTCAGTAGTAACGGAAACCGACACGTACGTGCGTATCACTTGGCGGTTGCTCGGAAACTACATACTGTCAGGCACACACCAACGACGTGTCGCGACGCTCATTGCCAGATAAGAACCTTTAAAACGATTTCATGTAGAAACTACGCTCTCGGCACGCTCTCGGCCTTTTAATCGCCGGAAATATCCTTCGGACACTCAGTTCACTTTTCTTCAACTGTCACGCTTCTTTTTTAGTGAGAAGGGCCGGTTTTGTGATCTTTGTGGGAACATTGAAATTATTGGCTGAATCCTTTAATCGAAAAATGTGAAAGTTATTTCATCCTTCTGTGATGTTCTAGTTTTGGTTTTCGTACACATTCCTTTGAGATCGTGTGAAAATTCAAAATATTGGTTAAATCTTTCAATCGAAAGATTGTGAAAGTTATTTTACCTTTCTGTGATGTTCTAGTTTTGTTTTTCATGCAAATTCCTTTGAGATCGTGTGAAAATTCAAAATATAGGTTAAATCCTTCAATTGAAAAATATAATAGTTATTTTATCTTTCGGTGACGTTCTACTTTTCTTTTTCACATAAATTCCTTTGTGATTGTGTGAAAATTCAAATTATTGAAAAGACCTTCAATTTAAAAATGCAAAAGTTGTTTTATCTTTCTGTGATGTTCTAGTTTTCTTTTTTATACGAAATCCTCTGTGATCGTGTGAAAATTCAAATTATTGACAAGACCTTCAATTTAAAAGTGCAAAAGTCGTTTTATTCTTCTGTGACGAAAACATGAATGTATTGCGTTGAGTTTAATAAAAGGCAAATTAGGGTGTATAAATTTTGTTCGAAGTTTTATACAATATCCAAACGTCTGCTCTCGAATCGTAATATGTTAATATATGATATTATGTATTATAAAGTATAGTATATATATATTATATATTTTTTATATATAATTATTTTACATAATAATATATTAGTATACATCATTTTCTTCCAATTTATACTGACAATTATTAATGCAATCCTAAAAGATTCCATTAACTTGTATTATGTCTGTTAAAATTGTGATTGCTCTTTAAATTAAATTAATCGTTCTTGTTTAAGAAAATACGTAATTTCCTTTACCCATCTGAATTTGACGGGTGTCCGTAAAGGTATCCAAAAACATCCACAAACTTAGTGTTAATGTGTAATTAAAATATTCGATGACATTGGCCAAACTTTCCGCAATGAAAATATAAATGCTTGACTATTAAAAGTTGTGCTATGTCTAAAGTAAGATACAAACATCAGGAATTGCGTTCATAAAATTTATAGCCAATCGTATAACATTTGCAGAAGTTATGAAATATTCATTGCCGAGATATGCTGCAAAGTATTAAACAAGCTTTTGGAATTATGGCTACTACCAATGACGATGATGTTTTTCGTAGTTGGGTTCAGTTTGCAAAATATAGCATGCCCAGTCTTACGCACAGATAGATTAAAGGAATCTTATAATTATGTGGCGTTATGAATTTCTGTTATGTACGACGAATCTATTGTGTTAAGTGGGTACATACATTTGCAGGGCAAAAAACAAAGTGTTAATATAAAGATTTTTAAAAAATATCATGAAAATTTTTGGCATAAGCGGAAAAAACATATATATATATATGTGCATGATTTAAATAACATTATTAATATTAGATTATTATATATAAATAATTATTATATATTTAATTATTATATATAAATATTATTAAATAACATTAGTAAATTAATGTCATTATTTTATTTTGTCATAGTTACAAAGTTGTAGCCATGAATGTATGAACGCTTTTTAAAAAACGAGATGAAAAAACAAGATGAAATGATTTCTGCTGGAAATTAGATAAATGTAGTTAGTGCACAACGAGACCAATTTTAAAAATTTTAATTTTAACAGTGACATTCGAAGCTCATTGTAGCTAAAATTCGAGATTGCATCCTTCAAAGAGGTAAACATGTCTTATCACAAAAGGGTTTCATTGCGCACTAGCTGTAAGTGTGCAGTTTTTAAAACAAATTATTTCATCTTTCAGATACAAATTTCTAGATTTACAATTTGTACTACAAACCGAGTTTTTTTAAAAAGTGTTCACACATAAATGGCCACAAGTTTGTAACTATGACAGATAAAATAATGACATTAATTTACAGTATTCTTTAAATCATGCACTTATATATATTTTTTTTCTTCCGCTTATGACAACAATTTTCATTATATTTGTACAAAATATTCATATTAACACTTCGTTTTTGTCGTGCAAATGTATGTACTCCCTTAATGCCCGAAAACATTGTGTCATTGCGAACATCGTCGATTCATTATGTGTGATCTAAAACCGAAATTGAGACCTCGATAAGAAAGGTAGAAATTTCCCGGCTTTTGAAAGTCCCGCGTGCACGGGGAGATCCGAAGCGAACTGTGGCCGCTAGAGTAACCCTCGGCGACGCGGCGGGAATAAGCCTTCGATAAGAGTAATAAAATTAGGAACAATAGTCTCCCTCTTATATGGTTCTAATTGTCTGCTCGCAGTCCTCAGTTACACCTTGAAAGCGAGATTGAGTGGATCGAGCTAGTAAGAGTGGACTACACCTGATCTTTTCATAAATCTAAAATATACTAAATATTCGAACGTACTTTACAACCTACTACTTACCAATTAGCCAATATATGTATAGTTATTTTATAGCATACCAATTATATAGCTTTCCTTGATGCTACTTGCTGAAAAATGAATTCAATCATCTGAAACCATATATTTTTAAAACTTTATTCACATATAAATCTCCAGTAATAGAAATTATGAAACTAAGAAAACCATAAAGACTTTTCAGAGATTTTTGTATCATATATGTATCACTTTGCTATTTCATTTTCTTTTTACTTCTGCCTTCTTTTATGTCCTAGCTCTACTTATCTGCTCTGTTTTTTCCTTATTACTTTTTCCCATCCTGCTTCCTGTTTCTGCATCACTCATAAAAAATTCCCATTCTTTATATGTATCTTCCGGTTTCCTAGCACACATATATATATTTGCCTATGCAAACCGCGAGTTTTTACATACAATATATGGAAGTTGTTGGATATATTGTGCAGTGACGCATCTCACAATTAATAAAAACAGCTATTTTTTATTATTTCGCAATACAAACGTCCAAACAGCATATAAAACGAATAACTCTTAAAGAATTCTTCTGCAAAAGATAGACGTCCGAAACGATATTCTGAAAAAGTTCCTGAAGAGTTCGGAAAATGGTCTTATACGTCGATCTCAGATGGAAAAAGACTTTTTCAAAAAGACGCTTAAGAAAAACTTCTCATACAAGATACATAGCATATGTTTTTAAGACTAGAATAAAAATAGTCTCATATTTGTCAATTTAAGAAAGTAAATAGTCTTAAAATGAAATCAATGAAGACAAAATGTTGCGAGACAAAATGTTGCAGTCAGTATCACGGCCTATTTGTAATATTCTTTGTCTAATATTTTTTCTAATATTCTTAACCGTTTGAGTGCCAGGGGATATTTAAAAAACACTGTCGAAGAATCCCGAACAGCACAATCGCGCTTTCTCGAACACAAAAATATTTTTATTTTGTAATTCGTCATTTTATGAAATACATCTTTATTATTACATATGCGTCCTGTCAGTTTATAAATATTTCAAGTTTTGTTCGATAAAAATCATTGAGAAGATAACATTGAAATACAACAATATTTGATTTTGTAATGTATTATTGCACTATTATTATGGTATTGTACCTATAGTGAAATGTATTATATTATTTACTTTAAAAGAAGGAACTGTGTGATGTCTTGCGTGAGTAAATCTGAGCGCGCGACTTCGACAGTCAGTTGTCCACAACGCTCGAAATGTGCTGGCTCTTCTCGACAGAAAATCTGAACAGCACGATCGCACTGCTTGGAACTCAAACGGTTAAACTTTATTAAAACTTGAAATAACATTTAAATACAAAATACTACTACTTTGTTTCCCCATAGGCGGCGTAACCTGACATTTCTATTCTTTCGATTTGAAAAACTATAGTCAAACCGCGGAGAGAATGAACTTTGCGAGGGAGAATAGCCAGGCGGACCCGACTGGGATTTTACCCTCTCCAGTTACATTTCAGGGGTTTCTTAGCCGTACTTGCCCTCACGCGCTTCGTAGCGTTGGGTCAGCGACGTAGTACTCAAGTCTGCCCAAGTCTCAAGGGAAGTGGCACTGACTGCGCTTGAGAGAGGGGAATCTCATAATCATTCTCTCAGCGGTTCGACTATAGCAGTACGACCGCAACGCGACGACCGGCTTTTCGTCGTACAAATAAGTCTCCACGTCTTTTTGCGTGGGCAAAATCCGGCGCATGTAAACAAGCATGTAAACAAGAAAAACATGGATACTACAAATGTATTCATTGTCATAGGTTTAATACATTGTTCCCTATTCTTTTTCGACACAATCTTCAAGGTAAAGGATCGACACGAAGACCAAAGCAATAAGCTATGACAGATGCAATAATTACGCATGCGATAGTTTAAATTAAAGAATTTAATAGATCGTTCTATAAGATCGTAACAAATCGTACAAGAAATACTTAGTTTTTAGTAAATATAATCTGTAAACGAAAATGAAATGTATAATTAGTGATTATCATAGTCATAGATTTGTATATAAAATGTTTGACTCCAATGTTTCAGTCATGCTCGCATTATCCTTACCTTTACTTCTTACAAAATACCGGCCTTGAGGTACAAATCCTCAAATTGAAATGGTTCACGACAGCGTTTAATCGCAAAATCTTAAAATGGGGCATGGATCGCTCCAAATTCTGGACGGCATGGTTCAATATAGGAGCAATTGTCAGCCTGATCCTTTTACCCATTGCCCTGGTGGCAATTTTGAAAATGGTCCTGGGTATATGGAATCAGGGAACATTGATTAACAACAGCGACTCCAAACCTTTGCTGGAACCAATGGTACGTTTCAAGTTGTATGTAAGAATGATATAAAACCTTGCTACGCCTGGCTTGCTTGGATAGAATTTTCTGTACGCATTGACAATCAGTTAATTGAGAAACTAAGTTCTTGGAAAAGTCTAAGAATATATAGCTCCTTTTTGAAATGTTACAATTACATTTAGAACAGCTTGAATAAATAATATTGTAATATTTTGTATTGTACAATTTTAAATTTTATAATTCATTACTTTATTCACAAAACAAATTCATTAAAATTAACTTTCTCAACACTAATTTGATATATTATTTATGTTTTCTTCAATAAGTATAAATTTTTGCCTTTGCTAGGTGCCAGGAATTGATATTCCCATCAATGAGATTGGATATTACATTATAACGATGGGAATCTGTGGCATAGTACATGAAATGGGTCATGCTCTATCGGCAGCGCGAGAGGATGTTCAATTGTATGGTTTAGGATTATTAATTGTTTACGCCATACCAACGATGTCCACGCACATAAATAAGGAGCAACTGAGAGCACTGCCATTGAAAAATCAATTGAGGGTTGCGTGTGCCGGTATTTGGCACAATATTGTGCTTGCAATAATAGCTCTGGTTTTATTGGTGGGTGCTACGTGGTTCTGGGCTCCGTTCTATGCTGTCGGCACTGGGGTCTATATAAAAGATATCGTGCCAGTGAGTAAGCAACAATAATATAAATTATTATACAAATTATAGTGATTTTCCGTAATAAATGTAAAGCAGGCTCTCTTGCTGAAGTGTATTTATTGCTGCTAAGAAATGAGTGTCAATATGCAACTTATACAATCAAAATTAACCCTTTGCGGTCGTATTAAATGTATACATGGATGTTGTAGTGATCGGAATTAATTCCCATTGAACGAGCAATGATACATAATATGCAAGATTATGAAGGATAAACAAGAGTCATTGTTTCTTTCGTGAACTTTAGATATATGTTTACACAATAATATGCTTTAATGTCATGTTTAAAAAAAATTATATATTTTATATGTTTCTAATCAATATGGTTTTTTATTATGGTGGTGGCTGAGAGTAGACATACGGCCGCAAAGGGTTAATTCAAATTTGGTATTTAACATGGTCACACAAAGTCATACAATTTAACAATTTCTACACCAAATTATATGCAATAGAAATGCATTGTTTTCTACACAGAAATGTATTTGAAAACGAACAAAAGTATAATTGTCTACAACAGTATGTTTCATTGTAGAATTCACCTGTGGTAGGTCCATCAGGACTATTCGAGAAGGACTTAATATACCAAGTAAACGACTGTTATGTAAAAGATACTGAAGATTGGTACAATTGTGTGCAACACGCAGTAAATCATCCGGCACCCGGCTATTGCGTGAAACAATCTTTTATTCAGGTATTAGACGCTAGTGAATCTGTAAACACGCGGATCTCCAAACAGATCAAGTTTTCAACAAAAAAACTAATTAGAAAACTAATACAGCGAGCAAAGAAAATATTCGCGCACCCGTTATTTCCGTATAAATTCTGTTAATGAAACTATAACTTCTTACAAGAGACGGTAAAATATACTCAAGAATTATAATCTTTTAAAGAAATTTCGTTGGGAAAAAGTGGATGTTCAAATGTTTCTTCCAACTCCTGTATTTGCTCTATGCTTTTATTGTTCCTTGCGATTAGGAATACGACGAATCCATTCCATCCAAACAGAAGACTAATGGAGTGATAAATTGTTGCTCCGCAAGCAGTGAGGAGAATGGGAGTCTCTGCTTCGAATATATCGAAGGATCGCAAACTGCACTTCATTTGCCACCGTACTCCTGCCTGCCAGCCAGAATCTTGATCAATCAGTCTCAAAATTTCTGCTATTCCGGCCATGAATGCGTAGCGAAGGATACGCATTGCCTAAGACCGTCTCTCGACAATGTGACTAAGGTACAGTTGCGTGTATTACACTTAACTCTTTGAAGCACACCATTTTATAAAAAAGAACAATTTTTATATCAATATGCTCCAAAGAGTTCTTATAAAAAGACAACTGACGATTTAATTGCTTTTGCATATTGCAGATAATGCAAGTGAAAAGAAAAGTAGGAAAAGATGTCTTTTTCTTTGGACATCCGGCACACATGTATCGATCTGTACAAGTGACGGATTGGGCTCCAAAATATTCTCTATTGCAACCAAAGCTACCAGAAGCCTTTGCCTTGCTATGTAAATATATCACAGTTTTCTCATCCGGCCTAGCAGTCATTAACATCGTACCTTGTTTCTTCTTAGACGGACATTATATCATAGACATATTAGGCGCCTACTTATCAAAGTTTATACCGCACAGTAAAAGTGTTAGGCATACTGTTGTATCATCCATAACGTGTGTAACTACGCTGCTACTCACAATAAGCATTCTGTATTTACTTATAAATAAAATCTCGTGATAAGTAAAATTCTGCTACGATAATTATGAGCACTTATTAATGTGAAAAGGACACTCACATCGCATGGTTAACTTAAATTTAAAATAACCAAAACTTCTGCAGGCTTCTCTTCTACATCGTTTTTTAATTTATACTAACACATCGGTGTAATAAGGAATTGTTCATAAAAAGGATGTACAGGGTGATTCAGTTGCCTTTGAGTCAGAACTCTCCTAGCCCACTTTTACTAGACATCTATTTCATTATACTATACATTCTCTGTTTAACAATAGACTGTATTAACCCTTTGCACTCGAAGTTTTCTTTCATTCATATTACCAGCAACTCGAAGCAATTTCAATGGAAAGATCATATTCACATATAAGTAAATGATATGCGCATTAAAAGAAAAGTCATCATTGTTGTATGTTATTGTTTTTTTTAATTGATTATGGATAAATGTTGTAATATATAAGAGCAAAAAATTATAAAATTATTACATTTTGTAATTGTCCAAGGTGCGATACCTCTCGAAGCAATCGCCAATAGATAATTTTGGCTTTGCTATACTCTTCTATTTTCTATATTCTATACTATGTTCTTTTTCTTTTCTCTTTCCGTTTGTCTTTCGTCACCAAGAACGGAATATCCTATACACAATGGTTTTTACGATTTGCCTTTGTCCTTGTGTTATGAACTGAAAATGATTTACATTGTCTCCATAGCGGAGCCCTCGAGTTTGAAGACAAGTTTTAAATGGCTCCGCTCCGCAGCCCTCGAGTGCAAAGGGTTAAATTATGTGGTCTGTTGGAGGGAATATTTTAGCAAGTTTTAGCATCGACTTCCTTCGAATGAGTAGCAACGTAAGGAGACAATATTTTATTCTATTATATTTATAGGGGAATATTATATATAACTGGCTTCTGCAGGGAGAAATGTCATGTGCGAGTTAACATAACTCAAACACGTAAAGGTATAAAAGCATAAAATGCAGACAAATATTGAGCAATATTTGAGTATAATTTAAATGTCTCCACCTATACATTTAAATGTTTAAATCATTTAAATGTATATTTATAGTGATTTTATACGCAACAGTGTATACTTGACAGTGGTGATTTAAAGGCAACTGACTCACCCTGTACATGCTTGCTGTAAAAGAGTAAAGTTCACAAGCTCTAGGAATATGTTGTTCTTCAAACAATCCTCTACAAATAGTTTGAATTTCCACCACATGCTGATGAGATTATAGAAATTTCTGATTACTAATGCCTGCATGACAATTTAGATGAAAGCTATGATAGATTAAGTTTCGTTATAACAAATATAAACCCATTACAAGATTTATTGTATTTTCTTATAACACTGTATCTTGTAAACTATATCTAAACCATTTCCACTCCATAATTTACTTATACATAATATATAAAGCATTAAAAGAAGAAGTAATAATCACAGTGGCATTATCGTTTTCCCGTATCTGCATCTAGAGCTATAAAACAGAAGAAAATACAGATAAAAATAGAATAACAGGTTGGATTAAATACTTTGTATATACTACATATTAACAATAATCTTCATGGTTGCTACTTACTTTTACCGTCACACGCAACAATTTTTACTTTATCCACAACTGCGACTTCCTGAACTTCCCGAAATTCAACATCATTAAGCATAAATGTCCATACATTGTCACAAAATCTGTAGGTATTTAATTTTCCAGCCTGAAATCGGTTCATAGATTTAAACGTTATTATTATTGTTTCTGCAAGCTTATAATTAAAGAATTTGCATTTATAATTTAGATATAAGAACAAGCAATAATCATATACTTGCCTTAAACGTCAGTCTTGATCTAACTCTCGTTGCGAGTGCTTGGTTAATGGCTTTATCAAATTGGAGTAGTACTTTTATCGCCAATTGTGGCGTGATTTGGCCATACTAAAACGACAAAACGTACAATCAATGATAAATAAAAGTTCACTTGATTTACCTGTTTATACATCCAAAAGCGTTAACACTAGGAATTTGTTCAAACGATACATTTTGGCTACTGTTCGCAAAACATTTAACAGATAAAACAGAAGGCGAGCTTCGATGTAGAAATTGCTGCGCAGATCGCAAAATTCTTACAGCCAACTTGCATATCCCGCTTTCATACATGATTCTCCAAAATTTCGTAGCAAACAATCAAAACATCCATCGCTCGTAGATCGAGTAACACTTAGTTTCGAGGTTTTCTCGTTGGGAGAAAGAATTGCCGGCGCGGACACCTCTTCCTTTATCTCGTACCTGAATTAATTCGTCAAGACTCTCTTGTAACGTGTTGCCCAAAGTTGTGTTACGGTACAATTGGTATGACATTGTTGATCAGAGTTAGAGTTGGAAACTCTAGGAGAAAAGTGAAGCGTGAGGGCACGTGCGAACGTGCGAGACTAGAATGCGTTCGTGACTCTGTGTAACGTGCTCGGGGGGCAATTGTTGTAACGCACTACATTCACACTCACGATTACGACTGCAGTTCCAGTCGCACTCTTACAATTACGCCTGCTTAGCACTCCGCAAAAGCTCTCGTTCTAATGTTGCAGGTTATGTTGGAACATGTCAAAAACAAATATATGTGAAGATTGACCAGTCCGATATGGCGATGTGGCGCTGCGATAGTATACGAGGGAAAACAAACATGGTTTCTGCCTTGTGGCGCCCCTCAACCGCTCTCGCGGTTTTCCTTCAAATTTTCCTCACAACTTTTATAATAATAATTTGTATCATTGCAATGCATTTCTCTTTTGATTCCACATGGCAGCAAAATTACAAATAAATGTACCGTTTTGATATTATTGATGCATTAAATTTATGTACTGTAAATATAATGCTGTATTTTTCATCACTTTTCAACGGTAATTTCAACCAGCGGCATTTTAGTTATGGTAAATGCAATCTCAATGGATTTTTAGAACGCCCACAGGCGCTAATAGTAGCCAAAGAGTTAATAAAACTTTATGTGTTTTTAAAAATTCAATGTTCATGCGCATTTTATTAATTTTAATGCGGGCGTTTTATTCTCTTGTCCGGGCTGAGTAGGCGACTCTTAGACAGTTGCGTCGCTCGTACGTATTACCTGAGGATAACCCACATAAGTACAGTTATCCTCGGATGTTCGTCAGCTAGCCTTTTCGGGACATCCTGGGGTTCAGAAATTGCATTTGTGGATCCTATAAGTATATCCTAATAATCCTAATAATCCTAATACTCCTAATAATTTTAGTTGTAATAGTCCTAGATCGTAATATACAGCAAAATTCGGCTATCCATATAATTATGTATATGAAATATAATGTTTATTAAAATTATACGTAATATTTCATAGTTTTGAAAGTAATACGAACAAAATCGTGGTAATAGAAAAAATAAGATAGGAGAGAAAAAATTATATAGGTATATTTATAGCGCAAAATTGTTTGAATCTATGCATGTAAATTGTACTTCAAAAACTTTTAAGAACACTTACCGATTTTTCCAATTTATTAAAATTATACGTCATATTTCACATAATTTTGAAAATAATACTAACAATCGTGGTAATAGAAAAAATAAGATAGGAGAGAACAAATTAGATATGTTTATAGCGCAAAATTGTTATGAATCTATGCGTGGAAATTGTACTTCAAAAACTTTTAAGAACACTTACCGATTTTTCCAATTTATTAAAATTATACGTCATATTTCACATAATTTTGAAAGTAATACTAACAATCGTGGTAATAGAAAAAATAAGATAGGAGAGAAAAAATTATATAGGTATATTTATAGCGCAAAATTGTTTGAATCTATGCATGTAAATTGTACTTCAAAAACTTTTAAGAACACTTACCGATTTTTCCAATTCTTTTCTTTGTTGAATTACATAGCCTGCTGCGGATGTAAACCTCCCGTGAGTAAAACTCGCACCTCTTACATAAATCAAATCAAAATCGAATCTTAATTGTGCGCAAAATGGGTAAATAGACACAAAAATTAATTATATATCAAGCAAAAATTATCTCAAAGAACACTCAAATTGTCACAAAAGCGCATTTCGCATCTTGCAAGTGCATTTGGCAAGAATTGAAACGAAAGGGTTGCGATAAGCGGAAGGATTTTGCGGAGGATCTACTGCGCAGGAAGAAGCGCGCATTTCTGCGCTTCCTAAGTTGCTGGTGGTTGCTGCGTCTCGGGTGGCTGGGACACTGCGGTCGACAGGAGTCGACACTCGGCAGCACTCGGCACACTTGCAATTTAGATGGGAAAGGAGCTATATAGACAGAGGGAAGCGGGTTTGGCGTGGTACACGCGGTGTGGTCCATCGCTCGGAAGGGATTATATATATATATAGGCGTGTATCGTGTGTGGTCCGGTACAGTCCGGTATGGCGTGTGTTTATATGCTGGATGCGGCGCCGTGACGGGCATAACTATCTAGATTTATAGAATATGCAGCATACTTTATCCCAACGAGACGAAAAGTTCTTCGTACAGTTAACTAAGACTGTTTCTAACAATCCTTTGTTTATGTCTTTAGAAGAAAGTTAAGGTGAGCATGAAACTCTTGTACAGTAACTTTCAATTAACGTCAAAGAATTCATTATATCCTTTCTTGTTCTAATTCTTCTGTCATTCCTTTTCCAGATGATGTTCCTATTAGTTTATTATTTCCTCTTCTTCCATGGAGCTGCCTCCGAATTGGAACCAAGCTCCGCAGTCAATACCAATGTAGAGAATAAGACGTGGAAGCATTTGGAGTTGAGCCACAGACATAGAATCAAAGATTCTAGTTACTTGTTGGATCGATATCCTATCGGCGAATACCCACCTGATTCTTCCAACTGCCAGAAACCCGCCAAATGCGTACCGTTGCAGAAGGCTTCCTGCATGGGCACCAAATTACCTTATACAGCGACTACCTTGGATTTGATTCCCGAGCATATAACACCTGATATTATACAGGTATATATTTAAACCGCTATCAACAAGTTGTTGATTTAAACTTTGATGTATTATCAACATATTACTATCAATATGATAAAATTTGAGTTATCTATTAGTACAGAAATTCTACAATTCTGGATAACGAATGGATTTCTCTTTGTCAACCAGACAAGAACATATGGTGCTTTGCGCTATCATATTTTTCTGTGTTTAATTTCGTATTTCTTCAAACAATAAATAACTTCTAATAATGTTAACTTTAGTTCTAATTTGTTAGTGCAATTTATGTTTCTTATACAGGTATTTTTTTCCAGGAAAAATTGTACATATTGCAGGCATTAAAGCATATTCCCAAATGTTGGGCAGTCGTCCAGCCACTTCTTTGCGCTGTATTCATGCCAAAGTGCAGCAACGATACTGTGTATTTGCCGTCGCAAGAAATGTGTAAAGTGGTCTCCGGGCCGTGTAGATTACTCTTTAATCACACTATATGGCCCAGTTTTATTAAATGCGAGAATACTAAACTTTTTCCAAGACTGTGCACGAACGATGTTAGAGAAATCAAGTTTAACATCACTGCAAGGTGTCTGAAGCCACTTGTTCCAACAGACAATGCGCTCTCTATTTTCGAAGGAGTGGAAGGTTGTGGAACTCAATGTAGCGATCCGTTGTATACGCCGGATGAACACAAACAAGTCCATTCGTTCATAGCATGGGCAGCTGGGATTTGCTGCGCATTTAATTTCTTTACAATTGTAAATAATGCTATTCGTTACTTAAATAATCTAATTTATCTAAAATATTGTAAACTAATACTTGTCTGTTTCATTGACAGGTGACATTTTTAATAGACTGGAGAAGTGCCAATAAATATCCGGCGTTAGTCATATTCTACATAAACTGTTGTTTCATGGTTTCTTGTATCGGATGGCTCGCACAATTCACCGGCAACAGAGATGTGATTGTATGCCGTAAAGACGGAACACTAAGAATGAGTGAGCCAAGGTAGATAAAAATTTGCGCAGTCCGATAATTTGTAATGCTTTAACTTTCCTAATTTTGCAGCATATTTCTCAGGCGTAGAGGTAACTTATTAAAGCAATTTGTTTCGAAAGGCAACAATTGTATGCTCGTTGGTTTTCTATTTTGACCGATCTTCTATATATTGTGTTCTTTCAGCGGTGAGAACCTCTCGTGTGTTGTTGTCTTTGTTCTTGTCTACTATTCCCTGATGGCTGCTATGGTGTGGTTTGTCATTCTGACGTACGCGTGGCACATGAGCTTCCAAGCACTGGGAAAAATCCAAGACAGAATTGATAAAAAGGGTGCATATTTCCACTTGATTGCTTGGTGTTTACCTCTTGTCTTGACTGTGACGATTATGGCATTAGGCGAGATAGATGGAAATAGCATCACTGGTATATGTTTCGTTGGTTACGCTAATCAGGCAGTGAGAGCTTGGTTTTTACTTGGTCCAGTGTTAGTTGTTGTCTTAGTTGGCGGATATTTTTTGTCTAGAGGTAATTTAAGTAAAGGAAATCAAGTATTCATGATTCCGTTATATCTTTCATACATTTTGCATGCTGCCTGAGAAGGTATTGCTTACATGTAGAGTCTTGTGAATTTATCACTAAGAGAAATCAATTACATTCTTTAATCTTGTATTCCAAAATTATCATCTGAATCTGTTTTTTAGGTCTGATTACGCTTATACGACTAAAAATAAGTAGCCAAGAAATTATCTCAGAGAGGGCAAGCTCAAAAATACGAGAAACTATTGTCAGAATGGGTCTTTTCTCTATTTTCACTTTTGCCGCAGTGGTAGTGACATTTTATTGCCACATTTATGAATTTCAACACTCTTGGCAGTGGCGGCAGAGCTTTAGAAATTACATGATGTAAGGAACTCCTGCGCTATACTTTGTATAAGATTTATCTCGTTGAATTTCATGTACACGATCATTATATCATTATTTTGCAGATGTGCAATATCCACGAAGAATATGGAAATGTCTGAATGTAAAATGGAGTTCCGTCCCAGTGCAGCTAAACTTCAATTACATTTGCTTGCTCCGTTTTTCGCTGGTATTCTTATGTCCTCCTGGGTATGGACAGGCTCAACCGTCGATACTTGGGTCAGGTTTCTAAGACGGTACGTTTTTTGATCTAGATATTACAAGTTTTTGAATTCATCGAAGTATTTCCATTTTACATAGACTTCAAATAAGCGTAATTTAATTGAAAATGGTACATATCTGTTTTCAGTACATTCAATTGCGAATCGGAGGAACCGATTCGTTTAAAGAAGCACAAAGTAATTGCTCAAGCATTTGCTAAGCGGAAGACCTTTAACAATGCAGGGCGATTATCTATTAGCTTTCATAACACACATGAAGATCCTGTAGGTTTAAACTTCGATTTGAATTCAGTGGCATCGCAAGACTTCAGTTCTACGTGGGCTGCAGCACTTCCAAAACTAGTCACGCGAAGAGGCGCACTGGTTGGTGGAACGACCGGCTCCGTATCAAGCAACAGAAGGAATTCTATTGATTCCGAGATTAGCTTTAGTGTGCGACGTGTGTCAGTGGAGTCGAGAAGGAATTCTCTCGATTCGCAAATATCCGTACAAATAGCCGAGCTCAAGACTACGAGGAAAGTCGCAGCAAGTTCACGCGGTAGACGTGGAAAAAGACGACGTGATTTTGCGAAGTCGCGATCGGGGAAAGCTGGGCCGCTATTTCGAAGGGGTAGCACAACTTCGCAAGAAAGTCAACTTGGCGCACAAATATTATCCACGTTGACAATTGGTAATACATCGAAAATACCTCCAATTCCAGTGCCTAACATGAAACGGCGATCGGCATGTGCCGGTTTAGACGATCGCGCATTAGATCTTAAGATGTTTGATGCAAAAAGCGCAGGAATGCTTCTGCCATTCTTATTCCCTCGACATAGTGGGAGTGAGGAAAATTCGAGCAGCGACGAAAAGTGTCGACAAGGCGCAAGGAATGAAGACGTCGATCTCGAGGCAGGCAATGTCGAGAAAGATGATCAGAGCAGTGATAGCGATGATAGTCAAGCAGAAGAAGAGACTAAAATGTTAGACGCGGAAGAACCACACGAGCGCAGCAAAAGTAAAACGAGTAATAAAAGTACAAAAAGTTACGCCCATGACAATGATCGTCGGAACAGAGAAAGTAGCCGAAATAAATATCTCTTGCAAGACGAAACGATTTTAAAGCATTTCTTCCAAGAGTCTAGCGATATAAAATTGAAAAATGACGTTGAAATAAAAGACGCTTACAGAAAGGCTGCAATAGAAAACTTGACGTCCAGCTTGACTTCCTGTTGCCCCGAACTCGCTCGTTTAATGTCCGATGGGCAAACTAACGCTAGAGAAATGGCAACACAAACTTCCCTGCCGGTAGACATATTAGAAATGGAAGAACTGAAACAAAGTATTGACGAAATAATCAATAGCCGTCACTGTAGCTCCAAAGGGACTCAAATATCACCGCAATTAAAGAAGAAATAGCAATATTACGATATAAGACTGATTTTTTCAATATAAGTAACAACCAAGAAGAACTCATTGTTCCTGTGAATAGGAAATCAAAAATACCAGACCGCGCGAATCATTTCGAATAAACGCAAGACATCGATTATAATTTATGATGGACTGAAATGGTACGATTTTTAGTACCAGCATCTTTTTTGTGAGTGAATTACTGTTGATATTTCGATTTTAGATATCAAACGTGAGTGAACATGACGCGAGACTTTGTTGCATTATGCATTGCCGTTCTTTTCTTTTTTACAAAAGTCTTTGTATGGAGAGCCGACTTGGAGTATTTTATTCTTGACAATTACTATTCTTTATTTAGACTATAGTTGCTGACTATAGTACAATTTTTAAAATTTTCATATGTATATAAAAAGCCATACGCCGACACAACGCTGCCCCAAGTAGCCCTTGTTGAATGTGATACATACGAACATATATACACACGCATATACTCATTTCATCTACAGAAGGTGACCCGAAATTTGTTGATCCATGTGGAAGTATTATGCAGTAGAATTGTACCGAATTTCATTTTTATAGCCAAATATTTAACAGATATAATTAAAATAAAATATGCAGCTCCAGGCATCGAGTTCCAAGTGGGTTCAGTAGATCTTTCAAGACTGTCGTTCGATCTTATGAAATCACATTCATTGATATTAATGGAATGCGATGTATATTATTTAGCAGCTAAATCACATGCTAGTTTTTATATCCTTTAAGTTAATTATATATATACATTAATTATAGCGAATTACTGTTATATAGCGCAATAAGGGCAAGACTTCGAAAGAATATAATCGAGACGTGTTAATATACCATCATTTTTCAGTCAAACAGTTCATTGCCCATAAAACGTTCAGTTAGAAAAACACAATATTCGTAAATTCAAGAGAATTTGACGGAATAATTATCTGTCGTTACCTAATAATCATATGGTATTCCACGTGTCTATAAGTTATGCAACTGCTGCGACTATCGAACACATTATACAGTTATTGCATTACAGCTGGAAAAACGAACATGGATTTCCAAATGCGCGGTTAATCTTCTGTAGCAGTATTTTGTATACTTACTTTTGTAACTTGACGCGATCCAGATGGAAAGCAAGAATGTTTGTAGCTCGCTTTGGCCGACAGTCGTCTATCAATGCATATCACTAGTTTTACAGACTTTTTATACGCAACAATAATATGATTTATTTAAGAAATAGTTTAGTTGATATAGCACTTTTGGAATGTAAGTGTGTTGTTTACCATTAACTTTTATACTGAGCGAGATAGAGTAATAGTATATTGAATTTTACGAAGACGATTAATAATTATTATCACCTTCTTTGTTCTTAGATAATTATTCAGTGCGATGTTACTGAAAGATATTACTATTGTTGAGGTGGTAATAAGTGTTGGTCAACTTTGTCAAAGCGAAAACACAAAAACTAGGCTAAAACAGTGATTTGTATATATATTTTTTATAGTAAATTAAGTAAAGTATACTTTGTGGTTGAAGATTCTTCAGTACCTTAGTTCCTGTATCTCGAACTTTTCCCGAGGTCGTACTTTATCCCTTCACGTTTTTCTACCACTACTTTTTCAATGATTTATAAGCTTGTACTTCAATAGAAGAGAAGACGATTCATTTTGATAGAAAGAATATATTCTTATGGGTAATGCTCATAATGAGAATTTACATTTGAGCTAAAAAGATTTATAATGGAGAGTTACAGGGTCAATCAAGTGACATTTTTAAGGGCGTTCCTGCATTATTTTGCATTGTTCAAACTATGAGAACGCGGTCTAATTTTATAGTTATTAAAGATTGCATAAAATGAATCTCCCTTAAACTAAAGTTAGGTTTTATACTCAATGTATCATATTATAAAAAATGAGCGCTTTCCTAATTGCCAAAGTCCCCTCATAATTAATAATTACTCCGCTGGAATCTATTTGCAAATCGTAATATTAGTAGCCGAGATTTTTAGTGAATCGCATTCCGCGATTTTAATCAATAAACGCGGTAAATTTTGAAATCTATGAAAAGAAAATGTTCATAGGCAGCAAAGTAAGTGAGGACAATAAATCTTGTAAAAGTCATAAATGTTTGTTGTATTATTGGCTATACATGAGTAAGCAGTGTTGGTTTCGAACCTTACAAGTTAGATTATCACAATATAAAAATCATTCTCTGACTTACAAATTACAATCTTTTCAATCCTATTTTGTTTATTTTCCTCGCTATTAGATGAACCTTTAGTCTGTGTCGAATGTCTAATTCGTATTATGCAATGGGTATGCCAGCGGTTTGAAGATAATTTCTTAAATGATTTGCATTAGGCTCAGACATTTGTCCTAAGAGTCCAGGAAGTTGACCAGATGATAGTCTTCCGAGACCTTGTGCCAAGTGCAAACGTACATCCACAATTGCTGAAAATATACCGTAAATATTTATTAAACAATACAACCGATTGAAGTGATTTTCTTATTTATATTTCCACTGCTGAGAAGCTAGAAATTCGTTTTATTGAATGTTTTATTTGAAACCAACAGAAACAAACTGTATAATGTTCCAAATAACAAAGGCGTTACACGTTTTATGTAGTTCGACTACATTTCTTAATTAAAAAGCTATCTTGAAAACTAAATCTAGTAAATAAAGAGCTCAAACTTTTATATTTTTCAGGATTGCCAAAAATGGACCGACTGAGTCCAATCACTGAATAAAGTTTAATTCTAAATATTTCAAAAAAAGTAATTGTTCTTTCTGTTTGTTTGTCCCGTTCTACTTTCAAAGTGTTGTAAGTCATTTCCGGCAAAATCCAAGTTAAATGGGGTAATAGAATTAGTGTAATAGCAGTTCATTAAGGTTTTCCAAAAGAAGACTAAATGTACGAATTCGCGTATCGCTAGTTTTGAGCGATATCAGCTTAACACGTAGGCTTTATACGAAACGAAGACAATTCAATGCTTGATGACGCTTTCTTTGGACAATCTTCATTGTTGACTTTAAGTGATTAAAGTTGGATAACGTGGCTATTAAAACCGTAAGCATCAGTCACGTGACTTTAACACCGTTAAGGATAGAAGAATGAAGTACTTTAACAATAGAAACAGCCAATTTTCTTACATGGCAACAGTACCAAATATTTAATTACTATATCATCCAATAATAAGCCATGCAGAACATTTATAGAAGACTATAGAATTAGATTCATAATGTATATCAAGCTAATTAAAGTTGCTTTTGCTCGTGAAAAGAAAAGAAGCTGTTTTATAAGAGAAAAGTTAAGTTTGGAAAAAGTTGCGTTCAAGGGCGTAAAAGTGGAAATTACAGCTGTCAAAATGCAGCCGCAAAAATGATTATACAATTCTCTCTCACGAAGTTACAGCAGCATAAATATTGGTAATAATACAAGTGTAGTAGAAAATCTCTTATCTGAATCCTTTTATTCGAAGTTTTTACTATCCGAACATTGTCATATTACTTTTTATTGATGATAATCACCGTATATTTAAAAATAATATAACAGTGTTCGGATAACGTGATTCCAATAAAGAGATTCTTCTGTATCTGTCATATTATAGATTACAATTGTTGGAATGAATCTAAGACAGCGTTTGGAAGTTCGGAATGTAAGAGGGTTGAACAGTGAGTGTGTGTGTGTGTGTAGAGAGATCGAGACGGCAGGTATGGATGCTGAGTGTGGTGAAGAGTGGTGTGAGGGATGAGCGAGTGGAATGGGGAGCAGTACGGATGGCGATTAGGAGTGACTGCAAAGATGAGTACGAAAGTAGGAAGGGTGCATGAGGTCGTAAAGAGTGTAATGTATGAGATGTCAAGTGGGTAGCGATGGGCGAGCGAGTGGAATGAGGTACGGATGCGATGACTAGAGTCTCCGAGCAGGAGTGATTGTGAAAAGAGTGTACATGGAGTAAGACTGACCTGTCGCGTGTGTCAAATTAAAGAAGAGTGAATTATGGGATGCAAGGGTTCGAGTGTAAGGAGATGTGTGAGTGCGTCTGTACGAATGCGATGTATGTATGAGAACAAATATAAGATGTGCTCCTGGGGAGGAGCACACAGTTTTTACAGAGTCGTGGCAGAGTTTAAGCAGAGTTCTTAAAGTTTTACGCAGAGAGTCGAAGCAGAGTCGAGTCAGAGATTTCACAGAGTTTAGACAGAGTCGACAGAGTGTAAAGCGAGTTTTACAGAGTGACCAGAGCGGAGTGTTAAATAATAAAGAACCGTGAGCACGATATTCTGCCTTATTTCCTCCCCACAATAATGTAACAGTGTTCGGATAACGTGATTCCAATAAAGAGATTCTTCTATGAGTGTCATGTTATGGATTATAATTTGCATAAACATATAGAAAATTATACTGTACCTTCTAACGGATCCTTGGTTGGATTCCTAGCATAAATCAGTTGACTATAGCCAACTTGATATCCAGTCATATCTTCCGTTTCCGGGAACATATCTTCGGGTGCGAGGGTCTCATCGCGTGGTAGTTCGAAGAATTCGATTAAAGCGGCCAATAAACGAACAAAATAATTACTGTATGGGCTCTCAAGCATCGCTGGACAATCGATCAACAAATTGGAAATTCCAACGGCTGTCGCTTTTCGCTCTATATTACCATCCACTTTTTGTAAATCTGGTATCAATATCCGTTCGACCACCATGCCAAACATCCTGTAAAATGCAATTGCAATTCGTATCCTCAGATCATTCTGGTGATATGTGGAATATCTCGTAAATTACGCAAATCACTACAGCTAATTACTAGTTAATGAGAGAGAGTCGAGGGTGGATATTTTTATAATTCTCATTCGGCCCACAATTTCAAGGTATTTAATAATAAATAGGGCAACACCATTAGGACACTTGGCAAATCTCGGTACATTATTCTCTTCAGAGGAGAAAATGATGAAACTAGATAAGACTAAAGATAAAATTTCACTGGCATACAGTTGTTACGATATTCTTGCGATGGAGAGCTCGAATGAGAATGTTACAAATAGCCATCTGTATGTCAATCGGACTCTCTACAACACAACTATGATCATTTGCGTCATTTATGAGACAGTATGTAAAAATGTGCCAATATCAAAAATCTTACTGAGCCTGAATTCCATCTACCATAGTAATGAAATTAGTTGCTCCGTATCTGATAATATAGTACGCAAAAAACACAATTAGAGCTTTGACAAACTTTGTTGTCTTGGACGACGTAAGTCGTTGGAACAGAAGGACGAAAACTTGTTTCATGTACTGCTCCAAAACGTTCCTGAAATATACCGATTTGATGTAATACATATAATAAACATTGTAATTCTAAATGTTTAATAACTCACGGTGGAAAATGCTCAATAATGCATTGCATTAGCAAAAAACCTTCGGTATCGTCAGCCTTGGCTGCAATCAATTTTTGGAATACACCTAATAACCCGCTAATTTTATCTTGTATTAATGGATGAAGAGCGCCGCGCTTAATAAAAGCTCGCAGCAGTCGATTAAGCGGATGAATATTAGCCTGTCGACAGTACAGAACTGGTGACAAAAGACATGGGAACAATGCTATGTATGGCTCTGGAATACTCGATCCCGTTCGCAACTCCAAAAGCAGAGCGAGTATTTGAAAAACATATGGTATAAATTCTGAAACAATTATACAATAATTAAGTTGGCATCAATTACATTATTATACTCTGGTTAGATTTTAATATGATGAAATATAATACCTGGAATATCTTGTTGTAATATTCCCTGGAAGATCGGGAAAAGAGCTTCTTCGAATGATGCAACTGCCTCTGGATTTGTTTTACAAACAATTCTGAAATTGCCAAAAATCATCGAACTCTAAGCTTTCATTAAGTTACATTACAAGGAGTTTTATACATGAAAGTTCTATTTTTTTCAGTAAGAAAAATTTGCGAATAAACTAAATCACATTTTAAATATTTGTTTTCGTCTGTATGTCTATATATGGATCACAATTCTTTCACTTAGATTCTATTAGCTGTCCTATCCAGTTTCATCTGGCTAACATTTTGTACCCAGATTCACCATAATTTAAGAGTAATAGATCGATAGAAAAATTATTTAACGATTTATAGCTCGATTTTCCAATACTTTTGAAACTTTAAAGGTCCTTTTTAATACCCTGTATAAGTAATATTTTATGGCCTATGGTTCGTCTGCTTAATAACTCTATGCAAGAGAAAAAATAATATTAAAATCAGTTCGGACATCGCGAATATACTGATAAGCAAACAGGTAAATGTTGCTCTTCATACTAATACGCACGATATTATAAATCTATCCATTAGTTCATGTTTGTATAAAAAAAACAGCTTGCAATGAAGAATGACGCGAAGTATACTTATTATAAAACTTGAATTATACTCAGTAAAAATATAACTATCTTTTCTATAGCACGAGAAACAAAAATTGCACATAAGTTAAGTACAAATTAGAATAACTTATCATTTACTTACTTTATTGACAAACTAAAAACTTCGAAGAGGTAGTGGTTGAAATTAGGACGGCTCGGATTCTTTGATACGATAGTGAGCTTTTCTGTTAATTTTGGAAGAAGATCTGCCAAATATGGTAGGAGCGTTTCTTGCAACGCGCAAAAGCTTCTCATAATTGCCTTCATAACATACTCATTTTCTTCAGAGCCCGGCATATTTAAACAAGCAAAAAGGCCTTTGAGTAAATCAGCCGCCAGCGGCGATAAATCGTTTGCTTTAAGCCTGTAGACAAATTCATTTGTTCAATTATCGTAAGAATGCATATCGTTCTCGTAATTGTACCTTAATACTTACAGAGGAGTGTTATCATGCGCTTTCATCGTAAATATCCTTTCAATCGCGCAAGCCGCGTACGTGTGTACCACCAAGCTTGTTGCACTTAAATGCCTAATTATTTGTGGTAAATTGCGAACGACCATTTCCGTTGGCAGAACAGACCGGAATGTCATTATAAATTTAATAGCATCTGCCTTGAGTACCGGAAATTCGTTCACTAAAAGCAAAATAAAATCTCCAGCTAACTGATATCCTTTTACGACGCGGAAATCGTATCGGGCTATTAATTACCGTCGGGTTTAGCCAGTTCAGTCTCAATATGTTGTGCTGCGAATTGCGGCAGTGACACAAGCTCACTAGTTTGTGTAACACCGTGCTTCTGTGTTTGACCCTTGCTCGCGCTACTAGTAACTAAGTAAATTGCAGCATCCTTACTTCTCCAATTCTCTGGAGGCTTTGCCGCGTAATTTTGCAGCATCACCTGCGAATATGAAGATAAACTGTCAAGTCAATGGTATGTGCAATTGAAATTGTGTACATTTCGACGACACCAAGAATAGTCAAGACGTGCAATAACTGACGACTAAACTACCTGTATGTATGCACCAAAAATTTCCATGATTTTAGCTTCGAAATATTTCGAAAGAACTTTTACTAAGTCGCAAGCCGCACGCCTTCTTGTATCTATATCACTGCCTTCAATATCGCGTCTAATATATTCTTCAGGATTGTCTTCGAACAGTTCACTGTCTGATTCTACGATTAACACGAATCTTTGAATATGTATTCACTTAGTATCGATTACTCTTTATATTATAGCATTGGAAATTTAGACATCGTTCTACCTCTAAATTCCATATTGGGAATTATGACTTTCTCACAAATACTGCTTAGTGTACTGGGATCCTCAAACAGGTGTCTGTATTGTGCTCGGTCCGCGACTGTAGCCAGAAATTGTAAGGCATTGGATACCAGCTGCAAGAGAAAATGTTCTTTAACAGTTGTTCGTCTAGTGAAGATACAAAGAAGGATGATGATTTTATGTAGAATCCACTTACGGAATCATATTTCGGTTGCAGTCCTGTGGACGTTAACAGATTCCAAATGGCTGTTACGAAATTTGGCAGATATGCTTGGAACTCCTCGTCGTACTTTTGTGCATAGAGAGAAACATTATCACAAACTTGTGACTTCAACTGTTCGAGAACTCCAGCTTCCTCCTCATCCTGCGTACATAAGAGACAGTGGTTTCAAATTTGTGTTCATCAACGTACGATACATTGCTATTAATTTCAAGAATAAAACTAATCACTGTGCTTTGGAGAGCAGGAACATCCGTATTCAACAAAGTATGAAAATGACTCATCCACACAGACATATTATCTTCAAAAAATTCTGGTAGATCCTGCAAAAGTAATATATTAGCACCACCCAACAAATTGCTGAAAAATTATCTCTTACTATATTATTTACATACTTGGAAGTTGAGTGAGTAAAACACTTTACACAATATCACTAAAGAATTATATATAACTCTCAATGCTTCTACGTTATTAGCGTGCACTTGTGTCATATTCATAGTAGCCTGCAAAACAAACCAATGTAAGTGGAACTACATTCACAGACGCTTCAATTGTTTCTGATGCAAAACTTACAATAAACAAATCTGTTAAAGGTTTAGCAAAGTGGTCCAACACGTATTTGATTTCAGTCCATAAACTTTGGCTCTTAAATTCGAATCTATATCTTTTGAACAACGAATGCGCCGTATGTAAAACGCCATTGATAATATGAAAGTCACCGGTGTTGAATTTCTCGACCATCTGATTTATAAGTTCCGGCCACTTATTAGGAAAATCGTATTTTCCAATTATAGAGACAGCATCGGACAATTGTTTTTGTATAGACTCCGGAGAATGGAGCATTAGGTCAACGATCATCTTCTTTATGGCATTTCTGTCTTGCGCCGAGATCAGGTCGGCCTCTGCATCTTCAGCCTGCGCAACAATTACATCCAATTGCATAATGAAATATATATTATAACGCATAAGCGAATATATAATAACTCAATTGTAGTATAAAGGCAGACTTACAACTTCCCAATTCCTTTTTACATAATTCTTAAAAGTAACGGCAGCAGCAATTTTTATAGTCATATCGACTTCAGCCTTATCCATCAAATGCAAAAGTAACACAGGATAGTTCTGATTTACTTCGATAAACTTCAGAAACTTCTCCGCTAAAATACACAAGGTAAATAAATGATAGAACAGTTTAAAATCTATTATAGAATTAAGTGGCTAAAGCTGTGTTTAGATCGGAGGAAGAATAAGTAACTTCTCGATGCTATTTCGCTTCTTTTGGATTCTTGATTCTTAGTGAAAACTTCCGAAAGCTTATTATTATTTCTCCTACAACTGATAATCGATATTGTGTGTTGCTCATATATTTATAATAATACGGATAGTAATGAAATATTCAGTAACAAGAAACAACAAGAAACTCCTTGTTGTTGAGCGTGTACACGTTAAGAATTACACTTTCAATTCTATCCAATTTTTTACTCGCTTTCCCCAAAAAATTGAATCTTATTATATAAAGTATCAACTTTTCCATTGGTGCAAACAGAATTCGTATAAATTGTATCTTTAACGAACGTTATTGCCACCATCTAATGAATATCTTATATTTCTGCATAAATTTCAAAAATACAATAAAGTACATAAAAAAAATAGAAATGAGCGTATTATTAACAAATGTTGCGAATACAATAAAGAAGAAAATATTTTCGCACAAGTACAACAATAGGAGGGTTGAAATAACGGTTTGAATATTTCCTGAAATTCCCATACTCCGATTTCGCAAGTTACGAATTTAGGGTGTGCAACGCGGAATTCTTTCGCAATTGGAGTATTATCTAATTGAGTCTGTTTATCAGTGGACTCGTGTTAAAGCTTATTTACCATGGTTGTTTAATAATAATATAGGTTACACTCACCTGGCCTCCTAACTTCAACATCGGGGCTAAGTGTTTGTTTTAAATATTCGCTGAGTATATCCAAATGGCCATCGGTTAGCTCCATAATTGCTTAACTTAAGAAGAGGGCGGGCACCGATTGGCAAAATCGTTTACTAGTGGAAAAAATAGAAATCAAAGCGGTAGATTACACTCGTTTCTGTACAATGCTGTGACAATAAATTCAATTCTACAACGCCGTCGCCGGTTGGCGAGTTACCGGCAGATGTGCGAGAGTGTCGGTGCGCCCGTCTGTGCATCTGTGTAACACCAACACACATTTCTATTTCGGTCACGTGCGCATCACGAATCTGCGAAATTTCCTTGCGAGAATTCGGCCGCAGCGCTGCGATCGCACTGCTGTTGCGCCGAAATCATCGAAATGATCGAAATGCTTTATCCGAGTAAGCACTCAGTCTATCAAATTTCATTCAGCGGGAATTCGAAGTATAAAACGCGAGTCGCGTATTTATGAGCGGTTTCTTTCCCGCGAACAATTAGAGTTTAGGAAGTGGCATCTGGCACGCAGATGCTCAGTAATTCGTTGTAATAGTAAACGAGGTACGCTTAATCCCGTAACAAAGTGATAAACGAAGAAGTCACTTCGTGACTTCTTCGAAATTCTCGCTAAGTTTTATACAATAGACCGTAAAACTTTCGAGCGCTCATTTGTTCCTCGTACGTGCTGGCTAGCGTCTCCAAACTACAATGGGGCCATAAAAGTTTGTTCGCCTCGCCTCGCCTCGAGGAAGGGCCCGGATTTTTTGCAGCCCCGAGCTACTATTCCCCACTATTTCCCACCTCGCCGCTATTTCCCGCCAGCGCACAGCGCACGTGTCCAGGGATGGGCAAGCATGAATAATATAAGGTCATGATTAATAATAATCGTGGAGAAAAATCCGTGATTATTTGTAATCGCAGAGAAAAATTCGCCATTATTTGTAATTTACAAATAATCACGAATTCGAATGATTGAAAGTTGAATATTTCGAATTCGAATGATTGAAAGTTGAATATTTCGAATTCGAACGATTCAAAGTTGAATATTTCGAATTCGAACGATTCAAAGTTGAATATTTCGAATTCGAATGATTTAAAGTTGAATACTTCGAGTTCGAACGATTCAAAGTTGAATCTTTCGAATTCGAACGATTCAAAGTCGAATATTTCGAATTCGAACGATTCAAAGTCGAATATTTCGAATTCGAATGATTTAAAGTTGAATACTTCGAATTCGAACGATTCAAAGTTGAATATTTCGAATTCGAACGATTCAAAGTTGAATATTTCGAATTCGAACGATTCAAAGTTGAATATTTCGAATTCGAATGATTCAAAGTCGAATATTTCGATTTCGAAAGATTCAAAGTTGAATATTTCAATTTCGAATTCGAATGAAACTTCGAATTGAGTACTTTGCTCATTGGAAGTCGAAATATTCAACTTTGAATCATTCGAATTCGTGATTATTTGTAATTTAGAAATAATCACGAGTTTTTCTCCACGATTATTATGAACCATGACCTTATATTATTCATGCTTGCCCATCCCTGCACCTGTCCCGGCCCAGAGTAAGACTAGGAAGGAGAGAGGGAGCCCTTCGGTTGCGCGCGCTTTCGAAAACCTGGGAGGGAATAAGGCCCACGGAAAGGGCACCTATCCCTGCGCGTAAGGGCCAGCGTTTGCCCTAGCGATTGCCGGATTGGCTCCCTCTTACGCGCTTGGAGAAGGGCACCTTTGAAGACGTTTGCCGATTCCTTTTTGAGGAACGAACGTCACTTCGTTTACCGATTCCAAGTTAGACACTTCGTTTTCGAATTCTAAGTTATTCTGTTTCATACTCTGATTCTAAGTTCATGACATGCTCTACACATTGTCTTATTCAAACGGAACACACGACAAAACTGGTGACAGCGGTGCTTCTCAATTGCAATTCAATAGTGAACAATTAGACTGAGTGTACATTTCTCGCATCACAGTGTCGGTCCAGTGTTACACCAATCTTTTCACATAAACTCTTCATCGAACATTTGGCAATTCCGATAGCCATAGTTTTCGTGAGCTTGTGTGGTGTTCGCTCGCGAGGTTTCTAATCATCGCTGAGTCGAAAACGATAAACTCAATTTTTGGTCGTCGCTTGATGTGAATCGAATCAAGGCTCCAGTCTTTGATATTTTCCTGGAATCGTTGATTCTTTGGAGGCCATCATCGTTATTGCTGGGAATTGCAGTTCAGAGGACCGTAGCAGACGATTTTTAGCAGTTCGGAGGATTGAACGAGCAACGAGGATTTGCTGTTCAGAGAACTGCAGGTGCTTGGAGGATCTTCTGCAGTTTCTTCACTATCGCGCGGAGTTAATCCTGGCCTTGCGGACCCAATTGTGCACGACTCTGCTCTGGTTTTTCTGGAACCTGAGGACAAACGTCAAAAGGGTGAAATCAGTGTGCCTGCAAACTCTGCTTGATTTCACACGCAGAAATCTACAATACCTTGAATATTGGGTGGACGTCGTCGAGCTTCTCGAATTTATTCCTGGAGAACATCGCAAGACTGCATCAAATCACTTTGTTCGTATTGTTTAATTTTTATTTAATTTAACGTCAACATGTTTAGTGTTTTGAAAGTAGTCAAGCGACTTAGAGGAAGGCGTATCCCTCGAACGTTGAGAAGTGCTTCTATGAACTTCGAAGTCGAAGATCTTCCTCCGCAAATTCACTCTGAAGCTTCACCGCAACTCTCTTCGCATAATCCATCTCAAATTCTTTCCAATAGTACGCCGCAAGTTCCCTCGTCAGTTGCGCCGCAAATTGGCCTAGAAGCTTCATCGCAACTCTCTTCGCATAATCCATCTCAAACTGTTTCCAATAGTACGCCGCAAGTTCCCTCGTCAATTGCGTCGCAAGTTCCCTCGTCAGTTGCGCCGCAAATTCGCCCTGAAGCTTCGCCGCAACTCTCTTCGCATAATCCATCTCAAATTGTTTCCAATAGTACGCCGCAAGTTCCCTCGTCAGTTGCGCCGCAAATTCGCCCTGAAGCTTCACCGCAACTCTCTTCGCATAATCCATCTCAAACTGTTTCCAATAGTACGCCGCAAGTTCCCTCGTCAATTGCGTCGCAAGTTCCCTCGTCAGTTGCGCCGCAAATTCGCCCTGAAGCTTCGCCGCAACTCTCTTCGCATAATCCATCTCAAATTGTTTCCAATAGTACGCCGCAAGTTCCCTCGTCAGTTGCGCCGCAAATTCGCCCTGAAGCTTCACCGCAACTCTCTTCGCATAATCCATCTCAAATTCTTTCCAATAGTACGCCGCAAGTTCCCTCGTCAGTTGCGCCGCAAATTCCCTCGTCAGTTGCGCCGCAAATTCCCTCGTCAGTTGCGTCGCAAGTTCCCTCGTCAGTTGCGTCGCAAGTTCCCTCGTCAGTTGCGTCGCAAGTTCCCTCGTCAGTTGCGTCGCAAGTTCCCTCGTCAGTTGCGCCGCAAGTTTCCTTGTCAGTTGCGCCGAAAATTCGCCCTGAAGCTTCACCGCAACTCTCTTCGCATAATCCATCTCAAATTCTTTCCAATAGTACGCCGCAAGTTCCCTCGTCAGTTGCGCCGCAAATTCGCCCTGAAGCTTCACCGCAACTCTCTTCGCATAATGCATCTCAAATTCTTTTCAATAGTACGCCGCAAGTGCCCTCGTCAGTTGCGCCGCAAGTTCCCTCGTCAGTTGCGCCGCAAATTCGCCCAGAAGCTTCACCGCAACTCTCTTCGCATAATCCATCTCAAATTCTTTCCAATAATACGCCGCAAGTTCCCTCACCACTTGCGCCGCAAATTCGTCCTGACGCTTTACCGCAACTCTCTTCGCATAATCCATCTCAAATTCTTTCCAATAGAACGCCGCAAATTCCCTCACCACTTGCGCCGCAAATTCCAGCAGTCCATCCATCGCAAGATTCTAATCCAATGCTGCCACCAATTTGTGTTTCACAAATGTCACATGTAGAAATTGTAGTTCCGCAACAGCAAGTGCAGCCACAAGTCACAATTCCTCAACCGTCAGATTTCATGCCTTTGATCTCCGACATACAAGGTAATAGCGAAATATTTTTTGCTCCTGAAAAAGAACAAGTACACAAATATTATAAACTGACGGATCTGAAGAATCTTATTCCAATATTCGACGGAGTAAACGATACATTTTCGCACTTCCTCAGTCGCTGTGAAATGGCCGCGGCGTGGACTTCTCCTGATGACGAATTATTTTTACTTATGAATATAGAAGACAAAATCATCGGTCAGGCTCAACAGAAATTATGCACTCGACCAAGTGCGAAATCGTTAGCACAAATGCTAGACACTCTTCGCCAGCTCTTCAGGCGCAAATTTAGTTTGGACGATATACCTTCCAAATTAACATCCCTGAAACAGAAAGAGGACGAATCAATCGAATCTTTTGGGAGTAGAGTAGAAGCCGCTTCTTTAGACCTAATAGAAGCAGTTCGACAAAACTACACCGGAGAGGATTTAATACGTTACGAAAAATTCATTCAAAGCAAGGCAATGAGCACGTTTGACTGTGGCCTTCAGGATGGGCTGGTTAGGGCAATCTTATTATGTGTCAAAGAAACTGACCTTTCGGGAATAATCGCCGCAGCCCAGCGCATTTGGAAAGCTTTAACAGGAGGGGATGAACGAGCTAGGGAAACAATAGAGCCGGAGTCCCAAGTTATTAAAACCGAGGTAGACGCGGACATTAAATGTTTTGGATGCAACGAATCCGGTCATCGAGTGGCCAACTGTCCCCTGAAACATAAGAAACGAGTAATGTGCACTTACTGCAAAAAGCAGGGACATACCAGAGGCCGATGTTTTAAACTCAAACGTAAGAATAAGCACCCGTACAATAGACCGAATAATAATCAAAGAAACTTTTATCCAAACAGACAATGCAAATCTGAAAGTTCAGAACAACCACCCTGTTAAAGTATTTCGTTTCCATAATCAATTACTGTACCGAAATGTAATTATGATAATAATTATATAATAACTATAGTCATGAAGAAAGGTTTTTCATTTTAAGTTTGAAAAGTTTAAGATGCGTTTTTAAAAATATTAAGTGTGTTTAACGATTCTAAGGTCTAAAACGAAAGGAATGACATTTTCTAGACACGACAGTCGATTTAGGGACTGCGGGCATTACGGCTGTTGGGAATTTAGTTGGGACAATACAGAAATCCATTACTGAGACAAAGGAGGTAGAATACAGCAACACGTTTTTTTATTGCATCTTTCCCCCTCATGCACAACCAACCCGTTAAAGTATTTCGTTTCCATAATCAATTACTATACCGAAATGTACTTGTGATAATAACTATATAATAACTATAGTCATGAAGAAAGGTTTTTCATTTTAAGTTTAAAAAGTTTAAGAATGTGTCTTTAAAAATGTTAAGTGTGTTTAACAATTCTAAGGTCTAAAACGAAAAGAATGACAGTTAGTACAAATAATTTTGAATCTTAGTCTTTTCAAGAACCGATGACGATACTGTCGAAACCCATTGTAATGATATAATTAATCATGAAGAACTGCCGAAGCGTCATGAAACATAAAAAGCGGGATATAATGCCCTGAATAGCAGATTCTGAAGTTAAAGGTGGTAAAATGAGTTGGTTCAAATCGACATAAGTTGTCAGGTATCTTTATCGATATAGAATGTGACAGCTCCACCCCTTTCTTTTAACACACATTTTCATTTGCATTCATGATACCACAGTGCATAGCTGTAATTCATCTGGAATCTAGATTGTCTATTTTATAACAGTATTCTGAAACCAAAAAATTTCAATGTAGTGTTGTATCATAATTCGACTTATACAGCATTCATTATTTCTTAAAGATTATACCATAATTATATAAGTTTATTATATATAATTAGATTATATAAGTTTAAGGTGGTAAAATGAGTTGAAAAATAGGAATAATCACTCGTACAATAGAGCGAATAATAATCAAAGAAGTTTTTATCCAAACCGACAATGGAAATCTTAAACTTCAGGACAACCACGCCGTTAAAGTATTTCGTATTTCGAAATTTATCTTTCAGTACTTTGTTTCATGATACTTTCCGCAAAGGCTCTGCAACTTTCTTAATTGATGCTGATTCCCAAGTAAACCGTATTAAATCACAACATATTAATTTCTATATTAAAATCAATAGACATAATTTTTGCAAACTCTCTGCCATTAAATGAGAAATAATAATCACCTTAAGTGAGATTCAGATAGGAATCAACGGAATTCAGACCAAATTCTAAGTTGTAGGCGACGATTTTCCCATTCTTCAGTCAGGCATCTTAGGAATCCCATTCTTATAAACTTAAAACACAACTATGTTATTTGGGATGATAAGACTCTGGTTGCTTTTAAAACTCTTCCTTTAATACGTTCCTATTGTGGGGATTGTGGTGGGGGAAAATAAGGCAGAATATCGTGCTGCCGGATCTTTATTATTTAACACTCCGCTCTTATTACACTCTGACTAAACTCTGTAAAATCTCTGTATCGACTCTGTCTCTCTGAAATCTCTGAAAACTCTGCTTAAACTCTCTGTCACGACTCTGTAAAAAACTGTGTGCTCCTCCCCAGGAGCACATCTTATATTTGTTCTCATACATACATCGCATTCGTACAGACGCACTCACACATCTCCTTAAACTCGAACCCTTGCATCCCATAATTCACTCTTTAACTTTACACACGCGACAGGTCAGTCTTACTCCATGTACACTCTTTTCACAATCATTCCTGCTCGGACACTCTGGTCATCGCATCCGTACCTCATTCCACTCGCTCGCCTATCGCTACCCACTTGACATCTCATACATTACACTCTTTACGACCTCATGCACCCTTCCTACTTTCGTACTCATCTTTGCAGTCACTCTTAATCGCCATCCGTACTGCTCCCCATTCCACTCGCTCATCCCTCACACCACTCTTCACCATACTCTGCATCCATACCTGCCGTCTCGGTCTCTCTACACATACACACACTCACTGTTCAACCCTCTTACATTCCGAACTTCCAAACGCTGTCTTAGATTCATTCCCACACTATAATCGCGAATCCACCGGTTTCACTTCCCATGAATTCGTATTCGCCGTAAAAGCAATCATTATATTTGAACTTGTTGAAGAAAGCTGTTCCTCGCAACTTCGTCGACCACCTCGATCAGTTATATTTATTTCTTTACTTTTATATATAGTTCGTATTTTTATATTTGTTTGTATTTCTACAATTCAAGCATGCGCTTCCGTGAATCTTGAAAAGTCAAAGGAATGAATCAAAGAACATTTCGAAAAACACAAACCCTCGCGTTTTCAATATAGATGATAGCGTTTATCTGCTTAAGAAACCGAAAAGTTCGAAATTTGACTCTGCGTGGCTAGTTCCATACAGAATTATTAAAATATATTAAATGATTTAACAATTGAAATAGCAATTAGTGCCGTCAAGAGCAAAATTGTGCGTGCAAATAAGCTTAAGTTAGCGTATACAAGACTTTCTTTGTAAGTACTCACATAAACACCTGTATCGTAGCGTAGCCCAATGCGAATGAAGAACATCGACTCATACTTCTCTGTATATTTATAATCACCTTAGTGTTCCTTACTTATAGTTAAGTAATAGTAAGTAAGTATACTTGAGGAACGAACGTTATTTCGTTTTTTGATTCTAAGATAGTCACTTCATTTACCGATTCCAAGTTATTATGTTCGTATTTTGATTTTAAGTTTATTACTCGTTCCTGGATAGTAGTATTATTTCTTTTGCTCAAATAGATTTATTTATATTCAAAACTTACACATGTATTTATTGAAGTTTTCCTTTCTTCGCGAGCAGGGTGCCCCACGAGCAGGTCACTTGCCCTCCTTCAGGCCATAAAAAGCCTGAAAAAAGCAACAATGTTATCTGCTAAGCAATAATAAGAAATTTGTTTTTTAATTCTACATTTTTTTCTTTAACCCTTTATCTACTAAGTAGTCTATCTCAATAACTATCGCTGGGCCTGAATACTTTTTCACGCAATATGAATCTGTTCGGCGGTGTATTAAAATATAATATGGTACAGAATCCAATTACTGTTACTTTATACACTTCAAAATTGAAATTTGTACATTTTTCTATTTTCAATATATATTGTTTATTCATCAATGGTAAAGTTTTAAAATACCATAATTTGATAAGTATAATGTATTTATTTGCATATTGAACATTGAAAGAATTGAACATATTATTATAATAAGTAAAATAAGTACTCTATACATAAACAAAAACACAGGCCACACCGATGGTTCTTACTGGACGCATATGTGCGTCCATACCAGTCAAAGGGTTAACATATGTATAATACATGTAATGTGTATTTATATGTAAATAGCATCATGTCAAATTGAGGGCCGCTTTCCTCATTTTTTTAAAAACTACTTATTTTACAGTGACTGTGTTAACCAATTTATTATTTACATTATAGCTTTTATTATTATACTAATATAAACACTTTTTTGATAAATTGCATGATTTATATTTTTAAACAAACGGATTACAAAGATAGAGAATGGCGGGCACTCTGGCAATGATAAACTGATATGTCCCTATAATTATGAAAGTGGTCTAAGTCATATATTTCTTGTTTCGAGATATTAAATGAATTGCATTTGAATAAATTAAAAAATATTTTTACATTATGCGACATTTGAATTCATAATTTTATTAGTCTTGATTAATGGAAATTTATTATGAATATGAAATTTTGTGTGAATTTCATACGAAAATGTTTTTAAAGTTTGAACTAACTTCGACCATCTTCAAAATTAACTGGATGTCCTATAAATGGCTTAAAGCTATCAAGAACTATGAGTTTTATTTGAAACAATAACTTTAATGAAATAATTCATGGACATTTATTAATTATTTTTAAAAACTAATCCATTTTTATCATTTCGAGTTGTTAAGATTCTTAAAATGTTGCTGAAAAACTGGAGGGATGTATGCTAGTAAACACATAATATCTTTATGTTTTTCTTCCGTTATTGATCTAGTGGTGGTGTATAATGGAAGTAATTTAATATTTCCCTATATTTTCAAGTTATGTTTATATAATTTCTTTAAATTTTTGACTTAGACCACTTTCATAATTAACACTAAATGAATTCCATATAATGTTGAAATTACAACCATTATCTAATGGCTCATTTTTGACGATATTGTACAAATTACATTGAATAAATTTAGTTTAAAATAATGTGGTGTGAAATACCTGATAAACATGTTTCTTAAAAATTTTAACATAGACCACTTTCATAATCATGGGCACATATGACGAAATTATAATAAGCGATCTTATAATAAGTTATTACGGAATTTGAAAATCTAGTAAAAATGATATACGTATAAATAAACTGTCGCATCAACCGAGAAGGATTTCGCAAGTGGCGCATTCTAACACCGGGGCCGGAAACGTGGTATTAATAAAACAAATTCCTACGTATTTTAAAATCCGAATGTTTTAAACACGCCATTTAGGACTCGAATGCAAAATTGTGAAGGAAACACGAATTTAATGTGAAACGAGGAGAAATTTCGTGACCGCCGGAGATAGTGATGACAGATTTTGTCCACTGGATTCTGGAGTTCACTATAGGAAACTTGTTGGGAAAGGATATTACTTGCAGGGAACCTGTCCATCGCTGCGATTCGTATCAACCGGGTGTTTTGATTGAATTTGGTAGAACTGGAGTACGAGTAGGTTCCTAAAATCTTTTTCTATTTTCCTTTTCTTTATCTTTTTCTATTTACATATTTTCTATATTATTCAGAGTAATTTTTACGTTTATTCGAAACCCTTATAAGATTTTTTTATTTGTAATATATGTATGTCATAGTTTACTAAAAACACAATTTTGACTCTTTAAAGAGTTTCTTTTCTTAAATCCTCGTTCGTTATTGCAAAATTTAAATATTACATTTATTAAAAAAATAGACAATATTCGTGACGTAAAAAATATAAAAAATGTTATGTATGATTTTATAATTATTTTATTGTATGCGCAATACAGGAAAGTTATTTTCATGAAAATTACTACAAGGCGGAATTTTACATTTTGAAATTTCTGCTCAAAACATAGATATTACGAGAACCCTCTATATAGATAACAGAATCAGATCCGCATACACTGCTAGCTCTTCCTTTACGCTTTTCACTGCTGTCAATTGGGGGTTACTTAACACTTTGGAGAATATTTCGGAAGATTTTTCGGTGTCATCTACACTTATTCTTCGCTGTGTACACATATGGTATAAAGTGTGTGTCATAAAATGCAGTCTTCGAAGGTATTAAGGTTATAACGTAGATAAAACTTAACGAAAAATGCAATTGTTAAAGAGAGTATTTAGAAGCTTTCGCTTTTATTTTATACAGCGATGACACTTAATAATAAATTAACATAACTGGCGAATTCGAATTTTTTTCACTCCGAATGAACAATATATCTCTGTGATTCATGCCATAACTTGATGAATCAAAAGGAAGTGTAATAACAGAATACAAAATGTCATATATGTTTGTTCTGAAAAGCTCTTCAAGAAGTTCTTGATGCCGTGTGGTTTGTGTGCCGCTGTACCAGTCATTACTCCTGCCAGTACTCCTAAGAAGTGCAATGACGAAGAGTGCAAGAGATTAGTGAAGCCGTCAGAGCTGCCTTTGTACACCGCCGAAGAACCAATCCTTCAGGATGCTTCTTAGTAAGAACAAAGCTGTTTTATATCAATAGAAAGCATTGAGACTAAAAGTGCTACACAAAATTTCATATAAATTATACAGTTTCTATTATTCTTTGAATTTCAAAACAAATCTTTTCTTGTTATACCTATTTTTCATAAAAATGATTATTCGTAAATTGTGGTCGTTCTAGAATGTACAGTGATTCACAAATTTGTTAATGTTACTAGCTGGTAGTTTGACACGAGTGTAAGATGGAAGTTTGTGCTATGTGAAGTAGGAGCCTTAGACGAAGCAGTAAAAATGGCTCTCCGACTGCAGAACAGAATCAGACAGCTCCAGTATTATTAAAATTTTGAAGTATACAAACGAATGTGTGAGCCACTGTAAATAATAAATTATTGTACTTATTCGGATGTGTTGAGTCATTTGAATATAACTGCTTTGCAGACTTTGGAGAAAAAAGATCAATTGACTCCAAAATATGTAATATATGTTACTTCGATTATGTTTTACTGAAAAATTCATCGCTCTTTCAATTAAGAAACGATAAATATTGTAGCACTTCATACATTATTTTGATCCACTTAATATCAAAAGTCATTCGTTCACGTAATAACTCTATGTTTAATGTCACAGAAATGCTATGCAAACGAGCACTTAGTATTTACTACAATTAAAACACTATTTATTTCAGTGAGGGTAGTATGCTCCCTGGAGTGGAGGAACACGTCCGTAACATGCGCTTATCAGTGCAATCTGTAATATCTCAGTATCAGGATATAACAAACACTGTATCTTCAAAAATTGAAACTGGAATAGCTCATAGCCAAGGTAATCCATCTTTCAATATTCCATCAGAAAAGCTTGTATGCGTATCAATAATAACTTAATCTACAAAATAATGAGTTGTTGCAATTATATTACAAAAATCTTCTAATGATACGTAGCTTGACGAGTCATTTTTTTTAATTTGGAGTTACTCTTGAAATACTGTGTATAAATAATAAGCATTGTTATATTTTGCAGCGTATAGTTTGTCTCGATCATAATTGTATGCAGGAGAAAAAATTGCTTTAAAATGTTGCTTTTTGTATTAACACGGATTTCAGATTTCTGTTAACAAGTTGAATGCTGGAACATATTTATATAATTTAGCCATTCTACCGGAATGAGTCTATTGTTATTTGCGTTGCTGGTCGATGTTACCACTTTGACGGCCGCACATTTGTTTAATTTCTTATACGTCGCCGCAGGTAGAATTAAAGCATATTTTTTGCAACCTTTCAACGGCTATTTAAACGCATTTGTTTGTAAGACAGTCATTTGTAACTTTATTATTATTTAGAATGTCAACGAGTTGATTTTATGACTTTAAATAGGTCTACTTATGTTTCCAATATTTCGAGTAACAAAATACTGTTTCAATCTAAACTAACGAATTACAGAATAAAAGAGCGTAAGAACCCATAAATGAATATGTATGTTTAAAGAAATATAAGGAAATAGTTTGTGAATTTGGTACGTCTGCATATCTCTCTTAGAATACATAAAAATAAAACATAATTCTTTTAAGAAAGTCACGTGTACGTGACAGCGGCCGTCAAAGTGTTAAAAGAATTATGTTTTATTTTTATGTATTCTAAGAGACATATGCAGATGCAACAAATTCACAAACTATTTCCTTATATTTCTTTAAACATACATATTGATTTATGGGTTCTTACGCTCTTTTATTCTGTAATTCGTTAGTTTAGATTGAAACAGTATTTTGTTACTCGAAATATTGGAAACATAAGTAGACCTATTTCAAGTCATAAAATCAACTCATTGACATTCTAAATAATAATAAAGTTACAAATGACTATCTTATAAACAAATGCGTTTAAATAGCCGTTGAAAGGTTGCAAAAAATATGCTTTAATTCCACCTGCGGCGACGTATAAGAAATTAAACAAATGTGCGGCCGTCAAAGTGTTAACAGCCACAGTATTCAATGTATTATTTTAATTAATTCTATGGTGCCATTTGAACTGTTATAGCTAGCATAGACTATCTTCGGGATGAAAGCAATGTTATGCCAAGAATTGGAGCTGTTACACTTGGTGGTTTGACTGGATTGTTACTTGGTATACGAGGAGGCAAGTTTAAGAAATTGGTTTACACGACTACAGGTGCCGGTGTTATGGCAAGTGTGAGCTATCCGCATGAAGCACAGGAAGCATTAAATCTAGCTACATATTATGCAAATATTGGGTATAACTTTATTTATGGAGGTAAGTTAATCCTCCCATATTAATATTGTACAGTCTGAAGCTAATTAATATTATATGACTGAGTAACGTCCCTGAATATCTACAACTCGTAAAACGGATTTTCTAAAATTCCAAACTAAGCGAGGCTTTCTTAATCAACCTGAAATTCTTTTACATTCCTTCATGTTATTTTGAATTTTTCAATGACAGATTCATTATTACGACAAGAAATTCAGAGTTACAATTTTGGTAATATAAGCGGCAGCAACGAATCCAGAAAATTTATTTGGACGAGAATGTCTAACTTTTGTAGTTAATTATATTATATATTTTATATTAATCTTATACGGATTTCAAATTAACTGAATCAGTGGAAACATTTGATTAACTTATCCGAGGAGAGTAAAGTATTAGCCGAATTTTGTTACCACTTCTTCTTTCATCCAAACATATTTCTTTCATTATTTCGAGTGATGGGAGTAATATACTTTGGGGCAAAGCAGTTTCACTATGCATAATTTCAGTGAAACCAGGCGATGAGAATCAGCAAAAGTTTGAGCTACCGCAGTTGCCAAAGATTCCATCATCTTTCTCAGAATTTCTAGACACGACAGTCGATTTAGGGACTGCGGGCATTACGGCTGTTGGGAATTTAGTTGGGACAATACAGAAATCCATTACTGAGACAAAGGAGGTAGAATACAGCAACACGTTTTTTTATTGCATCTTTCCCCTTCATGCACAACCAACCCGTTAAAGTATTTCATTTCCATAATCGAATACTGTACCGAAATGGAATTGTGACAATGAATAACTATAGTCATGAAAAAAGGTTTTTCGTTTTAAGTTTAAAAAGTTTAAGAATGTGTCTTTAAAAATGTTAAGAGTGTTTAACAATTCTAATGTCTAAAACGAAAGGAATGACAGTTATTACAAATAATTTTGAATCTTAGTCTTTTCAAGAACCGATGACGATACTGTCAAAACCCATTGTAATGATATAATTAATCATGAAGAACTGCCGAAGCGTCATGAAACATAAAAAACAGGATATAATGCCCTGATAGCAGATTCCGAAGTTAAAGGTGGTAAAATGAGTTGGTTCAAATCGACATAAATTGTTAGGTATCTTTATCGACATACAATGTGACAGCTCCACCCCTTTCTTTTAACACACATTTTCATTTGCATTCATGATACCACAGTGCATAGCTGTAATTCATCTAGAATCTAGATTGTCTATTTTATAACAGTATTCTGAAACCAAAAAATTTCAATGTAGTGTTGTATCATAATTCGACTTATACAGCATTCATTATTTCTTAAAGATTATAACACATGTGAATTGATTTCAGGAAAAGAAACCTGCGGATGATACAAAAAAGAACTGAGCTAGAAGCGATTGCTCTTTCAATTCGATGAGTGTATGCCTCCTCGTAAGCATACGAAGCAGGGGATTCTAAATAGTAATACAAATAATTCCATAGACGGCAATTTCATGTAGATTGCAGTTCTGAGAGTTGTACTAAATGTTTTAGTTGAAAGTAAAATAAAGTAACAGTAATTTATATATTTAAATTTGGTATGCCTTCACTTCCTGTATTGTACAACTAGAATGATATTGCCTATTCGTGCAAAATTCTACCGTGTTTGTCTTAATTTCATGAATATATATATATATATATTTATCCACTAATCTCGTTTACAGACGCATAATAAAAAAATTATACTATATGGCGGTAGTATTGTAAAAAGTAAGCAATGAGTGCTATTCCATCTCATATTGTTTTATATTTATTGGTAATTTTACATGTCAATCACGAAATATGAATATATTTATATACAACGTGTGTTCGCCTGCGCCGACTTTTTTTTAACACAGGTGCATCATCGAAATACCATGTTACCACCAAATCACTGGTAGCAGATGTCACGTTTGTGGAATAAGGTAGGTTACAGAAAGAAATAAAAGCGAACTGACTCAGAACCCCTCTTTCTTCAAAAGATTTCGTTTTTTGAATTGTCCGAACTTGTGTGTGTGTGTGTGTGTTTGTTTGTTTGTTTTTTCCTTCCAAAGCCCGAATGTTACACAAACCACATGCCATACAAAGGATGAGTTACATACGTCCTCTCGCATGTCTTATTTATAATTTAATTCTAAGTGCCTCTGCACGGACATATGTAAATCTCACAGAAAAGTATGAACTGTTTCCATGACTTCGCTACAATCTCACTACAGCCGTAGGTTGCATGAAATAATGCAGCGAACATGTCGTATGTGTACATTATTATTCTGCTCTCACTACTACGCGGGTTCTCTAAAATAATTGTCACGTCATTCAGTAACAAAAATTAAACATACTAGGTGTACTATTAAACGTCAAAATTCCAGGCGCAGAACTCAAAGTCGGAATTCTCGCTGCTTGTGCAGAATTCATGAAGAGCCTCTTTCAGTTTCATTGCACACTTAAAGTTCCGAGAATTCCGGTGAACTAAACAGAATTGGAATACCAGCGTGCACATAATAGCTCTTTATATCTGTGTCCTGCGACTCGCAGACTGGGATTTCAGGTTGCTTTAAGACAGTAATTAAGGATGTGTTCAACATGTATTACAATACTTCAGAAGGACGTCTTATAATATAGCGCTTGTATACGATAACGTTTAAATAGAAGAGTACACTATCTCAATCGGGAACTCTAATGATTAAAATAATAATAAGGATTGCTCACATTTCACACACTTTCCATGCTGCGCAATTGCAGTTCCTGAAACTAGCTTGTGAGCTGATGAGATAGGGGAAAGTTGGTTTTGTAAAAGCACGTTTTTACTTTCTTGGACTGCGCCGGCGGCGGCTGTCGCGATTTCGTTCGGCTCGCCTCATCTCTTCTAATCTTCGCGCATGTTCTGCCATGTGCTGCCTCCTCATCTCTTCTTTCACAACTATCTGCACCAATCGAACAGAAATACAAATGTATTAGCTCTTATAGCTGTGTCACTGTTTACTTTTCGTGAACTTTACACTGATCTAAACTTCTGTATGTATTTCTATACTTGTCATACTTTATCCCATATTACTAATATAATCAGCAATATAAATGACAACTTATAACATTTAATTAGTAACGTTTGTCCGCTTATTATTCGCGATAAACTCGAAATTAGAAAAATTGATTTCAATACGATTTTCTCTTCTGTATAGAGTTATGACTCAAGCAAACTATAGACTATGAAATATTGTATTTATCGATCGTACAGGGTGTTTCAAGAGTAACTTCACAATTTCAGAAGGAAAGAGTGTTTATTATATTGTTCTTCAAATAACGTTATCGTTAACATGCACATGGAATGTCATCCCAGTGAAACCATCATAATATATGACGATGGATCTTACTAATGTTATGTAATTGGTAAAGTATATTAACAAAAAACAGAAAAGAAACATTTTTATGATCCGTCCAGTAATTCCTGTGATAAACTTGAATATCCAAATAAGTTCTTTACGTTCTAATATATAATTATACATAAATACGCCGAAAAAAAGGATAACATAAATTAGAGATTTCTGTTAAATGTGCATAAGCCTACCTGTTCATTCGTCAGTGGTAACCAATATATGCAAGGAGTTGCTTTTGTTTTCCTAAAGAGATCGTCTAATAATTTGGCCGGCGGTGGTTCATCCTCTTTCTTTTTAAATTTCCGCGCTGGTGCAGGTAAATGGACTTCCTGGGCGGGGCTCCGACTCCTTTGCCGCCTCTTTTTATCCTCCTTCTTCTCCCGCTCTTTTTCTTTCACATGCTGTTGCCCGTCTTCTTTCCCTAAGTCCCATTCCCTCACAACAGTTACCTAATAACGAATACATTATGGTTAAAGAGACTTAAGACTAATAATAAGTTAGATACACGAAGGTAGAACATTCGTATTTCAATGTCAGAAAGCAAATGTACTTCCTTCCTGTATCTAGTTTTATTTGGAAATCTTTTCTAATGTTGTACAATGATGATATACGTCTACGAGCTGAAACAATACATCATTACTGTTATATGAAAAAAATAAAGATGAAAGAAAGTAATGATTAAACCTTTGTGGCATTTGGTTTGCCATCTCGTCCCCAGTCTTGCTGCCACGCGTCCGTCGGCACGAGTGGTTCTGTTTTCCGTTGAATCGGCTGGTCCTTGGATAATTCTCGTGCTGATTCCATGTCCTCCTTCATCGCATACTCGACAATAAGTTTCTTTGGATTTGAGATAGGCCATGAAATGCCGTGAAGCGCTTGTCTGGTTTCAAATGCTTGATCTTCGTGGGTATACTGGAAAATGTGTACAAAATAAACTTTGCTCTGGTATACAGAAAATTATCTGATATTGGCAGAGTTCATATTATGAAACTTAGAACAAATAAATAAAAACAAATAGAATATTGTGGTGATCCATAAGAACTGAAAACTTTTATTTAAATCTAAGATACTAATTTTAAGAATATGAATTGCGAATAAAAAGTTAATCAAATATATATATATAGCAAACTGTAAATCGAAAAAGTTATGGCAAACATACTTATTTTGCTGTTATTTTGGTTTTTCAATTGCTACAGCATTTTGTCCGAATAGCGCATATAAAAATTTAGTTGGCTGTACTCGAAAAAGAGTAGAGCACACATGCTTACCTCTACAAAACATTTCGATTTAATTCTATCCATCCAAAATCCATTCTCGACAATAGTTCCAGTCCGTGAAAGGAGTTCCTTAATCTGATTTAAAGTGAACGGCCGCACTAAGTTCTTAATTAGAAGAATGTTTGTTGGTTTGTTATTCGGTGGACTCGGTGATTTCACATTTGTGTCCTTGACAATGGATATTTTTCGACGTGCTGCTGCAAATCATTTAAAACAATTTTTATATCACATTTGATTGATTACGGATGCTTAAGAAGAAATACGAGAAACTTATTACGTACCTATGTGATTATCTGCTTTTCCGTCAAGCTTTTTTGAACCACTGACCCTCTGACTGCTATCATCCTCTAATTTCACGTTATTATCATTTGTAGCTTCATTTACACTCGGCCACTTTTCGCCACTACGATAGCCATCCTTTTCCTCATCATCATCCTTTGAAAGGCGCACTTCATTCATTGGCAGCGGTTTTGCACCCGGTACCAATGCCTACATTTAAAAAATGTATTATTTTATTGTTGTTTTCATTCCTTTCTTCTGAATTAAGTTCTACAGTACTATACTCTACACAATAAAGCAATAGCAACTGACTAATATTAGGAACACTTGAGAGAAGACTTCAAAGAACTCAATGTTATTGAAAAAGTGTGCATGCATATTTCTAATATTATTCCTTTGCACTGGAGGGCTCCGGAGCGGAGCCATTTAAAACTTGTCTTCAAACGCGAGGGCTCCGCTATGGAGACAATGCAAATAATTTTCAGTTCATAACACAAGGACAAAGACAAATCGTAAAAACCATTGTGTGTAGGATATTCCGTTCTTGGTGACAAAAGACACACGGAAAGAGAAAAGAAAAAGAACATAGTATAGAATATAGAAAATAGAAGAGTATAGCAAAGCCAAAATTATCTATTGGCCATTGCTTTGAGAGGTATCACACCTTGGACAATTACAAAATGTAATAATTTTATAATTTTTTGCTCTTCTTATATATTACAACATTTATCCATAATCAATTAAAAAAACAATAACATACAACAATGATGACTTTTCTTTTAATGCGCATATCATTTACTTATATGTGAATATGATCTTTCCATTGACATTGCTTCGAGTTGCTGGTAATATGAATGAAAGAAAACTTCGAGTGCAAAGGGTTATTTTCCAATATGTGTATAGTTGTTATAATTTTCAATACTAAGATTGTGAGTTGTAATTGTTACATACGCTATATATTGGCATTATATTTTTATAAATCTCTCTTTATACCTGAACAAGCTGAGTTTTTATCAACACCAACCGCAATTATAAATAAATTATTCATACCTTTAAAGAATCTGTTGATACAGAAAAAGATGGTGCAATGTCCGTAGATAATGCAGTGCCCCATCGCCGTTTGCGCGGAACATATTTTAATTCTTGTTCGGCATTATTACAATTCTCCTGTGAATCAGAAGTTTCAGGGTAATTATAGCCGATTCTATATTAGGCAGATGCCCTTCAAAATATTTTCTTGCACTTTCGGATGAGGTAGAGAACATACTTCTGTGCAATGTGACATAAATAGCATGAGATGAATAAACTCAGTTATAGCCCCGTTTTTGCATGATAAAGTAATACTTAGCACGATTCATTTTTTACTTTTGCATTAGCAGATGTTAGAATATGAATGTCCATTTTCATCCAATGGAAACTTGCATTAATTTTATTCGCACAGATTTTAAACCCTTCAATAAGAAATTTTTTATCACCGTTTCTTGCAATTGTTACGTGGTTAATATTCTATTATTTATGCCGTTGTTCTGTTGTAGGAGTCGGATTGAAATGACTCGGCATTCGTTAAACGGGGGCTAATTAATAATTGAAAAATAAAGCTCATTCAGTCCTACGCTATTTTTATCAAACTATCCATAGTTGAATTCTCTACCACTTGCAAGTTTAGCACAGTTTGTAGGTTGACCCTGTACTTATATTCTTCCGATCGATTATACAGAAGTAAGAATGCGCGAACTAACGTGTAGGAATCACCATACCTTGTTTTGACTACCGGATTCATTTACGTTTGCATCGGTTTCTTCATTTTTCACATCGTTATTTTCTGTCAGCTTTCTCCCGGAACTGGAAAAGATATCGGAGAAATGTAATAAACCAGCGAGCGCAAACTGTTGTAAATTGTAATGGAGTAATGTTAATTGTTCATGCTTACAAGGATCTTTTTAAGTTCACTTTTGCAGGCTTATACGCAACCGTTTGAGAGCAAGTTGTTTCAACATATTCTGCTTTTTCTTTTGGGTTGTCTATATTCTCTTTAGTATCATTGTTAGCAACTTTAGCTGTTGCACTGTTTCGTACTGAAGTGGTAAGTGGTTTTGGTGAAGTGGGTTCTTTGTGGTCTTCTGCTGTGTCAGCACTTTTCTTTTCCTCCGGCTGATAGGGCTCTGAGATTTCTCTCTTTGTAAAATGCTCATCCTCAGAATCTGGCGTTTCTGAGTTGGATGAATCTCGATATTTATTGCGATGCTTTCTACGACTAGCACGTGATATCTGACCACTACTTCGACTGCCTGTCTCATCTACCTCGTCATTAGACTCGGACGTTGAGTCCGCTCGACGAGCTTTTGCTTTCTCATCGTCTTCCTCATCGCTCGTTGCATCTTTCGGAGCATTCTCTGCGCTCGTCTCTTTAACAGATGTTTCAATTAATTTCTCGCTGTTATCTTCGACCAACGTCGTCTCTTCCTTCGCTGTAACTGTGACACTCTCCTGTGTCGCAAATTCGCCATTCGAACTAGGAGCCAATGGCATTGGATTACTTGGTTTAGTCGATTCGCTATCAACGCTTTGGTTGGAGCTATTTGCCTCATGCGATTCACCTTGCTGATCTATGTTTGGTTTATCGTCAGACAAGTTGGCTGGAGTGGTTTCAGGCAGGATCTCCTTCCTATCACTTACCTCTTCGTTGGAGTCCTGACTTGGGTTTGGAGGGGAGGTATCTTTCGGCTCTATCGCGCAACTGTTTGCTTTGGAGCAAGAAACCAGTTGGTCGTCCGCCGAGTCAGCCTCCCCCACAACACCCTCACCACTTTCCTGCCACTTGTTTGATTTTTTCCTGTTTAAAGAAGTATCTGTCGGTGTCTCCACATAATGTTGTCTGCACAATTTTAACTTCTGTATCTCTCCAGGTGATGCATCGGCTCTTGCTACTTTCCAAACGGAACAGTCATTGTTATCATCCTCCTCTTCCGCCGAGGCTGCCTTAGGGTCACTCTCTGGTGACGACTTCTCATTCTTTCTTCCTGCCGATGCTTCTACTTCTTTGCTCTGGAGACGTGTCTGCACGCTTGGTCCTTTCTCCGCTTCTCTGTTATTGACGACGCTCGTCGATGCTTCTTTTACAGTTTCTGGTTCTGGTGATGTCGAAGGTGACCGTTTGGTACGTCTTGTTCGGGTGGACTTTTTTATCGGCTTTTCGACCTTCTTTTCTGGAGATCCTTTCGATTTGTTTCTTTCACTCTTACGCCTCATACCTGCAACATTCGGTAAGATATAGCAGACACGATTAAAACAAACCCAACAAATTATTTTCTTATATATTAGTAATATCGTTATGGTCACTAAGCATGTTATAATTCTTTATAACTACTATGTCTCCACAACTTATATGTAAGTCTTTGTAACTTTTCGGTGCTTGAATTTTGTTACAATCCTAACATACCAGAAATCTAAGTCTCACTGAAATATTTCATAAAACATTATATAAAAACTATCAGCTCTCAATAATTGTACTCCAATGTAATATGGAATATTACATTAATAAGGCAGTGTTAATGAGGTGATAAAATGTTAATGAGAAAAGAAAGAAGAGAAAAAACAACAGACGCAGATTTATATGAGTCTGTTATATTCAAATTATTTTTTTACTTTAATTAATCTTTTTTCCTTATCTTGTATGCTAAGAAATACCCAAACGATATTCTAAGTGAACAAAACAATTGCACGTGTAAAGAGTTATAATTCATATATGTGACTTTACATTTGACTTGTATGTGTTTGAAGAAATATTATTAGAAAACTCATCGTCTACTACCATAATGACTTTTATCACAGAACTTAAGTGTTTAATATTACCAATTCTTTTATAAATAATGATTCAATAAGTCAAAGTCTTTAACTATCGGCTGAACCACCGATGGTTTCCCATTTTCATTCAATAACATAGATTTTATATAGCAATTTCTTAAACATTTTTCTTGCGCTTGGCTTTTATGCTTTGATTTGTATATTAATAACATTGTGTGTTTTGGCGCAAAGGAGAGCAGTTCTTATTTCGTTACTCACAACTTTCCGAGAAAGTAGTTGAAAGTAAAAAGGAAGAGCACGTAAAAGCAAGTCATTCGAGTAATATTTGAAACATGCGAGTAGATTTATATATATATGCACATGTTTATATATAAACCTATGTAAAATATATTCATGTATATGATCGCATAGAAAATATAGTGCATCGGATACAAAATAACTCTTCTCAATATCAGATGTAATTTTGTGTTAAGACGAAGGAGCTTATGGTTGAAACTAGGCCTTTGCACAGAGTTATCCACTCTCACCCATTTGATGCTTATTATTCCGATTGGTAGACACATTTCTAGCAGAGTGTTAGTTAGAGTATGATTTATTTAGGAGGAATTTCGCGAGCAAGCTTTCCCCCTGCATATTTGCAAGGAATATTGCTGGCCGACGCGGAATCCGTGCTGGCGTTCACGGGAAACAGGGCGAAATCGGGCGCAGTGGGCGACTTTACGAATATTTGTTTGCGTTGCGGTTAACTAAGAAAAGGCGCGGGCATTTCCCGATTCCCCGAAATTATATCATTTCACTTACTCCTTGCTGTCGTTCGACGGTTGACTTGCGGTATTTCTTATGACGCTAGCGCTTAACTAATCGTTAACTATTAGTTGTCAGTAGCAGCAATAATTAGAAAGACGCTACTAACAGTCGGTCAAGACACCGTACTCCATTAATTACACTGTATTGCACTCATGGAGAATCCCTCTATTCTCCATGATTGCACCGTATATATATAGTTGCTGCACATTTTCAGTCGCAAAACGCCGCCGCCAGCGCTATCTACTGTTTGACGCTCAAACGGTAGATATGAAAGATATCGTGGCAACTTTGAAAATCATTTTTCCGGCTATACTTAAAATTATCAATTACTTTAGCTGATCTAGCTGGTATTACTCGAGTGGCATTTCGTTTGTAAACTACAATTATTTATTTTAAAAAACAATCAGTTTTTCCAACTATCTTTGTGGCAAAAGTCGATCTACTCGTCGTATAGCTTGTCCACTTATTGGTTTTGACATTTTGTAATTACTTTTGCAGCATATTTATAAATAATTATTAGTTTATGATTTGCCTGGATAATAATTAATTTATACTAGAAGAGCTCCGCCATTCTCGGATTTTATCACGAACAGGTATAAGAGACGGACAATATCCTTTTAATATTAATTGTATGTAAAGGAATAAAATTCAATAAAAGATAAAAACACGTCTGTATAAAATATTTCAATATTTTCTATTTTTGCCTCTCTGGTTACTCTTATAAATTTTTGAATGTTCTCAAATAGAAACTCTGAAAATGTTCTTGAATTTATCGGCAACGCAGTAGACGTAGTAGTTCATATTAACATCTTTAATATAGTATAGTAAAAGGAAGTTTGCCTTGGATTAAATTAGAAACTTTTACACAGCAGAAGACAAAATCGCATTGAATTATCTGTCGTTTTTAAGTTTATTATCACATACGGGCAATTAAATGCCGTGTGCATTTATACGTTTGCCCTTTATAGAACAGGACACGATGAATCATCAAGAGAATTTTATATTTATTTGTAACTTATACTTTAAGAATTGCAAAAATGCACTTTGACACTTTTTATTTATTTGTAGTTGTAAAGTGAATGATTTGATTGATTATCGGATGAAAAAGTATATGATATAATATATGTTACATACTTTTTCATTACGTCTCGAAGCCGGTTCGCTTCTGACTTTTGATTCTGAGCATTCCGAGGTAGAATGCGGAACGCAAGCGCACGGAATTCCTCACATACACATAGGCGCGTGCATATTTTCCTTCGGAACCTCATATGCAGAATGAGGTCTCCGTATACATACACGAAATGTATCCGTGTCGATGAATTACCACATACTCAACTAGCACAGAAATGATTACGTTCCATCTTCGTTTGTGTGTAGCTGTCAATGGAACTAGAAAGTGTTAGAGAGAGCAAACTTATGAATCCGTCCAACCTAGTGTTAAACTACTACCGTGGACAGCTGCGTTTGGCACATGTTTATAAAATTGTATTAACAAATTCATATCGTTACGCGTCACAGCACGACTTATTCTGCGGCCTCGGTACATTTTGAATTGACGTCATAGTGTTTAAAAATGTCAAATGCAATAGACGAGCAAATTGATCTATTGCTGAATGGGAAGTGCCTGGAAGCAGGCGATATTGTTGAAACTAGTCATTTGTCGACCAATAATGGAGCTGGTAAGTTTTCGGTTGTAATACATTCAAAAGTAACACTGCAGTCTAAATGCACTGGTGCAGTTCTACTGACACTACTAACATTTCAATGCACATGTGTCTTCTGATGCGCAAAGAAACTCTATCCTCTCGTTTATTAGAAGTATCAATTAGACTTATTGGAATACGATCTTTTCAGCTTCCAAAGAAACTTGTCCGACACTCAGAAATGCCGGACAAGTCGGTCAAAAAACGGTGACATACATTGTTGCGGCAGTAATCTTAAATGAGAATGGAGAAGTATTGATGATACAAGAGGCGAAGCCTTCTTGTAAAGGGAAATGGTATTTGCCGGCTGGTAGAGTCGAAAATTACGAGACTCTCACTGACGCCGTTCAAAGGGAAGTTTTGGAAGAGACCGGGTTAATACTAGAACCAACTACTTTAATATTGATAGAAAGCGCTTGCGGCTCTTGGTTCAGATTCGTCTTTACCGGAGAAATAATGGGCGGTAGTATAAAAAGTTTGAACGAAGCAAACGAAGAATCGTTGCAGGCCGCCTGGGTGAAGAATGTCGAAGAGCTGGACCTTAGATCCCACGATGTACTTACTGTGATAAAGAGGGGCAAAAGTTACATCGAGAACAAAAGTCAAGTCAAGCATCCTGATTTGCTACCTGTTTCTATGCCACTCTCTAATCTGCGGTTACGGCTTGTAATCTCTTGCAAAGAGAGAGCAACGTAAGTATAATATAACATACATTACATTTAAGAATTACATATAATTTTAACAATTCTACATTAGAAACCACAATAATGTATTAAAATGCTGCAAACTTGTAAAGTAACTGTCACATTCTTGTAAATAACACATTATGGGTTCATATAAAATAGTGAAAACTAACACTTTTTAGTTTGACAAGAAAAATGAAATTTGTTATATTTGTTTATAGTGAGTGCGTTCATTTGCACATTCAAATTGTAGTCACTTCTAAAATCATGCATACCTAAATCTTTGCATTTCTTTCTATAAAAATTAAGAAATGTTTTGATTAGAATGCTAAGGCAATTCTGTAATCTTACTGGAAGTATTAAAAATTATATTTTCGAGATTTTTAAATATATTTGTAGTAAACCAATGTCTTGGGCAAAATTATAGTTATATTTTAATTCCATATTTATGTTTATGTAAATCATATTATTCTGTACAGTGTCCAATAAAATCACACTCAAACTACTGCTGTTTGTAAATCTATAAAGTGCAACATCGAATTGCTTATACTTATGCTTGCTTATTACTTATTTATTTACTAGGAGTTTCTTGTATATAACTAATAGCTATTAATTGCCTGAAACAGAGAAACTGAAAATAATTGAAAAATGTTTAATTCTGGTTTTGTAACTCAAAATTGAGATCAAATCAACTTGAAAATAATTGAAAAATGTTTAATTCTGGTTTTGTAACTAAAAATAGAGATCAAATCAACTTGAAAATAATTTTGTTATCAACTTATGTTTCATTTTATCGTTATCATTTTTCGCGCCTATAATCAAAAACTTATACGAATTAACATTTTTTATAATAATTCAAACACAACTTTACATTCTTCGTAATCTTATGCATGTTTTAAATGCGTAAAAATCATTTTTGAATATTCTTGTACGTTTGTTTTTTAGACGATAAAGGAGTATTTTGTTTATCTTACACACTGAAGTTGTTAATAATTGTATGCACTTTACGAGCACAAGTGAACTAAATTAGAAATTTTATTTCGTGGGAAAATGTATCGAAAATTCTTCAATTAACTAAATAAACGTGAATGTATATTAATAACGAGTGGTACGCATTTTAACCGCGTTAAATTACTTTAACATCAAGAATATAATATTTCGTGTAATTATGAAATTATCCACCATTATAGAATCATGTCGAAATTTTTAACATTATCTGTTTTTTTTCCATTCTGTATCACGTTAATTATTCGTTGCAGTGACTTAGTAAAAGATTTCAACGCGTGTTAATAACATATGATTAACTTGGGATCGCAAACTTGCCCAAGGTTCAAAGACTTATCACGTATTTTATTACCATTATTGTTCACAATTTTGTTTGCAATAGATTTGAGGTTGGTTTGACAGAGAAAAATTTGTACGAAACGATATGCATGATTGCGCTTACTTTAAATGATCTGAGAAGAGATTTAAACTTGGGTAGCTTGGGCATAAAGTCGGCTGGTGAAATATATAGTTCGAAGACGGGAAAAAACATCGTACAAAAACTATATTTGCAAACTGAGAGAAGTTACGAACATAATTTCGAAATGAATGTTTTAATCTTTCCATGCATTACCTTCGTGAATGAGAGAACCCTCCAAATAACACAATACGGATGTTTGCCATTTAATCTATGAACGCGTCGACGCGTGCGGACGTGTATATCGACGCGTGCCGACTCCGAGCGTCCCAGCAGCCCCCGCCGGGACAGAAATGGACGCGGGAAATCAGGATGCGCGCGCGTTGATGTCCAGCAAAGAGCAAATAAACTCCTTGCAACTTTAACTGCAGTGCTCTCAAAAAGATTAAGCTCAACACACATTTTATAACGATGCTATTCTCAAAATAGAATTTTATGCAACAAATACAGTATTCTTTTGGATACAAATTAATCGCGTACTTTGAAAACGTTTTAAGATAAATGCTAAAAATTTGAGGTCTTTGAAACCATTATATGCTTCCGTAAGAAATTTCGAAAATGTTCTAGCTTTGTTTTATTCATATTAACTGGATTTTCTTATGATTATAATTGGTTTTGCGTCATTCGATGGTCTGAATAACGCGTATTTAAGAAAGAGAAAAATTAAGTTTTCCTTTCATAAACTTATTTTTTTGCCAAGCAAACAAGTATAATGGATTCGTGATTTAAATTAATTTATAGTCAACATTGTGTGTATATATAGTGTAACAATTCTTATGGTGATTGCTTTCGATAGTAAAGTAAGGGCAAAAGAACTATGACTTGTTGCTTTCTTGAAATTTCGATCCATGGAAAACAATTCCTGTTCTAGAACGATAATCGCCGTTCTTATTAAATAATACAATCACTCTGTCATTAACAGGAATATGTTACACGTTCTTACAACAAAGGGAACACCACAACATTTTCCAGTTTGCGAAATCGATCTGGAGCGTAGCGTTTTGTCAACTCTGCACAATTTCATGGTGGTAAGTTTTAGCATCGATTTATAAAGTTCTGCTTTATTATAAAATTTATGCTCTTATCATTTGATTCTCTTTGTGCAGGAAATATTTGGATCGGGGGTACCGCAACATAAGCCACACGGTTTGCTTTCTCTGGAATTTAGTGATGGCGAAAAGGGAAATGGACTTTGTATGACTTTGTTGATATCATTTAAACTACCTCTCGAAGAAGTGTTACCAAGCGACAAATATTCATGGCAGCGCATTTCTCCAAGTGTGGCTGCTGCCATGATTTCCCGTCTACCGAAGAACATGACTGTACCCATAAACGTTGTTCGTTAATCGTTTGGTACATATATTATTGAGAATGCTTTAAATATTGGAATTTAAAGGACTAATAGGACTCAGTTTCTACTATCTATTACAAATTGTAGTTTTTATTTGTTTCACTTGAAAATGTTGACAAATACTACAATTTATGAAAAATGTATGCTTTTGAATTCTAGCGTCAATTTCTAAAGCAATAGGGTACCTGTTTTTACCGATTTGTATTAACACGAATATTCTCCAAGTAAGATTAATATTATTCTGCAGATTTATGCATTTAACATTCCATTTCAAGTACCAAGTCTTCATGTTTTTCAAGTTACGAAGGTTCAGATTTTAGCATTATCTTTAAAGACGAATGCATGTTCGACTAGATGTAATATATGAGAATATATTTTAAATACAGAAGCTTTGAAAAAGCGCAGTTTAATAAAAAAATATAAACAACAGTTTACTCGAAACATTCATTTCACGAATAGAGAACCTCCAAAGCTTGTAAAAATACGTATTATTATAAACATAAGTTTCCTTTAACTACGTTCTGTTACATGTGTACAAATTTTCCAAATTTATGTGGAAGAGATTTTCCAAATCTATTTCACTTACTTGGATAAGAAACGTAAAGACACTCTGACAGATCTCAAATAGTTTTGCAAACAATGAAAGCACGATATAATATAACAATCGAACAATCAACTGCCGCGCTGATCTGTGCAAGTTGGATTTGTATCATTTCTAGATAACGTTAATTTTCTTAACGTTAGTACTTGGTGCGTGGCGTTCTCTGGTGTTAGAATTTTACAGTATCATTTATCGATTAGGGGACATACCGCGAATATTAAATTTACACGCTGCAAATTCACAGCCGTAGATTTCGATTAAAAATGAAGAATATGATTCATTTTTAAGCAACAATATTAATAAAAGAATATCAAGGAATTTACTATATTATTTGTAGTTTGTTAAACACGTAAAAAGCGCTTTGGATTTTTAGACGAACTATTATTTTTACAATTTCAATGATTTCAATTCATGGATAAATAATTGAAAACTTTTCTTTAGTAAAATTCAAAGTGGCTATTATTAAGGAACCGTTGCCGGGAAGACAAAAGAATAATTAATATAATGTTCCAATCGAGAACTATTTAGATGAACCCAAAAACTTATCGCGTAGGTTTATGTTTTCTGTATTAATTCAAATCTTGGGTAATTAAACCTCAGACGTATATAACAACAGAATTACCCCCACCTCCTACATTTCAATAAGAGTATGTTGAGTACGATCTTATGAAAATCTTTGCAGGTGTGAATGACACACGTGACCGACTTGGCATGAAATGACCCTTGCTCGAAGCGTCACAAATTTCACACGATTGATTTCTATCATTTATATATGTAGCAGTACAACTTGGACGTTTAGCATCATTTAGCGTCATTCAAACTAAACATGTCAGTCTAGTTATAGTCTGCTAAGCGTGCCGAAGAAAATACAGCTTCCAATCGAGAGCGGCTCATATTTAAGTCTCAATTACTAGTTCTACACAATTTCTGATCATCACATATTGCACGCAAGGTTTGTTTACGCAGCTGTAACAGCTGTCAGGACGAAACTGGCTACGAATCAGACGCATAACCTGAAAGTTCATGGAGATTTACGAAACGAACAACATACGTTTCGTCCGTTTCGTTAAGATGAATTATTGAAGGATAGAATAAGAGTGGATTGCGTGGCAAACTAGTTGGATTGTTGCAGTGCAGCTGGTTATATCGGCGGGCAGGAAGTATGATAATCGCCCTTGTGACTGAATAACTTTCTGATAGCACTCTGCTACGCCGGTAATGTATGATAAGCTTGCACCACGTATGTGAATTTCCTAGAGCCTAGCTGCACAACAGGAAACAATTCTTTAACTGACAGATGAATTGTAAAGGACTGAAAATACCTTGGTGCATCGCTCGTACATTCCTTGGTCGACTATTCGACGATAGTAATCAGGTATAGTATATTTCGTAGTAATGTTTCAACTCTAACTCATATTCATAAAGTTTATGAAGCTCTTAGGACTTTTTGTGCAGGATAATTCACTTGCTTTTCACTCAAACAGCTATATTTGATGTTTCAATCATTATTTATATCTTGTTTATTATATAGATTGAGGGAGAAAAATATTTGTGTGGTACGATCTGAATAGTTGGAAAAGTTTAAGGAAAATCTTAACGGTTCTTGTTAAGATTTTTCTTATTCTGTTTACTGTTAATAATGTTGCGTCAGATACATCTGGAAAAATGTTAATGATGGAACACTATTATGTTGCAATTTAATTGTGCTCAAATGTATGTTAATGAAATCGATAGAGAATAAATTATAATTCTCTTCATTTTTATATTTTCACTATAGCAACACTTTTGACTTTTGTCGTAGAATATAATATTCTACCTATGTGTACAATATAATGTAATGTGAGGAAATTGTGATATACCCACTGATGATTTAAAAGCAAATGAATTGTTTTACACGTGTAATTCATTTTCAAAATCATCGTTTTCAATTTTGCTACCTTGTACCTATTTAATTGTCCTCTTTGGATAAACAACAAGGAATGTTTTTGCTAATATTTTGTGCTTTTTGAAGTGTTCTTGATTCTTAGAGAAGATTTTTTGAAGCTCTTTAATGTTTCTGTTGCCTGTGATAAAACTGTTTCACAGTACTTTTACATTGATAATAGTATAAACTAAATAATAATATGGATAAAAGTTAAATATTTAGCAACAATGAGTAGCAAGAAGTTCTACTTTAGATAGTATAATTTAATAGTATAGAGTAAACTAAAGCGATTGTATTGCAATTGTGATAAATATATGGTATAGTAGAACTTCAATTATCAAAATAATCAATGGACATGTTTATTTGGATAAGGAAATGTAATCTGGTTGGAGATTTATGGTTTCCAAGTCTATTTGACTGTTATAGCTATATTGTGATTGTTTGCACTATGAAATATTTATAGAATTGGGTACACACAAGTTGCGTTTGAATAACATAGTGGTTGAATAATACATTTTTCAGAGAAAAGAAGTTCTATTGTACCTTTTTTGATACACGCATATAACTTTGTTAATTTCCAAAAGCATAGAGCAATGTAGCAATTTTTGGTTTACCATCTGTAATACTCGCAAAAATGCAAGACTACAGTAATATTCTTATTATTTACTTTTCAGTCAAGATGCTTGGAGTAGTTTTCTTTTGCGTTCATCTATTTCTGCTTGGGTATTCTGCCGGAGATTATACTGAGTGGGAGACAAAATGGCAAATACTGTGTCCAGGATTATACCCACGCGTCTTTGTCAGCTATACGCCACGTGGCAATCTCTCCGGTGGTATTTTCACCAAACCAGCGCACGTAACTGGTGTAAAGCAGTGTGTAGCTACATGCTGCGAGAAACACACGTGCAATGCTGCGCTCGTCTATAACAGTACTTGTTACCATGTACAATGCAATAGTTCCAAAGATTGTATACCAATGTACAGATCTGACTTAGTAAACGACAACCCACCAAGTATGATTCTTGTGAAACCAGTGGAAGAGGATGAAATTTGGACTGATTTCTTAGACCAATTGAATGATGATGATACACGGTTAGCGTTTGAAACTATTATAATGAAATTACAAGTTTGTTTTAATTTAGCAGTTTAAACTTTCATAATACTTTGGTCTTCCGACATACAATGAAAAAGATGCATGTGATTTTATAGTCTATAGTTTGCCTGGATCACAACTTTATCCATGAGAGAAAGTTGTGCAAAAACTGCTTTGGTTCTTTTGGACTCATTCCGAACATACAGACAGACATACGTTCTCTTCTATATTAGTAGGCATTATACAGACTACATCTTTAAAACTTGTTCTAGAACTTTGCTTATGGATGGAATGGATGGAGAGCAGTTGCATTTTGGTGAAACAAGTAGAATAAGTTGTATTACTCAAACAAACTGTCCGGATAATGAAATTTGTATTAAAGAAGAACACAAAACAGATATAGGAACATGTCAATGTTCTATTGGATTTAAACGAAACCTTGCTGGTACGTATACAAAATATTTCAAGATATATTACAAGTATATTGTACTTTAAGGTTTTTCAAATTATTACCATAATGAATTGTTTCAGGCCTTTGCTCAATTAATGACTTGGAATCTTCAGATCTCGGTGTAACACCGGAATTGAAAGATGAGATTGCCAAAGAACCTAGTACTTCTATACAACCACCAATAAAAAAATTGTTAGTTTCTGCTGTTTCGAAAGAAGTTCGTTTGCCTGAAAATGAAGTGACATTGTCTGCATATACAGTTCCTGCCGAACAAGAAAATGAACATTATAATTATGCGTGGAGCCTTTTAAGCCAACCAGAGGATCACACTGGAACAATGATTGATCAGAATCGTATGACTGTGAAACTAAGCAAGTTATCTGAAGGTTTATACACCTTTAAAGTCATGGTTAACAGTTCAAATGCTTATGGAGAAGCTTATGCAAATGTTAGCGTGCTGCCACGTAAGTACTATTGTCATTTCATAAATACAAATATTTTGAAGGATTGGAAACAATTGCAGAGTATTAGTTCAACTAGATTACAGTCCAATCAATTAGTCTCATAAGAAGTAAGAGTCTAGCATATTATCATATATCATTATTTTCAGCAAAAAGAATAAATCAAGCACCTATAGCCATAATTTCACCAGCCTCACAAATTGTGAAGCTTCCTAATACTGGAGCTGTCTTAGATGGTTCTACAAGTAAGGACGATGATAAAGTAATTTCCTACCATTGGGAGTTGCAACAAGGACCTATTGGATACCAACCAAATCTTGTTAATACTCCTACGTTGCAGTTGGATAATCTCATTGCAGGCAACTACACTTTCAAGTTAGTACTTCCTCTTTTAAGTTTAAAATGAAGTGTACAGGATGAGTCACTTGCCTTTGAATCAACACTGTCCAGCATACACTGTTGCGTATAAAATCATTATAAATATACATTTAAATGATTTAGACATTTAAATTATACTCAAATGTTTCTCAACATGTGTTTGCATTTTATGTATTTAGACTTTTAGATGTTTGAGTTATGTTAACGCGCACATGAAACTTCACCCTGCAGAAGCCAGTTATATATAATATTCCCCTATAAATATAATATAATAAAATATTTTCTCCTTACGTTGCTACCCATTCGAAGGAAGTCGATGTTAAAACTATTGTTAAACAGAGAATATCTGCTATAATTAAATAGATGTCTAGTAAAAGTGGGCTAGGAGAGTTCTGATTTAAAGGCAAGCGAATCACCCTGTACAGGGTGATCTCTATCTACACATTTCAATGTCTAAATCATTTAAATGTATATTTCTAATGATTTTATATGGAACAATGTATGCTCGACAGTGCATTGCATTACACTATGGAAATAGCTGTTATATATCTGGAAACAATTCAATAATATACAGACATGCACACAGAAAGGGTGTAAAACTTTGTGGATTATTAACTTAATTTAATGATTCTCCAGCGGATATTTTAGTTATAAATATTTACTTTACACATCTCCCATTCATTTTAAAATGATTTAATCTACAGTTGCTCATAACTAGTATTTTTTTGTTTCAGGTTGACTGTTGAGGATTCTGACCATGTTACCAATTCTACTAGCGCTAACATTACTGTTCTTAAAATAATTGATTATCCACCGAGTGCGAATGCAGGGCAGGATATTATTATATATTTACCACAGAATACATTGACTTTAAATGGCAATTTGAGTACTGATGACAGAGGAATAGCAAGCTGGGAATGGACAAAAAGCCCTTCGGATCAGAACAAAGCCGTTGATATGCAAAACACAAGAACACCATATTTGCAGTTGTCAAACTTAGAGGAAGGAATGTATACTTTTGTACTTAAGGTAACCGACGATTCCGAACAATCTTCCACAGCTGAGGTTCACGTATTTGTGAAGCCTCCAACGAATAAACCACCAAAAGGTAGTAATATTTAAGTATTTAAAAGTACCGGGTGATTAATTTGCCTTTAAATCACTATTCTCGCATGCATTCTAATGTATGTAGAGTAATTATAAATTAATCGTAACTTTAATCACTCACAAATGTTTCACAAAGTTTTTCTATGACCCATGTAATATGGATAGTATTAAATTACATATCAGTTTTGCCTAGATCTGAGTTACATTCGATGTATCATTTGGTTATAAATTATTTTTGACGCACCATGCTGAATCTAATACGTTCTAAATCGCATGGATATTGTGTTTAGATCATAAATATGCAAAAAGATAATAAATGCCGCCATGATTGGGTCAGTATAAGATAAATCATCAACAGAATGCACCACGTCTACGTAGAAAATTTACATTTACTTTATAAATTTTCACATTGTTCATCCCACTTTTACTAAAGCGCAATAATGTATAATCTATGTTACTCGGAAAGAAAAAAGCTTCCAATTAGTACAGGAATTCTTTGAATCTGTTTAATAGTTTCAAACATTACCGCTTAGAAACATATTATATTGTTATATGTTCGTGTAAAAGTAAAGGCGACAGTATTGATTCAGAGGGAAGTGAATCACCTGGTAAAATCATTCATACCAATTATTCACATGTAGTAAACAAAAGAATTTATTTGCAGCAAACGCGGGCAGTAATATAACAATAGCTCTGCCAGAAACAAAAACCTTATTGGATGGTCGGAAAAGTAAAGATGACATTAAAATTGTATCATACCATTGGGAACAAGTGAGGTAAACATAGATTAACATTTTCTTAAGAAAGTACTGTCAAACCATTTATATCCAATTAAACCATAAATACATTCTGCTAACAGTGGTCCAAGTAACGTCCAATTCTCTGCGGCAAATGAATCCATGACAAATGTCACAAAGTTAACGAGGGGCGATTATTTATTTAAACTGACTGTTATTGATGACAATGGAAATAAGGATTCGGCTACTGTTCAAGTAAAGGTTACACAAAGTAAGTAAAACGTTCAAAGTGATTCAAAGTGAAAATAGATTTCAAAAAGCTTAAGGGATGACTTTAACTATGTTTTATAGATAAGAACGCACCACCCAAAGCATACGCTGGAAGTGATCAAGTTGTAATCGCACCTGTTAGTGTCTTGGTTATTAATGGATCACTTTCTACGGATGATTTAAAAATTGATCAGTGGTTGTGGATCAGAGATCCATCAAGTCTCGCTATTGGTAGTATCATAAAGGATACCGATAAATCACCTGTGCTAATGGTAATATTAATTTGATAATTATTCTAATCGTAATTGGAAATGATACTCTCACTCATTAGTAAATTAAATCACGAAAACACTCAGAAATTAATTTTAAAATGATACTTACATAGAATATATCCAATAATGGTAATATTTGCTGTTGGAGTGGGGGAGCGTATGAGTTTAAAATATGTATCACTAGATGGCGGGCGTAATGCTTTTATGGTCATTTTAGCCAGTGTCATGTTTCGTTGTTACACCTTCTCAATTTGCCTTGAAGTGGGAGTACTAGTTTTCTAACATTAGTTGTACCTTAAGCATGTTATAACATGAAATTTGAAAAGACAAATCCTGGTAGTAATTAAATTCTCGTACCAGTTTCACAGTTCTTACAACAGCAACGTATAATATTCACTACGGAATTGATATCTCGAACAAATATTAATTTCTAGATTATGTTTAATAAAATGCCAAATGTATACTACAAGTAAAACATTTTATATTTTCAGCTGATTGATGTTGTCCCAGGGCGTTACGTTTTTAAACTGAAGGTGACCGACGAGCAAGGTCTCAGTTCCGAAGACACTGTTTCTGTAATTGTTAAACCTGGTAAGTATAACAAATGTTAAGTATAGAGTCCCATTGAATGCGTAGAGAAATCGGCTTTCTAATGTTCTATTTTTGTTGTGATTTCTTTCTTGTAGTAATATTTTAAGATTAAGTAAGTTAGTGGTCTTTGTTTGAAATTATGTCACAATTACTTGTTACGAAATATACATATAAGAACAGTTCAATATAATTAAATCATTAATTGATTAGTACAAAGTAATGCAAGATCTGATAAAAGACCTTAATACTCAAGTTATTCAATTCACAATGTGGCAGTAACATTTTGTACAATATTTTACAGATCCCCAATTGTTACATCTAGTAGAATTAACACTGAACGTTGCCGCTAATATGTTAACTGTGCAACAAAAGAATTCATTAGTGATGAAGCTACAGATGTTACTTCGTGACGAAGCGAAGATTATGATTCGAAACTTAAGATCAGAACCGCACACAGGAAGAGCTATTTTAGTATTTTATGTGGAGAAAAGAGGAGTGAAACAGCCAATGCCTGGACCGGAAGTAGTATGGCGTTTAAAAGAAAAACTCCGGCAGGATTCTGGTCTTCTTCAATTATCTGTTGCAAATATTGACACTGCCGTATGTCAAAATAATTGTTCCGGTAATGTATTATTAGTCTTATGAAGTGCTCATTATACATCACAGTTATCTGTAATAAATTATGTAATGCAGATCATGGAGTCTGTGACCAAGAAACAAGACAGTGCATGTGCGAAGCTTTTTGGATGCAAAACTTAATCCAGAAATACTTTGGCAATGGAGATTCCAACTGTGGTGTGTAAAATTACGATAAACTATAATATTTGGTTGTTTTGATTTTACGCAAGAAAACAAGGGCATAAATAATGTATTATTTATCGAAATCTTTTTAAATGTAGACAAATAAGAAATTAGCATTGGGAGTCAAAATGAATGGATAACTTTGTATGTGTGTCGTCGCTACTCAAGAGTAAAAAAATCATTTTTGATTTTTTTTTAGATTGGAGTATACTCTACGTTATAATAGCACTGCTATGTCTCGTTGTCTGTTGGGTGGGACTGATTTGGGGCTTTGTATGCTTGTGGCACAAAACATGCGCAGGCAGAGAGCGGTCTTTACGTTCCAAAAAGAAGCCGGCACGTTACTCCCTACTTCAGCCTGAGCCCGAAGATGACAGGAATTCATGTAAGTGTTCAAAATGTGCTAAACATTATAATGGTAAAATAGTGTTTCTATTAACATGTGTATTTATTTGCAGTTTCTAATCATAATAAGGTGATAATGACTGAGTCCGATACAGATTCCGATGATGTACTTTTTGAACATCGTAAAGCAAAGAGTAATAGTTATATAAGAAATGGGAAATCGCGAAACAACTTTGTTAGGATAAGCGGCAGAACAAAAGCATAAGGTAAATTTATATAACTCATTTATTCACATTACGTTTTCTTCAATTATGAGAAATTTGTAATTCTGTGACTTGTGGGTGCACAAGCAAATTTCTCAATCAACATAGGACCATGCTACACTTTCTAAATTTAAGCATGAGCCATCTAATTTGAAAGTTTTTGCTCAAAAACTTCTGTTGTAAAGCAGTTTTATTTTTATTTTCACCGTAAGTTTTCAGTGCTGCAGAAACTGATACAAGGTTCATTTAATATTTCACTTATTGTCAGTCAGGTTCAAAGAAAAGTTCATAATCCATGCAGTTCTTATATCTTTCTTCATTACAATTCTCTTAAAGTCTGTTTCTAAACATAAAGTAATTTATAATTCTTTCAGACCATTCGAAAACTTTCTTCTTTATCCAGTTGATAGGTACGTGAAGCCTAATTTATAGGAAGCATACAAAGCATTGTGATTCCAACTTGACACGATGTTCTTTCAGAAATCATCTTGATCCTAGTGTCATACTTAGTTTCGTTGTCGTATACGAAATTACATTCCTAAAGATGTCCTATTAATTGCGCTGACCTTATTTTCTCTGCGGAGGCATATCAGGAACGGGACAGGTACCCTGCGCTTGAAAAATGTATTCCTGAAACTATATTTCTTATTTAGCTTTTAATTTCTACTTTTCGTTTGCCTCCTCACACTTATATTTTTATGCTCCCAAGGAGCAAAACATCACGAACCTGACAATCACCTGTTTTAGTACAACTTTTGAGAGCTGGTACATCTGAGTTGCAAGTACAGTAGAACTTCCATTATCCGAATTAATCAGTGAACATGACTGTTTAGACGAGGAAATCTTCGGATAATTGGATAATTTCTTTCTTAATTTTGATTTTTATATATTGGAAAAGCAAACATAAATATGAATATTATCAGATTTGGTTGATTCATGGATCTCAAATCTTTTTAATTGGTGAATCTGTGTTGGAACCAGTTACACTACAAGATACGTTGAATTGTATACATACAAGACGTGTTCGGATAACTTGCGTTTGAATAATAGAGCATTCGGAAAAAAGGAGATCTACTGTAATTGGAAAACTGATGGAATGCAAAACTTACTTAACACAAAAGTTGTTAGAAATTTTATTTGGAACTATGTGACACATTTTAAACCATTTCCCACGAAAGCAAGTAGTTTCCAGCAAGCTTAGAACAGAATTTGAAAACATTCTATTATATGAAAACGTGACGCAATTCCTTTCGTCTCGCACCCAGAACTACAGTCGCAGACAATAAGACCGTTTATGTCAGTGAAAACGCTCTGTCACGTTTACACACGTACAGGGTGAGTCACTTGCCTTTGCATCACCACTGTCGAGCATACACTGTTCCCTATAAAATCATTAGAAATATCCTAGACATTCCAATTACACTCTAATGTTGCTCAATGTTTGTCTGCAATTTATGCATTTATTGCACATGAAATTTCACCCTTCAGAAACCAGTTATATATAATATTCCAGTGTAAATATAATAGAATCAAATATTTTCTTCTTACGTTGCTAGCCATTCGAAGGAAGTCGGTGCTAAAACTTGGTAAAATATTCGCTCGAACAGACTACAGAATTTAATACAGCCTATTATTAAATAGAAATATTACAGTATAATTGCATAGATGTCTAGTAAAAGTGGGCTAGGAGAGTTCTGATTCCAAGGCAAGTGAATCATCCTGTACAAGCAGAGTTCCGCACTATCTACTCCAGTAACTCGTTCGGCTATTGCATTGTTTTCCTTTGGTTAATCAATTACTGAGCTTTTCGCAATCACGCTGTTACCTGGATAAAACCGAAACTTCGGTCGTTCCAATAGTCATTTTATATTGTAATTACTGGTCGGACATGATATCAGTGGTGATATTTTCCAACGCGCACACATTCCCAGTACATAGTCAAACTAATTTTTCATGGAGTGTTAGTTATGAATAGAAACTACTATAATCGTAAGGCCTCGTACAATTGTTGACGAATTCTTATTTCGCAAATACAGTTGAGAGGGATATGTGTACTTGAAATAAGTTTCGAGGGTGTCAGAAGCCAAGCTTCGAAATGGTTTCTTTATAGATTAAATTGAATGTTTGTTAAATGCAGTATTGAGCCAAGTTGAAACAACAGAGGCGGCGGCAAAGTGGCCGGTGAATCTTTACTGTTCATCTGGTACTCGACAGAATGCCATCCTTCTTAAGAATCTTCTGAGAGTACCACTTCACGTACACCGCTTTCGGAATAACGGCATTGGCTTTGCAATGGTCACAGTGTAATTTATCATAATTCTAGTCATAGAATGAACGAAATGTAAGAGTGCGTTCCACATAAATGTACCTTTTCATACGAGGCTCCAACGGTTCAGCGCTGGCATTGAGCGAGTCCCGTGACTAATGCTTTTCTTAAAGGTCTTTTCTTTTGATCACGCAACCACTTTCATTATTCAAAGCCAACGTTGAAGTTGGTTAAAGCCAAGAGTCAAAAAACCTTGTGTTGCGTATAGGCTCTATAACTACTAAACCAGCATTGCAAGAATTCGTACTTTTAAGTAGAACGCACCCTAAGTGTAGCTTCATCAAAGTTCTGCAAGTTTGTTTAGTTAGACATTTCAGGACATACTTGAGGCTCACTTTCATTCTCCCCTACATGAAGTCCCAGAAAATGGATTGAAATATTTATAATAATAAATAGATATAAAAGAATAAGTATTGTCTTTCAGTATGATAAATTCGGACTTAGGTATTTTTGTTGCTGTGAGACACCAGTCATATTTAGAGTTGCACAAGAGTGATATTGTACTTAGTGCTTATGCAAATGTATTTTCTGCGTTTCTTGCAGTCTTTATTTCCATACTGCATTCCTAAGTCAGAAGTTATGTAGCGTTTTACTGCAGAGAAGAATTTTTACACCACCGTTTCTTCCTTCATTTAATATTCTCGTTCCTTACTTGTCATTATCAATCATATTTTATTATCGAATCGCCGGGCATCATTTTCAATTTGTGTTCTGGAATTCGACTTATCTTAATTATATTGTGATCGCTTCCACGATGGGGCGACACCAATTTTAAAATAAGAATTAATAATAAAGCATGTATTTATTCAGTTTTGTTCTTTATTGAACATTAGAACAATCAAAATACTTACTATGATGAGTACCAATGTACAGGGTGAGTCACTTGCCTTTGAATCACCACGAAAAATTGGATATTTTCGATGGTCAAAAATATGGGGGAAAAAAAATTTTAAGCTGGGGCTCTGAAATTTATATCACATCTTCCTTGATGCAAGGGGAGACTTCCCACCAAATGTGAGTTCCGGAAAATGTCGGGAAGTCCAAAAAATATCGGAAAAACCAGCGAAAATACCGAAAAAATCGAACTTTAAAGGCAGTTTTTTTAGTGTTTTCGATACAAATCCGGCCTTTTTTTCATGGATTCTTCGTTTACTATCCGCTCTGATACACAAACAATCGATTCATGAAGAAAAAACCCGGGTTCGGGGACCTTGGAAAAATTGGAGATTTTCGATGGCCAAAAATATGGGGAAAAAAAATGTTGAACTGGGGCTCTGAAATTTATATCACATCTTCCTTGATGCAACGGGAGACTCCCCACCAAATTTCAGCCTCGGAACATGTCGGGAAGTCCACAAAATATGGGAAAAACCAGCGAAAATTCCGAAAAAATCGAACTTTAAAGGCAATTTTTTTAATGTTTTCGATAGAAATCCGGACCTTTTTTCGACGGATTTCTTGTTTTCTATCCGTTTTCATTCATAAACAATCGATTCCTGAAGGAAAAAACCCGAGTTCGGGGACCTTCGAAAAATGGTGAAAAAATCTGAAGGGGTACCCCTTAAGAAAAATTTGCCGAGAAAAAAATGTTGAGCTAGGGCTCTGGAATTTTTATGGTATCTTCCTTGATGCAGAAAACCATTACCCGCCAAATTTTAGCTCCGGGAAAGGTCGGCAAGTCCACCAAAAAAAATGAAAACCGTTAAAAATGAGCAAAAATGGACTTTTCTGGACGGTTTTTCGACCCGTTTTCGTTGCAAATCCGAACGTTTTTTCACGGATTCTTTGTTCTCTATTAACCTTGATACGAAAACAATTAAAATATCCCGGGTTCGGCCGATTTTGAGAAACTTGAAAAAATGGACCATTTTCGAGGGTCGAAAATAGGTGAAAACCTAAAGTTTGAGCTAGGGCTCTGGAATTTTTATGGTATCTTCCTTCATGCAAGGGCACATTCTCCACCAAATGTCAGTCCCGGAGAAGGTCGGGAAGTCTACCAAAAAAATAAGGGCTAGGAGAGTTCTGATTCAAACGCAAGTGAATCACCCTGTACATACTTACTTTCTGCCACCTTTTATTCCTTTAACCCTTAAGGTATACTGCTTAAGGTATATTTGCATACTGCTCGCGGACTAGATTATTGTCAGCGCCCGAAAATTCTAGACTCATACACACGCACTTGGAGCAGCTAGTGGTAACATCACTTAGCGTGGTTGGTCAAGTCGCGCCTTCAATTTCTCGGAAATTAAAGTTTTATTAAATACATTACGCAAAAACAAGGCGGTAAAGAAGTTTACAAAAATTGCATTCGTAGAATGTTGATAAAACACGGATTAGTTTTTTTGCGATTCTTAAAAAAAAGATTCTAAATGAAATGAATAATATATGAACGAATGGCGGGTTTCCTTGTCTCCCGTGTTAAAAGTCCATTATTTCGAAAATGGTATGGTCAAGTCGAATAAAATTTTGCCAATAGCTGTAAGACTTTATAAAGAATGTTCTATCAAAGTTTAAAGAGATTTTATACACCAATTATCTTAAATGTTATCTCGGATGGTTAACTTCCCTGGGAGTCAAACCCGCCAGTAACAGATTTTTGCAGAATCTACTTTACACTGCTTTACAGATATCTGTTGTCAAAAAGACATCAGATTTGGTACAGAATCTGTGAAATTTGATTCTGAAACGGAACAGAAACGGAACTCTGCTCCGTACTCTGATTTGCTGTGTTTCTGCTGACGTCAGGCTCTGATCCAAAAGCATGAACTTAATGCGGTTCCAAATGGATACGGATTTGGCGCCAAATTCTGTTGCTTCTGCTACCAATTCTTCCAATCTGCCTCTAAATATGGTTATGAGGGTTCCTGTCAGTTCTACAGCAACCAACTGAGTGTCAAATGGTACAAAACGGTAGCGCAATTGTTAATCACACATGCGAAAGCCATTATCTAAAACAATGCAGTTAGTGTGGTGTGTAGAAGAACACAGTTCACTTCTGCAACTCCCTCAACACGTTAACGCGTTTTTGGTATCGATCGACTATAAATTTTTTCAACGGTTGAAATAACATCAAAGTTATCTACTAAGACCTTTGGAAAACAGAGATAAACAGATAACACTATAAAAAAAAATGCGATAAACGTTCTAAATGAACGTGACTGAACCGTTTAGAATGTGGAACTATTTCATTTCGATCTTAAACCTATAAAATGTATAGATTTATTTTTTATAGAAGAAAAGAACTATATCGAGCGGTTCCGACTGCTAGAATACTCGGCTAATTAAATTCTAAATTAAGAGTTCGTGCAAATTACTTTCTATATTTCACTGCAACAGCTATCTTCCCCATAAATCATTAAGCTTAGTAAGAGATAAGCCAGTGAATTTCAGACCTCTGAACCATTTTTCAATTTCAAACTTACTTTATACAGTCAATAAGCGAGATATCTTATCTTCATTTTTAGCTACATGTCAGAAAGTAAATTGCATTTGGAATAACGGAATGCAAAAAACGCTAAGTAATTCGCCCGCCTTAAGTTCCCCCGCCTTAAGTTCAATCCAACCTCACCAACACTAATTAATATAAAATTATTTCTTCATTTCAATACAATTATATAATTATCAAAAATAGAAATGGATATCATTGGAAAATGAAAACCAAGAGATGATTCAGACATAATGAATATACAATAAATCTAAGTTTTTATTTAATGGCACTTAGATTTAACGTGCAGTTCTAACATTACGAAAAAAGCTTGGCGTGGTAAAAACTGGGGAAACACTTTTAAATTTAATACTAATTTTGCGATGGAATAGTCTTGATTTAGCTATAATTTTTCCTTCCTTTATAGTACTTAAGTTTTCATAAGTATCGTTAAGTATCTGTCAACGAACATTAAAATGTAAAAAAAGCGCCAAGTAGCAGTTTGATTTCTCCATAAAATTGAGATATAACAAAAAAGATATAGATATCATACAAAGAAAGCGAAGTGCTCATTCAAAGATAGCTCGGTTAAACTCGCAATAGTAATAAATTAGCGATTAACAATAAAAAAAACTACGCGTGCGAGCTTTATTGCGAAGTAAAAAGGCAATGGGAAACTGATTTAAACCTTACACTGAGTTTACTACAATTTAATTTCTTTAGAAGTTTCTTAGCAATTTACCGAGGAAGCGTCTCGAATGAAATGCGCAGGCGCTAAACACCTAACCAACAATGTTGCCACATAATCACAGTATAAAACTATGCTTTCCGTATAACTAACAAATATGACACATAACTAACTCACACATGGATCTCTCGATTGTCGACTCGATTGTACGATTACGTCGATCGTAAATAATACGACATTTTTATGTAGAAAGGTGTTACATACAGGGTGTAAACGATATAACTGCCGGCGCTTTGGGGGATGGTAGAGGGGAAAATTCTAAGGCCATAGAGGGCAGATGTTCAGGTCCCATCTCTTTTAGTTTAGTTATTATTCAATCTTAAAGTTAACTGTAAGTTATTGGAACGGGTAGTACTGGAACGGCAGGTCGGCAAGATCGGGGGGTGGCTGAGGACCCCCTTTACTTTTTTCCGTTTTTGTCTTACAATTAGTACCGCTCGGTGATTTGGCGATGTTGACCCATTGGAATGTGACTAGTATTACTATATCGGTTCGAATCAGAGAAAACAATTAGGTGCCGCCTATTCCAAAGAGAGATAAGAAATGGCCCTTCAAAGTTGTCACGTTACATCCCGCTAAGGCACCGACACTTGGGGGGGGACAGGACTCCACTCTTTCCACTACGCTCGTGGACTATCAATTCTGCAAACATCCTTCACCCGGAGCAGAAATACTTTATTAATTATTATCTAAACCAATCACAGTATCGAAACGCCTTTGTAGGTGTTACCTCCAATCGCACCGGAGCACACATACGCGAATTTATGGGACGATTCTAGCAGTGGGATCGAAGATAGCCTCTCCACCTTTAATATTTTATAACAACCAAACTAACAAAGATCGGATACTAAAATATGAGCTTGAATTGCTTAAATTTTTCCCCTCTACCTTCCTTCAAAGCGCTGGCAGTTATATCGTTTACACCCTGTATGTGCAGCACTCAGCTCCGCTACTGAGAGTTGGTTCGATATTTGAGGAATATCTTAAAAGAAAACGTAAACTTGACTTTCGAAAACTTTTAACTTTATTTACTAGAAAATACGCACGAAGAACTATATCTCATAAACAACTGAACGAATTTTCTTCTTTCTTGGCTCTAAAGTAAAATTAAAGTGAAAGTTTTAGAAGGGCTGAGAATCACGTTGCTTCTCGATAAGTAGCCTCGGCTATCTTGCGTCACTACTACTTGATGCGAGACTCCATCGAGTGCCTTGATTACGTAATTCACAAGGACACTATTGTTTTTAGCAATATTACCATAGGTTCGAAATAAGAGAATGTCGACAAAATGTATAATGTATCCATGAAAACAAAAAATTATTTTTTACTCTTCGAAGCATTTTTTGTGGTGTTTATTTTTTAGTTTTCACAGTTTTTTGGGGCGGGTCACGTTTTTAAGAAATATTTTTTTTAAACATCTCTCCACTAATCCTAGTGTCACCTACTCATTTATCATTACGTGCGGCCTTTTGCTGCGTCCCTCCTCTCCTTAATAGTGAGTATTATACATATGTCTGTGAGTTTCTTTCGTTCTTATAAAAAATTAAAATATACAATTTTTCTGCATTATTATGCAAATAATTGTTTGCATGATAAATTGCCCATTAGCTATATCTAAACAGGAAAAATATCATCTTCGTTTCAATGGTAACAGTGGATAAAAAAGGTATTATAACAAGCCAAATATTTTTAGAATAAACATTCGTAAAAAAGGAAACTCTTATCCAAGGAAATCTTTTTTTTTTCTTAAGAACATTTTCGCGGTCAAGAAAATGTCTTTCTATTTAGAAAGAAGAGTTTTTTTTGGACAACATTTGTTCCAAAAACACTAGGTGTGCGAGTAATGTTTATATTCACTACATGTACAGGGTGAGTCACTTGCCTTTGAATCATCACCAAATTGGATGTTTTCAATGGCCAAAAATATGGGGAAAAAAATTTTTTGAGCTGGGGCTCTGAAATTTATATCACATCTTCCTTGATGCAAGGGGAGACTCCCCTCCAAATGTCAGTCCCGGAAAATGTCGGGAAGTCCAAAAAATATGGGAAAAACCAGCGAAAATTCCGAAAAAATCAAACTTTAAAGGCAGTTTTTTTAGTGTTTTCGATATAAATCCGGACTTTTGTCGACAGATTTCTTGTTTTATATCTGTTTTCATTCATAAACAATCGATTCCTGAAGAAAAAACCCGGGTTCTGGGACCTTCGAGAAATCGTGAAAAAATCTGAAGGGTACCCCTTAAGAAAAATTTGCTGAAAAAGAAATTTTGAGCTAGGGCTCTGGAATTTTTATGGTATCTTCCTTGATGCAGAAAAACATTACCCGCCAAATTTTAGTTCCGGCAAAGGTTGGGAACTCCACCAAAAAAAATAAAAACCGTCAAAAAGGAGCAAAAATGGAATTTTCTGGACGGTTTTTCGACCCATTTTCGTTGCAAATCCGGACTTTTTTTCACGGATTCTTTGTTCTCTATCCACCCTGATACGAAAACAATCAAAATATCCCGGGTTGGGCCGATTTTGAGAAACTTGAAAAAATTGAGCATTTTCGAGGGTCCAAAATAGGTAAAAACCTAAACTTTGAGCTAGGGCTCTGAAATTTATATTACTTCTTCCTTGACGCAAGGCCACATTCTCCACCAAATTTCAGTCCCGGGGAAGGTCGGGAAGTCCACCAAAAAAAATAAGGGCTAGGAGAGTTCTGATTCAAAGGCAAGTGAATCACCCTGTACATATAAAGTCTCGGTGATTTAGTGTTAAAGCTTTGAAATTTAGGTGGCAAAGTGGGGGTGATGAGGGAAATTGTTACGCTCTTACCGTGGACGAAGCTTAATAATAAAACCGGCAGACACGAGGGTCATGAATGTAAGGTGTGGGTAAAAACAACCATTTTTTATTGAACACCAGCTTTCAGAACAGCAGAAGATTCAATTATTGCTGATCGATCTTCTATCGTTCACTTGGATTTGGCGTGGGATTTCTTTTGCTGGGAGGCTTTGCGCCAGAGGGCTGAGTCGAATTTCTCCCCAACTATATACAGCATTGTACAGAAGGAAAGAAGTACCGCAAAGAAAGCTAGTCTCAAGGGGAAGTTGAGAACCTCCATTACTGGATAAGCCCAAACGCCACTCTTGAAGTAGACCACGTGCATCCTAAGGACAAACAACGGGTTTATTTGTAACAAAATTGAACATGGAATTATAATTAGTGTAGTCGACTCTTCCGCAATCAAACTGTTCGCTCTGACTTCCGAAATGTAACTGAGGAGTGCGCGCAGACAATTCGAACTATGTAGATATTTGGGCCTTAAGGAGTTGTTTGTTGCTAAAACGCAACAAAACGCAACTTCCGCTTTCGCAGTATCAAAGAACGAGTTTTAAGAAAAATTTCTACAGAAGTCCTTTCCGGAAATTGTGTCGTGATAACTTCACCAAAATCGCTGATGAATGAGGGAATGCTATAACGGTATATTATTTCATGCATTAAATGGATGATTTTTTTCCTCGATAACTTCACTTTACTTCACATATCAGACATAGGTCAAAATATTCGTCAAACCTTGTAGTTTAATACCCTGAAACCAGTTGGTGCGTTTTTTTGCGATTTTGGAAATGGTAGCACATTTTGTCCACCACTACACTAGTCGGACAATCCATATAAGATATTGCTAGGAGTTGCGTTTTGTTGCGTTTTGTTGCGTTTTAGCAAACGTTCTGTTTATTTCCATTAGCAGTATCCTATATGGATTGTCCGACTAGTGTAGTGGTGGACAAAATGTGCTGCCATTTCCAAAATCGCAAAAAAACGCACCAACTGCTTTCAGGGTATTAAACTAGAAGGTTTGACAAATATTTTGCACTATGTCTGATATGTGAAGTAAAGTGAAGTTTTTGAGGGAAAAATCATCCATTTTATGTATCAGATGATATACCCTTTTAAAGTAGAGGTTAGATTAGAGATTACATTTGTAGCATCAAAATGAAAGGACAACATGAAAATCATACAACGTATGTGATAAATTATCCAAAGAATACCGATAAATACGTTTTTGTTACGATAAAGTACCATTTAGTTCCAATGACCGCGCTTTTAGCATTTGAGTCCACTGTGCAGCGCACACTGGGCTCAAATGCTGAAAACGCGGACATTGAAACTACATTGTATTTTATCGTAACAAAAACATATTTATCGGTGTTCTCTCGATAATTTATCATTTAAGTTGTATGACTTTGATGTTGTGCTTTCATTTTGCGAATGGCGCTGCCACTTCTAAAATTGCCAAAAAACGAACCAACTGATTTCAGGGCGTTAAAGTAGAACGTTCGACGAATATTTCGACCTATGCCTGATATATAAGATCCGGTGAGGTTTTCGAGAGAAAAAAACATCCATTTTATACATCATATGGTATGCCGTTATATGGTAGAGCATAGGTTAGGGACTAAAGTAATAATATCAAAATGAAAGGACAACATCAAAATCATACAACATATGTGATAAATTATTCAAAGAATACCGATAAATATGTTTTTGTTACGATAAAGTACCATTTAGTTCCAATGACCGCGTTTTTAGCATTCGAGTCCACTGTGCGGTGTCAGCAAGGGTTAACCTAGCGGCCCCGGTTCGACCATATGGTCTGCCCGTGCACGCGGCACCTTTAAAACCCGGTAAGTTTTACCTTCCCTAACGAGGTCGATCTCGGCCTCAAGTAGATGTATGTAAGTACGCATCAGCCTGAGCACAATGGCTTATAGGTCACGACACCTTTTCACGTTACCGCACACTAGCCGCTCGGCCAACGGGAACCCAAAAAACTTCAGAAACAAGACATTTCCCTATCATGGTCTGCACGCATCCCTTACAAATCGTGATAATTACACTTATACAATAAATGCGACGACTTTCACAATAATACAACGTCTTTGGTCGTCCACGCAGTAACTCTTTCATTATACAAAACAAAAATGGGCAACACTGCACAATTATAATGACAACATAGTCTACCCATGCGTAACAATTATTATAAGAATATCGATTACTGCATGACTAATTCGCAATCAGACTTCAGGAATAAGTCTAGCAGCGTCATAGGAATACAAATTGCGTATTTACCAAACCAAATAAGTCAGCATGAATGTTGTGAGTCCTGTAAGGCCTTGGGATCTTGTTGGATATGCTCGTGGCGCCATAACCATTTCCAGCACTGTCGATACCATAATCAGTGTATGCATCAGGTGGTTCAACCACGATGGAAAGTAGGGGTCTACTGCCTTTGGCAGTACCAATTCTCGATCGACAAACATTAACCCCCAAAATGTAGCACCGACAAACTGAAAAATGCATAAACAAACAGTAAATACAGATAGTGTTAAAATCCTGCTTTCTACATATTTTTATAGGGGAAGTAAGTATTAACCCTTTTAGTACTGAACGGCGATATTTCGTTGTTCGCAATACTTGCAAAAAGTGTTCTCTATCTCAAAATAAATGTATAAAACGTTATAAATGGTTTAATTTCGTTGCAGCACAATTGAAAAATTTGTTTATGGATTTAAATATTGCTTGTAAAGAAGAGATTCATTTGTATATTTTTCATAATGTTTTATAATTAAGGTATTCTTTGCGTACGTGCGATACTTGTAGTCGGCACTATAAGGATTAAGCTCGCAATCAAGATTTAATTTTGATATAATGCAAATATGCTATTAGTTCCAAAGCATTGTTCAACCTTTCTTTTATAGGATACAAAAAATTGTTTCGTGTTTAAAAATTGTATTGTGACATCAAAAATTGATAAGATGACTCTTATGTAATATTAAGAAATTTAACATGTCAGTTCTGACGACCAATAGGAATCACGAAAAACATTTTCGTTCTCCGTGTAAAGGATCGAATGTTAGAAATTGCTGTCCTATCCCACTTTATTTAGATGGTGTTTTATGTTCATGTTAACAATAATTTAATTTAAAGGATGTTGCAAATATTTTGGAACTTTTCATATCACGACATTTGATTCGTTTTGAAAACTTGGACTTACTTTTGAAAGATCTTGAGTAATAAGTATTAAAAAATCTTGAGGGATCATAAACAGTGTTTTTATACGTAGTTATAAACAATTTTATGTAACTAACTCTTTGCACTCCAAATATTATATTTATAAAATGTAGATATATTTCAAACATTCAAAGAAAAATCTTATTTTCACTTTTACTATATACGACCATATTTTATTTGTCTTTAAAAATGGCGCGAAGTTGCTGATCCCTCCATGAAATAAAAGCTTGGAGTCGAAAGGGTTAATACAACAAGCGATATACTAGGAATAATTAGTGTTCTCACCATAGAAACCGGAAAGCTGAAGGTCGCATGGAAATAGTCTTTGACTCTCCGTATTAGCGGTGGCTTCTTTGGATTGACAGCGTCCGTTCCAAACATGTCATTCATGAGACATAAGAGGAAGAATATAGCTTGCATAATCTGGCAACATAACCAAGCATATATATTAATATCAATGATTAAATAATATACTGTCACAAAATAATGAAATATATTGCGAATTCTCAATGCAAACACTTCAGCTACATTGAGATAATGGCGGTCTGCTGGTCACAAACATGCAAACATACATACAAATAGATACATATATTAAATAGACCTCAACATTTAGAGAAGTAACAATTTATATTTATAAGTTTGGAACATAAACTTTCGCCGTAACATACATTCCTTGATATATGCTTTCCCCTTAACACTAAGAAGATACATTTACGCCACCATGAAGATAAACAAAGACATACAAACTCGGGGCTATTTTTCAAAATTTTGTTTCAGCCGTTGATTTTCAAATGTATATACCATGCAATAAACATTTTCGGTATTATAGTAATAAACGACTAAGTAATACAATATACATATGTCGGTTTGCAAAGAAGTTTTGTATCTCAAAAATGTACTTCAAGTTTTTTTGAAATGTGAGTTAGTTTAATAATATAAAACGTGCGTGCGACAAATATACGGCTGGCATAAGAGGCCTTTTCTATTACAAATTGATAAATCTGATGATTTGTTGTTCTTTGGAGTTTTCACACTTTAAACTCACATCTCGCTGATAGCATTTTTGAAATTCGAAAAATTTGCATCGCCGAGTCTTTCAGGATGAAAAGTAAATAAATCTCTAAATAAATAGTAATATAAATCGTGTAATTCTTATAGAATTGTATCGACTTTGACGCTTTAGAAATTTCTCGAAATTTATATAGACTTTTGAGAAATCCAAAATATTTTTGCGTAATAGATGTGCAACTGCAATAGATAAACAAGGATTTGCACAGACCCCTTTTTAACCGTTTTCGAAGAGGACCAGGTCCTTAATTCGTTCAACACATTTTATTCAGAAGTTGATAAAAGAAGATAAAACACAAATTTTCTTATAGAAGAAAGTTTTCTTCTTAAGAGAAAATAATAAGCGTTCTAAAAGCAAAATGTTTGCTTCTTTCTGAACATTTTCTTTAATGTGCCAATACTTTTTTTACTGACAAATGTATAAAATGAAGTCAGTCTGCTGAATAATGCAAACGAAGTGCACCAGATACAACTTATTTTTGCAAAAACCGTTTTGCGAATGAGGTCATACTTCGCATAATATTGTGTGATATGAAAGTCCTTGCATCGGCCGGTTAAATGAAAAAGAAAGCGCTCGGTTGAGGATCGAAAGGCAGCAGGCTTGCTACCTGATGCGATACGTAGTTTCCTGTTACAAGTGCAATGCTTCGTATCGAAGTGTCTGGTTACCCCCACGCTATCCCCGCAACCTCATCCTATCGGAGCTCCCCAAGTACTACAGTTCGCCTCTGGAAAGAAGGCGCCTGGCTCTGATTTGCCGAAAAATTTGTCTCCTCCTTCAAAATTTCTTAGGGACGGTACTTAGGGATGGAAACAAAAGGTTTTATGATTAGCAACCCGTAGTCTTGTTTCTATTGGCGAGTAGGAAACAATTTGACCTGAGCCGGACACCATTTTTGCCAGGTATACAAAGGGCCAGGTGAAGGTCGTGAGGGGCTTCGTCCGAGGAAAAATAGGAAAGGCGGTATTTCCCTGCCTTGTAAGGCGTAGTCCATCAGTCCCACTCTTTCCGAATTTTAGAGCCAGGCGCCTTCTTTCCAGAGGCGAACTGTACATATATGTTCCAGGCCAACAACCCAGACCTAACCTAACTTCAAAACAATTACCGAGTGCCCTTCAAGTCACAGCCAAGAACAGTGCAAATGTCAGTTAAAAATGCCCAAAACCAAGACCGTTACAGGAACAATTAGTCGACGTTTGACTCGGCCACAACAAAAGAAGATTCCATAACAATCAATACACCATGGAACATGACACGTCGCAAACTATTTCCTCTGCGCAGAAAGTTTCGCCTTTGGCTTTCGAAGACATTCAATAAACGTCGCGCATTATTACTGCATAATTGTATTTCATAGCGTATTTTCCGCTCTAAGCAACATATTAATTTGCAACTCATGTAAAAAGCAGGTGCAGTTCAAAGAAACGGCTAGCAGGGGGCTGAGCTTCCAATGGTGTGTTGTGAATGCGGAGAGACAAATATACCGTCGGGACCGACCACCAATCAGGCTTACGAAATTAACAAACGGACTATTTTATTATAAGATTGATGGGAGTTGGTCTCAATGGAATTAAACTGTTCTGCGGTTTCATGGACTTGACAGTTGTATTTTCCCTGAATTTGTACAACGCAGCGATGGAAAATATTAAAATCGCTGCGAATATAGTGTTTGAAACTAGGTTAAACGGACGGTGGAGGGGGAGAAACAGAAAAAACAGAATTGGGGAAACCATGTCTGAGTTTGCAGTATCGGGCGATGGCTCATGGGAAGAAAGAGGTTTTCACCTTTGTTTGACAGGGAAACACAGTAACAAATTAGTCGACTTAGTTGTCAAACCATCACACTGCAAGCAGTGCGAACTGAAGCAGAAAGGGTTAAGTACAAACGTTTATATCACATGCTGACGAATGCAACATGAATCATGAAGAAGCCAGAGAGAAAACAGAGGCAAATGCGGCTGTAGGAATGTTCGGTCGATCGGTGGAACGATATGGTGTGAAGTATACAAATTACATTGACAACGATGACAAAACATTTAAGTCTATTTTGAACACTGATCGATATCACGGAGATCCATTGATTAAACGAAAGGAGTGCATTGGGCGAGTCCAAAAAAAGATGGCTGCTCTTTTGAGGGATGTGAAAGATGGTAAAAAGAGTAAATTGACCAACGAACTAATTGCTGAATTGACCAAATGTTATGGATTAGCAATTAGCAATTAGCAAACACACCAACTCCGTCGGAGAAATGAAGAGAGCTGTTTCGGCGACATACTATCAGAAAATCTCGACGAATTAAAAATCTTCGACGTGATTACTGCCACGAAGGTTCCAGCAGTTGGTGCACCTACCGCCAAGCCGAAGCCAACGGCGCTCTTGATACTTATCATCAACCGTCATCAAAAGTCATCAACCGTCCTTACCTGAATCAGTACAAACTGTATTAAAACCAATTTATCAAGACCTTTCCAATGAAGAATTATTGGAAAGGTACTTGGAAGGTGAAATTGAAATCAAGAATTCCAAAGCATTTGCATTGTAGCGCAAAAACAATTCAACTTGCCACTCACATGGCAGCAGCCATCTTTAACGAAGATGATCTTGAAGATCTTTGAAATATTGGGAGTGAAAATCGGACATATGACAAAGGCATTTGCGGGGGTGTAAAAAAACCGGTCCTGGGGGTGGCGAAATTGACGAAGAATGAATTTTATGAGGACGAGGAGGAATTATATGTTACCGAAATACTGGATTCGGGGAATACAAAAAATAATTCGATTTTAGGCACGTTTCAACAGTTTTCCTACACGTAAAACAGTATTTAATTGGATTACAGAATTGAAAATTGTTGGATCTATGACTAACAAGAATCTTCTTGGTAGAGAAAATGTGACCAAGTGTTAAAAAAATGAAGTTTTGTTTAAACACACTGTTTTTCAAATATATCTACTGCAAATGCTCGATGTTCTTTTGACAAACACTTGATAATAATTAAACTCATTGAACTCGTCTGCAAATGGGTCTATGGTTTGACGCGCCATCTACCACTATGTTCCAGTAACGTCAACTTTTCCACGAGTATAGGAAATTTTGTAAGACGATTTTGTATCACCCTCGAGAATATAGTTTAGTTTGTATTATTTCGTTATATTTCCTATTCTTCTGCAATTATTCCTATTATTATTAAGCCCTTAAATCTTTCACATATCTGAATTTTCCGAGAGCTTCTTTTTACAGTTCTTTTTTCCCTCAGAAATAGTTATGTTAAATTATTGCACCCTTTCATCTTTACATTTGTGAATCGTTCTCCATTTTTCAGTTCCATTGGTTCCCCTTGATATTCTTGTATCATTCGTAATTTATATTTCTTGCTATTATTCCCCAGGTGCTTTCTTTGTTTTACTATGTTCGCATTTCAAGTTAACGTATTATTTCATACAAAGTTCAAAGTTACGTTGGCCCAATGCTTTTCTTATGGGTTTCAACAATATCATTTCAATACTATCATTAAAACTGTGATTGTGCTGTAATTTGATATGGAAATTTTATATATTGGATAGGGAACGCTTAACCTCTTAAGTGTGATGAGCCATTATAGTGGCTTCCGTTTACGCGTAATTCGTGTCGAAATTTGCCGTACAGAGAAACAGCTCTGCGCAAAATTTAGCCGAACTTAAGAGGTTAAAGTTAGCATTGTCCCAATTCGCGACTTTAAGGTGTCTTTTCATAGAGTGCACCACCATTCATTTCTAAGGTTAACTAGGTCACGCGACCTATACTTTCTTTATGCTCTTGATCATGTGACTATGAACACTCAACGTATCACACTCGCTCAAATAATCCCATTTGAAATTTTATAGTTCTAAATTTGAAAATTACGCACTTGTTATTTTGTGTTTGCTTGTCAAATCAAAATGGTAATATGTAATAAATATGTGACCTTCATTTCAAGAAACATAATTTGATTAGTTGCGTTAGAAAAAGTTTATATTTGTATAAACTATTGATACATTCAGTGCTAATAGCGCAGGATGTAGCGAATTAACCTCTAAATCGTCTACACCAGAGTAAAATGCACTATTATAGACATTCTCTATTTTTCTATACTCATTCTTAAAAGTAGCATCGCATTAATTTACACCTTTAGGGGATAAGCAACATTCCTTAGGAATAGGACGCATGAAATTAACACATACAAATCTAAGGGAAAAATCTGAACGGAAAAATTATAACCAATATAACAGTCAACTAATTGTTCACCATACTTTGATCGAGATCGTAAAATATAAACCCATGAAACAACCCATACAAATATTCTTCTATGTGAGACAAACACAGTTCATTAAACAATATAGCAAATCTCCCCACAAACAAAGAACAGCTGACAAACCTAATCGACTTTCTCAAAGAATCGCTACAGTTTCACGAAATATAAATGATGTACACACAAATAGGACGTAAAACTCTAAATATTATATGACAGATCAAAAACAACGTAAAAGAAAACCAATAAAAACCTTCATTTATCATTTATTTAAACTTTCAATAGTTGTAATTAAAGTAAGAACTAAAGAAATGCAATTCGTAGAGTCATTTCTTTGTTTTTCAATCAGTTTTTCTAAGGATACCGAAATTGAGTATTGCACAGCCAATGAAAAAACTTGACTGTAGTAACATAGTATAACTGTGAAGGTCAATTCCAAGCCATTGTTGTTGAATACTCTTCGATTAAAAGGATCCTTCAATAGTCTGTTCAATATTGCAAAATATTTAGCGAATTATAATTAAGAAACGACAAATAATTATTTTAACACAAAACGTACCCTTGCGTTTAGCTTATTTCCCATTTAATACAAACACTAATGCATAAAATAACGTTAAGATAATAACAAAAATTATACATCTTCATTATTACTTTTCATAAGAAGAAAAAGAAACAAGTGGTATGTTTAGTGTTAATCCCACGAATTGCTGGTTTAAATTACTGATACATATTGGATAAAAAACGAATTCACACACAACCTTTTACTCGGAGTAATTTTCACATAGACAAAACTTTCTGTTTAAGGAAAAAAGAAATTTTCTTAAACTAGAATGTTTTTCCGTTACAAAAATTAACTTGTGAAAACTTGGTTACGTAAACACTTTTTCTACCCACTGTATGAAAGCTTACCACCTGTTCATCACGTGTATTGTACGTCATTAACCGTTTAAGTCCCAATCAGCGCGATCGCGCTGTTCAGATTTTCTGTCGAGAAGACCCAGCACATTTTGAGCATTGTGGACAACTGACTGTCGAAGTCGCGCGCTCAGATTTACTCACGCAAGTACATCACACAGCTCCTTCTTTTCAAGTAAATAATATAATACATTTCACTGTAGGTACAACACCATAATAATAATGCAATAATACATTACAAAATAAAATATTTTGTATTTCAATGTTATCTTCTCAATGATTTTTATCGAACGAAACTAGAAATATTTATAAACTGACAGTACGCATATGTAATAATAAAGATGTATTTCATAAAATAGCGAATTACAAAATAAAAATAGTTTTGTGTTAGAGAAAGCGCGATTGCGCTGTTCGGGATTCTTCGACCGTGTTTTTTAAATATCCCCTGGGACTCAAACGGTTAATAATCATCTAATGGGTGAAACAACAAATAAGTAAAATAAATTGAAAGAAGGAAAACATTGGCTAGCGCAAGGGAAGAACAAAAATAGCCTGCACTGCTATCGAACAACTACAACGATGCAACGATATGGACTGTTTGGTCAGATACAAACCGCATTCCAAAACGTGAGATACTTGAACTTCCCACCGATGACACCGTCCGCTCTTGCCGCGGCTCTAGGTATCACGACGTACATGTAATCGTAGTGAACGGCGAACGCAAATTGCAGGCAACTGATAGCATGAAAGGTAACAAGAAGGATTCCTTGCGCCATTATGCCCAATTGAAAGGTCCCGTCTTCTAGAAGATTGAAAAGCACTACTTATAAGCAGGGATGGGCATTAACCAATAGATTAAGGCCGCCAATCATTTTATTCCAATATAATGCCAATAATGTTATTGGGACTGAAAATGCGCGAATAAAATTATTGGCATGCATTTCGCCTCCCAATAAAGTTATTGGCGCCCTTTTTGCCTTCCAAAGAAAAGTTATTGGCGTTCATTTCGAGGTTGAGTAAATGTATTGGGACTCAAAATGGGACGGCAACAGTTCCTGTCAGTTATACAAAAATACTCCTACTACATGCCAATAATTTTATTGGCGCGCATTTTCAGTCCCAATAAAATTATTCGCGGGCATTTTCCGTCTCAATAAACTTATTGGCGACCTTAATTTATTGGCTATTGCCCATCCCTGCTTATAAGGGGGGAGATTTTCCCTGCCAGGAAAAAAGGATTGTTACCCCGCATTTCATACAGAATGAAACCAGTTTATATAATTATGGAAATATATTGTAGGAGAATTATAAAATAATATAAGAGACTAGTATGATAGAGTGAGAGAGAATGTATGTATGTGTGTGTGTGAGAGAAAGATAGAAAGAGTGAGAGTGAAGGATGCTGCTATAGTTATCTAAGACTACATTTGCATGTTTTAAAAAAAGAGACAACCGTGTGCAAGGAGGGCTCACTTATTGATTTGTGAATTGATTCCTTTAAGAGCTTTGAAAGAAACAAGACGTGTAATAAAATCGTTCAATCACTCGCCTTCCTCTTTATTTACTACAATATTAAAGACAGAAATGAAATTTTAACAATCCCTGACAAGTATAACGAAACGTAACCTCTCTTTAACACTTTGAGTGCCCAAGTTGCAAATTTTTAACTCTCACTACACCTTGTTAAAAATGTTTGTTATAGTTATTCTCATGAAAATAAGCAGATTTGTGAATGGATGTTCCAGTGTCACCCAAATTCGGCTGACATGGCGTTCAAAGCAGGGATGGGCAAGCATGAATAATATAAGGTCATGATTAATAATAATCGCGGAGAAAAATTCGTGATTATTTGTAATCGTGGAGAAAAATCCGTGATTATTTATAATCGCGGAGAAAAGTTAGTGATTATTTGTAATCGTGGAGAAAAACTCGTGATTATTTCTAAATTACAAATAATCACGAATTCGAATGATTCAAAGTTGAATATTTCGACTTCGAATGAGTTAAGTATTCAATTCGAAGTTTCATTCGAATTCCAAATTGAAATATTCAACTTTGAATCATTCGAAATCGAAATGTTCGACTTTGAATCATTCGAATTCGAAATATTCAACTTTGAATCGTTCGAATTCGAAATATTCGACTTTGAATCATTCGAATTCGAAATATTCAACTTCGGATCATTTGAATTCGAAGCATTCAACTTCGAATCATTCGAATTCGAAATATTCAACTTCGGATCATTTGAATTCGAAGCATTCAACTTTGAATCATTAATCGCGAATTTTTCTCCGCGATTACAAATAATCACGGATTTTTCTCCACGAATATTATTAATTATGACCTTATATTATTCATGCTTGCCCATCCCTGGTTCAAAGTGTTAATTTTGTTTATGGTTTTTCGGATTCTTCATATCGACAGTTTATGAAACAAAAGTTTGTTATTTAAGACGTCAGAATTAAAAATGTTTGTTATAGTTATTCTCGTGAAAATAAGCATATCTGTGAATGGATGTTCCAGTGTCACCCAAATTCGGCTGACATGGCGTTCAAAGTGCTAATTTTGCTTATGGTTTTTCGGATTCTTCATATCGACAGTTTATGAAATAAAAGTCTGTTATTTAAGACGTCAGCAGCGATGACTTAAGGATGCGTGCTCACTGGAGGAAAAGCAAGGAAAAACATCTGCGCAGTGTTACGTATTTACAAAAAAAAGGACGCGATTTACTGGCGGTAACCTTGGCTATTTATATTGGCTACCTGAAGCCAATATGTTTCTCAGACATTTCAAAAATACTATAAACTTGTTATAAAAGCGATAAGAATGGAAGGTAATTGTTGCTTGCAAAATTGTAATTAACGCGATTGCAAAGCAGTTGTATCAATAAGCAGGTTTCCATAGATTGTATTTAAACTTTGACAGAACAATCTTTATAAGGTTTTACAACTGTTGATCAAAATTTGAAGTTAAAACTTCGAAGTTAGAATTTTCAACACATGCGATATAGTCAAAACGCGTCAGTTAGTCACATTGGCAAGTTTAACGGCCTCATTTTTTTGTAGAATCATACCAAAAAAGTAACTACTGTGTCACCGACATTCTACGAATGAGTGCAAATTTCTGCAGAACTTTTGCCTATTAATAAAACTCAAATTCCCGAGAATTGGATTTCGTTAACTAAACAAGCTGAGTGACGTGTCGCTATCGCGTTCAAGTGCGTGTGCATGAGTTTGAAATCTGTCGGTATATGCAAGCTTGTGTGCGTAAACGACAGGCGCTGACAAAAGTCCAGCTGATCAGCAGTATACAAAGCGAGGTTAGAAGTTCCTCCGGTCAGCTGTTGTCTTTTCGATGATAGAAATAATCATATGTGCCCATAATTATGAAAGTGGTCTAAGTTAAAATTTAAAAGAAAAATATGTTTATCAGTTATTTCACACCACATTATGTTAAACTAAATATATTCAATGTAATTTTTACGATATCGTCAAAAATGAACCATTAGATAATGGTTGTAATTTCAACATTATATGGAATTCATTTAGTGTTAATTATGAAAGTGGTCTAAGTCAAAAATTTAAAGAAATTATATAAACATAACTTGAAAATATACGGAAATATTAAATTACTTCCATTATACACCACCACTAAACCAGTAACCGAAGAAAAACATAAAGATATTATGTGTTTTTACTACCATACATCCCTCCAGTTTTTCAGGAACATTTTAAGAATCTTAAAAACGCGAAATAATAAAAATGGATTAACTTTTAAAAATAATTAATAAATGTTCATGAATTATTTCATTAAAGTTATTGTTTCAAATAAAACTCATAGTTCTTTATCGCTTTAAGTCATTTATAGGACATTCAGATAATTTTGAAAATGGTCGAAGTCAGTTCAAACTTCAAAAACAGCATTTTCGTATGATATTCACAGAAAACTTCATATTCATAATAAATTTCCATTAATCAAGACTAATAAAATTATAAATTGAAATGTCGCATGTGATGTAAAAATATTTTTTAATCTATCAAATGCAATTCATAAAATATCTCGAAACAAGAAATATATGACTTAGACCACTTTCATAATTATGGGCACACATGTATAACTCTTTTAAAAGAAATAAAAAAATGTGCCAAACAGTTTTTCGTTATTCGACTAAATCAAAGATTGGACAGACGTAATAAGTTTAGAATCATATTTTGGTCATTCTATTATCGATTTTGATTTGTATTGATTGGTTAATCTACCCTCGCTTATTGTTGTTTAACTTGCTTGTCGAAAAGACCGAAGATTACAACTAAATGGATGAGTGAGTTCAAAAACTGTTCGACATATTTTCTTAGCTTACTGACAAAAGATTCACAAGCTGCGTTGACTAAAATTTGACCATAACAAATATTTGAACACTTTTGGAATTATATGTACTGTATGTGAGTATGAACTGAATTATCTGAATTAACTGAATGATATGTAAACATATAGTTTTTGAAGAACCGTTTAATGCTTTTTGTTATACTCGCCAAGAACCACAAGCATTCCAAATTGCATTAAACCGCTTGTTTACGATAGCTTTGCTTGCATTGATTTAATGTGGAGTGCCTTGTCAGGATTATTGTACTCAATAATTTTAGTATTAGTTTTATTTTGCCTGTCGCATGTTTATCTACAGAATTAGTAAAACATTTGCAGTTCTCGATTGGGATGCGGTTAAATGAGTATTTTCGAACAAACACAAACACTAGTATTTACAAAATTTAACAAGTGTATAATTTAAGTGTTTGACGTGTTGAAAGCTGATGGATGTGTTCGACAAAAACAATTCAAGTGTTCAATGTAGAATTAAACTTTGCACCTCAATTCTATTTAATGTTTGTCTGTTCAACTGGCTATCACAGTCAATATGTACCTTCTTTAATTTTACCATCCTTTTGTTTAATAACCTGAAAGAGTTTGCGGGAATAATGTTTAATAAGTACTGTCAAGTAAAATTATAATGGTCACTGTAAATTAGTTTTAGAAAACATAAGAAATACAGTTTTTAACTTAACAAGGTTCAATGTATCATACTTTTGATACAATTTGACAAAAATTACATGATAATTTTTCTGCATTTGAAAATATGAAAAAGATTGCATTAGTAGAAGAAACTGTGCCGGTTCTAGAACAATCCGAGACTAAGGACCAATCGACACCAAGGACCAGGGAAGCGGACCACAAAAGGCATGCTTCTGGACCAATGAGGGGCCATCGTAATTTTTATGGTCCAGGGAAGCGGACCACAGGAGGTGAACAAAGTGGAAACAGTATAAAATTATGGACCATTTAAAACCATCGACCAGAAGAGTGGACCACAGGAGGTAATACAAGGACCATGAGCCAGACCAAAATGACGCTGGTTCGCTCCCTGGTCCAGTGTATGCCTCCTCTGGTCCGCTCTTCTGGTCCAGAAGCATGCCCTCCTGTGGTCCGCTTCCCTGGTCCATGGTTTTAAATGATCCATAGTTTTATACTAGGTTTGTTCGGAGTGGCAGTTTGCTCAGTTTCCAACCATTTCCAACCAGTTTCCCAAATGCCTTTCGTGCAAGTTCACCTGCGCCTGACGGTTGGAAATGGTTGGAAACTGGGCAAAATACCACTCCGAACAAACCTACTGTTCCACTTTGTTCACCTCCTGTGGTCCGCTTCCCTGGCCCTTGGTTTCGATTGCTCCTTGGTCTCGGATTGTTCTAGAACCGGCACAGTTTCTTCTACTCGCATTTTAAAAAAGAATTTCAGATACAATCGATATCTAAATTTCATTAATTTTCCCATCCTACCGCTGGCATTTATCATACAGACACATTACATATACTACAATCACAACATATTTATTAGAAGAATTACTGAACGCATCTTACGTCAAAATTTGTCATCTGATCTACATTTTTTCGTAATAAGAAATGTTTTTATATAAAATACTCTTTTTAAATCCCTTTATTTATAAAGACCGAATCAACACCGGCGTCGTTAATGAGCGCGATGTGTAAATTTGTTTGCATAACTATTGAGCTATTATTTTGCTAAGTAATAATTTGATGAAAACTGCGACTATGACTATTGCATATAATATTTTTGACACTTATATATTTGAATTGGACAAAATAGTTGACTTTAAAAGTTCTAAATTTCAAAAACCAATATTTTCAATTGATGCATTAAGGTACCACATAGAAGTAAATGTGCCAAAAAAATCAAATTTTCCCCAAAAAGTGGTGTTAATAATGGTGTATGGTGTAGGAATTGACGATTTGATGTAACTATGACAAAGTTTGAAACTTTTTGATGTAGTACGTAAAAAGATACGAAAGATATTTTCTAAACTTCAAACACGTTTTTCTCGGAACACTGTTTGTGGATGCGGTAACCAGCATAACTAATTCATCATTGAACGGATCAAGCTGAAAATGTAATCAGATCTTCTTAATAAGGTTAGCTACTGCACTACGCAGTGTTTTTTTGCATACCTATCCCAGTTTTTTTTGATACTATATAAAATGCTTAATTTTACAGAAAAAATCGATCTGATAATTATAAATAGCGATATGTTCCGCACAAAATGAAACTTAAAAGATCTGCCTCGGTAGTGCAGTAGGGTTATCTTTCTATTAAATAAAGAGCACTTGTTTATTCGTTTCCGATGAAAAATGCCGGAGCTACACTGGTTACCGCAGCCATGTTTCATTCACTATGACATTACGAAAGTTGCTGTGGCACGCCACCTACTGCAAGGATTGTAAACAAATTTACAGAATATATTATATTATTTACAATATGTACTTTAATATGTAGGTAACACTTTTTCCGAAAAAATTGATTTGTAAGAGAAAAAAATCGCATTTTGGTACCGTTTTCTAGTATTTTACTTGTATGTGGTACTTTAAATGGAACATGGTTAGGTCGTAAACAGTTAAATAGGATAAGACAAAATCTACAGGACTGCTGCATTAGACATCGAACATCAAGTCTGCAACGAAAATTATATACGTGATGCTGCTAAACTAGTAATCATCGTCAAGGCAAAGTTATATCTGTGTAATAAGCTGATAAGCTCCGCTCTTGGCGACCTCCAAATGTTTGAGACTGCATGACTGCGCAATAATTTGTGCAAACGTACTGAACTCAGAAAATGCTGCGTGTCTTCCATCTAGTTAACCTTTATAAAAAATTCCAATAAAACGGTATCTTTCAATATTAAAAATATGACCTCTTTTTCCAAGAAAAGTTAAACATATTCTTTATTGTAATTCAATTCAAACGAATATCGAATGTGGAGAATAAGAAATCGGCAAGAATTTGCAAAACAACGCAAGTGTACCTGAGAGTACTTGATTCAATTGGTCTGTTAAACAAAAATTTACTGTTTGAATTCTATTTGAAAAATGCACGCGGTTCCTTTTTCAGTCAGTTCAGTCAGTTCAGACATTTCGTGTTTACGTTAACAATTAATTAATTTAAAGAACAACTGATTGTAGTATCTATTTTTATTATAAATAGCTTCTGACAATAGCTCAAACTTTCTCTTTGAATTCTTGCAATTGCTTTTGAAACACCCTGTACAAGTGATAAATATTAAAATATTTTATATCCTGTAGTTTGCCTGGATGATCAATTTATGCAAGAGGGAAAATCGTATTTAATTCGATTCGACAGCTGTTTTCAAATTTATTCTGAGCATATCAACAGACAAACGTTTTTTATATTAGCAAAGAATGGTAAAAAAGTCATAAGACGTAGCAGAGAAGTAAATCGAGAGCAAATCATGATACTTCAATTAATGAATCTGTATTGTTAGTATAAATACTAAAGATGCTCCAATACAGGTTTCGAAGGCTCATTATCCTCAGCCAACCTAAAGACGATCGAGAGACGCTGTATTTTCCGTTCGTAAGATGACCCAGCATACACTTATTCACGTTCTCGTTTCTTGAACTATTGTTATGCTTAATGAAGATCTGCTAGTTTAGCAACAACTTGATAAAATCTCAAACTCACGATATCGAAAGTATCAAATCGTTTTATTTTATTACTCACTTCGAAAAGGTGGAGGTACTCATATAGTTTTGTTCGTTTATCAAATTTGTACAGCTATTACTATGAATTTGGTGAACGGTATTTTACGATCACATGCTACGTGAATATGAGACGCATTTGTTAGGAAAATCGACATTACAACTATTAATAATCAATTTGTGTAAATTTTTCTCCTGCAACCAGCTGACATTTAAATTTGTTTTTATGTTTATATAATTTTTGCTCATATTTTGTGTCATCTATGTTTGAAAGCATTTTTTACATTTTTTAAAAACTAGTTTGTTAATATCTACCATGATTTGAAACTGTATAACAATATTACTGCCCGGTAATTAAAAACATATTGTTATAGTATTTGTATTTATAGATATTGTTGTAGTATTGTGCAATGTTGGAAGATCGTGGCTCTTACTGGCTACTATAAACGAGAAACTCGATAAAATATCTATGACTTACATAATTTTACAGAAGCGTTTATTTTTACACGGATATATATTGATAAATGGACTTTGGCCTGAAAATTGTGCAATCAACTAGAACGCTTTTTATATTAACCCTTTGCACTCGAAGTTTGTTTTCATTCGTATTACCAGCAACTCGAAGCAATTTCAGTGGAAAGATCATATTCACATATAAGTAAATGATATGCGCATTAAAAGAAGAGTCACTGTTGTATGTTATTGTTTTTTAATTGATTATGGTTACAAATGTTATAATGTATAAAAAAACAAACAATTATAACATTATTACATTTTGTAATTGTCCAAGGTGTGATTCCTCTCGAAGTAATCGCCAATATGTAATTTTAGCTTTTTTATACTCTTCTATTTTCTATATTTCAGCTGCGACCGTCTTTTGTCACCAAGAACGGAATATCCTATACACAATGGTTTTTGCGATTTCTCTTTGTTCTTATATTAGGGGGACCGGAAAGTAATGTCGTTTTTTTTCATTAAATTCAAACAAGTAATGTATTGACAAGTTTTTATTTTTAATCAATAATATAACCACTCTCGTTATCAACAACCTTTTGCCATCTAGTGTGCAAATTTTCAATACCGCATCAATAAAAATCAATTGGTTTTTCTGTCAAATATCTGGAAATGACATTTTGGAGATCATCTAAATTTTCAAATTTTTTGCCACTTAAAAAATGTTGAAGCGATCGGAATAAATGAAAATCCGATGGTGCAATATCGGGCGAGTATGGTGAGTGAGGCAATGTCTCCCACCCCAACTCATTAATTTTTGCCAGGGTTCGTCTTAACTTCCGCCCTTAACATGTCATTGTCTAATATTTGTAAATTACCGGACTTGAATTTTGAAAACCACCTTTGGCATTTACGAACGTTGAATGCATTTGGATACACATCGCAAATGTTTTTGGTAGCAATTGTTGAGTCACTACCCTTGCGAAACTTACAATGTTTTTGGTAGACTTTGAAGTACAATACTGAGCTGATAAATGACAAACGAATCTCGACAAGCGCAGAAACGACATTACTTTCCGGTCCCCCTAATATTATGAACTGAAAACTTTTTACATTGTCTCCACAGCGGTGCCCTCGAGTTTGAAGACAAATTTTAAATGGCTCCGCTCCGGAGCCCTCCAGTGCAAAGGGTTAACATTGATTACAATACCGTTCTCCGTGTGCATCATTTTCTAATGCATCATTTTCCAACCCTGTGTCTTAAGAATTGTACAATTTTTAAGCAATTATGTTACTGAAGATAATGAGTTATTTCAGCTGTACAAAATGCGATTATTATTTAATGGGATTTGCAATATTCAACAAATTTGTGTATCACAGCAAATGAATTAGTAAATTGAAAGCCGTGAAGAAAATCTGTGGAATTACATAGGAAAAGCAAATGCACAATGTTATTTAAGGATAATAAAAAATCATACATTTGTGTAGCATGCAACTAGTATATTTAGAGGCATCTATTTCCCTTCTCAATTACTGTCAACTGACAGCGAATACACTGCAATGATACATCCCGCTTTGTTTCCACTATGCATTGAACTTAAATTACCAAAAGTCTCAACTATATCCATACTTACTTACTAATCTTACTTTCTTTGCAAGATTTAATAAGTATTTTCTTTATACAAAACTGCCAACAACAGCAAGTACATTACAGTAACACATCCGATGTAATTTTATATGCTTAATAACTTAAGTTACTAAAAGGGCTAAGAGACAGTAATTTGGAAAGCTGTACAAAAGCATAAACTTATATCCCTGAATTCTATAACATTGTATTCTACCGAGTACAAGAAATGTGAGTCTACACAATCAATGTGGTTTCGTTCCAAATGCACAGATTTTGAACATATATTTATCACAGTATTGAAAGTATATCAATCATACTGTTGAAAAGAAATGTGGATTACATTGTCATTGAAATATTTCATTTATTTAGTTAGTTATATTTATATATTCTTTTCAGGAATGAAATGACAAATTTATAAGGTTGCGTTAAAACTCTGAATTTAGTTATTTGTAAAATGTCAACAAAACTGTTAAATGCTTTAATAGAATATTAACGTATCTTCCATTTTTCCTGCCTTTGATGTATGCCGACTAAAAAGATTTTTGTGTACAACTCTTCATTGATAACAGTTCTTGAGAAATGAATTCTTTATTGTCAATCACCCACTCCTTATATGCGTACAATTTGTAGTTCAGCGTTATTGCAAATGATTATGAATTTTGTGAAGAATGAAATGTCAAACAGCATATCTAACACTTCTTAACAATTTACAAAGTGAAATATGAACGAAAGATCTTCTTGCGATCAGCTTTTATGTTGTCCGTGTGCAATTTACAATTCAAACATTTTCAGCGTGTTACTCAAGCGTTCACCCATAATCGCATGCAAAATGGTTAATAAAGATAACAGAATCCATCATTTTGAACATGTGTTCTGGCGTGCTCAGGAAATGTATTCTCAACTGTTAAATCAAACGATATTTATAGAAAAACTAATAGTTTGTAATAATTTTATCCTACAATATAAAGCAATCATCAAGAGTAATCGTTTATTTATTCGTATTATTATAAATGCCTTTTTTTCAAGCCTGACTTCTTGTGATCTGTGTGAAGAAACAAGTATAAAAATCACTTAAATTAACAAGAATTGAATCAAAGCTTGTTCGGTATATCCATAAATTTGGTTGCAACACATTTCATAAACTTTCTTTTCATTTCTTTTTACGTATAAGCATTTCTTTGAGTCTCTTCAAGCGTTTAAAGATCTTTATACGAAACTAACTAAAACAAGCATTGCTTATGACTTTAACGTAGAATCAATGAAAACATAGTTGCAATTGCTTTTATCTTTTTGTGCGCCAGTTAAAGAACCATCACACCATGAATCATGTGGTATAAATTTTACTCAGAACATTACCAACGTAGAAATATAGAAGCTTTGAATAAAAATGCTTTTTGAAATAAACTAGTGCTAATTTAATTGCATTTGGTTTTCAGAGGGTTAATAAGTTATCTGTATGATAGAATTGAAATAGTTGTTGGTGAAGCACAGAAAGTTTCTTTGCGCTTTTAGATAAGAACCACGCATAGAGAATGACTAAGATGAACGTCTACTTCCTAAAAACAAAAGTATCTACAATTCTGTCCGATCCAACAATATTCATGCGCTAGTTCTTTGATTCCAGTGTTTCTACAAACTATACTGGAAATATACTAATATTGATGAAAGGCAGGCATAACCTTTTTATAAACGTTGTGATCTTCGCATCCCACAGGCTGGTTTTGAATGACAAAGTTAACTGTTACTTCTATCGACAAAGTTCTTATATCGTTCTATTTTCCGATATCCTCCTAAGATACGAATTTCAGTTAACAACAGAGAAATTGTTAATCGGAGTGTTAGAAAGCACGATATATAACACAGCACACTGTACAAACAATGTAACCTTAGAACGAAATCAATCGAGAACTGCAAATGCGGCTAAACTGTTATAGCAATCTATAAAATAAAGCTTCTCTAAGCAGTTATGAATGAGATTATTTCATTAAGAAAATATTTCTCGAATCACTGAAATGACAAGGCGATAGAGAATGTGCAGAGTCGAAGCAGAGAAGCAACAACAACTATTAGGCGATTGTTATTGTAAGTTAAGTTATAACACTATTTCCCATAGCGCAAATTCGAAATTGTTATAGCAATCTATAAAATAGAGTTTCTCTAACTGAATGATGAATGAGATTATTTCGTGAAGAAGATATTTCTCGAGTCGACGAAATGACAACGTGAGAGAGAATGCAAACAATCGATGCTGAGAATCAACATTAATTATCAGACGATTGTTATCGCAAGTGAAATCATAATTCGAATTTTCATAGTGCGAATACTCTACACTTTTCACACTTTTCACACAAGTTTCGCAAACGAGACGTTCACGTGTTCCTTGATTCGGCGTGAACAACAGGAAGAGTTGATAAGCTCGCTGCTCCCAAATTCCGGAACACACGTATATCGCGTTTTCTTGCAAGCACTTCAGTTTCCTTCTTAATGATTTGCGGTTCGTTCACTTGCAGCGGATGCGGATAAATAAAAATCGGCGCAATTACTGGCAACAAACTGCTGACTAGATAAAACGCATAACCTACACTGTCGATCGATGCAACCGCGTGTACCGCACTACGACTGTGCAAGTAATTCAGCGAACTACTCACGGATTCTCACGTAATAAGATTGCCTACATTATCAATCAGATTAGATACGAGGCGCGAATGAAAGTGATTCTGTCCTTTTAAAGGCATTCCTAAGTGACGTGTAAACGATTCGGTGTTAGAGTGAGTTGGCGCACTTTTGATATATTGAAATTTGAACAATATACATATATGCATTGCGTGTCTTGTGTTTGCATTAAGTGCGGAAAGTAAATTATTGCCGCACTAGTGCGATAATGAGAAACAAACCATTAACGGTATTATGTTACATTTTCTGCCAACTTCAGAGCCGTATGTCAATCTGTCAATCTAACCAGCAATAGAAATCAAAATGGAATTACATTAAAAACTTGTTACATATTTAAAAAGAAAATGCATTGGACTTAAAACTAAAAAATCGAAAATCTTAACATCAGACAACGTAGAAATGTTTATTAATGAAGAACTAAATGAGCCATATCTGGCAATAAAGGTAATCCTAAAAATGTATATGTGTCCATGATTATGAAAGTGGTCCAAGTCATATATTTCTTGTTTCGAGATATGGAATGAATTGCATTTGAATAAATCAAAAAATATTTTTACATTATGCGACATTTTAATTTATAATTTTATTTGTCTTGATTAATGGAAATTTATTATGAATATGAAATTTTGTGTGAATTTTATACGAAAATGTTGTTTTTAAAGTTTGAACTGACTTCGACCATTTTCAAAATTAACTGAATGTTCTTAAAGCGATAAAGAACTATGAGTTTTATTTGAAACAATAACTTTAATGAAAGAATTCATGAAAATTTATTAATTAGTTTTAAAAAGTAATCCATTTTTATCATTTCGAGTTTTTAAAATTCTTAAAATGTTGCTGAAAAACTGGAGGGATGTATCGTAGTAAACACATAATATCTTTATGTTTTTCTTCCGTTACTGGTCTCGTGGTGGTGTATAATGGAAGTAATTTAATATTTCCCTATATTTTCAAGTTATGATTATATAATTTCTTTAAATTTTTTACTTAGACCACTTTCATAATTAACACTGAATGAATTCGATATAATGTTGAAATTACAACCATTATCTAATGGCTCATTTTTGACGATATCGTAAAAATTACATTGAATATATTTAGTTTAACATAATATGGTGTGAAATAACTGATAAATGTGTTTTTCTTACAAATTTTGACTTAGATTACTTTCATAATTATGGGCACATATAACATTAACTCCACTACAGTGTTCTTTATTAAAAATGTCTATTATTGATTTCTGCCTTAATAATCTGTTAGAAACTTTGTTTTTTGTCGATTTACTCAAATTAAACTTTCGCAGGATTCATTGTATGAAATACAGTGTCCTACTAGTACGTATGTATGTATGCGCTTACGTAAGGCAGCGAACCTCAGACGCGTGAGTTTACAATTACATCATTCGCCTTGGCGTCCGCGCCATTGTCTCGAGGTTCATGTAATTATCGTGAAGGTGTATTTGTGCATGTGTACACGTGTACCACTACGTAACGAATGCATATGTGTAAGCATGGACACGCATCCGTGACGCGCGCATGACACACGGGGTAAAAGTCCGACCGAGCAATCTCCTCACTGTATATCTTGGCCGATTTCAATGTCACTGGCACATTTTCATTAACAGTTCGATAAAATGACCTTGAAAAATTGTAATCAACTTTCCAGTAGCTTATTTTAAAGAGGACGCTTTCCTTTACAATACAACACTAATGCAAGTTCCCGGAAAAAAAGTTTCAACTCCGTGGAGAGAAAATGTAATTTCAGTTTAGCCTGTTTTATAACAATAAATTTTTTTAGGCAAGAATGAGTTAAAAACTCTGAAAGGGAAAGCTATACGATTTTTTTTAAACGAAGTTATACCGCTTTAAATATGGGAAAGTCTTCAGTCGAAAAAGTTATGCATTAATTACTAGGAGAAACGTATTAAACACATACACATGCGCGGGCTCAATAAATAGAAATGGGAAGTCACTCGTGTGTTTAAGTGTCAACAAGGTATCAATTCGTATGACTTTCAACGAATTGGCGGAGTGTTGGCTGCCGCAGCAATTTCATTCGCGTGATAACAATAGCCAGCGATTCTATTTGGCTGTCCAATAGAGGCGAGTCGGAGCAATTTGCGTTCTCTAATTGAATCAGTCCATGTAAAATCAATTACCTATTTCCTGCAGTTTTCCAGATCTTAATGAAAGTTTGTGGCCAGCGCAAAATTGAATTCTTATCCACAAACATGTACAGGTAACATTTTGCTCATGTCAATTTGCTAGTTGGTCTAACAAAAGCTGGTTTTAAATATAGGTTAAGTTGGCTTGAATTAAATTCGTTACTTTCCCAGGCGTGCAATGTTGTAAACTTTTAATCGTAATGAAATACAACCGTATTGGAGAAAAATATCTTATTATTTGACTTTATTGTTGCAATTGTATTTGATAAATTGGCTACAGTTTTGAAGCCGGGGGATTTTACTGAATTCTGAATATACTTCGGGGGAATACTGAATTGTTGGCTTATTATATGATTTTTATTAGTAGTATCACTGACAACAATTTTCATTCGAACGTTTTTCAGAAAACCTTTCATCAAAGTATACGATAAATGTACATTTCTTTAAAAATATATATATATATCTTTATAACCACCGAAAAATTAATTATTGTCAAAAACAAATCAAGACGATTGGTTTACAAGCAGCTGAGTTATAGCATTAGTCATTTAATGTTGTCTGAATATTTTTGTGACGAACTGTAGATCTTCCGATCTCGAGTAGAGGAATGTCATAATGAAGACTGTCTGGTGTGTACTTATATGACGTTGGCCGTTTCGAATTAAAGATGCAAACTACAAAAAAATGACCTTTACGTGTACCGAATAATTAGTATGACGCAGCCGGCCTTTGATGCACTCAAACTACCAGTATTGAGCTCCTAAAAGGTGCGAAGTTACTTGTACGGAGTATCTAGCTAATTTACATATGCTGCATGCAATTAGCTAAGAAAGAGATTACGTATGAGTTGTATTCCTTAGGTGTTTTTTACTTTCATCGTGTAAGAACATCTATAGGTTAACAAGATGAGGTTATGTTAGGCATGAATCACCGCAGAGTTCCACCCCATAAATAATATCTTAGAAGGGTTACACATTGTTTGGTCGATCGCTACCATTTTGTCCCTAGGCAACCAAGACGCATTCTGAACATGTGTTACATCGTTTTTTTGTTTGGAAATTAGCAATTCGGAATCTTGGACAGAATTGTTAATGTGTTCTTACTATTATGTTGAAAACATTTATATTATGAGAATTTCACTTACACGTAGAACAACACAAGTACATACATAAATATTCGTACGTAATAGTGTTACGGCCGGGTTATTCACGGTAAAGCTACATCCCTGGGACCACCTGAACTGCCCATGACTACCACTACCAACTTGATAGCATTTTATCAAACGAGTCGATCCCGAAATTCCAAACTGTAGAAAGGTCTTACATCCGCTGTTAATAAATCTGTCTTCATTCGTGCCTCGAATCTATTCTTCTTACGATTACGCGTTTCGCGGGTGCTACCCGCCATAATACTATACATACAGGGTGTAAACGATATAACTCCCAGCGCTTTGGGGGATGGTAGAGGGGAAAATTCTGAGGCCATAGAGGGCAAATGTTCAGGCCCTATCTCTTTTAGTTTAGTTGTTATTCAATCTTACAGTTAGCTGTAAGTTATTGGAACGGGTAGTAATAGAACGGCAGGTCGGCAACATCGGGGGGTGGCTGAGGACCCCCTTTGTTTTTTTCCGTTTTTGTCTTAGCCCCACTCGGTGATTTGGCGATGTTGACCAATTGGGATGTGACTAGTATTATTATATCGGTTCAAATCGGAGAAAACAATTAGGTGCAGCCTATTCCAAAGAGAGATAAGGAACTGCCCTTCAAAGGTGTCACGTTACATTCCGCTAAGGCAGCGACACTTGGAGGGGACCGGACCCCACTCTTTCCACTACGCTCGCGGACTATCAATTCTGCAAACATCATTCACCCGGAGCAGAAATACTTTATTAATTATTATCTAAACCAATCACAGTATCGAAACGCCTTTTTAGATGTTACCTCCAATCGCGAATTTATGGGACGATTCTACTAGTGGAATCGAAGATAGCCCCTCCACTTTTAATATGTTATAATAACCAAACTAACAAAAGTCGGATACTAAAATATGAGTTTGAATTGCTTAAATTTTTCCCCTCTACCATCCCTCAAAGCGCCGAGAGTTATATTGTTTACACCCTGTATATGCACATTTATAGGTTATCTAAAAACGCGGAACTGTAAGATCTACTGGGATACATGATAATTCGAAAACTAAGGATTATAGTGTTACGTACGGCGCGCGTGGCGAACGCCACAATGATAATAAATAAATAAAAAGATAAATAAAGTAGTACTGTACTCAAAATACTTTATACTGACTTTTAACTCTTTCGCTACGACTCGAGTGATTATAGTCACCATAAGTCGCTATCTACACACAATGGGTGATTATAGTTACTCGTCGTAGGGAAATGGGGCATTAAAAAGACGAGACTTCAAGAGGAAATGAGACATATATTGGGGCGATACAAGGTTCGTGTGTGCAAAACGGGATACGGCGTTAGGTTGTCTTATCGTCTAGCTGATTATTAGTAAAACGACGGGGTTGTTAAGGACGTCGTTTACAGCTTCAGCTCAGGGATGTTGGATGTTTGGTGTATGAAGGTAGCAGGGGCGCCAGGGCCGTAACAATATTATGTTTCATTTCAAATTCGCTTTCTTCCAAAACACCTTGTCATATTAGCGTTATTTAATAGATTGTCATCGAGCAAACGTGACACTTTTAATACAACGTCCCATTGTAAATAGTGAGAACATTCTAACTTCTAACGGCGAAGACCGCTGCAGCGAAAGTGTTATAGTAGTTGGGCCATAACATGATTTTCTTAAGGTACCACATACAAGTAAATGTGCCAAAAAAATCAAATTTTCCCCAAATAATTGTGTTAATAATGGTGTATGGTGTAGGAATTGACGATTTTATGTAAGTATGACGAAGTTTGAAACTTTTTGATGTATTACGTAAAAAGATACGAAAGATATTCTCTAAACTTCAAACACGTTTTTCTCGGAACACTGTTTGTGGGTGCGGTAACCAGCATAACTAATTCATCACTGAACGGATCGAGCTGAAAATTTAATCAGATCTTCTTCATAGGGTTATCTACTGCACTACGCAGCGTTTTTTTGCATACCTATCCCAGTTTTTTTGATACTATATAAAATGCTTAATTTTACAGAAAAAATCGATCTGATAATTATAAATAGTGATATGTTGCGCACAAAATGGAACTTAAAGGATCTGCTTCTGTAGTGCAGTAGAGTTATCTTTCTATTAAATAAAGAGTACTTTTTTATTCGATTCAGCTGAAAAATAGTGGAGCTACACCGGTTACATTCACGATAACATTACGAAAATCGCTGTGGCATGCTAGTTACTGCAAGGATTATAAAAAAATTTACAGGATACATTGTTTACAATATGTACTTCAATATGAAGATAACACTTTTTCCGAAAAAAAATTATTTGTAAGGGCAAAAATCGAATTTTTGTTCCGTTTTCTAATATTTTACTTGTATGTGGTACCTTAAGATCTTCTTTAAACTTTGATAGACCGTCCTTTATAAGGTCTTACAACTATTATCAAATTTTATTTGACTTGATTATGTCTTTTTCGAGATAATGGTCTTTTAAATTGATTTATCAGTCATTCACATTATTAATGTCATCTAGAATAATTTTCTTAAAATCTTCTAATTTTCTTTTCTAATTTTTGCAAAATTTGTTATCATTTCATTTTTGTGTAATATAGTTAATAAAAGTTGAATTTCCGAGAAATTGAAGGCGTGAGTTGACTAACCAAGCCAAGTGACGCTGTCGCTATCGCCTCCAAGCGCGTATGTATGAGTCTAGCTTTTAGACTCTAGAATTTATTGGTTATGTAAGCTTGTGTGTATTGCGGATAGGCGCAGACAAAAGTCTAGCCGACCAGCAGTATAGAAAGGGAAGTTAACAGTTTCTTCGGTGAACGATTGCCTTTTGCCTGGTAGTTTCGTGACCCAACTACTTTAACCCTTTCACTGCTATGGGCGCACATATGCGTCCAGTAAGAATGATCGGTGTGGCCTATGGGCGCATAAGCGCGTTCGCCGAAGGCTTCGACCGTTTTTGTTTCTGATAGAGTACTTATTTTACTTATTATATGTTCAATTTTTCATTTTTCAATATGCAAATACATACTTTTTACTTATCAAATTATGGTATTTTAAAACTTTACCATTGATGAATTAACAATATATGTGCCCATAATTATGAAAGCGGTCTAAGTCAAAATTTTTAAAAAACACGTTTATCAGTTATTTGACACCACATTATGTTAAACTAAGTATATTCAAAGTAATTTTTACAATATCGTCAAAAATGAACCATTAGATAATGGTTGTAATTTCAACATTATATGGAATTCATTTAGTGTTAATTATGAAAGTGGTCCAAGTGAAAAATTTAAAGAAATTATATAAACATAACTTGAAAATATAGGGAAATATTAAATTACTTCCATTATACACCACCACTAGACCATTAACGGAAGAAAAATATAAAGATATTATGTGTTTACTACGATACATCCCTCTAGTTTTTCAGTAACATTTTAAGAATCCTAAAAACTCGTAAAGATAAAAATGGATTCATTTTTAAAAATAATTAATAAATGTTCATGAATTATTTCATTCAAGTTTTTGTTTCAAATAAAACTCATAGTTCTTTATCGCTTTAAGTCATGTATAGAACATTCAGTTAATTTTGAAAATGGTCGAAGTCAGTTAAAACTTTAAAAACAACATTTTCGTATAAAATTCACACAAAATTTCATATTCATAACAAATTTCCATTAATCAAGACTAATAAAATTATAAATTAAAATGTTGCATAAAGTAAAAATATTTTTCAATTTATTCAAATGCAATTCATAAAATATCTCGAAACAAGAAATATATGACTTGGACCGCTTTCATAATTATGGGTACATAGAAAATAAAAAAATGAACAAATTTTAATTTTGAAGTGGATAAAGTAACAGTAATTCGACTCTGTACCATATTATAATTTAATACACCGGCGAACAGATTCATATTGCGTGAAAAAGTATTCAGTCCCAGCGATAGTTATTGAGATAGACTACTTAGCAGTCAAAGGGTTTTAAGCTCTAGCAACTCACTAGAAATTACGACTTACAACTAGATCTTATGAAATGTAATAGAGATGTTCAACTTACAACATTCCAGACTGTCAAGTATTTGAACTGTCCCGGATCAAACTTCTTGAAGACTGCATCCAACATGGGGATGTATAAAAAGAAGCTTACGTAGTACACAGTGAACACATAGGTAAGGAACATTCCCATGTGAATCGTACATTGTAGTGCATTCTTCATAGTTATGGTTTTTCTGGAATGCAAAAAAATATACATTAAATTACCACTGCACTGACAGTTACGGACAAAAATTATAAGATTGAAACAGTACAAAGAATTACGCAAAGGAATTATTCACCTTAGGCAATTAATTAAAAGTAAACTCATTAACACTTTGCACTTCACGACTTTTTTTATTAGAGCGAATTAGCAATGTTTTTCGAACATTCGTCGAATTTCTTACAGCTAACATTAAATGTTTTTATATAAAAATGAACGTATATAAATGTTATATATTGGTCAATATTATAATTTAGTTATGACACTGTTAATAAACTAAATGATAGTAGTTATATAAAGAATTTCATTGAAACTGGAGGTCAAAAACCAAGTCGTAAATTGGTCTCTCCAATGTAAAGTGTTAAACTTAGGTTTTATAACTATAATAAAAATGCTAAATAGGCGGTTTTATAAGTGGTTCTTATAAGTTTGTGTTTAAGAGGTTAGGAAGTGCTGTAAAAGGAGGCAAGTTGCGATGAAGTTTATTGTGAAACGGAGGTTAATAACTTATCCAGTCAATTTAATTCTACTAGAAAAAGCTCCTTTCTCCATAATTTATACTTTTGAAAAATTTATAATTCGAAAAACTAATTATGCAGCGTAAATGTTGAAGTGCACAAGTTGATCGAAGAAAAGTTTAAGCGACGACATGGACATATTGATACAACTTCTACAATTTTAGAGGCAGCTGTTTCAACGATAATTTATGACCCGTTATCAGCGAGAGATACATATTTTATAGATAAATCTGGAAAATTGACAACTTCGTATTAGCATTGCCTGGATTTAAACGCGTACTATACATGACCGATCTATGCCAATTTTTTCTCATCAACCAGAGCATATTCTGAAAAAGTGTTATAGGGTTTTGTTTAGGGGGTCGAACTGTACGTGCACAAATTTTTTTCAGCCCAATTGGTGTTCCACTCCAGACCATACCCGTTAATAACATAAATGTACGCTATGTACCAATATTCGCTAATTTTTTTCTCGGCAACCAGGGCGCATTCTGAAAAAGTCTTATAGGGTTTTGTTTAGAGGGTCGAACTGTACGTCCACAAATTTTTTTCAGCCCAATTGGTGTTCCACTCCAGACCATACCCGTTAATAACATAAATGTACGCTATGTACCAATATTCGCGAATTTTTTTCTCGGCAACCAGGGCGCATTCTGAAAAAGTGTTATAGGGTTTTGTTTAGAGGGTCGAACCATACATCCCCCATTTTGTTCAACCCATTTGATGTTCCGGTCCTGACAAGCACCCCTTGTCAGAATAGTAGACGAAGAATGTCAAGATTCCGCATATGTAGTGCATAGCATATTTCATTATGTTCGTGATTCCAAGTTTGTTTGCATATGCAAGAATTCATTTGTTTTCTACTTAACAAAGAAACCCTGACAGCAAAAAGTGAGTGATCGATTTGACAATGAATTACTTCACTTCCTTATGTTTCCTTATCTTGGAAATAACTTCTCTGGTCTGACGCAACAAGAAAAGGAAATAAACCTAACGGAAAAGTTTTGCACTCTGTGAAAGTCGTTCATTTCGTTGTCCTTTTTTATACATATGTATATCATATGTCTTATTATTTCAGTTAGATCTTTACGGTGCAACGTTATTTCGATTAAGTTAATTATAATCGAATTATTGAATCAGGAATAAATTCATAAAAATACCAGAAACTTAAAATGTTAATCTAAGATTGATAAAAATGAAGCTGTATGCCATAATAACTTTGCTAGTAACATTACAAATTCCCCAAAAGTTGCAATCAACGTACTTTTTTCCCTCTGTAATTAACCGTTTAAGTCCCAAGCAGCGCGATCGCGCTGTTCAGATTTTCTGTCGAGAAAAGCCAGCACATTTCGAGCATTGTGGACAACTGACTGCCGAAGTCGTACGCTCAGATTTACTCACACAAGTACATACATCACACAGCTCCTTCTTTTAAAGTAAATAATATAATACATTTCACTGTAGGTACAATACCATAATAATAGTGCAATAATATATTACAAAATCAAATATGTTGTATTTCAATGTTATCTTCTCAATGATTTTTATCGAACGAAACTTGAAATATTTATAAACTGACAGTACGCATATCTAATAATAAAGATGTATTTCATAAAATAAGGAATTACAAAATAAAAATATTTTTGTGTTAGAGAAAGCGCGATTGCGCTGTTCGGGATTCTTCGACAGTGTTTTTTAAATATCCCCTGGCACTCAAACGGTTAATGCTTTCTAAGGATTTTCAAATTGGAATTGCATGCTTAGCCCTTTAACGGTGGACTTTTTGTTTAAAAATGTTTATCTGGCCATACACTTAAAGTCAAACGATGACGAGTGCACTTACTCAATTTCTTACAATTTTAATTGATGTATTTTACATTGTGCAACGCTCTCATAAGGATACGAAAAATTATTGCTCGTTTTGATTCTTTTATTTCAAGAAAAGAATGCATTTTCCAGTCATTATAATAATTAGATATTTTATAGTAACTGGAGATTTATTTCTACCAATCAGGATTGCAAAGGGTTAAAAGGTTAGAGTAGATGGGTACAACTTGTTATGTCTACTGCATATTCAATCTTAACTAACCCAATGTAATGAAAACATTCGATGTATGTCACTGATAACAAACCCATGAATATCCTGTTCCCGTCGAACTGTGTACATTGCACCCGTGATAATATTTACATTATTCCGCTTACCTCGAAAACGTTTTCGATACTACGAGATTTACAATCTCTCTGACCTTAGTGATAGCCTCTAATTTAACGAGCGCGCGTACCAGACCAAAAGTTAAGAACTTCATCGCTAAAATGTTATGCAATAAAAGAGCTCAAAGTTTTCTGATTCATTCTTATCAGTTGTTCTTTGCCCGCTTTATATTTAGTAACCGCGGAATGTGCAGTATTTCTAATTGTCAGAAGTTTTACTGATGCTATAATTTATTTATTGAAAAATGCTTTTTTTTTCTGACGGCAATTTTCTTAATGAGAATTTAATGTGTCAGAATGAAGGTTTCCCTTTCGTTTTCCAATGAGGTGCAATTATTTAAATAAATAATTTAGTTATTTGATAGTATTATTATAACTTTTATGAGGAATTCTTTGTAATATGTTCGAATAAATTCTCATATTTCGGTTTCGTGTGGTACAAATTTTCATTCTTTACAAACTTATTTAAAGAAACGATAGTTTTACACCACATTTGTATTAAAAAATGTAAGAGGCATAATTGCGTTGTGAGATAATATGTTTATATTAACACCGAATGAGGATCATTTCAGGATTTAAATGTACAAGTGTTCAGTCGAAAATCATGCAACGATTACTTTACAAAGCGATGTTCGGATGCGTGATTCAAGCGGTTAAAAATAGAAGAGAGCTGTGCAAAATTAATCATTGGACACAAACATGATACAGCCACTTGTTATCAAGACTGGAATAATTTCGTGCAACTCATGGTACGAAACTATGTTGAGTAAAGTTCAAATAAAACAGTAGTGTGAATTGTATTTGTCATTTAGGAACAAATCTGCAAGAGAATTTATCTTAAGTATTTTGTTAATTGTAAAAAGCACTATATCTTTTAATAAAAGTACCCCAATTTTCAGTATTAACGTAATTGCAATTAACGTAATAATGAGAATAACTTGTATTATTTAACAGTTAATAGTCTCAATATTAAATTATTAATCTTTATCATTAACTATTTTTTTTATTTTTTAATTAATTAATTAATAATTAATTAAAATAATAGTTAAACTGTCTTAGTACAAATCGTATTTTGTCCAACATGCTGCAACTTTAAAAGATATCAACAAAAAATTCGTCGTCCTTCGTCCAGCAAGGACACAAGTTTTAATATTATCATTGAATATTATGGCAAGGTTCGTATTTCATCGACTTGACAAATCCGCTTACACTTTGGCACGTGTAATCGACTGATTAAGTGCTCGAGATAACGGCTCATTGAAAAATCGTTATATCTTCTAATGATACCATGCTATCAATGGCAGTCACCCTGCACACTTATACTATACTTGTACTTGCCGGTCATTCTATTATTGTTGCACAACTTAAGTTTCAACTTTAACCTACCCTCTCACGGCCCTCTGATTGTGCAACAGTCTGTAGAAAAGCCGATAGATAAGAAATTTCAAATTGGCAACAATGGACTATTAATGATTCTTGATGAGTAGATTCTTATCGAAACCATTCATTAGAGTTTGAAGAGTTTCAACGTCTGTGAAAGTGCATAATATTCACAGTAATTATACCACCTGTTTATGCAAATATAACCTATTTCACTGTAAGCGGTCAAATATGACCGGTTGTGAAATAAAGGTTATGTTTTCCCGATTCAGGTATAGCTAATTGTTAATTTAATACGAAAAGAAATGCACAAAGTATCATTTGGATAATTATAAAAAGATTATAAATTTAAATTTTTAGTTTTCACAAGAACGAAAGATATAAGTCAAACGAAGAATTGAAGTTTAAAACCGACGAGTTGATCGGACGTTGATATGGTTAGTATTAATTAAAAGTAGTAACTTTTGTACGTGTTTTTTGTAATCGGATATTAAGAGGGAGTCTTCTAATTTTAGTATTAAAATTATTACTTCGGCAACAATTATAACAACCACAGCAAACCACTGTCTAAGTCAAAATTTAAAAAAAAACATGTTTATCAGTTATTTCACACCACATTATGTTAAACTAAATATATTCAATACTAATTTTTACGATATCGTCAAAAATGAACCATTAGATAATGTTTGTAATTTCAACATTATATGGAATTCATTTAGTGTTAATTATGAAAGTGGTCTAAGTAAAAAATGTAAAGAAATGATATAAACATAACTTGAAAATATAGGGAAATATTAAATTACTTCCATTATACACCACCACTAGACCAGTAACGGAAGAAAAACATAAAGATATTATGTGTTTACTACGATACATCTCTCCAGTTTTTTTAGCAACATTTTAAGAATCTTAAAAACTCGAAATGATAAAAATGGATCACTTTTTAAAAATAATTAATAAATGCTCATGAATTATTTCATTAAAGTTATTGTTTCAAATAAAACTCATAGTTCTTTATCGCTTTAAGTCATGTATAGAACATTCAGTTAATTTTGAAAATAGTCGAAGTCAGTTCAAACTTTAAAGACAACATTTTCGTATGAAATTCACACAAAATTTCATATTCATAATAAATTTCCATTAATCAAGACTAATAAAATTATAAATCAAAATATCGCATAATATATGCGAAATTATATAAAAAATATTTTTTAATTTATTCAAATGCAATTCATTCAATATTTCGAAACAAGAAATATATGACTTGGACCACTTTCATAATTATGGGCACCTACGAAGATATGATTATTAGGAGCAATATTCAAAGTTTTGGGCTGATCTTGTCGTCGATAGAATGTGATAGTTATTTTTTCACATGAACCTGTCAATGAAATGACTTATTTGATCAGTGGGCAGCTACAAAAATGGATTTCCATAATCTCATATTGATGTCAGTGATATCGACTTACACGATGTAAAATTGTATATTCCTCGAGAAATGGTGTAACAGGATCGCGCAGTGTGTAACTAGACACTGAAATACAATAAGCAGTTATACGTAACAGTTAACTTTATACGGCGAAGGAACGGGACAAGTAATTTTTTCGCTCGACCGGCGATTCTGCACTAGAACGAAAGAGGAAATATCGTTCACAATTTTGAGCTATTTTTAAAATATTGTAATACATTTTGCTCCACGCACAAAGGACTGCATTGTTTTTCAATTTCATACAACTCGGAGATTAATTAAATTTCTCGAGATAATTAAACGTTCAAAATCAGATAATGAAAAGATTATTGAATCTTAAAAAACGTTACTTTCACTATATTCAATAATACTTTTGTACTAGAATGACAGGATTGACAAAAGAAATTTCGATCCAATGTCTAACCTAACTTCTAAACTTTGCACAGTTTCAAATATCTTATGACACATTTTATTCCACATACAAAGCAGTTATATTGTTTTTAAATTTTGCAGAAATCGACGGGTGTATAGATTGAGCCCAATGGCAATGTAAGAAGTCAAATGATGAAAAAACAAGTGACTATATTCGATATTTAAATTAGTTATGTTCATTATATTCTGTCAAACTTTTGCACTAGAATGAAAGATAACTAAACGAAAAAGGAAATATCATCTTCAGTATCTAATTTTAACTTTAACTTAACATAACTTTAAATATACGCGTCTGCGGCACAACTGACATATTGTTTATAAATTTTGTAGAAATCGACGAGTGTATAGATTGAGTTCAATGGCAGTGTAAGAAGTCAAATAACAAAAAAACAAGTGACTATATTCGATATTTAAATTAGTTATGTTCATTATATTCTGTCAAACTTTTGCACTAGAATGAAAGATAACTAAACGAAAAAGGAAATATCATCTTCAGTATCTAATTTTAACTTTAACTTAACATAACTTTAAATATACGCGTCTGCGGCACAACTGACATATTGTTTATAAATTTTGTAGAAATCGACGAGTGTATAGATTGAGTTCAATGGCAGTGTAAGAAGTCAAATAACAAAAAAACAAGCGTCTATATTCGATATTTAAATTAGTTATGTTCATTATATTCTATTAAATTTTTGCACTAAAATGAAAGATAACTAAATAAAAAAGGAAATATCTAACTTTAACTTAACACAACTTTAAATACACGCGTCTGCGGCACAACTGACAGCTGATTCAGAGAGGAAATGTTCCCACTATCGTTCTAACCGCCGCCGCCGCCGCTGCCGCGCCGGTTCAAGATCCCGTTACCACTCCGAAGACGTTCTAGTATACTATAATTTATGATGTAAGCCGATAGTCGAATGCAATTGCAAACACTGACAAGAAGTCTGTGTTCTTATTTGCAACACTTTTACACTTATAATATAAATATAGTTTATGCTAAATAATGGAAAAATTGATTGTTGTATTTAATAACAGAAGAATGGGTATCCACGGTTTTATACTAATTATCGCAATTAGTGTAATAATTACTATGATATAGCTATGAAATGTTTATACCAATTTCCCTACTGTGCCTCCCTCGTAATCAAGAAGCTGTCACTATATAATTACTGGATATTAATCTGTCTATTAAACTGTTTAATGGACAGCCAGCAGTGGAATAATTACGAAATTGTGTAACGTTTTCCGAAATAATTGCGCTCTCAGCATCATAGTAAATTCAACTATAACTTTAAATAAGTATTCGAGAATTATAAAGTGCCTAAGTTCCAAAGAAATTGTTATATGACATTAATCTGTTATGAATATTAATGGTTTATGTTCTATGCAGCTCGCAGGATTTTAAATTCGCGTGAAACTTCGCGCGAAACAATAGTGTCATAATGTGAAGTTTCAGACGGTTCGAACTTTTGTTTGTGATTACTAATTAATGAAGCACTGTGCTTCATTGTGTTACACAGCATCCAGAAATGGAAGACGAACTACGGTAGTGCATGTGTGGGAACTAGAATGTGGGATCGCACTTATTTTCCAGAACGTTATGCTAAGAATGCAGGAACCGAGAACTCGAAATATTCAGTCACTGTTAAGCATATTTGTCACGAAAGGAGACGGGAACAGTTTATATAATAATCGATTAAAAGATGATTAGTGCTTGGCGTACGTAATTGAAACAGTGCGTCCACGAATCCCACAATGTGCAAACAAACGTTGAAAATGGTCGAAACATGCCATTTACTTATTAAACAATTCTTTGCTTTGCCGCGTTAATTACATAATCGTTCAGTCACTGTTAAGCATATATTGTCACGAAAGAAGGCAGGAACAATTTATATAATAATCGATTAAGAGATGATTAGCGCTTGGCGTACGCAATTGAAACAGTGCGTCCAGGAATCCCACAATGTGCAAACAAACGTTGAAAAAGGTCGAAACATGCCATCTACTTATTAAACAATTCTTTGCTTTGCCGCGTTAATTATATAATCGCCACTTATGGAAATCTGGTGATGCAAAGGCCGCACAGTGATCCGAATTCCGTATCTGACTGAACAAAACTACCAGTTGAGGTTTCTCACCTCAGTCAACATTTTAGCATTCGTTTCCGTTATAATCTGATTACAATGAAGCTGTTTAAGATTATAAATAGATCATAAAAGGTTAACGCATCGCAGAAAGATTACCGGATGGTTCGACTATCGACCTGCGGGTATACGAATCTGACAGCGTTACATAAAAATAAAAATAAAAAAAATATTATGCACCTCGGCACTTGTCGCCAGATGAATCTTCCTTCGAAAGTTAGATAATGAATGACAGAATATATAGAAAAACAAAATTAAGGCGGAAGTAAGCTGAGTTCATAGTTAAAAGTTTAAACAAAGATCACATTTGATTCTACACTATGCATATCCGTAGTATGAGTAACATTGCGTGGTTGCCAATGGCGTTGTAGTTGTTCTAAATCGATTAATTATTGTGTTTTCACTCAATTCAATCCTTTACCAAACAATTCATGTAGAAATAAATCAATTCTGCAACGATCGCCATAATCGGTCGCTTTTTGAACCACTGTGGGCCGATTAGAAGCTTCATTCTTAGGAGGTAGGATTAACACTAGGTTTACGGCAGCCGTCATTTTGACGGATTTCGGACTTCACCATCAAAATTACAAAGTTTATGAATTTTTCTTCCACTTTATACCGACAATTATTTATGCAATCCTGACAGATTGAAATAACTTACATTGTGTCTGTTAAGATTGTAATTCTTTTTGAATTAAATTAATAGTTTTTTTAATGAAGATAAGTGTCGATAAAGAGAGGTATAGAGAAATGTCGGTAAACCTAGTGTTAAGAAGCGCGGCGCGGTGCGGCGCGTGCCGTGCCGGCTTGGCAGTAACGTGTCAGTACAAACCTGCGTGTATGTCGCGATTTAAAATCCAAGAAAAGCCACACACAGAGAGAGAGAGCGAGAGAGAGGAGACGACTAGGAGAGTAGAAAGTGCACTGTAATGTATTCACATGGGAGACCGAGAGTGGAATGCAGCGGAGCGAGTAGAATGTATTACTTTCACGGGTAGGAAAGCCGCGGCGGGTGAGTTGGTGCGCGCAGTGCAGCCGGCGAACTCGAACGATTTCGACGTAAAGTCGTCTCTCGACTGATCTGACTCGGTGCTCTGCCAGTCGCAACTGCTGCAGGAGCGCCTGCGGAGGAAATACTCGGAATTTATTGGTGACGGCGCGTCGCGGCGCCCCACCAATTTGCCTTATCAAAGACGAAGCACAGCCAGTCAACGCACACTAATCCTTCCCTTTGTGCCTCGCAATCAGACCAGGTTATTTCAATTAATCCCCGTGCCATTTTCACTGCATCCCAGTTTTGCTTCAACGATCTTTCATCCCTGACTTGGTCTACTGCCATTGTAATTCAGTTGTAAGTTTTATTTTCGAATTAGTGAATATTATTTATTTTTATACTCTTTTATTTTATATTTGTCATATTCATATTTCTCATTTATCGTAATACGAATTTGTTTCTTTGAATGAATTATTTGCTTTTATATTATCTATTTTTGTGTGTACCATTTATATTTCATGAAAATAGTAATATTTCTTTGGAATATTCGACTAAGTTTATGTTGTTTTTCATTTGGCCTTTTTTTATATTTATTTCATTCTAACATATATTGTGACTATATAGCATGAGTTTCACTAACGAATGTAACAACAACAACAAAATTTATCATTTTATTTGACCCCAATTCCACGCTTCTTAATGTGATAGCATTACAATACACCTATCAGTTTACTTTCAGGACCTTTTATTTTCGAATACTGTAAAATCCATTGAAATCGGCTTAGTCATTTTCGCGCCAAACCGGAACAAACGAACATATAGAAAACGCCTACAGATTTATATAAGTAGAGATTGTTTCGGGTGCACGATCAGTTTTAACAATTAATGATTTTCAACTGAGCTTTCGTGAATGCTCAGTTAGTTGCACAAGAGTTCTAATATTGCTTCTTGTCTGCACAGCAGGTGAGCTCCAACAAGAACATTATTAGAATATGTGAATATTAATACAAGTTTAGCTTCATAATTATTTATATTTCTCTTTGAGTGACTAATTAGATAGTGAAGCATCTTATCATACATACCGATAGCTGTAAATGACTGATTATAAAAACGGAACGAAATTCGTATATCTACTTATCCTTACTTATATTAAAGAACAACATTTATTTCGTCGGGTTCAAGGTAAATTGAATAACAGCTAAATTGATTTCAATAGGTTTTTTTCATCTGTACAGAACTATTGTCCAGGCGAAGAATAGGCCATAAAACATTGAATATTTATCACCTATACAGGGTGTTCTAAAAGTAAGTACAAAATTTCAAAAGAAACGATTGGTCGAGTTATTCATGGTTAAAAGATTTTTACAACGAAGACAACCGAAAGAATTTATCATTTTTTGAATGATGATATTGTTATCATGATAACTATAATGCATATGTAGTTTCTTAATTACAGTTAGGAAATATGTAATGAATTTGGTTTACAGTGTCCTCTCACATTCATTCTGCATCACGTTTTGTTCTCTTTCTCTTTTCTAAATCTTTTAGTCACTTGACTACATTTTTGCATTTCTTCTCTTTCATTTTTTCTCTATTTATTTCTATTTATGTTTTCGCAGTTTTTCAAATAGTGTTTTAAGGTGCCCCATTCTTTTTACTGTAAAATCCGCAGCCTGTTTTCTATAAGTAATCAATACCTATTTGCTTTTTCTATATTTCTGAATCTCGTAAGCGCCATTAATTTTTGGCCTTCCCCTCTTTCTTTTTTTGACAGATATTTCGGCTGTTCTGCTCTTCGTATATATTTTTATATCATATTATATTTTTCTCCTTTATTATATTACACTGTATTTGTCTGTACATATATTTGTCTCTTTCCTTCATAATACCATACCTGTACCATCTCTTTACCATCCCGCTTTAGCCGTTCCACTGCTATAGTCGGGCAGCTGAGAGAATGTTCGAAAGTCCCCTCTCCCAAGCACAGACACTGTCCCTTCCCTTGGCACTTGTGTAAGCTGCTGGCCCAAAACTACGAAGCGCATGAGCAGAAGTCAGGCAACAGACCTCCGAAAACATAACTGGAGAGTAGACGCCTGGCCACTCTGTCTCACCGGGTTCATTCTCTCACCGTTCCTTAGTTTTCTTAGTCGTCTCTTTAATTTACCTTCTCACTTAATTCCTGTTAACTTTTCTTCTTTTTCCTTCAACCATTCTTTCATTAGTCTTCTGCCACTGGTGTTAACAATAGTAGTTTTCAATCAAAAAGGGGGATCACTGTTTTGAAGATGCAAAGGATATAATAACGGTATTTATTACTTATTATTGTTCCTATTTTAAATAAAAACTTGTGTTGAATTTTGAAAAAAGCGTATAACAAATACAATATGTGTATGCGCACGTGAAAACCTCAGATTTCTTCCAAGATGATTTATTTACTTTTGAATCACCTGTGTGTATGTTACTATAGGATAATTATAAATTATTTAGTAATTTTTATTCTAGACGAATATTTGTAACAATATCTGTGCAATGCCTAATTGTACAATTCCCAATTCCATAGTGCATTTTATACTTTTGTACACACACAGAAAATACAAAAAGTATTCACTAACACACCTCTCTTCCTACAGTAAATTTTGATATAGAAGAAAGTTTAATTTTTGAAAAGAATCAGTTTCTCTAAAGAAGGAATTCGTCCCTTTGGGAGAAAATAAATGTCCTCAACGTAAAAAGTTTTCGTCTTAAAAAAGTGCGATTCAGAAGATTTGCTTACAATCATCATTTATTCAAAATTATGCTTACTATTTCATCCGTAGCATATTAATTTATCACGCATATAATATTAATAAACCTGTAATCTCCCCAAAGACATTAAAATTCAAGAAACGCCAAGTAGTCCACCTGTCTATATGTCAGTCTTTTTTCTCTACCGTCTTCTCGCTGCGTCATCACGTTCTGTCACCCAGCGCTGAAAAAATAATATTTGATGGACATTTTTTGTCCGAAGACCTTCAACCTTCGAGAAAATAACAGGAGAAGTTCATATCTCTTGAATCCATAAACCAGTTCCCTTGCTCTTTAGCTTCTTGAATTTATAAAAATAAATTAGACCTTAATTTGTGCTTAATTCATAAGTTATGCATAAATGAAAACGTTTAAGAAAACTTCTGAATTAAACGCAGTCTAATTTTTTTTCTGAATTGAATAATTTAACCTCTTAATTGTGGAATTTAGTTTGAAAAATCGCCCACACAGTGCGGAATTAAAATTCAGCAATAGCAAGTACGACGAGTATAGACGTCAACCGCAGCACAATAGAGATTTGGTTCGACGTGTATACACGTCAAACACACTTAACTGTTTACCTGGACATTTTCAGACCGAAAATGTCCGTCACATATTATTTTCTACGCTAGATGGCAGAAGGCGATGACGAAGCAAGATGATGTTAGAGGGAGCAAGCCGTAAGTTTTTCCGAAACCGAGGTGAAAGTTTCATAACAGGTGAAAAATGGTATACGTCGGGATAAGTGACCTCACCGCTACGTGCTGTATAGTTATACCTAATTATATACCTAATTAGTCTCCTGGTGCCGAAGAAACAATGGAATTCGAAGTACGGATTCGAAGGTGAGTGCATAACTCTCTATTTTAACACCTATCATTCATGAGGTTCCATAATATTTTTCAAATACAATTGTTATACAGTGAGCTTGCTTCCTAAAGTGTTTGACAGTTTTGCTAGCGTCCGTAAATAGCGATCATTAGTATAGCACATCAAATTGCAAATTAGCCGTGTGTTGTCAGGTGTATTTGCGGCTAACGAATGAGTAACTGACTGGTGGTAGCGGTTTGTAACACTTTATACATAAAAGACCATAGAAATATATTAATTTATACAAGTTTTCGATGCGTATTGAAATTATTCTTGTAGATTATTATTTTAATCATTTCGTTTTTATCTCGTTTTTTTCAATCTGTTCGTGTAGTTTTTTAATCTTTTCATGTTAATACACATTTTGAAGGTGTTGCGATTTCTTTTGACGATTTTCATGATTTTTTTTTAATGATTCAACGTTATTTTGTACTTTTTGAGTTTTTTTTTATTCAAGAAGAAATTTCTTAGATTTGGACTTTCTCTTACAGTTTTGCTGATGTTTGAAGCAAGGGAAACATTTTATTGACAATGCAAGTAATTGAATTTTGCTTGTTAGGAGTTTTCAATTACGCTTGTCTTATGAAAACCTTTGATTGGATGTGACTAGTTATGAACAAATTATTTCAATTTAAATCCTACCTTGTTCGCATACCAAAAACTTGTTAAATATACGTGCAATATAGAGCGCGATTCCTTACCTTTGAGTCAGCACTTTCATATTCCGTTTTTATCAGACACTATAGTTATCAGTAATTAACACACATTATAGCTGTCCTACACGGTTTCGCTGAGTGGCATTTCCTGTGCCTGTCACGAGCTTCAGAGCTGATTCGGAGTGGAGATAAAGACTCTTACAGTATTTTTTCCAACGTAACGAAGAATATTCATGTCGAATTTGGTGCGGACACGTCTACAAAATGTCTTTGCGAAGCATACATACATATTTTGACTTTATGTATTAAAATATTGAAATTGTGTATTTACATGCGCGATGTATTCAGTGGATAAACTAAGTGCTCGCATGTCAAGTGATTTTGGAACGAATGTTCGTAAACAAGGACACTAGAATCTCTAAATAGAAATATACATTATCTTGAACAAGAAAGTTTGCTTAAAACGTTAAACGCTTAATCTACTTTGGCCGAAGATAAAGCATGCTGCTTAACGTGTCAAGGAAAAATAAATTTACTTGGAGAAAACAGTTTTCTTTTTTACGAAAATTTACTTCGAAAATACTGAGTGTGGCAGTTGTATTTTAGGTGAAAATAGACCAGGAAGTTAAAGCATGATTAAATCAAGCTAATATAACTTTTATGTACTTCGCAACTTTTCTGCATTTTATTAACAAGGGCATTTACACGAATTTTTAAAATTCTTAAAACCACTTTTAAGACCTTTTACCTTTATGTGCAGTTTGGCAGTACAGGGCGATTCAGTTGCCTTTGAATCAGAACTCTCCTAGCCCACTTTTACTAGACATCTATTTAATTATACTATATATTCTCTATTTAACAATAGACTCTATTAAATTATGTAGTCTGTTGGAGCGAATATTTTACCAAGTTTTAGCATCGACTTCCATCGACTTTGTAGCCATCTTAACCCTCTCTGCCCCACTCTAGCTCTCTAGCAATACAGCGCGCCAATATTTTACTTTCAAGTTCAAACATTTTTTACGGTTTTTATTTTTTTTCGTGGACTTCCCGACCTTCCCCGGAACTGAAATTTGGTGGGTAACGTTTTCTCGCATCAAGGAAGGTATCATACAAATTTCAGAGTCCCAGCTCAAAGTTTAGGTTATCACCTATTTTCGACCCTCGAAAATGATCAATTTTTTCAAGTTTCTCAAAATCGGCCGAACCCGGGATATTTTGATTGTTTTCGTATCAGGGTGGATAGAGAACAAAGAATCCGTGAGAAAAAGTCCGGATTTACAACGAGAACGGGTCGAACAACCGTCCAGAAAAGTCCATTTTTGCTTATTTTTTACGGTTTTTATTTTTTTTGGTGGACTTCCCGACGTTTCCCGGGGCTGAAATTTGGTGGGTAATGTTTTTTTACATCGAGGAAGATGCCATAAAAATTCCAGAGCCGTAGCTCAAAAATTTTTTTTCGGCAAATTTTTCTTAAGGGGTACCCCTTCAGATTTTTTCACGATTTTTCGAAGGTCCCCGAACTCGGGTTTTTTCTTCAGGAATCGATTGTTTATGCATGACAACGGATAGAAAACAAGAAATCCGTTGAAAAAGGTCCGAATTTCTATCGAAAACACTAAAAAAACTGCCTTTAAAGTTCGATTTTTTCGGAATTTTCGCTGGTTTTTCCCATATTTTTTGGACTTCCCGACATTTTCCGGGGTTGACATTTGGTGGGGAGTCTCCCCTTGCATCAAGGAAGATGTGATATAAATTTGAGAGCCCCAGCTCAACATTTTTTTTTCCCCATATTTTTGGCCATCAAAAATATCCAATTTTTCCAAGGTCCCCGAACCCGGGTTTTTTCTTCATGAATCGATTGTTTGTGTATCAGAGCGGATAGTAAACGAGGAATCCATGAAAAAAGGCCGGATTTGTATCGAAAATACCAAAAAATCGTTCCTGAATAAGGAATTTCTATCTAATCTAATTTTCACGGTTTTCCCATATTTTTTATTCTTCCCGTGTATTTCACGAGCTGAAATTTGGTGGAGAATATTTTTGTACATCGAGGAAGGAGCCATACAAATTCGAGGACCCTAGCTCAACATTTTTGTTTCGGCAAATTGTTCTTAAGGGTTTGCCCATCGCACGCGCGGGTACAAACAGGTAGAAACGTCGTCAAAGTTGACAGAGTAGGGATGCCAGTTAAGTTCCGGGAGCCAAACTTGGCAGGCGCTGGTCTAGGTTATTTCTAATGATTTTCTATGGAACAGTGCATGCTCGACAGTGGTGATTCAAAGGCAAGAGACTCACCCTGTACGTCACAATATGCTTATGTAACATTTTCCCAGTTTTTCTGTTGTATCGATAATTTGTCGCCTTTTTCCAACTCAGAGTGGAAGTCCTCCTCTCCTTTTTTTTACTACAACACTTCCATTTTGTTAAACGCAGTAGTTCGAAATTATCACTTACTGCTTCTCAATAATGTTAATACTATTTCAGTGACTATATAAATAATACGTATTTCGAGGAATAAGGTGAGCCCGTAAAAAGTAAGCATAAGTAAGATAAGCTTGGGTGTATAAAAGTGAGAGCTTTTGAAAGAAGAGGGGGGATGAAGATATCGCCCGGTAACGGCCAGCCCATTCTTGGAATTGATGCTGACCGTTATAGGGACAGTGGACAAAGGGACTCTTTGTAATCGCAGTAAGTATGTTTACAGATTGAACCAACTTAAAGTCCAAAGCCGCAATGCATTATCAATGCGAAACATAATTACTGCGATACTTACACTAAAAATGTGTTGAAACATGCAACTTGGATGAGAAACTCACCCATTTGTTGCAAAATGACAATATTTGGTATATGTGCATATTTGTGTAATACGAAATTGATTTTGTTGAGTTATTTAAGAGTCTACCTTTGTTTCGTATATCATGAAAATCTGGTATAATGTAGTATACTGCAGAAAAACTCAAGATATAACGAAATAATGGCATTTTCGAAATTAATTATTAGTGTAAAATGCCTAATTGGCGAGTTTTTTGCATCGTAAAAATATGTAACTTTGATCTGGTAAACAGAGAACAACGATATCATTAATAAAAAAATTAGAAAATGCAGGTATCAATAATAATAACATATGAAGATTCACATTAGAACGCTTTGGACTGAAATAATAAAGTTCCCCTAGATCCCGAAAATATCACATTGTGCCCCGCTACGCTGGTCACTTGGGTTTTCCCCACCCCTACGTATACGAAGTTCGCTCTGTCTACGATGGTCAACTTTAGCCAAATCATGAAATTTCATAGTTATCCGACACGATAATAGGCTATCGGTGGCCGAGTATTTTGCCGGTTGAAATACTACTGCGAATTCTTATGTAACATCGCACGTGGATAGCTAAAAAGACGGACTAGAACAAAGATAAGAATTCATAGTGCACAATCTAGCATGTAAAAATTCAGACACTGAATGTCTTTCGTATAAGATAGAGTAAGACTATACGGCGTCTTAAGTTGTGTTAGTGGGTGCGTGGCGTAAATGTAACAGGTCAGGGACTTGATGTAGTAAAACGTAGGACAAATGTATTCAAATATCAATCGAAGAGTACAGTTGTCAAAGACAAAGTTCATCCAAGAGTGATGCTCTTGGACGTCGTTCGCCGTCAGGTTAGCTTTGTCTGCGTGGCCAGTTTTGGGGGTTTATGACACCCTGGCTTTTCCCTGAAGGCGACAAATGTCCTACATAACCTCGCGTGTGTGTACTACATAACCTCTACGAGGTTCTGTAGGACATTTCACCCTACTTCTGATTTTCAAACAGTAGGCGTAGGATAGCCGAAATAAAAATTGTATTTTTGTTGTCATCATAGCGATAATACACCACCCATGCAGCGCCAAGCGTAAATGAATTTTACACTTAAATTGAACATACTATAGAGTTTTGCGAAATTAGCTAGAAGAATTGAAAGTTTACATTCCAAGGAATAACTGCATCTAAGGATTTTTAACATAAACGTGCTAAAGTTCAGAAAATCCGATTTGAAAGTTAGGTTTGTTAAGCGGCCAATACTGTCATCTAACCAAACTAAGACACCACTCGAACTTTTCAATGGATACAACTTTATTGCTGTATTATAAGAGAAATTCTTTATCTGCAATTTAACCTTATAGTCTACTTATTCAAACGAAACCATTTTCCTAATAAATTTGTAGATTAAAGTAAGGAAAAAGTCTAAAATATAAGTGTAAAATTCGTGTTATTTCACGCTTAGAACTTGGACAAATGGACGTTTGGTGCGCTAGCGCTATTTGCTCCGAATGGCAGTTCGTCGTCGGTAATACAGAAAAACGACTGTCATGCGTATGCCACACCGAGAAATTGGCGCGCTTTCAATCTTTATAGTTGCGTTTTCCACCCTGTCCGCTAAACCACCCCCAGTTACGTTTGTGCAATATTGATAACCTACTTTTTATAGATTCACTTCAAGATTTCTCATTATTCGTAGACTCAATCGCTTATGTGATGTAACTTTAGGTTTAGATAATATTTTTAAGGCTCCTAATACATCTACATAAATTATATCCTTAACCCTTTGAGTCCCAAGCAGCGCGATCGCGCTGTTCAGATTTTATGTCGAGAAGACCCAGCACATTACGAGCGTTGTGAACAACTGACTGTCGAAGTCGCGCGCTCAGATATACTCACGCAAGTACATCACACAGCTCCTTCTTTAAAATAAATAATATAATACATTTCATAATAGGTACAATATCATAATAATAGTGCAATAATACAGTACAAAATAAAATATTTTGTATTTCAATGTTATCTTCTCAATGATTTTTATCGAACAAAACTTGAAATATTTATAAACTGACAGTACGCATATGTAATAATAAAGATGTATTTTATAAAATAACGAATTACGAAATATTTTTGTATTAGAGAAAGCACGATTGCGCTGTTCGGGATTCTTCGACAGTGTTTTTTAAATATCCCTTGGGACTCAAACGGTTAACATAGATTATTGACCTGTTATAAGATACAAAATACAAAATTCATATAGAATACTTCTTACAGATACAAATCTTCTATTTTCATATCTGTTACTATATGTATACAACCATGTTATAAAATATTATATGACTACTTTTGTATTAAGACTGATTGATTCTCATTGAATCAATAATTTTAATAACCAAAAAAAAAGATTCAGTTCACAGAAGTTGGTACGAGGCAAGTGATTATATTTACTATGTAATTCAGATTTAAAAATAAAACAGTTTCATTGGAGTGCATCCGACACAAATGACATTACATGACTAATAAGACAATTATGCAAATGTCAGTATTTTCGAGAATTCGATAATTAATTTTCGATAATAATGGCAAAAAACTGCAATCTAACTTACTTGTATGTATAAAGTAGCTTGCGTGGGGGAAAAATTTGATTTAAAGTACTAGAGATATTTTTCTATTATACATTATGCATGCAAGATAATGTTACACATGTAGAATGTATAGGATGTGGAACGCAATTCATACTTATGTAATTCACAGTTTAGTGTGTAATGAAAGCAATGGCATAATTTATAATTATCTTGTACGTATCAGTCACTCATAAGATATGATTTTTACGATTTTTGCAAGGTAGGTGAATCACTTTGAATTACCACTGTCGAGCATACACTGTTCCATATAAAATCATTATAAATAACCTAGACATTTAAATCACACTCGAACGTTGCTCAATATTTGTCTGCATTTTCTGCATTTAGACTTTTACATGCTTGAGTTATGTTAACTCGCACATGAAATTTCACACTGCAGAAGCCAGTTATATATAATATTCCCCTATAAATATAATTGAATTAAATATTGTCTCCTTACGTTGCTAGCCATTCGAAGGAAGTCGATGGTAAAACTTGGAAAAATATTCCCCCCAACAGGCTACATAATTTAATAGAGTCTATTGTTAAACAGAGAATATATAGTATAATGAAATACTATGATGTCTGATGTCTAATAAAAGTGGGCTAGGAGAGTTCTGATTCAAAGGCAACTGAATCAGTTTGTACAGCGGTGTCTAGTAAGACGCATTAGTTGAATTATTATTCTTAACCCTTTCTAGAATTCAATTTTACTAACATTCGCGCACCAAACCTTCTCCAACTGAAACATTTATCACCAAGCATTCACAGCAGAATACGATCCAAAAACATTAAAATGTAAAAAAGTGTACCAAGTCGTTTGATTTCGCGACAGAATTGAAATATAACGAGAAGGATAATAGATATCATAGAAGAAAGCCAAGTTTTCATTCAAAGATACCTCGATTTAAACTCGCATTAGCAACGAACAATAAATTAACAATAAATTAGCGATTGATAATAAAAAAAAAACTTGGCGTGTGCTCACTTCACTGCGAGGTAAAAAGATAATGGGAAATTGATTTAAACCTAATACTCACTTTACCACAATTTAATTTCTTTAAAAGTTGTTTAAGAATATTACAGATGCGAATGCCTCGAATGCAACGCGCATACGCCAAGTTTTTCTTATTATTAATCGCTAATTTATTGTTAATTCATTGTTCATTGCTAATGCGAGTTAAATGGAGGTATCTTTGAATGAAAACTCGGCTTTCTGTATTCACAGAAGTCAGGGCCGTTCCTAACTTGGTGGCCGGCCAGGTGCAAAGGCAATATCGCCGCCCTTATTGAGCATTACTTACTTAAGAATTCGATACGCTGTCTTTATTTTTATATCTACATACAGGGAGAGTATAAATACTTTTAGACAGCAATCATAAAAAGAAAGATTTTTTCATTTTTGAACAATTTCAACAATCTAACTGCTGGTTAAAAATAAGTTTGTATTGAGAAAATGAACATGTCTTTAGAAAGCCCAATATACTGCCATGAGAATTAACTCTTTGAGGCACAGGATTTCAGAGAATAAATAGACTCGACGCTGAATAGAAAGACGCTGTCTTTACTTTTATATCTACATATAGGCAGAGTATAAATACTTTTAGACAGCAATCATAAAAAGAAAGATTTTTTCATTTTTGAACAATTTCAACAATCTAACTGCTGGTTAAAAATAAGTCTGTGACAAAATTGAGGAAATGAACATGTCTTTAGAAAGCCCAATATATTGCCATGTGAATTAACTCTTTGAGGCACAGGATTTCAGAGAATAAATAGACCCATGTTGCACAGACATTTTTTTGCGTTTTAAATTCAACAAAAGACTAATTATAAAGCTATGCGCATGCAGCTATTAGAATATTTTGAGGTGGGTCTAAAAGTGCCCCAGCATGCTTTACCGTACATTAAAAAGGTGGGACGTTTTTAATCGCACCGTGCCCCAAAGAGTTAATCAAAGTATATCTGTAAAACTAACCTCTTCAAATAGAAATTCATTTGTGTAGGTGATGATTGTTGGACGAATGTCGTATTGTTTAGTATATTGCAACTGTAAGCAATCGCGAACTTAGCTAGTTTCTGTTATTTCGTGTAGAGAAAAGCATATTACAATTAAGCCAAAATCGGAAGACATGCTGCCGAAAAAAGTGATTGATTTCACGTGTAATTTCCGGTAACAAAAGTTTTGCACCTACGTCAGGAACGGCTCTGCACAGAAGAATTCGATACACTTTGACACCTTATCAATAACCTTCGTACTCTCCTGTGTACGAAACTTTATGAACTGCATAGAGGTGAAGTGACGGACTTCGAGCGCGCTTGCCCAGTTGTCAGTGCGGCGACGTGCAGGTTATCTTTCTGTTGTATTGATAAAGTTGCAGATAGGCTTCCACTATCGAATTATGGAATTGCATTTGCGATAATATCGGCATTTATCACTCATTCTGACTGCAAAATTACTTTAAAAAACTCATTATTCATTAGTTAAAGTGCTCTTGTCATTATGCACTCAATTCTTTCGTAATTAGAAAATCCCGATTAGATAAAAACGTGAATTAACAATAAAGTTTTAAAGAATTATCGGTTCTTAGCATACTGCCATTAAAATCGCGAGATTAAAATAAAGGCTATAGTTTATCATTTTTATTTCTTTGTAAGTACATTAACAATGAAATTGACAGTAAGTAGTATTGTATAACGCAGAAAAATAAAATACTCCATCATTCTTGCTTATTGTTTATTATGATTCTATCATAATATCCTTTCGTAATTAATTTATGTCAGAAGAAGGTATTAGAGAAAAATACGAAATCGTTATTCACGCGATTGTTCGTGTTATTACAACTTTTTCCAACGAATATGCATTTATTAACCCTGCGCACATCTATTAAGATTGGGAGAGCACCATAGAACCTCATAACATCCCCATAAAAACACTGTAATACCATGTACAGGGTGATTCACTTGCCTTTGAATCAGAACTCTTCTAACCAACTTTTACTAGACATCTAATTAATTTCATTAGTTAACAACAGACTGTATTAAATTATGTAGTCTGCTCGAGCGAATATTTTACGATATTTTAGCATTGACTTTCTCTGAATGGCTAGCAACGTAAGGAGAAAATATTTTATTATATTATATTTAAAGTGAAATATTATATGTAACCGGCTTCTTCGGGGCGAAATTTCATGTGCAAGTTAGCATAATTGAAATATGTAAAAATCTAAATGCATAAAATGCAGACAAATGTTGGGAAAGATTTGAGTATAATTGAAATTTCTAGGTTATTTATAATTATTTTCTATGCAACAGTGTATGCTCGACGCTGGCGATTCAAAGGCAAGTGAATCACCGTGTACATTGAAGTTAACTTTTTTTATTCTTCAACATTATAGTTTCCGTTCGCATTGTACAGCATTCGACAAAATAGTTGTCACAATCTGCAAAACAGCTGCCAAACAAACAGTAAAGTTTGATAGCATTTACACACGGTACGCAAAGCTTTTTTAGGAGGTTGCGACAGAAGGCCTCCTCCCCTAAAAAGGGGTTTTTAAAAATCATACGCACCGGATGTATATAATACGATATTTCACTTTCTATTCGACGATGGTTTTATAGATTGTGACAACTATTTTATCGGATGCTGTACATTATTTGCGTGTGCTTCTCTTAACATGGAAAAGAATACATGCAAACGTTGCGTGTGGTTTCCGTATGCACGGCGAAACAAAAATTCTTTGATTTATCCACTCATGTGATGTTTACTACGATTATATTTTGGAATACTCCTTCGAGTTTTATGGCTCCCACTCAGGGATGGGCATTAACCAATAGATTAAGGCCGCCAATAATTTTATTGGGACGAAAAATGTGCGGCAATAATGTTATTGGGACTGAAAATGCGCGAATAAAATTATTCGCATGCATTTCGCCTCCCAATAAAATTATTGGCGCCCTTTTTGTGTTCCAAAAAAAATTATTGGCGTTCATTTCGAGGTTGATTAAATGTATTGGGGCTCAAAATGGGACGGCAACAGTTCCTGTCAGTCATAAAAAAATACTCCTACTACATGCCAATAATTTTATTGGTGCGCATTTTCAGTCCCAATAAAATTATTGGCGGCCTTAATTTATTGGCTAATGCCCATCCCTGCTCCAACTCTTACCGTATGTTTACGATGGTAACACATACATTTCCGTTAAAAGAAATAATTACTTCATTCATATTTACATAAGTAGTGATTCCGTATATTTACTTTTTTAATTGTTAATAAATACCATTGAAACGCATAAACATACTTCTACTGCTTTTCTTCACTATCTGTCAGACGCTGATAATCTTAAACTTCCCAACATTACGGTACATTATTTTTGAACGATTAAAATCATAAACATTAAAAACATTGCTGTTATCAGCAAACGTGCTATCACTATGTTTTTCTGTTGATATTCTTTTGACATAATATGTCTTGACTTATGCAATTGCGGATTATAATTTCTTAACGAAAACCTTTTTTTTTTCGCGCCCACACTCCACGTACTCAATCTTAATTTATCTGTATAATAATTTTTCACTTGTCTGATTGATCCTTGGACTGTACAAGGTTCAAAATGCTGTCAACACCGTATAATGTGATACAATTTTTCAAAAGCAATTTATAACGCAAACGCATGAAAATTAATTAATGGGGAATGGTCAATTTCCGAGGCCTAAAAGTAGCGAGGGAATTTAATTTTACTCAGTTTTAATTGCTGGCTTGCAAAGTGATATACTGCAGGTTGTACTAGAAATAATGACATGATTTAAATTTAATGTTATTCGAAAATTGTGTTGTTATTTTTCTTCCACTGATGTTCTTTTCGACTGATGCCAATTTATATAAATTAGAGAATTTACGTGTCAATTTTACAGGAGTTAAATTAACCTTTTACAAGATTGGCTGGCAAAAATGAATTATCAGTTTAATTACACATTCGTATATGATATATGTACGTTAGTTAATACAATGGTGTCCAAAATGATTGAAATGTTTTCGTACAAAAACAAAAGGCGTGTAATATATTTTTGAGGTTTGAAGAAGCAATCTTTATATTTTAGTGTGAATTGTATATTAGGACTAAAATTGTATAATGATGTTTTAAATGATTTCTAATGATGGCCATACTTAATTTACTTTGGAAACTTATCACATTACTCATGAATGTTCGGACAGAAACATTTCAACTTAGTTTATTACTATTATTATCATCAGATTACTCAATTTCAGTTTAATTATTGGATCTTATGAAAAAAGAGATCTGAAGTAAAACGAAAGAAATAGATTTTCATTTTTTTTTGTAGAAACAAGAACTTTTTCTGCTTCGTAACTTTAATTATAAAATATAAATTAATTATCATATTACCACGATTTTCGAGTCGTCAATAAGATAACAATAACGCAAATTATAAAAGTAAAAATTATTCATTGTATTATACAGAATAATCTAATCCTGTAATGTGAGTGCCATTTATACAAAAAATGAGTGTAAGACCTACCTTTGTGTTGTGATTTGCTCTTAAGCGTTGATTAATGCGATTTTCCTTAGATGGTGAGATTTTATCCAGCCTTGCTAAACAATGAGTTGATTACCATCTTTACTTACAGCATCACGTTGCAAAATCAAAATTAAATACTAGAATGTTTTGTTTTTTAAACTATATGGAATATCCAAATCAGATTTTGTTGTATAAAATTTGTTATAGATCTATTATTTTTTATTTATCTATTATTTCATAAAGTTATTATTACAAAATTTTAAGAAAAAAAACAGCCATCCATGCCGACTTAAAGCTCGATTTTGGAAAAAGCATATTCTATAATTTGTTCAATTCCTTTACAGAAAAATTCGTAAAAGAAACTTCTGCTTGTAGAGCTTGATTTTTGACTATTTTATTAAAAGAAATTGAAACATAGGATGGAGAAAAACATAGCTTAATAAGCTTGAGGATGTAATACTTTTATAAAACATTGTTCAAAACAACGATATCTGAATTCCGAAGAAGATGAAGTATTAGGTATCACAGGTGTTCGAAGATTGCATAGCCGACAGAACAAAGCATCATACGATTAATGATTTATTTCTTTTGTCGAGTAGGTACTACGTCAATTAAACTCACAAAGGTTCAATTCACCAATAAATATAATTCAACGTACTGGAGAAATTCAATAGGTGATAACTTAACGTATTATAAAAGAACAAATGCTTAACTTAACAACAAATATACAGTCTTTATTGTTGAAATACCATGATATCCGAATATTAATGCGACCCACTGTGGGTTTGGTCGCGTGACAAATTGGGCAAGCGAAGTATCGCATAAATGTAATGATCTGCTTAGAGTACAGGCCAAAGATAATGCGGCGAGAGAGTTCTGAAGATTGTAGTTTTTTCAAGCCCTACGAAGTATCATCGTCTTTCAATCTCTCCTCTTTCTCTGTTAAATAAAGTATCTCGAGAGGGAGAGAGACTCTCGTCACTCGTCGATCGTTTGCCCTTCTTCGTTAACTTTCTACTCCGCGTACTGTAAGCACCGCCCTCCTACTTCACCACCAAATTTCGCCTTTCTCTACACATTTCCTGAAAGAATTCTCTCATAAAACACACGCACGTTGCACGGTGATTTATCAGAAATGGCTATGACGAGACTAGAAAAACATTAGCATTGTTGCATCGTTAACGAAGGATCTGCTTATAAAATCTATTTTAAAAACGCAAAATTCACTACTCGTTAGTGTCATTATGCGTGGAAAATTATTTAAAGATATTTTGTGGTATAGTTTCGTATAATAATACTCGTTGCACAGAAGGGACAGCATCTTTTCCGAGATTCTGACCCATGAAAACACATTGTTTTATTTATGAAAATTAATACCGTAATATGCGAATTAATATTGATGGAAGTATTGACAATTTATAACAATAATTTCGATAGACAACTAATACTGGGTTCAGCATTTCTCTTGCAGAAAATAATTTTAATTTCAAAGTCAAGATCCAGGAAACGATAGTGGCTCAAAAGTCTGTTTGAGGCTTAGAAAAAAGGTATTGGAAAAAAGTATTGCGAGAATTTGTGCAAAATTCTACCCAGATTGGCTCAACGACATGGAATTGTACAAACAACGATCGTATAAATGCTGTGTAGCAGTTAGATTTCCAATGCAGGAGAAGTCAGTTTAGAAAAATGGTGTTTTCAAATTTATAGTGAATGGGAGAACGAGTGTTTGAAAAATTATTAGGGTACCTTAAGTAATGTGCTAATGCTAATACAAGTAGAACTGCAAAAAGGGGATATTTCACAATTTTTATGTTGCTCGAATTTTTTTAAAAAACGTAATACAAAGTTTGGTAGAAATATTGTAATTTTCATTATGATATTTGCAATAAATTTCTGTACTCCAGCTATTTGTTATTTTAAAACTAGCCAAACAATTATTCTTTATTTAAGAAATAATTAAGTCACTTTAATTGAGTTTCTTGGCACAATTAAAGACTATTTTTGATATATATAAATCTAAGAGTATTGAAAAAATCGTCCGCATGGTAGGTTAAATAAAACTTTTGTAACTACCTGGTAAATATTTTACTGTAATCAATTATTTGATTGCCAAACTATGATCGCCGATGACCATTGTTATAGTATACTTGTTATCACGAATACCAATTTGAAATTTGCATAATAGTTGCCCGAAATTATGTAATTGAATAAGTATGGAATAAGTTCCGAATACAAAAATGTATATTTTAGGGAAAAACTCCCAATTTTGCTACCCTTTTTGCGAATTCACATGTATAATATAATTAATTAATTGTGTCATTTTTCAAGTCTCAATTTGTGTCCTTGTGACAAAACAAAAAAATCAGAGTGGGGTAATTGAATTGTATGCTAATAAACATGGAGCACGAATTGGAGAAATAATAGAAAACAAATACATTTTTTCTGATAAAGATTCTAATCAATTAGGTATTTTAATACTCTGTTACCAGAATCAGATGATCAATGGATGACTAGTAAAAAACCATAAACTGCTTGTAATCATCCAAGTCCTCAAAAGATTTTTTGTCACGTTTACATGTGTGTTAAATAAGATAGATTGCAATGCAATTAATTTTATTATATTACGAGAATTTGACCCATACATAATGAGACCAGCTAACTATTTAAATTTTCTTCTCATTTGCTTGCCCTTCATTTAAATTTGAATGGAATCTAGTTGAATTGAAATATGATTTTGAGATTTTTGTACAATTACTCTTTAAAAATCTGTATCAAATACTCGCTAAGAAGTTTATACTGCTTTTTTTTTACTAAATCTGTTGAAATTTATGAATAATAAAATATAAATATTGAAAAATTCATTGAATTGTCTTTCCATGGATTTGTACAGAATTTTTTCCGGGAATTTGTTTAAAGTATAGATTTTGATCATTTTATGATGTTGGGAACACAGTCACCACATTCTAACGTACTGACCGTCTGTTATACCTTCGAGAAATTCATATTCCCAGTAAGATTGTAAAGTTGGGGTAGTACTTATTGACTTTGGACCGATGGGGATAAATTTTTTTTCTTTTTCAATAGCCCAAAAATAAATGATCTTTGCTTTTTGACTTTCGTGCTGCGTAATTAATATTCCGTATTTGAAGATTCTCGATAAAAACCACTTACAGAGGGAAACAAAAATTATTCACTTCCATCTTTTCTAGCAACTCGAATTTCATTAATACCGCATTTTTTTCAAGTTTAAGTTTCATTTTTTCTAACATATTTGTAACAGGAATATTTGACTCTAATCGAATATGGCAGCGTGAAGGTTAATCAGCCGTTCAAATTTCGAAGACTACTCTTAAATAATATGATAAGAATTTTAAAATGTTGTGATGCATTCATGCAATTTGTACTTTCAATGCTTTTGAAACTCAATGTCTTATAGTGAGACTGACTTTTAATATAAATTTTCTCCTGATCGGTCCAGTCATTTTTCTAAAATTTTGGGCATGAGCGACCATGCGCACGCAGGCGCATATTCAGACCTTTACTAATAATTTTTTGAAATATTTTATGTAATGGTGGCTAAGAAAGTTTAGGACTTTCAAACATCCAATACTTCGAGACAAGTAGGAGGCAAACTTAGAATCTTTCACCAATTTCACACTAATAAATGTAACACAATGCAGAATATGTTTACTAATGTTATTCCAGTTTTCGTAATGCTACAATTATTTAATCGTATTCAGTCGAGCAAAGCTTGTTCATACAAGATGTGGGGAACACAACCTCAACAATTCTCAAAAGAAATAATCACCATGATTTATCAACGTTTCGTGTTTTATTCAAGGATTTGAACTTGCTAATACGATTGAATCTATCTAATCTCCGACATATCGAAGCTTAATTATGAGTCTATCCAAGAGAGCTATCTATTTTTGGTTTTGGGTTTCGTTCGGTACCTCTCGTAGTCATCGTTCATTCTTTCCGCGTCCTCACTCGAGTTAAGAAGATGAGATTGGGCCAGGTTTTTTTATACTGGGTCTTCGGATTGGACACTTACACGCTGTAAACGTTCAAAGTGCTTATAATAGTCGTTTGATTCGGTTTGGGAGTATTTGAAACCCTTTTAAATCGTTGTTCGATTTGAGGTTATAAAACATTTACGAGTGGGACTTATTAAAAACGAACACGAAACTCAGTTACTGGCAATCACGAGCAAAACATCAACAATAATAGACACATATAACAATGACGAATGTAACACTCTAAACATAGCAGTAAACACAACTCGCCTTTCCCGCCAAAAAGCAACGGTGAGCGTTCCTAACCTCAAGAAATCTCATCTTGACGTCGTAACTCGCTTTATCTGTGTTTACATCCTCAAACCGATCGGTGTAAGCTTCGCTGATTAAGACAGCTTTTCACACAATGTTCAAAAGTTTGAGCTATAGCACCTCAACGCTAGCGTCGAAGCTCCCAAAGGGCTATAGCTTAACAGAGAAAAGTAACGCTTGAAACTCACAGCTTGAGCGTTTATTGCGAATGAGCGTCCAACCCGAACGCACCCATTGTTAGGAGCACTATCAACTGTTATATTGGTAGCAGTACGCTGCAGAGGGCACAATCTTAACATGCTACACAGTTAATATAGTGGACACATTTACAAGAGACAGGGTTTGCAGGATTCGGTCCTAAAGGTTTACACGTGTTCTGTCGAGTACACTTGAATTGGAAAAATATTACCACGCAAGCCTGTAATACTGTTCCGTGGAGAAGGAATACTCGATCACCGCCAACGTATCCCGACGAAGTGTCTGCATGGGTACTATAGTAATTTTCATGTGAAAAAGGGACTTCTATTCATCGTATTAGTTGATTACAGAGGTATGATACATATTGTTGGTTGGAAAACAAGCTCGCGAGATTGCATTGTTTTCGTTTAACACATGCTCAACATATAGACGAGTTAAGTTTTGAGTGCGTAACACTTGGTATCGCCGTTCGATCCCACTAGTCGAGACGACCAATCGGTGATCCGAATGGGCGCGCGAACGAACTCTCCGAAAGTAGTAGCCGTGAAAGGAGGAAGTAAGCCTTCCTTCTCTCTTTGGACGATCGTGCTCTCGTACTCTTAATACCATCTCCCGTAATACCTTGTTAGTAAATAGTTTTTACAAATTCGTGAATACCATGAGTAAAAATGATTCGAGTTCTTTCGCCCGCGCCTCTCTGTATACATTGCTGATTCCTCCCTCCCCTCGGATGCCCGACACTCTTGCACGCCGACAGTGCGACAGCAATCTACCACTCTCACTAGGAGTTCACCAGCCAACCTTTTTATAATCACCAAATCTCTCTGCTTTTATGTACACATTATGGACAATTTGACGTATGAATTATGGAGTCGATCGTAATGTAAACTTATCCGTATAGCTCTGCCGCTACGATCCTACTGACGGTATCAAGGGTAATGGTAGGCAATGATAATGAATAGATTGCTTTCAGAAATCATCTGGATCGTGTGTCGATAGTTTACCGTATTAGTAATAAGAGCAAATAGCGATACTAAGTATATGCAAGTAATTTGTAAGATAAATAACCCTTGGTCTATCAGAAGCAGCGTCTCTTTATCGATAATACCATTTTCGGCCTTTCGTCATTATGCGAACGTTAGAGAGAGAGAGAGAGTGAGACTTACACATCTTAGATTGGCAAGATCATTATGTTCCGGGGTACCGTTTAACTATAAGCGATTTTTACATGCCATAAAGTTAATTACCACAACACCTTGAATAACCTAAGTACTCCGACTCGCCGCCGCCTATGTACACGCTCCGGTTCATCCTGCTGCGGAATTTGCCCTCGGTATTTATCGAATTCCAGATTCATATGTACAAAAGATATAACTCTGAGCCGCATTAGTCCTTAATAACCACTACACTTTTAATCGGTCTACTGCAATGACGCTTTAGATACCGTTACAGGTCTTTATAAACAGTCTATACACAAAGGGTTCGCTTGGATTTTTAACTGATTAGACACTAGAAGTACTTTGTTCAGCCGGAATGCGGGCAGACCGACTGGAGGGGGCTACGGCGGGCAGGCAGGCAGGCAGGCAGGCACGCACGCACGCACTCCGTAAGAGACATCGAGACGAGCGCAGTCAATCATTCATTCACGATTCAAGACATTCAAATAGTCTGTTTCCGATACACCGCCGGTATGAACACTTGGTACGCATATGTCACATGAATATATGTTGATACATCATCATCAGCACACGGACTGATTCGATTCTACTACTACCAGTGTAAGGGGTGGGGGCTCACTTTTGCAAGATCGTATCCCGGTCAATCGCAGCTTCTTTCTCAGTTCGTCCAGGTTTGCAGATGATCTCAGATGGGAGTGGGTAAGACCGTGAAGTCTTGGAGGGCTGTCTTCACCTTCTCGTAAATCGGCCGGTTCGTCTCGTCCGCGCAATATCCATCGGCGGTACACAGGCTCTGCAATCTGCTAAGGTAACTGTCAAAGTTCTCTTGACACATTTTCTCCTGCAAACCGCCACCGCCGCCTCCGCCGCCGCCACCGCCGCCACTCGCGTTCGGCAAGCCCGCATGCTCCAACAGACTTATCATATTGTCCCGAATCGATTGGTAATAATCGGTAAGGTTACTGTTACGTTGTGCTATGACTGTCGTATCCTGCAAACAACCAGTTCAATTATTATTAATAATCCATTTCAATCCGTTGCCATGTGCTTCCATATTCTTTTAACGTAAAAATAAAAATAAATGACCCTCTTTTTGAGGTTAAATAAGATCTTATCTCTTTCAGTCTTGGTACTTTTTTGAATCATCTAGAATTATTTATATTCTTTACAATGAAATGAGGAGCAAAAAAGTGCACTGTGAATTTTACATCTATTACAGTTTCCATATTCTTTTAACGTTAAAATAAAAATAAATTGCCCTCTTTTCGAGGTTAAATAAGATCGTATCTCTTTCAGTCTTGGTACTTTTTTGAATCATCCAGAATTATTTGCATTCTTTACAATGAAATGAAGAGCAACAAGGTGCACTGTGAATTTTACATCTATTGCAAGTTTTGCGAGATGGAATGAGTTAATCAGTGGTAGTTTAAGTGTTGAAAAAATAGTTTTATTTGGCTTTTGTCTTTTCTTTAGTGACCTTTTACGCAGTTAATAGTTTCTGTAATTAAGAATGGTATTTTTCCGTGAAAGCACAAATAGTTTTTTGTTCATTAAATAGACTTAAATACTAATTCTAAGCTACTTAATGTATCATCATAAATAAATGGTCATTTAATTAAACTTTGGAAAATTCAGGCCTACCACTAAAGACTATGCAAAAAAATAGATTACATGTGCCTTCATTAATCAACACATTGTATTTACTATTATTAATAATAAAAATCGTTATAGCTTAATAAAAAATCTATTTTCATCTATTCTCATGAAAATCTATTTGAATGAGGAAGTACTTTGAAGGATTATTAAGTAAAACAATCCATGCTGTAGCGAATTATGATGAAGATATTCAAAAGAGACAAAAGCCAAATGAAGAAAGTCTGGAAATTGGTAGTACTTACTTTTTCACCCTGTTTTAATTGGTTCTCCATGGCGGTAATATCAGAACGCAGCCGCAGCACTTGGGATTCTACCCGAGCGTTTTCTCTCTGGAGTTCTGTGATTTCAGCTTCTAGTGTATAAAGATCCTCGCCATGAGTACCAGTGGTCCCTCCACCGATCGCGTTACCTTGAGCCGTACCTGTTGCTGCAGCACCACCCCCATGAATCGTCGGACCACTGGTGTCCACTCCTGGGATCATAATCAAACAGAGAGAGCACTGATTTAGAGTTCGATCTCGGAGTGTCGCGCTCGGGGCTATCTCTCCAATTGGCTTTCCTGGTGTCCGACATTCTCGAGGGTTGCCCTCTCCTCTCTCTCTCTCTCGGCAGATCAAGTACAACGAGTTTCAGGTTTCAAGAAAGGAACGCGACAGAGAGGCCATCGGAGATTCGGGCTCGCGACGAATCCGCCGGATACCAGGAAGCCCAAAATCTTCACTTCTTTTGGCAATCGAAGGTCGAGAGAGACTTGTTTCTTTTTTTTTCTTTTTTTTTTTTGGAGTCCAAATTCTACTACGTATTATTTAGTGAAAGAATCATTCTAAGGTGGATATCACACACCGGTCTCGAGGTAGCTGGAGAACGCTACTCTTAATGACAAACAACGTGAGAGTGTGGCACATGTGTACTTGGCACCCGGAAATCTGCCCCTATGCCCAGTTTCTCCTATGTATACATATACATATATATATACATATATATATACATACAGTTACATTTAACATACAATTGTCACAGAAGTGTGGCAACAGCGTGGTCCAAAATGTACCAAGATCTCGCTTTCATGACGATCGCAATGAGTTACGTGTCTCTCGGAAACTGCCATCTAGCGCGTGAATCGAGCTCGAACTACGAGAAAACTTGAGAAAACTTTCGCTCCCGTGGCATAGCAGCAATGTCATTTCAATGAATGAAACTTCTAGTCTTGATTCTTTTGGTTTTTGTTTCTTGTTTTGGTTGGTTGGTTGGTTGTTGTTTCTTTTTTTTTCTGTTTCTTTTTTTTTTTTTTTTGGTTGGTTCGTTCTCGAAAAAGCGTGACATTCATTATGTATTAGCAGATGCAGAAACTTAAAGAGACTTTCCAATGGACATTTGACAACTGGGATTGTATGAAGGTGTTGTGGGGAAGCGTGAAGTGCCATCATACCATATAGAAGAAAAAGAATATATGAGAGAGATAGATAGAGAGATAGATAGAGAGAGATAGAGAGAGATAGATAGAGAGAGAGAGATAGAGAGATAGAGAGAGAGAGAGACACCGAGTGCTGGCCTTGGCTTTTAACAATGTTCTGTGCATGTACATAACTCGTCATTTCTCAATTGTAGCTCTTCCAACTATTGAAACTGCTGCCAACACTCACGCATCGTCACGTGGAACGAAAAATACAGGAATATGAATCTTTTATGTAACACCAAAAACACATAGAAAACAAATGGCGAATACATCAGTCCCTTACCTTTAAAATATATTGCTCTCCCCAAAGCTCAACGGGAAAGGAGCTGATAGTGATCCCAGAATAAATCAGAATATAGATTATTTTCTATCACTACTTTAAGGTTTTCATTTCAATCACTAATTTTAAGGTTTCGAGACAACATATGTGCTTGGGCAACGCGAGGTTGCCCGCTTACGATTACCAACAATTAGGAAACTTCCGATCACTTTGCCTTCCAGTGGAAACAAAAGAGTATTATTAACGGAATTTGGAAGAAAAAGGGACGGCCGGCCGGCTGGCATTGCGGGCATTCCGTCAACCAAGGAAAGTGAAATGAAAACTGTCGTCGTGTATATCGTGACATAAGAGATACAAATATACGTACAAGTTCGAAACTGAACAGAACACTTGTTTGTTTTTGTTTGTTTTTTGGTTGTTTCTTGCTCTTTTTTTTTGTTGTAGACTGTGGTAATGGAAAGCTAATCAAGTTTCGTGCGCATATCAGAGCGCATCATCCTGCGCGAGACTTGTGCTCGGAGCTCAAGCCTCGCGAAACGCAAAACTTAAAGAATCGTTCAAACAAATACACTACGTAACGATAAGATAAACGGGTATTCAGGGTAAAAACGTAAGTAGGGTTATCTTTTTTGGTATGACAGCACATCATTGCATGATTAATAGAATATTGTCGCATCGAACTGCACCCAGCAATCATCACCCCCAAAAACATTGAGCTGTAAGTGTGGCATTCGTCAGCGATCGACCAGATTGATATTAACACAGTGTTTACTCACCGTAGCTTTAGCATTTCTTTTATCGTTATTAGCGAGTCGAGTTCTATTTACACCCACAGCAGAATCGCTCTACTTTTTAAGGTTCACCAGTTTAAGTTTTATTCTGCGAGGTTAGGTGCTACAAAGATCTCCGATAGTCGGAGCCAATTATTATGCGCAGTATTCTGTCGAGAAATTTAGAGTCACTCGTAATGAGAAGGCGGAGTTTAAAGCTGTGGCCTTTTGGTAACACCTCACGAAACAGAGGCGTCTTTTGGCATCCTGTTCGATTATAGTGGGTTGTTCGGAAAGTAATTTCGTTTTTTCCCGACAGAGGGTTTAATTGTATTCTTTCACATCCAATTTCACACTTAAGCCATATAATCATTATATGTTTTGAGAGCTGATATAGCAAGGCTTGCTTGTGAAAAAGGCCGATTGATTCAACACAGTAGTTTTTGGTTGGTCCTCTTTCAAATATGGAGAGTGAAAAGCAGCATTTTCGGCATATTTTACTTTTTTACTATCAAAAAGATAAAAATGCTGTTCAAGTAAGATAAAAATTAGCCGATGCGTATGGAGAAGATGTATGACAGTACATCAGTGCCAAAATTGGTTTGCAAAATTTCGGTCTGGCAATTTTGATGTTGAAGATGCACCACGTTCTGGAGAGCCAGTTGAAGCTGATAAAGACACAATAAATGCATTTATTGATGCAAATCGGCGACTAACAACTCGTGAGATCGCTGAGAGGTTAAATTTATCGAATTCAATTGTTCATGACCACTTGAAAGACTCAGGTTTAACCTCAAAACTCGACATATGGCTTCCTCATGTTCACACGGAAACGAAATTACTTTCCGAACAATCCAATAACAAGCTAACATTAGTTCAGTGACAAGGCAACATTGATAACGGGTTAGAAAACACAGGCACCTTAGACCCAATGAAAAAAACGAAAGACATTATGATCGTTTCATTGCATAATTCAAGACTTCCTTCCAACAGCACTATCACCTAATTAACATTTTTAAATCGAAAGAATGATTCATTTCATCGAGAGAATCATTTTAATTTGGGATTTACTGAGAATCCTGAGAAAACTTGTAATGGGGAGCTTTATGCACCTCTTTTCACAATGAAAGCTTGAAATTTTGGTAAATGATTTTATCATTTTTGATACTCGTTGATAAGACTCAAGCTAGAAGTTCTAATTGAATTTAATTCTCATGAATCCAACATTAGAAAGTTCGTACAGTCTATGTGAATTGTTAATAGTTCGGGTAAATTGTTGCACGAACTGTGCGCCAATTTCCAAAATACATTGTTTTCAAGCAAGGATAAATAGGAGCAAGTTAATAAGACTTAAATCTAACATTATCGCCTCAAATATTGCGATTTTGACATTGTTATTTCATTCTTCAATTATTACGAAAGAACTTCTCTCTTATTCAGACATTGTCCTTTTCTTCTTTTCTACTTCTTCTCGTTAGCGAGTACTTTCTTCATTAGAAAATGAAGGGAATGTCAACCATGCTAAATAGAAAACAGTAATAAAATGCTGTTTATAGCATGTAATAAATAAATGTCTACAATGTGCATGGCAAGCCTTGAACGGTTGATAATAATATTATCATAACATCTAAACCTACCTGCTCTTAATTGGATATTACCACCTACTTTTTATAAGATCGGAAGCTCGACGGTAGAGATCACCTCCGGCCTAAGTAGAGTGGTTCCATCCACCTAACTGTCTGATATGAGACAAAAACTGGTCCAGCGAGAGCTCCGACATTTATATGTCAGCTTGCTGACAACATTTGAGGTACCACATACAAGTAAAATATTGGAAAACGGTCAAAAATTCGATTTTTTCCCCTTACAAATCAATTTTTTCGGTAAAAGTGTTAAAAAAAAGTGTAAAAGTGGTAAAAATCCAATCGAGTGATAGTTTCTCGAAATTTTTAGTCAGTTGGTTGTAAACTGGCATTATTGCTATAGTTTGTAACACATATTGGTCACTATGTACTCTGCCGAGCCTATAAATAGTTTGAGCAGTATTTGTTTCCAGTTTTTTGTCAGTTAGTTCTGAATTGACATTATTACTATAGTGGAGAAACCTTAATTAATAATATCAAAAGATTTCGCAATGGTTATAACTAGCGAGCACTTAAGGTACCACATACAAGTAAAATATTAGAAAACGGTCAAAAATTCGATGTTTTCCCTTACAAATCAATTTTTTCGGAAAAAGTGTTATCTACATATTAAAGTACATACTGTAAACAATATATCCTGTAAATTTTTGTACAATCCTTGCAATAACTAGCGTGCCACAGCGACTTTCGTAATGTTGTCGTGAATGAAACGTGGCTGCGGTAACCGGTGTAGCTCCACTATTTTCCATCTGAATCGAATAAAAAAGTACTCTTTATTTAATAGAAAGGTAACTCTACTGCACTACGGAATCAGATCCATTAAGTTTCATTTTGTGCTGAACATATCGCTATTTATAATCATCAGATCGATTTTTTCTATAAAATTATGCATTTTATATAGAAACAAAAAAAAATGAGATAGTTACGCAAAAAGCGCTACGTAATGCAGTAGATAACCATATTAAGAAGATCAGATTAATTTTTCAGCTTGATCCGTTCCATGATGAATTAGTTATGCTGGTTATGCCCGGAGAAATAGTGTTTTGAAAAAAACGTGTTTGAAGTTTAGAAAATGTCTTTCGTATCTTTTTACGCAATACAGCAGAAAGTTTCAAAATTCGTTATACTTACATAAAATCGTCAAATCCTGCGCCATACACCATTATCAACACCATTTTGGGGAGAAAATTTGATTTTTTTGACCCATTTACTTGTATGTGGTACCTTAAACTAGCAATCTTAACGTTTCTTTGATTGACAGGGATTTTAAATATCACTCCATTGATGTTCGATCTATGTTGATTGCTTCATTGATCGTTCGGAAGCCATTTTCTGTTACTGTACTTCATTGAGAGCGATCAAAGCTGAAGGAACACTGGCTTTAAGTAAATCGTCACTGGGAGGGAGAGTACTCTAATTCTAACAAGAGAGCATTAATGAGGTTTTGGGTTTCGCGAGACCCTAGGGAAGCACCTACGGTGCGAAGGTCGAGCCCTGAGCGAAGCAGGAAGGATCACCAGGCCTCTGGAACAACACTTAGGGGAGAAGCCAACCATAACCAAAGTGGAGTTAACCTTCCTCAATGGCATCCGTCACGCCAGAGAATACAGGCCACTGCTCCCCCACAGCCGCCACGCTGCAAGAATTCAGAAGTCTCCCGCGAATCGGCAATCTCTGACAACAACTACAACCGGAACCCACAACCGGATCCATATATTCCTCCTGCCGACCTTTTCAGAAGTCCAGGCACGAAGATATCCCTTAAATATTCCGAGGGAAGACTCCCCCCGAAACAGGTGGGCTCAAATTAAAGGATTTTCAAATTACAAGCGATCTAATTTGATTCAGAGAATTAGTCATATTATAAAAAGGGATTTATTAGAGCGTTGAAGGAACGCATCTAAACAAATTGAGATTAGGAAAGAATCTTTTTGACAAATGTTGGTTGATAATAGGGATAACAATTAAATAAGAATGCTAGGGGCCAGGGGGGTTAATTAGGGCACAAACAATATATATTTGTACATGAATAATGTATCCCAATATAATTAACCCATGTAATTTATGGGGTGATGGTTCTTCATCCAATTCACGGAGGGGTAAATGCTTTGATTGGATGTTTACGAAGATGTTCAAGGACAGATTGTTAATTCTATGGGAAGAAAGAATCAACTCGAGGTTTGACATAACCAAGAAGTATTATCGACTAAGGATGGGTCCGGGTAGCATAATTTTTTGTGTAGTCGCAACCATTGCTATTTGATGTTTGAATATTTGAGTTAGCTAGTTAGAGAGCTAGCATTCTACGAGTAAGGTTACTTTATCCAGCCAGTAATTTGTAGAGGTTATGTGGCTAATGGCCCAGTAACATAGGGTTACCGTTACAGTCCTTCTTTAGAGAATATGGTCAGGGCCGTTCCTAACGTAGGTGCAAAGCGTGCCACCGCACGCGGGCTGCCAAATCTAGGGGCGGCCTCAAACCTTTTGTTACCGGAAATTACACGTGAAATCAATCACTTTTTTCGGCAGCATGTCTTCCGATTTTGGCTAAATTGTAATATGTTTTTATCTATACAAAATAACAGAGACTGGCTAAGTTCGCGATTGCTTACAGTTGCAATGTACTAAACAATACGACATTCGTCCAACAATCAATCACCTACACAAATGAATTTCTATTTCGAAAGCTTAGTCTTACAGATATATTTTGATTAACACGTTCGTCGCCGCGTCACCCATATCTCGGTGACACTTGAACCTATCTAAAAAATCTATTCACAGACATATTTATCTCGACAAAAATAACGTTAATAAACATTTTGAACAAGGTGTGGCGACGAGTTCAAAATTTGTAACATGGGCGACGAAAGTGTTAATTCCCGTGGCAATATATTGGGCTTTCTAAATACAGGTTCATTTTCTCAATGCAAACTTCTTTTTAACCACCAGTTAGATTGTGAAAATTGTTCAAAAATGAAAAATCTTTCTTTTTCATGATTGCTGTCTAAAAGTATTTATACTCTTCCTATATGTAGATATAAAAGTAAACACAGCGTATCGAATTCTTAAGTAATGCTCAATAAGGGCGGCGATATTGCCTTTGCACCTGGCTGGTCACCAAGTTAGGAACGGCCCTGAATATGGTTCTTGGTATAATGTAGAAACAGCAAGAGATGCTGATCTAGTTCACCGACCCGCAGGTCCGGACATTGCTCCATTAGCAGAGAATTCGGAGGGTATCAGAGGTTAGGTAGATCAGGCTTGGGATCTGAAAGGTCAATGGCGGGTAACTTGATCAATCTCAGACCAGATTTTGACGTTTAGGCGAAACCACCTTAGCTGGACTCTCCGTGTTAGGACTAATGGGCCATCCTATTTTAATAATATTACTAAAGTGCTTGGGGCGATTCAAAAGTCATTTCCAAGTTTCTAGTCCAGTAAATTGTACGGTTGGTCTAATGAGCGATTGTTATCAGGCGATTCTTATCCTTATCTCTTAGGAGTCAGACCTATCAGGTCCTTAGGCAAGAATTAACGAGCGATTCCAGGACGCATATGCATTAACCTTTCGCGTTTCACTTTGTTTTAATTACACCTGCTTAGGTCTACTTTAATTTGAAGGGTAATGCAGAAGAATAATTATGAAAACATTGAGGTTAGCCTGACAGTGCATCTAATCAAAATTATGAGAATGCCGGGACTGACTTGGTAAAGGATTGTAAAACTTTCTCCTGTTAGAAGCTGATGCTATATCTCCATCTAATTATTGATGGTGATTACATGCTTGCGCTATAAGAATCGACGATCATCATATCAATTATTTCTAGGTGAAAACCTACCATAAACTCTACTCTAGCTCATGTTCGCTATTGGAAGTTGTCTCTTGAATTGCGTTCAATTAAATTTAAGAAATAATTATAAACATTAATTTGCCTGATTTGATCTATGAATGTTGCTATTGCACGTAGAATGACTTAGTAATTTTTCGTAAATTTGATTTCTAAAGCCAGTTATTTGAAATAGTATAGCGTAAATAGTAATACCTTTTCGTTTATGATATCTCCGTTTCATATTTCAATATGCAATCGTCAAGGTAAAGATTAATTTAAGTAAACTATAAGGTTCCGTTTCCTTTGCCGTTTAATTAATTTGTTTTCTACGAATGTCAATAGTTTCAGCAAAAAATTATATAAGTTTCTGTAAATTTAAGTTACGAAACTTAAATAAGTTTCATCTTCGAAATTTATTTCATTAAGAATCATCATGGCCTATCATGTCATCCTCGTTCAAAAATCATTCAATTCCTTGTGTGGAAAAATAGTGTCCTGCAATGGGCCGAATTTATTTTTGGACACTTTTTCAAAATTTTGTACTTGCTATAATTTATTTAATGTCGATTCAACAACTCTGGTCTTCTAACCCGTTATATTATGTGAAATCCTTGTTGCAATATTTTTTTAATAGTATAAATTCCTGCATTTCCATATTTCTTGCGCCACCTAATTTATTTGCATAATTTTTGCTGCTAAATGACCAGCTTTATAGAAGCGCTACACAATATATTTGTTACTAACAAATCTGGTACAAGTTCCCTTCATTTTCCTGCTAACTGTATGCGGGATTGATAAAACTCAACATAGCTTGAAGTAATAATTCATATTCTTTACAAAGGCAATTATTTTTATAATTTGGCCAACAGCTGGGGTTTGTAGATTATTGCATTACGCTTTAATTTATACCTTTGTCAAATCGCAACGGACTAGATTTAATGTTTATCACGATCATCGCGTAGTTTGATTAGCAGAAAAAAAAATTATTTTTACGTACTTGCATATTTGGCAGTTTATTATGCTATTTGTTTTTTATTTTTGGTGTTATTAGCATTATATTACAGTATTATTCCGAGATTCGTTCCACTGCTATAAGTTTATTTACAATTGAAAATTTCATTTATAGTTGAAATGGCTAAGGAAAGACATTTACCGATGGTTGAAATTAGAAATGAAGACGAAATTAACAAGGACAACTAGTCAAAATTGAAATTTAAAACGAGATATTCTTTAATCAACTTTCTTTTCGAATATTATATAAGTATTAATATACTTCGAAGCTTTATCACAAAGCACTGGTTGGTTTAGAATCATTGTTGCAAACGTCCGGTTTACATTTTATGGTGTTTTTGAGAGCATCTTGGCCCTCTTATTACACTCAATGTATGAATTTCATGCGCATTCATTCGTTTATGTTAATTGAAATAGTTTACAGCTCAAGAACTAACGGTTCATAATACATAATTTTATTTACTTGCCCTGAGCTGCATTTATTATGTGGGTAAAATTTTGTGGGGGAATTTGAATTTTCTCGTTTCTCATTTAAGTTACAAAAATGCAAAAACGATTGATTCTTTTAGAACTCGACCGACTTCGGTGTATATTTTTATGTGTTTTTGAAAGAATCGTCTGCTTCATTACACTAAATTTAAAACGGTTACTTCCGTCCGAATTTTTTTGTTTCTATTAAAAATGTGTATTTCTATTTCATATTTACATTAATTAAATCCGACTACGGAATGCTTGTTTCGAATCATATTTATTTTGTGGGTGAAGACACTAAAGGTCTCAGAACAAGCGACCGGTTAGTTTGTCGATTTCTCTTCCAAACGAAACAATTCAAAAGCGATTGATCCTTTTGGAACTGAATTACTTTCGCGTCAGGTTTGTGAGAGAATGTCTCTTTGATTGCACTAAATTGGAAACATGTACTTCCGCCCGGAACTGGTCTGTTTCTCTTAATTAAAGCAGTGTACTTCCTTCTCGTTTCTATGAATTAAATCGTGGCACGGAGTACTTGTTTTGAATCATATTTATTTTGTGGGTGAAGACAGTAAAGGTCTCAGAACATGCGAGCAGTCAGTTTGGTCGATTTGTCAAATTCAGATGAAAAAAGGCAAAAGTGGTTGATCCTCACCAGGGATTCCCTTGCTGTACAGCGTTGTCATGTCTTCGAACTTGGGCTTCTTCATGGTGTGTCCGGCAATGGGGCAGCCGGAGCGAGATCTGTGCGTGGAGAAGGAGCCATTTATATGGCCGATCCCATCGCAGCCTGGTGTCGGACAGTTTATCCCTTCGAATTTCATCGCACTCGCCGCTGCCACTGCTGCTTTATGCTGCTCGACCGTCCCACCCGACTCGAGCACTCGCATTTTGTTCCTGTTCGCTATCGGACATCCGGACGCGCTGTAAAAACAACCACATGAAACAATGCCCAATTTAACATTGCCCTTATTTATAATAAATCCAGATAGAACTCGAAATTCCTTTTTTTATTAGAATGCATTGCTTTTTTCCACTGGAAAAATTGGAATACAATGACGGGTGATTTTAAGTATTATACAGTTCGTTTCAAAAAGTATGCCTACAAAAACTTTCTTTGGAATACCGTTTTTCAAATTTAAAACCGTCGATGTTTTTGTCTTTGTGCCTTTCTGTTTGTTTCTTTGTACAGCACCCGACAAAATAGTTGTCACAATCTAGAAAATGTTCGCTGAATAAAAAGTGAAATTTTGCACTATGCGCACCTGTTATACATGACTTTTCAAAAGCCCCCTTTTAGGGAGGGAGGCTTTCTGTCGCAACCCCCTGAAAAAGTCTTGCACATCGTGTGTACATGCTACCAAACTTCATTTTTTGTCTGGTGGCTATTTTGCAGATTGTGATAACTATTTTGCCGGATGCTGTACGTACTTTATACGGTCTTTGTAAAACCCTCGTTGAAAGTAGATGGGTAAGTAAAATAGAAAGAATTGTTGGTAGTATTACAGAAATCTGAATAAATTTCTAAACAGACTATCTTATTATCATTTTGTTGTTGCTTCCAGAGTTTTTCCTCCTCCGCTGTGTTTCTTTTCTGCACCGAGAAAAACATCGCGCCGGTAGTCAAAGAACTAGCAAATAAACGTTCAAAACAAGTTCTTAGACTACTTATTGGATCTTAGATCTTCTATCTTGCAATCATAAAGTGAATATTTCATGGAAGAACTACGGTTTTCTATTCGTAATATTGAATTTGCTCCTTTATGTTGGATATTTGTTTGTATAAGTAATAGTCAAAATATGTGGAACAATCAATTTAAATCTGAGATATCTTAGTCTAAATACAAATGTAAATAAGAGTATTTTTGCTTAGTTGTACAACTTTCGTTGGTCGTAAAATTGCAATAATAATACTTTTAGTTGTCACACAAGAGAAACATGTTCTCGTTAGTTAATGCTAATAGTAAACTAATAAATAGTAAACGCAGAAATAGAAAGTTTAAAAGTGTATATATTTCTATATTAATGTTTCAAATTCTACCCTCTACTTTAAATATTCGATGTTTTAACTTAGGTTACATGCTATTTTGTTTAGAAATGACTAAATGATTGATGATCCTTTTTTCAAACATAAAATTCTAATTTTTTCCCCGTTTAAGCTGATCACATCTAACGTTTGCGTCATATTTAAAATTTAGTTTTCATTTCTTTAGATTTTATTTGTAATTTTAAATTTGTTTAAAATTGAAAAAAACTGAAAAAAGTGCTATTTATAAATTTCATATACATTTTTACATAATATTATGCAGTTTAACTCTATGTATTCTTTAAATATTCTCTAGAATTTACCGAATATTTCCTTCCACAACATGATAAAATGAACTTCGAAACAAATAGTTCATATTTTAATGCTCACGCAGAGTCACCTAACTGTAAATTAATATAGATTTTTACCATGTCATAATTATTAAGCAAAACATCCCAAAGGAGCATCATTTGATTGCTTTCATTTGTTCTTAGCAATATAGGATTTTTTTAATTATGGCAATTGAATATTCTTAGCACGAGATATGTAATATCCTAGCACGTGACTGTCAGATCCTATTCTTTATTATCAATATATAACTTAAAACAATAATGAGATTATAGTATACAAGTATAGATTTAAGACAATAGCGGAAATTTCATAATCAAAATTCGAATAAATTGTCTAAATCTTTATATTTTCTCAAAAATGTCGGTTTAGATATTCAGGGGTAAGACGGGAAAATATTGGTTTAGAGTCTAAACTGTAGACTTTAGAGTTTAGACTCAGACCATCATAGGATGCTTTGGGTTCATACGCATGCGCAAATGCTAATACGCGCATGCGCAAAGTCGTGACACGCAATATTTCGTTCGAAAGTAAAACTACTCTTGTCTTAAGGTATTATTAAATCTTTTTCAATATTTAATACAAAGAAAAAGTAAACAAATTCCATTGATTTTTGTCCAGCTGTTGATTTAAAAATGTAATAAAATGGATTTTTTAAATCTTGTAGTTCTAGCTTATATTTAATCTATTCTTTGAACTATTCTGTTAGATATAATAAGGGATCGTTGCGACCCGGGAAACCGAAAAATATGTTTTTTGAGGAATTTTGTTACAAAAAATTAACAACGCTATCCAAATGAAATTTGCCACATTTACTATACATATTTTCTACAATCCACGTAGTTTTTTGTGTTGCCAATTATCACACGATTTAAGAATTATTGGCTTAGTAAACACGATTTGTTTGCAAACAGTACTTTTCCGTGTGTGAAGTAACGTGAAATATGTATTGATTGCGATTAATCATTGGGAGAAGGCATAATTTAGCTTAATTGAAAAACCGCCTAAGCATTTCTTCGTTCCCGGGTCTTTAAAAATAGCAATTTTTGTCATTTCTAAATTTTGGTACTTTGCGCCTACCTAAACGTATTCTATGCATAGATTCTGGAAAAGTAGTTTTGAAAAAAAATACATTTAAAGTTTAGTGCAAGCTGCCTGTAACTTTGATAATTCTTTGTATCACAAACAATACCTGTTGGGAGGCATTTCCGCGAGCCCGAGAAGTTCAACAAAACGAAAAACCGAAAACTAGTTTATTTTTAGATCACAAAGTTCCCATAAATCTACGTACAATATGTTGCATTGATTTTATACCAATTTCTGTTCTTGCAGATATAAATTAAAAAACTGTCTTTGTATTAATTTCGAAGGGAGGGCATTCTGTTGTTTTTCTCAAATGATTTTACGAATATTGATGAATTTAGCATATTTTTTTTATTCCATTTCCCAAATCGATGAAGTAAGATATGAGAGCTAATTAATACATAATATTGATAATATTTTAAACCTTATTAAAAATTGAAATGAATATTTCCTTAACACGCGATATTCAAGCAACAACAAGCGTTTTTCTATTAACTGGTACATCATACCTTCGATGTGACAAAAATTTGCCGGTTGCATGGCCATTTCCATCGCACCCTGCGATCGGACATCTGTAGCCCAGAGCGCCGAATGAGCATAACCGCCACCGTACAGATCCATCCACATACGAAGTGAGCATGAAATAAATAGAAAATGCTTGTATTAGTTGTTGTGCTAGTGATCTTCCAAATGTAGTAGCTTATCGACACAATTTGAATACTCTCACGAATAGTTCACGCCTTACTTCCAATCGCAATAGACTCTTTAATTAGTTCACATATCGCAGGATTTCTTTCCACTTTCTTATGGGACCTTCATACATGTTGCAACCAGTGCCCAACGACTTGGAATTTGAGCTGCTTTTGTCTTCGCCGTGTCCCTTAACGTTTACGCTGCGTAATTATTTTTCAAATTTTTTTTTATAAGTTTGAAGTACTCTGGGGAAAAATTATTTTCTATTTTTCGATTTTTATTATCCTTCATGTTACTAGCATGTATAAAGTGTCTTGTAAACTTTTTCACATAACTCAAAATTTGAAGTATGACCGAATTTGAAGTATCTTGAAATTGGTAAAAAACATTTTCTTACTGTGTTTGTTTGTATTGGTTGGTACATATTTTCGTATATTATTAAATTTCATGGTTCGATCGTGGTAAATTGCAAGCTAGGAACATGAACGAATTAGTGAATTATTATAAAAATATATAAAAAAACTCCACTACAGTCGTATATCGCAGCGTAAATGTTAAACCGAATGGACTGTATTAATCTTGAAATTCTAATACAAGGGAAGTATTTCGTATCTTGAGAACTCGAAACTAGAGAATATTGGTTTCAAAAAGGAATAAGCAATATGATCTAATGAATATTTTGCATGTGCTATATGTATATGATATCATTTGCAATCTTCTGCTATAGTTTCAAAAGAATATGAAACATACAGGATGGTTCGTACGTTTAATACATTTTAATCAGCGAATCTTCATGCTAATTTTCGAGATTTCATTTTTTGGTTACAGTCATTTGAAAAATCATCGAAAGAGAATGCAGATTATTATCTTTTTGACATTAATGTTCGAGATTAAGCTTGACATGAAAAATGGCTGATTACAAACTGTGAAACGAGTTTTGAATCATCCTGTATAATACATATACAATTGTTCATAAAACTATCCTGTCAACTGCGGAAATTACAGTAACAATTAACCGGATATTTCGATCACTGTTATTTCTCATCACAATTCGCTTACACCATCTTTCCCCAGATTTATCAAATCTTATTATTCCTGTACTAATGAATGTTTTCCTTACACTTTTATAGAAAATAATCGTACATTAATCGTTAATCGTTTGCATATTTTACTGTGACGATTTTAGGCAATAATATTGCAAATGAAGGGAAAGATTGTTTGACGGAAGTGATTGGAAATCAGTTAAGTGAGAATAAAGATAGGTTAATGCTTAGAAGACATTACAGTATCTGGTTCACGATCTTTTATATAATATGCTAATAAAAACGTATTATTATGGACAGTGGCGAGCGTATACACAGGAATATAATATTTCACAACTCAAACAACATTAAATTCAACAAACAGTATATTATTAAAAATAAGAGAAAATCAGATTAAATAATGCTTGCTTGTAATGTTTTGTTTGTTAGTTGAAGGTTGGCCATATTATTCTCTAAGAAATCTTCAGTTATTTGTGGCAAACTGATTTTGGCCGAGCATTTAAATATGTGTTATATATTTGTAAATTAATATTATCATAATAAAAAATACGTAGGTTTACTGTATAATGTTATGTAAAACTGTATTCTAAATTTGCAGAGAAGAAATATTTTAATTTAAATTTTTGGAAGCATTTTTACTTATATGCTCACTACTGTACATATTCTTTCATCTCTTTATGTTGTATATTTTAGACAAGTTTTGTTAACCTTCACATTTTACTAATTCTATGATGTTTTATCCGCGGTTTGATAAGAATTTATAAATATGCTGTGCAGTTTATTGAATTAATTGGTGCAATAGATTATTGCACGAATAATGCAGTATTGTGTTTATCATTATATAGAAAAAGCAAAGTTTTATTATATATGAAGCTTGAAAAATAGATTCTCTCATTAATTATCTCAACGAGACGCAGTTCAACATGCAGGTAATGGTGAATATAACAATTAAAAGATTAATGCCTAATTCATGCTAAAAAGTTCGATATAAGTTTATGGAAAAAGTGAGTTGATTATAGATTTAAAAGTATTGTCTGAAATTAGAATACTACAATAAAGAACCTTTTAAAGTTGTACTTTAATTGTATAATATGTTTGAACTACATTGAAATGCGCAATAGCCTTATACATGTAATTTCTTTTTGTATCGCTTTGAATTTATAGGTCAACAATTTATTTTCCAATTTTTAAGTCGCGATGTTCAAACTAACGTTTTGAGTTTTGCTCTTATTGTTACGTTTCGGCTTTTGAATGGTAGTTTTAAGAAATTATACTAACGTATAAAAATGTTGCTATACACTTTCCCCCAAATTTCGCAACAATTTTTGCATTCTATAAAAACAAAATGCGACAATGTTTAAAGTAGAAAGGAAAGTCCGGCGAACCCGAAATATTAGCTCGTTAAGCATTTATCTAAAATATCCACGGAAGTATTAGAAATGATGGAGATGTGTGATTAGGTAGCAATTTGCACACAATCGGCATACAAGGCTGTGATTGTACGATTTGTATAAGAATATTATAGAGAAATGAGTTCTCAAAACTCTTATATGAGTTGTAGACGCACTAATTGATTTGTATATATGTATAGGGTACGCATACAACACTTGTTGGAAAATCGAAAAAATCGACACAACTCGAAAATGTATGATTTCGTTTTTTTTTGCCTAAAACGTATGAAAAGTGCAATGTATTTGTGTGGAAAAATAGCACAATATTAACATGTGCAAATCTTGTACTTTTAGCCATTAGAGAGCAGTGGCATTAATTTTGAGGAAATGAAACAGACATTTTGAAGTAACCCTTTCTCAAAACTTACCTTTTTCGAATTGTACTGGCTTTTTTCCAAGGTAAGGATGTATCTTGGAAGTTTTAGGGGGAAAATGGGAAATCTTTCAGCGGGAAACATTCCAAATGAAATGAAATTTTTAATTTAACCGCAAATGTAAGACCGGAGTGTTTATGAAACATGCATCTACATGTCATTCTATAGTCAATGGCAACGCAGCCAACAGGCGGACATGCTCCGCAGTTCTGCCACTTTTCTTTCCTCGACAAAAACTTGTGATACCAAAGTCTTATTTTAAGGTTACTTTATAGATCAAAGTACTTTTTGAGGTTAGAAATCATGAGGGGAGAGGGAATGTTTAACTGTGCAGGTGAAATGTTCATGGTAGGGTCAGAGTATTGGTCCAGAAAGCAAGAATGCTCAAAGGTCATTTGCGCTACTTCAAAAATCTATATCTACAGATTGATTCATAACTGTCGTAAATGACCATAGCCATCCTGTTGCTGTAGAGAATAGAACTCTGTACTTGGGTTAATATAACCTCGTAAACTGAACTGATTAGTGATTGGCATAAATCTCTATTACACGAATTGCGATATGCGTTGGTACATGATCTTAATACCAATGGACGTTGATTGAGGGCCTTTATTGTTTCACCGCAAGTTGCAAATATAAGAAGATAGTACTAATGTTAATACCGAAGGGGACAATTAGAGAACTTATTAAATTTACGAATTTCATTTCTTGTTTCTGTACATCGGTTCACTTGTAGAACATTCCAATTCCCATTAAGGCAATTTTGTCCTTTTTAAGGAATTTTTTGGCGGTTTACGTCAATAAATAGAAACAATGATAGGAACCAAAATCAAGAATGTATACCGCAGATTCAAACACCTGTAAATTGCTGAAGCTGCAGTGATTAGTGATAATTTGTCAATATATGATAATTAGCGTCAGCGAAGATGTTATTAAGACTGAATCGGAACTCTAAGAAATATACTCGTGAGTCATCACCCATAAAAAAATGTACCTGCAACTAGTGATAGTTCCGGTGACCAGCATGATTGTAAAGTCATTCAGTTAAATAGAGATAACATTCACATTGTTGATAAATTTCGCGGTTCCACACAAAAGCACATCTCAAGTCGCAAGGCGGGGAACGTTAATGAGCTCATTGCGTAAAATTTTGTGACTGTGCGAATAAGCGGTCATTTTGGATTAAAACTTCGTTTAGAGAAAATTTAATGTTTGTGTTTTCCTTTAAAACACTGTTTACGTTCAATTTCAATGGTGTGCGTATAAAAGGCCATTTGTCACACGTCAATATTTATCGTAATTTATGATTAGGTAAAAAAATGCTCCATGAATTGCTTGCACGTAAACCAAATACCCTGAATCTATGAAAGTTCATATAAATTGAACAAGTGTATATCAAGCGCTACTTATGTTATTACATTCGTCCCATTGCGTATTTTAAAAGTTACAAAGATAATATAACGTGAAATCAAAAAATATTAACTTATAGATATGAAGTAAGAGTTAAAAATTGCGATAATCAAACTTCTTAGTTACGAAAAGAGGTTAGGAAACAAGATGTGTACGCCACATAGTGGCTCAAAAGTGAACTAACGCAAGCGTAAAAGAATATCGATATATCAGTATGTGACGTCGAAGTTACATGGCGTGATAAAGCATTGAATAAACATGAACATTTCGGTATATTTATGTAAATCACTCGAAACAACATTAAAACCATTAAATCCTTACAATTATGATTCAAGATGAAATGTTACATGTATAAACCTATATCCATTTTAAAGCAGGAGCGGAATGATTTGATCCTCCCCCCCTCTTTCCTCATCACTAGCGCCCTCACCTTAATTCCTAACCTAACTTATCCAGTCCCATCACGCTTCTAATCAGATATTTGAATCGAACACTAAATTCTACACTAATTTCAAGTTATTACGTATCAATTACAAGTACAATAACAATAATCTTTAACAATAAAATTGTAATAAAGTACGATAATTAACAACAAACCTCAACGGCTCGGAGTCTTGTCCATCGCGTGGTTTGCTCTTTGGCTTATTGGCACGTGGGCAGCCGGAGAGGCTGCGGTGAGAGGAGTAATTTCCAGTTACATGTCCGGAGCCATCACATCCGTGCGTGGGACATTTGAGTTCTTGGGAATGCGCTTGTATCTGAGAGCGATCCGCTCGCGGGCAGCCGGATAAACTGTAAAAAGGAACGATGACTTTCATCATTTTGGTGCATATGTTTCAGGCTATCGTCACAATACCACACAGAGAAAGGTTTCCCGGTAGCGAGCCCCGTACGGAAGTAACCCACCAAGGCAAGTTAATGCTCACGGCGTTACTGCCGAACGCACCCTCCAAAGCATCCAACTGTTTTGCCGGCAGATGGCATGCATTCCATGCGACGTTGCCACTAAAACGTTTGAAAACATCACTGCTTAATCTTAGCATCCTTTCTGTCCTCCAAAGACTTCGTGTTACGTGTCATTTCCCTAAGCGCGATGATGCATTCTCGATAATGTGTGGAAGCAAAATTCATTGTTTTTCAGTTGATTTTGGATGAGTATCATGGAACAACGCTATTTTTTTGAATTCTCTATTTTAAAGCATTTGTTTTTCATCAATTTTGGCGCGTATATCGCAAGATATTCTCTATTGCAACTATATTTTCTGTGCAAAAGTTGGAAATATCATTAGCGAGGTATTTTTCATTTCCGAAGTACGTTCTATGCGAAACATGCAAGTGGCAACGTCGTGATCTAGTTGGATTACTTATGACTCGTCACTCGCGAGAACTATTAGGTTTCAACTTTGTATTGGCAGAGCCGTGCTTAATAAATATAAATATATTAATATCAGTTGTTTAGTGCTTTCCGAAGTTTTAATGAAGTCAGTCAAGCATGACTCTGCCTGTCAATAAATACAAAGCCTTTCGTTTCTCTCTAAGAACATTAAAAGGGAGAGCAGGGAGTACACTCACACCTGACCCCTGTGAAACTCATTAACTTCCAATTATTGTTCACCGAGATTCTACGGCATGGTAGAAGTAGGTGCCGCGAAGCGAATCGCCATGTCTCACCGAATCTTGCTTGGATATTCGGGCTACGGCTCTGCTCTGACATGGGCATTGGCAACAGTTCGCTACGGAGCTGCCCACACGAGGCTGGCAAAAGCGGCTTTCGAATCAGTGGGTTTTTGGTGATGTGACAGCTACTTGCGCATGTTAAGATGACAGCGAATGATCGATCCAATTGACCAAAAGGAAAAACGTAGGACATTCGTGCGCGCAACATATACACACAGATATATATATATACATATATAGATATGATATAGATATATCGGCACGCTATTGGCACCCGGCCCTTTTTGCGCTCTCGCCCGCTCCAATTTCGCCATCCCTTTTCGTAGGGGTCGGGTCGGATTAAGGGAGAAACAAAAAAACGTCATTCAACACGAAGCTCATCTACACAGTTTCACGTACTTCTGGCATAGCACAATATGTAATGTCGTGGTTGAAGAAGGAGAACAGAAGAAAAGAAGAAGAAGAGAGAGAGAGAGTACGAACAAGAGACGACAGCTCGGAGATCAAAGGACAGCGAGGTTTCGAGTCGTCTCCCCCAGTCTAGAGTTTCAGCTAGTTCCAACCGGCATTTACACGTACAGGAAATACATATATAGATATATATAGATATAGATAACGATATGAATTTAAGGGTAGAAAATTAGCGAAAAAGAAGCAACGACAGGGTGAGGAGAGAGGCTCTAAACTTATGAGAGACGTGAAAGTACATTCAAGAAGCCACTACACCATGGACCATCATTGCCGGCGGCGACTGATTAGGTGGCACATGTCCGCCGAGAATCAAATATATGGTACATGACTGAGAATACTGCGGTCTCATACAGAGTTTTTGCATGAAAGGGTTACGGACTGCATTGCTAAAGGACTTCATCGATCCAGTTCAATTACAGATTGTTACAGAATCTGAAGAAGGTAAAGTGTAACGTAGCGTGCGTGCGTGCGTGCTGCTTTGCTAGATCGAGATCTGATGATAAACAGTATTGGTAGATATAGATATATATATCGATTAAAAGTATATACATAATTAATACGAATAAATTGTGTTTCTAGAGGTATATATATACATGTATATACTGTATATACATATACATATGGATATGCGGATTCTGAATAACGTTGACGTCAATGTCAATGTCAATGTGCTGCCTTGCCTTCTGTGGGTAGCGTAGTTTCCCGAGACATGACCCATGCCATCGCAGGAGGACGTGGGGCACTGTATCAGCTCCTTGCCATCGCGACCACGAGGGGCGGGACGAGGTGCGAAATTGAACGAGTGCCGCCTCATACTCAAACTGCACCCAAGAATACCATCAATGAAATACACTTAGCCCGAATGCTTGTGCTTCATATACTTCTTTCTCATTAGTTGATTAATCAGTCTACATCTTTCATAAAGGGAGAAACTGCTCTTTAATATCACCCCACATGAAACCCTCCCCATTTCGTTCCAAGTTTACTGTAGAACATCATAACCTTAACGATTCATTCTTAAGGTATTGGTTAGGGCGACGGGTATTTGCGGTGGTTGTAATTGTAGGTTATTTTAATTGGCGATTTTTTGGGAAATTTTCATCAAGGTATATCGTGAAGCACAATACAAGGTTGGGCTGTGTAGTAAGCGTAATAATTGCCTAAAGTTGATTGGCAAACATTTGTGATATCTCTAACTGTGTCCCGGCAGTTTCATGAGGATTTGAAATTATTGAAACGTATGAAATTTTTGGAAATCTTTCCCCTTTGAGTTTTACTTTCGAAAATAATCCCGCCGATTCTGCCCTAACCTCAACTAGTGTACGGGTTAGGTTGCCCGATGTTTGTGATAACTGCAACTGTGATGCAGCAGTTTTATGAAGATTTCGTTGGCGCATCCCGTGTAGTACAATACGAGGCTGGTCTGTGGTAGTGAGCGCAATAATTTGCCAAAGTTGGCTGGGCAGAAAGTGCGCGTGGTAGCAGTAACAAGCGTAGGAAGAGGAGGAACAGGAGGAGGAGGAGTAAGAGGAGGAGGAGGAGGCAGATGCGGAGCAGTTTGCTCGGTGCTTTCTCGGCCCCGTCGTATTCTCGTAAGCGAGCCAGCAACGATAGACTCTATGAGAAGCCTCGAAAATTTCGATGACCCTTGAGTGGTCGCGATATTGCTGGCCGACAGAGTCGACGAACGCGACTTGAGTGCAGTTCACTCGGCGTACTCTGCTCTCCCAGCCACCCCCACCCCAACCCCCACCCCACCCCCCCTCATCCTCTTCCTCGGTACTTTACTATTTTTTGACCTGCGTTGTTCAACTCTTGCCTCGGCCGTTGACGAGCCCGGCGAACTCGCACTGATACTCTTCAGTAATATGTCTATGTATGGCATAACGAGCAGGCTGATACTGGTAGAGCATTAAGACAAACAACATTCGGTAAATACTTCTATCCTAAGCATTTTCAGTATTTATTACAGCCGTTACAGCCACGGTAGTTTCATTATGACTCGACTATGTACGTCGAAGTTTCAGGCACCGCTGCTTTTTTTCCCCCCCTCACTAGAAAAGGCTTCAGTCAGTTTCGAACGAACTGGTAAGTCGAATGTTCCTCCTTTTTCCAAAATCTGATTTTCTGCCAGAGATTCTTCCTGAAATCTTTTTTATCTTCTATTGCCACTGATTTTTTGAAGAAGGATTGGAGTTATAGTCGTAAATAGTAATACTTATTTTTTGTTATCACTGATAGTTTTGCTTTGCGAGTTACTTTTGCAGCATCAATTTTTCGCCTATTTTGCTGCTCCTTTGTGTTTCGCGCACCACCGTACTTTCTCCGCTGTACCCACTTACCGATCAGTACGAAATTAAATGAATTGCACTTGAAATGAACAGTAATTGTATTAATTCGTTTAACAGGGTAAATTATTTTCATGAGGGTTCTGTTACCGAACGCCAGTTTTAGTAGTTTCAACGTTTTAAATGTTGTTACAGAGATAAACACTTTCAGCACTTTCCTTTGCGAAACTTACACAAGTCAATGAATATGTCGTATTGCGCAAATCTTTGACATTTTCAATTTTTCCCAAACATAATGATACTTAGAAAAACGAAGAAACTTGCATGTTTATTATTCACTTCGTACAAGATTATCATTTTTCACGCTCGAGTCTGAATTGATTTTCAATGAACTAATTACGTTAGATCTTCTATTATCAGTAGTAGCATATCCGAGGGTATTTCTGATAGATAATATTCCATGACTGATAATGAATTATTGAAGTTTAATAAGCAACGAGTTTGCTTTACAAGGATCGAGTTTGACATTCTTCCCGATCGCCGTATGAAAAAGGAGAAAACCTAACCTCACTGTTGGCGAAAACAGTCGAAGGAATAACTATCCTTTGTCACGATACTAGTCAGTCATAATGAACATACGACGGCTGTGCTTTGTGTAGAGAGAGAGAGAGAGTAGAGAAAGAGAGAGAGAGAGTCCAAGCTATATACACATCAAAACCACACAGCCGGCGGATACACTACACCCAATATATCATGATACCAAAAACGTTTCTGTTTTACGACATAAGCTGAATAAATGTGTTACGCTAAGTGATAAGAATTCAAGTGTTGAGATTCTACCTTTGAAGAGTAAGTGCTGTACCTGTCATCTTTTGGAGAGGGTTTATCCAGTGGTCCTACTATGTGCTGGGGTGGTGGCATGCTGTAGCAAGGCGCCGGCGTATAACCGCCCGGTATTTGGTAACCGGAAGTCACAGGTCCACCGGGATAAGTCGCGGCGCAACTGTAGCCTGCCGAGGGGTACGGACTGTAGGTGTTCCCAGGGTACTCTGGTTGGACGCCGCTCATACCGTAGCCTGGATGGGGGCTCATCGGTCCATAGCCTGTATTAAGTAGTCACTCAGTATTTTGTACTTGTTATTTACACTAAACATATTGGTATTTTATACAGTGGATAAAAAGAGTACTCGGTATAATCAGCGCCTGTAGAAAACGTTTTCTTATAGAAGAAAATGCTTATGTCCAAATAGAAGCACATTTTGTTGAACAAGAAAGTGTTATTTTTAAAGGAAAAATAAGTTTCTTTAGATATGACAGATTTCATTTAAAAAGAATTGTACATTAAAATTACTGCGTGTATCAATATCCACTGTATATACTTATTCCTACCGTAATCGTTCAAATGCATCATGAAACACTACGAAATTTAATATGAAAACAAACGCATATAATAACACAGAGATAGTAACAACAAAATTACATATTTTCATTTTTAATTTCCATTATGGTACGTTTAGTGCTAACTAAATGAATTGATTGAGTCTCGGCATCAAGTAGCGTGAAAGCTTGTCTTGAACTATCATTATATAAAATAAACAATTATTGCCTAACATTTTTTTAGGGATTTATACGGAATTATAGATATTTTGATTAGCATTGTCGCTGGTTTTGATCGATGTAAAAAGATTCTCCGATCAAACCTCTAAGAAAAGAATTTATCACGAGGCTATCACATTGTTAGCGATAGTACGATAGAATACTGCATAATAAAGTATGTACATTATAATCGGGAACTTTTTGTTTAAAAAATTTAAATATATTAATTTCGAAAATTTGCGTTATCTAGAAAATGTTCTCAGTCTAAAATGTACACAATCACGGATATGTTGCCTTGAGGTTTGTGAGAAGCACACATAAGTTTTTTAAAGTTACATAAACCCAAACTCTTATAAGTGTGTAAAAAACATTGCAAAATAGATATAATAGATTTCGAAACGTAGAGACAAGTGACAACTCCATATTACAATCTATTATTACGACTGTCGTTTTTCCGGTCACAGACACACTTGTCACTTGTGAAAATCTTTGTAAAACAAGCACCTAGTGCTAGCGGCCAACTTGCTGTACAGCATCCGACAAAATAGTTGTCGCAATCTGCAAAACTGCCGGCGGATAGAAAGTTAAATTTGGTAGGATGTACACTCGGTACGCAAGACTTTTTTAGGGGGCAGCACAGGAGGAAAGCCTCCCCTAAAATGGAGCACTTCGAAAGTCATCATACCAGGTGTACATGCTATAAAATTTGACTTTTTGTTCGGCGACCATTTCGCAGACTGTGACAACTATTTTGTCGCATGCTGTCCAGCAAAATGTAGGAACAATTAGAAACCCAGGAGGTTCAATCCTTGTTTATCAAATCACCCCCAGGATAAAGCATTTCTAGTATATTAGCATAGCTTACCTGAAGGATCACGATACGCGTCCATGTAATGGGAACCGCCGCTATCGGGGGTGCTCTCTCGACTATACGCTGAAACATGGACGCCTGGTGGAGGGAATCCCGGTACTGGCCTGATTGCTGCACCGCCACTGAAATTGACCGGTTCGTTCGCCGTTGAAAAATCTACGGGTTCCGTTTGTTCCTCGATTGGCCGAGGCGCTGGGAATCCAGGCCCTACTGGCACTGAGACTGTTTCGCCATGCCCCGTCGGATATTGGGGACTGGGCGCACCACTGTAATCATATATTTCACTATTCTTCATTGTTCATCCTCTAATTGCTTGAACGTTACTGTGCACACAGTTTGATCTTTGATCTTTGATGAAGTTATTCTCGATGGACGTACAATAGTCTTCTAATTTTTTGTGGTGCTTGCTTCGTTCTTGGTAAGATTATCCCTAACACTGTTTGGAACTACCCGGAAACGGTCACAACACCGGGGAGGGGTTTAAATTTGTGGATCAAGTATTGACCCTTAGAAAAAGAAATTTCGTAGAGACATATATGCGTCCTTGACGACGGGTCTGAGTGACCGACGCACTGTTATGGTCGCGACGGTAACGGTCGAGCCGGTAAAAAACAGAGGGACACCTTCAACGTGTCTCTGACCGTTAGAAAGGTCGTCGGTGGAACGCAAGCGGTGCAAGAGATCATACATCCAAATAAATCGCCGTGCCTTATATGGTCGTTTTCCCCTTTATTCAATCCTCCTCAAATACCCTACAGTACTTAATTTGACACTAAGTTCAAATTAAGTCACGTGACTCTACATGTTCACGCGTAGCTCGACTGGATTGTAGATTTACAGTCTCCTGCATCTTAGATAGTCTTTCATCTTTACATTTCAGTTTCGAAAAACTTGCAAATATAACTTATGTATAATATTTTCAAGTGCAGTATTTTATCATTACCTATGAAGTCTGTTTACGCTAAGATCGAGAGTCTGACCCTGCGGGCTGGGCACCTGCGGACTGGCAGTCAAATGTGGACTCGCTGCTGCTTGAGGGCTGCCACCTACAGTTTGTCCTCCCCCATACTGAGGACTCAAACTGTTGTTGCCATACGGCGGACCCTACAAGCATTCATCATAAATAACATCCTCCGTGATTACCTTTAACATTGCCAAAAGAGATTTTAACCTGTGGACTCGTCGACGTTACGCTCGAAGTGGATAAGTCCATCACGGAACCCCCTGGTGACGTCGGAGGTCCTCCGGGCTTTTGCATCTGCTGCACTTGTGTTACGGTAACGCACTTCACTGTAACATACAAGTGGCCCTGCATTAAATGGAAAAGGAACTATATAAAGATAAACATTTCTTTATTCTTCGCTAGTGCAATCCTAAAATACTCTGATAGGTGATACCGTACCGTCTTCGCTTTTCATGATCCCGGACGCGGCCGCGGTCGCCATAGTCATTTGGTGTTGCGGCGTTTCCCCGATGTCCTGGTGATATGATCGTTCCTGATCGTCCGACAGCATCCCAGTCTGACCAAGGTAGTACATGTTCGTCCTGGAATGCAACTGTTGCTGCTGCTGTTGTTGCTGGTTTTGGATGGGTCCGCAGTTCTGGCTGTCGTATCTGTCATAGGCGGCGTTGGTACCAGGGTCATAAGGTCGATGATTTGCAGCACTCACGACCACGTTCTCGTAGCCCCTGACATTGACGATTTCATTGGAATAGGTGACAATCGGACGCGCTATGTTCGCCGCGCTAGGATGCATGTAGCTCCTAGCGTGCTCCGCGGACCTGTGATGATACAGGTCATCGCTATTGGTGACTGCGGCGGCCGCCGCAGCCATCATAGCGCTGGAGTCGTACGGGGACCGTTGTGGTACTTGGTGACTCATCCTTGTGTCGTCGACCATTGGCATTGGGTAGGTGACAGTGGGTTGCATCGGCAGAACATGGTGCACCGGATGCTGATTCGAATGGTGTATCGCCGCCGCTATTGAGGGTCGCGGACCCATCGTGTCTATCGACGACATCGAAGAAGAATTCGAGTCTTGGTTCATGTACGAATCGTAATTCTGTCGAACTGTAGGTGGCGGTGGTGGCGGTGGCGAGTTCACTCGGCAAGAGCCAGCATCTTCGCTTTTAGGCACTAGTAGATCTGTGTTTTGACTTCGTGCTGAGAGCGTCGTACAGCACGCACTGTCACTCGGTGTGATCTCCGTTTTCGGAACGACTTTAGTGGTATGTGGCGAGGGACTCTCTTCCGATGTCTTCGAAGACTTGACAGTAACCCCTGCGCTCTTTGCCGTTGCGTAGTAGTCGTAGGAAAGACTGCTTAACAGCGGTTTTGTATCTTGAACCGATGTACTGTACTGAGAAAAGCTTTTGTTTTCTAGTGATGGTGGCAGCAGGGTCGTACTGATGTACTCAGGTGGGATTCCCGACACTGCGGATAAAACGTACATTTCCTTTGTTTAACAATACTCTATACCCAAGGACTCTTAAAGCTATTATTATACAAACAGACCGCCCTTATGCTTTAATGCATTTATATCAAATAAACGTACATCAAACACATAAATGTTCCAACGAATAACTATTAAACTCTTCATCATTTTTCACTATTGACCGAAACTATAACTCTAAATCGCAGATAAACAATTGCTTTCTGTAAAATTCTGTTATCACTTTCCGGGCGATCTCCAAGTACTTACTGTGCAAAAGAGAAAACGAGCGGAGTTTTATTGTATCATTCTTTATCTTGCTCTTACTATTTGACTGTTACCCTGACTTCAGACCCTTGCGAATCTCTAATTGTCGGTTTTTCGTCTGAATGCCAGGCACTCGGTGACCAGGACTTGTACCGTCTTACCTTGAGCCTTTTGTCGTGCCTCGCGTGCGGCCTGCTTATTGGCCGCGGCGATGGGACATCCGGAACGGCTCCTGTGTGTATTCCGATTTGAGTTGACATGACCGCGCCCGTTGCAACCAGGAGTCGGGCATTTCAAAATAGTTTCATGCATCGCCAAAGCTGCGAGAACCCAGAGACACGTGGTTTGGTTACCAGAGCGCTTTTTTCAGTTAAACTGCATACGCACACGCGGAGGGCACAGATTTACATAAACTTCTGTGCGATCCAATTACCTTCCTTGCATTGAGTATAATTAGTTTTCTCTTTTTTGAAACGAAATGAAATGATTTTCCAGTCGAGATCGAACTATCGTTTGCAACGTGAAGTTGACGGTGAGAGGTTAGAAAGGACAAGCGTAAAAGGCGGGACAACACAATAGAGATGAGGAAAGTATAGACAGAAAAGGGGTGCGAGAGAGAAAGAGAAAGAGAGAGAGAAAGAGTGAGGAGGCAAATAGTAATTTTTATGACAAAACTGGACAAAACCAATGTTTCTTTACTACGATCAAGTATACTGAGCGGGTAGAGAGAAACTCAAATAAAGACATAATTAATTCGCCGAGAAATTATAAGATAAGATAAGAATTACTGATTCGTGTACTGTTATTAGGTGAGGCCTGTATCCTTTACGGAAGGAATAGATGCTAGCCAGGAATCCTTGAATACTCAGAATAAACTCGTACTCATGTACTGCAATGTTTTTGTATGCTAGTTTAAGGTTAGCTTTGACTAACATGTGATAGGAAACCGGTATCAAATCTGACACAAAAACGTGACATAATTATGCCGTCATTCTGGATTGGAGTTCTAATGGAAAACTGAGAAATTAATTTCATTTAATGAGCGCCAATAAATGCTAGATTCTATGGGGTAAGAAATTCTCTTCGGTGGAGCTCGTTCTAATTTGTCCATTGATAATAATAGAGTATTCAGTTTTACGGATAAACGCTAAGCTTGACATGATGGGAACGGTGGTAAGTTATGATTCACTGATAGCAAAAAGCGTGTAATTATACTCAATCGCAGAATACCTCCGCTTGTTTCCGATGTGTGCGTATACGAAATCCAATCGTTGCATCGCCCGTGTCTCGAGTTCTCCATGAGTGGGTAAATACAAGACAAATAGTCGGTAAGTCGAACAGTGTGATGGTAATCCACTACGATAATAAACTACCAAAGGTACAATAAATGTAAGGTAATAGAAACGTAACAAATAAAGCTCTCTACCCTGCTAACAGAAAGCAGAAAACAAAGCAGAGAAACACCTAGAAAACGTATACTCAGAACTCTGTCGGACGAGAGTGTGCTTCAAAGAATTCGGTAAATATGCAACGTTCTTCTCTATCACATGAAATACCTGACGTGACACGTCGTTCTTTCCGCAAATCAATTTGTCGATGTTTCAATTGCAAGCATAGTACTTAAAAAAATTGATAATCTTTCCAAGCGTTTTGTAATTATCCAACATAATCAACCAGCAGTTAGTGTAATTCATGCACCGGGGATAAATTAAAGTTGCGTGGTTTTTATCTTCCCCGTAGCGGGTTAATTTTAAATTGTTCACACAACGAATATTATTCGTTAGCCGAGTTGGTTTATTGTTTTTTAAGGACCGCAGTGCTTTTTTAAAATGACAGTTGCACAATGTTTCGTCATTAAATAGCGTTCTCCGTTGACTATTATTTTTTAAAACATATCATTGAATCGTTGTAATTCATATTTCGCAAAAGAAATGCATCCTTTGTTCTAAAAGCGAATGGAAAATTGAGGATACCTAGACATTTATCAATATATTTACTTGAACACAACAATACAATTTGTTAATGAGAGGGTCACGCGAAAAGTATGCTAAGCTGATTAGAGATCAATTTCATAAAGATTTTGACAAGAGGCGGTATATGACAACAGTCAGTTGTCATCCTCTTTAAGCTATTGTTCCAAGTATTACATTTAATCTTCAAAAGTGAGGGAGGGAAACAGAGAGAAGGGAGAGATTGTAATCTCACTTATAGTTGGGCCACTGAGAGAAACCAGACGCTCAGGGAAGGTAACCAAACGTACCCAGCTATGATTTTACCCTTACATATGTTTCGAGATTTCCTTTGCCTTATTTCCCCTCATGCGCTTCGTAGTGTTGGGCCGTCTGTTGGGCCACTGGCGTACTTAAATGTCAACCGATAATATAGTCGCCTATACTACAGTCGGGCCAATGAGAATATGTCGGCAAGATTTCCCTCTCCCAAGCGCAGTCACTGCCACTTCCCTTGATACTATAGTGGGACCGCTAAGAGAATGAACCCGGTGGGGGAGGGTACACGGCCAAGATTTTACCCTCTCCAGTTACGTTTCAGAAGTTCCGTAGCTTGACTTCCCCTCATGCGCTCCGTAGCGTCAGGCCAGTAGCCCAACTGTCAAGGGAGGTGGCAGTGACTGTGCTTAGGAGGGGGACTTCTCGGGTTCATTCTCTCAGCGGCCCAACTATAGGGCACGCTGCTGGCCCAACACTACGAAGCGCAAGAGGGGAAATCAAGCTTGGGAACTCTTGAAATTGGAGGGGGTAAAACTCCGGTGGGTTCGCCTGGCTACCTTTTCTTTCCGGGTTTATTCTCTTAGCGACCCTACCATAGTAACTACGAACCGATTTTCGGAATGGTCATCGCCATTGCCGTGGAGAGCCCAAATAAAAACAAGCTGAGCAGCGATCGTTAGAAAACGAGAAAACGTAAAGATGGCATGGTACACTTTGTGTGATTGTTAACAGCATTTTAGTTTGACAACCAAATTTTCTAGCAATGTATAACTTGACATCCTCTCCTTTTAAAAATTTTGAATTTTTTTTGAAACACTATATATAAATAAAAACTCTGCAATATTGTATAGCCGATAATAGATTTGGGTAATTAAATGAATATGTAATTACTTCAGAGATTCTGGAAATTATATTAAGTTTACTGTCCGTAAGAAGTCAATTTATTTTGACGACTCGACCCACAAAAATCTATTTACCGTAGAATCATTGATCATCCATCATTGGCAAACAATCCATAGAATAATTCAACAAATTCAGTAGCTAGAGGATATCTGAAAGACGATTTGACCTGCAAGAAGAATCCACCCATCCAAACACCATTCATCGCTTATGTGATCAGAAAACAACGCAAGCAGTAGTTCAGCAAATTTAGTGATTACAAGATATCGCATTGACATTTAAAAAACATTTTTTAAACATTCGATAGAGATATTCGCGTTTGATATCCACGATTGTCCCAAAAACATATAAAAGACATATAAGAGACGTTGCAAATGCATCTATAACGCACCTAGAACATGTTCTGACCAAGCTGCAAGAAGACATGTAGAAGCTGTTTTAAAATGATATGACTTTCAACATATATTGCTATACTATGTTCTAAAAGCAGTATTTCAAAATGTTAATTCAGTAAACCAACGTTTGGTTTGAAGAAAAGAACTAATTTCGAGGTTATACATATGTACTTTTGGAAAACTATGTAATTACAAAACAACCGTATATTAAAGGCACTTTCAAAACGTTCAACGCGTTGCTCAAACGTTTCTTACTGGATGTTTTTGCGACATCCTAAGAATACCGAAAAAACAGACAGACGTAAAGATAACGTATCGGAGACGTTTTAAAAATTAAAAAATGTGGACATCTTCGAAACGTCTTCGGCAGAATATCCTTAAAACGTTCTACGAATGATTATAAGTTTTTAAGACATAGTTTTAAGACATTGTTCATCGCCTTGTATTAGAAAACGGTTGAGGGAATAACTCAACAAATTCAGTGACAAGAAAATATTTAAATTGGAGAAATCTATGTCGACTAAAGATTTCCTTTCGAATATCCGACCGACAAGAAGTATTATCCATCCAAGCATCATGCATTCGTTATCATTGCAAAACAACCCAAAGAGTAGTTGAAGAAATTTAGTAAGTACAAGATATCCGAATTAGAGAAATCTAAGTCTACTAGAGATCTGCTTTGGACGTCCCAGCCGACAAGAGGGCATTCATCGAGGGCGCGGGCGCGCGCGTGCGATCCTAAAGTGTTGTATATCACCGGGAGTGTTAGGGTCAGAGGGACACGAGAGGTTAGCATTTCAGGTAAGCACTGAATGGGGAGGAAATTCAAGCTCTGCATAGGTTGAACGTGGTGATTGTCCGGTATTCATTCCCTGACTATATAGATTAGTGCTAGCGTGTTTGTGGGTTAAGTTACATGGCGCCGAATGCTCTCGAAATTAGCAAATTACTGTCTACATTGGCCTCTCACTAACAATCTCTTGTTATCGTAGGCCTGCCATAATTAACACGTCTTCTTTGATTGCCATAAGTTAAGTTTTAGGTTATGGTGTAAGATAAACATAGAATACAAGTTTGGAAATATCAGAATATTTTGATACTTAAAAATATTCTGGGATTTATATTAAATATTGTAAATGAAAAAAACTATGTAAAACAAATTTACAAGACACGATATACTTGTCAAATTAGAAAATTCCTATCTACGTTAGCGTCTCACTAACAATCTCTTGTTATCGTAGGCTTGCCATAATTAACACGTCTTCTTTGCCATAAGTCTGTCTTTGATTGCCATAAGTTAAGTTTCAGGTTATGGTGCGGAAATACGTTAATAAGTAGTATGAATTCCTCAAAAAATAGATAAACATAGAATACAAGTTTAGAAGTATTGGAACATCTTAACACTTGATAATATTCGGGGTTTGCATTAAATATTATATATGAAAGCAACAATGTAAAGTAACTTTACAAAGTACCATATGCTTTTCAAATTAGCAAATTACTGTCTGCATTGGTCTCTCACTAACAATTCCTTCACTAATACCACGAGGGTTTGTGTGACATTAGGTCATTATTGAGTAATACGTTAGTTTTTTCGCAACTTTTAAGTATTCTTTATATTACAACTTTTGGGATTTTTACACTCTCCTTTGACATTATTTATAATTATATAATATAATATGTTCGGCATAATTATTTTAGTCTACGACTCACTGTTTGAGAACAATCTATTTGACGAAGAGGTTATGGAAACTATGCAACATCAATTGCAATTTTATATACATAATTAAAGAAAGTATAATTAAGCAGTGGGGATTATTATGATAAAAGTGAAGTAGCGGTTAGAGCAAGTTTAATGTTTACTGACTGCATTCTGCTAATACATTATCGAAATCGAATGATTCTTGGTTCTTTATTTAGGAATTTCTCCCTCGACTTTTGGGGTTGTCTTTCTTCTGCACATTGCACCCTTGTTTCTGTTATCCTAACAAAGACTATTTTTAATAGCCTTATAAATAATTGTTACGTTTAATGAACAATCATCTTTTACTAACTATTGAGTGAAGTCCCCTGTGGATTGTGTTTTTGTGCATAAGAAGTACTTAGCTTTCCAGAATGAAACTAAATGGTGAATACTAGCTTGTAACGTCGCAGCATACTGGTAGTAGAATCATTCATATATGTACTCACAAAAACAAAACTTATGTGGAGCAATGCGCGCTTGGCAAGTTCAGTGAGTAGGCGATCGCGGCATGTAACACCATAGCGACCTCTAACAACCCGCCTGGATCTATTTCGATCTATTGTTTATAGATGTAAAACAATAAATAATTATTTTGAAACTTCTTCTGCTGAAAGTATCTTTTTTAAATTTGACTTTGCGTGATATTCTCGTGCATCAATAGGGAACTTTACTATTAAATACATGTAATACATGCTTCCGCAATTTTTGAGATAGATTTCAAATTTTCTTGCTGATAACGTACTTTTTTTATCGAAGCTCTTATCAATCCTTTCATAATTTAATGGAAATGATCGTATACAGAAATTTTGGGATTGTGTGAAATGTACAGAATTTGATTTTTTTATGATTACTTAATGGATTAAGAAAAACCGTTGCTAAAACTTATTTAAAAAAGTGGTATTCGGAAATTATTACTTTTAGAACGATGTTTAAATAATATATTGCAATTCAATTTTATCTCTTTCGACAGATATTTATGAGCTGATATAGTTATTTCCAAAAAACAGTAAGAACGAGATGTATAAGAATGAAAAACTTCCTTCGTTTTTTTATACTAAAACACACCCTAATTAAACTCAAGTTTTGTTCAATAGCAATTATATGGATAATAACAATGTTGAATCATGGCTGTGATTTTTGTTTTTCATACTGTCATACGTTTACAAAAAATAGTAAGTTATTGAAATCCTACAACTTACAGAATGACCAATTTAGAGGAAAAAGCAAAGGTCGAACTCAAAATGGCAAATGCCGTGTAAGAAAAGGCAAAAAATTCATGGTGTTATAACTTTTTCTGGTGAATGATGATATTCTTGGGGGATCATGATATCTTACGGCCATTGCCTGCAATCCCCCATAAGCCCGCTTAAGAAGATAGTACGCTATGATCATAAAGTCAGGCAAGTATCGCAAGTGGAATGTTTAAACCTTAATACGCTTTTACCCTTTCCTCTTCCCCAACTTAACTTCGCAAACTACTTTCGAAAAGTGTTAATTATAGATGGAAAAATGATTCTTTAGTCTTTAACGTTTTTGTATTCGTTGTGTTACATTAGCACGTGTGCCAGCAGAAAAAAGACGACTTTTTTTTATCAATATTGCATTTCTAATTGTATTTTAAGTACTTGTCATAAGACTTTTAACACTACTTCTTCGCCTGTTCATAAATGTTCTTGTTTCCTTGTATGTACAGTTCATTTGTAGATAACACCAGAATACTCTGTTTTTACTCGTACTTGCATGAGTGCATAATAATTCATAATGAAATAGTTACTAAAAAATACCATTCATATTAATGTTTAGACTGTGTTCACGATTCTTTAATCTTTTACCTTTTTGCTATTGTTTATAATGCTGTCCTATTTGCTATCAGCATATATTATAAAACAGAACGCCTTTTGTTATTAATATTGATTATTATTTTTGTTCATCTTCTCGTGAGCAAAGAATTCAAATAAAATTGAACGTTGCAGTGCAATAATGTTAATATTAAGTCCCAGATATTTTTGTATAAGTTTATAATTAATTTACTTTCTTAGGCCCTTCAGTGTTGTATAAATAGTATTACAGAATGCGCTTTCTTTCTGTCATCTCTTTTTTTAATTATTTGCCAGATCTGCCGGTGCTAGTTTTACTTTAGAAAATTTATTCCTACAAATATGATTTCTTACCGCACGTAATTTGCAGTCAAAAATCGTATGCGTAGATTTATATAATTTAATAATACACCACAGGTATTTTAAACCACTGGTGAAATTATAAAAAGTGATGGGAATTGCTAATTATCGAAGTAGGAAAAAGTATTCGACACTTGGTGAAGAATATCAGCATTACTTCGTCTACTTGACTTAGAGATTTCGGAAAAAAACTTGACACGTCAGATAGTATTGTGTGAAGAATTACAAATTTGCGGAAAAATGTGTCCTTAGTGACAAACGTGGTTAATGTATTGCGCAGTGGAATAAGAAAAGCAACCATTTTATATCGCTATAAATTTACTTCAATATGTTACTAATTATTGATTGACAAATGCAATTATTGACAATTCATGAATAAATTCGAGATATAATTAACATACTATATTTGGATTTGCGTCAATACATTCGCCAGATTTGCGCACGAAAGTAACAATTTCGAAATCACACCATATGCAGTACTAATATGCAATCTCTAATAATGAAGAAGCATTGGATAGGCGCGTATGAATTTGACACAAAGATACACTTGCCGTGTTCATAACGTCTTGGTGGTAATTATTCTTAATAGAAAATGAGAGTATATACTTACTTTCGGGCGTCAATTTATCCTTCCTTGGACAACCGGACAGACTGCAATTACAATTTTACATTAACATTCCCTTATCAAAGTTGTTCCTGAAATAGAATTTTCTTTACACATACAAATCTAGCCATTCAGTATTGTGTTAATATAACGCCGAATTCATATCACTAGAGAAAATGAAACCGGTGAAATATTGTTATATATTCGAAATATGTTTAGTAAAATTTAAATTAATTACTGAAACGTATGTTGTTTAAAAGCTGCTTTGAATACACGTGAAAGGCTGTTTAAATGCAGTTATAAAATACTTCCGTCCCCTATTGCCCCTAGACACATTCCAGATTGCATTATTTATGAAAATTAGATGTTGAAAACTTAAGAAGAACAGCAACAAAGCCATAGTTAATATAACCAATTATCAAGAATGAATAAATTATTACAATGTAAAATAATGAAAATACAGCATTAAAAGTTCAGGCAGATGTGACAATGTTAATGGGCTGAATATAGGGCTCAGATTGTATATTGTTCTAAAATTAGAATAGTTGTATAGTTTCGGAAAGGTTTGTACGGACACCTTTTTCAACCTATTTAAATAATTTAAAAATATTGAATTATGGTATAAAAGGTGTTAAATACTCCATGTGATTTCAACATAATTTACACAAACAAGATCGAAGAAAGGAAAATACTATAATAGTGTATTAGCTTATAACACAAAACCTAGAATTAATTGGCATCCACGAATCCTGATTGCGTAAGTTTAATCTCGCTAAATTAGGATTTGGAGGTTAGGGTATAAGCGTCGGTATTTTACTGGGTACACACATTCATCTGATTGGCTAATCTTACTCCAAGAGCCGTGAATTCACTCCCCCTTTAATTACCCAGCCTATTTTAGCTTGACCGAGATACGTTAGGCGTTCAATTTCGCGATACCCTGAGTGCACTCTTTAGCCTACACATTTTTATTATTAAACCAAAGCAAACCTGTGATCTAAGCCAACGAATAGTGACGCTTATTGATATTATATATGCAATAGTGTGAATATAAATAGGTACTTGTATGTGAGTACTTCAAGAAATTTAGTTGAAGTTATTGTTTATTCAAAAAGTCCAGATATATTTTTAAATAACATTACTGAGTTCGACAGAATGCATTATTTGAATACCCACTATGATTATCCGTTTTGCGAATATTTCCTTTCGTAGTATAATAACAGTGATTTGTAAATAAATAATACATTTAAGTGCTCGCTAGTTATAACCATTGCAAGATCTTTTGATATTATTAATCAAGATTTCTCCACTATATTAATAATGCCAATTCAGAACTAAACAAACAACTGGACACAAATACCGCTCAAACTGTTTATATGCTCGGCACAGTACATAGTGAACAATATGTTTTACAAATTAAAGCAATAATGCCAGTGTACAACTAACAGACTAAAAATTTCGGGGAACTATCACTCCACTGGATTTTTTTGTTTGGAACAGTAAGAATTATTTGAGTTATACAAACCGTTCCTATTTCTATGCTTACTACTGCATATACAGGGTGTAAACGATATAACTACCGTCGCTTTGGGGGATGGAAGAGAGGAAAATTCTGAGGCCATAGAGGGCAAATGTTGAGGTCCTATCTCTTTAAGTTTAGTTGTTATTCAATCTTAAAGTTAGCTGTAAGTTATTGGAACGGGTAACAATGGAACGGTAGGTCGGCAAGATCGGGGGGTGGCTGAGGACCCCCTTTACTTTTTTCCGTTTTTGTCTTAGTACCTCTCGGTGATTCGGCGATGTTGACCCATTGGGATGTGACTAGTATTACTATATCGGTTCGAATCGGAGAAAACAATTAGGTCCAGTCTATTCCAAAGAGAGATAAGAAATGGCCCTTCAAAGTTGTCACGTTACATCCCGCTAAGGCACCGACACTTGGGGGGGACCGGACCCCACTCTTTCCACTACGCTCGTGGACTATCAATTCTGCAAACATCCTTCACCCGGTGCAGAAATACTTTATTAATTATTATCTAAACCAATCACAGTATCGAAACGCCTTTTTAGGTGTTACCTCCAATCGCACCGGAGCTCGCATCCGCGAATTTATGGGACGATTCTACCAGTGGGATCGAAGTTAGCCTCTCCACCTTTAATATGTTGTAACAACCAAACTAATAAAGATCGGAAACCATAATATGAGCTTGAATTGCTTAAATTTTCCCCCTCTACCTTCCCTCAAAGCGCCGGGAATTATATCGTTTACACCCTTTATGTATAAACTATAACAGTAATTTAGTTTTCTTAATTAGTTTTGAACAGTAGAGCATTATTTCAGTTGCAAGTACAAATTGTGTTAAAATATTAGAGTTATGCAAAGCATTCCTATTTCTATGCTGGGCGCTGTATATACCAGACAGTATGTATTATAAATTGCGAAGTGAGTGTGCGTGTGACTTCGTACACCGGATGTCAGCGGAATTAGGAGATTCCTATAGAGAGCGACAATGGTGTCTTGGCGCACGTTGTAGGTAATTTAAGGGACAGCCATACCGAGCTCCTGTTAACTCGAACTCCTGCCGGAGTAGCGCGAACATGTTTTTATCTCTCAGACCTAACTTCTAGTCTGGACCTAACTCCTAATGCCATTGTCGTTGAGGTTCGCCCTCTAGTTGTGTTTCCCTGTGTTTCCCATTTACGCCCCCTTCCCCTCTCACTCTGAGTGCACTTTCGCCTCTAGTTGACGCAGATGTGGTGCGATTTTTGCTCAAGATTCGAGACAAATTCAAACGGGATATATTGTTTCTTGGACAATTTCAAATACTTTTAAGGTTAGCCGTATATTTGCTATATTTTTGTTGCAGCCACAAATGAAATATACTTTTCTTGCCGAAAATTCACGATATATTTACATCTGAGAAATAGTATTGGAACTCTTTTTTGTACGAGTGAGAGATATTAATTATTGGACGACTTTAAATCCTTTTTAGGGTAAATATGTACAATCGCTACTCATGTAAAAACGCAAGAAAATTATATTTTCTTTTAACATAAATGTATGTATTGCCATCATACACATACATTGAGATAGGGGGAGAATCATAGAACCCCATAAAAGCACTATAGCAACATCATTAAATGAGAGAAATAAAAATTAAGTTATTTGTATTTGTTATGTTCTTTGAGATTATGTAGTATTTGCTTTTCGCATTGCCGAGTTGTCACAACTTGCCCCCAAAGAGAATTTTTATTTTGCTGAGTATACAAGAAGCACACGCACCGTGTTTCTTTTCTTCTTCTGATTTTTAAGAGAAGCACATGCCAACGAATCCTGTTCAATGTCAATAAAAGTGTGTTCGATTTCATTGAGTTTGTGGCGTTTCCACGGTATTCTTATGGGGTTCTATGGTGCTCCCCCAATTTCCATGTATGTACAATATGTTAATACATGCATTACTGTCAAAAAACTATACAAAAACCAATGCTTCACATGAGTAGCGATTGTAAATGTTTACCCTCTAGTCTTATCGATTGGTTATAGTCGAATATAATCATTTCAACGCACATAGAAAACTAAGAAGAACATCTTTTACTTATAGCATATTTTTTGTTAGAGATGTTAGGCTGACAATTATTTCTACTTGTTAATACATCTATTTATATTTGAGATTTGAATATAAATTGAGATACCTACAATAGATGTACAGGGTGATTCAGTTGCCTTTGAATCAGAACCCTCCTAGCCCACTTTTACCAGACATCCATTTAATTATACTATATATTCTCTGTTTAACAATAGACTCTATTAAATTACGTAGTTTCAAGTTCCCACATTTTTGACGGTTTTTATTTTTTTGGTGGACTTCCCGACCTTCCCCGGCACTGAAATTTGCTGGGTAATGTTTTCTTGCATCAAGGAAGATACTATAAAAATTTCAGAGCCCTAGCTCAAAGTTTAGTTTTTCACATATGTTCCAACCTCGAAAATGGTCGATTTTTTGAAGTTTCTCAAATTCGGCCGAACCCGGGATATTTTGATTGTTTTAGCATCAGGGAGGATAGAGAATAAATAACCCGTAAAAAATGTCTCGGATTTGCAACGAAAACAGGTCGAAAAACCGCCCAGAGAAGTCCATTTTTGCTCATTTTATACGGTTTTTATTTTTTTTGGTGGACTGCTCGACCTTTCCCGGGACTGAAATTTGGTGGGTAATGTTTTTTTACATCGAGGAAGATATCATAAAAATTCCAGAGCTGTAACTCAAAATTTTTTTTCGGCAAATTTTTCTTAAGGGGTAGCTCTTCAGATTTTTTCACGATTTTTCGAAGGTCCCCGAACTCGGGCTTTTTCTTCGGGAATCGATTGTCTATGAATGAAAACGGATAGAAAACAAGAAATCCGTCGAAAAAAGTCCGGATTTCTATCGAAAACACTAAAAAAACTGCCTTTCAAGTTCGATTTTTTCGGAATTTTCGCTGGTTTTTCCCATATTTTTTGGACTTCCCGACATTTTCCAGGGCTGAAATTTGGTGGGGAGTCTCCCCTTTTGTTCCCCATATTTTTGGCCATCGAAAATATCCAATTTTTCAAAGGTCCCCGAAACCGGGTTTTTTCTTCATGAATCGATTGTTTGTGTATCAGAGCGGATAGTAAACGAAGAATCCATGAAAGAAAGGCCGGATTTGTATCGAAAATACCAAGAAATCGTTCCTGAACAATGAATTTCACCTAATTTTCACGGTTTTTCCCATATTTTTTATACTTCCCATGTATTTTACGGGGTGAAATTTGGTGGAGAATGTGGCCTTGCGTCAAGGAAGAAGTGATATAAATTTCAGAACCCAAGCTCAAAGTTTAGGTTTTCGGCAAATGTTTCTTAAGAGTTTGCCGATCGCACGCGAGGGTACAAACAGGTAGAAACGTCGTCAAAATTGAGAGAGTGGGGCTGCCAGTTAAGCTCCGGGAGTCTACCTTGGCAAGCGCTGCTCTAGGTTATTATTAATGATTTTCTATGGAACAGTGTATGTTCGACAGTGGTGATTCAAAGGCAAGTGACTCACCCTGTATATCTGGGATAACTTGGTGCATTTGGCAAGAAATTAAATTAATATAACTGTAAATAAATAAATTATTGTTAGATCTATTTGACATTATTAGTGGAATGTAACATAAAAATGTTGCAACTTGCCTGGTTGTCTCATGTATCAATGAAACTTTGACCTTAAGTAGAAGTGTACATGGCTTTAAATTAACAATTCAGAATTCTCGGAGCTTTCGTTGTTAAAATTACGAACAATCTAGAAATGTTAGAATGATAATTTGTATATCTAAACATGTTCTTAAGCATATTAATATTATACAGCAAATTTAGAGAAGAATAATATAATTCATTGTATGAATTTACGTATTTTATTTTTTCACTTTGACTTGAAACTAAAATTTATTACCTCTGCGAATTTTTGTTCTAAGTTTTGACGTACCTAAATTCTAAATAGATATTCTGTATGAGTTCTGAGCGCGGTTTGACGAAGTTTGAACACGCTATTTTAATTCGCTGATTATCTTTCGAACATTTTGAAATAAGATTAGCACTTTCATATTGTTCGACTTCGTATTAATAGTCGCAGTCTTCTTTTTATGAAACTACAGTCAGTCTTGCAGTAAAGAAAGGAATAACGGTGGTGTTTGGTGAAATGTTTGGACAAGGTATTAAAATAAAACAAATTGTACTTTAAAAGGATTGTATTAGGAAGAATTGCGCATACATACTAGCGTCGTGTATTTTGTTCTTACATTTAGTCGAAATTATTTAATTCCGTACATGCTTCTGAATCCGAATTTATTTTCCTAATAACGAGAAGTTACCACTAGAATCTAATAAATTAGTATATAATAGTCTAATAATTAGACTATTAATAATGATAAAAACATCGGACTAAACTGTTAAAGCCATTAAGCCATAGAAAATAAATTAATGTTAGGCTAACGACAATTTGATAGCCCGATCCAATGTTTATCAATAATTTTCCCTTGGTCATACAATATACAATCACGTCCAACTTGACAAGGTCGCCAGAAAACAGTGTACTGTCAACCCAAACACTTAGAGTGCCATTCACATTGGAACCTGCATCTGCTAGAAGAACTTAAATAAACAAAAATTAAAAAATTAAAGAACCTCGCTTTTAGATATTTCTATCCTTTTCTACCTCGCCATGTAATTCTTCTTTATATCTACACATTTCGCCACTGCGCCTTGGAAAACGAATTCGTAACTAACGAATTGTGGAAAAGCAATATGTTTATTTAATTAACTTAATGCAATTTTAATTTAGAAAGACTTTGTTTCACATAAGAATCAGATGAGTACTTTCATTATCTAAGAGATGGATTCGACGTCATATTTTTGGACAGGATGTTTAAATAATTAAGTGTTCATACCTGCGATGGTGTGAGTAAAGACCTGTCGCGTGACCTTGACCCGTACAACCTCGCGTGGGACACTTACTGCCTTCTGTAACAAATGTAACAATACATTAGAGTTAAATTTTAGTCTTATTTCACGTATTATACAATTACAATAAATGCATAGTTCATTGTATGAATTTTAACATTGTACAATGTTAATGTTTGGTGGAAGTTTGACATGAAAGTCAAAGTCATGATAAGAGCATAAAATTCTTAAGGGAATGCAGGACAGTTAACATTCAAATTTGTCTAAATTTTATAAAAATTGGTGTAACTAAGCCAATCACTTGGCAAGCGCAGTCATTTTACCTTTAATTAGTACACTTGTACAGAGTAATTTGAGAGATAAACATTCAAAATTAAATAAACAATAAGGCAGTTATTAATTGTGAAACATTACAATATTAATTATGCGTAATAGGACTCTGCAGATGAGTTCTTTGGTACGGTTGGTCCAATGAAGTTCAACTTTTACATAGTTCTTTTTTAAGATCATAGCTAAGGCAGGCACCAAAATCATGCGGATAAGTCATGTGGAAGTTGGTTCAAACCAATTGTTTATCTTATATGTTTTATGGTTAAGAATATAAACAATTGTTAACTGTCCTACACCCCCTTAAGCCAGTTTCAACTGCGATGTTTCTCTTCAAAAAGTATTAATAAATACTGGTTAACCCTTAACCTTTTCGCTGCAATATTCTCCTATGGTCGAATTTTTCAATAATGAATAAGTGAATAAAAGTCAAGATAAACCATCACGATACTGAAAAATGTCACATTGTGCGCAATAATAAAGTGAAACGTGGAGAAAAATTGAAACGTAAACTTAGTTCTGCACTTTCTCTGTTTTAACTTGAACACTTATAAATTTAATACGAGAATAAGAGAAATTAATTACGCAGTTTAAGAGTTAAGCATCAGCCAATAAAAATTCAGTAGTAGGAGAATTGAACACCAGATTGGATAATAATTTGTTGGCAAGTATATTTTGCGTTGAGTTACTTTAAATGCTATTGTAGCGCATCAAATTCACAACGATTCATGATTTCAAAAATTTAAGTTTTAGCATCGCCATTTTATTCTTAATAGTAGTTTTTTGATAAATTCGCCATCCTCACCTAATAAAAAGAAACAAGTACGATACCAATCGAATTTATCACTTTTCTGCAAGTGTTGTATCGTAGTTGGTTTTTTCTATTCGACGAAGTCAAAGAATTTATCTGAAAACTACTATTAACGATAAAATGACGATTATGAAAGCTAAGTTTTTTAATGATTGCAGATCAGGTATGATGTTAGAAGGTATTGTTTGAGTCAGAAGTATCCGACGGCTGTTCTGAATTTCTTCATCAAAAGGGCTTCGAGAATTCATTAGTAACCCTTTCTTAAGGACGAAATGAAAATTATGGAAACTTAATTTTTCATGGAAAGCATGCTCAAGCCACTTTGTTCTGTCTCCGAATTTGCTAATTTACAAAAACCCGGGCAGCGAGCCTGGAGAGTGAACAAAGGCGCATTTGTCAAGTTAGAGTTTCTAATTTGTTGGAGTTGTTTCTGGTACATTTAATTAACGAAAAATGAACATATGTAATATGTACAGTCCCACTCTTTCCCAATTCTAGAGCCAGGCGCCTTCTTTCCAGTAACGAGCTGTACACTAATGTAGATTATGAATTCCGTGCTTGCGAGATGATTTACGATTCTGTCAATGATGTAGGGCATTAATAAATATACAAATTTGTTGATAAGGAAACTCTGGTGTGCTAGCCATCTTTTGTCAAACGTTTTTATCAAAAGATGGTTTTAATGATTAAAACTGGAGCAAGTGCATCAAACTCTTGTGGGAGAACACTAATATGAATAAGAGAAACGATAATAAATTCTGAACAAGATGAATTCTTATTAACAAAAAAAATTGTTCCACAAATAGCACTCAGATTATGCTTTTATTCAGGTTGAACACTCAAAATCGAAACATCATGGAAGTGCTTTTTCATTTTAGTTTTCGTTTCTTTTCTTGCGCAATAGTTGTTATTTAGCGATATCGTACTAACGAAGTGCTAATAGAATGTTACTGAAAGTATATCAAACTGTTTTAGCAGAAAACAGAAACAAGAGAAACAATAATAAATTAAGAACATGAATTTTTGTTAATAACGATAATCGTTCCACAAATAACACTCAGATTATGGTTTTATTCAGGTTAAACATTCAAAATCGAAACATCTTGGAAATGTTTTGTATTGTACTTTCAATTTTCGTGTCTTCTCTTGCGCAATAGTTGTTATTTAGCGATATCGTTTTAATGATGTGCTATCCAAAGTGCTAATAGAATGCTACTAAAGTATATCAAACTGTTTTAGCAGAAAACACCAATAAGAGAAACAATACTAGATTAAGAACATGAATTTAAACTAATAACGAAAATCCTTTCACAAACAACACTCAGAGTATGGTTTTATTCAGGTTGAACATTCTAAATCCAAACATTCTGGACGTGCTTTTTAATTTTCGTTTTCGTTTCTTTTCTTGCACAATAGTTGTTATTCAGCGATATAGTATTACTGAAGTGCTAATAGAATGCTACTAAAAGTATATGAAACTGTTTTAGCAGAAAACACAAATAAGAGAAACAATACTAGATTAAGAACATGAATTTTTTCTAATAACGAAAATTGTTCCACAAATCACACACAGATTATGGTCTTATTCAGGTTGAACATTCCAAATCGAAACATCATGAAAGTGCTTTGTATTGTACTTTCAGTTTTCGTTTCTTTTCTTGCGCAATAATTGTCATACCAATCGTTGCTTTAAGTAGAGAGCGCTATAGTACCAATGAAGTGCTACTGAATCGGTATATCAGGAACTGTGTAGCAAAAAACTACGTCGTACCTTTCTCAACAATAGCCGGACGTCATCAAAAACACTCAAGTTTTTCTTATACATCGCTGCTCTCAGTTTTGACACAAGTGGCAATTGCGAAGATTTCATGCGACTCTGTGCTTGGCCAGGTCCCGACTCATCACCAGAACATATAATAGTCAATAAGAGCTTAGGCAAGCTGCGCTCCTCGGCGACGATGTTTCGTTCCGTCGGTAATTCAAGTTGCGAAGACTTCGCGCCAAGTGGCATTACATGCCAAGTCTGTTTCTTGTATCGACGGTGAGGCAAACATTGACAAAAGAAGAGGATGTCGTTTTTTGTATTTTTAGAGACGCATAAAAGCATTGACTGACAAAGAGAATATGATGAAAAAATGTAGTAGAAGATCTAATTTTTATTAAGAATATTAGGGTTGCAGCATTTGAAATGTTTGTATGTGCAAGATAATGTAGATTTATAAAATAGGTTTTTTTTGTTATAATTCTAATATCACAGAGTTACAGATAACTCTTTGAAATGAACGAAATATTTGATTGCACATGTTCAGTTATCATTCAAGCCCGTAAAAAGAAAGGAATTCATGATTATAATAATACAATATTCTCATAAAAGTGTACATCGATTATATTTTAATGTTCCAAATGGTTATTAGTAGCTAAAGTTCTGTAATTTTGACATTATTAACGTATCAAAGTCATCAGGTATGAGAATAAACAAATTCATACTCGAATTCATAAAAAATCACGATATATATTTGTAACTAACAGGTATATGCACGGTGCTGTTTTAATATGTAAGGTTTTATATACAGCTATTTTTTATACGTATTTTGGTTTTAATAAAGAAATAAAAGCATTAGTTGTGAGAATACTCGGTGGGTCTAACGCAGTTGAATCCCTGAAATACCGATCAGGTTGCAATTCGCAGATATTGTAGCGAACTTTGTGTAAATCATCAGCTGGTACAAGGTTTTCCACTATCTATCCGGATTTGGAATTTTATATACTATTTTGAAAGAACTTTTAGGCTTCCACTAATGAGGTATAATTTTGCGTTTTCAAGATAAACTTAGATATGATGATTGTAACAAGCGCAATTCTTAAATCGTTGTTGCTGTATTATTAGTTTCCCAGTATGTAAATAAAAAGCAGTAGGTTTCCAATGAATTATTGTTGCTTTGTTAATGACGCTGTGTCCAAGTAGGTTGTCAATCGGAAGCTGCTAATTTTTGTCATGTAAAAACAAGTATGATACTTCGACAGAGAAAGTCATATATAATTTAATTAGCACTGTGCTTGAACTGGTTTTCATCAGGCAATAAATATCAAATTATATACTCTTATCAGTTACTTATTAATTATTTAATACTTGCAGTATTAAAATAATTGTCGAGTATTAAACCTTATTAATACAAATATGTCAAAATATCAAATGCGATATTCGTATTTGATAAATAATAAACGTGAAAAAAGAATCGTATGTTTTTATAAATAATAAACGTAAAAGAAAATTCGTATTTGCAAATAATAAACGACAAAGCTATTGCTGGCATCGAATAAATAGATCACTAATCATTAACGCAATATTTCATTATGTTTAACATAATATTACTTAGACACATATGTGATATGAGTGTGTATTGACACGGAACAATTCTGTCACGCGCACTGGTATGCGTAAATGCACCTTTATTCGGATATCCATACTCGGAGAGGCATTAATTATAGTTTTCTTCGTTAGCGGAATGCTCCTCGCACGAACAGTATGGATTATTATGTGCCTTAACTTCGCTAATTAATGAGTTATGCATATAAGACCAGGTGAAAAGTGGGCGTCCGTGCGACTTAACTAGGACTGCATGCCGACGGCTAAGTGCGAGGCTTCATCATCATAATACCTACGTTCATAATAATCATTCGTGATACTCAGTTTTAATTATATTCGCAATACTTAGCTTTGATTAGATTCTTAACAATCACTTTGTACAAAATAAATTCTGCGTCTGATTTGTAATGAAGTCATTTCTCGTAATTTGTAATGAAGTTATTTTAGAGGTTATGATTCTAAGCTGATCTTTATTTGGGTTGTTTTAACAGCAACAACTGTCAATAAATGAATATGCAAGATAAATGCACATGTTGAAACTTACCTAAATTGGAAGAAATTCAATAATTAGAAATTGAAATTTAGACAATGAAAAGAAGAACTTTTCAGACATTGTGATATTTATTATTCGTCGCAGTCCAGTTGAACGGGATCGCACATCCAGAGATTCGTGATAATTTCAGGGATTCAATAGATAAATCCCAAGTCAGTAAAAAATTACAGGACTTTATTCTTTTCAGGGAGATTGAAGAAAAATTACTTGTTCGAAGATGATTGTTTATGATTGTCGCTTGTTTCATCATATGTTTATGGTGTGATGAAGAATGTGCTCTGAGATGACACTTCTGTATAAGTTGCGACAAACTTTGTCTTTCAACCATCGTATCCCATTAAAAACTGAATGTATAGTTTCAAGTTAGTGTTAGACTCAAGTTAAGTTTATAAATTAGTTTGGGTCTAATAAATAAACTCACATCTGACGACTCCTTTTCTATAGTTGTTGACATCTAGATAGTCCTACTTGATACTAGTTAGCAATAATTTAATTTGATTTAAACAATAATAAGTCATTGCAGTTATTTTTGTTTCAAATATCCTCGAAATTTTGCAAGTACTTTTAGAACACCCTGTATAAGAAATAAATGTTGCAATATTTGATGGCCTATTGTTTGTTTGGATCGCAAGACAATAGAATCGTATAAGAATGAATTCAGTCCTAGTTGAATTTATCACAAACACAGAACGCTTTGCAATTGATTTTCGAATTACTCTGAAAACGTCTCGAATAATTCATAAATATTGCAACATTTTAAAGTTTATAATTATCCTCTATTATAATTCTACGCACAAGAGGACATCGCATTAAAATCGTTTTAAGTTTCGTCATTTAAATTAGCAAAGAGGAAGATAAATTGTATTGCCATTCCCACGGATGACAGAAACGCAAGTTTATTTATGACAGACGGTGTTATGTTCTTTTCGACAGTGTTCCAATTTTTGCTAATTGTGTAAGCGCGCGCGTGTTCGGTTACGAATGAAACGCGCCTCCAGGGGGAGTCACCAACATCGAATTCAACCTTCGACGGAAGCTCGAAAGCTCCGGGTGGCCAAAATCGTAGATATTTGTGGAAATTCTTTAAGCCTTGGCTTACACCGGGTAATTGCCAGAATCGTTATTACGGTCTTTTGCTGGCTTGGTGAAAAGCTCGCCGCTTGTATTGAAAGCCCTTGCTGACAACCAATGAACATAGCTCTTATTATCACTAAGCGGACCGCGTCCGCCTAAATGACGCGTTTCAAAATTCAATTGAACTGTCCACTTTATTTCACTCTTCTTTAACATATAAATGCAAATATATATATTTTAATTATTTAAATATTATCTTGTGCATTGGTTTTTGTATTCAATTGAGAATTAGTTATAATCAAATCGGACAAGTATTACCTTTGTAGTATATAAAGGTTATAAATATTATGTATAACATAATATTTAGTATGAAATAATAGTAATTATATGTAATAATGTTTCAGTGTTAGTTATTAATGAGTGCATGTTAATTCCAGCTAAATATCGATAGCAGGTATTCGGCGAGTGTCTGCCATTTGGAAATTAATATTGCTTTAGTGAATAAATAGGTACAAGTACTTCAATAAATTAAACGGAAAGTATTTGATTGTAAATTTCAAAGAGATTATTATGTCACACTATGCGATTTACCGTTATGTATTCTTTAAATACCAATCACAGTTTGGCGAATAGTTCCTCCCACAAGATAATAATATCAATATAGAAATAAATGACATATTTAAATGATTGGTCAAAATCACTTAACTATAAACAACTTAAAGTTGTTTAGAAAGTTTCCTCACAGTATCAGCAACATATATCAATAATGCAAAACTAACCAGTTTTATCGCATTTGTTGCTATTAGTCGTGCTATTGTTTGCGCAAACTGACCACCATTGTTATTCCCCAAGTTCTTCCTAATTGAAAGAGTTTACACAAACAATACTGGCATTATTGAGGCCAAGGTAAACGCATTCGGTGCAGCTGCATATTTATGAATATCGCATTATTATTTCGAGTCTCCTTGTATCTCCGTCAACTTATTCGTGATTGGAAAATTCGGGCGTACTCGGATCCGCCGGAGCGGATGCAAAGGTGACAATCAGCTTTCGAGGAAACTCACTTGAAATGCTAGCGTTCCGCTTTGAGGGCCGCGGATAGAAAATAGAAAAGGTCCTTCCATAACATGAATGAAAATCAGCAGTTGTAGGGTTAGGAAACCCTTTCCCCAGTATAATGGTAATCCTTCTTTCTGTTCTCGCTCCTTCTTCCTTTATTTCCCTTTCGCATGCATTTATACCTCTTCGCCGTCCGCTCATCCACCCCTCTCACTCATACACGCGTACATATTCAAACACAGGCGCGCACACACGCTGACTTGATATTTGTACGCTTTGAAAAATTGTAGAGACATTCCGCGGCGAATGATCATTGTCGATTCTAACTGCGGTTAGGCAGTTGTTTTGTTGGTAGATTTATAGTATATTTTAAGTTGGTTGAAGTTATTTTTATTGCATTCGGCTATGGATTTTGAAAATTCTATTATTAAGGTATGGAAAATTGATTTATGTTGACGTAATCATATACAATTGTAAATATGATTCTTGTAAAAATAGCATAATTCCCAAGCACATTGGGAGTGGAAAACTGATAAAAACGTTCTAATTTTTGCTAAATAAAAAATAAATTACGTCCTTTTACGTTTGTTACGACTGATAGAAGTAATTGCTACGTTTTAAAAATTTGTGACAATTTAAAACATTGTTTGCTTCAACTAATTTTTATTGTTTTGTACATTTATGTATTTTGTACATAAATAGCAGTTTGCCTGTTTTGGTTGCGCTCCGTTTACATTATTTTAAACTCACCGAACATGCGTAGTTTTGTGCTAATTTCCCGCTCGTATACAATTTGACTTTACCCGATGTTAGTGTTAAAATAATATTGAGTTCAGTTAGGCAGCTTACTTTTAAAAAATTATATTGCTCAATGCACTTTGCAGAAAATAAGCAGTACGTTGTAACACACGCTGCCATAAATTCGAATATTGAGTTACTGCATTTTGTATAATTGCGACACTTTATTTGTCAACAAATTGCACTAAAAATTTCGAATTTTCGATTATAATGGAATTGTAATTATGAAAATTTCTATTTTTATTAAAAATTTATCCGTTGCATATATTCAATAATTTATTCTTGCCATTTACCTTAATTGCAAATAGCTTAATTAATATAATTACTATATTTCGCAGTATCTTCCCATTCATCTACTAGCTTCAGAATTTCCCGCTTATCCGACTGCCATCGACCCTCAAATGAAACGGATGCCCACATCACCCTTTAACTGTTACCCTTAAGATTTCAAATATTTTCAAACTACAATACATTACAACGCACATCCAGCATCCCTCTACGAATTGCACCGGCAACAATAATTTACGAGCTGCATACGATATTAAAATCAATTTTAAAGTCTTTTCTCCAAGGGGGAATAACTTGACAGAAAAGGATCACCTTTCACATTAAAGGGTGCACCGGCTGCATATGCAAATAAAGCTGCAGGTGCGATTGGAAGGCCGGCGTTGCATTCGGCCGCGAGGGAATAAAAGGAAAGATCCGGCAATCGCAAATAACATAAAGGATAACTTTACTTTGAGAGGCCTTGATTTCACCATTTGAGTCATCGCCCCTCGCTTCGTAATTATTGATTTTCTGTGTTGCCCTAACTCCCCTAACTTCATACGGAGAGCAAGGACGGGCGAGAGGGACAAGAAGAACAGAGTACTTCCAAGAGCTGAAAATATCTTTACCCCCCCTTTCTCCCCCTCGGCGATGCCGTTCCATCTCTACTCGGCCCCCCACCCTCCCCCTCCCCCCCAACTACCAGCACCGATCAAGCGCAAAAAGTGATCTAGGTGTTATTCCCTTGCTGGATGCATTTGGCTCGTTAAGAGGCTAGTTAAGGTTTGACTTGGTATTTGATGTACGTGTTGGCATGTGAAATTGGAGGAAGGAAAGGGTTGCTCTCGAAAGTGTCGCGCGGTCGGCTTGCGATGCTGGGTGGAGGTAAAATAAAACATTGATTTTCTCACCTCTGTTTAAACTGGACGGAGAAATCGAGATTCCCGGCCTACTATCATCAAAAGGTGTAGGCCTATCAGCTAGTTTGAGAGAAGGTTCTTGGCGATCTATGCTGGTGTCGGATGGGAGGTTGCTACCGGAAACTGGACTGGTCGCTGCGGTACTGGTGGAGACAGTGGTGATGACAATACTGACGGAGCTGGCGGAGGCAGTGCCCGGTGTACTGGCAATGTTAGTTCTGATAGGATTGCTATTAGCGGTGGAAGTTTTATTGGCGGGAGGGTTGCAGCCCGGGGCGGTGGTGTTGGCGGGGCCCGGGGCGCCGCTCTCGGAGACGTCGCTGCCGGCGGCGCTGCAATTGGTGACGGCGGTGGCAGTGACCAGGCCGTCCCTAGCAATGTCCTGGATGGCAGTGGCTGCCCTCGAGCCGATTCCAGCCGGCTGGAGGATGGTATACTGCTTGGAAGTGTCGGGACTGGTGACCGGGGACATGCCGCCGACCGGACTCTTGTTGCCGGCCGAGCGGCTGCTCGCCGAGACCTCCACGCCCGCCGCCACCTCGCTACTGTCTTTTAGTGACTTTAACTGGAGCAGAGAGACCGAGCTGTGCTGCTTGTCCTCCGAGATCGGGGAGATGTTAGAGACGGGCTGTGGCGTTGGCATGGTAGGACCCAGCCCGGGGGAAGGGTAGTCTACGAAGGTTGCTGATGCTGGATACGGACCTATCGGCGGCACCGCCGTGGGAACCACAGCTACGGACGGGCTGTTCCGGCCACCTGCTTTATTATGATCGGCGCTAGGTGGCCTGAATGCTGAATTTGTTGAGAACGGTGAACTCTCCGCGGGCGAACCTGACCCCGCATTCACGCCAGCCGCTAGCTTCAGACCACTCTCGTTGTATTGTCGGTGGTAAGACGAGTAGAGTTCTTGCTGCTGTTGCTGCTGCTGTTGCTGGTGGTGCTGCTGATGCTGCTGTAATTGCCTGGCGTGTGCGCTTTGGCCGGGCTTACATGCGCGCTCGTTATAGCTTAGTCGGGCCGACTCGTGTTTGTCAACTGCGCTCTCTGCCATGTCGATTTCCAGTTCGTTGGAAGAGTCGTCGACTAATTCGTTTAGGTCGGGTGGCTCGTATCGGGAGTATTGACTCGTTTGCCGACTTAGGTAACTAGCTTGGCTCATCCCGGTGTTTCGATCGCTTCGATCTTTATTCATGAGAAATCGGCTGGTTGCGTTACTCGAGTCATTAAGGTTGGCGTTACTCACTTGACTGTCAATTCCTGTCGTCTCATTGTCTTTTTTACTTTTGCCCTGGTGATGCTGTTGCTTGAGGACATCTTGCTGTTTGCCCTGAACCTGCAATTTCGAACTGCGGTCGTACTGACCGCGCAGAGTAATGACATCCTTTAACGAACAACCGGTTTCATTACTTGTCGTGGAGGAGGTCGAGACAGAGGAGGGCGAGAGCTTGGGATTCTCTTTTTTCTCCTCGAAAAGGTTCTCGAAATTCGACTCGTATTTGTCCTCGTCGGAATTACCCCTTTGATAGAGGGAGCCGCCAGGGCCGGGCCAACTTCCAGACAAACTTTTCAGCGCCGCTTCAGTCTCTCGGATGAGTGTCTCATCGTCTTCGGTTTCCTCGGAGTATTTGTTCGATTTTCGGACGGGGCTGCCCGAATTGCCGGAACTAAAGACCCGCTTCTTTTGAGGCAAGGCGAGATTTTTGCCGGATTCCCCTTGATCGATCGATTTCCTCACATCGTCGTCCCGCACACTTTTCCGCCTTCGTTTGGTGCATGTGTCGGGCGCTTCCATATCTTGAAAGTTCGGGATTTGCGGACTTTTCTTGTTGATCAGTAATTGCTGCTGATGTAATATTTGCGACTGTTGGTGTGTTTGCTTGTGGCTCGAGCCAACCGATTCCGCCTCCAACTTACGTTTTATGAGATGCGCCATCGCATTCTGGCCACCTGGCACGCTGGTCAGTTCCACCCTGGAACACAAAAATTCCAGAGAATCAGGAAACCTGTTCTTTCGCTCGGGCGCACACAGTTTTTGTTTTTCAGTGAATGTCATTAAGGAGAGCGTACTCGTCGCTCAAGTATCGAGTCGCTCGGGGCTTTCTACGGAACCGATGCATTTCACAGGTCTGTGCCAGTTATTCCAAACTACTCGGAAAGAGTACCCTCTCTCTTTCTCTCTCTCTCTCTCTCTCTCTTCGGACACTAGGATCGATTCAAAAGTGGACCCGGTCGCTCGCTTAAGGCTCTGTCACTCGAGAAATTTCACCTGAAATTCGGCGAGGATCACTGCGGCATGATCCCCTGGTCGGTCTGGCACCCATCCGTCCGAGCCTAGCTGCTACGATCTTCCGCCGAGGAGGCGATACGGATCGGTTCCTCCGACGAAAGGCACCCCACTTTCCGCACTTGATTTCTTGACTGTCAATCCGGCAGGAGAGTGCTCTCGCTCTCACCCTCTCATAGACACCACCCACATATCTGCCGATCCGATTCCACTCCGAGTCTCACAAGCATGCAAGCCGTACGCGTTAACATCGTTGTCAAGGCTGATACCTTCGAGGAAACTTCCTGGCGCACGACTGCGTAGAAAGCACGCTCGGTTGAAATGCTCGCGAGCTACTGTGCTATGTTTAGGTTCGCTTAGGGGTGGCGATCTCTTGGTTTTGTAGGAGGGATGAAAGCTTGCGCGAGCAACTGGAACCTTCTGCTTCGCCGCAAAAAGTGGGGGCGGGTTCTGCGCACTGTCCACCCCCTTGGGCTTACTTCGTACCCGATTTCCAGCCCTTCTGCACATCCTAGCATTCACCTCACCACTCCCTAAAGTTGAGGGGAAGGGCCCACCAACTCTAACTGCACACTGCTACGTCTATAATGCTCAGACGTCTCGTCTCTCTCTCTCTCACTCTCTCCGTCTATAGAGAGCCTTATACAGATTACCACATAGTCACCCCACCTTTTGACCTCCATTCCTCTCGCGTCCAGCCTCTTTTTCCAAAATTCTCCCAACTCTTTCTCGCCAGAGGATCGCCAACTCTTCCCATCCAACGAGACCTACCGATTAACCAGACATTTCCACCTCTGGGTTCGCGTGTCAGCCAGCCGTAATCATATTGCGTGGCAAATTAACAGGTTAAGTCCGGCCGATTATGCTAGACACACAAACATTTAGGGAGCATACATCAAATGCAGAAGCCGAGGAACATTTCTGCTAGCCTCTCTACTCTCTCCTTCGAGTGCCAGCCATGCGTGCCATCAGCATCTCCACATAGCGGAACGTCCGCGATATATGAATATTCTTCTGCTTCGCCCTTTCATGCCTGATTATCCCCACTTTGACTAATTTCGAGCATTCATTCATAATGGATGGTAATTGCTGCTGCGCTGCTTTGGATTAGGGACTTGCGAAATCGGAGGGTTTGCGCATTGGCTCAAGCTGCTCCTTTTAGTATGAGATTACTTGACATCGGTAGAAAAGTATATTAGTTGCTAGATTACGAAATCTCATAATGAAGAAGCTCCGATCTGTTATTTGCAAGTGCAACATATGGCAAACGTTGGTAATAACTGGTCAGCAAGTTTACAGTTTGCTTCTTAATTGAAGCTGCTTGCTTAGCTTTTAGTAGAAAATTACTTGGCTTTGTTATATAATAAAATAAATCGTTAAGTTCTGAGACACTAAGAGCAAATGTTTAACATCCCATAATATCTAAGAAATTGATAATGTCTCATCAGTTTGTACACAAGTTTTTTCTCGATTAAAGCTCCTTGCTTAGCTTTTAGTATTATAAATTATAGCATTATATTTTATAGTATTATAATTATAGTATTATAATTATAGTATTATAAATTTAGTATTATAAATATTATAAATTACCAAATCTTCGCAGATCATATGAAAGCTCGAATACACCGATGGCAAGTGCACACAACAAAAGCTAATAATATCTGGTCAATATGTGAGAACAGTAGTTCGAAACAAGTATTAGCTTTATAATAAGAGCAACAGTTCTATATTTCTAATTGGCAAATATAAGTCGTGTAAAACGGGGTTCATACATAGCTGCCCTCAAGTTCGAAAAGTTTTTACGAGAGTTCGTTCATTTGTTGCAGTCTTGCTTTAACAACAGTTGAGTATAAATTGTAGTAGCAATACGAATTATCACAGACTTTTTATTATAATGACAATAAAGGAGTCGCCGATCAAATTTGTTTTGATGTTAACAATTTCGATTTTTTTTATCGAACATACAGTGAAAAAGGGTATAAATGTTTTAAGTGAAAGTTTATTTAAAGCACAAGGCAGAAAATCAATTTAATGTGTATTTAGCACTAATTGGAAATTACTGGCGCCAATGTTAGAGCACAAGCAACGAAAATGTTCTTGACCGTCGGTGATGAATTGCTCTGCGGAAACCGACGTAACGATTTGTCGTTAATGACACGTCTTTTGGCGAAGCATGGGTTTCGCAAAGGCATTGAATTTCATGACTTGTGTAACGTGGCTTTAAAAGGTCAGCATTGCTGCCCACTTTTAGAAGCCTTTTCACTGCCATTACAACTGCAAAGTTACAAACTGCAGGAAAATTTCTAAGATTTCCTGTTTCTTGACCAACGTCAGAAAGAGTGTTATTAATTGTGGAATTTTTATAACGTGCGCCTTTTTGTGTTGCTACAGTTTATTTCAGAAACTCAGTTAAATCGTCAAAGCTTTGGCTGTCAAGCTCGCTCTCTGTCAGAACTGATATAACTGGACATTTCAGAAAGTGAATTACAGATTGTTTCTTTGTTTTTTGACAACTCTTCGATTAACATCGACTAGTCTAGATCGAGTTTGCTCAGAAGAAAATTATGTTCAACATTAATAAACAGCAAACGCACGGTAACAAAGTTAAAGATGGCAAGGTAGCTTATTTATGCACGCGCTTTACCAAATTTTCTACGAATTATGCCTCACGCAAGAAACTTGGAACAATGTTTTTGTATATCAATGATTGGGTTAAAGGGTTCGAAATGAATATTGAAGTCAGAGGGAATAATAAAGATGCGATAATTATTCAATAACATACTAGATGAATACCAGAACAATATTATCCACGTTTTTGAAACTCAACGAATGGAGTTTTTTGCAATATTTATCAATTTGACTGTCAAAGACTAATTGCAAATGCTTTACGAGATAAATTACTTAATACATTTGTCACAAATTTAAGTTTTTGTTAAAGCACGGTAAGAATGAGAGTGAACTTTAACCATTTTCAATGGAAATTTGTTTTATGTCATTTTTGTCACGTTATTATTTCAAATTATGTTACTCGCCAAAACAAAAACTTGTGGAACATTTGAGATTGGTCAGCCAATAAAAAATACTTTAAATTCAACAATTTCGATATTTGTATAACTTGACAATCCGATCTGTTCTATTTCTACAATGTACTGATTTGACAACGAATGAGTTCAATCATGAAGTTTTTATATGCAAACAATAATTTTATACTAAATCTTGTACATCCAGTGAAATGACAGGTTTTAAAATTCGATTCAACTATGCACTTTTTATTCCTTTCCATTAAAAGTAAATATCAAAAGATATATGTTTTACATTCTTAATTACATATTAATTTGTGCATCAGTTATCGTATTAAGTTGAGAATTAGTTATGCCCAAATTAATAAAATATAACCTTTACTTCATAACTATGTCATTCGATTGATTACGCAAGAAACAATTATATATAAACTGATCGTACGTTTAGTGAGAAGTAAATCCTGATCGACCAATTATTTCCAATTACTTCCTGGCCGACACAATTATTTCCAATGTAGCATCATCCGAGAAAGTGGAGAAAGTTGGCCACATCGCCCACAGTTGCCAACTTTTTTGTAGGTTAGATTCTTCACTATGGATTTTTGTTTCTTTAATACTACGTTTTTTTGGCCATTCAAGTTCAGTGCCCCATAAGAATACGGCTATCGATAGTTTGTGGTACTTAACCTCTTAACAGAATGCATCTTTCTGAAAATATCTATCTACTTCTGTAGTTACAATCAAGCAATAATGAGTGTACCCTAGTATAATACGAGAATATACAAGTGCATTTCTTCCAACTTTATTTAATTTATTTTATATTGCACAATATTTTCATAAAATTGCGAAAAGTCATTGCGTATTTGATTTCTTAACTAAGAAAAGTAGACACAATTATCATTTGTTACAATAATTACGATTTTTTAAGCAACAGGCAAGTCATGACCGCAAAAGTGATAATTTCTTCATGGTGAATATACTCGTCAAGCACTGTTAAAAAGTTGATGTTGAATCATGAATTTTGCATATGTAAATAACAGTTTAACCACCCGTACATCCACAGATATGTTGATTCCTTTGCAACACGTGTCCTCCGACACCAAAACAGAATTGGAAAATGTCCTTACAATCGACCTTGACAAGTTTCGAGGAAGAAGACTTGGTTGACTTCGGCAATACATAGCTTAAGTTGCGGGGAAGTTGGGTATTACTGCTTTTCAGAAGCGGCCATGCGAGGCTCGCAGGGAAGTCTGGGTACAGAACATTAATGCGTCAGCGCCTCTAGCGGCTTTCAGCTGATGAAACCGTTTATAAGCTGAGTCGCTTGAATTATGTTCCGATAAAAGTGTATTTTTTTCCGGAAAGTAGGCGTCGCCGAGTATTTTCAGTTTGCGTATGCTTTATATACGCATTCTTTTGTTATAAAAACAATATGTTTCACAAAATAAAATAGTTTGGTTATATTGTTTGTTAACCTTTCCGCAAACTGTTATATAGTCAGACCTCTCAAATCGACTTCTATGGTCGTTTTCTTTTTACAAATTCGTAAGTCAATGTAAAATACTGTCCCAAAAAACTGGCTGCCGCGATCAACTACAAGTATTTTTAAAAATCATCGAAAAGTTAGATTTCACGTATTTGACGGCGCTTAAGAAATACTTCTGTTAGATTTTCATAAAATTGAAATGGATTATGACATCTGAAATATTGAGCAAATATCGAAGATACGTTTGGGACTTTTGATTTGACAGGTCTGATATTGTAAATAACATTAGCGCCGCCAAATTGATAAAATCTGGCTTTTCGATGGCTTTGAAAATATCTGTAGTTGATCGTGGCAGGTGAGTTTTTGGGGAAGTATTCTCCATAGGTTTACGAACTTATATACAAAATTAGAATAGTTTTCGATTTGTAAGGTCTGGCACTCTTCTTGTAAGTGTAGTGTATTATAATACTTATAATACTGCAGTGTATTTATATTTTCCACGAAAATAACTTGCATTATTGCCTTTATCGCGTGATGTTACATTACAAATACTTGTATTGGTCGATTAGACTTCATTTAAATGAACAGAACTCATGAAAGTGTATTCTTAGAGCGAACTTAGAGCGAAACGCGTTTATTTTGAAGTTAATAACGAGAGTATAGTATAATATATGACATATAGCAAAAATTTGAGGATTGTCAATGATCATCTAGCAATTTGCGCAAGCAATGAGACAACTAGTATATAGCAATAATTTCAATACACATTTTTCAACTTGCAAAATTAATATGTGTTTTTCAATAGTTACAAACTGAGATTTCTGCTTCTGTGAAGAAATTTGTCTAAACAATTTTAAGTTGTTCGTAACTAGATGATTTCGAATACATTGATTTTGAAAAGCGAGTACTAATAGTTGTGATTTTACAGCAGACGCATCCAACAACATTTATTTCGAAACGCATCATCCTCTACTTTTTTATACTAAACGCTCTAACGCTCATTTCTATGTCATTACTTCAGATCACCATTCAAAACGCTCGAAATCAGCGTCAAAAAAGATTATAAACATCAAGCTCTTTATAGTTCAGTAAACAGCATTAATATACAACATTCTATTTGTTTATGCACGTTTAATAGCAACATTTAAAACCACAGTTGGCAGATATTTGCACCAAGAGAATTGCACTTTGCATTTGTGAGAGACGTTTGGCGTCTGACTGGTGGCGCCGTCTTTCTACGCGCATTGAGCGACAGGTGTGTAATACAAATTTCGCTTTCTATACAAGAATTTAAAGATTTGAAGCTAGTTTCCAAGTTTGAGTTTAATGAGTTCTAGTTGTTTTCTTGAATTCCAGGCAAAATGTAAGAAATGTTTTAAAGTTTCTTTTCCTTATTTTTATAAAAAAATACATATCTAATATCGTTAATTTGCTATTGTAACATAACCTTGAATGGGTTCAAAGAATAAAACGGATCACTCAGCGTAAGTGGACCACTTTGAAATGTCATTTCCGGCCAAAATGGATCATTTGAAGTGAGATTCATTACTAAATAAATTGTACCAAAACGATAAATCGAATATAAACTAAAAATACAGATTGTTCCAAATAACTTCAAGCAAATATTTGCATTCACTCACTTTTGTGTCAATGATATTAGTTTTTATTTTATGTTATTAAAGAAGTTAGTGAAGAATGTCAATGCAAACACTGTTTTGACAGCTTTTTCTTAAGGGATTTTTCCCTTTTGCCAGGTTTCCCTTTGGGATCTTTTCCTTACAGGGTTCGTTTCACCCGAATATCTTCTTCCCATACACATGTCATGACCTGCTTCAGAGCGCGCCCTGCATGCACACGAAGTTTGCAAAACCGATTGAACCCGCATGGGATTTTCCCTTGCAACTCAACCGTGAAAAACTGACCGTTTTCATTGTATAACTTTGGTTGAGTATACAGAAAGTTTAAACTTTCCATTTTCAACAGTGTTTGTTAAAATGTTAATAGAATATTAAGTTAGCTTAATGTTTGTGGTGCAAGTGGCATACTACTTTCTGGAATAATAATTTGCACGTGATTTAGTATATTTGTTTTGTTCGTAAAGAGTATTCACCGTAAAATTGTCACTCACAGAAATACAATTTATTATATACAATTATACAATTTATTAATACAGAAACTGTAAAAATTGTTCCGTTTTTGAAATTTGAAAGATAGCATATACCACTAACAGGCCAAACAAAAACGTATTCAGTTATTTCAAATATTGCAGCGCAATTTTATAAATTAATAATCTATTAAGTTATCAATTGTACCTTTCTCTAGAATATCTTTTTTTATTCCATTTCGGTTTATTAAAGGACATTTTAGTTAACAAAGTCCCACAAAAACCTAGCCGAACGTAACATTCCATTTTGTTTCCTCGCATTATAAAACTTGCAATTAACAACAATTAAGAATGAAGTCTGTAGGAACTGCATTTTGTAACAGGTAAACATAGCGGCGGAAACCGAAGGAGCGAAGGTTGTGCGGTCGGGAGAGCGGAAAAAAAGCCTGGATCAGCGTTAGTACTTAACCGAGGTTCAAGGAATCTTGGAAAGCGGGGTTTCCTTAAACCTTAAACCCTCCGCAGATCTCGGAGTTCCAAGTTTAGAGGAAGGGCTGATTTAGAAAGGACGGCGGAATCTGGCATTAGCCAGGATACAGAGTAAGCCCGCACCGAAGATCCAACAAGATACTACACCTTTTTCACCAATCAGCGCATTTCAGTTTAAAAAGTTAATGCTTCGTAGCTTCAAAGCACACGAAAGATGAAAAACGGTAACCTGGCATTTAAAACCATGAAACACTTGGCATTGTTCGTATTTATATTATTTTTATTACATATATATTTAGAAATTGAGTCAGAAATTGAAATAGGAAATAAATTTCAAAGAACTGCAATGACAATAAATGTGACATTAACACTAACAATAAGATATTACACCTTTGTCATCAGTCAGCACATCACAGTTTAGAAAGCTAATTCTCAATAGCTTGAAAGAGGTCGGAAGATGAAAAATAGTGAAAGTTCATTTGGAATAAAAAATACTTTTGTTTGCTCGTATTTATACTATTTTTGCTATATATTTAAAGTAACTCAGAAATTATAGTTAAGGAATAACTAAATTCTGTTTCAAACAGCTATAATAACAATATGCTCGTTTTAAACCAATTGTCTAGTTTTTCTAACTAATAATAAGGTACTACACCTTTTTCATCAGTCATCATATCTTAGCTTAAAAAGCTGATGGTTGATAGCTGAAAAGCAGCCGGAACGTAAAAAAACAGTAAAAGTTTATTAATTACAACATCAAAATACTCAGAAGTTGTTCGTATTTTTATTGTTTGTAATGTGTTTTGCAAGGAAAGTTGTGAGTAAGGTGTCAAATTGTAGAGTTCGAAAAACCAGTCAGAGCATTATTTTTCTTAGCAGTCTCCTACCAATTCGGACGGTTCAAAAGGGGATCAAACTTGGGTGTAAAAAATACATTTTTCCACACATCTCGAAAACTATTATAGCTAGGATAAAAGTTTACACGCCAATGTTTCATTACGTGACATGAGGATTCAAAGTACAAAAACGCATTTTTTTTTATATATAAGCTCATTGAGCCTTCGCCATTATCAATGATAACGAATAATTAATGAACATATGAATGAAGAACGTTTCCAAAGTTTTCACAAATTTTCGGTAAGAACCAGAATTTTTTGAACGAAGATATAATATCAAAACTATAGTCACCGTTATTTCATCAGTGAAAATACAGTGTTACAGGCACAGTTGTTCTAAAGTAAAGTTCAGTTGTGCCATAAGAAAAGAACAAATGACTGGCGATTTCCCTGGCATCCTGTTCATCTGTCTTCTTATCATTCGCGTCAATGTCATCAATTCAGAGTATTCAGACTCGTTGGATAAAAATGATTATTTCTGTCGTTGAATAAAGGGTCGACGTAAAATAAAATGCGAAATAGTAAATCTAACGATTATTCCATTAATAGTTTAAAGACTATTGTTAAAGTTAGTTGCAAGCAAGACTATAGTATATAATAACTAATAAAAAATAGAAACCATTAATTAGATAATGTGGGTAAAATAAAATGTGAAATGATATATTTAAGGATTAATATATTGTAGTTTATTCTAACCCGAAAGACAAGGAGTCTAACAATAAATAATAAAACTATAAATAAATTTAGAGTGGTGATATTATTATTAAAAAATCGATATCGTTATTAGCCTTTATTAAAGTCGATTATATTTTAATCTAGAAATATTTTTAATTAAACTGTTTCTGTTCATACTTAATGTAGTATTTCAGTTTATATTTTAATAAATTGTAATGTATCGTAGTAACTTATATTAGGAACAGCGGAAGCATTACCAAACATACGACGACAACACACGGCTACGACTTCTTGATAATTAGTAGATCAACGACAGTTTAACCTCATGATAGAATGACATTTTTATCAGCAGCTTTTGCAAGCCGGCAGATTAGTCAATGATTTCGATGGATTTCAACTGCTGTTTTACTGATGCTTTAATTTAACTTAGTGGGTGCCTCACAATATTAGGTCTCAATTTCGACAAGTAACTAAATATAAAGTTCTTATTCTCATTTGTGATATTATTATGAATGGGAAATATTAACAAAATATTAATATTATTCCATCCAACCTGCCCCATTAAAGATCATTCTAATTTGGAAGGTTATGTTAGCGAATGATCACATCCGTCCGATGTTATCTGCTTTAAAATGCTAGCACCTGCTAGGAGAGTGAATGCCGGTAGTTAGCGTGGATTTATTAAAGGGGCAAGATTTGCTGGAGGGGCAAGAAAAGGTCCGAATCGAGCGGCGTGGAGGCTCGGAACCCCTCGTGTCAAGAGCACGTAGTGTTCTTTGATGATTTTTTTGTGCCGAAGTGCATTTCAGCCGGCCAGTGTCTTAAACCAATCGAAATCTTATTAAATATTTAGCGCTACTTAGACCACTACTTTAAGTGCCTGTCCGTCCTCTCGGACCTTATCCTCCGAAGAAGCCGTCTTCCACAGCTGTATTCCCCTTAGACGCCCCTCCACATTCGGACCCTTAGGCAAAAAATTTCGTTACAACTTTCTCCACTAGAAAGCTCTCTCTACCTCCTTTTTTTTAAACACTTTCAAACTAGTCTCTAATGTCCTCTCGACATTAACAATTTCTATCTGCTAGAATATTTTACTTTAATGGTGAAATTTATCATATATCAATTTTGGTTCATGAAACAAAGGATTAAGATCACTTTGTAAATCTTAAATCTAGAAATTTGGATCTTTAGGCACAATATATGATTAGAACTTTCTCGACTAGAAAGCTCTCTCTACCTTCTTTTTTAACACTTTTAAACTATTCTCTAATGTCCTCTCGGCATTAACTATTTCTATCTGCTAGAATATTTTACTTTAATAGTGAAATTTATCATGTATCAATTTTGGTTCATAAAACAAAGGATTAAGATGACTTTGTAAATATTAAATCTAGAAATTTGGATCTTTAGACAGAATGTATGATTAAAACTTTCTCGACTAGAAAGCTCTCTACGTTCTTTTTTTTTAACACTTTCAAACTAGTCCCTAATGTCCTCTCGACATTAACAATTTCTATCTGCTATAATATTTTACTTTAATGGTGAAATTTATCATATATCAATTTTGGTTCGCGAAACAAAGGATTAAGATGATTTTGTAAATCTTAAATTTAGAGATTTCGATCTTTAGACACAATATATGAATAGAACTTTCTCGACTAGAAAGCTCTCTACCTTCTTTTTTAACACTTTCAAACTATTCTCTAATGTCCTCTCGACATTAACTATTTCTATCTGCTAGAATATTTTACTTTAATGGTGAAATTTATCATATATCAATTTTGGTTCGCGAAACAAAGGATTAAGATGATTTTGTAAATCTTAAATTTAGAGATTTCGATCTTTAGACACAATATATGAATAGAACTTTCTCGACTAGAAAGCTCTCTACCTTCTTTTTTAACACTTTCAAACTATTCTCTAATGTCCTCTCGACATTAACTATTTCTATCTGCTAGAATATTTTACTTTAATGGTGAAATTTATCATATATCAATTTTGGTTCGCGAAACAAAGGATTAAGATGATTTTGTAAATCTTAAATTTAGAGATTTCGATCTTTAGACACAATATATGAATAGAACTTTCTCGACTAGAAAGCTCTCTACCTTCTTTTTTAACACTTTCAAACTATTCTCTAATGTCCTCTCGACATTAACTATTTCTATCTGCTAGAATATTTTACTTTAATGGTGAAATTTATCATATATCAATTTTGGTTCACGAAACAAAGGATTAAGATCACTTTGTAAATCTTAAATTTAGAGATTTCGATCTTTAGACACAATATATGAATAGAACTTTCTCGACTAGAAAGCTCTCTCTACCTCCTTTTTTTTAACACTTTCAAACTAGTCTCTAATGTCCTCTCGACATTAACAATTTCTATCTGCTAGAATATTTGACTTTAATGGTGAAATTGATCATATATCAATTTTGGTTCATGAAACAAAGGATTAAGATCACTTTGTAAATCTTAAATCTAGAAATTTGGATCTTTAGATAGAACGTATGATTAAAACTTTCGCAATTAGAAAACTCTCTACATTTTTTCCCCAAATTTCCTTTTGTCAGTAACAATTTTTATTTGTCGGCTGATATTTCCTTTCAATTAACAAATGACATTCGAAATTGGCTACGAATGATAAAACAGATAATTAAGTTAGATTTAGGGTTTATTAAACTTTTAGTTAATGAAGTACTACAGGCGCCATCGGACAATAAAAATTTGACATTATAAAAATGTAGCTACTACTTCCTGAACTAGAGAATTCTTTTCTATTTTAATACAGTGAAATTGTCTACCTCTCCTTATGAACAATTTCTAATATTTTCTCCCCATCAACAACTAAAATCGAAAATTGACCCCGATCAATGCAACAAAAAAGTAAAGTTGCATTTGGAGTTTATTAAAGTTTTAATCATTAGAAGTGGCAGTGTTGAGCGGTTTGAAGTACCGGCTACCTTTGTTATTTATTTGAGTAGGTAGTACAGCGGGGCTTTCGGGGTGTAATTAAAGAGAGCGCAGAAAACAGGATAGCTCGGAGGTGGTCTGAGCGGGCTTGCGCGGGCGAGCCAGGACAAATGCGACCTGACCGAGGGTATACGGCTCTTAGGGATATGTTTTACCGGGGTATACTTACATCATCCCATCGCGGCACATATTTTCATATAACAAAAGCATCTGCGTGCCGCGCATAACAAATTTCGGCTGATTTATAGTTCGGCTGGGGGGTGCGCGCGACCACTGCCGCACGAATTTTCACAGCCACACTGCGCCATGGGCTAGTCTAGCCCTTCGCCTTCCGCTCAGAGCCACAACCGCCTCGAACCCTTCTTCGCCCGACTTCAATTCGCCTGCCTTTCTGTATCATGAGTAATGGAAACTTCCAATATTCGCAAAGAATCAAACTAATAATAATATATGTGCCCATAATTATAAAAGTGGTCTAAGTCAAAATTTGTAAAAAACATATTTATCAGTTATTTCACACCACATTATTTTAAACTAAATTTATTCGATGTAATTTTTACGATATCGACAAAAATGAACTATTAGATAGTGGTTGTAATTTCAACATTATATGGAATTCATTTAGTGTTAATTATGAAAGTGGTCTAAGTTAAAATTTTAAAGAAATTATATAAACATAACTTGAAAATATACGGAAGCATTGAATTACTTGCATTATACACCACCACTAGACCAGTAACGGAAGAAAAACATAAAGATATTATGTGTTTTTACTACCATACATCCCTCCTGCTTTTCAGCAACATTTTAAGAATCTTAAAAACTCGAAATGATAAAAATGAATCATATTTTAAAAATAATTAATAAATGTTCATGAATTATTTCATTAATGTTATTGTTTCAAATAAAACTCATAGTTCTTTATCGCTTTAAGTCATTTATAGGACATTCAGTTAATTTTGAAGATGGTCAAAGTCAGTTCAAACTTGAAAAACAACATTTTCGTATGAAATTCACGCCAAATTTCATATTCATAATAAATTTCCATTAATCAAGACTAATAAAATTATAAATTAAACTGTCGCGTAATGTAAAAATATTGTTTAATTTATTCATATGCCATTCATTAAATATCTAGAAACAAGAAGCATATGACTTAGACCACTTTCATAATTATGGGCACATATAGTTTCTAGTAAGTGTAAATATTTATAGTGACAAGCATAGAAATTTATAGCGATCAGCATATAAACAGACATGTTTCAGTGATAAACAATATACAGTGATAAGTATGTATAAACAGGAACAACTTTTAGAACAACTTGACTAAAATTATTTGTCGTTTACAAATTTCAGAGATTCTATTATGTAATATTACACAATTCAAGGCAATTTATACTATAAATATTCATGATTTTGCAGATATTTCCTTTCGCGACATAATAATGTTAATTCAGAAATAGATAACGTATCATCAAATACTTTACTACAATCAGCCAGTTGCAAATAACTTAAGACTGCTAAAAAGAATTGCAGGGAAGACTTCCCTGTGGGAATAATTGCAAGTATCAACTTACATACAAAACATTGCAAGGGAGTATTTGTTAGAATTACGAAGACAGGATCTTGCTATTTATATCCTCGGCGGAGTACACTCTCTGCCATAAATATCTCCGAGCTATCTCTCAGAATGAAAGTAGGTTTTCCGTAAAGCAGACGAATTTTAGCAATTAAAATTAACGACGATAATGATGGCGTGGATGCCGAGGGGAAAGGTTAGAAAAATTGATTGTATTATCTAGGTCTACTTCAAAGAGGAACGAAAAGGGATGTCAATACTGGTTTAATGCTGATATCCGTCAGGAAGACTGCCCTAAAGGGTTGAACGAAGGGGCGGCAGAGCTGGGTATGCATGGAAAGCAGCTAACAGGGAAAGGGGGTGATAAGAAGGGACCCTGCTCAGTCCAACTAACATCGGACTAAGCTTTTGGATCGATACCAATAGCTAACAGTGGCAAGTATCAGTAAGTACGCACTCCTCCTGCTTATAACTTTGCCCTTTATCACCAAAATCTAACCATAGAATATTATTGGATATTTCAAAGCTTATGACTTCCATCGAACAATTTACCTTAAGAATAAAACCATTCGTTAATGTTTGGAGCTAATGGATCGGAGAGCTAACGATAAAATAGGGAATTAGTAATAACTCAATATAGAACAAGGATTGGATTTCTTTCAGTGTCAATTTATTGACTCTTTTCCGTTAATTATTAACGGCGAGGTATGACCTCTAATATAGTATGATAATATTAGTTCATTTTTGAACTCTATTTCCAAGAGACTAGTGGTCTGTTGGCGAGGCATATACCTCTAATAGTATGTATAAGCAACCGCTATGCAGATTACTTACGGTTCAATATAATTTCACGATGGTATGCGCCTTTAAGAATCTCCTTTGGTTTTTACGTCTCTCTCCGATGACGTTAAGTTGATTTATTGAAGTGACAACTCGGTTGTCGTGGAATATATTTTTTGATCAGGTGAAAAAGGATCAATAGATCCTTTTTCGACTTCACATCAGAGTTCCGTTTTTTATACATGCTACTTCAGCATTTTTGTATAGATCGAAACAGTTAAGTTATTGTGCAGGGTGATTCACTTGGCTTTGAATCAGAACTCTCCTAGCCCACTTTTACTAGACATCGATTTAATTATACTATATATTCTCTATTTAACAATAGACTGTATTAAATTATGTAGTCTGTTCGAGGGAATATTTTACCAAGTTTTAGCATCGACTTCCCTTGAATGGCTAGCAACGTAAGGAGGAAATATTTCGCTATATTATATTTACAAGGTACAACAAAATTTTACAACAAAATTTACAAGTAAGAACAAAATTGCATATTTTAATTTTTAATTTTCATTATGGTACGTTTAGTGCTAAACGTATGAATTGATTGAGTCTCGGCATCAAGTAGCGTGAAAGCTTATCCTGAACTACCATTATATAAAATAAACAATTATTGCCTAACATTTTTTTGGGGGTTTATACCGAATTATATTGTTGCTGGTTTTGATCGATGTAAAAAGATCACCTGATCGAACCCCTAAGAAAAGAATTTATCACGAGACTATCACATTGTTAGCGGTAGTGCGATAGAATACTGCATGATAAAGTATGTACAGGGTGATTCAGTTGCCTTTGTTTAATTTCATTATATTATGTATTCCCTATTTAACAATAGACTCTATTAAATTATGTAGTCTGTTCGAGGGAATATTTTACCAAGTTTTAGCATCGACTTCCCTTGAATGGCTAGCAACGTAAGGAGAAAATATTTTATTATATCACATTTATAGCGGAATATTATATATAACTGGCTTCTTCAGGCTGAAATTTCATGTGCAAGTTAACATAACTGAAACATGTAAAAGTCTAAATGCATAAAATGCAGACAAATGTTGGGAATAATTTGAGTATAATTTAAGTTTCTAGGTTATTTATAATGATTTTATAAGTAACGGTGTATGTTCGAGTGGTGATTTGAAGGCAAGTGAATCACCCTGTACAGAAGCAGTGGATAGAAAAGGTATTTGTGCACACCCCCTTCTTAGGGTAAGTTTTGACATGGAAGAAAGTTCCTTTCTTAAAAAAACATACATTTTCTTCAAGAACAAAGTATTCTTTTCAAGAGAAATTAAATTTTCTTAAAACAGGATTGTTTCTTCTTTAAAACAGTTAACTCCTAGAAATTGGGGGTTCGATCGCTTTTTTTACTCTCTGTATATTCTGTTAGTTTCAGTGAAATAAATGAAAATTTGATATAGTTGTAATCCGAATTACATAAATAAAGACGTACTTAATAATATACTTTGCACTAAAAAGCCTCGGCTATTGCTCTCGTTAGTAATATTTCACATTCGGTAATAATTTGCAGAAACGTTGCGAAATTGTTATAATGAAATGGGGGAGCACTGGGATAATTGGAGATGCGATGAAAACGTTTCCACGAAAGGTTCGAGTGCCGGATTGGTGCAATGAATTTAGTTTTTTTCTGAACGATTCAGTAACGTAGTTCGGGCGCATTTTTGCGCATGCAAGTTATTCTCGTTTGGAAAAAGTGTAATTCGATCACTCTGGGCCATCCAGCGACTAGAATCCGCACGTCCATGCATCCTACACGGGTTCACGTCAAATTTGCTCTTCCAATTTGGCCATTTTTTCTGCCACTTTTTGCCGGCCGAAAGCACAGTTAGTCTCGAAAGTTTTCGACCGCGCCAATCATTACAGATATGACCGACTTTACTTGCGCTAATCTCGTTCCGTGTAACTTTCGCTAACTGATTTTTCTGAATATTGATAACGTTATTTATTAAAGCTTTCTCCATCACAGTAAATATGTTGATAATAATTATTTTGTAATGTTAACAACTGTGGACTCCAAAATTATAAATCGAATATTCATCAATGTTTGAATTATAAAATATTGAAAATGCAATATTACGGTGGCGCAGAAAGATTTATAGGAAATAAAAACTGCAAAAACAGTTAGTTGGTTGTTATCGGAATTTCTAAAGTTGCTCAGACACTTTTGCAACCAATTGTGCAGAATGATGTGCTTGCCTTAACATCAACGATGTTGGTATTGCATAATATGTGTATGCATGCATGCAAATATTACACACATGGGCATTATCAATGTTTATGTAGGAGTTTCTGCAAATAATAATACAACTAACAGGCAGCAATAAATATAATAAGACTGATTGTTTACGCAAAATTGCTAATGGGTGAAAATATTTGGTGATTTGAATTTATTGTATCAGTATTGTATAACTTTTTTATAATTATCGAACATGTGGGAACTTTCAACTATCACTGATAAATAAATTTAAAATAAATAAGAATAAAATAAATTTCTTTTGCAAAATTGCTAATGGGTGAAAATATAAATCAATGTTGTATAACGATTTTAGAAATATTAAACAACTGAGACGTATCAACTATCATCTAGCAGTTTATGCAAACAATGATATAACCAATAAGCAGCAACAAATACAATAAAATGAATTTCTTTTTCAAAATTATTAGTTGTCATTAATTTCTTCTAAAAATGACTAATTAGTCATTGAAAATCTAGCTGATTTCAAAACAAACGCATCATTCTGTAATTATATATGATCTATTCCAATGATAATTACATATTTAATTTAACCCCACATAAATGAATATGAAAAGTATCCATAAAGATGGAATTTCGAGATTTTCGTTAACTTTTTAAAGCACACGATTTCAAAGAATAAATAGAGCCATGTTGCACAGACATTTTTTTGCGTTTTAAATTAAGGAGGTTGGTACCGTCATTTGGCGGTGCGGGGTAAGAGGGGAACATGTGAGCGCTGACAGAGAATTTGGAGGCCTTTTCAAATTACAATAAAACCAATTCTTGAGTAGGAAAATTCAATTTGCAATTAAGTATGTGCTATTTCACACCTGCTTTTATAAGCTACTTTTATTTCTATACTATTTACCACATCATTTCTACAAATGAAAATATTTCCTTTTCACTCTCTGGACAAACACTCTCGAACCGGAGAGACGAAGCTTCTGAAACTTTGCCCGATTATTCGTAAATGTCAGATTTACCACGTGGAATGTTTTTTATTCATGTGTCATTATTGTATCACATACTTTTAAGCCATAAACTGTAATCTTTGCTCTCGTCGCCATAAGAGTCCATACATAAGAATGGATTTTTCGACATTGATTACTCGAAAACTGTACAGACAAACAAGTTGAAATTTTAAAGAAAACTGCAGTGATCATTGACTATTATTCTCTGGAAATTTCAATCTGATCTCATTATTTGAGCTGCTTATTTTGAAAGTGGCCTAAGTTCATTTATCTTCGAATCGAGATATTGAAGCGTTTGCGTTGAATTGAATTTAAAAATATGGGTAAGGGATAACATAGTGGAATAATGTTTTTGGGTTTCTAAGGGTGTCAAATGTATCATCCCAATTAGTATAATATTAACATTATTTAAGAAATAACAAGTTTTTGATTGCTATGAATGGACTTACGCCAGTTTCAAAATAAACTTTTTGATCATTTCATTAACCAACTAATTCTCGTGTTACAAAATCTTAATGATTTTAAATATATTGGTAACAATTTGCTTCAAAATGAAAAGATCATCTAAAAATGCATCTATTGAGGTAGTTAACTCGATTTTTTGGAAAATGGACTTAGGCCACTTTCAAAATAAACGGCTGATTTTCAGTTTTGGCACCAACCTCCTTAAAGAAAAGACTAAATATAAAACTATGTGCATACAGTTATTGCAAAATTGAGAAGTGGATCTAAAAATGTTCCACCATGCTTTACCGTACACCAAAAAGGTGGGACGTTTTTAATGCCAGTGTGCGCCAAAGAGTTAATAGGAAGACGAAAATAACAGTTCCAGGAGGAGTATACGGGAAACAGAAACAGAAACAGAAGGCCACGGGGTGAAAGCAGAAGTGGACTGTACAAGTCTGCAGTTGATAAAGCCGCGGCATTTATTTGGAAGCGGTTTCTAAGAAGTGGGAGCGGGAGTTGGAGCGTATCCTTCGGGAGACGTGGACGCGTGCAGCCTACAGATGCAGCTCGATCCTAGCAAATCGTTAGAGCTCTGAAGAGATAAAGACGAAGAGAAGAAAAGGGCTCGGCAAGTGGAAGTGGAAGTGGTAGTGGAAGTGGCGGAAGTGGGGGGTTGGGGAGTTGGAGGTAGCGAGCCTCTAAGCGAAATGAAGTTGACAGAACACTCTCGAGCTTCCCACTTCAGACCGCAATGTGTGTGGCCGAGACGGATTGCGGGATCTGCCAACTCTTCATACCTTATCAAATAACTACTGTTTCAGAAATGCATCCCACTGTTGCCCTTTAATGGAGCTTCCGTGTGTGGGGAAAGAAATGGTTCTGTGTCTGATGTATCATAGTGAAGTAATTCAAAAAAGAATCCAAATTCGTTAGTCCTGTCCATCAGTTCCTTCATATTTTCTTAGAACTTTAGAGTCAAAAGTAATGATTTTCAAACTTCAAAATGAAATTCCATAAAACCACATCGAAATTAGTCCATTCATGTCTACAATCAAATACTAACTTATAAGTTACTTTTTAGTTATAACAATTCTCATCCGCGATGAATTTTGTGGAATCAACATACCATATTTTATGTATTGCTATTTATTGATTGTCTTATTGTAGTACAATCTACTGTACAATCAAACAAAAAGTGACTTACCATTTTTTCGAGCTTGAAATCGTGCGTTATAATCAGCAAAAATTGTCAACTAGGATTAATTTGACGAAATAAGTCACCTTTATCTTATTTATTACTATCTATTAGTCGTGTTATTGTAAACAGAAATTGCTAGATGATCATTGACAGTCCCCATGTGTTTAATATTATTAAATTCTTATGTAATACCAGCACTGTTCATCTAATTGATGAATATTACTCTGTAATTGAATGAACAAAAATGTCTTCTTTAGAATTGCAATACTGGGTGTTTCAAGACAAGAGTCTTTAAGCACTACAATTTCGAATTAATCAAGCACTATTTTTTATACCGCTGTGTAGTCAAGTTTTATGTCAAATATATTGACATAAGATGTTTTGCATTGTCTAACACTATTATTAAATAATACATAAATTAAATATAAATTTTATCACCTTAAAACGCAACTGTTCATGTTTACGGCAGTAATTAAAGAAAATACAACTAAATAATAATAATGGAATATCATTTCTACTATTTTGTACTGAATATGATTATTGTTACTGAGAAATAATAGATTTCGCCTTGTTGAGCAAAAACATAGTACGATTTGGGTAGAGCGAACGCCCACTATTCCCAGTGATATATTGTTAGCCTTCCGCCCTTGGGCGCAAGTGTTATAAAAAAGTGGTATAAATAATTCAGCCGAGGGATGCTTTGCCAGGCTCATCTACCGTTTGCATAAGAACAAGACAATATGCATACGCTTGGAATAATTTAACATATCAATCAGCTACGTGACGTAATACCAGTTAAATTACTTTCCATTGAAATTTGTTTAAACAATATTGAGCATATCAGCTGATTCAACATGAAAATAATTATTATTCCACATCAAATATTTTGGGGGTTCGTTGTTGTTAAACCCAAGTTGTTAGTTTCTTCTCTAACAATTATGTAGCGCAAATTATTTTTCGTAAGAAAGACAGGCAAAAATTTGAGAAGTACATACATAAGTCGAATAAATGTAATGTAAACTGCGAAATGGTTTGTTGTTATCTTCATGGAATATTGCAAACGTACTATGTTGTATGTAAACAAGAGATATTTCAAAACGGAAAATTATTTCCAGGAGTTTTAACATTTATAATCATAGGTACTTATAGAAATAAGCAAATTTTGTAATACTATGTTTCATTTCGTTTCAGTATTTGTTAGAAATTGACAATATTTTGCGAAGTTTCAGGAAGGAAATCACAACTTGGAACAAAAATCGTTACACAACTCAAAAGTTCGTGGTGTTGACATTTTTGCATAAAGTATACAACAAAGTTCTATGCTTTTGTATGCGTACAAAAGTTTTTGAATGTTAATTGACACTTTCGATTACCAGAGAGAAGTTGCGTCAATTTTGAAGAAACGAGACAATTGTTACAATTAACGAAACATTTTAACTATAATGATCAATTATACTGAAATTCTTAAATCGACCTTTGTCAAACTTATGTTTTTGCAGGTGTACCTGTCGTTTTCCAAACAATACGTAACACTTGTGAACAGCTGGTAACTACTCGCATATTCGCCAATCCATCCCAGCTAGTTTTAATACAAACTTTGCGCGAACTTATCACTTTCGACATTCCTCAGCATGGAGCCAGAAGACTCAACTTCCTTGTAATTAACTCAATAGAACTTCAAAGTATGCCGAGTTTCGGCCGAAGTTCGAAACTTCCTTTTCATTTAGTTCATTTGTCATTTCTTCGTAAAAGCAGAAATAATGCAAAAATTCATACAAAAAGTTGTGCATTTTTGGCGAAACTTTGTAACGTACAATGAAAGTATCTGAGTTCGAAATGTTTTCTTGGTGTTTTTATTGAGGGTCATATCATTTTGTTTAAAATATTGAAATTGATTGTATAAGAAATATATGAATAGGTTGAAGCAATGATAATGTTGCATAAAATGCAAATTTGGCTACATAAACTCTGTCATAATTGTATAGAGATTATAATAGCATAATTTAAAGCATTTTTAATCAAATTTTTCATAGTTTTATTAGACTTTGCACATATCCAATCATTATGTTTATACTATAAGCATATATGCGTTTTGTAATCTGAATAGAAATACATAGATATAAATAGAAAAATTTCTTTTTGAGTCGCGACAAGAGAAAAAATTTAAAAATACAGGCCAGACGTTCACAAGAGGTGTTATTGGTGATAATAACTTTGTGAAATTACAAAAGAACAAATCCGTTTGGAGGAAGCTTGACCCTTTGGACTTCCCAGCTAGAGCTTTTTGAGTATTTTCGATATTTATTTTCTAATTACATGTCCTCTGGGTAAATAATTTTTCCATTGCAGTAGAATATATGAGAATAGCTTATTTCGTTTGAAAATTACGGAATGTTACTCTTTCTTTTCAAAATTACGGAATGTTACTCTTTCAATTAAACCTATGCAAATTCTTTCAAGGCTTTGTTAAGGTAGTTGTCACATAAATCCATTTTCTTATGAATTGCCTGAAATTTTGATGAATTTTGATGTTTTATTTTTATGTATCACGAACATAATTTCGATTAAAAAAAGTACGTGCACGTGTTTTCTATCAGCAGCAAGTACAATTTGCACTCTTTTAATTTTAGCATTAATTTGAACATTAATGTTATTATTCAAATCAAAGCAAGAGGACTATAGAAGAGTATGTTATGAATATTACAACAACATTCAGAATTGTAAAGTATGTAATTTACTTATGAAACTGAAATTGCACGATTGTCACAATTTTCACATACGTGTATTGAAAATTTATTTACTTATTTAAATTTATCATTTATTGATTTCTTATATTTGAATTTGGAATAATTCGTAATATGACAACTACCTTAATTCCACCGATACTTTTCCTCTGACGAATAAAAAGATCTTTTTCACATTCAAACTATACTTCACATTGTCAAATGCGACAAATCTTAATATGAATATTTTGGTTGAAATCATATATGACCCTTGTATTTGGAAATCTTCGCATGTCATTTACATGGAAATGCAATGTTCTCATAAAGGAAAAGAATTCTTTTGATATAGTACTCACAGAGTGATTGATTCCTCAGGACTGCTCGGTGAAGTTGAGAGCGATCCTGCGTTATTAAGACATTGTGGTACTCCGAGTATTCTACCACGATCATCTACCTGTAACACAGACATTTTTTCACTTATTAGTAATTATACATTGCCACATTTTAAAACACGCAGGTTTATCCTTTTATAAAACGGTTTTATTGTTTGCGGAGTCGAGTCAGTGACAATTCTTTTTCGAAAGTAAGTCATTTTTACCTTTGCACTGGTTTAACTCCTTGCCTGACGATTTATTGTACATTCCGATGGCGCGGGCCGTAAATAATTGCAAGGCCGATCGCACGTCCAGTTATTCATGGTTTTTTAAATACATCTGTATGGTACAATTAACTTCACTTTGCAAGATGTTTCGTAAATAATTATGATGAATTGAGCATTGAACAATCAAGATTTATGCAATGTCTTTGGGATGTTTATTTACGCTTGGTATTGTAGGATTGCTAATGAGAGAGACTGCGAGCGAATGGTCAGAGACTGAGAAGTGCGATTGTGAATGCGTGTCAATTTCTTTATATGTGTGTTTGAGGTCAAAGATCGACAGAGTGTATCGGGATGTTTGGGATTAGCTGAAAGGTAGAACATTAGAAAGAAGTGTGATTGGCGAGTGCGTGGATCAGCGAATCTCTATATAAGAGGTGTGAATCTGAAGGGCGACAGAAGAGAACGAAGAAGAGAAGAAGACGAACCGAGCGAGCGTGTTATTGTTGTGTGATCGAAAGCGAGCAGAGAAGGCAGAGTGCCAACCGGCGGAAGCTAAAAGAGTGTACGAGAAACCAAGTGTATATCGAAATAAAGAGTCGAATATTTAAAAAACCTACAGTATTGTCTACATACTATGTCTCTGACACGACATTGTAAGCTAAGCGGTTAATATTGGGTTGTTCCGAAAGTAATTTCGTTATGTTATATGTTTTGAAAGCTGATATAGGAAGGCTTGCTTGTGAAAAAGTCCGATTGATTCAACACAGTAGTTCTTGGTTGGCGCTCCTTCAAATATGGAGAGTGAAAAGCAACATTTTCGGCATATTTTACTTTTTTACTATCAAAAAGGTAAAAATGCTGTTCAAGCAAGAAAAAAATTAGCTGATGTGTATGGAGAAGATATATTGAGAGAACGCCAGTGCCAAAATTGGTCTGCAAAATTTGGATCCGGCAATTTTGATGTTGGAGATGCACCACGTTCTGGAAGGCCAGTTGAAGCTGATAAAGACACAATAAAGGCATTTATTGATGGAAATCGGAGAATAACAACTCGTGAGATCGCTGAGAGGTGAAATTTATCGAATTGAACTGTTCATGACCACTTGAATGGCCTAGCTTTAACCTCAAAGCTCGACATATGGCTTCCTCATGTTCTCACGGAAACGAAATTACTTTCCGAACAATCCAATATATCGCAATATAGCGTCATTTAAGAATGTGAAAGGATCCTCTAACTATTTTGGAAAGTATATATGATAGCGAAACAACATTATAATTGTCAATTCTAACAGAAAAATATCCTGCAAAGCACTAGGAATTTGCTTCCACATATTTTTAAAATATGGAAAAATGCAATGGAGATACAAGTAGTGGTATTTTCTTTGTTTTACAAAGGAATTGGAACACAAAGTACATGTTTATTTTATGCTCTCTAATTTCTTATACATATGTTTTACTGAATAAGTAGAAATTGAGGGCTGAATGGGAATATTGAAAAGGATAATTATCATCTCCGCCCCCTACAAGTTGTTTATAATAAATACGCAATTTATGAAGCATCTTGTATCCCATATAGCACAATGACGTTATAAAAACGTCTTTAAAACACCTGATAGAGATATTCGCGTCATCTTTAGGATGTCTCACAACATTTCGAAAACGTCTCACATGCATTTGACAGATGTCCGATTAACTTAGGACATTTTATAACCAAAATTAGGCATTTTAGAGACGTCCACAATACGTCCGAAAAGACATATAAAGGGTATTACAAATACGTCTTTAACACGTCTCGAACACATTAAATTTCAGATGTAATTGAAATGTTAAAAAATGTTACTTAAAGTTAGATTGATTTCACTTAATGAGTCATATTTACACAACTGATTCTATTTCTAAGTATTACACATATAAATGTAAGAGCAATGTCTTCTCAGCGAAATAAGCCAATTTTCGAATTTTTCATCGTTACCAAGCAACCGTGTATTAAAGGCATTTAGGAAGTGTGAATTAAGGTTCGAATGAGAATATTGAAAAGGAGCAATCATTATCGTCTCACTTCTTACGAGATGTTTATATGTGTAAATTTTTGTATTTTTTGTGTATATTGTGTATATGTGTATTTTGTATTTGTAAAATGTGTTATATGTGTAAAAGGAGAAACGAAGGTTTATGAAACGTCCTGTATAGCACTGATCCTCGAATTGAAATGTTCTGGAAGTATGAATTAAAAGTCGAATGAAAACAGCAATCATCAATTTCGCGTCTTACATAACAATTATAGTCATCACGACATTTATGAAACACCCTGTATATATCTTTAGAGATGCGAAGGCAGTGCTTTTGAATTCAAATGCGGTGCTAGGAGGAAGTGCGAAAACGTAAATGTCCGAAGGCGTGCAAGTATAAAGATCCACCTTTATTAACGGTGTTCGAACACTTGCGCGGCGCTCCTGTGTGGGAGTAAGTGTGTTTGCATGTATTTGGGCGATATGTATAGTAGAGTGTGTCACCCCTTTCGGATTAGCCCCGGCTCAGCGGAGTAGAAGACAACGCGGATCAGCCCCAAAGCGATAAAGCAAGAGGTGGTGCGACCCTAAATGCTCTGCTTTTACATAATAAACAATTCTCACGAATATAGAAAAAAGGTTGTGCATACGCGCGCGCGCGCACGCACGCACGCACCCTCTTCTCCACCGTTCCAGGGAAATGTGGTACGTACAGATATATTTAGTTTCTTCGGGTATCTTTTAGCCCCATTCCGCACCGGCTAGTTGCCAGGGCTAATAATAACTCGCACGTGCGCACTTACAAAGACTCATTAATTCCAGCCATTCAAATGAAGGTTTTGTAGTGCGACTTTAAGGTTAGTCGTACCACTTGGGACCATCATTTATTTATATATTTCAGAAATGCTTTGTTTCCCGAGGTATCTTTTAGTCCCATTCTACACTAGCTGGTTACGAGTGTGCATCAGTTACTCTGCGCGACTAATTAATTGCAAGCATTTAACTGAAGTTGTTCCTGGTGCGAATAATTTTAAGGTTAGGTGCTTCAGAGTGATTTTTGTTTGTGTAAAGGAACTAGAATAAACGTATTTATGACTACTATCTTCTTTATTTTAGTATAGTAAGTGCAATAAAAACATATTTAAGTCTGTGTAATGTTTCATGTGTATTAAGTTTCTTTGGGTGTTTTAGCTGTGTGTTATGTTAGCACTGTTGCATACTACTTTTTAGTTGTCTTCGATTAAATTCATAGTACTGTTTAATACAATCGCATCTTAGCAAATTGATATTTATAGTAATTGATCTGACAAAATTTGAAAGGTAAGCTTTCGCTCCATTAATAATAAATATCGCCCTGTGCATTATAGAAGACTTATGAAATGTTAATAAATGCACAAAAATCTTTTTTGTATGTTACAGTGTTCAAGCTTTCCCAATGGCTGTTCAATTATTACGTTGCATAATTCATGAACTAAACTGGATAATAATTAATTTATCTAACCTGTAGTGAACAATGTCAATTATCGACGAAGGAAGTATTTTGTAATCTTCAATGGACCAGGTCAAAAGTTATTAACATATATGAAACAAACATCTGCTTATTTATTAACACTGCATTGCTTTAACATTACTTTTGTTCATCCATTCATGATTGATAATTGAACTATAATCGAATGCTGCAGCGGAAAGATAAATAAAGAATTTCCCGTCTACCGGTGGATTTATAGTATCAGGGAAAACGGATTAGAAAATTGGATTGGACTGTGGCAGAGAATAACGCGTTGCGGTAAGGGATCGGCGGCCGGGTAACAAAGTACAAACTCTATTTTCATCGCGAAGTATACGATTACGAAAAAATTCATTCTGTTTTAATGGAAAGTGAAAATTAAATACTGCGGTGTCTACCCCACGGGTCCGCCAACCTAATAATTCATAAGAGGAATGCAAAAAGGGCGAACCCTTTTTCCCTACGTCCATATAAGAGGAGTGAAAGTGAGAAAAGTGAAGGGGTAGTAAAATACGGGCTTATATGTGCCCTCAGATTTGTAGCTGGCCTCTCTGTTTAATATTTATTGGTTTTCTCTTAATCCAATCTATAAGTGGTTAATGCACGGATGGTTTTCAAATGACACATTATAACACTCTGGTTATGCTTCGCTAATCTTCAAGCTTTGACATTTGATTATTACCGAACTTTCCGGTCATTCATAAATGAGAAAGTGTAAACAAACTCGAAATCATTATGTAACTTTGATAAATATGAAATTATATTCCACGGTAAATGTACTAATAACACGAAAATTGTAAAATAATAGTTTATGAGTAAAACACGTTCTCCTTCTGCAATCGAAACTTTTCAAGAATTTAAAGTTGGTTAAATTAATTGTAATACAGCATTACAGCTTGGTCAATTAAGGAAATTTGGGAATTGAATTCGGTTGAAATGGGAATATAAATCAATGGTTATATATGGTGAATATGCACTTGATTAAATTAACTTCATAAATTGTTGCGCAATATTTTCATATTATATAATATTGATCCAAGAAATAATTCGGAAAAGATACATTTTAAATTTCTGTTTAGATATTTCTCTGGCAGTAACTGTTGCATGGTTATTCTCCAAACTTGATTTTTAAATTGTACTGTATAAAAAGTTATCGACTGTACTATAGTTGACTTGTTTAATCATAAATAAGTAAATATAGGTGAAGTTGAACCAACGCGATATCAATAAATATCGATTTGTATACGTGTGACCGAAATTTATGGTATGTGAGCAACACGAGAAAACAACAATCTTGAAGATCAAAGAATATTGCTTTTGTCTTAAAATTGACACTTCCAAAATTATCGCAAAAATACAAAAAAAAATCATTATACAGCTTAAAAGTTGTCAAATGTACAATTTTTGCAAGTTCTAACTTCTGGCCAGATCTGTGCAACGAAAAGATTTCGACCTCCTCCAGCGTTGTTAATGGAACATCAAAATAGTCGCAGAAATAGAACAAAATTAATTATACAATGTAGAGGTTGTCAAATATACGACTTTTGCAAGTTCTTACTTCTGAGTGGAACTGTGGAACGAAAATAATTCGAGGGTCCTGGGCATTGTTGATGCAACTTCAAAAATGTCACAAAAATCTAAGAAAACTAATTATACAATGGAGAGGTTGTCAAATATGCGACTTTTGCAAGTTTTTACTTCTGAGAAGAATTCTGCAACAAAAAGAATTCACGTCCTCGGGCGTTGTTAATGCAACTTCAAAATAGTCGCAAAAATAGAACAAAATTAATTATACAATGTAGAGGTTGTCAAATATACGACTTTTGCAAGTTCTTACTTCTGAGAAGAACTGTGCAACGAAAAGAATTCGAGGGCCTCCGGCATTGTTAATACAACTTCAAAATAGTCGGAAAAATAGGATAGAATTAATTATACAATGTAGAGGTTGTCAAATATACGACTGTTGCAAGTTCTTACTTCTGAGTGAAACTGTGGAACGAAAAGAATTCGAGGGTCTCGGGCATTGTTAATGCAACTTCAAAATAGTCGCAAAAATAGATCAAAATTAATTATACAATGTAGGGGTTGTCAAATATACGACTTTTGCAAGTTCTTACTTCTGAGAAGAACTGTGCAACGAAAAGAATTCGAGGGCCTCCGGCATTGTTAATACAACTTCAAAATAGTCGCAAAAATAGGATAGAATTAATTATACAATGTAGAGGTTGTCAAATGTACGACTTTTGCAAGTTCTTACTTCTGAGCAGAAGTGTGCAACGAAAAGAATTGGAGGGCTTCGGGCATTGTTAATACAACTTCAAAATATTCGGAAAAATAGGATAGAATTAATTATACAATGTAGAGGTTTTCAAATGTACGACTTTTGCAAGTTCTTACTTCTGAGTGGAACAGTGGAACGAAAAGAATTCATGTCCTCGGGCGTTGTTAATGCAACTTCAAAATAGTCGCAAAAATAGGATAGAATTAATTATACATACAATGTAGAGGTTGTCAAATGTACGACTTTTGCAAGTTCTTACTTCTGAGCAGAAGTGTGCAACGAAAAGAATTGGAGGGCCTCGGGCGTTTTTAATGCAATTAAGGTTCTCCTTTCTGGTATCCTAATGTAGCTCGTAGCCCAAGGAGATCTCATCTCAAGATCCAGATGTAAGAAGGGTTGTACTCATCTTGCCCTCAGGCCATGTTAATGCACTCTGAGATCTTAACACTTACACTCTAACACGCGCGTCTCTCAGTCGCCGGTGATACTCCCACTCCCTCTTCCGTCTCCAACCATTTTCGCTTCCTCTTATACCATATCCGACCAAGTCCTCACCACTTCCAGAAAGCTTTCACGGACGACGCTTTAAATCCAGACGCATCCACCAACCCTCCTCAAACCCCTCTTCTCACTAGCTTCATTCCCCCGCGCACTCCAAATTTCACGCTTTCTCTACCACTTGTCCTCAGATTTTCGAAATATAGATTTGTTAATTGTATGTTTTTAACCGACTTTTAAAAAGATGCTTTTCATTTCGTTGCGTGTGTATATGTATTCTCCGATGAATGCATCGAAAAACTTTTTTATGTTTTTGTATAATATTAATCGTTGTAATTACATGAGAATCGATTTTTGCTTTGTTTTGATTTATAATTGACACTAACAAAAGTGTATTATCGACCTTTATTGTTTTGTCGTGATTTAAATACTATGGTTTGTTTGTATCCTTTTGGTAAATATATTTTCAATTTGATATGTATTATTTTTGCACTACTGTTGAATACTCTTACTCTTCAACGCAATTAAAATTTGACGTTTTCTCTGTAACCTGTGCTCACATTTTCGAAAGATAGATTTCGCAATTGTGAGGTTTTTAAATTATAAGCTAACAAAATTATATTTCCAGCCGCTAATGTTTTATTACAATTTGAACGACATGATTTATCTTTATTCTTGTGACGACTAAATTATCAAATTATTAGTTCGTTTAGTTTTGCGCTAATATTCAGTAACTTTACTTTCCAGCGCAATAAAAATTCTATGTTTCTCCTACCAAACGTGCTATCGAATGTGTATTTCCAAATTTTATTATTCTATCGTGATTTAAGTAATACGATTTATTTATGTTTACTTTTCCTACGAACAAACCATGAATGTTTGTACTAAAGTACTTTCGAAAGATATGCTTAGTATATTTTTGTAGGTATACAATAAGTAGTTGTGCAATTGTAGAATAAATGAAACCAGTATAGTGTCAGAATTTTACTAGAGTTTCCCACTTTAATCCTCCGTGAACCAGACAAAATCGCCAGACCGTGAACCATGTGGGCTGAATTTTTAAAAATACATATTGTTTGAAAAATGCAGTTTAAAATAAACGGTTGGAGTTAATTTAATCCATGTGATTCACGTTGGGTTCAGGTATAATTGGAGACCAGTAACTGGCAAAAAACCAATTTATAAAACGATAACGAATCATACGAAACATACATATTCATTGCCTCGTGATATAATGTCGAATATTTTACATATGTCACTATGTCATTTTTAGGTAGTAAATATTTCCTACAACAAAACATCCCTCATCTTTGTTTTATTAACGAATTTTTACTATAGGACTCAGATAGCGAAATAGCCCAATGATAACCGTCTCCATTCTGACAGACTTTTGAAAAATAAACATCCGTTAAATAAAATGGGTTTAATTCATAAAAACCTCAAAAAGACCGCCGAAAGAGAGACCAGTCAGACATTTGAGGAGAGGCGGACGGGGAATACATTTTTTCCCTCACGCATATATTAAACAATTTATAGAACAAAAAATCTTACACCTTTTATTATTGACGATTTTTGTCTTACAAAACTCAAATAGTGCAACAACACTAATTATCTTCATTCTACCAGACTGTTATAAAATAAAATTCCAATAAAATAGTTTTTACTCACAGAAATGCCAAGAAGACTGAAAGAGACTTTCGTCGGACATTGGGTCAATTTTGTTCAGACGCTCACATATTACTTAAATAGCTATCGTAATACTTTATGTTGCAAACCCGAAACAGTCCAACGACAATAATTGTCTTTGCTGTACGAGGCTACTGCAAAATACAACTAAAACTAAACTAAATCAAAAAGAGTGCCAGAGATTTTTTCGGACATTGGATTAAGTGCGGAAACGGGGTACATTTTTTCCCTCACGTGTATACTAAACGCATTTTACAACAAAAAATCTGTCATCTTTCTTTCTATTCGTGATTTTGTATTACAAAGCCCAAATAACCAGACTTTTACAAAATAAAATTGAAAGAAAATAGTTTTAACATAGCGAAACCTGAGAAAGACCGAGAGAGAGTTTAGTGGGAGAGTGGATGAAGTGCGAAAAGATAGTGAATTTTTTCCTCTCATACATATATTAAACGCATTTTACAACAACAGATCTGCCATCTCTCTTTCTATTCGTGATTTGAAAAATCCTACAATAATATAAATAATATAATCAATAATATATTAAATTATATGTATAATAAAAAACAAAAACTCTGCCATCTCTCTTTCTATTCGTGATTTTGTATTACAAAGGTCAAATAAGCAGACTTTTATAAAATAAAATTGAAAGAAAATAGTTTTAGCATACCGAAACCGGAGAAAGACCGAGAGAGAGTTTAGTAGGAGAGTGGATAAAGGGCGAAAAGGGAGTGAATTTTTTCCGGTCAGTGGGAAGTCGGACTGTACCAGGAAGGAGAGTGATGGTAGCGACTACACAGCAGAATCACACAAAGCTCTTGACGGATGGTTAGCCAGCAAGCCGCTACTCAGTACCACAAGCCCCACGCTACGAGTGACCACCTGTTGAGGAATTCCCACACACCTGTCTACATATGTACGCACACACGCGAAAAGCCGCCGCGCCGCCGCTATATAAACACACTCGCTTGCTTTCTTGCCTTTCCTTTGATGAGTTTCAGCGGCTGCTGCCTGCCGCCGCCGCCGCCGCCCTGACGTTTCCGGTCACCGTTCCAAAGATGAATGGGATAAACCGCGCGATTATAGCGTTTTGTTATGCTTGTCGCCTATTTGCCATCGGCAAAAGAAACGAGAAATGGAGCATTCACACGAACATTTGTACAGGGTGAGTCAGTTGCCTTTGAATCGCCACTCTCGAGCATACATTTCAATTATACTCAAATGTTTCTCCACATTCTATTACATGTTTGAGTGATGTTAACTCGCACGTGACATTTTACCCTGCAGAATATTCCCCTATAAATATAATATAATAAAATATATTCTCCTTACGTTGCTAGCCATTCGAAGGAACTCGATGCTAAAACTTGGTCAAATATTCCCTCCAATATGAACCGCTTATTTTGAAAGTGGCCCAAATCCATTTGTCAATTGGTATATCTTGTACAGGGTGAGTCACTTGCCTTTGAATCACCACTGTCGAGCATACACTATTCCGTATAAAATCATTAGAAATAACCTAGACATTTCAATTACACTCAAATGTTGCTCAATATTTGTCTGCATTTTATGCATTTAGACTTTTACATGTTTCAGTTATGTTAACTCCCACATGAAATATAATATAATAAAATATTGTGTCCTTATGTTGCTGCCCATTCGAAGGAAGTCGATGCTAAAAGTTGGTAAAATATTAGCTCCAACAGACTACAGAATTTAATATTCTATTGTTTAATACTCTAGTCTGTTGTTAAAACGAGAATATATAGTATAATTAAATAGATGTCTAGTAAAAGTGGGCTAGAAGAGTTCTGATTCAAAGGCAAGTGACTCACCCTGTACATATATTTTTAATTTCTATTAAAAACACGAATTCTTTAATATTTCAATTTGAATATAATTGGACTTAGGTGATTTCCGACTGTATATTTGTATAAACATATAAATAATAAATAATACATAAATATATATTGGGCTGTTCGGAAAGTAATTTCGTTTCCGTGAGATAGTATATTTAAATAGATGTCTAGCAAAAGTGGGGTTTAGGTGAGTTCTGATTCGAAGGCAAGTGAATCACCCTGTACAGTTTACAGTACGACTTAGTGGTGCTTTTAGTTCACCCTAATTGAAAGAATCTTGATTCTTCAGATCAAAGGATTAAAACATCGTTCTTTCATTAAAGATCACTTTCTATGAAGTTTTAAATTACAGAAACTAATTACGATTTACGTTAGTAGAATAACTTTTAGATATTTAAATGCACATGCCTGCATTAAATGTACAGGATGATTCAGTTGCTTTTAAATCAGCACTATCCTATGCCACTGTTTGTCAAATTATAATATATTTTATTATCAATTATGTAGGATTGCTAACGAGAGAGAGACTGCGAGCGAATGGCGAGAGAATGAGATGTGCGATTGTGAATACGTGTGAATTTCTTTATACGTGTTTGGGGTGAAAAATCGTCGTGCATGTGGTATGATCGACAGAGTGTATCGGGATGACTGGGATTGGCTGAAAGGTAAGACAATCAGAATAAGTATCAAAAAAATGCAATAATTGTAATGTTAAGATAACCGTCCAATACCTGTTACAAGAGTGCCTACAACTCATAGAACAAAGACAACGGATGGGACTTACATTCGACATGTACTCACGATTCAACAATCAAAAAGGCTATATTGTGATTATTCAGTTCCTTAAAAGCGTAAACTTGTATAATTCTATTTAATAGATAGTCTCCCACTGTAATTAACACTTGGCATGCGGGTACGCTTCGCCGCCGACTTACGCGTACAACGGGCGTTTTTTCATGAAACTTAGTAAATACGTAGTTTTACGTGACCCGCGCTCTAGTGAGAGACTGCGAAAAACGTAAAAGTACGTGCCCCGCATGCCAAGTGTTAACACTTTGACGGTCAAAGTACACGTGACTTCGCGCAATCGCCAGTTACCGGCTGGGTTCATGTATTCAAATATTTGCAAAGCGTCAGTTGCTTATTGTTCATCCATTGTGTGTCTATTGTTTGTCTACTGGTGGTTACTTGTGTCTACTATAATACATCTATCTGTTTATGTATCCATCTATCTATCTATTTATATTCATATAAATATCCAATCCTCAAAAATGAGTAAAAGTTGTTAAACTAACTGTTTAAAAACCAGTACGCCGAGTAATTATTATATGATTATATTTTTATTTTTTTTTATTTTTATAATTAGTTATTATATTTTGTATATTTATATAGTATAGTACATTATTATTATATTTCAGTTTATTACGTCACAAGTATATGATTTTTGTTATTAAATACTGTTAATCGATGAATTATGTGACAGTATATCGCCAGCATGCCTTCCTCAAAAGCCTGCCAATTTGACACAAAACTGACAAAATGCTCCGGCGGCAGGTGCAATTCTCTTTCCGAAACGTGCGACCGTCAAAGTGTTAAGAGATAATGTAAACAAAAGTAGTCGCTAAACACCAAGCAGTTATAAAGCGACTTTAAAAAAAAAAAGAATAAGTGTAATTGGCGAGTGAGTGGGTCAGCGAAAGTGTATATACGAGGTGTGAATTTGAAGGGCGTGAAGCGAGACGAGACGTGTTATTGTTGTTGTGGTCGAAAGCGAACCTGTGAAGACGCAGAGTGCGAACCTGTGAACGTTACAAAGTGTATGATCAAATAAAGAGAGAACTGAAAAATCCTACAATAATATAATGCATAATAATATAAATAATATAATCAATAATATATTAAATTATATGTATAATATAACTCACTGCGAAAAATATTTTACTAAACGTCAGCCACACCTTACATTGCGACGACTTACTCCGAACCAAGAGCAGCGTGCTGAAGAAAATATGTATCTCACTATTATTATATTATATATACTGTGCGTACAATATAATATTATATATAATTTATAGGCTGTAAATAAAAATTGAAAAGGAGTCCTGTGCAAGTAACTAGTTGTGAAAATAATAAATTGTGGTCAAGTAAATTTTCCTGAACGCGGTGATAGACTTGTCTTTGATTCAAGACTGTTGTACTCCACTTTTGTTTGGATTTGTATTTATTATATTCATAAATGTTTGATGTGTAGGTAGTGCATATAAGAATAAACAAAATTATATATTATATAATGTAGCCTACAAAAAATATTGTATTATATTCTAAGTAATTAAACTGAATATTCCAGAATGTATTAAACTGAATTGAAAATAGTTATTTCAGACATTGTAGTACATATAATGTATATTTTATGTACACAATGTAATTTTATGTTTAATGAATAGTATGCAATTTCAGAAGCATTCGTGTACAATTACAATTACTGAATAACTTTTAATTGTACAACATACATTGGCGTATGCCGATGTAGCAGTAGTTTAATGGCAAGTAAATTACCGTATACACTTCATGCAATAACGCCTAAGAGTTATTTTATTAATATACTCGCAACATGAATAGTTTCACAATTTGAAAGTTGATGAAAAGTATCAATTATCGAAGGTAGAGCATGCTTTAGCTCTTTTCTTACGAACAACCAATATTCCTTTCATTGAACGAAAATAAAAGCTCCGCTAAATAATAGTTATCATCCGTCAAAGTTACCATTACTTTATCAATTCTTTTTCCTAAGTTCTCCGATTGCATTTTATTTTGTTTGTAAATTTCTTCTAATTTTATCTTGGTTCAAGTTAAAATATTAACATAGATTTTTGTTTTTTTTGCTCTTTTAGTGCCGTGCGAAAAAGAGGTACCTGTGCGAAAATAACCAACCGGCCGAATTCCACGATTTTACTTAGGGTTTTGGAAAAGGCTCATAAAAGCGAAACGAAATACAATATTTACATAATTCAAAACGCAGTGTATTAAGGGCGAAATAGAGAACAAAACAATGACACTAATTTTTCTATATTCATTGAAAATATTTAGATATTGTAAATGTGTAACATTTTGTTATTATAAGGTGCGGGACGATATATGTATAGGCCTCCGACTCTAAAAGGATTAAAATGCAATCGAATGAACGAAATGAAAAATGCTAGAAATACAAATGGAATAATACTCACAAGGGGTGCTTGTCAAGACCGGAACACCAAATGGGTTGAAAAAAATTGAGGATGTATGGTTCGACCCCCTAAACAAAGCCTTATAACACTTTTTCAGAATGCATATTGGTTACCGAGAAAAAAATTCGCGATATAGTCAACTAAGTCAACTAAGAAATAATTGTGTAGCCTGTTTATAGCCTGAGTAATGATTTTGCGAAATATTTTTTGTAATCCAATTTCTAATTACTCGTCTAATAACAAATAATGTCATATTTATGTTTAAACTTACTCTTTACGTATGTCTGTAAAAACTACTTCGACCTCTGTGTCATTCTGGTACGCGAGAATTTGTTAATAATATAAAGATTATATACACTACATGACCGATCTATGTCAATTTTGTCTCGTCAACCAGGGCACATTCTGGAAAAGTGTTACAGGGTTTTGTTTAGAGGGTCGAACCGCACATCCCCAATTTTTTTCAACCCATTTGGTGTTCCGGTCCTGGCAAGCACCCCTTGTTAGATAATGTCTAGTTTAATTTCGATTTTTGTTAATAGTCTTTAGGCTCATATTTTTAAACAAAAATCATTCAAACAAATTTCTACGAGATAGCAGATCAGCATCATTGCATTCAATTTATTTCAAAGCGTTTGAAAAGAGAAGGTGATGCATCCTATACCCTTTAAGGATATTCCGAATCTCGAAGTAAAGATGATTTAGGCTTCGGGAAGCCGGGCGTCCTATCAGAGGATGAGCGAATTACAGCACATGCTGCGCAAGGTTACTGGGAAGGCTTTCGGTTAGGGAGATGCCCAGCGGCGTCTCGGCAGTCCTAGAAACCCTATCACATGCAGTCGACTAGTAAAGTGCCCAAGGCTCCACTGCTTTTGTCGATGTTTACGACTCATTACAAGATTCAAACTATTACATCGAAATTACACTGGAAGACTGCAACTCTCCATTCAATACTCATAAATTCCAGAAAAGTCGATATTGAACCAAATACACCAGCTTTTGCGGTATTCTAAATTCGTCCCTTTTTTGTTAATCTTTTCTTCTTAACCCTTTGACTATGGCGAAATCTGATGGGGTGCGCTTATTTCAACCAACGACATTTTAACTATGACAAATGCAATCTTAATGGATTTTTAGAGCGCCTATAAGCGAAAATAGTTTACAGTGGGAAAAATTTTAGAGCGTCTAAACGCGCCAACAGTAATCAAAGGGTTAATATTTATTCTTTGTTCTTAATTTTAAACTCTTTTAAATCTTGGAGTTCTTGTGAGATAATAATAAATGAATGATTTCTAATTGGTTTCCTTTTGAAGTTTAATGATTTGTGGATGGTCAATCTTGTAGAAAACATGAAAGCATGAATAAAGTTCTAAGTTTACCTGTGTTTATTTATTAATGAATATTGTGAAGAAATACTGAAGTCAAGAGTCACTAAGCATGTTTGAATTGCAGATGAGACGCAAAATATTGATATATTTAATTGTAGCCCGCAAACATTTGTTAATCCTTCAAAATAATTGAATGATTAACCATTTTCAAGATCAAAATTGTGAAAGAATATATATATAATATTTGACACTCCTGTTCTTTATAAATCGAATGTCAAACCCACACAAAATTGCTACTAATACATGTGTTATCATTCGTCTTGAAATACTTATTATGAAAAATTGTATCCTTCAAAATCGAACATATATTTATAGTAATGTAGCATTTTTATTGGTGTAATTAATTATCATACCGTTGTAAATGGTTACTTAGTTGTCAAATTTTCGCTGTAGAAGCACATGAAGTATATTAAATATTATACTTCCACGTATGTACTTCGACAATTTGAATAAAAGTTGTTAATTGTGCTTCCCAGTAACGACACAACTTTCTCACAGACAATTTGAGTCTATGTTTGTACTGTAATTTCACCATATTGAAAATTAACCAGTACAAACGCTCCATGATTGTACAAGAGGAGTCCTTCCTTTTTAGTGTAATTCCTATCGCAAGTATTTAAACAGGTTAGACTGTGATCGACAGTCTCTCAATTAAGGCTCTCTTCCTCGAAGCGATAAATTGATTTGCCGCCCCAGTGCCATTTTCCTTATTGTTTCTAGTCCAATCAAGTGATTACTTAGCAATTCGAATGCCGGCAATTGAGATAAAGAGGAAGAAAAGGAGTTGGAGGTATATTTGGACAGAGGGAAAAAGGCACCGTCATTCCTATCCAAATCGATACCAGGAGAGCTAAAAATTATGCAGATTCTCGTTTACACTTGAATGAGACTTCTGAAAGAGAAGAGGTTGTGATTAAACAACCACGGATTCTCAATGTCGCCGGTCGATGCGGAAGAATATACAATAAGATCATTTCAAATGCTAATTTCTGTTTTTACAAAACACAATCAGCCTTCGCAGCGGACTTCTAATTTTTCAAAGGTAAATTCGTACCAATTACCCTGCTACTGAAAAATCCGCAAAAACTAAATTCGTTGCATTGCGCATCCAAACAACATCTTACAATAACATTCTGCACACACTATTTCTTTATTATATTAATCGTGCATTTATAACGAAGTTAAATATATTGTTTTATTATATCACAGAAATTTCTTCGTTGGATATACAGGGTGATTCACTTGCCTTTGAATCCGAGCTCTCCTAGCCCGTATTTTTTTGGTGGACTTCCCGACCTTCCTCGGGGCTGAAATTTGGTGGGTAATATTTTTTTACATCAAGGAAGATACCATAAAAATTCCAGAGCCCTAGATCAAAGTTTAGGTTTTCACCTATTTTCGACCCTCGAAAATGGTCAACGTTTTCAAGTTTCTCAAAATCGGCCGAACGCGGGATATTTTGATTGTTTGCGTATCAGGGTGGATAGAGAACAAAGAATCCGTGAAAAAACGTCCGGATTTGCAACGAGAACGGGTCGAAAAACCGTCCAGAAAAGTCCATTTTTGCTCATTTTTGACGGTTTTTATTTTTTTTGGTGGACTTCCCGACCTTTCCCGGGGCTGGAATTTGGTGGGTAATGTTTTTTTGCATCAAGGAAGATGCCATAAAAATTCCAGAGCCCTAGCCCAAAATTTTTTTTTCGGCTAATTTTTCTTAAGGGGTACCCTTCAGATTTTTTCACGATTTTTCAAAGGTCCCCGAACTCGGGTTTTTTCTTCAGGAATCGATTGTTTACGAATGAAAACGGATAGAAAACAAGAAATCCGTCGAAAAAAGTCCGGATTTCTATCGAAAACACTAAAAAAACTGCCTTTAAAGTTCGATTTTTTCGGCATTTTCGCTGGTTTTTCCCATATTTTTTGGATTTCCCGACATTTTCCGGGGCTAAAATTTGGTGGGGAGTCTCCCCTTGCATCAAGGAAGATGTGATATAAATTTCAGAGCCCCTGCTCAAAATTTTTTTTTCCCCATATTTTTGGCCATTGAAATATCCAATTTTTGGTGGTGATTCAAAGGCAAGTGACTCACCCTGTACAGTTCGATCATCTAAACAGAACGCCATAACACTTTTCAGAAGGTGCCCTTGTTGACGAGAAAAAATTAGCATAGATCGGTCATGTAGTGTATATAATCTTGATATTATTAACAAATTCTCGCCTACCAGGATGGCACAGAGGTCGAAGTAGTTTTTACAGAGATGCGTAAAGAGTAAATTTAAACATAAATATCACATTATTTGTTATTAGACGAGTAATTCGAAATTGGATGACAAAAAAGTATTTCGCAAAATCATTACTCGGGCTATAAACAGGCTACACAACTATTTCCTAGTTGACTTAGTTGACTATATCGCGTACTTTTTTCTCGGTAACCAAGACGCATTCTGAAAAAGTGTTATAGGGTTTTGTTTAGGTGGTCGAACCGTACATCCCTAATTTTTTTTCAACCCACTTGGTGTTCTGGTCCTGACAAGCACCCCTTGTAAGTTTCAGTCTTTCTAGTGTTAAACACACAATATTACTTGTACATAGTTAGTTTGAATTTTTTGAATTTAGGAAAATCGTACACTTTACGTACGATGATGAATGAGAGCAGAAGCTTAAAGGAAACTTAAAGCGAGCGAGACGGAGGGAGGGAGAGGAAGAGAGTGGTGGGATGGAAACGGATTTGGAGGTTGTGGATGGCGTAGATGTAAAATTCTCACTAGCGCCGAGCGAAGAAGGAGAGGAGCGCGGTGGTTGGGAAATGATGGGGGAATTTTGGGGGAAGGGGTTGGGGCTGCAGCGAAAGTGGAAAGCAGGAGAGGAGACACTGCCTTAGGCCTTGTTGTATTTATCATATAATTACCATAATGGGGCCACGAACCACCCGTCGCCACTTGGTTCCGTATTCCGACTATTCCGCCACCACCGCGTCGCCGCCGTCGCCGCCGCCGTCGCCGCGGCTTCATTCTCCAAACCAATCCGATTTATTACAATCTCTTACTGTCAACTCCAGCCGCAAATTCCCAACTATTGAATCTATATACACTTGCAGTTCTTCCTGAGTTTAATTGTAGCGACATGATTGTTCATTAAAAAAAGTTCTTAATTATCAAGTCTTAATCTTGAAGGTCTTTTAAATTTGAGCGTTTCTGTCGGACAATAATAAATGAAACTACAATGAACACTGCAACTCAGTCTTAAATAAATTCCCAAAAAGCGAAGAATCGATCAAGTACATCAACAGCTTTTGCAATATTCTTAATTGCCTCCTTTTCATAAATCGTTTTTCTTTTAATTTCAATCTTCAGTCTTAATTCTTAATCTTAAATTTTCTTAAATTTTGGGGTTCTTGTTAGCAGCAATTGCCGAATTTAATTGTAGCGCTATGTGTGTCGATTTTAACAAAATCTGATTCGTGACATATTCGCAGCGGATAATAATAAAATATTGCTTTATATTATGTGTTTACCTGTTGTTTAAAATATGAAAAGGTTTATAAGTAGTATGCACAACTCGATAATAATAAAAATTTAGAAACATATAAATGCTATAATTCAGCCATTTCCATAGCAATTATAAAATGACGTAAAAATACGTCAGCGGCGATCATTTACGTGTCAGCTGTTATATTTAAAAAGAAATTGGAACTAAAACATTATTTTCTGTAGTAAAACGTTATTCATAAATTTAATTACACGTAAAAGGAATCAAGAATGATACTTAATTGTTGTCGGTATCAATTTTGATTAAGAGATATACAATACAAGCTAAGTGTAATTAATGGTTGTCTATAGAAATATTTCTAATATGTGGAAAAGTACTTGTAAAACATGGAGGCTAGAAACGGTAACCCGAATTTTAGTTGAAAATTAAGATTTCAACAACTATGACAGACAATCGCCTAATCGAAATCTCATAACTCCAACTAAATAAGAAATAGCAATTAACAATTAACAATCTTCGCTGTAATTAGCACGGAATAATTCAAGTCCGGCTCATAACGACAGGAATGGGTTGTTTGGCAAACGGTCGACTACCCTTTAAGTGCTCGCCAAAAATCGGAACGGCGCCGTTATGATGTATTGCGTTATAAAATTTTATTGCGGTGCGTCATAATAAGCCGCGGCCGGAATTGCTACTCGAGCGACCTAACATCTGCCACGCGGGAAAGGCGCAGCTCATGTCCCAGCCCTTTTTCTTCCCAAGAAGGTCTTTCATTATTGTTTGTTTTCCCGAAACCGAAGTTTTTTATTAACTTTATAACCCGCCATAAATTAATAACCGTCGCGCGTACACTTTATTCCAGTTTCGCGCCACCCAAGTGTGATCGGCGCCCACACTTTTTCTGATGGTTTAACTAAATGTCAGCAAATAATTGTTAAAATCTCTTGTAGATGCCATGACATTTTTACATTCGAAAAATAGCCATATAAAAAATAGCTTTTTTCATCTTCAATTTACTATTAGTGTATTGGAAGTAAGCAACTATAAAATTCAAATAGATAATCGCGAAGACAATAAAAGAGTGTCGTGGATTATAAGTATTTTGGAAAGAGAATATGGAAGACATATTTGTCGTTGAAAAATTGTATCAATTTTTTTCCACTGCCGTGATACTTTCAAATTCGAAAGTCTCAAATATAACTATTCCTGAAAGAAAACGTCCAAAACATATTCGTGAGTCTAAGTAATTCGATAAAAAAAAAGTATTTTTTTAAAAATGTAACCAATCTCAAAAACGTGAATGCATCACAAAGAGCAGGAAACTAAAAACTAAGCAGCACAAAAACGCGCTGAAAAGTAAAAAATATTTTGCAATTTTCCTGCTCATAGAAATGTCAACTGACAATGTGCAAAGTCTGAATGGTACAATTTTGGCAACCTTCCTCCTATTTAGTTCAAACATATTGCAACTTTTCGGATTCGGCTTAAATACAAGTGAATATACATCCCGAAAATACAAGAGGAAGCATCGCAAAAACTTACTCTTCAAGTTAGCAAAAGTTTCAACTCGATCAGTTCATCCATCACAAAGATATCGCTCGACAAATATTTTTAAAAATACATAGCGGTCGACTTAAGTAGCCCCTCCTTTTCGAAGTTGGTAAAAAGGTGTGAACAAGCAGAGCGGAAGTATTTGTCTAACGTATTTAGAGCATTATTGTTGAAGACATTTGAAAAACGAACGCCAGAGAAAGCAAATAGTTGTATGTAAGACAACAATATGTAATAATATCTTACATACCTAAAAAGCATATCTGAAAAACAATTCAAGCAATTAAACGCAACAAAGGAATCGCACTGAATGTTCGTATTAACATTTCATCTCTTTCATCGTTGCATTAATATCTTCAAGTACGGTTACGTTGAATCAATCCATATCTTAGAATGTAACTAAAGTAATTTCAGCAGAAGAGGAGCTTTGTCTCAGACAAATTGCAGTGCACAAAGTACGAAAGTTTTCCACCTTGGTTCTCTGGCGAGATTAGTCATGTCTTTAGTGTGCCATCCATTCACAAAATTCGAATCAATTGAGTTGTGTCATCCAACATTATCTAACAACACCCAAAATAACTAAAAAGTATATTTACAAAATAACTTCTTTAACAGCAACTTGTTTAATAAATGAAAATTCAAATAAATCGCAATGAATGTTTGTATTGACAATTCATGTCTCAGAACACTCAATTGATTACCTTCAAGCAGTTAGTATCTTAAATCAAATCCACAATATTGAATCAAATCATATCTCAGAATGTAACTAAAGTAATTTCAGCAAAAGAGAAAGTTGTTTCCAAGTTGGTTCTCTGGCGAGATTAGTCATGTCTTTAGTGTGCCATCCATTCACAAAATTCGAATCAATTGAGTTGTGTCATCCAACATTATCTAACAACATCCAAAGTAACTAAAAAGTATATTTACAAAGTAACTAAAAGCAACTTGTTTAATAAATGAAAATTCAAAGAAATCGCAGCGAATGCTTCTATTGAGAATTCATGTTTCAAAACGCTCAATTGATTACCTTCAAGCAGTTACTATCTTAAATCAAATCAACAATGTTGAATCAAATCATATCTCAGAATGTAACTAAAGTAATTTCAGCAAAAGAGAAAGTTGTTTCCAAGTTGGTTCTCTGGCGAGATTAGTCATGTCTTTAGTGTGCTATCCATCCACAAAATTCGAATCAATTGAGTTGTGTCATCCAACATTATCTAACAACACCCAAAATAACTAAAAAGTATATTTACAAAATAACTTCTTTAACAGCAACTTGTTTAATAAATGAAAATTCAAATAAATCGCAATGAATGTTTGTATTGACAATTCATGTCTCAGAACACTCAATTGATTACCTTCAAGCAGTTAGTATCTTAAATCAAATCCACAATATTGAATCAAATCATATCTCAGAATATAACTAAAGTAATTTCAGCAAAAGAGGAGCTTTGTCTCACGGAAATTGCAATACACGAAGTACGAAAGTTTTCCAAGTTGGTTCTCTGGCGAGATTAGTCATGTCTTTAGTGTGCCATCCATCCACAAGCCGCCCTTCCGAGCATATTGTGCCCCACATTGACGTCGGCGACTGACCACCCTGACTGCACTGACTGATCACGCCGTTCTGACTACGCTTTCCATCTACTCCACATCCGCAACGCTTCGCAATCCCCCTTTTCTCACACCCACACCCTACCAACATCACGCCACTCTAACCTACATGCACTCACACACTCCTAGAAATCAGCATCCCCCGTCTATATGGCAACTCTGTTTCTCCCTCGGCCTCCCTTTTTCAAATATACCCATACAGTGAGCCACAAAAGTACTCGTCAACTAAGAATGCGAAAATAACAAGAATAATGGTATTACAGTTAAGTTTTTTGTTTTTGTCTTTAGCAGTATTAGTTTTGGAAAATAATAATGAATAAATATTGCTAGTGTTATTGTATGGTGGTTAGGATATATGTATTGGTATAATTTACACGTACAGTGAGGGACAAAAGTATTCGCACATGAAAAATGCTAAAATAACAAGAACTGTGGATTAGAATTTAATTTTTTGCTGTAGTTCGTAGTATTAACTTTCGGTTCGATGTATTTGAAAAATACTAATGAATAATATAGTTAATGCCATTACATGTTGGTTACGAAATATGCGTTAATATAATCAATGATGAACAAATTGCAGTTATTTTGATTTAAGAAAACAGTTACTATATTAACAACTTGTTCCACATCTTTCCGCCAACTTCTAATTAGTTTTGCATTATGTAGAGTTGTAGATTTGCAAATAACTACTTTCTTTGATATGACAGATTTTTAAAAACTTCAACACAAGAGCAAAAAATGACTTGAATTTTAATCTTTTTTTACATCACCCATGTTCGTAACATAAAATACCGTCGTATTTAACTCCACGTTTCCCAAGATTGCATTATTATTTCGAATTTCTCGTCATATTCGTTAATTTATTTGCGCAGAAAAAGTTCGATTATCATCTAATATTGCAACTTAAAGATTAACAATACGGTTTCATTGTTCGGGAATGAGATAACATTAAATTATAAAAGGAAATGAGATAAAAGGTTGGTTATAAGGTTTGGCGTCAGTGGTCACATGTGCTGTAGCGGATATTACTTAACGGGAATTGAGCGGTAGGCTAATGTGATTCGAGCGTCGAACGTGATCATATGTCGCGCCACTGCTGGGACGAATATACACTGTGAATATTACATCGATTAGGGTTTGACGATCATATTGTCGGGAGCGGAGGAAGAGCGAGCCGCAGAATAATATCGTCTATTATCCGCTCAACACCTGAGCCTCCATTCTCCTTCACACCTTCCCGTAACTTTACACACTCCGATCAACACTGCCGCACTCTCCTACGACTGACCCCTCACTACACATCTTTCGTACAGTGCTTTCAAAAAATTTCACGAAACTCAGATATTTTCTGAACGCTACTTTCCTCGAAAGTAGCTCAGAAAATAAGGACGAGTAAAAACTACAATTTTCGCTATAATCTTTTTCTTATTATTTCTAATATCTGGACTGAATATATTTATTGTACTTGTAACAAATGTATTGTTGTTTTGTATAAAATAAATAAAATCGGCAGATAAGTTTGGAAAAATGGAATTACAAGTGACATTAAATTGTACGTTTTTGCGTAAATGACATTATGTGTAAATTAATGTTTTGTAATTTTTGCGTATAAAAATATAGCACCTGTGTTTTATGCAAAAATATAAAAATGAAAAATGTTATGATATAATATGTTTGTTGATTCCAAATTATCCGAGATACGTTGTCATGGACAAAAAAGAATTTATTGTTTATTGTCGAGTTCCAAAAACGTCGTCAATAGTATGTACTTTCATTACACAACTTTTATTCTAAAACGCTGATTTACTCTTTATAAGAATTGCTTAGGAAATCCTTTTTATAAATCATAGTATAAATTACATAAATTGCTCGATACGTCTAAATAAAGACTCCAAAAGCACTTTTTCCAATAACACTGTGTCTGCCAGTACTTTTTTTATTATCTACTTCCACTATCTATACTACTTACTACTTTTTACAAGTAGATAGTGGAAGTGGATAGTAAAAAAAAACTCGCATACACAATGTTTTTGGAAAAAAAGTTTTGAGTCTTTATTTAGATTCTTTTTCTACATTCTTCTTCTAGATACTTCCACTACCTACTTCTGAGAAGTAGATAGTAGAAGTGGATAGTAAAAAAAACTACTCGCGTACACAATGTTTTTAAAAAAAAGTTTTTGGAGTCTTTATTTACATTCGTCCTTTAGATTCTTCTTCTAGATACTTCCACTACCTACTTCTGAAAAGTAGATAGTGGAAGTAGATAGTAAAAAAGAAACAGCTTCTCAGAAGTAGATAGTAAGAAAGAAAAGGGCAGAAGCACTTTTGCATGTCTAAAGAGGAATTTCCGAAGATGTACGATTCTGCATAGAGTGTTCGCCAGGCGGATCAAATGTCACCCTCGGTGACCTGAGCCGTTGGCTCCGGATCATCCCGTCAACCGCACTGGCTCATTCCTGACCCGATGTTACTTCACTCAATGACTCTTTTTACGAGAAAGCTGCGTGCTCTGCCTGGAAATCTACAATGCTGCCAACTAGTTGACCGATAGCAATACAGATTTAACCGGATACAAGCCACAAACATGTTCGCATTTGGACAAACTGTTATTAGGTCGAAGCTAACTGGGCCAGCCGGCTATGACCACGCATCTCACGTACGTCAATGGATCCGAGGCAACAGATTGCATGGATTCAAAGTACTTATAGCCGACCTTTCAAGTCTAACCGATCATTTGTAAGCGATCGGTATATTTATTGGTACCGAAAAAGTTTCCCTCGAATTGATTTATCCAACACACAGTTACTGCTGGACAAACGTAACAAATTCTGTAACTTTTTATTTTAATGTTATTCTATCTCTTCTTACATACGCGAAGACGTAACCTCATATGGAGCGATTTTTTCAAGAAATCATGTCCTGAATTGGTAGAAATATGACTCTATTAAAAAACAAGTAATCTCTTTGTTTTAAAATAGGAAGTTAAAAACTTTAACTGCAGTTATTGTAGTTTGGGTTGAAGAAATTGCAAATTTCCTTTTCTGAAGTTGTTTACAAATTACAAGTTTTAACGATTCATTAGTTGGAGACGCCTGGCAAACGATTTAAAGAAAGGCCAAGAGAATAATAAAAGGGGAGTGAAAGGGGAGTCCACACTCTTCGATTAGCACTGCTAACTGAACGTTAGACGTTCTCGGGCATTAATGGAGATTTTAAAAACAATACGAATATTCTTATCGAACGTTTTCAAGAAGTTTTCGAAACATCATTTTGCTATCTGGGAAGCTTTTTCGCATAACAAATCCCATCAAATTCTTTCTCACATTGCAAATCTTCGCAATTAATAAATTGAAGGTGTTGGCGCGATTTTATAAGAAAGTCGGCGTAATAACTCGACAGGCATACAAGCGAAAATTCCGGCTACAATAAAATTCCGGATAAAATAAAAGTATGTACAATATTTCTTGATGTAAAATAAAAGAATTAGTATGTTCCCGGTCTAAGATCAAAAATAAAATTTACTAAAACGAAATTCGATTTCCTTTTAATAAAACGATCTACGTTATTTTCAAACAGATGGCTTTTATTGACCAAGTCAATACTAGAAGTCGTAAGGTCTGATAAGTTGAAGGCGTCGGTGGTAATTTACAGTGAAGCCGTGGTAATAACTCGAGAGGAGTGCGAGAGGAAAGTCCGATTACGCTCTGGGATTGGCAGACAGTGAGCTGCGCGTTATAAAATAACAGTACATTATTTCCTGATGTAAAATAAAAGAATTGGTATGTTCCCGGTCTAAGATCAAAAATAAAATTTACTAAATCAAAATTCGATTTCCTTTTCATAAAACGATTTACATTATTTTCAAACAGATGGCTTTTATTGGCCAAGCATATAAGTTAATATTATAAGAGAACGAACCCTGTCAATACTAGAAGTCGTAAGTTCTGATAAGTTGAAGGCGTCGGTGGTAATTTACAGTGAAGCCGTGGTAATAACTCGAGAGGAGTGCAAGAGGAAAGTCCGGTCAGCCTCTGGGGTTGGAGGGTTGGAGGGGCGGTGGGCAGCGCGCCATAGAATAGCAGTACATTATTTCTTGATGTCAAATAAAGCAATTAGCATGTGCCGGGGCTAAGGTCCACGGGTTCTAACCCGAGTAATCTCGCTGAACTCCCCGGCGTGTACGACATCTTCATCAGACGAGGAGGAGAGTAGAGCAGAGGAGTGGAGAGGAGAGGAGATCCCCTCGTTCCTGGAGGCTTTCTGCTTTCTATCGAGGCGAGGAGTTTCCCTCGGCGGACGATAGCCTGGCTGGCTGGCTGGTTGGCACTCGCGTGACTATTTCTCCCGGTTGGGCCGCTCGGCCATCCTAGGGTCAGTAAGGACGCCAAGGACACACACCGGCGCGGCGGGGACAACCTGAATGCCCCCGAACCCAGCCTGCAGGGAATTCCGCCGAGGAATTGGAATAGACGGCTCGTAGAATGCTTGTAAAACTAGCTGAACCGTCCATCCCATTCTCCCTCTCTTCTCCCTCTCTCCTTCCTCTCTCCTTCCTCTCAACCGCCCATCACGCGCGCCTAGCACACTTTCAGCAGAGGGCGACGCGACGCGCCGCGCCGCGCCGCTAATGAATGTTATATAACGCTTTTAATGCTTTAAGCCTCTTAGATTTTTCAGAGGGCTCTCCTTCGCCACCGCTCTCTCCTACCAAGTGCTCTTCTTTGCCTCTTGCGCGCCACGCCATGCCGAGCCACGCCACGCCAGATGTAGCTCGCTAAGTGTCGGCCGACGGCGTCGCGGCGGCTCGAAACGAGAGAGCGAGAAAAAGAGCGAATTGGGGAGCCGGTGCCGCCGGGGGTAGATAATTATGTGGCCGGCGCTAATTAAGCTTGTTTAGATTGGGATTTTTATTAAACTCTTTATGAAAGGGTGCCGCCGCTAAATGGCGGGCGGAACACTTCCGATGGCCCTTCAACTTCCTTAAAGCTTGGTTTAAGAGCCGCTGCTAATCCACTTGCTTCTTTAAACTCCAATTGCCGCTTTCCGATCGATGCCCATTGTAAGATAAGCATATCTGCTTTTGTCATGTAGAAATTGAGTAGTTGGAAAAGTAATAGTCATGTTTGTGCTTTTAGTGCAAATTAACTTAGCAACGCGTATAATAAAAGGTGCTTAAACGTTTCAATGTTCGATTATGTCGAAGACGTGCGTAAATTAAAGAACTCGGGATAATTTTAAAATATGAAACCCTTTTAAGCAATTCATTGTTATTAATATTTATTCTTGTAAAATGACTTGTAAAATGACTTCTAATTTCATAACTGAAGTTTGAAGTTAAATTTCTTATCAGATCCGGTATTTACAAAGAATATATCCGCTTTATGATGAACAATTAAACAAACATTAATTGTTTTCATTATGTTTGGTAACTTATTATGAAAACTCCCCTCTAAGTTATTCTAAATTCGCAATAACTTATTAACAACATTTTCAGAGCTGCTATTACATAGCTATTACTAATTAAATTACAGGAATAAAAGACCAACTTTAGTATTTCAAACAGAAAATGTGTAAGAAAGAAATCTGTGGAAGTTGTTGAGCACAGTTCATATTTATTTCAAAGACATGTTAGATTATTAATGTCTAAATAAAAGAACTGATTGTTTGGCGGTATGCATTTTCTTGAGTGGGTCTTGTCTCCTCGAGCTTCATTAAAAAACTATAGGAAGACCAAATTGGGGCAAATAAAGCACGTGAAGTGGAAGAGCGCGGAGTCTGAAGACCTTCGAGGTTAATATCACTCCCAGCGGACGTATTGAGATCAATCCCGGTATGAGCAGTAAAAGATGAGAGTTTTAATACCGTGGAAGTTCCGGGAACTTTTGATGGACGAACTGCATAATAAGGGAAAATAGAGAAGTGTATTCCGCTGCTACAAGTTATTCTCCCACCGTTGCAGTAATGTGAAAGTAGACATGTCAAGGAAATGCAATGAAAGCGATAATATTTGATTAAATTGTTATTTCGTTACTTTGATATTGCGTGTACTAATATCTTCGATTATAAATTATAATCGTAGTGTTCAAACTATTTTCTTATATAATATAATATGACATGAAATCGATATACAAATTTACATAAAAAGATAAAGAATTTTGGAAAATGGTGAAATGCAACATAAACGTTAAAGATTCAAGAATGTTTTTCACTTACTACTAATATTTTCAATATTACCAAACAATCGGGATATTAATAACGCAGATATCTGAATAATTGCCACATTTTATAATAACTTTAACTTCCACTTTGTAGACTGTTGCAGGTTTTTGGAGATTGTTTCTTACGCCGAATTTTAACAGTGGCCAATCAAAACCATCCACCAATGGAAATCACTTTGTAATTTACAACAATTTTTACAAATATGTTGTCTCAGTAAGGGTTCTTAATGGTCCAAGTTTCTTTTATACTGTTTCTTTGGGAGAAAAAAAACCTTTTCCGGAAGTTGTTTGCATAGAAATATAGCACTTGCATGTACATTTTACGTAAGGAAAATGAACTTTTGTTCTTAATAAAAAAAAAACTATTCGCACCTCAGTATTTTTAGAATGCATTTTCGCGAAAGGTAAACCTATCTTTTCTAAGGGAATGTATTTTTTACTAAGAGGGACACTTTCTTGTCTAAGAAAAGGTATTTCTATTTAGAGAGGAAAGTTTTCCTCTTTACGAACATTTGCTCCAAAAACACTGGGTGTGCGAACACTCTTTTTATCCGTTGCGCATCAGCTTTGCAATTTCGAGTTTCGTACGAATACTACAAAGAATCCTGAAAGAGAAATGAAAGTGTCTTCGTTATATAAAACTTTTTATGTAATTTAGTAATTTTTCCGTATAAGTTTGCACTTATTAAATAACACGAGTTTGCGTTACGAAGTTTGCTCAACTTTACATGGAACACTAGATGACCAAGTAGGATCGATTAAAACTTACAGAATAGTTTATTCTCAAGCGCAAACACTTTTTTAAACTATTGGTTTAAGTTATTATATATCCGCAAGAATTTTGCAAAGTCTGCTTCACAATTTATAAATAACAATTGTATGGACATATGAACGAACATGGTAAATATACAATTACTCCAAAGTTCGTTAGCAAATATTTAATTTTTTTAAAAACAGCGACGATTGCTTTCATCCTTATATTTGTTTCAACTTGCATGACATTTCCTTTCTAGTAATTTTAGGAAATAGAAAAAAGCACTTTTACATACATCAAAGCTACATGACTGTACTTGCATTTTTCATTATAATTAACAAAATTAATGCAAATTCCCAAATCCTTTGATATGTTCAGTTACAGTATCTTCAAATATCGACTTAAGTTATCAAAGGTTTACACCTTTTATACAATTTAATCATTTTAACTTACCTTACTCATGATTTGGCGGGGATAGTTTCCCCCCACTAGAAGCGAATCTGCAACACAGAATAAATGAAATAAGAATACAATATCAAGCAATCCTAAGTTTATAAATTTATATTTTTTATGTTTAATATTAATGTTAATAATAATTTAATATAAATGTAGTAACGCAGATTTTGCGAGTTTAAAAACTTAAAACATCCTAAAATTATTTATTAGCCACAGTATTGGAAGAGAATTGCAACACAATATATTCATCATAAAAATTATCACAGGTTGCTTTAACCCTCTAAAAAAATGTCCATCTGCTTGCGTAGTTAAAATCAAGCAATGACGAGTATAGTGAGTTTCATACAATTTTAATTCATTGAATAACAATAATTAATAACAATGTTTTCCAAAAAAGTGCAAACAGTTATTGCCCATTTGATTTCTTTATTCCAAGAAGAAAAACATTTTTCATTTATTATAAGAATTACGACTTTTATAGCAGAAGGCAATTTAAAGTATTAATAAACTAATTTATAGAGTATGCTTGCATCCTATTTTAATACATGAACATAGAAATATTATTAATTAATACGTACACACCGTTCCTATTGATAACAAGTAAAATAATTATATAAACTTTGTCGAGATGAAATAGTTTATCTGTATTTTATTTTTACAGAAATCAGTTAAATGTTAGAGAATACAACCACTTCTGGATGTACTCACACTGCCCCTCCCTTTCCTAACCCAAATTACTATTTCGAAGCCCTGAGGGCAATGTGAGAGTAGTGCAAGCTCGGAAAGATACTGATGAATATTCAAATACTCCCATGAAACTCTCTATGGCGTGTTACGCGCCAAGAATGATGTTCCATAAATATTTTTTTAATTGTCAACACTTAACACGTTGACTGTCAAATGTATGGATTTTCAACTATATTGCTAGACATCGTTAAAAATGTTTATTAACGTTATTTTCCTGAAAATAAATATTTGTTTGTACGGTTGTGCTTATGTCACCTGAATTCTGGTGACATAGTAGTCAAAAGATTAACTTTTAAGATGAGTAATTAGTTTTCTAAATTTTAAAATAAAAGATTGAAATGGATGCTCCCATTTTCAATTTGTTATTACTTTTCTTATTAAAGTGAAATATTTTATGTTGATGTACAGGGTGAGTCACTTGCCTTTGAATCACCACTCTCGAGCATACACTATTCCATTTAAAATCATTAGAAATAACCTAGACATTTCAATTATACTCAAGTGTTTCACAACATTTGTCTGCATTTTATACATTTAGACTTTTACATGTTTCAGATTTGCTAACTCCCACATGAAATTTCACCCTGTAGAAGCCAGTTATACATAATATTCCCCTGTAAATATAATGGAATAAAATATTGTCTCCTTACGTTGCTAGCCATTCGAAGGAAGTCGATGCTAAAACTTGGTAAAATATTAGCTCCAATAGACTACATAATTTAATACATTCTATTGTTAAATAGAGAATATATAGTATAATTAAATAGATGTCTAGTAAAAGTGGGCTAGGAGAGTTCTGATTCAAAGGCAAATGACTCACCCTGTACATAAATATTCTATATTTATTAATATCATATTATTATTACAAGGGTTTCTTTCTATTTTTATTAAGTTATTTATGTTTGATAAATTGAACTGCGGGCGATTGTCGCGGGCAAGGATTAAGTCGAGATGTCTTTTTCATTTGTTATATCAATAACTGTTCCTTTTTGGCTGATTTGCGAGATCGTTCAAAGGGTTAAGCCTGATCGTTGATTGCGCCTTCGATGCCGCACCCTCATTTTGGCCTTACCCTTTTCCTATATTTCATCTTCTCGCACAGAGAGCGCCGCGCCGAACGTCCCATAAATTAGTGAGTGGTCGAAATTTAATATCCCGCTCATCTTTACCGCGCCTCTATCTAATTCCTGCGTGCAGTTAGTAATGATCAACACGAATTACAACTAATTCTTACGATTACTAACAATATCAATAAAGACATTTCTCTCTTGGTTTTATGTAGAACCACATTTTACGCTTGAACTATTCTTTACATTGTAATTAATTACCGAGTAATATTACTTATTAATTCAAGTTGGTCTAAAATAGCCGAAAATAAGTGTGTGAGAAACAAGAATATCGAATATTCCATGTAAACACGAACATGACTTATAAGTTTCATCCTTTAAATTACGATATTCGATGATTATCATTTTTCTAAACAATAAATCAGTGAACAAAAATCAAGTTAAACTAATGCAATATTAATAAATATCGACTTCTATAACACTACATTAAAAACTGCTTTTCTCACTACCAAGATTAACCCTTTCAAAACTAACGCATCAAGATCGACTACAAATCAAACCACTTGCATCTCAGCTGCCCACAACTCAAAAATGCTGCGACAGTATCAGGAAACTCATTCCACCCGAAAGCGAGTTCTGCAATAAGAGTGTCGGTGGAGTTGCTACATGAGAACTGGCAAGGGCAAACAGGTAAAACCGAGGCCGGGAGCGTCCTCGGCGGTTAAAATCTAGAAGTCCCGAGGATAATCAGGCAGCGGGAGATGTGTTATTTTTTGAGAATAATAAAAAGGGTCGCGGTGGTCGGTGACGTGCGGGCTGCGGCAGCGGCGGCTGCGTCGGCGGCGGCGATTGTAGCAAAAGTTAGAATAATGTTTTGGACAGAAAACTTGGATGAGAGCGGAGGCAGAGAGTGAGAGAGAGTGAGAGAGAGTGAGAGAGAGAGGCGGGCGGTGCCAGCTCGATGCCAGCCACGCACTCGGCCCGGCTGAGATCTCGAGCAACGTACCCTTATACGCGTGTCCGCCGCAGATTCAGACTCCTAATTAAGACGAGGGTGCGAGAGGGGTTTTAGGGGTTTCTCCCGGGGTTCTCCCCGGAGGGCGGTGAACGAGTGGAATGGGCGCCTGTAGAAGGAGGGTTTTCACGAGGTAAGGGGCACCCGTATCGCGCCGGAGGGGTAAGCCAAGTTAAAGGGGGTAAGGAATATTGATCACGGGACCACTATGCTGCCAAGGCAGGGAATGCCCGCTCTCTCCCGCTCTCTCTTCTTCGCTCTCTCACTGTCTGCTTCTACTCTCATACTTGCTCTCTTTCTCTTAGTCCACATCTACTTACTCAATCCTTTCTTTTCATGCCTTCTACTTCCTCCTAGCTCTTCCTTCCGTCCTTCCGTCCTTCCTTCCACCCTATCTTCATTCTAACGCCTCCTCTCGCCGCTGCCTTCTCTAGTTCTCTCGCGTGTACGTGCCGGATATCTCGAGCCGCTGCTGCTACCGTCCTTCTCAATTGACCCTGCCTTTAAATTGCCACGGACCATGCTAAACCACGAAACGCCAGATGCGTGAAATCAGTTGGCTAGAACCTGCCCCCCGGCACTTGCGAATTATTGACGCTAAAACCGCGGCCACGTACCAGATGATGCTTTCACCGGCACCGCAGGAAAACCCCCACCTCTCTATGCCCTCGGAAAATAAGAAAGTCCGGCTTTATGCCTCGACTCACGCGCCAATTTGTCCCTCCGCCGCCCTGCTTCTGTCACTCCACTAGTTCAACGTTTGGCAATCTGTGTGATTTTTCCGTTCGAATGCCACACTTGATCGTGTAGATAAACAGCAGAAGCTTTGATAAATAAATAAATGTTTAAGATCTTTAAATGACAGGAATAAACAATTAGGAAATTAATTACGTTGTTATCTGAATAATCGCTACATTTGATAACAACTTTAATTTCCACTTTGTAGACTGTTGCAGGTTATGAAGATTGATTCTTACGCCGAATTTTAAAAGTGGCCAATCAAAACCATCCACGAATGGAAATCACTTTGTAATTTACAACAATTGTTATAAATATGTTGTCTCAGCAAGGGTTACAGGAATAAATTTTGTTTGCTTTGTCGAGTAAAGGTATTTTATTTGTATAATAATTGATTCTTACTGGGTTAGAATTCGTGTCGTTGACTAGAATTGGATTGCATTTGTAATTTGATGATTGGGACGACAAGTTTCTTAAAGTTGGAGGCACAAGTTTTGTTAGCTTTTATTTTGTTATTATTGATTCCAATTGAAAGGAAAGTCTGTGACCTGAATATTCATTAGTTTTATTCGCTTGGGACGACTGTGATCGTGCAAATTGATTGCTCGTTGAATTCCAATGCTTTCATAATCCTTCAGTGTTGAAAGAAATTATTGTCCAAGAAGTAGATCGTAAGTAAAGATAGGAAAATAAGACTTTAAAGCAAAGTGATGTGTAATAATTAAATTTCCTTCGTTGATTTAAATTGATCTATGCTCCCTTTTTTTATAATAGTTGTCGTGTTATGTTTGTTATAAAACAAGCATAAAATAACAAGCATGGTTATAATAAGCATAAAACATAAGTTTTATACTCGCATCAGCCACAGTTGACATTGTAATCCTTACAATCTCTAAATCATATCGAAACAGTGAATTTAAAACTGATTCCACTCGTCGATACATTTTCTTGTCATTATACTAATTGAAATATTCAAAAAGAAAAAATTACACATTTACCAAAATCTCATAGATTCCCAAATTAGAATAATTTCAGTTGCCAGATTCTTGTTTTGTGATAATAAACTTACAAAGACTACTCAATAATTTTAGGGAAAAAACTCTATCAAATTTACTAAACAATTAACAACGAATTTACGAATACAAACTCATGCCACACGCCTTCTGTGCTCAAAGATCCTAAGAAATGAGCGCGTCAGGATTGTTTAATAGATAGAGAGTTGCAATTAGAGGGGCATTATGCTCGTAATGTAAACTAGCTTCTTTAGAGGGCGATGGCTAAAGTGTTTTCACTCGGCAAGCATCAGTTAGTTGGCTAATTAGTAGCCAACAGTAAAACTAAACTTCGAGACGATAGTGTTTTGCTTCTGCTGGCAGCCGAAACCACTTGCTCGGAGCCCTCGAGCGAGCCTCCTGGATGCTGGATAGATAGCCCGGAGGGTAATAGCCAATCCCTAAGTCGCCGCTTCCTTCTTTCTTTCGCTTCTTCACTCACACCTGCCCCCACCATTAATTACTAATTAATAGTTCCGCGTGTTTGACTTTTAAACGGATAAGTTCAACAGCACGTAAAACAGTAGGTGTAAAGAACAGGTCATCGGTTTTCTTTGATAATGAATTTCCCTGTGATGTACAAAATTATCATCTACGCTAAATAAATAAATTCTGGTTTTCAAAATTCGATGTATAATGTTTGTTAGCTTTTCCTTTGAGAGGCTGTGCGCTAATAAATAAACAAATTGAAAAAATATAAACAAATGATTAAAAACCAAGAGTTTGCAAAATAGCCAGGATTAATGACTAATTAAGAGTTTGGTGTGTCTGAGTTTCAGTGTAATACGTTAAAAAGTGCATAAAAGAGCAGGCGTAAAGAACACGCGATAACACATTTGTATATGATGTACATAAAAATGAAGAGTTATGCTAAATAAATAAATGTTAAGTTTTTCAATATTAGGTTTGGGGACATTTTTGTATAGCTATCTTTATGGAGATCCGTCAAGTTAACACATAAAGAATACCACGTATTTTCGTGAAAAAATACAAATGATTCACGAAATAAATTTGGGTATATATTCGTCTTATTACACCGATAATTGTCACCGTAAATCGAACAGAAATAATTAGTAATTCTTTTTGTGACGTTGCTCATGAAGTTCGAAAACCGTCAAAATGACTGGTTGTGTAAACCTAGTATTAAGTTTAGCTTTGCTGTGAAAACATTCTATATTTATTGTTATCGCTTTTGCATGTATGTGTGTATAAAACAGGGATAATAGTTAAGCCTTTCGAGTTTCTATCAGTTCCCCGCCGAGAATTCACTAAAATTAATGAGTAATTAGCAGTTTGATGTGTTTGAGTTTCAAGTGCATAAGTTAATGTAAAAAATGTTAATGTTAAAGTAACAATGTATAAAAGAGTGAGCGTAAAAACACATGATGACATTTGTATATGATGTACAGGGTGATTCAGTTGCCTTTGAATCAGAATTCCCCTAGCTCACTTTTACTAGACATCTATTTAATTATACTATATATTCTCTATTTAACAATAGACTCTATTAAATTCTGTAGTCTCTTGGAGCGAATATTATACGAAGTTTTAGCATCGACTTCCCTTGAATGGCTAGCAACGTAAGGAGAAAAGATTTTATTATAATATATTTACAGGGGAATATTATATATAACTGACTTCTTCAGGGTGAAATTTCATGTGCAAGTTAACATAACTGAAACATGTAAACGTCTAAATGCATACGATGCAGACAAATGTTGGGAAATATTTAAATATAATTGAAATTTCTAGGTTATTTATAATGATTTTATATGCAACAATGTATGTTCGACAGTGGTGATTCAAAGGCAAGTGAATAACACTGTACGTGTACGTAAAGATTATGAGCTATGATAAACAAATAAATGTTAAGTTTCTTCAAGTTAAGCTCTGCTATAAAAACGTTCTATATTTATTATTATCGATTCTGCGTGTACGTGTACATATATAAAACAGGGATAATTGGCGTTCTTTAAGCGTTCCGCGTTTCGTTCAGTGGCTCGCGGAGTACCGGCCAGGATTAATGACTAATTAATAGTTGGGTGTGTTTGAGTTTCAAATGGATAAGTTAAACAGCGCATAAAAGAGTAGGTGTAAAGAACAGTTCACTGTTTCATGCTTCCACCGCAATGTCGACCCACAGAGATCCCTGGGCCGATCCTCTCGGTCCCCTCTTCACGTGCGATTACTGTGCAAACGGTAGCCGAGTAGTTAACGAGGTAAGGATGACCATGTGAGCGAAAAGAGGGTACCGTTTGTTCATTCATTTTTCACCCCCCTATCATAACCCGAGTAATTCGTGTACCTTCCGTATCAAATTGCTGTGAAATTTTGATACGCCCGTCTCAGCCGCACGCCATCTACATCATTACGCTAAAGCGAGTAGAATTCGTTTGCAAACAAATAAGTCTTATTTGCTTGGTGTATTTCTGAGTGGCGTAATCGCACATTTGACTCGGAATTACCAAGTAGTTTCACTGTACGTTTAATTTTATGGGATAAAAAGGTTTGTTCGGCACTCCGGATTACTAATGACTTGTTTTATGGTTCACGCGTGCTGTTAGAAATTTGTAATTATTTGCGAAAGCAATGGGAAAAAAATGTCAATGTTTCCGTATAAACCAATCCATTGCAAGTATAAACAACTTTGATATTGTTGCTTTTACAAAATACTAGTAGCTCAATCAATAACTTAATCTAAAGAATAATAAAATGTTGCATTTATCTTTGTTAAAAATACCATATAACGATGTGTAACACGGTTGATGATATTTTTAACCTTTTAAAAGTAACAAATATTTTGATATTGCATAGCCTATAATTTTTAAAACTCTCATTAAAATCTGTCCAATTATTGTGAAATTATATCAAATTTCCTGTGAGAAAGAATCTATTTTAATTCAACTTGCGGAGCATTTTTTCTTACTATTTACAATTAGCTCTCTCACGAATAAGTGCAAGAAAATATTCTGTTTATCTGACGAAAATATACTTTCCGACGCAATTGCGTCGGACACACTATAATATTATAGAATATATTTTGGATGGTTTATTTCAATTGTAATAACTACAAATTTTATAGGCTTGGAAAGAAAAATATACGGGCGGGCGAAAAATTTCTCCCAAAATTTCTCCTTATTTTTTATACGTATTTTAATTTATAGTTTTTATTTCACTTTTCGATCCCACTTTCATAATTCATTTTCCATACAGGAATAACTTCTGGGCGGAAGTAAATAATAAACGATCCACTAGCAATCCCATATTTAATTTCAAATTTCATTCTTTATGTATTATATATTACACTTTTCTATTTGTGCGTATAAATTAGATATTATACGATCTCTTTCGATCTCACTTTGGCAATTCCACACAGGAATAAGTTTGAATCCGACTCATTGGTCGCAGTAAATAATAGAACGATTCTACATTTTATTCGAAACTTGATTTTTTATATATTATATATTACACTTTACTATTTGTGTGTATATAAATTCCTTATTTATTATTCCTTTCAATCTGACGCTCGCAATTCCATTCTCTCGCCGACTGGATAGACAATTAAATCATTGCCAGGCAGGGCTAAGTTTTAGTCGGATTCATCGGTCGAAGTAAATAATAGGACGATTCTAAATTTTGTTCGAAATTAAAATTTTTATATATTATATATTACACTTTACTATTTGTGCGTATATAAATTCCTTATTTATTATTCCTTTCAATCTGACGCTCGCAATTGCATTCTCTCGCCGACTGGATAGACAATTAAATCATTGCCAGGCAGGGCTAAGTTTTAGTCGGATTCATCGGTCGAAGTAAATAATAGGACGATTCTAAATTTTGTTCGAAATTAAAATTTTTATATATTATATATTACACTTTACTATTTGTGCGTATATAAATTCACCTTATTTATTATTCCTTTCAATCTGACGTTCGCAATTCCATTCTCTCGCCGACTGGATAGACAATTAAATCATTGCCAGGCAGGGCTAAGTTTTAGTCGGATTCATCGGTCGAAGTAAATAAAGGAAGCGTGGCGTAGCGTGGCGTGCGGGCGGGTGGTTCCGATCGAGGAATAAATCTGGAATAATCGGAAAGGCGAGCGTTGAAAAGGAGGTCTGGCGGTGACTGGCGCGCGGCTCGAGGTGCCCGAAAGGCAGGCACGTGAGAGTCAAAGGGAGATGGGAGAAGGAAGAAGGAAGAGACAGAGCTGCTGACGGGGGTGTTCGACCGAAAAGGTAGAAAACAAGTGTTCGTAGCAAATCGATGTCTTAACCGTCCAAGCGAGGGGACAATTATTTAGCGAGGTGCCTAGCAGGTTGCGATCTAGCAGCGCCGTCTAACATAGTACGGATGCCGAGACTCCACAGCTGTTAATTGCTGCCTGTCAGAGCCACGCAGTCACACGAACCACACCGCCAGCACCGGTCGAGCTCCTGCCGAGGCTAACCTATTCTCACCGTTTATTCCACTCTCTTTCTCTACTACTCTCAAATCCCTCTCGAATAAACCATTTCTCCACTTTACCTATTCGATAGTCTAATATTATCGACAAATTAGGAAATAAATGCTATTGCAAACATTGAAGTTTATAAGATTTTGAGCTACAAATTATATTGCCAATAAGAGTTACTTATATTTCTTTTTCATAATGTCGAGAGTCCTGTTTTTACCGTTTATTTTATTCTCTTTTTCTGCTATTCTCGAATCCCTCGCGAATAAACCATTTCTTCACGTTACGTATTCGATAGTCTAATATTATCGACAAATTAGGAAATAAATGTTATTGTAAATATTGGAGTTTATAAGATTCTGGACCAAAAACCATCTTGACAATAAGAGTCACTTACATATTTTTTGTTATAATGTCAAGGCTCCTATTCTGACCGTTTATTCCACTCTTTTTCTCTACTACTCTGAAATCCCTCTCGGATAAACCATTTCGCCACTGTACGTATTCGATAGTTTAATATTATCGACAAATTAGGAATTAAATGTTATTGCAAACGTTGTTGTTCATAAGATTCTCGATCAAAAGTCATATTGCCAATAAGAATTTTGTATACTTCTTTTTTTATAATGCCAGAAAAGTATCAAAAATAGTATAATGCACTATTTAACTCTCTTTCTCTAGTATTGAAATCTTCGACGAATAAACCACTCCTGGAGTTTACATACAAATTACAAATTTTAGGATCCCCTTTAACTAATAAATATTGCAATATTTTATTTTAAACGTTGCCCTTTATATTAGCAGAGATATTTTTTTAATATATAAAATAGTTTATTAACTAGTGCAGTACACTACTGCAACACCTGCCGAAGTCGTAATAAGTACCATATTCAGCCAATCGCAAGAAATAGACATAAAATACGATCTCATAGAGATTACATATGCCATAAAGTTGAAATGGGTGCGATTCACTAATTTAACCGTCAATAATAGAAATTATGTAATTAGGAAAAAATATGTCATATAGAAAAGTATAATAAATATCACTTTCTTAAATCTTGCTAAGCTTATATAGAAAAATAAAAATCTTCTGTTATCGTAATTTAATGACCACTAATAAATGTAATAAATTTAATAACAAATTCAAGAGATATATCTATTATTATCTAACTAAAAACCGTTATCTTTAAGAGTCGCGCAACGTACATAAGAGTGTTTTCCATTATTTAAAATTCGAAAGTATTATTTTTGACTTTTTGAATGGTTCCTCACTTGCGATGTTTGTACATGCACTTGTCGAGATGCGAGGTTGTACCAGGTGTGGAAGTATCGAGTGGTTTCGACTGGCAAGGGGAGAGCCTCATTACCCCACGTACCCAAACAGAGGTGAGTCAACTACGTAGTTATCTCCTCCAGCACTTGAACTTTTCTAATTGTTTTGTTACTCGCACTATGTGCAACCCACCATGCAATCCAGTTCAATATTTTCTCGCTACTATGCAATGTGAATTAAATGGGAATAAATTGGATGTAAACAATTCCAAGTACGTGGTATTCGGATTATAAATATTCTAACGTAACTAATGATGTTGATTGGATGCGTGAAGAACTCAATTATTATCCTGGATTGTTCAAAGCACTGAACAATTTGTAACAGACTTTCATTATCTTCCAATTATAAAGAAACTTATAAAGCACCGTTTTTTACACCTCGTGAACCAAAGGAATGCGGAAAGATAAGAACAATAAATGTAGCAAAGTAAGAGATGTCTGATATTTGAGTGGAGTCAACACATCCTTTAGCACTTTTGATCTTATAAAAGAGTAGAATAAATTAAAATTAAAAAAAGTAAGTCAGATCTTCAATTCAAGACGAATGTTGTGACAACTTTTAAATAAGAATGTGATCTTTGTATAAGGTAAAATATGCAATTTTGTTACATCTTGTAAATAAAAGAAGTCAAGATAGTCAGTAACAATAAATATAGACAGACATTGTTTTTCAGAACAATAAACGTACAAAAAGGAGCCGATTGATACTTTGGAACACCAAACATAGAAAAAGAGACACTTCAGTGATGCCAAAACTTGAGTGTAATGCAATCTTGTGCTTCAACGAAAATGTTGACATACATATTTCAAAGTTAACTTAAATTATCTAACTTGTTTTACTAAAAACGTTTGTATAGTTTGAATGCGTAATCCACGTTTCAACGAATGAATTATTTACATCCTATATACAAAAGAAACACAAAAAGACAACAACAATAAACGCAGAAACAAAAAATAATTGATACTTCAGAACAATAAATACAGATAAAAACTGCAGTCTGGTAGTTGAATTATTAGGGGACTTGAGAGTACTTTGATGTCGTACTACAAAGGATATCGTGACGTACACACTTTAAAGTTAACTTAAATCATTTGCTTAATTTTATTTAGAAAATGGTGGAGTTGGAGTACGCAAAGCGTGTTTCAACAAATTAATCATTTACACCTCGAACATAATACTTAGAGAAAGAGAAACGACTGCGGTACTTCTGAACAATACAGTAAACAAAATTGGTGCTTGATACTTAAATGATACTGAGACTTGAGAGCAATTTAATGTGGCGCTACAAAGAAAATGTTGACGTGCACATTTTCGATTTAACGAGGCCGTGGGGGGCCGATGGGAGACTACCAATTTCAGGCGAGTGTCAAGGCAGCGATTTGACGTGCTTACTCTTGCGTGTTGTGGATCATTATTACGCCTTCGGTAATCCAGTAAGTTACGCTTCTTCTTGAATGACTGCCTCCAACATGTTTACGAGACTGTTGGCAGTGCTACGTGTTACCAGGTTACCCCACCAAACCCATTCGAGACGGTTGCCAACGCTAATTTCAAGTGTGGCGTGACTTTAAATTGCCTCATAAAAATGATCACAATAAATACGCAATAGAATATCGCACTCATACATATACAGGAGATCAATTGTTAATTTCTATTCTACCTTTTGCTTAAAATTTGGACGGCTCTTAAATTAAATATGATAATTACCAATTAATTTTACTCAGTCGATGTAAAAGGAAGTTTAAAAGGCAGTTATACTAACGCAAAATAGTAAATTTATACTTTATATCAAAGCAAAGGGAGGAAAATAACAGTATTTTTAAACAACAAAAACAAGAAATAGTAAGGAGATATGAGTTAATGCAGTGAAAACTCAAAATTTGTAACAAAAATGTTATAAAAATATACTGCAAAAAAGTCAATAAATAATATAGCAGAAACTCAAAGTTTGTAATAGAAATCAACTACTAAATTACACTACAAAAAATCAATAAATAACACGTAGCATACATTTACAACGATAAATAAAGGAATAATTAGCGACAAAAACGTGAGGAAACTTGGTATTCAACAAAACAGTCGTTACTACTTGGAATTGCATTAGGAAGGCATGAATTGGGGATAATAAGAGGTTATGGAATATTATGCGCGAGAGGAAAGAGTGCAATTAGCGGAGAGGGTAGTAGCGGGCGAAAGCGTGTCTTCGAATATTGATCGACGGATTGGTCGAAATAAGAGGGAAAAGCAGCGGAGTCGCAGCGGCTGGACGCGTAGCGGGGGTTTATGTTTCAGGAGAAACTGCACGCGTTGAAAAGGGTTGATTAGGGATCTGGTGTGTTGGGGGTCGAACACGTCGGCTAGGTTGGAAGGATGCTGGACCATGCTTGTAAGCATCCGGCTGCTTGAGGGCTCCTAGTACGAGTTTCGGGGGGCAAATGGCAGCGAGATGATTGATCGCCAACCTAATTGGATGATCGATGACTCAAGTTCATCAGCGGCTGTTCAGCTTGTAACTAAAAGATGGCTCGCTTACACGTGAGCCGCCACGCTCGCTCTCCCAGTCCATCATATATGCCCGCTGGTTTTAAACATATTTGGGTTAATATTACTCGAGTGCGTACTTCCGACCAGTGAACATTTCTTGCTCCTCTTTTTGTTCTCGCTTAATTATTCTGGGAATATTGATATTAAATGTATGCAATCAATTTCTCGTCTTGGATCGGATCAATTGCGAAAAACTTAAGGCGTTTGTTATATTTAATGTTAATACAATCGATAATTTTCGATGAATTTTAGTAAAATTATTAGTTATAAAAAAATTGTATTTTAAGTTGAAATAAAACAAAGCAAATCAATCACTTTTTGAAAAATTGTATATAATTATTCAAGTAAAGCCGTTTATAATTATTATACACATTTTTGCGAAAATGCTAGTAAATGGTTGAGTATTACTCAATTTGTAATAGAAATTTAAAATTGTTTTGTCACATATTTACAGTAAACAAATAGTAATATATTTTGGTTAATAAATTTCATTGCATGTTCAACTTTTCATCCCCACTTCCCCACGTGCGTTACGCTTTAGAACACGCATCCCTTAAAGGCTATTTATAACACCTGGTGCAAAGTTGCGACTTTACTGGACGAACCCTCAGGAACGTTTTGTTGCTCATTATTGCTGAATGTTTCATTATTACCTGGTGTATGAGAAATATGCAGGAACTTACATCGCTGTCAACAGAAATATTAGGGAACTTTAAGAAACTTTCTTTAAGAACCAACAATTTTTTTAAAAAACATGGAACATCAACAAGAACTTCCTCGTTACTACTTCAGTTGTAGTTTAAAATTGCAATTTTCGCAAATATGCCAATGGAGGAGGAAGAATTTTTAGTGGAACGTTCTAATTACAGGTATTTAAAATAGATTTATATAACATTTAGACGACAAATTAGTACAAGGGTTTAAAATTTTATTTTATAAATATTGTAACTTTTGAATCATAATTAACTCACCTCGATCGAATTACTGTATAACAATTTAAGAATTCTTTGCTTCACAACTTACATGTCTCGATTCTCTTTATAAAATGACACGAGCTTTAACTTGCTATCTCACAAGTTGAGTTATCATGTTGCATAAAAATGCCTGTCAACAGTTTTTTTTGCGATCAGACTACAGCGGAGTAACTATACGTCACTTTAGTATTCCGTAAATTCTTGAAAGTTCCGGGAAACTTTACTAGAATGTTTCGGAGTTGAGTTTCTAAGTACAACAATGTCATAATGGAAAGCTTCCCTTGCATAGCACGCTAATTAAATATGTGGAAAAAGGTGAGCACGGCTGCCTGTCGTGATTTGATAGATCTGCGAGTGGACAGGAAATGTGGCTGTTTTTCCGGTGATATTCCCATACGGGCTGAGAGTACATTAGAGAGACATCACACGCATTATATGACAAGGAGAAAGAAAAATTTCATGGTTGGAACATCCAAATTTTTCGCAAGTGTAGGAAATTGCAAATACAAAGAAAGCTTTAATGGTAATTTTCAGCTTTTTCAAAGATGGACACTTGTAATAATTTTTTGTGTGTTACTCAATTTGTGATAGAGAATTAAAAGATTGTTGACGAAATTGCTTTGTGAAACAACTATAGTAAAAAGATAGTAATATATTTTGGTTAATAAACTTTTTTGCAAATTGAATTTTCACCGCCACATGTGAAATTTCCATGTGTAGAAAATTGCAAATACAAAGAATTTTAATGGTGATTTGTATTTTTTCAAAGGTCTTTTAAAAGTCCTTTTTTAACTTCCTATTTCATTTATGATGCGCCATTAAAAAAATAAGAGGAAAAAAATAATGCATATAATATGTACATGTAGAAATAGTATGTTTAGTCTATTAAATTTGGTATAGATTTCTAATTGATAAATAGAATTCAACATTAATTCTTCCATTACTCCAATATTTCAAATTGACTTTCAACTTAAAAGTAATCTTGTTATTGGACATCCGACAACTCGAATTGGAAATTTTTTTGATGGATCACCATGATTCTTATTATGTGCCAACTGGTATCTAATTCTATTGAGAAATCAATCGATGACGTCAAGCAGTTATGTGTTCGACAAAAATTCATATTTAAAAATTTAGTTGCGTACTATTATATAATAATTTTATCTATTGAATGAAGAAAATTTATAGGTATTAGAATAAAAGTAGAATATATTATATGTGTATATTAATAATTATCTGTGCGATTGTGTTGTTTTGTCTATTACGTTACGATTATTTGTTTAACATGGTAAAAACTGAGTTGCGATTAAAAAGTTTTATATTTAAAACAAAAATTGCCAAGTCTTTCTTTCTTTTTACTAGTTATTCTAGTACGTGAAACTTCCAATAATTGCAAGCTCTATTTGGTACAAGCGAAGCAATTTAAAAAATCCTGCGAAGCTTTTGAAATGAATGGGCAGGTGGCCACAGATCTACACGGGGAATTCCTGAGTAATGGCACGAAATGTACCGGAACTGAAAGCTAAAAGGAAAGAAAGAGGAGGCTGTAATGGGAGAAGATTGAAGGAATTTCCTACATTGATTTCTAGACACTCTTCTTTGAAATGTTGAAACTTTAGAAAATAGATTATTTTCAACCTTTTAAGTTTCCTAAATTAATTTAAAATGTTGGACAGATGAAAGTGTTATTATATCAGTTACCAAGAAGAGAATATGCGAATCGGGATGAATTTTCTGCGAATATATAAATTTATATCTACTGTGTAATAATCTAAAATTCTTACTACGAATTTGGACAGAGTGATCCATACTGGCCTGTGAGTCAGTACTGTTGCAACTTACTGTTTATCAGATTATGTTTTTGTTTGTCAATACACATCTGTATTGTTCACATACTTTACTCATAAAATGTATTATTAAATATGATACATAAATTGGAAAATGTTTGTGCATAATTAAAATTACCAGATAATATATTTTTGAATAATTGAATTTTTGGAACGCACCAAACTTATTCTTTAATAAAAAGTAATACCATACATTCTGCCTTATTAATTGATTTACGAGTTCTGCCATCCGTTTTCGCGTATAATCAACACCAACCGTACGCCCGGTTAATTGACTGATTTGAAGCATTGATTGTACGATGTTCTTGTGCCTCTCATTCTTGTTAAAAATAAAAATGAGCATTTATAATACATTTGTTATTACCAAAGTATTACTATGTATATTCGTTTTCGTATGAAATTGATAATTAGCCGGTACAGTTAGTGTTAAGAAATGGTGACTCCGCAAGTAGAAGAAGAAGAAACCGAATTTCTGTAACCAAATATATGAGCCGTTTATTTTGAAAGTGGCCTAAGTCCATTTATCTTCGAATCGAGATACTGAAGGGTTTGCGTTGAATTAAATTTGAAAAAATGGGTAACGGATAAAATAGTGGAATAATGTTTTTGGGTTTCTAAGGGTATCAAATGTATCATCCCAATTAGCATAATATTAACATTATTTAAGAAATAACAAGTTTTTGATTGCTATGAATGGACATACGCCACTTTCAAAATAAACTTTTTGATCATTTCATTAACCAACTAATTTTCGGGTTACAAAATCTTAATGATTTTAAATATATTGGTAACAATTTGCTTTAAAATGAAAAAATCATCTAAAAATGCATCTAGGTAGTTAACTCGATTTTTTTGGAAAATGGACTTAGGCCACTTTCAAAATAAACGGCTCATATGAAGTACGCAATGATTGTTTAAGTTGTAATAACTTTTGCTTATTTACTGTAATTATCAATACTTCTAAATTACAGTCTTGATGATTGAATGTAGAATAGCATATGGCGATAACTATTAATTCCGACTGAAAATCAAGCGAATTACTCTGCTGAAATAAATAAAAAGCGAAATTAAAGGGCAGGTGGTCAGAGATGTATGTGAGAAATTGTTGAGTAATGGGACAATTTGTAGCGGAACTCAGGGTCCAAGAGGAAGTAGCTCGGCGAGTGTAATGGGGAGGGGGCAGGATTCCAGGGATTTATCTTGTTTTGTCGTCTCTCAGTGTCGGCACGCGTATCGTATGGTATCGCATTATTGCTTTTATGGTCAATAAAAGGAAGGTTATCCCGGTGTGGCCAACTCGTCTCTCCTCTCAAACGATCATACCCTTCATGTTTTCGACTATCCTATCCAGAACGCATTATCTATCCCTCGCCTCGCCCCACTTCGCCCCACTTCGCCTCACTTCAGACCGCCACTTCCACATTCCTCTCTCTCGCTCTCTCTCTCGCTCGGTTCCGTTGTTATTGCTGGCGGCGCAGCTCCACTCGCACTTGGGGCTGCTCTTGCGATTGCTTTCCTATTTCGAAGGAATATAGTTTGGGGACTCCCCAGCCAAGTTAACTAGCTGGACACCCTTTGGGACCTTTCCTAGGGACCCGCATCCCCGCTAAACTTCTCCAGACGTCGTTGTACTTTTCACCCGCCACGAAATTGTCTCCTGCTAAATAAAGAAACTGGATAATCTCTGCTAATGCAGAAATCTCTTCGCATTTTTCCTTTGGCATTTTTGGTCCTCTGAATGAATAGGATAAGTTAATGTTAAAAATGGTAAATCTTATTTTTTGATTTAAGATTAATTTTTGATAACGTTTTTTAATAGATTTTCATTGAATTAAGGATATCGAAAAATGACTGTAGAAATACAGAAGGACAGGGGATAATAAACATAGGAAAAAGAGACGATTTGTGATTCGGAACACTAAATACAGTAAAAAAAGATGTTTCGTAATTATGTGGAGTTTGAATTTAATGTCCTTCTACAAAGAAAACGTTTATATATTCATGTTTTATAATACAGCACGGAATAATGTGTAATAACGTACAAAGACGTAATCTTGTTAGAGGACAAAGCACCCATATTTTTAAAAAAGAAAATTCCACTTTTCTGCTGACGAAAATATATTTCTATTTAAAGAAAAGTGTTTTCTTCGTTAAGAGAGTTTTCCCTTTTCAAAAATACCGTGGTGGTGACTACTTTATTTATCCACTGTATACTCTTTGTCGATTGTTATTTTATTTCTTTCTCCTTTCTCCTTTGTTCGAATTCGCCAACTGTATTGTCATTATTGATTCCTGCGAATTCTATAGGAACTAATTCTCTACGGAGAAGCTCACATGTGTTTACTTGGAAAGCGTTTAAAGACTGTTGGAGGGAGTGGAGGGGATTATTATTGGAGATTGATCGGACAGATCAGAGGGTTTGCATCAAGCATGCCTCTCGACAGGACAAATTAAATCCCTTTCGTCTGTTGCCTTCTATCTTTGTCATACGACGGAATCCGAAGGATTTCCAAGGAGGCTCGTTTGATCGTCCTCCCAGGCTGCCTGGCTTTCCCAAAGGGAGAAGACGGCTTTCAATTCACCGAGCCGATAATTGAGAGTCTTGCGCATAAAAACACTCTCACAGAGATAAATCGACATCGGCGCACCACTAAAGATCAGGAAATGGTTTCTTTCACAAGAAATGTAAGTAATGTCGAAGCCCGCTTCTTCAACCCTCCTTCAACTTTTTCTCGTATGTTTCGGAACGCTGCATTTGATAAAACGATAAGGCTAAGCCAATTTAATTTAGACGCAACCATCTGTCTATTTTTTCTAATTTATTTATATTCCAATTTAAAACGTAAAATATGGTAAATAATTGTAGAGTTTATTAATTGGCGCACCACTAAAGATCAGGAAATGGTTTCTCTCACAAGAAATGTAAGTAATGTCGAAGCCCGCTTCTCCAACCCTCCTTCAACATTTTCTCATGTGTTTCGGAACGCTGCATTTGATAAAACGATAACGCTGAAGCCAATTTAATTTAAACACAACCATCTGTCTATTTTTTCCTAATTGATTTGTATTCTAATTTAAAACGTATAATAAGAAAAATAATTGTAGAGTTTATTAAAGGTTAGAATATACTGATACGCTATCGGGGTTTTGACTTTTCTGTAGAATTCCTGTTGGTGCGAGTTATTTCAGGTCGCTTTATTGTCATGGTGTCATAAATGCTCGTAAAACGAAGCAACCAAAGCCAGACAAGTCTGCAATCCTCGACAAGTGTGTATTGTTACGCAGATACTAAGACCCTGTTTCAAGGAAGGGTTGGAATTTTTATGTCGGGAATTTGCTCTGAATGTTCTCGTGCTTGGACACACTTTTAGGCTTTCAGCTTGAACCTCTCCCTTTAAGAGACAGCTGTTTAATACAATAAGAACTTTGTCGACAGACTCGGGCGAATTAACGACACTGTAAAAATATTATTGCAAATGTAATTCTTCTACAAAAAAAAACGTGTCACAGTTCTTTCTTATCATTTTGTTTACGTATATTGAAGAATAAGTCTGTGTAAGATTGTGAAGCGAGGAACATCATGTGTCGGTTTTCCCTGTTTTATTTATTCTTTGAAAATTAAGTCAATTTTCAGATATAACAAAAAAGAATCTCATACAAAGTAATGAAAGTTTTCCGGAACTTTTTTTTAAATGTTACTTTCCTAATATAACTTTAGGTCTTTGAATTTATTTATATGAATGTTAACATAACCTCAAACTGATTGTAATATTAAAAGACAAACTCAGCGATCTTATATTAAAAATATGAATCGAAAAATATAACTGCCTCAATACTATATATTTATCTTTTAGTTTCTATAGTTTATTGTACTTTAAGTTATTCTTAGTTTGTAAACCGGCGATACATTCCCTCATAAGGAGTAGTTTTTATTATAGTTTAATTGTCGATATTTAATAGAAACAATAGTATTATTATGATTTTTTCTCATTATACATATACAATTCACTGCCAGAAAATATATTTATAAAAATTCCTCTTTTTTCTTACTTTACTTTTTGATTTAATATTAACACTAGAATTTCTGTCTACTATAACACTTTCAACTGCCAATTGTTCTATTCTGCGACTGTAAATATTACTTTCCTAATATAACTTTCGGTCTTTGAATTTATTTATATGAATGTTAACATAACCTCAAACTGATTGTAATATTAAAAGACAAACGCGGCGCTCTGATATCGAAAATATGTATCGAAAGACATGACTGCCTTAATTCTATACATTTATATTTTAGTTTCTATAGTTTATTATACTTTATCTTATTCTCAGTTTGTAAACCTGCGATATATCCCCTACTTTTATTATAGTTTAATTGCTGACATTAAGTAGAAACAATAGTATTATTATGATTTTTTCTCATTATACATATACAATTCACTGCCAGAAAATATATTTATAAAAGTTCATCTTTTTTCTTACTTTACTTTTTGATTTAATATTAACACTAGAATTTCTGTCTACTATAACACTTGGAACTGCCAACTGTTCTATTCTGCGAGTGTAAAAAAATATATCCAGTTACATTAGGAGTTGTTCTAGAATGTCATGCATCATCGACGAAGTAAGGAGCAAGTTGGTAGGAGATTTCGAAAGGAGTTCTCTCGGTACGGACAGATTTTTGATTTACGTATGTACGCTCCGGGGCAGTGCAATCCGAGCTGGCGTGACGCAATGGAGCAGCTCTGACTCCAATAACCATGAATCTGCCAGACGTCAAAACACAATCTCTACCTGAAAAGCCACCCATCTTGGGTCTGCCGGCTCGCGACCAGGTCGACCACAAATCTCACCCTATCTAAGATCGTATATCTTATGGAAAGTAGTACCGGCAGCCTCCGCGATACAGATGCAAAAGAGTGGGATCTCCTGCAGGGCCCTCGAATAAGCCACTGCCGCTCCGCGCCGCGCCGTACGTCGCCGACACTATTCCCAACTCGAATCGAAAACCGACAAGAATGACGCAACCTAACAAGAAGAAACGATTAACACTCCGTTTTAATATTAAATTTACGGATTTCAATTGCTATTAATTCTTTTCCAATGTATGCTGACAATTATTTACGCAATTCTAATAGATTTAACCTCTTAGGTGCGGCTGTTTCTCTGCACAGCAGTACATATGCGAATTACATGTAAACAAAAGCCACTATAGTGGCACGTTGTACCTAAAAGGTTAATTAACTTATATTACGTCTGTTAAGATTGGAATTGTTTTTAAATTAAATTAATCGCTTCTTTTTAAGAAAATACGCGGTTTCCTTTATCCGTCAATTTGACGGGTGTCCGTAAAGATAGGAATACAAAAATTCCGTCAACCTAGTGTTATATCCGTAAATCCAAGAAAAGTGGTACTTTTTAAAGTTTTCTCAAAGATAGCACTTTTTAACTTTGTGATTCATTTCTAGTAGTCGATTTTGTTAAAAAAGGAAAGGAGTGATATACATATATGTCATCAATACATACATGTATAAACAGTACTTATTAGACTACAATCTTTCAGAATTTATGTATTATTCCATCAGAATTCTGTAGCATAATCTCCAAGACTTTCGTATCTAATAATTGACGGTGCTTGACGATTAACCTAAAATCCTGATGCAATAATACAAAAATTATAAACTATAAAATGTTAAACAATTCCTTTTATCTCTTATAAAATACATTACACGATGGAAAAACTAAGAAACAGTTCTTAACCTCTTTGGCACGGCGACATTTTCCATGCGGCTGACATCCGCGAAAATATAAAATATGAAATTATAAAATGACATCCGCGAAAGCCACTATACATAGTGACGTATCGTGGCTAAGAGGTTAAATTTCGTCTTAAGGAGCAAGAAAAATTGCCGCTCAACACAAAGCAGAGAAAATCTGAAGAAAGCCGTCAAAGGAGTAATGATGTACGCTGCGGCGGCGCAAGGGTGTCTCAGTGAAGAGGTTTCGGACGGGTTGAAGTATTTGGTTAGAAGAAAATCGGGAGGAGCGGGCCACTGCCATTGGCACAGCTGCGAAATTAATGTACGTCGAGGCTTTGACGCTTGATAATTTATCACGTTATCCTGGTGCAAGCTCTCTGGTCTAGGCCGGTTAAAGAAAGCGAGGGGGGTGTGAGTGAGTGGGTGGTTGGGTGGGTGGGAAATTGAGGGTGGCGCTGGTGGTTCTCGGGGTGAAAGAGATAGGGGTGGCGGCGTGCGAGACGGGAGGATGTGAGAATTTGGCGACAGTGATCGGGACAAGTATAAATAAGCCAATTGCGCCACCCCTCGGAATCCTTTCTTTCCTTTCCTTGCTCCGCGAGACGAATAGGAGCGCGGCTTAACGGATTCTAGTAATCCTCCAGGAATAAACGCTAATATGTGCCACTGAGCTGATCTGTCAGTGAACGCGCGAATTGCACGCGATAACGCCCAGAGACAAATATCTTTGGGTTAGTCTTCGGTTTTCCGCCTCGCGGAAAGAGGAATGCTAGGTCGTTTTATCACCAACGATAAGAGTGGGGTTAATACTTTTTGTACAAACAATGATGCCAATAAAAAATGTTAACAGATGAATTTATTATTGCGGAGGTTTAAATAGCACCCATATAAAACTTATTTATTATATTTAATAAAAACATACGTTTGTCCTTTGTCATGTGTGGAAGGAACACATCATTTATTCTAGTCAGAGGTTTATGCGCAATACTAATTATTAATATGTATCGGCGTCAGAGTATGTTACTGACCGAGCAAATTGCAATAACGCTGAAAGATAAATATCTTCAGATTGCAACAATTCATGTCAAGTAAAATGTTGATGCTATCTGAATCTTGAAACTAGTGTTCATACTTTTCAAGAGGAACCATACAAATGTACAAGAGAAGGTCTATGTTTATATAAATGTACAAGGTTTTACTGTACTGATGTATGTATAGTTATTGTTTTACTTTTAGTTCACTTGGGAGCCACCATGTGACGTTGACGTGCCCATCTTGTTTCTTAACCTCTCCTACGTAATCAAGCAAAAATCTCGTTATTATTTTGTTTTTATTTCAAATCTTTCTCTTGTCCATTTTTATCAACATTAGAAACATGAGTTACTTTTTCTTTGGAACAACTATTTAAACAGTTGTTTGACAAACAGCATTTCTGCAATTAAGTGACAAAAATTCTACGTGACAAGTTAAGTCTCGCATAACATTTTCTTAGTTATTGCATTTAAATTGAAGCAGAAGATTTGATTCTCGTGGTGGTATTGTTGGGATCGGATTTCTGTGAAATAATATTTGCGGGAGTATGACTTTCGTATTACAACTGCTTTTACCGATTACATTATCCCCCTTCGAAGTTTGCCTATCGGTGACGGGGTTCGGAGGAGAATCCTCGTACCAGGGGAAATCCCAAAGAGAGATAGGTTACTCCGAACACAAACACCATTCCCCTCAATGGCTCGCATTTTTTTTCTTCCCAATAAATTCTTACATTACTAATTGCATTTTATCGTCGGTTGCAGTTGTGTCGCTTTATTAGACATTCGCTCCTTTGATCCTACAGTTTCCGTCAAGACAAGTTTCACTGGGGTTTATTCAAACTTATCGTATATTTTAGAACTTTATTTTTCCGTCCTTCAGAAAACCAAGATTTTCGTTGGTATTGTGTAGAATTTTTATTTTTTATTGTATGCTTTATTCATTTCTAACAGTTTCTTTCGGATTCAACATTTTGCGTTTAAAGGAATTTTGAAGTATAATCAAAATTTTTATATTTTGAAATTGTAGTTCTCATTCTAGAATATTATTTAATTTATCATAGAAGTTTTTATATTATACTATAAAACACAATATATCAATTCATCACGATCGATTGTAATATTTTATCCAAGAGTTTGTTTTTTAGTATGTATTTAAACAGATACAATTTTGTGCAAAAGACTACCTTTTCGAATTAACGTCCATGTATTCGAACTAAGAAGGCAAGAGATTCCACTTTAGCTTGGAGGTTCCCCTTAAACTCAAGTGCCGCTTCCTCCCTAAAACTTCACGCCTACGTGCAAAAAGCCACTCCTTACTTTTCACAACGACCTCGACAACAGTGTTGCTCCTAACTGTCTTTTTCCCAAAACAATCCCGACGATTAATACCGAATTCAAAGTTAATACAATCCGTTCATTGTTTTTAAAAATTATATAGTGTATTAGACTAATTATCTCTTCGTTAAACTATCTGTACTGGAAAAGTAACTTTCCTTGAAAAAGTTCCTCCTTCTTATTATAATGAGTTCCTAAATATTATTGCTGTCAATAACAAAAGTTCCTGAACGTTGCTTATATGTCAACGATAATATGCAGATAAAATATCTATGCGAATAATGCGAAAATATTCAGCAATAATAAGCAAAAGAAAGTTTAATTTTCCGCAGAATAAATTGTTTACCCATCAAAATTTCTTTCAATTTGTTTAATATTACTCATCAAACATCATATTCGTCAGAGTTGCAAAATATAACCAAGCACACCGCTTTATCCAACATTGAATACTCAATCACGATGCAAATATCAATTTAACCATGTAAATGCTATTACATTCATGTCACTTCTGCCACAAAATACAGAACTATCATCACGCAGTTTCACCATACAAAGTCTCCAATGTAATTTTAAAACTTTATAAGTTAGGAAATTCCGCTAAAATTGCATACACATTAAAACGCAAATTCGACATTTTAATCAACCGCGCCTTGATTAATAATTCATGAGGGTGGTATGCTTATTCAGGAAAGCCCACTTGTTTAAAGCTCGCAACAAATATGCAGGTGGGTCACGAATTTTTTTCAAAGAAAAAAAAAGCGAGTGGAGGTGAAGCAGTGAGAAGAAGAAGCCCTAAGAAAAGGGGAAGAAAGCGTTAATATAATGCACTGCTGGAAAATATGGTTATAAAAGTTACCTGTTTCTTTGTGTACTTTTAATACATACTGATCTTATCTTATTTTTTAATTCAATATTAACACAATCGTTTTTGCCTTTTGCAACACTTGCGAGTATCAGGCTGTGCAATTGCTGTTATATTCATGTCACTGTTATTACAAAATATACAATGACTAAAAAACATATCTGGAAAAAAATAAATGAATACCCAGAATTTTTAAAATAATTGTGTAACCTATCATATCGTTTTTCCGTTAATTAGAGAGTTTGTTTACCGAATACGTAGCGCAATATTAATATTATTTCTAATATGATGTAAAAAAGAAAGCTGTCTCCCCCAGAGAAATACATATTTTCCTTTAAAAAACACAATTTTTAAAATAAAAAACGTGTTTCTGTCTAAAGAGAAGGATTTTCTTCCTTAACAACAATTTTTCTAAAAATTGTTTGCCCGCGTGTAGAACTATTGCTACGTAGTTTCACCATACAAAGCCCTCTACGCAATTTTACAACTTTATAGGTTAGGAAGCTTCGGTAGAGTTGCATACACAGTAAAACGTAAATTCGAAATTTTAATGAACCGCATCGTGATTAATAATACATGAAACCTCACTGGTTTAAAGCTCGCAACAAATATGCAGGTGAGCGAGGAGCTTTTTTTGAATAAGAAAAGCGAGCGAGTGGGGGAGTGGAGGAAAGGGAGGGGATTGGCGTAGTGAAAAGATAAAAGAAAGGGAAGCGAAGGTTGGTGAAAAGAAGGAGGTTTGGGAAAGGAGGAAGAAAGCACACGGTGATTAGGCAGCGGAGGGCTTGGGACGTTAAGTTTATTAACGATATCATGGGTTCACGAAGGTGGAAAAAGACGCCCGATAATTTGCAGCCTCATGCACCCTTCAAGGAGAATTCATATTCTGACGTTAACGAGATTTTATAGACGGCCAGTCAATATCAGCCTGTTGGCAACTAAACTTGAGCGCACCGCAACTAAACGCCAAAGCCTTATAAACTTTCCGAGCTCTCGTTACGTCGTACTTGCAACCCGTCCATCGTACACATTGACATCTTGGCGATGAACATTAACGCAGTTTGGTTTTTGCAATTTATTAAATGCAATAACAAGAAGCGCTGGTTTTTATTTTACGCATATTTTATTATTATTGTTCTATTTATCAGCATATTTTTTAAGAGGAACATCGTTGAAATTCTTGGACCATTTGAAAGAATACTTGAACACTTTTTTAAGAACCTTATAACCTGTTGATTTGGAATCAAAAGCCGGTTACTCTCAATTTAAGAAATTGGCATGCAGTTGGTATTTGGCGATGCCAAGATCAGCTTTCGAAAAACATTCGATTCGATGACAAAATAATAGACTGTAACAGAATAGCAATTATTTAATATAATAAATAGATTTTCTTGACTTAGATCACAGACGAAAATACGGGAGTTTTCATTTACAGAATACGTTTCTCGAATTTTTATACAAATGCGCCGTTTATTTTGAAAGTTAGCTAAATCCATTTATCAATTAGTATTCTATACGTACATATTTTATTTTAGTCAAACGCCAATTCTTTAGTGTCTTAATTTTAATATAAATAGACTTAGGTCACTTTCAAAATAAACGCCATAAATGCAAAATTGTTTTAATTCTGATGTTTTTAGATTAGTTTTAATTCACTATGCTTTTTAATACTGCTACGTGAAATCAACGCATTAATACAAGAATTTTAACAAAATTGTATTTCTAATATAGCACTTTATACGATGACAAAGTGTATAGCAATAAGATGATTTTTTAAAATAGTGTATAAACAACTGCAAGGAAAGTTGCAGCACATATTTTACAATCGAGTTAATTTCGAAATACTACGCTTTTTCGTATTTCTCCAAAGATTGGGGTTGAGCCTCGGGTTTGCCCCTTATCCAAACCCTAAATGAAGAGAAACGAGCGTAGGCTTTCATTTTCTTTAATTATACATATATTTTACTCAATTCTACATTAAGTTTTACCGAATCGATTATAGTTTCGCTGCTGTTACTTGGAATAAGTACAATTATCAACAATATTTAAGAATGAAAGAAACCAGCAACGCGGTGTCACTGAATTCCAAGTTATTCATTGTGCTAAAATAGTTGTAAGCTGTTCTTTGTTTATAAGAGCATATTCCATGTTGTTCAATTATAATTTTATTGTGGAGTTTGCACATAAGGCAAAATCAAATAAACAATTCTTATTTGTAAATGTAACACACTAAATATATTAATATTTTCAATCGAAACATTAACGTCAGTAGCTAAAAAAATACTTTAATAAAGGGAAGCCAAACTGAAGAACACGTAAAAATGGGTTAAACTGTTTTGTTAGCTAAAATACCTAGTTTTGGAATCTAAATCTAGCAATATTAAAATCATTACCGGTTCTAGAAAGCATTACTATTCATCTCATCCTTTTTGCAAATTGGCTGTAAAATGTATAAAACAGTAACAATATCATAGTTGGAAAGAAAATTACACTGGCATGATTTGACAATAGCAGGGAGGTGCAATTTAGGAAACCCAGCAAGCCAAACCAGAGATTTAGCTAACCTAGAAACATTAGTCGAACAAAATTTAATAATATTGTAGTTATTACTAATTTTTGCAAACATAACAGTTTGCCGTACTCTTTCTGCAACTTAATTACAAGATGTGTCAAAAAATAGCGTCGATATAACAACTTTTGTGTGTATGTTAAATAATAACTCTGGTTTTTGAAGCTAATGTTAAAAGACAATTTAAATATTACTGCTATACTCCGAAGGTGCAAATTAATTTAATAAAAACCAGATGGCGGTACGTGTGAATTTTTAGCAGTTCTGGCAACCTTCCCCTATTGTTAATACAAAAGCTAGTATTAATAAACATTCTAATATAATAAAGTGAAATTGATAGACTTTGGTTTGACTCTGCCATTACTATATTCTCGCCAGTGATCACGTCAAAAAAGTTATCGCTTTGGGGTTAAGACAAAGTAGAGCACATTATGATAGCGGCCTAGTGTCCCAGGGGGTCTCAATCATTCCAATGCTTTACTTGTCCAGCCAGCTGCCAAGCGTGTCTGCGACAATAAATGGTCTGCACAATATCCGGAAAACACATGCACGCTCCACATCTACATATATGCATGCACGCTTTGTCAATGTCTTGCCGCGAGTGAAAAATACCGATGCGGCAAATACCGCCTAATTGTGATTCGCTCTTGCAAAATGCTTCGCATCCCTCATCTCATAGCTCGCTGGTGATAAATTCCAAGCACAATTTTTGAAAGATTGAATGCAAGCCATTAATTACTGGCGTGGAATGTACAATCCGGAGAAAGATTATATTTTAGGGGTTGCTGGTATATTTTTTATTCGTTAAAAGTACGCTTTTTTTTAAGCAAATAAATTATAGAAGAAGGGAATATTGCTGCAATAATGCAATTGCGTTATTGAACCAAGCTTGTATTTTACTTCATTTTTATTTTATAATTCGAATGTAGTTACTTTATACTAATGCAACATTTAAAACCTATTGCAAACTAGATGAAGTTAAATAAAAGTCTTCTAAAATTGTAAGTGGTCTAGTTTGATTCTGATGATACATATTTAGAAACGTATAATCTTTAGGGTAAACTTATCCCCACATGATTTACTGGAGAGAGTTAAATAATAGTTGAGCTCATTCGACATTTTGAGAAATCAATATTAACAAACTTTGAAATTTGACGCTTCTAATCAGACATGTTTTTATGTGCAATATTGGTTAGATTGGCTTTTACTTAATTTTGATCTTGCAATTTGAAAATGATTAGTCAATCTCAATATAAAGCAATGTTGATAAAATTTGATAACACAATAATACGAAACTGTTCATAGTGCCAATTGAAAGCTGGCAGTTCGGCCTTCCTTACGTTTATTTGCTCAACTCGACAGCAGAAAACAACGTTAGCATCCTGGTAATTTGGCGTAGCCGCGAGCAACAACTATTTCCTGGAAGGAGAAAAGAATGAGGATGCTTTAAGGGGAAGTGGATTGATCCTCTCTTCTTTCGGGAAAACGAAAACCTAGAGCTAGAGGAGAAGCGTAAGCTTTCACGGCGACAAATATGGAATTTGCATATAAATCGAGTATTTCCATCTGTGGCCCCAGCCGTGCAACTGCGCTTACTCGCTTACTCTCTCTCTCTCTCTCGCTCTCTCCTTTCCTCCCATTGGCCCGGCGCGGTTGCTTCCTTGGGCGCGATACAGAAATGAAAAAATCTTCCATTTCCTCTTGGTCCTCGCTTTCTCATCACTCCCGTCGCTTCCTTTCGCGGGAATACTAACCTCCAGGTATTATTAATAACCCGCGATGAGGACGAACACATCCCTCGCGCGGGGCGGCCGCCAGGCGGAGGAGCGGCGGGGCGCCGGCGGAAGACAACGAAATCAATCTGCCATTCGCCCGCTGGAACGGATGCTCACTTTCCTTTCGATATGCTCCTTCGTCCCCATGCGCGAGGAACAAACTTTTTCCACCCCCGCCAAAACACTCCTCTCCTCTCCTCTCCTCTCCTCTCCTACAACTGACTGCATCTGTCTCTCTTGCGCACCCCTCCTACCATCGTTTCCTTTCCTTCTCATTAACTATAATTCGAGATTCCTTTTTCGTGAATGCTTCATTCGTCGAACTGTGCAATGTTTGTATTTAGTTGAATTCCTACCAACGATTATGAGTACTATTTTAGTCACTTAATTAATGTGAAATCAATGTTATTCTTTACTGAAATATAATACATGTAAAACACATCGACATTGGTTTATTGTATCATTGTTTTAGAACTTAACATTGTTTCTATAATCTCTCCTCTCCTTCAACTGAGTCCTTCTGTCTCTCTCGCGCACCCCTCCTACCATCGTTTCCCTTCCTTCTCATTAACTATAATTCGAGATTCCTTTTTCGTAAATGCTTCATTCGTCGAACTGTGCAATGTTTGTATTTAGTTGAATTCCTACCAACGATTATGAGTACTTTTTTAGTCACTTAATTAATGTGAAATCAATGTTATTCTTTACTGAAATATAATACATGTAAAACACATCGACATTGGTTTATTGTATCATTGTTTTAGAACTTAACATTGTTTCTATAATCTCTGCTCTCCGCCAACTTACTGCTTCTGTCTCTCTCGCGCACCCCACCTACCATCGTTTCCTTTCCTTCTCATTAACTATAATTCGAGATTCCTTTTTCGTGAATGCTTCATTCGTCGAACTCTGCAATGTTTGTATTTAGTTGAATTCCTACCAACGATTATGAGTACTTTCTTATTCACTTAATTAATGTGAAATCAATGTTATTCTTTACTGAAATATAATACATGTAAAACACATCGACATTAATTTATTGTATCATTGTTTTAGAACTTAGCATTGTTTCTATAATCTCTCCTCTCCACCAACTGACTGCTTTTGTCTCTCTCGCGCACCCCTCCTGCCATCGTTTTCTTTTCTTCTCATTAACTATAACTCGAGATTCTTTTTTCGTGGACGCTTCATTCGTCGAATTATTTAATGGTGAAAAAGTATGTGATTATTCACTATTAATTGTAGAGATTGGAAAAAAATGTAACAGTAAATCGATGTTCGTGTAAAATGCATATATTCTAATTTAAAAGACAGGCATTTGTAAATAAAGGTGCTCAGAGGTTAATGTTAAGATTTTTGATACTTATACGTGGTTCCAGTAATTGGTACAAAAGTAGAATTTGAAGGATGCTTTGCATGTTGAATAATAGAAACTTATGTTATCGAACATGCAAAGTGCAGCGTTAAACGCCTCTTTAAATAATCGAACTTTAACCCTTTTAGTGCCGAACGACGATATATCGTTGTTCGCAACATTTACAAAAAGTGTTCTCCATCTCAAAATAAATGTATAAAACGTTATAAATGGTTTAATTTCGTTGGAACACAATTGAAAACATTGTCTATGGATTTGAATATTGCTTGTAAAATGCATGGTTGCGATATTTTTGGATAAATTCTCAACAAGTTATTATAACAATAAACGCTCTTTTCGCCAAACAATTATGCGAAATAAATTCGATCGATAGAAATTAGAATAAACACTACTTTAAGTTTCCCCTTCCCAAGTAATTCAGCGTGCAATTATAGAATTTAATTATCACATACTCGTTTCACTCTTTGAAAACAATAAATAATAGCAGTCGAAGGTTTGATTTAATTAAAGCCGTCGGTTGCGTTGTAGGATACGATTGTGTGAAGCGGCGCGGCGACTGGAGGCTGCGAGAATTCTTGCCGTGAAGAGTGGGAGAAAGCTTGGTAGGAAAAAGGGATGAACAACAGAGGAAGGAAAGCAGGGTCGGGCGAAAAGCCGCTTTGTAACCGAAAACCTGTTCGGGCTCTCTATCATTTTTAATCGTGAAAATAAATCGTTTGATTCAATTATCAAGAGCATTTCTGTCGGCTCCCTCGAGGACCTCGACAAGTACCTTTGACGACAGGGAAATAGCATCTCTTTGTCCGGTTTAAGAATCTCAGAGACACTTAAGAGGCTTAGGACAGGCTCAACTTCAACGTTAAACACCACAAAAAATCTGAGCACCCTCATTTTTCGCTGTCCCTCTACTCTTCAATTTGCCTTCCTGCATCCTCGCTCTAATAATATCGTTCCTATTGTCGAAGCGCGCCCTCTCCCATCACCACAACTTCTCTACTAACTAGAACCAGTGTACTTCAAGCTGACAGGTGTATGTACTTGATGTCGTCCTGTTTGCATTTCGACTGCGAGTTAACAATGATTTAATTTTAAAAGAATCGATTGTTCCGATTATCTTTGTCAGAAAAATCTTTTGAAGATGTGAAGCTTGATCTAATGTTCCTTTAAAAAGTTTGGAGTTAGTCTCGAAATTGTTTGGATATGTACTAAATATTGCACTATTTTGTAATTTACACATTGACTGGATCGTAAATCAGTAAGATGAAAAAACTGTATCGAAATCCGTTTTGAAAATAAATATCCCAAATTATATTAAAAATATAAATTGTTTCATTGTTGCAAGGTTTTTTTTGTTACATGTTATTGCAAAGTCATATGCGGAAAGGAATCCTTTTACGTCAGATTTAAATTCGCGATGCTTTATTTCACTTTAACGTTAAAAAAGCGTGTTCGATGATATGATTGGTAATACAGTCAATCCGACATTGTAATTAGATTATTCATGGAATTAAATTGTACTTTGAAGTATGTGTTATTAGAAATAGTTTAATTAGAATTTCCGGGTTTTTGTATTATCAGTTTATACGGTAAGTCAGAAATTATAATAACACTGCATTTATCGGCACTTTGTTATAGTAATTTCTATTATGAAATAAAGATCATATTTTTTAAAATATTTAATTGACAAAGTAACATTCAGATAATAATAGATATAACAATGTTATATTTTCAATTTTCCTTTAGACACTAACGAAAAGGAGGTACATGATTGAATCGAATTGACATGCATTTGGAGAAAACATGTATGCACAAGTACATGATTTTAGTCGTACGTACATGTACGATTCCAACCAGACGATTTTCAATATTTCAGTTTGTAACGAAATGACAGTCTTTTCAACTTAAACATAGCAATGAAATAGTAGTAATTTTCAAGAGTGAAAAAGCTATTTTTACCCATTAGCTTTGTGTAACTACTTTCTAGAAAAGGTAGGAAGTGTTGGCCTCGAATGGGTACCGCAAATTGTGATTTTTATAAAACGACTATATATCGATGCCAATAATTTTATAATTATGACCGATAAATTAGTGAAATCAATTTACAATATTCCTTAAAGCACATGCTTGTATATATTATAGACTTAAAACCAGAATTGTGTATCTATTTTTTCAAAATATTGAAGTTACTTTTCAATTTTTGCGGACCAAGTGTGTATGTTTCCTTAAACTATTCCTGACAAACATGAGTTTTGGAGTGCGACTTGTATTCCCGGGAAGTTAGAAGGAGGAAAGTAGGGGATGGGGTGAGTGAGGGAGGGCACGGGAATTAAAGGTAGGTAATGTTGGCCTAGAATGGATACCGCAAATTGATTTGTGCAAAACGACCATATATGGTTTATAAAATAAGAATTATAAATAAGGATATAAAACAAGAATTGTGTATCTATTTTTTCAAGCTATTGAAGTTACTGTTCAATTTTTGCATGTGTATGTGCTTCCTTAAACTATTCCTGACAAACATGAGTTCTGGAGTACGACTTGTATTCTTGGGAAGTTAGAAGGAGGAAAGTAGGGGATGGGGTGGGGTGAGGGAGGGCACGGGAGGGGCGAGATGAGGTACACGGAAGGACAAAAGCAAGTCAGAGCAGTCGACTCGGCCTTTACCTTATTTTTATCAGGTTTTCCGAGGGGATGAATATTTAAGGGATGCGGACTTAATCTGCGCTTGGGGATTCGCGGAGGACGCGCAATGCAAAGAAGCCGATCTCTCCCTTTTTTCTTGCCTGCTTTCCTAAATCTCTCGCCAGCTGCAAATACGAAGAGGGTGCGCGCCGCCGTGTACGCGAGAGACTCTGCCTCGAGGAATAATGAAGAGTATCGAGGCGGCGCGGCGGAGCCCCGGCCAATACCTGCATGCGCCTCTAAATACTTTATGCCTCTTATTGACCCGTTTCTCCACATTTTCCAATAAACCTTAATACTTCCATTAATTGCTGCACGTTTGCACCTTTTTATAATCGCTTATTTTATTACTCATTATTACTTATCAGTAGTATTTTACTTGTATTTGCGCCGACTCCGAAAAGTTGAAAAATATTTAGGGTTGCAAAAGGTTGGGTGTTGCATTGGGTTGGAGTACAATGCGGCAAGATTATCAAAGTTACACATTATGACTGCAAAATGACGAAAGCACGGAAACAGCAACTTATTTTTTTCTTTTCAGCGCATTTTTATTTTTAATTTTATTTTTTCCAGCTCTTTTAGTTTTTAGTTTTCTGGGATGCTATCAGTTTTTCGAAGTCGCTCACATTTTTTTTATTCAATAAACCTTAATGCTTCCATTAATTGTTGCACGTTTGCACCTTTTTACAATCGCTTATCTTATTACAATCTTAAACTGATTCTTTATAGATCGTGTTATAATGCAATTCGAATATGCATTTGCAATATGCCAAGTAACACGTGTTTATTATTGGAGTGTTTGCTATACAATGCACAGCGGCCCAGCGGCCCTCGAAACCATGCCATAAATAGAAAACTTTTTCATGGGTTGTTTTCTGTATGATTACTTAAATGAATTGGAATGAAATAATAAGAGTAAGGAGAATTTGAGAAGTACCTTTCGTTTCATTGACAAATATTCTCTGACAAATGAAAGATAGTTGAACATAGTTCTAAGCTCATTCATACCAGATTTGTTTTAAAATCATACTTTCTGTGCCCTTCTACTGACCACCGATCAAAAATGTGCAAGTATGTGCAATTCTTATTATTATAGCCTTCAAATCTGTACTTTTACTTTTCAGAAAGTGTAAGTTAGAAGGCGGGACTCGGTGTAACTTTTTTTAGAACTCTAAAACAAATTTGATATGAAAAATGCACAGTACCGATTTCCAAGTGTTAACTTTCACTAATTTTGCAGGAGCGAAGCTGCAAGGAATTGACCAAACAAAAGTGATTTCAAGTGCTTTAGACATTCCTCTTTTAAAAGAAAATTATGTAAAAAATATTGTGGGACTTAAAATATCGATTTTTGACGCGGTTTAGGCACTATCTGGACCACTGTGCAATGTCTGTATTTAGTTAAATTCCTACCAACGATTATGAGTACTTTTTTAGTCAATAATTAATGTGAAATCAATGTTATTCTTTACTGAAATATAATACATGTAAAACACATCGACATCTTGGTTTATTGTATCATTCGTTTAGAACTTAACATTTTTCTATAATCGAAATAAAATGTTCGTATTTGTATGTTCGCCATTACTTTCTATCTGCTTTTAAAACCGAGATACGAAAAATAGTCTGGCATTTGCAAAAATAAATACTTAAAAATTATTGAGAATGCACTTAAAAATTTACTTCTATTTCCGACAATGTTCCTGTTTATATGCTTGCCATTATAAAGTGTCTGAAAACATTTAAAAATACATTAGAGAAAGTACATAGCACCAATTGCTCTGGTGTTTTCGTAAATAAGTACTCAAAAATGATTGGAAATAAGTTCCACATTTTGATTTTTATTATACTGTTTCTATTTACATGTTCGTCACTAAACTCTTTCCAAATTCATGTAAAGATACTTTACAGAGAATACGTAGTGGAAATTTGTCTGAAGTTCTCAAAAATAAATGCTCAAAAATGATCAGCATTCCATTTAAAAGTTTTCTCTTCACCGCAATGTTTGTATTTACACGCATGCCACGGGGTATACTTTCGAAATGCATTTAAAAGCACGGTACAGAGAGAGAATAGGTAGCGGAAGTTAGTCTGGAGCTCTCAAAAATAAATGCTCAAAAATGATCGGGAATCCGTTTAAAAGTCTTGCGTTCACCACATCGAGGCAGCCGGTTACCCTTGCCGCATAGTTTCTCCGTCTCCCTTGGGTTTGGTTCGGCAAGAATACGGTGCCTGATGAATTCCTGCGTATACGCGGCTATGTACAAGTGTACATACAGAGAGTTTAGCGGCGCATACTGGCTTAACTCGAAGGATGGGCTTCAAGGCGGCTTCCTGGTGAAGCCTTTACCGCAAATGCCCCCTACGTGCTAGGGCATACCGACCAACCTTTATTACTTTTTCTCGAGAGCCCCAGACCACGTTCAATATTTTTTTATTACCACTACATTTGACGCAGCTACTTTTCTCCCCTACTTAGTCCAGTTTTACTGTTTTATTCAGACACCCTTTCCGATTTATTTCCTTTCTAAGGACCTGTTAAATCTTTACTAATCTGTTGACATTGCAATGTCTGGTAAATATATTTTTGTAAAATGTTGGAAGATTTCGCCGAACGATATTTACTCGGAACATAATATTTTGGAAGGTCTAAACTTATTGTATGTTTCAAATTTTCTTAATTGTGTAAGGAACTTTAATTTAAGATTGTGTAAATTTGTTAAATAAATGTATTAATGAGCTTAATGTGCTTGCTAGAAGGTTGCTGAAGTTGTGAAGCATCACAAATAAGAAATAATATTTTGTGCCATGTTACATTGCTTTACAAAAGTTTATTTTTATATAATGATAAACATTTCTAGAGACAACACACAAAATATAGAAATGATAAATAAAGTTGAAGGAGAATTCGACAGAAGTCTAACATTATTAATCAAATATTCAAGATTAATTATTCGTCGTGCTCGCAATCAGACAAATAAAATTATTTTCACTAATTATACGTATTTAATAATTTTAACTTTGCGTGCAATCAGACGACGCGCAATTATGTTTCCATTTAGAATACTCCGAATGGCTTAATAAAAGTATGATCAAAGTTGACCAAATGAAAAAGAGCGCCGACAATTACGTCGTACTGTTTTCCAAACAGTCCTAGTTTTCATGAACACCCGGTGGAAAGATAATTGCGAGTTTACCGGAACGAACGTTCGCGTGTCTGAGTTTTCGCAAGGGCTGTGTCAAAAGTAGCGTATCAGCCCTTTGCCACGTGAATTACGAAATACTTTTACAAATTAAATACGCGTAAGCACACAAGGGAAAGTTTCCGCGGTGCCGAGTTCCATTGAACCGCAGTCTCCCGACAAAGTATTTTTAACAAAGGCCAGAGCGCCCTTTCTCTTCATTGTCCACCTCCACCGTCCCGAACGCGCACTGCCTCGTTTTTCCGTGCTTTAAATGCTTGATGTTTAGTATTAAAACAGGTACAACATTCTACATAAATACTTGTACATTACTCCCGGGAAATGCGAAAGGACGAGCTCGTTGTTTTTTTTTTTTTCTTTTTTAAAGAGCACAAACGGATTGCCTCGCTTCGTATAAAACAACGTCACTCGTAACACATCGGAATTACGCAAAACATTATTATTACAATAAAAAATAAAGATGAGAATTAAGTAGAATTACATTTTTAAAATAGAATTGATTCAGATTACTATTAAAAATCTCAAGCTATATTGTTTATAAACAGTGACAATACTCGATTACAAACGGAGCAGAGCAAAATTGGAGATGTTTGTTGTTTAAATTGGACTAACGGATCCTCTTTCTTCATACAAAACATTATTACTGTACTACAGAGTAAAAATAAAAGTTATCGTCAAAAATTTGCTACTAATATCATGTGGAAATAAAGTAAAATTAGATTTTTAAAATAGAAATTATCGAGATTACTACTAAAAATATCAGTCCAGTCGACAAATTGTTCGCAAACAATGACGATATATAGAGTTACACACGGAGCCGCGTACAATTGGCCCTTTCAGTTAGAAAAAGCGAAAAAGAATACTAATAAAGCTACAAATGAAGTAAAATTGGATTTTTAAAATAGAAGTCATCGAGATTACTACTAAAAATACCAGTCCAGTCGACAAATTGTTCGCAAACAATGACGATATATAGGGTTGCACACGGTGCGGCGTACAATTGGCCCCTTTCAGTTAGAAAAAGCGAAAAAGAATACTAATAAAGATACAAATGAAGTAAAATTACATTTTTAAAATATATTATTTATAAAGAGTGAGAAATATTCGACTGCACACGGAGCAGAGCAAAATTGGAGATCTTTGTTGTTTAAATTGGACTAACGGATCCTCTTTCTTTATACAAAACATTATTACTGTACTAGAGAGTAAAAATAAAAGTTATCGCCAAAAATTTGTTACTAATATCATGTGGAAATAAAGTAAAATTAGATTTTTAAAATAGAAATCATCGAGATTACTACTAAAAATATCAGTCCAGTCGACAAATTGTTCGCAAACAATGACAATATATAGGGTTACACACGGTGCGGCGTACAATTGGCCCCTTTCAGTTAGAAAAAGCGAAAAAGAATACTAATAAAGATACACAACGGAGCTGAAAGAAGTGGGAGGGTATTAAATGCAAACAAGAGTCGCAATTTCGGAGGGCGGTTAAAGAGTCGAGTGGTCGCAGCGGCATGGAAGGTAATACAGTACACAGAAAAATCAGTACACATAAAAAGGCGCGCGCGGAAGAGAGAGAGAGAGAGAGAAGGACGGAGTGACTAACTGTTGGAGAAAAGCCGGCGGACTGGCCGCCCACGGAAAGGGGAAATATTGAACTGGAAAAGGGAGAGGACGAAAAGATCAATGAACAGTTGAAAACGCTATTGAAGCGTGCTCGCTCGCTCCCTCTCTCTCTCTGTCCCAGTCATTCGATACATTTTCCAACCTATTATAAACTAGCTGTTTCACTCGACTTCTTCCAGACGATATTGTAGAATTCAGGGATGGGCAAGCATGAATAATATAAAGTCATGACTAATAATAATTGTGGAGAAAAATTCGTGATTATTTGTAATCATGGAGAAAAATCCGTGATTATTTATAATCGTGGAGAAAAACTCGTGATTATTTGTAAATTACAAACAATCATGAATTCGAATGATTCAAAGTTGAATATTTCAAATTCGAATGAGTAAAGTATTCAATTCATTCGAATTCGAAGTATTCAGCTTTGAATTAGTCGAATTCGAAGTATGCAATTTTGAATCGTTCGAATTCGAATCATTCCGATTCGATATATTCGACTTCGAATCATTCGAATTCGTGATTATTTGTAAATTACAAATAATCGCGGATTTTTCTCCACGATTACAAATAATCACGGATTTTTCTGCACGATTACAACTAATTACGAATTTTCCTCCACGATTATTAATAACCATGACCTTATATAATTCATACTTGCCCATCCTTGGTAGAATTTTTCAATATTCATTTTATTAGGTGAATTTCTCCATTCTGACTGGGTGCACTTTTTTAATCCTCGGATGCTCGGACACCGTTCGCCGTCGGCTCACACTTTGGCTCTCTTTATGTGCGTCTTCGCTTTAGGATAGCACAACAATAACACTGCTCGTCTTCTTTCACCTCGTCTTCTCTCGCCCTTCAGATTCACACCTCTTGTATACACTTTCGCTGACCCACTCACTCGCCAATCACACTTATTTTTCGAGTCTTACCGTTCAGCCAATCCCAGACATCCCGATACACTCTGTAGTACACTCAACATTTTGTAGTTAATTTGCCAAAAAGATGAAATGAATAGTAATGCTTCCTAACCAGTTAACTGCGTTTGACGTGTATACTCGTCGTACTTGAATTTGCTTAATTTTAATTCCGCACCGTGTGGGCGATTTTTAAAACTAAATTCCACAGTTAAGAGGCTAAAACCGGTAATAATTGTAATATTGCTAGATTTAGATTCCAGAACTAGGTATTTTAGCTAACAAAATATTTTAACCCATTTTTGCGTGTTCTTCAGTTTGGCTTCCCTTTATTCAAGTATTTTTCTAGCTACTGACGTTAATGTTTCGATTGAAAATATTAATGTATTGTAGGATTTTTCAATATTCACTTTATTTCCACAAACTCGTTTCCTCATTCACTTTGTAACGTTCGCACTCTGCTTCTTTATACGCTCGCACTCTGCTCTTCATAGGCTCGCTTTCGACTACAACAATAACACTGCTCGTCTTCTTTCGTCTCGTCTTCTCTCTCGCCCTTCAGATTCACACCTCTTGTATACACTTTCGCTGACCCACTCACTCGCCAATCACACTTATTTTTCGAGTCTTACCTTTCAGCCAATCCCAGACATCCCGATACACTCTGTTGATCATACCACATGCTCGACGATTTTTGACCCTAAACGCATAAAAAGAAATTCACAATCGCATTCACAATCGCACATCTCATTCTCTCACCATTCACTCGCACTCTCTGTCGCTAACAATCTTACAAATAGAAAACTTTTTCATAGGTTTTTTTCTGTATGATTACTTAAATCAATTGGAATGAAATAATAAAATTAAAGACAATTTGAGAAGTACCTTTCGTTTGATTGACAAATATTCTCTGACAAATGAAAGACAGTTGAACATAGTTCTAAGCTCATTCATAGCAGATTTGTTTTAAAATCATCCTGCGTACTGTGCCCTTTTACTGACCACCAATCAAAAATGTGCAAGTATGTGCAATTCTTATTATTATAGCCTTCAAATCTGTACTTTTACTTTTCAGAAGATGTAAGTTAGAAGGTGGGAGTCGGTGGAACTTCTTTTAGAATTCGCAGTCTCTCTCCCGTTAACAATCCTGCAATATTTTGTGCGCGGCCTCGCACTGATTTCATTTAACTCTTTGGGCCACGCTGGGAGTAAAAATGTCCCACTTTTTCGATGTATGGTGAAGCACGCTGCGACATTTTTGGTCCCACCTCGCAATATTGCAATAACTGCATACGCATAGCTTTATATTTAGTCTTTTGTTTAAATTAAAACGCAACAGAAATCTCTGTGCAACATAGGTCTATTTATTCTTTGAAATCCTGTGCCTCAAAGACTTGAGGGGAGACGCTCACCTAAATGCTTCCAAAATATTGTACATGCAATTTCGAATTTTTTTTCTGTAGCTTACTTATGTCATCGATGAATAGTTTTCTTTTTCAAGAAGTATCTTTCGCGGAAAATTTAGTAACTTTTCAATTCACATAATATATAATTAAATATATAATTGAAATTATAAGTGCTATTGACGAATTTATCCTAACACCTTGTAAGATTTTGTTGTTGTAGACATACAGTGAATGTAAAAAGCATTCTTACACTCAGTATTTTTGGAACAAACGGGTTTAGAAAAGAAAAGATAATTTGCGTCAAGAACATCGGAAGTATAAACATTCTTTTTATACACAGTATTTATTTAAAGCTGATTATAAATATTTGGAGCAATATGGTTTGAATTTTATAAAAGAAAGCTCACTTTCCTTTAAAGTACGTAGAGACTTAAATATATTTATACCAAAATAACTACAAATATTTAAACCAATGATGTTTAAACTTTATAAAAAGACATTTACTTTCTTTTACAGTATGCAGCGACATAAATATATTTCTACAAAATTAACTACAAATATTTAAACCAATAAAGTTCGATCTTTATAAAAGGACGTTCATTTTCTTTTAAAGTATCCAGAGACGTAAATATATTTCTATAAAATTGATTACAAACATTGGAAGCAGAGTGGTTCGAATTTGAGGAAAGAATGCCAGAGCGGTTTGTGCGGGGCTCTCACAATTAGGGAGCAAAAGGAGGGGTGAATTTAGCCCGTTGCGAAATATGGAAGAAGAGATCGAGGGAAGCGAGAGAGAGATTGAGCGAACTTAACGGGGAGAGGTGTAGGTGACGCAGATTTATTGTATCCCGTATTCTTAACAGCGCCAAGACTAAATCTCGCCGTGACCTATTATGTCTGATTATTCCGGCATTCTTCGCGAATTAAGGACTAGTCGAGCGGAATAAGGATGCTTTGTGCCGCCCTTATTAATGGCCGAGTAACTCATACGGCCAATCAATCTGTTAACGCTCAGCCAATTTCTTATTGACTCCTTTTAAGTAAGTCTTCCGTCGATTTAATATTTCCTGCTATTATCTACCTTTGCCAAATAAATCAAATCCGGACTTGCGAAGTAAAGCGGAAAGCTATATTCCAAAATACCTGATATAGTACACTAATGTTTCATATTGTCTGTTGTATTAAAACAATAATATTAATAATAAAATAGTCTTTTCAAAACCCGCGCGTATCATCTATAATTATTCAACATTGATAAAAGAAACTATTCGCATACTGAATTTTTCTTGAATAGAATATTCCTCTTTAAAAAAATCTTATTTTTCCTTTTAATAAATGTCTTTAATACTTTTTTTGCCAATTGTTTATGTGCCATTGTGCTATTAAAACTATAGAAAATTATCTGACTCGTTGGTTAGCATTTTATGCTGATATTTCATATTATTATGAAGATATAACCTTCTTGGTCGTAAGAACGACATTCAAAATGTCTCCAAACAAAAATGTTCAGTACAAATTTTACGTAAGCGTTTCTAATTGAAACTGTACCAATATATTTTCTTAAGATTAGCCAGGAACGCAAAGACTGAAGTTCATAGGACACAGAATCAGTGTAAAATCTTTTGGAGGTTAGGAATGACTAATAGATATGCAATTTCCTTTTATATATTATCTAGTGACTAAGATATATTCATATATAAGTAACTACAAATATTGAAACCAATATGTTTTAAATTTCATAAAAAGAATGACACTTCCTTTTATGCGGCCTAATGATGCAGACATACATATTTATATAAAATTGATTATCTTCGGCGTGGAATACTCTTTGGCTGTTGATGCTAATATGGCGGAGTTAAGGAATGACGAGTAGATGAGCGGATGGGTAAACCGCGCTGGAATAGCTGCGGCGGAAGATAATGCGAAGTAACCGCGACAAATTCCAATATCTGGAGAATTATGCGCAATGGCGCGTTACTAGCAGCTGCCGTGACGTTCCCGCGGTCACGTCTAACCTTCGTCTTATTAGAGGACAAACACATTCCGTTAGCTTAAGCTCGGTGAGATTACATTTCACGTTCAAGGAAAGCGAGCAGTTCGTCCTATCGATTAATCTGCTCCGATTTACTTTTTATCTCCAACTTGCACACTTAATTCTATAATTTCTGGATTTTTTGCGCCAAAATACAATTGTTTCAGCGTAATATTGAAATTCATTCTTATTTTTAATATGCTATGAAAACTTTATAGTTGAAACATGCAAAAATGGCAATGACATTTAATTCAAACTCTTTGGGTAAAGAATTCTAGACTGTTTGCAGTTGTATTATGAAAGCTATTTTTAAAAATAAATTATTAATAAGTTAGAATGGAAGAAATGGTATTTATAGAAAACTAAAGTCGTGTAGGTTTAGTCCGGTGAGATTACATTTCACGTTTAAGGGAAACGTGCAGTTCGCCCTATCGATTAATCAGTCCGGATTTCTTTCTTTATGAAGAGCTTCTAAAAGCAATTTCTTTAGAATTTGTGTATTTTTGGCAACAAAATACAATTTTTTGTGTAATCCTGAAATTTTTTTGTTCCAGATATTATATCACAACACTGTCGGTCTAATATGCAAACATAGCACTAAAAACTCTTTGGGTAATGAATTCTAAACTTTCCTTAGTTGTATTAGAAATTTATTATTCGTTAAATAAAGTGATAAGAAGCTAGGATAAAAAACCGATTAAATACGCAGTTTTTTATCAGTTATAGTTGATATTTGCGGAGGAAAAACAACTTTCAAAGATGCAATTAATTAATGCATTGAAATTGCTATCACCAAAACAAACTGAGAAAGAAAAAACTTTCTTGAACAAGATTTAGTACTTTTTCACGTTATAATAGAACTGTGTATACAGCTTTCGGCTAAATCTCTTTCGGCAAAATTCTGTGCAGAAAGTACGTTTTAAGGAACTATACTTTCGAAAATAAGTGAGAAATTCGAATTGTGAGTATTTACAGTTGCGCTCCAAGCAAGTAATAAAACATTATTAGCGTGGAAGCGACAGTGTCGACAGTGGAAGCACTAAAACAGGAGAAAAAAAGGCGAACTTATCCGCACTAGCTTTGAAGTCTTGATTACAGGAGTGTTTACCCGAACTTTCTCAAGATTTTCGGGAAGGCTGTCGCAGTGCCGAATCCAAGTTGAGTTTGGCTGGCGTCCCCCTCCGTCATCGTCCAGCAGTTCCACTCGCTGTTCCATTCCCGATTCATTCAGTACACGTCACAGTTTGCATTGTGCCCGCCAGGCCAGAATGCCCACCGTAAAGCGATTCCCCGGCGAAATTTAATTAAAACAATCAAATTATGGAAGGAGACGACGGTGGCTCAACCGTCGAGATCGCGCGCGCGCGCGCGCGCGTTCATTCGCTCGCCCAAAGGAGAGCGAGGAGAAGAGAAAAAGGGGCCAAAGAAGCTCACGAGACTGGAAACCCGGATTAGATATTCTTCTCTTCGGTTTATTTTCCCTCTCCGCCCTTTTCCTTACAGCCGCCTCTTTTTCGCCTTATTTTCAACTCCCGTCCTCCAACTAGTGTCTAATTCATAATTCACTCCCGCCGAGACTCCTTAATTACTATCGATTGCCGCGGACCTTACGAGATTGCCTTTAGAAAATTACTATTGTTTAAAGTCAGAATGTGTGATGAAGCAAAGTAAGTGTGATATAAAAATACAACTTTTCCTGCGAAAATTTCGTTGTCTCAATGTAGCGCAATAATAACTTACTACGTAATGTATTTTTAGATGAAAAACATTGAAATACGTTTGTAAGTATTTTTACGGTGATTTACAGAATTATTATTTTGTTCCCTACAATTTGTTTAATTCATTTATGATTATTAGTAACGTACAATACAAGTAATATGCATATCACGATACATTTATTTATTTATTATTTTTTATCTCTTTCAGATAACCGTTTCTATTTCAGATTACATATTCTTCTCTTCGGGTTATTTTCGTTACACCCGCTTCTTTTTCGCCTTATTTTTAACTCTAGTCCCCGATGCAAATGATGTCTAATTCATAATTCACCCCCGCAGAACTTGCTTAATTACTATCGATTACTTCAGACGCTGCGGGATTATTTTTAGCAAATTTGCTAAAATCAGTCTGTTTTCAAACTCGAAAATTGATTTGACGACAATAAGTAGAATTTAAGAGAAGGTAGTATTTTGATAGGATTTTATTGCACAATAGTAATATTGTGGACATAACAAGAATAGACTTCTAATGTCATCGATAACAACATACCTATTATAAAAGATTATGATAAAAAGTGTAGTTTTTGCAACGCAATTCCTGTCAGAGTAATCTATCATTATACTTGTAAAATTGTGAAATTTTTATTCAGAAATTTAAAGGTGAAGAATGTTTATCAAAGCGTAGTAAAAACAAAATGTTTGAACAAGATTGTCGTCATTATGTTGCACTTCTAATCAATCTACTTGCTCGTCATTCCATTTATTTTCGAATATTCTGTTTAATTTAAAGTACAAACAATTATATCAGATGCTATTTTAACACTCAATGTGAATGTAGATGAAGAGCAAAAGGTTTTGAAATCCTGTTACTTTCTATAATAAACTTTTACGGTAGCGAGCGAACAGAAAACTGAGGAGTGAAAGATGTCTGAAGGCTGAATCCCCTGACTTTCGTTTGGCGAAGGTGATTTAGTCCGAAATGATTAGTCTGACGGCTAGGGGGACGCGCTCCCTAATTATCTTTACCATTTTAAAGTCAAATGACCTAGTACGTCTGGAATTTTTGTATACATTTCTTGTAGCCATCTTGCTAGCACAGCGAATGAATTTTTATAATACTTAATGTTCAGAATCTACTTTGGAATTCAAAATCAATCGAATATTTTCGATGAATCGTTAAACAACATTTTTGTAGATTAAGATCATATTAACACTTTCAGCGCCTAAGTTGCAAATTTTTCACACTTTCTCTACAGTTTGTTAAAAATGTTTATTGACTTTATTTAAGATGTTGTCAACATGGCGACGAACGTGTTAAATTTGACTTTTATGGTAATTTCATATAAAATGAAGTAACTGTTTAAATTTTTCGATGTCCCTAATTGCAGGAACCCTCACAATGACATGAGCCTTAAACAATTACTGCAATGTTTATTCCTATTTGCAAGTTTGCTTCGTTCTAAACAATATGCTGTTTCCCGCTTGTCAAGATCTCTCACAGCTGTAAAGCTAAACTTTTTCAAATCCAGGTCATTTTGGACATACTGTGTGTATGGAATTCAACTTAACCTGGAATCAAAGACTGATGCATTAAATATCAATCGACATTCTCGAAAGATCCCAAGTGGACTACACTATATGACCTTTTCTTCTGTAATGTTTGTTTAGTAAACTCTGCATTAGAAATAAGAATTATAATAATGGACCAAAAGAACTGTCAAACATACAAGGTTCTTAACACTATTGAGAAACGGGAAGTCATGGGAGGTCACTATACAACCTCCATAATGCTGTGCGAACATCACATAACCTCTTCAGACCTTTTCTTCGACACGAGTTAAGCCTTAATCTTAAGCGTTTTCTTTTATGATGCAACTATGTTTTTTTTTCAAGAAAGTAATGACTCGATAATGTTTTGGAATCCAACAAAATGCATGGAAAAATAATTGATGGATACATTATTTACTAATAATGGTATCCATACATTTGCTTTAAAAGTATTTGCTTGTATTCGATCGGGTTCGAGTTTCAAGGAGGCTTGCCAGGCTTGATGAGCATGAAATAGGATTATTTACATATGCCTTAAAGCTAATAGGTAACTGAGAAGGAGCGCGTCTGATTTCTAAGTTGCGCAGCTACGACAGAAATGTACGAAAAACTCTATTATTTAAACGGCTCCCAATTTTAATATAAAAATATTTCATAGCGAGAGCTACTGTGGATTGTTTGATCATTCATTCATGATTGAAAAATGTGCGTGTAATTGAATATCGCAACGTAAAGACGACAAATCTGCTTGAAAACGATGACAACAGTATTCTCGATAATTACTTGGGAAGGTGTTGTATCAACTTCCGAACACAGTGGTTTACCTCCACTTTTGTTCCTTCATTCATAATTGCAAAATTCCACTGTAATTGAGTAAAAAAGTTAACTAACAATGGAAATTACTTGTACTTCCGTCTTAAAACAATAACGACTAGATTGATTTTCAGTAACTATTCGACAAAGTGTTTCAACTTCCGAAGAGAGTGGTTTACCTCCACTTTTGTTCCTTCATTCATAATTGCAAAATTCCACCGTAATTGAGTAGAAAAGTTAACTAACAATTGAAATTACTTGTACTTCCGTCTTAAAACAATAACGACTAGATTGATTTTCAGTAACCATTCGACAAAGTGTTTCATCAACTTCCGGAAACAGCGGTTTATCTTCACTTTTGTTTATTCATTCATAATTGCAAGATTCCACTGTAATTAAGTATAAAGGTTAACAGTAGTACAAATTACTTGCACTTCTGCCTAAAAACCATAAGGATTAGGTTGATTTTCAGTAACTACTCGATAAAATGTTTCGTCAACTTCCGGGAAAAGTGGCTTATCTTCACTTTTGTCACTGTAATTGAGTATAAATGTTAACAGGAGTAGAAATGACTTGCACTTCTGCCTGAAGACGATAACGACAAGATTGATTTTCAGTAACTACTGGACAAAGTGTCTTATCCACTTCCGGAGACCCTCCTATTTTTTAAGGTCGTCGGTGTCTGCCTTTACGGTATACCCTTCACGTCAACGTTCGGATAGCTTTCACTCTCGACCACAATGCTGTTAGCACTGCGCCACGTGCTCAGAAATCCCAATCAACGTCTTCAGCGTGCCGCTGCTATCTGATTCACAAGTCCTGCCCAGTCCTTTGAATGCCCCAAACGAAATCTTAGCACTTTGGTGCCTGAACTGAATCTAACCTCGGCTACTACCTTCCTTTCCAACTCTCCAACTCAATCGCAGTGCGCATTTCTTATTGATTAGCAACATTCCATCACGAACTAGCTTTCTGCCATCGAAAAATATTCCCCCTGCATTAGTCCATTAACAGCCCAGTAAGTCTTTCACATTAAAGGGATACATACACGTGGAGTTCAAAAATTCTAGGCAAACTTTTATATTCTTTTGTTCCAAGTACTACTAAGTATATGCATCCTATTTACTTAATAATCCTGCTGGAAGTAAATTGTAAAATAAAAAATAAACAATAAAAAACCTCCAATACACGCGAAGTACAAAAATTGTAGGCAAACTTTTATATTCTTTTGTTCTAAGTACTACCAAGTATATACATCCTATTTACTTAATAATCCTCCTGGAAGTAGTTTGTAAAATAAAAAATAAAAAATAAAAAACTCCAATACATGTGGAGTACCAAAATTGTAGGCAAACTTTTATATTTTTTTGTTCTAAGTACTATTAAGTACTACTAAGCAAATACATCCTGTTTTCTTAATGCTCTTGCTGAAAGTAGATTGTAAAATAACAAATAAACAATAAAAAACTTCACCATTTTGAAAATATTTAAAGAGCACATTTGTTTCAAGCTTCTAAAAGATACGTACAGGTGCACGATTTGCTTGGAAATTGTATTAAACGTATAGTGATTTTCAAGGGTATCAAAGCTATTTTCGGTTTCAAAGGGATGCGGTTTTCTTAAAAATAAAAATTTCAAAAATTGGTGCAGGTGCCGAAACTAGTGTAAAGACTAGTTTTAAGAATTTATTTTATAGAAATAGTTATTTCATCTGTTGATTTGTAAAATAACCTTAGTATATCCACGTACTTCGTTCATGCGAGTAATAATTTTGTAATTATGGTCAATTGATTAAGGAAATTAATTCATAATATAACTTACATCATATACGTTTTTCGAAATATTCAAGTTGACCTTCAGTGTTTGCGATCCAGGCTTGCATGGAATGTATCCCTTTAAATTCTAATCACATTTCCCCTTTTTACTAATCCAAGGAGTTTTTGTATTCTTTGTGGTGGGGACAACTTAATTATTTACTAAATTGGTTACTTAATGAGTCGCATGCCTCATTCTGCTGTAATACGTTTTGTGTATTATTCCCGCTTGTGTCATTACTTCTAAATAATTAAGTCTTCAAGAAGAGGTCGCGGAATTCCGAGATTTATAGAAACCACAATACTGCCTCGTCTATGAAGTTACTGAGGATACTATAAATGCGATTTGAACAATTTAAATTATTTTATCTTAACATATTTATTATCCATACTTAATATATAAAAAGAGAATGTTAGTATATACGTGTATCAACTATATTTCGAAAAACCACCCGACCAATTGGCATAACTCTTTCACTATTGCAAGTACATTTCCTCGAGGTAGACATAACCTATACATACGTATTTTATTACGCGTGCGTTGCCGAGAAGTGAGAAGTAAGCATAAATGCGCATCAAAACGAGTATAAAAAACTAGATATAAATCATACAATTTATTCGCAAATACTTAATCGTTTTTTTACCGCGGTCTACGATATTCTGGATTATTTTTCGTTTATAAATAAATGACTTGCAACCAAATTGACAACTGAGAGCGCAGTTGTTGATTTTCTGGCAAATAACTGATTTGGAGGCGAATGGACGATTGAAAGCGCAACAATATGTGTATAAAAGGAGTGGAAGAGCAGTCGAGTGAAAGGAATAATGAAGTGGTAAATCAAACAAAGAAGAAGTCCAAAGGGATTGGCTTATCGCGCGGTACGATATTCTGGATCGTAAAGCGACAGACGACGAAGCTGGTAGTTAAGGAGGTCTACCGTGGCAGGCAAAAAGTACGTCTCGATAATAAAGTTACTGAATATTACGCTCGGGATTTGCGGGGTCGCAATGAAGCAGCAAGTGGGAGGGTTTGAAAGGCATACTACGCTATCCTCTTGATTAGAAACCAGGGAAAATATACTACATCGAGGGGGACATTTCTTTATGAGCTGCAAATAATCGATTCTTTTTAATTGCTTACCGAATTATACCTGTTAACGATTTCTTAGAATATTTCGAAAATTTACAAAGTTTTAATAAATGTTATAAGAGTGTACACGATGAATGATAGGAATATTCTAACAGTTTAATGCATTTTTAATTATATTTATTGTAGAATTATATTTTGTTAAAGTTTCAGCAGAACATTTAAAAAATTCATGCAGTTATAATTGAAGTTCTAAGAGTATGCACGAGGAAAGAGTTTTCAAAAAGTTGGAATTAAATTTTAAACAAACATCTTTAATACAAAACTTTGAAAAATTACAATTTACTTAAGTAATTTCTGCTCAGTAAACTATTGAAAAAATGATTCTTACGCTGACAAAAATAGATCCTTAAAATAGAAATAAAAAGTTGCAATTTTCACGGGCTAACATTAACTTGCCAAGTAACTTCAACGTTACAAAAGGTATCCGAGAGTTGTTAGGAAAGGAAATTTCGATTATGTTAGTGAGGACGTAATAATTCAAAGCAAAGGTCAGTGAGGCGTAGCAGCTGTGTGCCGACTCTTCAATTCTACTGCATCAATATTTTACTGCCTGCTTTCGCTCATGTAAATTCTCCCAGGTTTTACGACAATGTAATCCTCTTGGCAAGGGTAGCGCAGCTCGGCAACGCTTTCGGATTTAAATTCTTGAAGGGTGACAGTTTGCCGCGCCACGCCGCCGTCTCATGTTCCCAGCCAAAACACTTTTTACTTCCTTCGCGGTGATTTTCAGCTAAGCATTGTTGCAATTATAATTTTTGTCTACTCATTATTCCCGAGCCGATTATTTGAATGGAGCTCCACTTAACTTTTAATGCGAATTTTCCAGTAATTATATGGAAAGGGAATTGTTATTCAAGAACATAATCAGAACTGTGATATATTCGTAATTCTAATTTATTTGTAGTGAAAACCTAATTAATAAATGTAGCTTTCCCTGTAGAAATTTTATTAATTCAACAAGAACTTGCCCGAAAAGTATTAGTCGATGAAAAACAATGGAGTACTTTTATACTGATGCTGAAACCTGTAATAATTATTCAATCATTTTCTTTAATCTACGACCTATTTTATTTATTTATTTTCTTATTGTCACGTCGACGATATGTTTATTAACGACATACAATACACATAGTATTTATGTCATCATGGGTTTTTATTATATATAATTTTTGATCTGTTACATAACTTTCTTTCTTTGATAAATTGTATGAAGGTAATAAGTTACTTTTATTTACGGAATTTGCTGCATTGTCCGATAAATTGCTTCTGTTTTTTGATAGATATGATGATTTAATTAACACCGAATTGCAAGAGTTGTACGTAAAATTGAAACGGAATTTCTTTTGCTTTTGTTTTATTAGAGGTGATTTGAATAAGAACAGAGATTGGCAATTCTGGAAGTGTTCATTTCAAGGCATGATAAAACCATTTTGCTTGACGGCCTATTATTCTACTACAAGATAATCACTACCATTGTCTTATAAACCACTTCAAATATGAAGTTATACTATTTTCTACTATTGTTCTATCTCTACTTTTATTAATCCAATTATAAAATTTGCCTGCATTAAGTGCAAAGGTTAACAGACGGCGTAAGCTCCTGCTAACTGTATTCTTCGTGTAACAAAAGCATCAGTTTAATAGACCACGTTTACCCAAACGACTCGACTTTTGTTCTTAAGGAACAAAGTATTAAATAGCTTGAAGTTGGTCTGGTGAAAAAGATAGGATGAATACACACCCTTCTTTGAAGGTTGGCTCGCGTGCTTAAGTAGAGGAGCATTAGCATGGCAGTAAAAATTAATATTTTCAGTTGCACATATTTGAATGTAACAGAAAATGGGAAAACTATTTTGCATGACGATTTATTATTATAAAAAGTAATTATTAGCTTTGCTTTATAAACTATTCAAATGCGAATTTGTACTATTTACGAGTATTGTTCTATCTTTACTTTTATTCATCCATTTATAAAATTCGACTACATTGTGTGCAAAGGTTAAGAGACAGCGTAAACTCCTTTTAATTGTATTCTCCGCGCAACAAAAGCATCAGTTTAACAGACCACATTTACCGCGACGACTCGACTTTTGTTCTTGTCGAAAAAAATCCTAAATAGCTCGAGACTTCCGCGGCGCTATTAAAAGTGTTTCTGTTGGGAGGGGATGAAAAAAAGGTGGTCTGAATAGACAGGTTTCTTTAAAGGGCGTTCCACGTGTTTAAGCAGAGGACCATCGGAATGAGAATAAAAATTAATATTTCTAATCGCATATATTTGAATGTAACAGAAAATAAGAAAACTATTTTGTTTGACGATTTATTATTATAAAAAATAATTATTATATTTGATTTATAAACTATTCAAATGTGTATTTATACTATTTTCTATTGTTGTTCTATCTCTACTTTTATTCATCCATTTATAAAATTCGACTGCATTAAGTGCAAGGGTTAACAAACAGCATAAACTCCTTTTAATTGTATTCTCCGCGCAACAAAAGCATGAGTTTAACAGACCACATTTACCTCGACGACTCGACTTTTGTTCTTGTCGAACAAAATCCTAAATAGCTCGAGACTTCCGCGGCGCTATTAAAAGTGTTTCTGTTGGGAGGGGCGGGGGATGAAAAAAAGGTGGTCTGAATAGACAGGTTTCTTTAAAGGGCGTTCCACGTGTTTAAGGAGAGGACCATCGGAATGAGAATAAAAATTAATATTTCTAATCGCATATATTTGAATGTAACAGAAAATAAGAAAACTATTTTGTTTGACGATTTATTATTATAAAAAATAATTATTATATTTGATTTATAAACTATTCAAATGTGTATTTATACTATTTTCTATTATTGTTCTATCTCTACTTTTACTCATCCATTTATAAAATTCGACTGCATTGAGTGCAAAGGTTAACAGACAGCGTAAACTCCTTTTAATTGTATTCTCCGTGTAACAAAAGCATCAGTTAAACAGACCACATTTACCGCGACGACTCGACTTTTGTTCTTGTCGAACAAAATCCTAAATAGCTCGAGACTTCCGTGGCGCTATTAAAAGTGTTTCTGTTGGGAGGGGCGGGGGATGAAAAAAAGGTGGTCTGAATAGACAGGTTTCTTTAAAGGACGTCCCACGTGCTTAAGCAGAGGACCATCAGAATGGGAAGAGCGGCACTTGGAAGTAGCCGGGGGATTTGTGTGCGGCTCTGGCTCTCGGATGGTTAACTAAGAGAATGGGAGGGCGGGGGCGAGTGAGTGAGGGCGGAGGGGTTGCCTGGCGCGTTACCAGTGAGAAGTGCAGTGAAAGGAGGCGGTTAGAGGAGAAGGGAGTAGCCGGGTAGGTGACATAAAGCCGGCGTAGCCAGGATTGCGTAGGAATAACGGAAATTAAGTGTCAACCAAAAGAGAGCTCGGAGAGGAGGAGAGCAGCTCTCTGAGGGAGCTGAGATGAGTGGAGTGGAGGAGGCCTGCCTGGTGAGAAATTTGTACCGTGCTAGTTTACTTTACGTGAACCACTGACTCATTCTCCTCCGCCTCGAGAGCGAGCACTCCCCCCACCCCGCCGCCGCCGCTCCAAGAGAGGGCTAACGGGATGGGGGATCTGAAAGAGTCTCTCTGTTTGTAATAAAGTATAATGACCAGGCTACAATTAATACTCCGCACACCTGCCAGATGTCAAGTACCATAATGTATTCTTCAAAGATTTGAATTAGTACCACACACGTGTACGTAATTACTGTATTGTGGCAGAATTGTACTAAATGTGCAGAGATGTTTCCTTTAACTTCCTGAAATAGAACTTGATGGAACTGATGCAAAGTCTGTAATCCTTCTGTTCTTTTTTTTGTAAATTTGAATCATATGGAAACATACGTTTAGTTGATTACTATATTTCGTTGGAATAATATAGAGTGGACAAAAGAGTCCATTGTCTTCGGACAAATGTTCTTGAAAAAAGCTCTTCTCTCCCAATTAAAATACATTTTCTTAAAGAAGGAAAGGCCCTTGTTAAGAAAAAATAGATTGTCTTAAAGGAGACAACTTTCTTTTACAAAACATTTCTTCAAAAATTACAGGTTGTTTCAATAGTTTTTTAACCACTGTAAGTTATAGAATTTTACTTCATCTTAAAATTAGAAGGCGTAGCTTTTAAAGATATTAAGAAAGCCAATATGCTGACATGTTGGAAAAATATAAAACTGCCTCGTTTAATAGATATTTCGAATTTACAGGGTGAGTCACTTGCTTCCGAATCACCACCAAGAATTGGATATGTTCGATAGCCAAAAATATAGGAAAAAAAAATTTTGCGCTGGGGCTCTGAAATATCACATTTTCCTTGATGCAAGGGGAGACTCCCCACCAAATTTCAGCCCCGGAAAATATCGGGAAGTCCAAAAAATATGGGAAAAACCAGCGAAAATGCCGAAAAAATCGAACTTTAAAAGCAGCTTTTTTAGTGTTTTCGATAGAAATCCGGACTTTTTTCGACGGATTTCTTGTTTTCTGTCCGGTTTCATTCATAAACAATCGATTCCTGAAGAAAAAAAACGAGTTCGGGTACCTTCGAAAAATCGTAAAAAAATCTGTAGGGGTACCCCTTAAGAAAAATTTGCTGAAAAAAAAATTTTGTGCTAGGGCCCTGGAATTTTTATGGTATCTTCCTTGATGCAAAAAAACATTACCCACAAAATTTCAGCCCCGGGAAAGGTCGGGAAGTCCACCAAAAAAAATAAAAACCCTCAAAAATGAGCAAAAATGGACTTTTCTGGACGGTTTTTCGACCCGTTTTCGTTGCAAATCCAGACTTTTTTTCACGGATTCTTTGTTCTCTATCCACCCTGATACGAAAACAATCAAAATATCCGGGGTTCGGCCGATTTTGAGAAACTTGAAAAAATTTAGCATTTTCGAGGGTCGAAAATAGGTGAAAAGCTAAACTTTGAGCTAGGGCTCTGAAATTTATATCACTTCTTCCTTGCCGCAAGAGCACATTCTCCACCAAGTTTCAGTCCCAGGGAAGGTCGGGAAGTATACCAAAAAAAAATAAGGGCTAGGAGAGTTCTGATTCAAAGGCAAATAAATCACCCTGTACATAGGATTCCTTATGCACTTCGGTATGTCGCGTTTATTCTTTTTCACTATTTGTATTTAATTATTGAACACTCCTACATCTGCGTAACAAATTTCAATACATTTAATTATAAAAAATATAATATTACGCGCCGATCTGACGATTCTTTTTTCATCCTGTATTTTCATTATCCGAATATCCGACATGAAGATTAAGCGCAAACATATCAACAAATATTTAAATTCGAAAATACACGGTTTAATTATAAGCTTAGTTAACACTTTTAGTTGTAAAGTATGCGAACAAGAATTACAAACCCACCCCATTTATGCCGCCAATCTTTAGCATACAAAATTCAAATCGTAAGACTACGGCGATCATAAAGGCGTAAAACAAAATTATTCTTGTGAAACGAAAAACTGGTTGTGTAAGTTTTCGGTATTTCTATTTGGCGGGGTGAGAACTAGTGAAAGCGAACTTGTTAATTTTTACATAGCAGAATAAAATTTTAAAAACGTCTTTAAAACGTCCGATAGAGGTATTCATATCGTTTTCGGGATGCCCATCAATGTCCCAAAAACGTCTCACGTACATTTGGCAGATGTCCCGTGTTACAAAATGAAGCAGTTTAAAAACGTTACAATACATACGAAAAGACAGATAAAAGTCAGTACAAATATAATTCTAATACGTCTTTAATACGTGAAAGATAGGACTATCAATATATATTATTATACTGCATTCTAAAAGTAGTATTTCAAAATGTTAATTCAGTAAAACCAATGTTTGGTTTGGAAAAAACCACAAATTTCGAGATTATACATACATACTATTGAAAAAATGTGTAGTTACAAAATAACCGTACACTAAAGGCATTTTAAAATGTTCAGAAGATGTAAAGTCCAAAAGTTGTTAAAACGTCTTTTGCTGGACGTCTTTGAGACGTTTTAAGAATACTCCAAAAAGGCAGACGTGAAGATAAAGTATGTGAGACGTTTTAAAAATGAAGCAATATGGACATCTTCGAAACGCTTCAGTAGAACATCTTTAAAACGTTTTACAAGTGTCGTAAGACGTTGAAGGTATTGTATGCTATTTCGGTTTCGCGGAGGAAGGCGATTTTTCTGCAAGAAGGAACTAATTGCGAAGGCTATTAGAATTTCTTTCTGGCGGGATGTGAACTAGTGGAAGCGGACTTGTCAATTTTGCGCGGCTCGAAGGGGAATAAATAAAGCCATTTCAGATTGTCGTCTAAAGAGGCAAGAACGATGGGAGAGTGCGATTAAATATAATTACGTTTGTGAGTGTCAGTAAAATGTCGAGGACAGAGACGGAGGCAGGGAGATACTCTCGTGGGACCGGGAAAGCCGACAGCTCGGTGATAATGATTCACCCGACGCAGAGCGCCTTAAGACTCTTCATTTGTATTTTAATTAGTGTCGTTATGCTAATTATGCGCCATTGCTTCTTGTCCCAGGGCGTTTTTGTTTGCCGTCGTCTACTACTTTGCGCATCCTCCAGAAAAAAAGAAACCCTTCGGTTCATTATGATAGAAAAGAAACGGACGCTCACTGATAGTTAACGCTCCACTAAAATAAATCTTATTTTGTAAACCTCTTCTCTAACTACCTAAGAAATTCAATACAGCAGATCGCATAGAAAAATAATTGGCAATTCAAGATATGCTTTGGGCATAATATTGTCAATAATATATATGCAATAGTTATATTATTTAGCACTTTGTTAGTTGTCAAAGTACCAACCTAATATTTACAAAAACAAAGTCTAATTTAAAAAACAAATTAAAAAACATTTTGGCTACTTGGAAATGTGGGAAAGTATCATTAAAAATGTATTTTTTTATAAACCCTTTCTATAAGGGGGATATGGTTATGTCCAAAAGACACATTCCGTTGTTCAGTTATTGTATTAATTACCTTTAGCTTCAACATCCGATCACCAAGAGCCAAGTAAAAGTAAAGAAATGTAAAACATTATTAAAAATTGGAAAGAGCATTTTTTTAAAATCTCCATTTTCGAGTTGAAAAACTGTTTTCCCGGACCAAGCGATATCTACATATCCAATTTGAGGGGAGGGCGAAGAGAGCGGGAGGAGAGGTGGGGGTGGGAAAGTGTGCGGGAGACAAGAAGACGTAATGAAGTGCGGTGTGGTATGCGGGCACGTTAACAGTAGCGAAGAGTGGTCGAGCTGAGAGCGACATTTCCAAGAGGAGGAAGGAAGGAAAGAAAGGAAGAAAAAGGAGAGTGGAAAAAGAGATGCGGAAGAGGGTGGCGACAGGAAGAGGGGAAGCGCATGAGCGCTCTGTTCCGAATATGCTACTATTACGATGTCTCTTAATTATTATTATTGCCATTGTGTTGCCAACGGCTGGCTGCAGTCCCTCGCCATGGCGACAGTAACAACCTCGTGGCTATGAATTGCTAATCTCGCGCGGCTCCCGAGCTCCTCTTGTGTGCCATCATTGGAATGCGGGAGGGAGAGAGAGCCAGAGCCACCGTCAAGTACCAATCTCTACGACTACTGCCAACTCTTATATTTCCTGCTAATGAAAACGCCGCCGCCCCTCTCCTTAACTGACACTTGTTTTGAAAATTCAAGATTTCGCACGAGATTAACCGACGAGCCTTCAACTCAGATTCACGCATCCCTTTTGAAACGTATACATAACCTCATTCTAAGATGTTAAGATTATAGCATTAGAGAACTAGATTTTCTACTGTTGCAAGTTTTTAAGGTGATGGTAATATGAGACAATTTTGTGTAACATGTACCATTTCATCTTCCAATTATGTCTTAAATTTAATTATCGATGTAACGTTTATCCTTGCAAAGAAACATATTACAATTTGTAATAAGGAAACGGCCAACTTTTGTACTTCCTGTTAATGAAAATCCCTTCCCCCTCCTTAACTAACACTTGTTTCGAAAATTGAAGATTTCGCACGAGATTAGCCGACAAGTCTTCAACTCAGTTTCACGCATCCCTCTTGAAACATATACATAACCTCACTCTAAGATGTTAAGATTATAGAGTTAAGGAAAAGTTTCGTATTGTTAGATGCAGGTTTTTTAGGTGATGGTAATATGAGACAATTTTTGTCTAAAATATACCATTTCATCTTCCAATTATGTCTTAAATTTAATTATCGATGTAGCCTTTGTCCTTACAAAGAAACATATTATAATTTGTAATAAAGACACAGGCAACTTTTGTACTTCCGTCTAATGAAAACTCCTTCCCTCTCCTTAACTGACACTTGTTTCGAAAATTGAACATTTCGCACAAGATTGGTCGATAAATCTTAAAGTTAGATTCACGCATCCTTCTTGAAATATGTACATAACCTCATTTTAAGATGTTAAGATTATACCGAGAAAAAAAGTTTTCTTTTGTTACATGTATAAACTTAAGAAAATGGTAAAGTATGGCAGTTCTTTTTATAACACACATCATTTATTCTCCACTTTGTCATATAATTAATATGTTGCATAATTTCGACTAACTATTCCTTTTAAATTCCTGGGTATTTCACCAAATTTACTGGTAATTTAAGGAACATCCACTTGCACAACTATTTAAATTGATACTCTCGACATTTGATTACAATAGACTTCTTCTATTAGAAATAAGCAACCAAAGAGGTAAACGCTAATGCCAAAAAAAAACATTCTAGCTTACAATTGGCACTTAAAATATAGCTTGGAAAATTAATAACGCACCAAAAAGGTTAATTTTTTATCACCAAGTACTTTCATGCAAGTTTATTTCTGTATTACGAAATAAGTAGAGAGCGAACTAAATAAATGACAGGAAGGTCGAAATTAGAAAGAGAGAGAAGGAGAGGGCGAGAGGTAGTATTTGCCATTTGGGCAAAAGGATGGTTTACTCATCCGAAATGAAACCGAGTGGGAAAGGCTGAGAAGGAGGAAATACCGCTTTTTCCTTGGGATTTCAGGGGCAGTGCTTTCGGAGGAGCAAAGCGATTATGGATTTCTTTAATAAGAGGCCGCGTTTAAACAGCTTTGATCAATTCAAGCTAATTCCCACCCGCAGGGACCGCGATGGCGACCTTTACTCTCAACCAAGCCCCTTTTCCCAGAGCTCTCTGACGTCTCGCGTTACGTGATTTAAGGGGTGCTAAAAACCTTCTTCTGATTAGCCGCATGCTCCCGTCCGAGCGGCGCGGAGCCGCTTGCCCTTTTCAGATACATTCACTCTCTTTTTACCCCAACTGCCTTCTAGACTTCTCGACGCGCTCCACCGGCTCGCTGCTCATTTCAGACCAATCCTTCAGAGCAGTTAAAACACACTTTTTGGAAAACTCTCTCTCTCTCTCTCGAGTGTCGCCCTTTACGATCCTATTGCTACTTTATGTTTTTTCTTTTGGGCAATAATTCTTTTGAAGACGAGTACTAAAAGATCGTTTATTCGGAAATATCTCTTAATTCATTCGTGTTTATGTCAGGGTTCTTACTTTATTTTTCCTTTATTATTCATTCCACCTTTTCAATGTGTTCAAATAAATTAATTTGATATTCGGATTATGGCATAATTGAAATCGCTGGCTTCAAAGGTACAATTGGAAAGTTTGTAATTCTAATATTATTGCACGAAATACACATTAAGAACACAAACAGGTACAAGTACTTAGAAAAATTCAAATGGAATTATTTTCAGTACAATTTGAGGTACATGTTTGTACAATGTTATTTTTGAGAATAGTTTGTTCTACAACATTTGATAAAGAAATAAATAATGTAACAAAAAAATTAACGCTCCGCCAAATAAGCAAGTTACCAATAACTTCGGTGTTTTTAGAAACATTGGATAAAGATTCTGTAGTACCGCAACAATGCCTACTTTCTTTTGTTTTTAACACTGTATTATTATTATGAATATCAAGTATTGCTATTTCTTTGAATATATGTAAGAGATTTTATAAAAAATTTGGAACTATCGCAGATTCCTTTGGATTATTTTCGCTTGCACTTAACGTTTACTGTATTTGACGCAAATATTTATTGCTGCTATTTTATTATAATTTTATAGTTTAACTGTAAAGGAATCTGTTAGTAGCTTTCTGAGTAGACTGTCTGTGAACTATGCAAAGACAGGGATAATCAATTGGTGGTTGTTAAATTTCAGCAATCTCTTTGTGACGATTGAGTCAATATTTGCCGAAATCAGGCTGCCCCTTTCGCCTTCGGCTACGAATAGTACTAGAGCGGAATATTCTGTATAATATAGGATGGCCCTCCGAACTTCGACCCGTAAATAGATTCTGTTCACCTGAGAGCATTTACAAAATCTCTTCAAAACGAATCAGTTGAAATATTTTGCGTTACATTCGTGAATATACAAATATGTAAAATTTGTACGAAGAATTTACCTAAAATTTATTTTTCTTTTTACATATAAAATCAAGAATATTTAATCGAATAGTCAAAGTCATAATTTCCATCAACATCTTAATTACTAAAGCCTAATATTTAATTTAACATTAGAAGTACCAACGGAATCAAAATAACTTGTATTAACTTTTCTCCATATTTGTTACTTATTCTTAAAACATTTTAATTTATAAAATTTGTCAAGATTTTTATTGAAATGTACAGTTAGTTAATTGCATAATTCAGTTTTCTCTTTTTATTAATTTTAACTGAGATTTTTACGTAGTGTATTTAGATATACTGGATGAGGTTATTTTATCTCTATCTAAAACGTAAGCAAATCTTAATGACATTCGGATTTAAAAAATTGTATAGAAACCTTTACAATTTCTTCAGCATTGAAATACTGAGTATTATACATAGAAATCTTAGAAAATATTTAAAGTATGAGTCGATCACAAAGGAAATATCAACACACTTTTCATATTTAAGATTTCTTAGTAAGAAAGTTATGCTGTGTATGATTGACTTTTTATAATAATTTCATTTAACATTTCCTCCAAATTAGTGGTACAAATATATATGAGCATACCTTTGTTTTTGAATACAGTATTTGTCAAAAACAAATCATATTGACTCCTTCGATAAGAATATGTCCATTCCAAAATTATCAGAAGGTGTTTCCCCCCAACGCAAGCTCAAGCGTCTCACTTGTACAAATGCACTGATACCCTACATTCGTTCCGAAAATGCACATATACAACTATAATTTTACTCGCTGCAACTATGTTACTCGTATCATGGAGAAACTCCTAAAGACAGGCAATGCAACCGGAAGTGATCGGAAGTGGGCATAAATCGATGGATCTCTTTTAATTCCGAGCAGTTTGACCCTATAAACACGTTTGTTTTATGCATTTAAGACATCTAATTATTGTCACTTCGCAAAAAGATGTGACAATTTTTTGTAAAATATAATTTTTTTTTGTTTCAGAACGCATCATATACTTCTTAAAGAACATCACTTGGATTAAGTATTCCTTAAGTTTTTCTATACTTAATTAAAATTATCGCCAATTCCTTTGGAGAGTCAATTTGCAGGACTGTTTGAACCTTTAACCGCGACGTTTGACTACAGTTGAAGTCCTCTATTAGGAATAACTATCCAAAGAGGAAAAAACTAATGCAGTGTTAGCAAAAAACGAATTCTGTACTACAATATATCCTGATAACAGTAAATATCGCAGTGAAAATCGAAGATACTTTTCCGGTGAAGAAATAAAACTTTTAGAATATAGTTTTCAAAATGAATAACGTACCAAAAAAGGTGAATTTTATCACCAACTAGCTTCGCGTAAATTTATTCTTACGAAAAAACTAAACAACAAACTAAATAAATAGCCGAAAAATGCAAAGCGTAAGTGCTGGAGCTTTGTCACGCTGTACTATTTTCATGAGAGTATTAGTGCTCGGACAATATTCGGTGCAGCGGCGATTAAGTGGGAAATAAAATGATGGAGTAACTAGTAGAGGCTCGGTGAGAGTGCGGGAGCAGTACACTCTCGAGAGCGTGGATCCCTCTTAATTCCAAGCAGTTTGACCCCATAATCACGTTTGTTTTATGGCCCGTTACGCGGCCAGATACTTTAACTAATTGTATAATTGCTTTCAAGCCGGGCCCGCCAGTAGCGGTATCACGTCAGCACTCTGGCGCCGGGTGTCCACTTTCAGCTCCCTTTTCCAGCGGAAGGAAAAAGAGTGTTTTGTCAGCGCAACCCCGCGCGCACGGGTCGCTCGTCGCCCGTCGCCCGTCGCCCCTTCCCGGCCGACGGCTCCAGAGGTCCGAGAAGGGAACCTCCCGGTCCTCCTCCGCCACCGGCCCGTAAACACCAAAGTCAACCTTATCCAAACTCATCCCAACCATTTAATTCTACCTCTTTTTTTTTAGATTCCTTTTTAACACCACGACTACCGAAAATTAATTTATTTTTCTTTTACCCAAGGTTACAGTGACTTGTTTTTCATAAATACTTTATTTTAGACTTCCTCTTATATGGCGGAAATTCGAAATTAAATCAATTAATTGTAGTTTTTTTATATTTCTTTTTAACACTAGGATTATCGAACATTAATATATTTATGTTTCTATCGAAGGTTGCAGTGATTTGTTTTTTAAATACGATATGTTAGACTGATTTAGCGGAAATACGAAATAAATAGCAAAGTCAACTGCAAGGAATTTATGTACTTCACTTGTGGTCAATGAAGAAGTCGGAAAATCAGTATCACAGAGAAGTATATTTGACGTTGGTGCACTTGGTACGCTGTTGTTACTTCGACAGTCAACGTACAGTCTGTAAGTCTGTAAGTCTGTAGGCAGAAATTTCCCGCCAGTGTGGCCCACCATTAGCTTTTCTACCCTACACATTCGAGTTTTTACCTGAAAGGGTCAGGTACGCAGCGTAACTCCTGAGTCGCCCCCATTGCATTTATCACCTATCTCGAATTTCATGACACAACCTTATCGAAATTCACCCCAAGCATTCAATTGTTGAACTTTTTTCATGTTGCGTTTAACAATACCGAAATTGAAGTTGCACTTGTTTCTATCGACGGGGTTAAAGTGACTTGTTTTTGGAAATATATGATATTAGCAGTAATACAATATTAGCTAATTTATAACTATTGAACAAAATATTGTAAGGGTGGGTCCTCTCTTTTCACTTTTTCTTGTTTTTAACACTGTAATATTGTTTGAGTTACCAAGATAAAATGTTCCTTTTGTTTCAAGTACACATGTTAGTTTCAAGGATGTATGAAACTTTATATACAATTTTAAACAATGACAGATCATTCCTTTTGAATATTTTTGTTTATATCTAACGTTTGCCTCATTCAACGTAAATATCCACTTTATTATAGTATCATGGTTTGACTGCAAAAGTATGTGATAGTAACTTTCCGACACAATTCACTCTGGGACAATTTATTGGTGGTTGCTAAATTTCAGAAATCTCTTTGCAAAGATTCAGCAAATATTTTCTAAAATCGGACTCATTGATCCTGTCACAAACATTTCTTTAATAAGCAAATTTACAATAAACTCGGCTTATTTACCACGAGTCCTTCTCTATTTTCGTAGAAACCTCGAAGTCCTGTTTAAAAAAATATTTCGCTTCCATCAAGTGCTCGAGATTCGCAATCGGTTTTGAGTTAGCGGCGATGTCCTCTCCTGCGCTCATGTTGGAGCACGCATACATAATGCATAGCCTGGCGCATCATCATATATCCATTTCTTCTCGGAGCAGCAGCAGAAGGAGCAGCAGCCGGGGAAGAAGTTCCATTGTATCGAGAAAGCGGGCCGCCCTTCTTTAGCATGACCCCCACCCCCACCCCCACCCCCCCTCATATTACTACCAGTGACGGCTGCGACAATGCGAGGAAGCTGACGACACATGTGCTAAAGTGAAAATGTATCGCCCGGGCGCACGTGAGTCCACCTACCAGCACGTCCGCCACTTTTTTCCACGTCGCCCGCAAACACTACACTAAGTGGCTCGCACATTCTTTTTCACTTTCGCTTTGCACAAATCCTTTTTTAATAACTGACAAACATTGCAGCGATAGGAATAGTAGTATTATTAGTCTAACGAAGATGTTTTTGAAATTCAAACGTGTTATTGGTAAGATTTAAAACTAAGAAGTATTTATTATGACGAGAAATATTGTTATGTAAAGGGTGGTCCACTTCGCTTTGTATTAGCAGCGGCGGAAATACATTCCTTTACGTGAAATAATTATAAGTTAGCTAGTAATTTAAAATTATACAGCAAAGTTTTCCAGCCCTTGTTATATTGGTTGTTCGGAAAGTAATTTCGTTTCCGTGAGAATATGAGGAACTCATATGTCGAGCTTTGAGGTTAAACCTAGGCCTTTCGAGTGGTCATGAACAGTTGAATTCGATAAATTTAACCTCTCAGCGATCTCACGAGTTGTTATTCACCGATTTGCATCAATAAATGCTTTTATTGTGTCTTTATCAGCTTCAACTGGCCTTCCAGAACGTGGTGCATCTTCAACATCGAAATTGTCGGATCGAAATTTTGCAAACCAATTTTAGCACTGGCGTACTGTCAATACATCTTCTCCATACACATCAGCTAATTTTTTTCCTGCTTGAGCAGCATTTTTACCTTTTTGATAGTAAAAAAGTAAAATATGCCGAAAAGGCTGCTTTTCCCTCTCCATATTTCAAAGTGCACCAACCAAAAATTACTGTGTTGAATCAGTTGGACTTTTTCACAAGCAAGCCTTGCTAGATCAGCTTTCAAAACATATAATGATTATATCGCTTAAGTGTGAAGTTGGATGTGAAAGAATACAATTAAATCCTCTGTTGGGAAAAAACGAAATTACTTTCCGAACAACCCAATAAAATTCGAAATGGGTAATAAATACAATGCGAGCGACTCAGGGGTTGCGCTGCGTACCTGATCCTTTCAGGCATAGACGCGAATACGTTGTAGGTTAGAAAAACTAATGGTAGACCAGACTGGCGGGAGATTTTTGCTTACAGTCCTTGAGTATCGAAGACAGGCACTCTTATGTTGATTGTCGAAATAACAACAGTGTACCAACCACGATTGCCAGATTAGGTGGGGGTTTTGGTGGTGGGGCAATGCTATGCTTAAATGGGAAGTGTAAGAAAATCCTTACGAATCTGGCAAGCTTGGTACCAACGTCAAATATACTTTTCTGTGATACTGATTTCCCGACTTGTTCATTGACCACAAGTGAAATACATAAATTCCTTACAGTTGACTGTGCTATTTATTTCGTATCTCCGCTAAATTTCAAATATCGTATTTAAAAAACAAATCTTTGCAGCCTTCGATAGAAACATAAACAAATTAATGTTCGGTGTTCCTAGAAATACATACATTTCCTTACACACTCTTAATTTAATGTGATATATTTAATATTATATTTTATATATAATGCATATAATATGGAATGCATAAATAGTTTATGAAAAGCGGAGTGCAACGGTGGTATTTAAAACTGGCGTCACATGTGTAAAGTGAAAATGTACCACCCACCTGTATGCGAGTCGATCTAATAGCAGATGCGCCGCTTTTTTCACCATTTCCTGCACCTACACTACACCACCTACAGTTCGCCTCTGGAAAGAAGGCGCCTGTACAGGGTGAGTCACTTGCCTTTGAATCAGAACTCTCCTAACCTCACTTTTGCTAGACATCTATTTAAGTATACTATATATTCTCTGTTTGACAATAGGCTGTATTAAATTATATAGTCTGTTGGAGCGAATTTTTTACCACGTTTTAGCATCGACTTCCTTCGAATGGCTAGCAACGTAAGGAGAAAATATTTTATTGTACTATATTTATAGGGGAATATTATGTATAACTGGCTTCTGCACGGTGAAATGTCTAGGTTATTTATAACGATTTTATATGGAACAATGTATGCTCGACTGTGGTGATTCAAAGGCAAGTGACTCATCCTGTACATACCACCTACCACCACCCACACACCTGCACTACATCAATAATAAGTAGCACGCAGATTACAGACAAAAGTCTGTTTTTAATCTATGTTTCCATAATAATATATAAAGAGAGCAAGTTTGTGTGGGTGTGTAACTTAACACTAGGTTTACGGTACCCGTAATTTTGACGGATTTCGGACTTCATGAGTACAATTACAATTCATTTTTCTTCAATTTATGCTAACTATTATTTGAGCCATTCATTTTGAAAGCGGCCTAAGGCCATTTGTCAATTGGTATGTTATACATATATTTGTAATTATATTAAATCGCAAATTGTTTAATATCTTAATTTTAATATAAATGGACTTAGGACACTTTCAAAATAAACGGCTCATTTATGGAATCCTAACAGATTTAATTCAGTTATATTATGTTTGTTAAGATTGTAGTTGCTTTTAAATTAAATTAGTGCTTTTTTGAAAAGCAATTACGTTATTTCGAATAGGTATACAAAAATGTCCGTAAACTTAGTGTTAACACGCTCAGCACCATGCGAATTTGCAAGAAAATCCCCGTCAGGCGATGTAAATATTTTGGTTTTGTATCATACTTTACACTGTCAGCCAGCGATGGTTGACGCGGCCTAAACGGAAAGTTCAGTGTCAGCCACCGATGGCTGATGTGGCACTCAACGTGTTAAGTAATTTCAGAAACTATTCAACTGATTTGCATAAGTCTTTCGCTAATGGAAAGCACATTCCTCTCGAACGGACAAAGAGTATATTTCATTATGTTTCCTTCTTGTAAGAATAAATAAATAGTAAGCATATAATAAATAGTCGACCAGTACGAATATTATTTATCTTATTGCTGTTGAGAAATCATAACTTTTATTAATACAATGTTTGTTTATTTTGTATAACGTAAGTGAAGAGTAGAAAGTAGAATTGATTCATAGAATGTGACTCGCGAGTAATAAGTTTCATTTTCTCATTAATTGTCAAACATCCTTATGTTCGAGAAATAATTATCGTACATGTTTGTTTATAACAGCATTAACCAATTGACTGCTATTTACGAAATTTAAAGTTACATTACAACTTAAGAATTTTTATTATCAACTTATTGCTTTTTACGCGATAAATGATAAATTCAAGTAAGTTCAGAATTTATATTGCAAAAATGTTGGAGCACACGGTATGTAGTCAATGGTTATTTTACTGGAATGCGAGGAAAGGAAGCATTATTTGATGCAGCTCGTAGCATTCCACTGTGTCACTAATTTCATGGAATGCAACAGTTGCAGTAGAGATAATTTTTCTACATTAATTGGGAACGTAGCAGCGAGAAAAAGTTAATAAATATGTTCTCTTATCTCTGCTTTAATAAATGCAGGTACTGTAATGTATTTATGAACGCTCCAGAAAGAGTTGGAAGAAACAGTGTTATTATAAAAAAAGCATTTGTGATTAACCATATCTAAAGATACAGAGAAGTTTTAGTTCGTATTAATTTGACATAAATCATACAGTTGTATCATTTAGTTTGAATTTAGTTGCCATTTAATAAAAATAATATTTACAAAACAATAATTCATTCAATTCTATTATCCAACAAATTTCACTATTGTTCCATAAATGCATATTTCAATATATTTCATTTCTAGAAACACCTAACTAAACATTATCTAAACAATACCTCTGATTTCAATAATAATTAGCCCTAGCGTTAACTTGTTGGCTCGCACGCATCTACACGTCTGAAGGATACAACTAACCTAACATTCATACAAGTCAATGTATACCAACGCGATATTTATTCATCTGGCAAAAGGGAAATTAAAAGTAAAAAAGTAAAAAAGCAGGACAGATTGAGAGGGTCTGACTGGGAAAGTAATAAGTCGAGGGTGGTGGGTGGAGTTCGATGGTGGCGGCTGATTCGCTTTCAATGGAGAGGCGTTGAATATAAAAGTAGCGTCTAGGTAGGATGCTACCGGATGAAATGCCGGTCGGCGGTGTCAGCGGCTCGAATTTACGTAAATAAGACCAGCGGGATTCTCAGTGATGTAAGGCAGGTAGGTCTTTATTAGCCTGTCGACAAGGGCCCGGCCAAAGCGCTCACTCGAAGGCTGCATAAATAACGCGAAGGAAATTTGCAATTATGAATCGAGACGCGAAATACGCGGCTGTTGTCCTCACCTCAGCGCCACCCTTTGGTTCACACGCCGGGTTTCATACTCTCCCTCTCTCTCCCTCTCTCTCTCTGTGAGGGGGTTGGGTGGGGTTGGGGTGGGTTTGGGGGGTGTGAGAGTGCATATCCGTACGGGCGGGCCTCCGGTTGGGTGCCGGAGGTGGGTGTGTCGCAGGAAAAGTTGAAGGAAGCACAGCTGACGAGTATGCAAATGCGAACTAGCGAGTGTTGTGCGCGCACACCTCCACCTCCTCTCCAGCATCCCTTCATCACATCCGCCCTCCTACAAGTTCATGCGAAACTGTGCAATTCCTATGCGCACGCGGCGTCGCATTTCCCCACAACTTTTCCTAGAGGAGCTTGCTCTGCTGACGCGCTAGTGCCGGCGACGCCGACGCCACGCTAGTCGACGAGACGGTAAACGCCCAGGGAATATGTTAGAACCTTGCCAATTGATGTACCTTCCTGATTTCACTGTCCCAGCGAATATTAATATTGTTGCAGTCTTTGTGATACGAGTTTTGCACTTTAATTTCAGCCTTTAGCGTATCAGATTCACCGTCATGCAACTCAAGTTCTTTGATAACTACAAAATTCTCATGTAAAGTTATTAGTCTGAGAGAAAATAATAATACTTGAACATAAAATGCTTATTTGTTATAAAAAATATTCGAAAATATGTACACAAATTCATCTGTGTTGGTTTTCCTGATGCTGCACGAGCTAACTTTAAGCACACATTCATAAATTAATGTCTGCAAACTGCAGGAGTAATAGTTGCAACACAACAATTAATTACATCAATTGAGTGTGTATAATAAAGTGCGAGTTTCATTTTTATTGCAATAGTTTAAGAAAATAAATAAATTTTTATAAAAACTTGATTTCCAAAAGGATAAATCTAATTTATGAGAACGTAAATTCGATTTACAAAATGGTAAAACTGGAGTATAAGAAGGGGAATTTGTTATGCAATAAGAAGAAATTGGAATACAAAATGTGTAGCTGCCGGTGGTCGCGGCGATGCGACGGTCATCGCCTAATGAACGCGCTAGGATCTAGAAAAATTAATGTATCTTCCTGATTTAAGTGTTTTGGCGAATATTAATATTATTATAATCTTATTATATTTTTTTCTGACAGCTTTTATTGCTGGTATTTGCGATGCAACGGTAAACGCTCAATGAATGTCTTAGAACCTTGTCAATTGATGTATCTGCCTCATTTAAGAGTACTCGCGAATATTAACCCTTTTGGCGCCGACTAAAAATATCGCACCTAGGCGAAGAATACCATAAATATAAAAAACATTATGAAAAACATCAAAATTAATTTCTCTTTTCCAAGCAATACTTAAATCTATAAACTTTTTTCTCAATTGTGTTGCAACGAAATTAAACTATATGTAACGTTTTATAAATTTACTTTGAGATAGAGAACACTTTTCGCAAGTATGTCGAACAACGATGTATCGTCGTTCGGCACTAAAAGGGTTAATATTATTATAATTGCATTATACTTTTTCGCGATAATTTCTATTTCGGTGGTGGCGATGCGACGGCAAACGCTCGATGAATATGTTCGAACCTCGCCAATTGGTGTACCTTCCTGATTTAAGAGTGCTCAGTCATATGTCTAGCGTAATATGAATATATTATAAAATGCTAAAATAAATAATAATATATTAACGAGAATAAGAAAAATATTTCTTAAGCATAAGATTGGAATGTGCGTTCAGGGCGATCATTTATCACCGATGTTCGCTATCAACTGTCTACTCTATTCCGCTCGCTTTTTCTAAGAAGAGCCGTTAATATTTCGGAATCTTTTACCAGCATATTTCGGCATTTCGACATTATTAAACTTCGATTATATTTTTTTTGTTATACTTTTCCTCAAGACTTATCTCGGATTTGAAATGGTATTTGAATTAGTAAATGAAGATTTGTATGTAAACCAACGACAAGGTTTATGTTTGTGTATACATTATAACAAAGTTGCAAATTCGAGGTTCAATTTTTTTTTTTTATTGAAAACGCGTCACCTTAACAACTCCAAGAAGGATTGATATAACAAAACCATGCCGAAGGAAAGGAACGTGTTCCGTGTCGCTTGCCCAAAATAAAAAGGGGTCCAAGAGTCCCAATCCAAATTTCAATGTAAGTTGCACTATGATACGCAGTTACAATTAGAAGTGAATGTAGAGATGAATGAAACATTAATTCTTAAAAGCGAATGCATTGCTATTAATTCCAAACGTCTGATGGAAACATTTAATAGGGGGTGAATGCTTCGCCAATAGACAAAAGTTTACTAGAAATTGTTCCAAATTCCACTGTAAATTAGGAGATTTGTAACAAGCAATTTAACTTAACGGCATGGAAATGTATACTTCGCTGCTGTTTTTTTAGAAAACAAAATCATTCTTATAGTTAAAAAAAGACAATTCCTATCTTATTAATCTCAATTTGTTGCATCGATATTTACTCCCTCCAAGATCCGCTAACTCAGGGAATATGTTAGAATCTCGATTATTAGATGTACCTTGCCGATTTAAGGGTCCTCTAATATGTCCAGCAGCTCATCTTATTTATACCAATATTTCTCCAGGCACTTTATAAAAAGTGTGTGGAAATAGCGGTGGAATTGAATAAGTGCCTCCTCCTTTTCGAAGTCGGTTGAAAGTAAGAAAAAGTCGGATTCAGCAATGCTACCTTCCTGTGTTGTAAGTTAGTGCTTTTCTGAACAACTGTATTGTATTGTATGTGACTCATATCCGTGTATTTGGCGTGACAATGAATAAATAAATAAAAGTAACTATTTAGTGTATATTGATGTAATCATTTGTATTTAAATGTCCAGCAATGTTTAGAGTTAATGAACACATATCATTCCTGTTCAACAAACTATAACTATTACTATTATGCATAATCTATCAATAATTGATTTGTCTTTGAGAATTTCGATTTTCCCTTGTGCATAAATATATTCTTTTAGCAACGCGTTTTATATAAATGCACTACTTAGACGTGCATAGATTATTTGAATTCTTGGAAAGGCTTCTACAAGGAGAGTAGAAAGAGTTGTCAGTGAGGACTTCTCGCACATTGAATAGAAGTTCGAACCATTTAGCACAAGCATTTCTTTCCATTTCGCAAAAAGCCATCGCGCAGCCGACACCGTTCTCGATGGCATCTAACTTACAATTTAAATAAAAGCAAACACACGTACGCCCGTCACCCTCCACCCATTTACTGCATCATCCTACTTCGCATACTCTTCGAGCAGCTATTTTGACTCGGCAAGTACTCTCGCAACTTTCCCAATAATGGACGCGAAGCCGCTTGAAAAATCTTTCCTCGCACTCCCAATTTTCGATCTCCACGCATCCCCCAATTTCTCATATGGAAATTCACCATCCCCACCTAGCAGTGGTCTCATGAAATTTAGATTGCTTCTTCGATACTTTAATTATTGCTAGAAATACTAAATAAATCAATTAATACTAAAACGCGTCTGATGGATTTGGCGTAATAATATCAGAACAATAATAAAAAATACAGTAAGGCTAATAATAGTAAATGGAAGAAGTACATAACGGATTGTATCTGCACTTTTTTTATTGTCGATTTTTGTATCGATTATCTACTACTTGTTCTGCCAGAACTTACAAGTTAGAAAAGTCCTGCTCTTGAAGATATTGTTTATGAAATCTGGAAATTTATTTCGGATCGATACGATAATTCTTGCGGTACGAAATTTATAGTAATAGTACAGTACTTAAAAAGTATTTTTTAGTAAGTTAAAAAGTTAAACAATTGATTTCAGCAACTGAAACTAAAGACAATATTCAGGGAATGTTTGATAAAGTTAAATAATTGTAATAACATGTTCGTACATGTACGAACATTTTTCCGAGCTTTTAAGTAGGTTTCTCGAAAGTATTTTCAACTTAAATTATGATTTACGTAAAATCGTGCGTTACAAATATTTGCTTTTAACCCTTTCCTATTTACAAATTGTTTCGTTAGCACATCCAACCAAATAAACAAATAAAACAAGTAACGTAAGTATCATAAATAAAATAACTGTAAATATGATTCAACCTTGGAAACGATGCGCAAAACTATTAATTAAATATAAGAAAAATAATGTTACAACATTACCACTCTGAAACACTCATAAAACGTAATTATATTTGTAAGAGAGACGCGCTTCTTTGTTTATAAACGAAGATGTGAAACTTCGATCATAAAATTATCGCCAGTTGCTACGAACGATCTTTAAATAGGAACTTTTCCCTTTTTACAGATTGTTTCGTTAGCAGATCCAACCAAATCAAAAGTAAAATACATAACGTAAGTATCATAAATAAAATAACTGTAAATATGATTCAATCTTGGAAACGATGCGCAAAACTATTTTTTAAAAATAAGAAAAGTGATGTTACAACAATACCGGTCTGAAACACTAATAAAACGCAATTATATTTGTAAGAGAGACGTGCTTCTTTGTTTATAAATGAAGATGTGAAACTTCGATCATAAAATTATCGCCAGTTGCTACGAACGATCTTTAAATAGGAACTTTTCCCTTTTTACAGATTGTTTCGTTAGTACATCCAACCAAATAAAGAAATAGAATAAGTAACGTAAGTATCGTAAATAAAATAACTATAAATATGATTCAATCTTGGAAACGATGCGCAAAACTATTTTTTAAAAATAAGAAAAACAATGTTACAACAACACCACTCTATTAATAAAATGCAATTATATTTGTAAGAGGGACGTGCTTCTTTGTTTATAAACGAAGATGTGAAACTTCGATCATAAAATTATCGCCAGTTGCTACGAACGATCTTTAAATAGCGTGGAAGGAAGGGTGTCCGCGGGAGGAAGCCAGGGAAGTGAGTTACAATATTTGATGTCGAGTGCGCAGCCCCCGACAGCCGTTTGATTTAACTACTTCACCCTCACCGGAGCGAGAATATATCGACACAGTACGTGCTTTCGCATTTCCTAATAAGTGTCTCGAATACACTGATTCTAGAATCCTAACAACACATCATATTTCCGTAAAACCTTTGTTCTTTAAATATTTGTCACATGTGAAAAACAGATATTTTCCGGTATGAAAATAGCGGTTGGATTTCACTTTGTAAATACATATTATTAAATTATATTCCCTGTTTTTTGTAATCAACGGAGAATTTCATTCGATTTTATATTTTAAATAAATACAAATTCTTTGTAAAATTTAACTGGAATTTTCTGTTATTTCTAAATTTCAGATATATTTTTAAATAACATTATACAGTATAACACTATGTATTCTTTGAATACCCATTGTAGTTCCACAAATATTTTCTTTCGCAACATAATTTGTATTTTTTTTTCAATTTTAACTGTAATGCATAATATGTTACATAAAAGCTGTCTTTTGCGGATATGCGTCATAAAACGGTTGAAAAAGCGATGAAACCTGACTTTCAGGATTCTCTACAATTGATCTGAAAAAAATGTTAAGGGGTCTGAAATAGAATTCCCCATCGCGTTGAAGGGGATATCTCGGTTTAAAGCGATCTTCTTTAAAAGTTCTCTGCACGCATAACCACTTTGTTTTCGATTCGTCGACTTACTGTCAATATTTCTCAATAGTGTAAGTAGTTAATAGTGGGAAGACAATAATAATGTTCAACTAATGTATTTTAATAAAATATAGTGTGAAATGCATGACATGTAGTTGTAATTGCGTTTATATTTTTATCATTTGCACAGTTTTACTGCACTTATATGATAAACGTTGAATTTTGGATAAAGAATTTACCACGCATAGAAACATTTTTATTTAATTCCTAAAAAGAATGAGAACAAAACTGTTACTTAAGTAAATTAAAATTGCTGCATAATTTCAGTGGATCAGCAAGAATCCCGCAAGCCATTCTAGATTTGTTTAATAAAAAAAACAGTACAGAAAAAATGAGACAAATTCTGGATCCATATATTTTAATTTCGTTAATAAAACTTAATTCGTGGAATTAAATTTCGTAGAAAGTGCTTAAATTAAGGCACAAATAAAGGCGGATGAGCTCTGTCAACAAATTCAGCATAGTTATATATAAACAAATATTTACATACATGGCAATAATAAAAAATATACAAATCTATACATTTGTTGCGGATAACAAATGTATAACAGCTTTATGAAATAATAAAATACTGTTTATATATTCCACCATAAAATTAAGTAATGCTTTGCATTTCTTCAAAATTATTCGACTAATTATTTAATAAGATACAACTATAATATTTATTACTTTTTAGTTTTTAAATACGTACGATTTATTAATTTTCCCGAAAACTTTAATTATTTATTCAAGTATACATCCAACATTTTGAACCGTGTATATTTTCTAAAAAAAACTGCGGGGGCAATTTATTTATACACGTGGGACGAATCTATTAAAGTCTTTTGGAAGTGCGGTTCGCCGAGGAACACGAAGTGCTTACCGCGATTACGGGCGTTTAAGCGCTGCAAACATGTGTGTTGAAGAGGCGCACACATATCATGTGGAGCGCGTCGCTTCTGAGCATAATTTAATGCGATACGTTGGGGTTGTGCTAACTTGCTTAGCACAACCTCAAATAGAAGTGTAGGTTGGGAAATTTCCAGCGGCGTGGCGCGGCGCGGTGCGCCGCCAGATCGAAATCGGGGCCTCCGGTTCTGCTCACGCAGAACTGCGGGAATCCTAATTGCCAGAACGATCATTGCCGAGGAAATGACATGCATAATTAACGAAAGTGGTTTCATTTATTAAATCGAGCGGAACTGCCTGGCAATACCGAGACGCCTTGTCCCCGCGCATGTGTTAACGATCTCGTACGCGTCTTCTCCTCTCATCTAATATGCACTCTGCCGGCCTCAGACAAATAGTCGATGACATCCTCCTCTTCTCTCTCTCTCTCTGTCTCACGGGAAAAGCGATAGAATTCCGAGAGCGTAAATTTCAAGAAAATGCGATTTCAAAATGTTGGTATGATTGTTCGCTGCCGGAAAAACTGATCAAACTGCTTTATAATAGCTGAATGTAATAATTAATATTTTGTACTTTTTTTATAACGATATAGCATTTTCAAACATATTATTCAACACTTTCAAAATTGTTGAATCTAAAGTTCTGCCGATTTCTTTTATAACGCTGTATTGAAGATTTTCAAAATATAATAGAAGAAAAGGGTTTTTGAGAAATAAGTCAAATTTAATAAAAGTTTCTTAAAGTATGTTTTTCAAGATGCACAAAAAGTATACTGAAAATATATTTTTGATAAAACCCTTACGCTGCTTAATTAAATTTTCTGTTTCTATTTTAGAGCAAAAACCTTTCTTTAAATCTCCAACGGTTTTGCGTTCAACATTGCATTGGTTTACCTGCTTTATTGTATATTTATTCATTATTGAAAAATTAAACATCAAATTTAATTCGCATGTTCAAAGCCAGTAAATTTTGCATTACATCTTAATAGAAAATCTTGTGGTATCTTAAGAAATTTAGTATAACCTCAAATTTTCAACATAAGGACGGACACTTTGTCGTCATAAAAACTTCAATAACTTACTCTACACATTGAAATATTTCAGAATTTCTTTGCGGCAAAATTGTTCCTACAACTAGTTCCAGCTAATTTATATTGTGAAAGGAGAATATAGATGAGAATTTGTGTAAAACAAAAATTGTTTCTACAATTACTTTAAAATAATTTATGCTATAAAAGTAGAATATAAATTTACATCTTCAATGACTGTTTCTGCAACTGCTTTCATATATTTTGAACTACAAAAGCCGAATGTTGATTTACACATTTAACGATTTTGGTATTTTTTACATGCTATGAATTGCTGGTGCAATTACTTTGAAATAATTTCTACTATAAAAGCAGAATATAGATTTAGATTAAAAGGAGAGGCTTTGTAATATGAGGCAGAAAGCAGGGACAATTAGTGGACGTAGACACATTGGGTAGACATCTACGTCTCCCCAATAGTGCTCGAGGGCGGAGCGGCTCTATAATCATGTGTCTGATTAGAGTGCCGCGTGGCTGATCATCTCTGGCCTCTAATGCTTCTCCTTTAACTTCCTCCAGTCTTCTCCACCTTCGACCTCCCAAGTACAACTCTAAGCTTCCTAATACTCCCTCCTATTAGTTCACATGTATCATCCCCAACATAAGAAGAAGATTACTGTAAAATTCAATTTATTTTATCTAAATAATGGACCAAATTCATTTTGAATTCTGTGACTTTTGTTTGCTTTATCTACACATATTTCTGCTGCTGATTTACACATTATTGCGTTCTATTTGACTTAGTGTAGCTATAGCATAGTTAAGAGTTGATTAATAATTGGTTGATTACAATTTAAGGATTGTAATTAACGTTATTTGTAGTTGAAAATTTGTAATAAAAGATAACTTGTTGAATTGAGTGACTCAAACAGCAGATTCGTTTAGAATAATTTAATCTTTACAAATAATCATTTTATTATTAAATTTACATTAGCTTTTAATTTGGCAGATTTAATCAGCAATGTAACTGTGTATGGTACCCGTTATCTAGGATTGTTGTCTACAATGCTTATCAGTTTGTTATCTTTATTTATTATGTAATTATTATTGCCTATAATTGAGAATGAATATTTTCGTTAATTTAGTCTTATACGATAAAACTAAATCAGACACTTGATATATTTTGCTTTCACATCGTATATAAAATGACTGCGGCAATTTTTAATGCAAAAGACAGTCATTGAAATCTGTGTTATACTTTATGGCGGTTCACAAAATGATTTACAATATCAGTAACAATTTCTTTTGCAGACTGGCATATTTTATACTTTAAAATTTTTGAGTGCTATTAAAACCATCTACACGAAGAAAACACGCAAACATCTCTTAGAAGCTAGAGGGATAGAAAAGCTTTTAATATACGAGAGAATAATTAAGATCCAAATCACATATTGCATCATCTACCCACAACAATCTGCAAAAGCTGTAAGCTGGAAAGCTTGAGACAGAAGACGTTTTAATACGAAAGACAGTAATTAAAATCTATATGAAATTTTGAATTATACACCTACAATTATTTACAAAAGTGGCACATCTACTACAAACTAATAGAATGAAAAATTTAATTCTGTCTCTTTGTAATATAAAAATTTGATATTCGTTAACGAGCACACATTACTTTTCTCCCTGTTGCAGGTCTGAGAGATCAGACACCGATGAAACAAACATGCAAACAAAGTTTTTAATAGCAGAGAGAATAATTAAGATCCAAATGACACGTTGCATTGATGAAGACAACAAAACTTTTAATACAAATTTTTAAACTTGTTTTTAAATTTTTAAACAAATTTACAAACTTTTAAAAGTAAATAATTAAGATCTAAATAAGATATCCCCAACAATAACAAATGAAATTACACAATTATTACAAACTAACTTTATCAACAATTTGTACTGTCCTTCTCTTCGGAAACACCATCGACAACATCATACTGTCTCTTTCTCTGATCGTTTGACGCTGGGTAATCATCAAAATTAGACATTCCTCGACGCGCACATATTACTTTCCTCTCTGTTGCAGGTCTTATTGATCAGGCGGCGATAAAGCAAACATGCAAACATCCCGTGGCTGGCTGGGGCAGAGAAGAGAGGAGTGGGTGTACTGGATGGGGTGGATTGTGGGGTTGTGGGGGGCTTCTTGATAGGTAACCAAGTGTAACCACGAATAGTTGTAGCTAGCGCTAAGTGGAGCCGTAACTAGAGTGAGGCGTGGGTATGGAAAGTCCTGGTAAAGCGCAAGATTAAGCAAATCGACGGTTGGTCGGCGTTTAAGGTCCTGGTCAATGGCGCGGAAGAGACGCGGGCGGAGAGGGCCGAGTAAGCAGGTTATAGCGGCGCGGGCGGGCGGGCCGTGCTCGCTGTTACAGATGGATAGCTAGATAGAGCTTGGTTTGGGTGGACCAAACTGATACAATTAGATGTGATCTTAACGCCATAACTCAGGGCTAATCTCAGGGCCTAGCCAAGCTTCGCTGAATTCCGCCTTCCGGGCAAGCCGCGACTCACTTCATTATTCATCCCGCTTTCCTACGCCGCGCCGGCCCAGTTATCTTTCCTTTCCCGATTCTCCGCGCTCCGGCTTCCTCTCTTCTCCTATCCTCTTGCCTATCCTCTTGCCTATCCTCTCCTGTCCAGCCTACCGGCGTCGGACTCACCTCGCCTGACCTGCCTTCCAATCTATCAAGCTAAACAACCGTATAATCGAACTCCGAGTCATTAGCCTGGAAAAAAGTTCGACTGATACATCATCATGCATCCACTCAATTGTGTGATAGTGATCCTTGCGATAGTTTTTTAATTATTAAGGTCGTAGAGAGAAGAAAAAGATTGTATAGAGTGTTAGCATTTGTTTGTAATGAGTTGAAACTAGTAATAGATCAAGCGAAACAATCGTGTAATCGGTTCCCGTGATATTAGGCTGAAAAATCCTTACTAGGTACATAAAGTCAAGAATCCACTGAATTTTTATGGATACTGCAATGTGCTAACCTTAATCCTCAAAAAAGTTTCTTACCCAATTGCACACTATGTAAACTTTCATTTGTCATTTATTTAAATTAGCAATAGTTCAACATAAGCAACGACATTGTCTTAACAAATTTTGTATTTTGTCTTTCAATGAAAACTGTTAGTATTTCAACTGTATTCAAACTCGCAGAGCACAATGACGTTTTAAAAACATCTTTAAAATGTCCGATTGGGGGTATTCGCTTCAATTTTGGGACGCTGACCAATGTCGCAAAAATGTATATATATTTTAATTTTCAGTATATTAAGATTAAGTTATTGTTTTCTTAAGACACAAGTTGTGGTCCAACAGTAGTATTTGAGTTAATGAAGTGGATCTCCCCGCATCTTTGCAAAAATTATTTGCTGTACAATGCACATTTCACCCTCATAATTTCGTGATTCAAATTAATGATATATAAAAGGTGAAACCCTATAAAAGAAGAGTCCTTCGAAGATATATCATAGTGTTACGGCGTGTGAGCGACCACGGCCGTGAAATCTGCATGTGAATTAAAGATTACGTGAATGCAGTCAAAATAAGTGTGGATCTTAAGGAGCATAGGAAAAGGGAGAACCGGCGTGCGGGGTGCCAGAGTGCATCGCCCCGGTGTGTGTGTGTCACCGTAGAATATATGTCTCGGCCGAGGTTGAACAATTGCATGAGACGTTGGTCAAGGAGCCGAACGGCGAGAGCGATCAGTAGTGTGCTACAGATCGTCCAAGTGAGTTTGAGACTGAAGGAAAGAGAGGCAGTGACGAGATCACCTATTGTAAGTAATCAGATTACTTTCATAATAAGCAGTTTAAAGACGGCTTAGGCCCAATAGAGAAACAGAATAATTGACGTAAGTCTAATCTCCGTACGAATAAGATGACAAAGGCCCAATGGAGAAACGAATAAAGATGGCGTATGCCCACATGGTCCGTGTAAGACTTCATGGAAGCAGGGACTAAGGAACAAGCATAAGACTTCGATGGAAGCAGCCTGATAGATAAAGCATTAAGATATATCAGAGTCGAAATAAATCAATAAATTACTATTACGATAATTCGGCAGAAAATGGCTCAATTTCTTTCCACCTCCTGTAGAAGTTCATTAGCGAGAAACACATAGTCTCTACTGGGTTTCTTGGATCGCGCGATTGGACTGGTGTAGCAAACCAAATATGAATTTCAGCTACCTGTGGCTTCTCTTTGTTCGAGGGTGAAGCATGACAATGGCGTGAATTAACGCTATTTCGTGTAAGCACATACGTCAGATCGTCTGTATCATCAGTATATGTGATGGCGCAGTAGGTGCGGCGCGGCGCGGCGCGGCGCGGCGGCAAGACTGCTGCCACTTGCCGCGGGGAAGCAACCAGTCGCTTTGTACCATCAAGGTGATTATATTGCCGCTCGGTAAGGAACACCAACCTAGATGAGTGAATCACGGGCTGAGCGCCACAGCCCCCACAGCTACGTGTCTACTGTTACGCATTACCATGTTTTCACACACACACACACACACTCTCATATATTGTTAATCCTGAAGAAAGTTCTCTGAAGTCTCCGCGATGCGAGAGACCGTAAGATTTATAATTATATAGTTTCGTGTGTCATTCGGTTAACGCTTTGCACTCCGGATTTTATTTTAATTTTGTTACCAGCAGCTCTCAACGCTTTTAAGCGTTTTATTTGAAATTTACTTTAACTAAAAAAGAAGGCAATTTAAATAGGTAAAGGAAGAAACAAGACACGAAAGAATGTCGAGTGGGACTCGACAAAGGAGCTCCTGAGATAAAAACTGATGTCGAGTCAGACTCGACATAGGAGTGCAAAGGGTTAAGGCGGTATGAATACCTAGAATGCACAGATTGAGCGTTAACTTCAATATTTTGAACAAATATGCACCAAAGTTTTGTTTTAAATTTATGAAACATATGTTCAAGTATATGATTCAAAGTGTATTATAAATTAATTTCACTAATCTATCAGTTATAATTACAAAGTTATTGCCATGGATGTAGGTATGGCTTTTCAATAAATTAGAATTTAATTTGTATCTGAAACAAATGAAAGACTTTTTTCTAGAAAGCAGACTCTTCAAACTAGCGTGTAATCGGGCCGACTTTCTTGCCTTTGGTTTCTTATCAAAACGGCAGTCTTTTAAATTCAAAACGAGCCTCGAAAATGATATATAATAATATTACATATCATACAATAAATAGTGATATATAAGAACATAGAATAATATTTCTAATAAATAAAAGAGCAGTAAGAATAAACATAATACAGTTTATGTCAGAGTGGATAAAAAAAAGCACTTGCACACCCACGGTTTTTGGAAAGATGTTCTTAAAGAAGAAATGACACCTCCCTAAATAGGAATACATTTTCTTAACACTAGGTTTACGGACATTTCTGTACACCTCTCTTTTTGGATACTTATTTTCATTAAAAAATCTATTAATTTAAGTTAAAGACAATTACAATTGTAACAGACATAATATAAGTTAATTAAATTTGTTAGAATTGCATAAATAATTGTCAGTATAAATCCGTCAAAATGACGGGTGCCGTAAACCGAGTGTTAAATAAGAAAATGTCCTTTTTAAAACAAACTAAGCTTTCCTAGTGGAAACAGTTTTCTTTACAAAGAAAGTTCATTCCAAAACTACTGGGTGTGCTAATACTTTTTTTGTCATTGTTCGCACGCGAATTTCGTATGCAACAATTGGCTATCCTTAATCCAGCATTTCTCGGGGACAGAGAGAGGGAGAGTACAAGAACAAGGCGAGGGAGAGGGAGAGGGAGAAGAGAGCTTCCTTTAGGAGAGGAAGACATGCCCACCCCCGGCTCTCGGTGGCGCCTCCGCCTCTGTTCTTTATCAAGAAGCGGGCGAAACGTTCTGCGGTAGCGCCGCCGCGATGGTGGCGGGCTGTACTTTTTTATGATATTATTTATGATATTAATTTCGGCCGGGTAGCGCAAACCCCGCCGGGAGTTGTAAAGCTGGCCGACGAGCATTTGTCTCTTTCTCCCCTGTCGCACCGCCTCACCCTCCACCCTGCACCCTCCAACCACCCCCCCTTTTTGCGATATCATTGTTCCACGGCGGAGGCGCCGGCAATGTACCAGCAGCATGCTAAGGAAGGGAAAGAAAGGGGTCTCCGAGAGAGCGGTGTGAATAGTAGCCTTCTACCATAGCCGAGTTTTCCGCAAGGAAGCCGGCCCGTACCAAATCCTCCACTACTTTTCCCTCTCTCGCGCGGCCCGCCAATTGTCTTCTCCCGGAAGAAGAGCTGTGTACGTGTCTATGTGAATGAAGGGAACACCGCCGCCGCGCCGCGCCGCGCCGCGCCGCGCCGGGGAGAGGACTTCGCCACTTCACTGATGTTCTCTGATTCGAGTCTCCTCGGAATCTCACAGTAATCTAAGAACATTTCTGCGCCGAGTACTGCGCCCTCCCCTCCCCTCCCCCCGCTTGAGGGCCGCGCCGGAAAGACACTACTCCAGTAAGCGCTTAGCCACCTTGTAAAGCTTTGTCCTTCTTAAACAGAAAACCGCTCTTAATTATCTCCGAGATTAAGCGGCCCCGCCGTCAGAACTGCAAAAATGAACGACGGCTACTGGGGATCCGCGAGAAATAAGATATCACTCGGAATTAAAAGGAGAGTTTTATTTGTTTACGTCTGAGAACAGTATTGTAAACACTTGGAGACAGTGTTTTGTTTGCTGAGTAAGAAAAGTGTTGCGACTTGTCCAAGGGCTGAGGAAATTGGAAAATTATTTTTTGACATGTCGATGTGTCATCATCATTAAAATAATTAAGTTAGTCGAACAGAAAAGTGTATTTCGGTCAATAATTATTGAAGATGCTATATCAAACATTTTGGTATAACATTTCAAACATTAACCTGTTTCAACCTTAGTGAACTTCAGAGATAAAATAAGAACGTACAAGTTCAATTTTGTTATCTGTCAATGGCGTTCATCATTCTTACAATTTCAATAGTAAGTTAATTAGCTAAGTAACCATTTTCACGTCGGGTGATGATAGACGTTACGTAGATCATTTGTCGCTCTTGTTCATGTTGTGAAAGTACAGTGCAACTATCAATTAACAGTACCTTATTTCTTGCATAACCCCTATTTAAGGGTGAAGATCGAAATAAAAAGGGTTAGTTTGTATGGAATGGCAAAACCATCACTTGGAACGAAATACGATTACTGTCAAGAAGACATTTCCAGTTTAAGAAAAATTATTCCGCAAAAGTGACATACATTTAAATTTTTTAAAAATATTTCTAAAGAGTACGCTTGTCGTTAAGACAGAATTTCGAGTTGAGAATAGATAGTTCCGAAAAAGAGGGATAGCTGCATGCCATTCTACGGTGGCATATTTGCTAAGTTAGTAGACATTTTGAAAGTAATTTCTAAAGGACGCGATTACTGGGAAGAGGGAATTTGCGAGTGGAGGGAAAATAATTCGGAAAAAGGGGGTTAGTTGCCCGCAGCGCTACCGGACCGAGTAAATCTAAGTCGCACGGATAAGTAAAATTTAAAAGCGTTCCCTTTCTTCCGCAAATTACTTTCCGGAGGTGGAGCGGAAGGAGAGAGAGATGTGCCCCGAGGAGTGAAATCGGATGATGCCTGCCGAGATAAAAGCGCGCGCCAGCAGCGCCGCTCGCCACGAAATGCTCAAGTCCGCATTAATCTCGGTAATTACGTCACCTCTGTTTATCCCTCTACCATTTCGCTCCGTTACTTTCCTCTCATGGACTACCTTCTTTCCCCGAAACCAACCACCATACAGGAAAGTTAGCAGTCTTGTTAATTAAACGTATACATCATTACTTTCCACGGCCTTTAAACACCACAGAATTAATTGCATTCCCAATCTATTGATGGACTTCTCATTCCACTCATCAAGGTACTAACTACTTTTGACAAAAATTCAAGTTACTTTGAGTCGCAAAAAACTAACGTTTGTATGATTAGTGGTAAAATTCGTACCAATTGCTAATCGCTAATTGCAATATACGATATTGGATAGTACAATATAATAAATTTTAAAGGTACTCAACCTTTTTTCCATCGTCATATCATTCACATTGATATGTTTGTAGTAAAAATTCGGTTGAAATAACAAATTCAAATTTTTCAGTAGTTTATTATCATTTGATTGTCATTAATTGAGTATTACATTATTCCAGATAATAATACTATTGTGCGATTTATTATTTTAACTTCTTTAATTACGTGTAAGAAATTGTTGGACCGTGTTAACAATGACCGTTATCATTAAATGCTAAGTTTTAGCATTGTTAAGTTTGCCAGGTCTCCAATCTCAATGTTTGCGTTTCTATATTTTGTACTTTTTATTAGTTTAGGATTATTTAAGAAGAAAAGCTTGCATTAATTTTAGCTTAAACATTATTCACATATAAATATACTAATATACATAGTTCGACTAAAAGTGCACTGCAAATTAAACCACTGGGGTTAATTTAAGCCGACGGAATTCAGGGAGGGTTAATCCATCGGCTTTAGCCGGACTTCCCTTCTAGTTTTTAAGGCGAATATTAGGCGAAGTAAACCTTAGCATGTAATTAAGAGGAGGGGTGGTTTGGGGGTCGAGAAGGGAAGATAATTAGAGGAGGTGTATCGATTGAAGAGATCTGCAAGAAAGATGCGAGAGGAGGTTTGGGAGGTTGATTGCAAGAAAGCGAGGAGATTTGGAAAGCATCTGGTCTGGCCGGCCGATTCGCAACAAGACACTCTTAGGGAGCTGTCCACAGGGCAATGGTCAGTCGTTGCGGTCAACTACACAGCTTGTCCGACTTGCCTTCGTGTTACAAGCCCTTTGGTGATTAACGAGAGGTCAAACCTACCGCCACCCGAAACGCGAGCAAATACTCTCGCCCGCTCCAGCTTTCCCGTGAAATTGGGTTCCAAAGCGAGTCCTGATTGAGGCGCCTACCATTGCGGCCTTGATGAGGCTGACTTCATTCGAGGTTAGTTTCTCGGGCGCAGTCTTCGCACAAAGTGAATCTCCGACCGTCCATCTTTGCCCGAACGCCTTTATACACTATTTTCGACGCTCCACCGCACTCCTATGTCAATTGTCAGTTAATTGGAAAGAGTATCATTTGGAATTATGAATCGGAACAAAGATTAGTTTCCAATCATGGAATAAATTTCAGATTTGCAATGAAAAATCGGGAATTTTGCAATTATGTATAGCCACTTTTTAAATGCAGCTACATTCAGTTGTGCTACTTTTTTGTGAGGTCATCACAGCTAGGACGGCAAGGAGAGGTAATTAATAGTACGAATCGCGTCTTCAACTTGTACTAATTAAAATATAATCTCTTCATCGAGTGAAGGAAATATCAAAAAGCAATGATATTTTCGGAGATGCTATGAACACTTTTTGATTTATCCAGTAGATACGGAGCAACATTTATAACTCTGCCTAATGCTGGCACTAAATCAATTTACAAAATAGTTTTCGAGTCCTTTAGGCATATGATAATTTAACTTCATTTGGTGTCAAGTTTACACGAAAAATGATTTGATTGAACGTAACTATTTAACAGTTCTCAGCCATCCTGCTGATACCAATAAAACCTTCTGTGCTAAAACTACAAAAAACAAATATCAAAGATCAAATAGTATTCGATTCTAATTCTTGTATTAGGCAATCTTAATTTTGGTCTACTATTTATAATATTTTTGTATTCCAAAACATTATTCTCTGTATAACATACTGCTTACATGATATAGCTACCATCATTATCTTTCTATTATATTAATACTATTAAAGAAGTGAACTTTTTTAGGTAGCGTGTCAGTTAATTCAAGCTTCGACAAATACAAATAAAAGTGCCAGTGAAAAATCTACTTTACTTTCCAATTATATTTATAAAGAAAATGACATACGATCTTCCAACAAGATTAATATTAATAAAGCATTCAAGCCTTTCAAATATAAATGAAAACTACTGAATAAATCCACCTTACTCGTCGAACTAAATTTCTGACCAAAATAATAAACAACATTCGTTTTGTGTACCGTTGTGTAAACAATGTATCTCGAAGAATCCGAGCTGTTCGACATGTTTTTTGTGAGATGACAGTGATTTGAAGTCGGACTGTCATGTCACGACATGATTGGAACGGGAACAACTAACGTTTACTTGCGTTTATAAATTGCTTTCGCATTCGGATTAATTGTAGCATTTGGTAATAATAAGGATGAACATGGTTCTAACAATTAATAAATATTACTATTAAACCTACCCCGCCTTTTTTTATATCTTACTTACTGATTTGAACATGGTAAATTTTAATGGTAGCCATAGATTTAGTATTAATAACTATTTTAAAATAAGTATTAATCTGTACTTTTCTCAAACAATAGATCGCGAAGAATTCGGTGTATTCGAGATGTTTTCCATGGGACGGCTATGATTCATGATGAATTGTTGGACTGTCATGTCACGAAATGATTTTCCAGTGTAAGATCCGAACTTTTTTCGAAGGTACGGGGCATTGTTTATTCAGGAGTATATCAGCGTCCGATGAAAGGAGCGAGGTGGTTGGGACGGCAAGCCGCACGAACGTGGGAGGGTTGCGTGAATGGTGCTTCCGGTGGGACAGTGAGTCGAGGTCCGTTGGGCTCCGCAGACTCCCGTTTCCGGTGAGGCATCGAGCAATGCTAGCTCCCCCCCGTCCAATGGTGTAGCCAGTGCCCAGATCTGCCTGTATTTCGTCCGGCAACCCCTCCAGGGCTTCTGTCCGGCGAAGAGTTCGCCCCGGTACATTCGACCACCGGCCGTCCGTTAATTAAGATATCGATTCTTATTGTCCACCGACCGTCCAGGCAAGCGGATGTCCTGACTGGCGCCTGCTTTCACGCCCACAATATATACTCCTATCGCTGCTGCGCAAGAACCAGCCTATGTATACCCTGCCTTTTTTCCCCTCCCCCACCCCCCACCCCCCTCGACTCGTATGTACTCGCGACGGTCAAGCAGTCAAATATTGAGTAACTAGATTCCCAAAGTTAAGCTAGTTGTTAACGATTGCTTTAACGATTTCACGCTTTATAGAAAGCGCGAGGGTTAGCAATTTTTAGTATGCAATGTTGAAGGAATTTGTCGTGGTTGTATGATACATTTTTGTTTCTAAGCGTAGAAGTTAATATAGCAGGCGAAATTTGTAATGCTTTGAAACTATCTGAAAGCCGAATATATGAAATACCTATTTTTTCCAAAATTTTAAATACATTTTTTTTGCTATTATATATATGCATATGTCATATGATAAACTAAGTTATGTAGTAATTGTGATAGCACTCCAATTTTAGTTTTATGATAAAATTATATTGTTCCCCAAAATAGATTTCTATAACAGAAGGGTTTATCATTTTGAATACAGCTTTTAACGTTCCTATCATACTATTATTTAATCTCATAGTTTTTATTTAAATCATGCCATCAATGCTGATGCTACAATTAAAAGAGTGAAAAACTCCTATTTTTAATCGAAATGCTAGTTGAGTTATAATCTTCTTTGTACACTGTCAAAATTCCAGATGATTTAATAATTAAAGTTTATCAATGACCACTTCACAATAAATGCATATTCAGAAGGAAGATTGCTTTCTTTCTAGACAGGAAGACGAACACAAAACTCACTGCAGTTTATATATAACTATTTTAATCTAAACTAGTCAAATGACTGTTTATAAAATAAAGCTCATATTTTCCGGTACAGGTAAAACAAATTGAAAGAATAATATGTTTCAATTTTTCCTTTCAACGAAAAGAAAAAAACAATTTCAAAGGTGAAACAAATGTTAAACCCGGACATTTAGCCGTGCGTAGTACGTGCAACATTAAAATGCAAAACTAGTTGTGCGAACATAACCTCTGAAAATGACTAACGGTCAAGTGTCAAGTATATTCGCGTTGGCCGGCGTCATAAGTGTCAGAGGAGTTTGCGGTGAGAGTAAACTTTCTGTTAAACAGGGCATCGAGAACCGCAGGAGCGAAGGCTCACAAAGGATGACCGGGGTTGTCACCTGATAAATATCTTTATGGTCGAGCAAGCGTGCCCGCTCCCTGGATCGCCATTCAACCTGCCTAATGGGCCACCTCCGTCCACCACCAGGATATACCACAGATGCTACAAGCTTGAAAACCACCATATAAAAAGGAAATGCAGGAAAGGGCAAAGAGAACGGGATCGGGCAATTATGGGGATTAATCTTAAGTCCTGTAAAGTCCACCACTTGTGGAGTCGGTTTCCCTTTGGTAGAGATTCGCGTTTCAAGATATTTGCCAATCCACACGAAAAATCAAGTGCTTTGCTTTTCTGTTAAATCCTTAATCGCGTAAGTATTAGCAGTAATTGATAATTCGTTTAACTGACGTAGCAGTTATATCTTGAAAATCATGAAGTGTGCTACTCAATAAATTAAAAAAAATATTGTTTGTTGGATTATGGAAATACGTTATACTACGTTTTTTATTACAAGTTTTTTTGCAAGGAAAAGAATACCGTATAAATTTTAGGATCATTTTCATTTGATACATTGAATCGTTTTCTGTTTGCAAATAATACAGCAATAATTATAGTCCGAACAATCCTAACTCGCCTTCAATTAGGTACTAACCTTTCACAACTGACGTATATTTTTTCAGTGGTAATAATAAAAGAAAATATAATACAAAAGGAAAAGACTAAAAATCGAGACAAAATAATAATTATATACTCAACTTTTATTCATTCTTCTGTAATTCTACACCACAAAAATCACTCTAATTATTTTCCACTACATTGTTTGTTCCTTCTTAACACCAACTATACCAATGTTTATAAATAAAGGCTATAAAATACAGTATGTGTGTTGTTGATTCATCTATAGCTAATTGTAAATTTAATACAACAACTGCACAAAGTAACATTTAAATAACAATAAGCAAGTGAGAAATATACATTTTTATTTCAAACAAGAATGAAAGAAACAAGTGCATCATAGAATCGAAGTTTTAAACTGGTCAATTGACCGAGCGACGGTTCGAAAAAGTTTCTTTTACTTGATTGTTGATATTCCTTTAAACATCATTTAAACTGGTAAAAAATTACCGTAGGAAGTTTCCTACGGTAATTTAAGTAAATAATTACTACTAGTTAGTAGTAGTTGAAACTAAATAATTAGCCTGTAAAAAATGTCAACCATAATGCTCACCGGATACATTGTTGTTACTGTAATTATAATTGTTGTATTTGAAGAGTAAAACTTGTAAAATAGCAACAATACTGTCAACTCATTCTTGATTGATATTATATTATATTACATTCACCCTCAAAAAAGTGTCTTACTCAATTGCACACGATCTAAACTATCATTTGTCATTAATTTAAACTAGCAATTGTTCAATCTAAGCAACCCCATACATACAATCGTATTAATAAATTTTGTATCTTGTCCTTCAATGAACCCTGTTATTATCTGAACAATAATCACACCCGACTAACACATCAACATTTTATAAAAGTCAAATATTTAGCACAAAGAAAGTGTCAACCAAACGTCTTTCCAAAGCATACATAACCTTACTTTAACCTTCCGAAGTGCAAATAAAATCATCAGGGTTGTTTTCGGAAGCGTTACACAGGATTTACGCAAGAGCAACTAAAGAGCAAAGAGATGCTTTGTGAGTGGTCTGGAAGCGTGACGGGTGTACGCTTGTCTCGCAGTTGGCCAGAGCCATTCTTTCTGGTGGCGCGATAATTTTCTACTCCCTCTGGCGAAGGCTGGTGGGGTGGGAGGGGTGGGGGGTGGCAGTGAGTAGGCATACACGGTATATGTATTCACATATGTAGAACGGCGAAGCTACAGGTGTCAGCGAGAGCAGTATTTTTCACTAAGCTTTGAAGGAGGGTGTAGGTGATAGAGAAGGAGAGAAAGAGAACGGGAGGAGAGAGCATAGGGTAAAGAGCGTGCGGTGGTGCGATAGAGGCGGAGGGAGAGAGGGAGAGCGGGAAGGAAAAAAGAGAGAAAGAGAGAGAAAGAGAGGGCTGTCCCATAGTGGCAGGGTCCCAGCCGAGTGCCGGTACGCACGTTGAATCTGCTAAACGTTCTCGCTCGTGCGTGAAATGCCTCAATATCACTGTTTTATTTCAGCTCGTTCACTCGTCGCTGTTTTCTCGTTTCTGCAATTCTGTCCTTTTTACCCCACGCGCTGCCGCCGCCGCCGCCGCCGGGCGCGCGCAACCCCTGCGCTCTTTTCTGAACGAGTGCACACCCGCCCGGATTTGATGATCCACCCCTCATTCAATTTCATGATGACTTAATCGTCTACGATTTATCGCGATCTATCTAGTTCGAGCTCCGCCGATTCGATCGGCCAGTTTTATAGCTTCTCCTCTTTGATTTATTGCAGCGCTACTGAGTCATTTTTATTTGATTGTCGAGAGGGATGAAGGTTTTCTGTTTTGTAGGTGATGCTCGATGGGGTTTATTTTGGAAGCGAGAATTTGTGATTTGCGACGCGACGATTAGAGAAATTGATGTATATTTAGTTTTTATGTGGGTGTTAGAATAGCAATGGATTATCTTATTTGATATTTAATATTATATTAATATTAATATTCGCTTACTCGTTTTTGGCGAGATAGTTTACGTAAGGGTTTGGCATACAGTAATAACTTTTATTGGAGATCCCTGATGCTTTAAATAAAATAGTTTTTTTGGTAAAGTTACGAATCTTTCAGGAGACATTCCAAATTCAAGAAACATTCAATAAAAATCCACAATGGCTCAAAGGTTTGATATTGCACTTTGCTCCAAAGTGGTTACAGATGTACATTGGGAACTTTAAGACCAGTTGAAGTCTGGATTTCGAAACTTAACACGTGTTTTCACATATCGGTAATTAGAAAGTAATTGAAGGTAATTTTTAGGTAACAATACCGCACGAAAAATATGCGGATGATGCTGCAAGGTCAATAATGCAATTGCAACGATGCAACTTAAATAACGCGCCACTAAATATTCTAAAATTATACAGCTTTTTTTTTATTAATAATATTTTCCAATTTAGAATTTAACAGAAACGCTAAATAACTTACATTTTATTTTAAAGGAGGAAGCTTGTAGTATAATAAACCATATTCTATTTGCCATATTCTATTTTAAAGTGGTAGGTTCTAAATGTATCACTGAAATTTTAAGTTCTACTCCAAGCTCACCCTAGTAGAAATCAAACTATACTATAGATGTTTTAGCATTACGAAGTATAAAATAGGAATTAAAGGTAATTCGCCGATGAATAGACATAAACCACAATAGTTAAATTGGTCGATTCAATTTGATTAACAATCATTGGGCCGTCGATGAGGAGCGCCTGACACAATGACTATCCTTCCCTCTTGGATTTAATCCTTGGAATATTAATAACGCCCCATTCAGTTTTTTTTTCTTATAAACAATATTTCCCCTATAAAAATTTAACAGAAACGTTGAACAGCTTATAATATTCTATTTGAAATTAATAAGAAGTAAGGAATTTTGATTTTCGGCTCCACGCGTAATATAACCTTCCTAAGCGGAGGCGAATCTAAAATAGGCGCGTTGAAGGTAATTCGCCGATGAATTGACGCAAAGCGCAACAGTCGAATTGGTCGGGCCAATTTGATTAACAATCATCGGGCCGTCGACGAGGAGCGGCTGACACAATGGCTATACTTCCCTCTCGGATTTAATCCTTGGAATATTAACAACGCCACATTGAGGAGATGTATCTCACTTATTCGCCTGGTCTGCCTATAGATCGGTCTTTGTCTCCTTCCATCTTGGCCCTCTCTCTCTCTCTCCCTCTCCCTCTGACTTACCCTTTCTCCCTCCCTCTCTCTCTCTCTCGCTCCCCGGAGCCTTTATCTTTCTCAGAGGCACCCTATCTCCGCCGCAGCCACAAGACGCCATGCCGCGCCTTGCGGTGGTTGCGGCAAGAACCCTTGCCGTCCCCGCATTAACGCAATTATGAATTTGTCGCTTTGGGATCTGACAATACAAGATGTCGCTACCATTCCGCCACCACATCCTCCCAACCATAGCAAGGGTCGAGAGTCTAGGACATTCGTAGCATCGCTCTCAACGCTCCTAGTAAAACCGATTACGGCTGCTATCGACGCGAATTACAACGCGTAATGTCACTCTCTATCTTCCACCTACACCGCAATATCACTCGCTTTTCCAATCGAATTCCTTCGGGAAACCCTACTGTTTTACCAATTATTAATGGTACACATATAAATCTATGCAAATTAGAATGCAGAATGTTATAGTTTACTTGCAACCGGTACTACAATATCACTCGCTTTTCCAATCGAAGTTTTTAAAGGAGCACATACACCTCGAATACTAAACGTAATGGCTAACTTCAACATTTTGAAACAAATATAAAAAACAATTTTGTTTGAAGTTTATGAGGGGACTTGGTGGTAGTTTCGTAATCAAGTTGTTAGAAGCAAAATATATGTATAACTACTTACATGGTTGAAGGTATATTACAAATTAATTTCATTAATCGATCGGGCAAAAGTACAGAATTATTGTCATAGATTGAAGGATGTTGACAGGTCGTGAAACGGATGAAATCATTTTTTCTAGAAAGCAGACAGTTAAAGCTAGTGCTCAACGCTGGTGATTTTCAAAGTTTACTGTTAATGAAACGGCCGTGTTTTAAACTTAAAAGTAGCTTTTTCATCTTTGAAAATTATTGTCCTTTTACAGTTTTTTGAGTTTAAAAGGATGCTGTTTGATTAAAAATTAAAATAAATTCAGAAGTTAAAAACCCTCAACTTGTGCGCTTCTGGTGTATGTATCCCTTAAAAAACACTATTTTTTTACAAATTATGAATGAATGAAATCATCAACTACTCATACAAATCAACACAAATTGCAACGTGTAAAGACATCTACCTGCGATGTACATCACAATGTCATTCGATTTTCCAATCGAATTTGTTAAACAGATAATATTGTTTTGTGACTTATAAATGGTAATATTAGTGTTTAAATCAAAATATCGCCAAGTTCATCCGACTTAGACTACAATATCACTCGGTTTTTCAATCGAACACCTTCAAGAAATACTACTGGTTTACGAAATGTAAATAGTAAACATAGAAGTTGACGCAAATTGCAACGTGTAATCGTTTTGCAAAAAACTAATGTTTGTGTACGCATTTTTTGTATCTCGCAAATGCAAATGGCACCCATTTAATTGTAGTAGTATCAAAATGGACATTAGAATTTTGGTTAAAAATAACAGGTTTATGGAAGAATATGATATAAATGCTAGAAAATATATTCCAAATTATCTACAACTTTATCGAAAAGTCTTCGCCCTGGAAAAAATGTTATGCACTTATGAAACTAACGTTGCAGTAATCTCATCATTACTGCGACATTTGTCAAAATTAACGAGAAGTTTTAAAGAGAGTGTGAAAAAGTTTTAAACATTCCTTATGTTTGACGTCTGACGAATCTACAACGCAAATATTGTCTTAAAAGGAAAGAAGTTCTATGTTAAAGGGTTAATTGGGATTATAGATTAGTTTTGCATGAATTGTAGCATTTAGTAATAGTAAGGGTGAACACGGATCTAACGATAGTAACTTGGTTTGGAATGATTTTACACCTTGGGAAGCAGCGAGTGGATGCTGTGCCGTGCAACCGGTTCCAACGACAGAAGGTCGTTGCGGCTAGCCACAAGCGACATGTGCTACAGCTCTTTCATGACAAATTTCTACGATAGCTAAACTATTTTGCTGGGCGTTTTGCTTCACTAGAAACGTTGATATTGCTTTCCTCCTTGAATTATAATTCATGTGATTTCCTTCTATGTTGAATAGTGATTTTATTAGCTCATTTGTTTGTTGTATATGCTGAGTTAATTATTTTTAACCCCTTACTGTATTTTGACGTGTCTAACTCATGATACAAATTTTATACCAAACATAAGTATCACAAGTTAGACTCGTGGAATGAAGATTGGGCAACTATTGTTGTATCAGGAGACTCGGTAGAGTCTCGCGCCAAGTAGTAGTAGTATATATGTATAGGACGGCAAAGTATATATATGACAGCGCGAGACAACCGAGGATACTTATCCCGAAGAGTAGCGGTTGTCGTCTGCTATAAAACTTTCACCTCGATTTATGAAAAAGTTATAGCTCCAAGAATTCATTTCTCAATTTTGTATTTTTTTCCCGATTTTTCTAAATCGAATGGACCAAGAATCAAGCGAATCGGTTCAGTAATTCAGGAGATATGGATTTTGCTGCTTATTTTACTCGTGAAAAAGGCGAGTTGGATTACGATTCATGTCCTTCAGCAATTCCTAAAAATGTGACTTTCACTTTTTTCACACCTTGTTTTATTTTGGTATTTTAGGAATTGGATATTCCAATTGTTCTCGAGCATCACTCTCTCCTGTTCCGCCGAATTTCACCGAACTAAAAGGTTAAGTGGAATTTAAATAGATTAAGTGCTCAATTTCCCAAAAATTGCGTTCTTTCAACTCTACCTTAATAATAATCTAAGAATCAAATCTAATCTTGAGCAACAAATATATTTTACTCCGAAGAATTGGTTTCAGCAAAAGAATTTAATGAATTTTAACCCCTAGCCTACTGTGGGCGCCAATAGGCGCTTAGAAATTTTCTAAAAATCCATTAAGATTGCATTTGTCACACCTAAAATCTCGTCAGTTCAAATTAGCTTTCTTCTTTATATGTCACCGTAGTCAAAGGGTTAATAGACGAGTGATGCATAAACATTCTGACTTTATTAACAGATATTAGATAGAATTAAAATCAATTTATATGTTTATTTCATAAAACTTTACGTTCCTTGAAGTACATCAATCGAGTGTGTTCTACTACTAAAGATTGGTCAAACAAGAGTAGCCCGAGGACTGAAACTCTAGTAAGACAATTTGTCGTCAACAATCCGAAATCTGATTAGTTAAATTCAATTCTCTCTGTTATACACTCAAGGACAAACATTAGTGTACAATTAGAAGAAATTGTTGTGATAAAAGTTTATGCAGAACAATATGTCTTTAGACTACACAGGTTTATTAGTAAATAATTATAATTATTAGTTACATAGGTGCATACGTGAAGCATATTTAGTGAATAAGTGGGCCAAATATGCAGGGAGAAAAATAAGTGGAAAGGTTATACGTAATAGAGACAATCATTATTCTAAATAATGACCAATTAATAATTATGGATTTGTCGATGTAGCCTTCACGAATGAATTCCAAAGCTAATATGCTAATTTATATAACTCTACATTTATTTAACACAAAGATAAGAAATAATAAAAAGTAATGAAGTATGTATATAATATTAACCTCCAAATCAAACTTCAAAATACTATTATTCAAGTGAAACTCATGTTGCAACCATTTTGACTATTTGTCCACTCATCTTTATTCCTGACTGTGTATGGAGAGTAAATGCGAGTGGAAATTCATTTGGAGATTGAGATTTTCAAAAAGATATTGCGTTTATAGAAGGGGATGAGTGGGGTGAGGGATTGGTCACATAGGGGTATGCCGAAGAATGAGATTGCCCTAGGAAAGTGGTATGCTATAGAGGAGGTACTCGAGTAGGTTTAGTGAGGGAGTAGGTGTACCAGGGAGTGCCTAGTCAGCCCTTAATATTATAAGAGCTCGATCCATGCAAACAAGCTCTGCCGCCGCCGCCGCCGCCGGTCCGGGCTGCCGCGGCGGACCAAACGCAGCCAACGGTTAAGCACTGGAAAGCCATGGTTCACCCCGGCGCTCGCCTTCCCAACGTTCGGCCACCGCTGGCCCTATTATCGCTAACTAATAAGGGACCTAATTGAAACGTCGGCCTTTTGTTTCCAGTACTCGAATACCGCTCGCTTTTCCCAATACGCACGCCACAGCGCGCCCGCTTACTCCCGTTTGACCGGACTTGTGCAGCCGACCTACGCTTCAAGTGCGGATTGAAATTAATTTCCGAACTCCGCTTCTCCCAGAAATCATTTCGCCGAAACGCTCCTCCTCTACTCTCTGATCAAGCTCGCCTTCTACCCCTAATAATCCCCACCCCCTCTTTCCCACCCCTTCGTCCACCTTCCTTCATCCAAGATCATTGTATGCCCGCATTATTACCGGTAACCATTTCAAGGGTTGTATGAGTACTCTTTGAAAGAATGGCGATATTTTACCAATCACCGTTCTTTCGAAGCTTTAATGTTGAAGTTAAAGGGCATTCCCGTATCTGGATGTCAAACAATGCACTCGTTTTTCATTGGATATTTGAAATGTGTGTTACATTGGAAATGTAGTTTCAAAATTATGTTCTGGGGAGCAGCGAAATGATAATGTTGCGATTGTTTTGAAAAAGTAGTGCGAAGAATACCGCCAAGTGATCAACTTAAGCATAAGTGCACAACTTAAAGTTTAAGTCTGAAGGGCACTTCTTCGCAACCATGTTTTTCGAAATGATTGACATGATTTTCCAGTAATGGATTTAATAGACGGCTTGAAACTTTATAGACATATAAGATGCTCTTTTATCGTCCGTGACGAAATCGAACAAACAAGATGAATTTTGGCCAATCTGCAGTCATGTTGATAGAAAAAGGCGATCATATCATGAAAATGCTAATATTTCGAAAATGTATTTAAAAAACTACCCATGTTTTCGAAATATAAATTTTGGTTAAGTTTGATTATAATAAATAGAAATTAAGTTTGTTTATACAAATGAGTTTGATGTAAATCTTACTCAATGTTACAAGAATTAATTCTGTAATGTTCACGCCCTGTTTGAGTGATTGATTATATTCAACATTCAATATATAAGTTCATATTATATTACTATACGCAATTGAATTATGTTTTTAAAATATTCACTTTTCGACTTATATATTCTGAAAATGTAAAGAAATACATTACCAGTCTAAAGAGCTGTGACTATAATGTTGTGATACTTTTAGTGATTCCGTATCATTTTAAAATTGGATAACGAAAAGATTTCTTCTCTATAATTTACATTATGCTATAGAAAAAATCAAAACAAATATAGAACTGATTGTAAGTCTCCTGGCACAAACATCTTGAGATCGGCTGCGTTTATTTAAAGAGTATACTTATGTTACGAATCTGAAAAAACAGTATTCACCACTATCTTTAATTTGTTTCTTAGCATTCAATCTGACGCATTTAAGGGGATGTAGGACAGTTAACATTAAAATTTTTCTAAATTTTATAAAAATTGGTGTAACTAAGCCAATCATTTGGCAAGCACAGTCATGTTACCTTTAATTAGTACACTTGTACAGAGTAATTTGAGATATAAACATTCAAAATTAAATAAACAATAAGGCAGTTATTAATTGTTAAACATTACAATATTAATTATGCGTAATAGGACTCTGTAGATGATTTCTTTGATACGGTTGGTCCAATGAAGTTCAATTTGTACAGAGTTCTTTTTTAAGATCATACCTAAGGCAGAGACCCAAATCATGCGGATAAGTCATGTGAAAGTTGGTTCGAACCAATTGTATATTGTTAACCATAAAACTTATAACATAAACAATTGGTTTGAATCAACTTCCTACATCCCCTTAACCCTTTGACCACGTCAAAATTTAAGGAAGAACGCTACTTTTGACTGACGACACTTTAGCTGTGATAAATGCAATTTTAATGGATTTTGAGATGTCAGTGTCATAAACGGAAAATTTCGAAGCGTCTATAGATGCTCACAGTAGTCTACGGGTTAATAAACAATAAGTTTGTCGAGTTTTGGATATCTGAAAACTGTATCGCAAAGGATAGCGAAATGCGTTCACTCGTCGCCGTCATCTTTAAAGTGCGAGGGTGCACCGTGTTCGAGCGTTTAAGTTCGAATAAAATTTAAAATGGTTAACAATTTTTCAGAATTTAATTATAATAATGTTTCAACCTATTCAAAAGGAGTTTTATTGGTTCCTTTTTAACTGTCAGAACAGTAAAAACTGGATAATGTTTAAAACTTTGCACTGACCCGTACAGAACAATAAAATAAGTACATAATATTATAATTCTGAATTCAGAACCAGAACTCTTCTTATAAGTAACAACTTATTTACGTATATGAGACTATTAAAAAACTATAACTTACCCTGCAGCTGGACGGATGAGCTCGTGTACCGTCTGCAGGATGCGTTGTTGAAAATCGTTGAGGGGTTTACCTTCTCTTTTCTTAGTCAAATGCACCTGTAAAACAAAAGTTACCATTTGGTAAGATAATTTAATACCAATTAATTCAATTTTATCAATTTATAACACTTGATTGACAGGAAAAATGATATCTATATTTGCTGTGCTATTATTAAAAGTATATCAAGGAAAGAACCGCATAAAAGTTCAGCAGTAAGTAAAAAACCATCGCAGGAGTTAATTATACAAAAACTGAATCATCTAATAGCATTTTGAAGTAATATTGAGTGCGAAGCTCTGAAAAATAGCAAGTTTTTATAAATATATTTAGCAAGAATTTCTAGAATTGATTTTATAATTGTTTAGAGCATTTGCAAAGACTTTTAGAAGTCAATGAATTTTGATTCTCTGATGAAAATTTGATTAGATTCAAATCTCATTCGTGTTACTGCATCTTCTCCAACTAATGTAGAATTATGTATAATTCAAAAATGTGCTTCCAGAATTATGTTTACGTCAATATCAAATTCTTTGAATTAGAGTTGAATTGAATAAATAAAAGTTGAATTATATATTACATAGAGGAATGTAATATTAAAGCTAAGTTTCCTGGCATATGCTTAGTTTGCAAAATCGTATAAGTTTTAATCTGTTAAAAACAAAGCACAACCATGGCGAAGTGCATATTAACATTTCTTTAATACATCAACTTTCATTCTCAAATTTATTTCTCCCTAGAATACCTAAGAACTATATTAACGAATATCCGAGTAATAAAATGTGAACATCAAACTAAGTAAAATATTGGGTATGCTGTCTACAAAGATACAGCTATTTTCCAATATACTGGACTAACTTATTGAAGGTTGTAATCATATTGAAAATATTAGAGCAATAAAAATTGTACAAAACTGTCTATAATTTTAATCACATTAGAACTCCTTTGTCAAGTGTAAAATCCCACAAATATTTGATCACATCAAAGTTCCATTGCTATTTACCATTAGTCTAAAAACTTTTTCAATTGGTTCCTATCAATCAGCTATTTTTCGAAGTATAGCCCAAATAAAATACCTAAAATAACAGGAAATTAGGTAAAAGAAATTTGAAAAAGAATTAAGAGTACTAAGAGTTACTTATATTGTACTATTAACAAATAATAAAATTAGAGACATTAGAGCGTTCAGGATGCGACTAGCCATGAGAGTTTTGAGAAGATGGGCCTCTCATCGGAAGCTAAGATGAGAAGGATGTGCCGATCCATCGGTTCGGAGGATTTGGGTATCCTGATCACGCGCTAAGGGTGACGCATCCCCTTTAATATTAGAAGCAGCTCGGACCAGACCGCCTTGGTATAAAATAAAGGGCTGACATGCGAGAGCGCAGGGGCTAGAAAGCCGGGAGCAGCGAGACGCGTCAGAACGGGAGGACTATCGCGAGGTAACGTCGAAGAGAGGAAGAAAGAAGGGCAGTCGAGGGCTGCTGGCTCTGCCGGCTTCACCACCGCAGTGAGGGATGACTGAGCGAGTCGGTTAAACGGGCGTCTTCTTTCATAAATTTTGAGGGGCCCCGGATAAAGGTTTAGTATAAATCGTTCGGCCTGTTATCCACTCCGACGTCGAAAGATAACGTCAGCCGAGTGAGTCCGGATAGCTTAACAATCTCTTTGAACACTTTCTCCTACGCCTCGACGCCCACCAATGATTCGACCTCCTATTTGCTAGTGAACTGGATAAATACTCTCTCCTTTCGCGAAATATTTCTCAAACACCTAATACACACATTTCATCCAACTTTTCTAGTGATTGATTTATAATAGTATACATTAACGGTCTAATAATAAATTAGAGTTTGAAAAAACAGAAAAATGGAGATAAGAGCAGTCTGCATTTCTCCTTGAATTGGTTTATTGATAAAGGTCGCCTCAACTTTAACCAGTTGAGTGCGTTTGACGCGTATACTCGTCGTACTTGCAATTGCTTGATTTTAATTCCGCACTATGTGGGGGATTTTTAAAACTAAATTCCACAGTTAAGAGGTTAACGTTGTTAGCGAGGACGACCCGTATATTTGATTGTGTATTTATTAGACTACTACTTTAGAATTAACGCGTCGGGGGAGAATATGCTTGTAACAATTATATTAAATAGTATTTAATATTTAACCTTAACCTAGTATTTTATTTGTGTCAAAAATATTTTTAACTCGATCTAAATTTTTGTACGGCAATAAAGGAATTCTTGGAGTACACAATATTATACCATGGATTGCAATGTGTAAAATAAATCATACACAATTTTCAATACCCAATGAGAGAAAATCCTTCAATACGTACTTCATGTTTGAACAACGAAAATGATTTAAAAATAATCACACACATAATAATACGAAATGCTGATTACTAGAAGCATAACTTGGAAGTTACTGCAGAGCGCAGACTAATCCATTAAAACGAACTAATCCCAGCAGCAATAACCATAATCGGGATGTCTAAGCTTAGAGGCTCGAACTTAGAGGCCACAAGTTACGATTTGCTCGTGGTGGCGCCAGGATCGATAAATGCAATATGAAAGCGAGAGAAGTGTTCCTGAGACAGTCATAAATAGGTCTTGGTGGAGAGAATCGCACAAATCGTGGGTCGGAGGCCAATCCGGTAGGACGTAGCCCCGAAAAAAGATACGGGCTTCTCGATCCCCGTTCTCCCCGGCTCGCATAAAGATCCACTCTGCTGTCGCAAATATACATGTTCGCCGAAGAGATACCCGCCCGCTGGGCGCACGTATGCCGCCGTCCAGGCATATGCGCTATTTGCGATCGAGAGAGGATGAAAGGAAGGTGGCGTGGCGTGGCATAGCGTGGCCGCCGAGGGAAAGAGAGGAGTCAAGGAGGGCATAGAGGCCCACCGAGCTTGAAAGCCAGTCCAATTTCTCAAACCTGTCCAATCCGTGTCGTATGCAAAATCAATCACGCTCTCGCTCTCCCTCTCCTCCCACCCTATACCTTTACCTCTCTCTGTCTCTCTTTGCCGCTCGCTCGCTCGCCGCCGATCTTCGAAGACCCCACGATTTTCAAATCCGGTCGAAGCCACGCGGTAATCCAACTCAGGGGTGAAACTTCTCACCCGTGATCACCCACCACTAGAACACCTTCGGTCTCTCCCAACCCCCTACTCCAACCTCTCTCCCTCTCTCCTTCTCTTTCTCTCTCTTTCGCCCTCTCACAGCCTCTCAGGTCCTCCTTCCCTCGAGCTGGCTCTCTCTCTCTTTGGGCTTACCCGCGAATATCACACGCTTGGGCACCCTGAGCGCGTCTTGCATGGCCAGGACGATTCGACCTAGGGGACACGCGTCAAAACTTGATTCATTATTCTGAAGGAGCAATATTTTACACGTCCCATTCCAAGCGTACTCTAATTGAACACACCAGTCGTAAATCTCCCTTTTGGATCACCTAGAATTCTGTCCTAAAATGAAGCGCGGCTAATTTACCGACTTTCCACTTTCCAGGCGGACTAGATTTTAGCTTTGTTATGCTGGAAAGATTGTGAAAGGGTGATGAAATGTGCGATGTAACTTTGCATAAATGTTTGTCGTATTCTTCGTATATTTTTGTATGGGAGTTTGATCTTTCCCGTGCAATTTGCCGTTTTCCTTTTGTTGATATCTTTTGTTGTTGCGCAACTCGAATTTTTCAAAGAAAAACTGATTTAGCATGAAACAGGTCTTAATTACATTTTGAAAGATTATGTATTATATTGTTGAAATAGAGCAACTTCTTTGTCATATTATTTTCAAAGATTTACGGCCTATTTTCTACAGTTGGAAAACTTTGATTAAGATTTGTAACCCCTTTTAGAGTTGCAGAACTATAATTTTGAAAGAATAATTGATCCAGTAGCGCATTTACAGGCGTATCATATTTTTTAAGATTTTCTATTTTTTTGTATTAAACCTATAAACAAAATAGGTATTTTGTAAAATATCATATTAGTATTATTGAAATAGAGTTAACAACCCCTGTTATAGTTGCAGAGCTATAATTTTTTAAGAGCAGCTAAGTTAGCGTTCAACACCTCACTTGCATTTGCATTTTATTTTGTAAGATAGAAAGTTTTGTATTATAAAATACAGTTGGTTCTTTGTGACACCACTTGTACAGTTTTGCAGGCTATTTTTTACGACTAGAGGAATTTGGAAATGATTAATGACACCTACTCTATTTGCATCTCGTGTTTTAGTTACAGAATTATAATTTCAAAGAAACAACTGATCTAGCGTATAATAGCGTATTTACAGGTGCGACATTTCGTAAAATTTTATATTGTATTCTTAATATTGACGTAGATCTTTGCGAGATCATTTGTAGAGGTTTGCGGGCTATTTTCTACGGCTAGAGGAGTTTGGCAAAGGTTAATAGCACCTACTCTATTTGCATCTCGTGTTATCTAATTGCAGAACTATAATTTGAAAGGAACAACTGATCTAGCGTATAATAGCTTATTGAAAGGTGTATGATATTTTGTAAAATTTTATATTGTATTATTAAAATTGAGGGTCTTTGTGAGATCATTTGTAGAGGTTTGCGGGCTATTTTCTACGGCTCGAGGAGTTTGGCAAAGGTTAATAGCACCTACTCTATTTGCAAGCCCTTCTAGCGGTGAAGCTATCAGACTTGCTGATTCCGTGCCTAGATCGCTCGATGGACTGCGGTCAACGGCGGCGCGGCGCTTTGCCTATCAAGAGGAAGCAGCGTCGAATTCAATTGGCGAAGACTGAGCCGCGCCGGGGCACAAGGCAGGAAAAGATGTTGGTTTGGAGAGGGTGCGAAAAGTTTCGTATACACATCTTGTACATTGGAATCCCGGCAAGCAAGTTCTCCTCCAAGTTTAAATTGAAATCCACTTGCAAGCCTGCCACCCTTCCTGCGAGCCATCCGCTGATAGCTCATTGCCGTAGTTGCCGCATCACTGCTGCTGCCGGCGACGTGCTTGAACTTCCCGACCAGAATGCCTTCGCGCCCAGTATTGTGACAAGTAAATGAACTTTTCAAAATAGGAATTTCACCTTTATCAACGCTTGTTGCCGCCTGCCACTGAAATGCCTTGGCAAACGATCCGCAGTTTTATGAAATCTTTCATTTCCCATAGGCAGATTTGTGCGGATGACAGTGACAATATTTCATTGTTTTTGAACGCCTCTTTGTGCATTTCAAAATGCAGTACTTTCAATACCGAATGTGTTAGTATGAAAGTATTTTTGATGTCATCATTTCGCCTGGTTAAAATATTCCGAAAAATTATCCATATCCCTAGTAAAACTTTAAAAGAAAGTTTTCGGAGGTATTATTTTTAACAATTAATAACCAATTTATAAGACCTTTTAAATCCTTGCTGCGGAGTCGTTTGGGAAACGAATGTTACACTCAATACATACAAAATATTGAATTTCTCATAGAAAGAAATCTGCACGTATGACAATTATCATTTTCCATAATCTTTAAGCGCGTCATTGTGCATTTTAATCGGCGAGAGTTTCAATGTCGAATCTGTCGGTGGGCGCGAGCGTAATTAGAAATTTATTTCTGCCTACTCAACGAAGATGATCTTAATGAGGGCAAGGATTTTTAATTAAATAGTACTGATCGCCAAAGCCGTGGCGGGGGTCGGGGGTGTGGGAAATCTCATCTGGTTCGTTCCTTTTTCTCAAACATAACTCTCGCTCCTAGCTGGCTTGGATGGAAGCTATCTCCCTCTGTCTTCTGGATTCGCGAGAATCGTCCCTTTTTTGGACTTCGAATTGTAATTAACATTTGGTTCTCCCATTAGTGTAATTAAAGTGCCATTCCGTAATCTAGGAGCACGAAAGAGAGAAGAGGGGTACCTTATCTTTCAGACTTCAGCCTTGACTACGGGGGTCGTTTTAACCCCGCAGGGCCACTCCAGCCCCTTTCAGGAGATCGCCGTCGGAGGTGCCTGTAGCTTCCTTCAGCGATAACTCCTTTTTGGAATAGGACTCTCTCTTTGCCGGAAGGCAAAAGAGAATGAAGGGATCGAGTGAGGGAGCGAGAGGGAGCGATAGAACGAGCGAGGGGGAGACAGAGAGAAGGAGGGCGACACCATCCTGGGGTGAAGAAAGAAAAATAGACGGCCGAGAAATCGTGATTAAAACATTTAAAGATCCTTCGCCGAACTTTCGCTCGCTGCAGGCAACCCTTTTTTAATTATATTATAGAATTTGACTATTTATTAAATATATAGCAAATATAATATAGGATATAATAAGTACAAAGTCTCTAAGTACATCCATCAATTGTTCGTCTTAATCAGTGCTGGTTACAGTCAATTATGAGTTATTCGAAAAAGGGGTAAGTGGAGGTGGGTCGGTGGCCGCCTGTAAACCTCGCGAAAGCAATTAAATAAGAGTCCGGAGTCCGTTTGAAAACGTGATACGGGAATCACCCACTTAAGATGAGAATATCGTTGAAAGATGAGAGCGCGATAGGCGGGCGGCGTCGCTTCAACAGGAGAATCTCAAGAATGTCCTTCTAAAGAAGGTGTAATCTCGAAGTCGGATATGCCGAGAGGCTTGGAATCGGCCCGATGGAGATAAAAGTCGGCTGGCGGTGGTGGATGGGTGGGGGGATGCGGGGCCAAATAGAAAAGGTGGGAGGTTGTCGTCGGTTTGTGCGACTAAAATAAAGAGGAGAGCGCGGAAAGCGATAAGGAAGCGGGCCGGTTGACATTTTCCAGTGGTTGACTTAATAACGCGCACGGTACACAACGCGGCAGGAAAAAAGGCATGTTGAATGAGGATGGGGGTGGTGGTGGGGATGGCGAGGCGGAGGTCGGCTGAGCTGCGTAAAGTGCCACCATAAAGAGGCGCGGATGTGTTTATTCGGGAATTTGCCTTTTTTTCCTTCCCCTCCCCTCCAGTGAGCCGTGGCGCCGAGTAAGATTTTATCTTATTTTCGTCGGCGATCCCAAAGGATTTATGCCCTCTCGCTCGGAAGCCGTGGAGCGCGACAGGAGAGCGAGAGGGAGGGAGCATCGGCCGGGAAGAAGGAGAGCCATGGAACGCAAGAAGCCGGGAGTCAGGGTGGAGGTGGGGGAGGTGGGGTGGGGGCAAAAGTAGAGAAGGAAAACTGAGGACGCAATTATTTTCGTTCCAGCTCGTGAACGGATTTTAAGGCTGTCCGGTTTTAGTCGCTGGACCGAGGAGGAAGACACTGGCCTGGCTGGAGGTTCTCGAGGCCAAAAAGAAGGATTAACCTCGTCAAGTGGGAAAGTCCGTGAGAAAGACGTTGAAACGGTCGAAGGAAATGAGATATATCGGGCCGAATCTAGGGTCGCCGACGGACACATCGCACCGGCATCCACCGACTCCGAGACACTAATGGCATTTTTATTATTTCTCTCGTGAGCCCTCCGATAATGGCTCGTCTATATGGTCCATTGGACATGTGACAGGGTTGACAGCTCTTCACCTTTTCTCCCTCTCACACTTGGGGATTCGACTGTCTCTCGATAGACACTGCCACCCTGATTCCTACCGGACGTCACTATCAATAAAAATCAAACTGCTTTATCGGATCAATTTTGTAGTAAACTTTGCGATTTCAGTTTATGTTCGGCATCGATTTATATTAAAACCTTGGATCAACGAAATTAATTAAACAGCTAAAGGGCGCGTTTGATAGAAAGTGTTTGTGCAATTTCTGTTAATCAAAAATTATGGCTATCATGTCGGGATAAAGGAGCCACTTTGTAAAGCTGTATTTGGCTGTTGAAACAAAAAGAATTCATTTCATTCGCGTCTTCCTTGTTTTAATAGGGGAAGATGAGCTCCTATAAGTGCATTCCAAGTTTTAATGGGAGTAAAATATGACTTCAAAAATTTCGACATTAATACTGGAATTTTGAAGTCACTTTACGTAAAGAAGGGTGAGGGCTGAATTAATTTACATCACTTGAAACTTGATGCACTGGAGTACGTGGCAGTCTGCAAAAATCATTGTGTTAGGTCAGACGAATCTATCACCAGCAACAAGCGTTTTGCCATTCGAAATGTCATAATTACATTTAATGTTATAATAAATAACTCTGCATTAAATTCTTATCTTGTTAATTTTTGGTATTTAAAATGTTTTTTTCCAATTGTAACATAAAGTAAACATTATTTTTATCCAAGAATTCAACGAAGTTGGAAAGAATTTTCATATCTTTAATCTCTATATTCGAAATTCGTGTGCAAACACAAATCAGATATAAATAACTGTGGAATTAAAGAATAATTTACCCTACTATAAACACGAGGAACAGTAATCAACGAAGTATGTTTTACAATGTCGTTCTTGTCTAATATTCTGATTAGAATTTAGATTACTGTGTTTAGCTTTTACATTGCGGCATTCATTTGCACTCGACTTTTCTAATGATAAGTAAATGTTAATATAAATGGAAACGCCCTCTATATTCTAGCAAGGTGCAAAATGTAAAAGCATTAAAAATTCTTATCACTAACAATTTACAAATGTAATTTAAAAGAGAGTTAATTGATTGATTGAAGTCAATTGAATTTTTTGTTACTAATTATATTGAAAATAGGATTAGAACGTTCCTAGGATCAGATATTTGTGGAATTTCTGCCAGACAGGAGTACTTGCTAATGAAATTAATATCGAGTCAGAGCCGACAAAGGAGTTCTAATGGTTAAAGCATGTCTTTCCCTCCATAATCGACATTTGCCAACAATGTCTAAGCCAGAGGGACTGGTTACTCGAGGCAAAGGTTATGCCTGTTTGGAAACTAGCGAAATGCAGGGACATTTTGCCGGCCAGTCCCAAACCATATACATTAAAGATATATGTATAGAGGAGGAGAAGCTTACACATACATACATGTATATACGAAACGGCATGTGCTCTGGAAATTTAATACCTCAATACGTAGGAAGCAGTACAAAGCAAATTATTGGTCCTCCTGAAAATAGCATAGGGTAGGGTCGCAAATCATCAGTAGCTGGCCGCAATATACGACCCACTGCCAAGCCAGGCACCCATGAAGCCGTTGGGCTCGTTGGGTTTTGATGAATGAGCCTCGCATAAAGCTGAAGTATGGTAAAAGCTGCCGCGGCTACCGCGCTGTAATATTCTACCCTGGGAGCTTTTAGAATCACTAATGACTAATGGCATCAAAAGAAGCCCTTGCCGATCCTTGTTGCCACGCTCCCTGAATTACTATCCTCACTCGCATGCTCGCATCACTTCAACACTCTCCTTCAGAATTCATCAAGAATTCTAATAATTAACATTGAAAGGACCAAGTGAAAGGGTGATATAACCTATAAAGAGTCACTGTGTAAATCGAAAGTGCTGATGAAGGCGTTAATATGTTCCAAATTCACTGATCCTTTTAATTATTTCAAGATTGTCTCACAGAATTGCTCAAGAATTCTAATAATTAACATTCAAAGGAGCAAGTGAAAGGGTAATATAACCTATAAAGAGTCACTGTGTAAATCGAAAGTGCTGATGAAGGCGTTAATATGTTCCAAATTTACTGATCCTTTTAATTATTTCAAGATTGTCTTACAGAATTCATCAAGAATTCTAATAATTAACATTGAAAGGAGCAAGTGAAAGGGTAATATAACCTATAAAAAGTCACTGTGTAAATCGAGAGTGTTGATGAAGGCGTTAATATGTTCCAAATTCACTGATTCTTTTAATCGCTTCAAGACTGTCTTACCGAATTCATCAAGAATTCTTATAATTAAGATTAAAAAGAAGATATGAACGACTAACATAATCTACTACCACTCACTGATTAAATCATTAATGTCAAAGGCGTTGCCAATTAGTTAAACATTCACTGAATGCTACAATCGTGTCATGACTCTGACAGAATTCATCAAGGCCTCTAATAATTATTCCTGCCAATAACAAATGTTGACGCACCATAACCTGTACAAAATCATCAAGGAAATCATGAATGCCGAAGGTGTTGACGACCCGTTCGAAATCCGGAGGCAGCTTAGCTGGGACTTACGTGATTGCTCGCGGTCCGAATATCAACGAAGAGCGTTCATTGGGAAAGAAAGCAGCGTGTAGAGATAGAAGAAGCTTAGGGTAAGTGACGGAGAGCAGGGTGAGAGAGAGAAAGAGAAAGAGAGAGGGCGAGAGAGGTTGGTCGAGGGTGAAGGCGAGAGAGAGGGGTGGGAAGAGGACAGTAGACGGAGAGAATGGTACGGAAGGCAAAGGGGGAGTCGAAAAGTACTTTAATATACGGCAATCCCCTTGGCTCGAAACTCACAAACTCGGACCGACTCATCCTCTCATTGCTGCCTTCCCAACCCCCTTCTCTCTCTCTCTTCCTCTCTCGGTCTATGCTTCTCTCATCGCCGTCGCATGGCTTCCAATGAAATTTCGTGTCTTCTCTGCCTCTCCTACCTTTGATGCTTCCCGGCATTCTCATTGACAAACTATGTAGAAATTATAGAAATTCACGCGTGCAAGGTTTACAAAGATCTAGCTCTGTCACCCACTTTCGAGGAGTTGATGAGGAGTTAGGGTGGAGAGCGATTCGGCGTGGCCGAAGCTAAAATCGCACTATCGTATTGCAAGTGTCGATATTCGACATTGTTGATATTGTAATGTTTATTGTTGTAGAATCAAACATGTGATGACGCACAAACGAGATAATGATTAGCTTGCAATCAATGTCCACTAAGATTACCTCGAACCAATAGGAAGTGATCTGTTTATGTTGTATAACTATGTCATTCATTCGACTACACACCTAAGGTTTTGGGCCAAAACTGACCACAATATATGAAATCTGTGTTTTTAATTTCACGGTTTAATTAACACTAGGTTTATGGACATTTGTTATGCCTATCTTTACAGGCACCAGTCAAATAGATGTTCTTAAATAACAGCGACTGTTTTCATTTAAAAACAATTACAATTTTAACAGACATAGTATAAGACAATGGAATTTGTTACTATTGCATAAATAATTGTCAACACAAAATGGAAGAAAATTAATAGCAACAGTTTCTGTAATTATGCTCATGTAATCAAAAACCTAGTGTTAAAGGGTCAAGGAAACGTATAGATATATTATTTTGAAGTTACTTAAAATTAACTATCCTTTCAATTGACTTTACTACCAGTCATGATTTGAGATGTGAATTAATTATTTAGGATTAAAAAGAGTCGAAGAGATTACACGTAACTCTTTTTAATATTGACCTACCATTTTTCGAGGGATAATTGAACTTGACTGTAATATTAAGTGAAGAAACAGAAGCGTATGCATGTATAGTTTTTAAAGAACTGAGAACGCAGTTGGTCGAAAAAGAGCTGATAGTTTTTTTGGGATAAATATTTGGTAGAATAAACGAGCAATAAAAATATATGAAAGGCAGACCAAAGTAAATAGAGTATTAAAACGGAGAATTTCGAATCAAACAATTATATTTACTTGAGCAAATTGAAGCTAAGAAATCGATTTTTAAACATAAATATTTGTTGGAATAAATGAGTAATAAAATAGTATCAAAGGCGAAGCAAATTAAATAGAGCATTAAGACGGAAAAGTCTAAAGCAAACGATTCTGTTTACTTGAAACAGTAAAAATAATTGAATACAATTTTTTGCTATTAAATATTTCGTAAAATAAACGAGTAAGGAAAAAATATTAAAGGCCTTGACAATTAAAAAGACTATTACAAAAGACCGTGGTTAAGTTTTAATTGTAAACAGTACTCTTTCTTATTCTTAATCCTAGAATGACAAAGATAACATTCCTAGAATATTTCTCTGAACATTACGATATACAAGTTAAAAGATAAATCTATACTATACGACGAGAATGCTTCTTAAATAGCGAATTAAATAGAGCATTAAGACGGAAAAGTCTAACGCAAACAACTCTATTTCCTTGAAACAGTAAAAATAATTGAACATGATTTTTTTGCTTATATAAATACAGTAGAAACTCTCGAAGTGCTCATCGAACGGGACCGAACATGAACACCTAAGGGAGTCCTGTGGATTATAAAGTTGGGTCTCGGAAACCCTTTTTATTGCGGTATTAATGACCCTGCAACGCCCACTTTATGACATAGGGTTTTTTAAAAAAATTAGTCCTTTTTAGTAACAATAAGAGTTTACTAATTATTCATCCTACACGTATAACAACTGGCTTAACAAATTCCTGATATTCGCCCGGATAAAATGATACCAAACACGACCCAAATTGCCTAATTGCAAGGTATACGGTGTATAAGGGTGGTTCACACTAAATTGCATCCTGAAATTCTTCGAATTCGGTCGTGTTTGGTATCCTTTTGCTCAGAAAAAATACAACAATTTGTTAAAGAAACTACCGCTGCATTAAAACAGAATATTGAATAGTTTATTCTTACTGAAAATAAATCTGATTTTTAGGACACCCAAGGATCATAAACACGGTCCCAAGGTGTCGAAAGTAAGGTCCGAAAGAGTCATAAAGTTGGAATTCATAATTAGTGGAGGGGATACACTCGAACACTTAAGGAGTTTTCGAGCGTGAGCACTTCGAGAGTTTCTACTGTATTTCATAAAATAAACAAGTAGGGAAAAGATATTAAAGATCCTGAGAATTGAAAAGAGTATTACAATGGAGAATTTCGAAGCAAACAATTCTATTTACTTGAGATAATGCAAGTAAATGAACTATTCTGTTGGTATGAGGAGGAGTCGATAAATCGGAATGGTTGCCGGGATGGGGAAAGTTGGGCCCTCGTTCGTTCGATGTTACTTTGGACAGTTAGCAGCTGAGATCAGTGCCGGCAGTGGAGGTCCCACGGGAGCGTAGCGCCAATAGGATGCTAGTTTACGAGTCAGCCAATCATTTGTCCTTTTATCAAGCACTCTCGTATTTGTCTACGATGCTCCTCGAGCAATCACGCTCTGACTTCTTCTTACTTTCCAAGAATAAACTTTGATTCCGCTCCTTCAAATCAACTAATAACAAACTTATCTTTCGTTCTTTACATCGCATTACACTCGTACTGCAACTGGCGCGTACGTTTTCGGTCTTTCAAAGATTTTATGCTGTTATTTATATTGCGATTTTAACAATCACAAATGCATCTACTGATAATTTAAACTCAACCACCAACAACACTGTGTATAAAATTTAACACTGCGAGATTCATTTTCCAACTATTTTGAAGATATCTTTGTTACTTTGTCGTCCCTAACAAAAATTAATTATATATCAAAGTATACTACATATACAATTTTAATGTGTTTTTTTAATATTGTTGCACTTCTTGTGGGAGGAGAAAGAGATCCCTGAGACTTCCCGTATGTAAATAACAGGACATTTGAAAAGTAACCCTTTGACACTTTATGCACTTAAAGCACTTTATTAAGTCTTACACTGCATATTAGACACAATGTATCATGGAAAACGCAAATAGTGTAGAACAAGCCTTCCTGACGGGTGACGAGCTCATGGCATACTTGACGCTCGGGAGAAGGACAAAAAAAAGGAACCAAAACAAATGCGCTCCTAGAGTGATATAAACAAACCAAACGCGAAACCGCTTCATTTAAATTTAATCTTACAAGACTGCAAATATAAAGTGATCTTTTCTCGATATTTCAACCCCCAAAATTTATCCGCGAAGGAACACTACAATTATAATTACGTTATTTTGAATTGGAGGTGATAATTAGTATCCAAACCAATCAAATATAATTTTATATGTACTTTTTCCATGTGTTATTAAAATTTCCAATGAAGTAATTGTTGAATAGGAGTTTTACTGCAATTGCTTTTTCTTCTTTAGCATGCTATGAACACTAAATATGTAATAGTTAGTATAATATTTTGACCGTAATCCTTCAAATGACTGGTTATGTTTATTGACTATTTTGACGACAGAAAAGCCAAGATCGTAAATAAAATTTCAAGACCAGTCATTTGACAGACCGTGGTATATTTAATGTTAATTTCTTGTTGCACCCACGCGATTTTCGAGTTTCTCTTCCTGTCTGAAGGAAAGTAATAGAATTGTAAATTAGGTAGAAAAGTAAATAGGAACTATAAGCTAACTAATGTTTCGATTCAAAACGGCACTTTTTATCATTTTTGATTTTAACATTAGAACTGATCTTGTGATTTAAATAAAAAAGGGAAGAGTTATAGAGCAGTATAATATGAACGTTAGAAAAGAATTCTTTGCAATGAGAATTATTCTTAAATGGCAGAAGTTCCACAGAACTTCTTGGTTCAGTTCTTGGCATTCGAATAAAAAACTGCAGGATTATAGTACAGTATGATATGCACGTTAGAAGGAAATTCTATGCGATGAGAGCTACTCTGAGAGGGCAAGTTCTTGGGATGTCTCGAGACGGGAAACAAGAATTCCAAAGTAACCTACTGCAGCGGTTGGCAGAAGGGTTTTTACTGCGTGCACAGATTATAACCTACAAAAACACCGTGGTTAAGTTTTAACTGTAAACAGTACTCTTTCTTATTCTTAATTCTAGGACCACAAAAATGACTCTATGATCAAAATTAAAAACTACAGGATTACGATTTTTCATAACAATATTTCCTAGGATAAAAGATAAATCTATTCGACGAGAATGATTCTTAAATAGCAAGTTCTGGGAAAAGTCTCGAAGCGGGAAAGAAGAATGCTAAAATGACCTATAGCAGTGATTGCCACAAGGATTTTTACCGCGGGCAGAGATTGTAACCTACAAAAATACTGTGGCTAAGTTTTAATTCTAGACAGTACTCTTTCTTATTCTTAATTCTAGAAACTACAGCAACAAATTAAAAACTACAGGGTTAGGATATTTCATAACAACATTTCCTAGGATATTTCTCTGAAGATTATGATATGCAAGTTAAAAGATAAATCTGCACGACGAGAATGATTCTTAAATAGCAAGTTCCGAGGAAAGTCTCGAACCGGGAAACAAGAATGCTAAAATGACCTATTGCAGCGGAGGTAGAAGAGTTTTTACTACGTGCAGAGATTATAACCTAAAAAAGACAGTGTGGTTAAGTTTTAATAGTAAACAGTACTCTTTCTTATTCTTGCTTCTAGAATCACAAAAATGACGCTATGAACAAACTTAAAAAGTACAGGATTACGATATTTCATAACAACATTTCCTAGGATATTTCTCTGAAGATTATGATATGGAGATTAAAATATAAATCTATGCGACGAGAATGATTCTTAAATAGCAAGTTCTGGGGAAAGTCTCGAAGCGGGAAACAAGAATGCTAAAATGACCTATTGCAGCGGAGGTAGGAGAGAAGGGTGCACTCTTTACGGCGAGGCGTAAACGGCGTAAAAGCAGGAGGAACCCTTATCTACATATCAAAAAGGTAATCCGGGGAACTCGCTTATGTAAACGGCGTAGGCGGGCCCGCGTGTCCCAGCCCTGGATGAAAAGAATTCCGAAATCTGCCCGCTAATAAACCTGCTCTCTGGCATCGGGGGAACCTCTGACGAGGTATTCGTCGGTTTAAGCTCTTTAAGCTGCGGATTAAGCCAGCCGGCATGAGAATTTAAAGTTCTATCACGACAGCCATTGATGCAGCTGAATGGGTCGCGAACCGCCTCCCGCCGCCTTCAAGTACAGATCGAGAAATAAAAATTAGGTGTATGCCAATTCCTGCTCTGTTTTTATAATAGAACGTGATGTCGAATAGGATTAGGTTGATTCCTTTTTTACTAAAGTCATAAAGTTGTTACCATTTTGTGATGATAAAGAAAATGCAATTGGTAATAAGATGTTTTCAACCAATTATAATGTGGATGAATACTATTTAGTATATTTAAAAATGTTGTTCTTTCAGAGCTTCCTGGAACTCTGGGAATAAGTTTTAGGGGTTGTAAAGTGGCTATTTATGGGTGAATCTGTCATAACAGACTCAATCAGATTGGATGAAATCTTGCTACAGATCTGTCTGAAGCTCATAAAAATTAAACAGTTTAGTTCCAGTTGACTGAAATATTTCTCTTGCTACTGGTATATATTTTTGAACTTTTCAAGTAATATTATCGGCCCTTGACAGATCTTCTGCAATCTTAAAATAAAATTACTTAAAAGAAAAAAGTGTTCCTTTAAGGAAATTCATTTTTCCTTAAGAAGGACATTCTTTGTAGAAGAAAATGTATTTCTCTTTAGAGAGGAAAGTTTTCTTCTATAAAAACCTATATTCCAAAAAGACTAGGTATGTGAGCAATGTTTCCATCTATTATATATTTGTTAGCACAATTTCAATGTTTTATGATCCGTTTAATGTGGAAAATATCAACGTTTAATGACCAACTGACTTTATCTTTCTCGAGGAGAGAAGCGCATTGAAATAATAAGCGCTTTCATAAGTATTCTTATTAGTCGCTCGGAAGCTGTGACAGAGGAGTTGTGAAGGTAATCAGGTAGTAACAAGTCCCTTCGTTTCATCTCTTTGGGTATCGCTTCGATCTAGAGGCTGGAAAACCCTAGCTTTGCCACCAACTCTTAGGAACCCTTTCAACACTAATTCGGCCATTCGTCGGGGTGCACACACGGACCATTATGCGGTCTGCTCTCATTAGCATTTAATGCCGGTGGAACTTTGATTTTCCAGCGGTCAGAGTCTACCACACTCAACGATTGCTATATCTGGCCGGCTGGCGGCCTCGGGAACCGCGTCTACAAAGTTTCGCCGCCACTGAATTTTAGCTCATTAACGAATATTCATTCCAACTATTCGCCCTTTTCCTTTCTCAATATCCTATATCAAAAGCATCGTTCCAGCATACTTTAGAAATTCTTCATCCGTAATTATCCTACAGACATAATCATCGCTCTCTAGTAATATAAATGGCGATGTTTGTCTGTTTGAAATAAGTTTGCAATCGATTTTAATCCGACTTTGCGTCCTTTATACAATTTTGATTTAATCGTATGTCTGTGGATGGTAGCTGTTTGTTTATTGTTGACTAAGTCAAAGAGATTGTTAAAATTCAAAATTACCCAGAGGTAAAATAATTCCCTATTATTTTAAATTGTTTTTTTGCCTGCACTTTAAAAAACTGATTAATAGCAACCAATTTAAATAATTTTGTTAGTTGTTATATTCAAAATAGAATTTTAACTCATTAACGAACATTTATTACAACCATTCGCCTTTTTCCTTTCTCTATATCCTAGAAATCCCTAGAAATTCTTCTTCCGTAATTCTCGTGCAAATATAATCATCACTCTCTATTAACATAAAGGGCGGTGTTTGTCTGTCTGCAGGTTTATAATAAGCTCGAAGCCGATTTTAATCCGATTTTCCATCCTCTATAGAATTATGATTTAGTCATATGCGTAGTTGCGGCAGCTGCTTGTTCATTCAGACTTTGGACTCTTGTTTACGAAACTCTATCGCAGGCAAAATATGAACTAATACTTAAGCCGTGTGATGGAATACGGTGGTGAAAATGAAGAACGTAGTTCATTAAAACTAGTTATAATAGGCATTATTTTGCCTTAAAAATCTTCTTTCCTCTTTATAATCTTTTCCATTAAGCTACCACATACAAGTGAAATATTAGAAAATGGTACAAAAATTGGATTTTTTCCCCTTATAAATATTTTTTTTTGGAAAAAGTATTATCTACATATTAAAGTACATATTGTAAACAATATATCCTGTAAATTTTTTCACAATCCTTGCAGTAGCTAGAGTACCACAGCGACTTTCGTAATGTCATAGTGAATGAAAGATGGCTGTGGTAACCGGTGTAGTTCCACTATTTTTCATCTGATTCGAATAAAAAAGTACTCTTTATTTAATAGAAAAATAACTCTACTGTACTACGGAAGCAGATCCTTTAAGTTTCATTTTGTGCGGAACATATCTCTATTTATAATCATCGGGTCGATTTTTTCTATAAAATTAAGCATTTTATATAGAAACAAAGAAAAGCTGGGATAGGTATGCGAAAAAACGCTACGTACTGCAATAGAGAACTCTATTAAGAAGATCTGATTAAATTTTCGACTTGATCCGTTCAATGATGAATTAGTTATGCCAGGTTATCGCCCACAGAAAGAGTCTTTCGAGAAAAATGTGTTTGAAGTCTTGGAAAATTTGATTTTTTTACCCATTTACTTGTATGTAGTACCTTAATATAACAAAACGTTTGTCCTTCTGTATATTTGGAATAAACTCAAAAATGACTGAATTAATTTTCATGCGATTCTTTTGCCGCCACAGTAGTTACAATCTAGTGTAAGACTATACGGCGTCTTAAATTGTGTTGGTGGGCGCGTGAAATAAATGTGCACACCGGTGATTCCAAATAGCAAAGTCTCAAGTATGTATATTCAAATCTCAATCTGAGGAATACAGTCGTCAGGGCAAAAGTCCGTCGAAGAGTGATGCTCTCGGAGATCGCTCGCCGTCAGGTTACCTGTGTCAGCATGGCCAGTTTGGGTGTTTACCGAGCTACCGAGCAGCACCTCCACGAGCTCTGCTCTACACATGCATTTCCATGCCTACTTCTAATTTTCTAACACTAGTTATATTAAAGGCTATAAAGTATGTAAAATGCGTTTCATCTATAATTATGTATACGAATGAGTGCGTATGGGATGTGTGTATTAGAGGATTGTGAGGACACGAGGATAGCGTTGTGTGAATGCGTATGTTTATGTAAGCAGAGCAGAGATAAGATGAGCATCGCGTGGCAATGCGTAAAGCCGAGAAGCATAGGCACCGTTTATTTTGAAAGTGGTGTAAGGCCATTTGTTTTTAAAATTGAGATATCGCGTAATTATATGCTTAATTTAGTGCAAAGTTTTTATTTATAACTAGTTAGTATTTAATTTCTTAAACAATGGCCATATGTTTTCTCCAATTTAAAATTCGCCGGTAAAAGAAATTGCGCAATCATTGATTATGAAAGTGGTGTAAGTCTAACTTCCATAGACAAGTGGCAGTCAAGTGACCCATCACGAATTTGTGCCAAATTTCGAAGTGGTTGCCGAATAAGTCAACACACAGATACACTTATTACTATAAAAGTGATATAATCTCACATTAAGCTTTTAACTATATAATTAATTTTGCCAATTATTTTTGGAAAGAATTAATTATAATTCGAAACAGCATTCTGTAATCTGTAATCTTTACTGGGGCGTTTGTTTACGAACATTTATTCGTCATTGAAAAATTCCAATGCAATAGCATCTGTAGCCTCTCAATATCTAGGAAACAGAGATGAAGATGACGATTTAAAATAAGAACAAAGAAAGTGACACACACCCAGATACATACTGCAGTTATCATTTCACTTATGTCATGAATGAGTGTAGAATTTCTGAATAGTTGCTTAACAAATATACATAGCTACACTTGTGGTTGAAAAACTGCCATTACTTCATATTAACTTTCGACCTATGTAATTAATTTTGCCAGCCTATGTTTAAAAAGTATTTCTAACACTAAATCTACCGACACTTATTTTATACTTGTTCTTCCCCATTGCAAATGGTCATTTGACCGGTAATTGACAGGGATTGACAGGGTTAGTATTAATTTGAAATCTTTACTGCAATGTATTTGTCGTCGAAAAATTCGACTATCGTAACATGTGGCAGTGTGAACGTTAAAAATATTTCCAACGTCCAAGACACCAAGATGAAGGTAAATTCGAGTATCGTAACGTGTTGCAGTGTGAACGTTAAAAGAATTTCCAACTTCCAAGAAACCAAGATGAAGGTAAATTCGAGTATCGTAACGTGTCGCAGTGTGAGCGTTAAAAATATTTTCAAGAAACCAAGATGAAGGTAAATTCGAGTATCGTATCGTGTCGCAGTGTGAACGTTAAAAATATTTCCAGCTTTCAAGAAACCAAGGCGACGGCAAATTCGAGTATCGTAACGTGTCGTAGTGTGAGCGTTAAAAATATTTCCAAGAAACCAAGATAAAGGTAAATTCGAGTATCGTAACGTGTCGCAGTGTAAGCGTAACAAATATTTCCAACTTCCAAAAAATCACGATGAAGGTAAATTCGACTATCGTATCGTGTCGCAGTGTGAACGTTAAAAATATTCCCAACTTCCAAGAAACCAAGATGAAGGTGGCAATCAAGAACAAGAGTAAGGAGAATCACACATAGCGAGATAATGCAGCCATAATTTTACTTAGCTGAGACGCTTTATAGCGGGCAATGGATTTGGTGGTCTCACCATTATCCCATCATCCCCGAAGCCAGGAACCTCGACAACCCTGTTGCCCTTCACGACCGCCTTTCACAGTCTGGCTAATGTCTTTTCTGTGTCGCGCTAGTCGCTGTCCCCCGTAGAAAGATTGCAATGCTCTCCTGCAAAGCATTATCCTCTCTCGCCAGTCACACTCTACTCTCCTTCAAGCTAAATTACATGGTCATCCTCTGATACCTACAACTTCGAGGCGCCTCTCACCGACAACTCATCCCGACACCGACCAACACCAATTTTCACAAACTAGTCGCTCATCCTTTCTTTATAGACAAAACATTTTAACGAGCACTGAAAGCTCAACACGGCTTTCCTACTACTTCTAGAAGCTCTGGGCAGACTTTCTACTTTTGGAGCGAGTATTAGGGCAAATACTATTTTAGTGGTATGCAGTAGCATCGGAAAGTTCCCATAATTTGTGTCGTTCAAGATTACTATTAATGAAGATGATTATTTGAATATTATATTACATAAGGACTGTTGAGGATGGTTTCCATGCAATTAAAAAAACGTTCGCAGCTCCCCATGAATCCAAGCATTGTGAGGTAATGTCTTCTATATATTTAGTTTCCTAACATATTGACAGTATGATATTAGACTACAACTATTGCATACTTATATATTTTCTCCTGAATATTTTACTTCTTCTAAATAACATATCATTTTCCGTTTGTTGATACTTTTTCTAGTTACAGAGTTATGGTTTTTTAAAAAGATAAACAGTTTCTCCGAAACTGTTTCTATGAATTGTTAGGACTCACAATTTGAAAGTTGATGACTCGCTTTTTTAAAGAAAAACCACGTTTCCTATACATATACTTTGCCAGAAATGTAATTGTCGACTTCGGATTTTTTACAGGAAAAGTTAACTCGAATAAAGTATGTGTATGAAGTATGATGGTTCTCAATGACTCTCATTAGCCAAGCATAGCTGGTGTGTATGCAGGTTTGAAGTCGGTCTTCTTTGGGTTCTCATACGTGGAGAAGAGTGTAATGTAAGAAGCGTGCTCTTAGTTAGTACCAATATTTACCAACTAAGTACTGCATCTACCAATTTAATATCAGCAAAATCAAAATATGAGTGTTGGACATTTAACAATTAAACAAAATAAAGTGATACTATTGCAACGCAAACAACTATTTTTTAAAGAAATGTTATTTTGGAAAAAATGTGTGTATGGATATGAATTGTGATAACTTACAATGTTAGTAAAATATGTAAAATTGTATTAACTCGCGAAAGTCAATGTTGTTCGGATTGAAATATCGGAGGAAGGGCGCGCAGTATCAGGTTGTAATAGACGAAGCGGGGGCTGTTAATATCAAAATTTGCCAACTTAATTTTCGTAAAGTAAATTTATGACTATTGGACGTATTGACAATTAAACGAAACAAGTAACAATTGCTACAACGTAAACAACTATTGCATATTTGGCGTATTTGTTCACAGAAATTTGATTTCTTCTTCTCCTAGTTGCAGAATTATGATTTTAGCTGTTTATACATACGTATATGTATAGTTACTCTTGTATCTAAATTTCAAATGATTAACTCTATTTCCATCTCGTTAAAAATATTTATTAACGTTATTTTTCTCGAAATAAATATGTCTGTGAACGGATATTCGAGTGTTACCCAGATGTGGGTGACTTATCATTTATGAGATTTATCATTTTTATTTTTAAAAAAGATCGAAAGAAACAACTGCATCGTAAAATCAAGGTCTAAAATCAGTTGCAAAGTGAAAATGTAGTTGATGTTACGGCGTGTGAGTGATCACGACCGTGAAATATGCAGGTGAATTAAAGATTACGTCAATGCAGTCAAAATGTGTGTGGCTCTTAAGGAGCACAGGAAAAAGGGAGAACCGGCGTGCGGGGTGCCAGAGTGCATCACCCCGGTATGTGTGTGTCACCGTACAATATATGTCTCGGCCGAGGTTGTGCCGAAACAATTGCATGAGACGTTGCTCAAGGAGCCGAACGGCGAGAGCGATTAGTAGTGTGCTACAGATTGTCGAAGTGAGTTTGAGACTGAAGGAAAGAGAGGCAGTGACGAGATCACCTATTGTAAGTAATCAGATTACTTTCATAATAAGAAATTTAAAGATAGCAAAGGGCCCGATAGAGGAACGAATAAAAGATGGCGTATGCCCACGTGGTCCGTGTAAGACTTCATGGAAGCAGGGACTAAGGAACAAGCATAAGACTTCGATGGAAGCAGCCTGATAGATAAAGCATTAAGATATATCAGAGTTGAAATAAACCAATAAATAACTATTACGATAGTTCGACAGAAACTGGCTTAATTTCTTTCCATCTCCTGTAGAAGTTCATTAGCGAGAAACAGTTGATTAAAAGAATGTCTATGCATGTACTGTGATGATTCAGAATGACTGGTTAGTCGGGGGTAGTAAATGTGGATGCAGGCTTAAATTGAGTGTTGTTCGGGTTGGGATATGTGGGGAGGAGGGCGCAGTATCAGGTTGTAATGTAAGAAGCGGGCTGTTAGTTAGTATCAGGTGCACGGAGGTATCTCAAGTTGTAAGCCACGGTTTCGCTCGTTGCCGGCAATTAACTCCATTACCACCCTGTAACGTCGTGGGCCGACTTGCCTTCTACAAAGTACACGCAACTCGTTAAGCCTTTGGGCTTTAACTTTGCGTCCCTTACTCAGCTCAAAAGGACACTATCCAGAACAGTCTGGAAGTCCGAAGTAGCCGCACTAAAAGACTCCGACTGCTGGATCACCAACACAGGCCAATAAAACAGTTGTAACTATCAGAAGCATCAGTATTTATTATTATTATCTCGTAATTATGATTATGTGATTGCCTAATTATAATTTCTATTTTGATCAGTGGATCTATATTAGGTATTTATAATATTTTCCTTCTATGATAATCTGATGGTTAATACTACATATGCTACATGGTTAGTTTGATATTTATATCCTCCTTAATAATTTATTCTGATTGTCTTGTATTCTACTCCAATACTGGTATTTGTACTGCGTGGAATTAAAAGAAGTTCGAACAATATAATAAGGCGAAATAATTGAATGAGAATAATTACTAAGATGCTTTGAGTAGTTTCTTAAAGACACAAAAGTGTCACTTAACAAGCAATTTTCATTGTAGTGCTATTAATATGTTGCCATAAGAAATAAACTAAATCTGTATCAGTAATTCTCATTCGAATCTTTCAGTAACTCTTGTAGCAGAGATCTACTCACAGTTTTTGAATTTCTAAATTAAATTAAGTAAGATTCAATTTCATGCGTGTGTACAAGGTGATTTAAAGACAAGCCATAAATTTCATTCATAGGAATATCAGATCTTAATAAAATTGCAATGGTTTTTTCAACATAAACGTTTCAGTGTGTTTTGAAATAAAATATTGGAAGTAGTGTGTTGTTACTGGAAGGAAAATTGATAACAAATTGATAGTATTTCAGGCTGGAGGATGTTAAGCAAAATACGCGAAAGTTGTCAGATTTGAAAACAATGTGTCGACGTGTTTTGAACTAATGACATTTCTCGATTACTGAAACAAATATTGACTATTTTAAAATGAAACTTCATACATGAATATATACTGCAATTTAAGAAATAGGCAATTTTATGTGACGCTAAAGACAAATCAGCTAACCCTTACAACTCCTTTGTCGACTTCATCCACAGGAATGTTAGCTTTGAATAAAATTCCAACGGTATTTTTACCATAAATATTTTTCAAGCGCATTACAATGAAATATTGAAAAGAATAGGGTGTTATTGCAGGGAAAATTGAAAAAGAATTAGGAGTATTTCTGGCTGGAGGATGTTAAGCAAAATACGCGAAAGTTGTCAGGTATGAAAACAATGTGTCGACGTGTTTGGAACTAATGACATTTCTCGATTACTGAAATAAATATTGACTATTTTAAAATGAAACTTCATACATGAATATATACTGCAATTTAAGAAATAGGCAATTTTATGTGACGCTAAAGACAAATAACCCTTACAACTGCTTTGTCGACAGTGACTCAGCATCAACTTCATCCACAGTACAATGAAATATTGAAAAGAATAGGGTGTTATTGGGCGGAAAATTGAAAAAGAATTAGGAGTATTTCTGGCCGTAGGATGTTAAGTAAATAGAGGAAGGTGGTCAGGTATGAAGATGATATGTCGGCGGTGGAATATTAGCGCCAGGGGATGGAACCGCAATTCGAGTTCGGGCGCTTCATGTCGCTAATGTATGAGTGGCGAGCCCCATGAGTACGCTAGATCCATATAACTCGGTAGGTTCGATTCATATATTCATAGGCGAGTAGCGGGGAGGGGGGAGGGGGGGGCGAAAGAGGCGGAGGAAGGAGCGGCTACTTGGGGAACGTATGTGCCACGATTGCCACCGGTTGCGACCTCATGCATACATCACAGATGGAAAGTGATGGAACACACTCGTGGCGCGGGTCACCTTCGTGACCAAACTTGTCAAGCTGACTGATCGTCAACTCCCGAGGCGCCCGAACCGCTATGAGTTCTCTTAACTACCGACAACCTGTCACCATCTATTGCTGCCTTTCCTTATAATGCCTCTGCAAATGCAACCCCCTTCCAACCTTCTTAAAAGCAGCATCCAAATTACCATCGAAAATGATCTAGCTTTTGCCTATGTTATTATAATTGTGTAAAAGATAATGATTTTTATTTTGCTGGAAATTCTACTGAAAGCCGAGGCATTTGTTGGTTACTATTTATTCTTGCTTTTCCTTCTAATGCCTCTGCAAATGCCCTTCCAACCTTCCTAAAAGCAGCATCCAAATTACCATGGAGAATGATGTAGCTTTAACCCACGTTATTTTAATTGAGCGAAAGATAATGATTTTTATCTTGCTGGAAATTCTACTAAAAGCCGAGGGATTTGTTGGTTACTATTTATTCTTGCTTTTCCTTCTAATGCCTCTGCAAATGCAACGCCCTTCCAACCTTCTTAAAAGCAGCATCCAAATTACCATGGAAAATGATGTAGCTTTTGCCTGTTATTTTATTTGAGCGAAAGATAATGATTTTTATCTTGCTGGGAATTCCACTAAAAAGCGAGGGATTTGTTAGTTACTATTTATTGCCGCCTTTCCTTATAATGTCTCTGCAAATGCAACCCGCGTCCAATTGTCTTAAAAGCAGCATCCAAATTACCATGGAGAATGATGTAGCTTTTGCCTATGTTATTTTAATTCTGTGAAAGGCAATGATTTTTAATTTGCTGGGAATTCGACTGAAAACCGAGTGATTTGTTGGTCACTATTTATTTTTGCCTTTCAATTTATAGCCTCTGCAAATACAACGCCCTTCCAGGCTTCTTAAAAGCAAGATTGAAATACCCATGGAAAATTCTGTAACTCAAGTCTGCGTTTCTTTAACAGCGCGAAAAATAATAACTTTTATTTGTTTAACTGCATTAGAAATCAAGTGATTTGTTGGACTGCTGATTATGGAAATAAAGCAATAATGGAACACGTAAAACAAATTTGATTGAAAAATGGTGTTGGCAGTCTGTAACTACTTTTGAAATGTTTTAAGTCGTGCAAATGACGAAGAATAGACGAGATTCGCAATCTAAGGAAATGGCGTCGCACTAACTCATTTAATTGGCTTGGAGTTTCATTAATACAGTTATTTAAATGTATATTGGGTTAAAAGCTGCAACCTTTTACTAGATATGTTTTTTAATTAGAATGTAAAATCGATTGAAATTATACATATCCACAGTTTAATGTTGGACTAATCAATTATATCCGAAAACAACTTGTACAACATATACCAAAAATAAGAAAGAGTTTGTTAGAGTTCGTGGAAACTTGAGTGGACTAAAAGTTAAGGTGAAGAGGCTGGAATGTAAAGGACTGGAAATCGAAGTCATTTACAGAGCGCATACTGAAAATAATGAGAGCGTCATTACTATAACTTTAACAATAGCGGAGCATAACAAGCAATTAGAGCGGAGTAAAATAAGTGAATTTGGAAATGGTCGAATCTTGCGATTAAAGAGGACGATAAAAAAGTCGAAGCAGGTAGTAGATAGTAGGTAGGAGAGGCTTGACCGGGCTAAAAGTTGAGGTGGAGAGGCCGGAATATAAAAGACTAGAGGTTGAAGTCACAACAAGGATGTAGCGGAATGGCTCAAAGTGAGGGGATGGTTCAAGGCCTAAGCACGTTCTCACCCTTGGCGCTGCTCATGAGGACCCTCGGAAGGTCTAACGAGCGGCTTTGTCATTTCTGGGACTTCCCTCTCGTTCTCTCTCTCTGCTCGGATAGTATGCGCCCGCTTTCTGTCCGATAGTCTCTGTTAATGATGGCTTCAATACCAGCACACGTAAATAGGTCCAAGTCCTTTCACGGTAGACGGGAGAGCAGCGCGTACAGCCCGAGTAGAAGGCGGACACACACGCGCTCTCAGCCCCATCTCTCCACGCATGTTGGTTTACCCGAGGACATTTTGAATGCGCATTTGTGGAAACTTGGGAGCCCACCCGGACACTTGTATTATCATTAACGACGATTAAGGCGCGTGCCAAGCACAGAGATTTCGCCGGATATTGCGATCCGCGGCGAAAATCGTCCTTGTTTACCGAATTCTCCAAAGTCGCCGGTTATGAATACATTATGCCAACAAGAGAAAGTTGCGGGAGAGGGGGAGGGGGGCATACTCCGGATACTTCGCCCTCTAGCTCGAGAGGGGTTCCAAGTAATTTTCAGACCGAGCCCCATACTACAATGCAGCCTAGTTACTAGATTCAAAAAGTCCGTGAAAACTTAATATTTACACAACAACACCCTTTAATGATAAATAAATTGGAAATATGTTTATAACTTTTATATAAGAATTTTATATTTCATCCTAATCAATCAATGCGTCGCCGACACATCGCTGAACAAACACGAAAAATAAGAAACGACACATTGGAATTTGAGTTAAATCGATTAAAAATTCCGTACTATTAACAAAATGTTACACATTTACAATCTCTAAATATTGTCCATGAACATAGAAAAATTAGTGTCATTGTTATGTTCTCTATTTCGTTAATACACTGCTTTTGAATGATGTAAATATTGTTTTTTGTTTGGTTTTTGAGCCTTTTCTCAAACTCTAGTAAAATCGTGAAATTCGGCCGGTTATTCTCGCATAGCCACTTCTTTTTCGCCTGCCACTAGAGGGGTTAAAAAACTGAATAAAAATAAATACAATTTTACACGCCACGGCTTGTAAAGGGAGAAAAGAAAGTTAAAGAAACATCGATTGCTGGGAAAGGCTGACGACGCCACAACTATTGTATATTCATTCGAGGAGGAAATGCTGATTAGTTTCCGAAGGCGAACTTTTTCGGGTAAGTAGAGGCAGCGGTCTGGCAGCGGAGTTTCTAATGGATTCTCATTTAAATAGAAATCTCGTGGTGATATGGAGGGGTGGGGTGGGGTGGGGTTGGGCGATGTAGAGCGACTATGTAGAGCGATATCAGAGAACAGCCGAGCAGTTCAAGTGTGTTTGCCGTCTGAGTAATGGCCACGGAGGGTCTTCTTCTTGTCTGGCGACCCTGGCCAGGGTCAGTCAAGGATGGGCATACAAAGAATCGTCCTGCAAACACGGCACAGTGACCCTAGACTGGGCCATAAACTTTCGATCAGCCGCTCCCCTAATTTTATACCGATCATGAATACTCTCCAGCATCCCCAGCTCCTCTCCAATATTCCTTCCCATTCTCAGCAATATCTATAATAGATTGTTGTTTGTGGAAAACAAATATTGGTATCTTATATTCCAATTCCTGTAGAGTCTTGCCAAGTCGAACTACGTTTCCAATGAAAAATACGGCTTGTTTAAAAATTGGAAACAAAGTATATCTGATACGATAATGTTATAGGTTAAACATTTCTGTTATATGAAAATTATAGTTTTATTAAGAGGAAATAAGCTTTCTCGTGTCTCAATAAAAGTTTTAGTTACAGTCAGAACTCGCATGTCTTACACTTTACGTTGCATAATTAGTTTCGCCAATTTGCACAAGTACTTGAATGTTGAACGTCTTTCTATTTTTCATGTTACTAGTTAATGTAGTATGCTGTAACTGTAATATACAGTACTATGTTTTAGTATTGAAAACCTGAACTATAGTCGAATGTCGCTGAATAAAGGTTAATGTTATTTTGCTAAATCAGTTTCGTTTTCAATTTGCAGTAAATAACCGAAGTACTCGTACATACAGTATCTTTACAACTAATTTTCTTAGTGATGAAAACTATTTTCTCTAAATAGAAATACAAGTTCTTCATCAAGGAAGTATTCCTTTTCAAAAAAGATAAATTTCCTATGAGGAAACAGCTCCCTTTTTTCAGAAAACTTATTCTAAAAATACTGTATGCATCAATATTTCTTTTACACTCTGTAGGTACCAAATTGTAAGTATGGCACTGATAGTTATAATACATTTTCTTCAAACCGGTGCGGTGGGTAACAACGCAGGTTACGAAAAATTTAATTTTTAGATATACAAATAGCAATAATCTAATTGCTGTTACTCTCAGTAGCAGAAAACAGTATTTTGTAAGAATAATCATTTAATTTGGATGCGGAAAAAAACAGGTTGCAAGAAATAAACTTATATCAACTTAAATTTTGTTAAATCGTACATTGATCGAAGAAACTTGTAAATTTGTACTTTCAGACCTGCAAATAACAGCAATTTAATTGCTGTTACTTTCAGTAGCAGAAAGCAGGATTTTGTAAGAGTTAGTAGTTAGTTAGGGAGGCAGGATCGCCGACAGAGAAAGTACCTTCCCCAACTTTCTCTCGTTCCAGAGTTTTCAGTCCATTTCGCAAGCACGTCACTTCCGGAGCGAGATCGCATCGTTCTCCGGGGAACGGTCGGTTTGCAAATGTCTAGGTTTATAGGTAGACGGAGCCTGGATAGATTCGCACGGTAGCATGTCTCCATCGGCGCTGGTCACTCGACTGGCTATACTTTGCATGCAAACACAAACCGCTACATTTTCCTGGCCGACGCCGCCGCCTATAAATTTTTAGAAGCGCTGACGCCGCGTATCTTTTCACTCCGAGTTCGACATTGTATGTTGCTCTCCTCGTAAATTCAATCGGCTTCGATTGATACTGATTTATTCTCGTGTAAATTGTTATTCTGTAAATGACAAATTTATCTTGTTGTGAAGATCAAGGCTGGTTATTTATGTCATCTTTATCCCAAAGTATTTCATGTCGATTTTATATACAAAAATTCGTATTTAGTTTAAATTGCTGTTTAACAGGGACAAACTCGTGCAATTCAAAAATTTCTGATTTGATTTTTCTTTCATAAATCCTGAAGTAAAATATATTCTTATGTGGAAAAGTTACATAATATTGGCTTACACAATGAAAATGAATAATTCTACTAAAATTGCTAAAATAGATTCGTTCTTATAATGCTTTATATTACCGGAAAACTAGCAGCTCTGACAAATTAAAATTGTTCAAATGACAAATTAAACAAGATTAAAATTCCACTTTATTTTCGCAAAAGTTAACACTTTACCGGTGTTTAACGAATGTACCCGCGACGAGGAAAAATAAATTACTTTTTGTTATAAAAATCGTAATTATTATAAGAAATTAAAAAGATTTCTCGTACTTTTATATTTGAAACAAATGAATTAAAATGGCTAGAAATTAGTTTTCACTGCACAAACAGACAAACATTTTCACAAAGAAAAAGTCCAGTGTTAAAGGGTTAAAGAATTATGCAGTGAGAGGAATAAATCTGTGCGACGCTTCGAGGAAGACATGTAGATGCGCGTCAGTGTTTTATGTAGGGTAAAGGAATAAATGGAGAATCGGAAAAAGTGGGTAAAATCAAACCAACAATCCAATACCTGAATCGGTTGGGCGGAGAGGAAAAGTGGGGTGGGAGAAGTTGGAGGGATAACTGAAGGGAAAGAAGGCGAAACGGCACGCCGTCTGACTGTTCTCGCCGATCAAATTTCCAGAATGGCTCGAGCTCCATTAAACAGGAGCTGCTTTTATTCCCGCTGTAAGAAATCCCAACTAACCCGTCACACAATGCTCATCGAATACTTCTCTGGGCCCACGCAGAGATAGTTTCCTCTCCATTTTCTTCATTCTGTTACGTGTAAGCCTTATTTTCGGCTACGGGATCAAGGAATTCCTCAACTTTCTATGATTCCAATCAATTTTGCACGGAATTTATTGCTCCCAGCCCAGAAAGGATTTCAGCAATTTCGACAGAAATCACAGAGATAATAATATTTTTCTCTGCTATCAATTGCACTCTATGTATAGTCACCCGGATGACACTTCCGGGGACATTCATTAACTTAATGCCTGCTAGTTTTACGATAGTTATATTTTTAATGTTTAATAACTTGCCAAAGATATCAGAACTTTGTTTCGGAGCTTTAAAAATAAAACGTTTTGTAATAAGTCCAAGATAACATTTTGTCGTTCCATAAACAAGTTCTATTTTTGGCTTACCTACTTTTGAAATTCGCAGCCACAAGATTTTAAGTATAAACTTAAACACAATTCATCGAAACCTATAATACTTTAGTTTTATGTTTAATACTTATTAGCGTCTAGTATAATAGTACTTATAAATGTAAATAGTGAAAGTTACGTCGAAATATGTTTTAAGCTCTTAAAAACACACACAATGTTTTATCTGTTAGTTGTAATTTCGCATTGCTGTTACAGTGCAAAAGCCTTGTCTAATGTTTCTAAAAAAAAATACCTAGTTATTTATAACTAGCTAATGTCGGTTTTATCCGAATTCGAAGTTAAATTTGAAGAATAATTTTAAATCAAAGTGTATCACTTAATTCTAAAAGTATATTTCGAATTTATTAGCAACAAATAATTTTAGTTCCTTGCATCTATTTATGTGGCTATAATTATATGCCTTCAATAGCAACTAGAAATATAAAAAGAGGAAAGTTTAACAATAGGTTTACGAGACCCGTCATTTTGACGAGCCAAATTACAAAAACAATTATTATCAATTTTCTCCAGTTTAGGCTGACAATTATTTATGCAATCCTAACAGATTTAATTAACTTATATTGCATCTGTCAGGATTGCAATTGTTTTAAAAAATACGTGGTTTTCTTTACCCGTCAATTTGACAGATCTGTAAAGGTAAGTATGTATATAATAATATTCGTAAACCTAGTGTTAAAAACTGCATATGACTGCAGTCAGACATGAACTGTTCATCTGGCTAGGTTTCATATCGGGATGGTCCAATATCGACATTGTATCGTTTCCTACATAGGCTTCTACGACATGTATCCCTCCATCTGTGCCTAAACACACACTTGGAAAAGTAGTAAGCCCACAGTTTCCAAGTGGCTTGGTTCGCCCGAGACGTATATTCGACCTTTACTATTGGCTCGCCTTTTGTTGATGATGAGGCTATCAAATACACATTGTGCCCATCGATTCTCTAACAGATATCAGCCCAAATAATATCAAACTTCCGTCCAACCATGCATATTAGCAAATTTGGCACAGCCATCTCTATTTTTGGCAGCAAACAAAAAGTAGTTTTAGCTACCACGAAACATTATTGGACTTTGATGTAAGCGGGATGTGGCAAGTTAAAAATGGGGGAGTATGAGTAAAATATCAACTAAATATTTAAAAATTAACTCAAAGATTGTAAAATTTCTTTGCGTTCGACTATATTTGAATAAATACTTAAGAACTTTGAACAACTTAATTAACCCATGCTCTCAAGTTCAGTATATTAAAAGTATATATAAAACTAAGAATAAATTAGATTTGTTCTGCAAAATTCCTCAAAATTATTATAACAGGAATTAGAGAAAAATGGGGTGTCTTTCCCAAATTAATATAATGAAGATACGTTCGCATTAAAGAAATGCAATGATCCTAAATAAAATATATCTAGAATAAGGTTGATAGTGAAAAATATTTATTCGACCCAAAGTACAACATTCTCCTAGGAGTTACTTTCAGTATTCCCATTTCTATACCCAAAAGGGACAAACAGACTCTCGACAGGGCAGTAACAAAGACAGATGTAGACATGGACTGTTACACATGGAATCTTTTCTAGAAGTAGAAAACAGCATCGAAAATACCTGTAATCTCGTATTCAAATATCCAGGTGAGAGGAGAAGACAGTAGAACTAGCGGAATAGGCGGAATCTGGTCTCATAGTCCATAAAGAGTTTATAGAAGAAACAGGGATTGTTAAGGGTAAAGGGTAGTTTCATTGCTGAATCGATAAATTTCTCTTAGATACAACTAAACAACATATACCGAAAATAAAAAGATCGTCGTTACTATAATTTTGCAAGAAACCAAGTATAACAGTTTGGAATTGTATTACTCACGTTTCTAACCTCAAAAGGGCAAATAGCCTCTGGACGAGTGGGTAACGAAAAAGAATGTAACAGCATCGAAAATACCTGTAATCTTGTATTCAAATAGCCGGGTGAAAGGAGAAGACAGTAAAACTAGCGGAATAGACGGAATCCGGTCTCATAGGCCGTAAAGAGTTTATAGAAGAAAGAGATTGTTAAGAGTAAAGGGTAGTTTCTAAGCGAGAAACTTTAATCTTATAAGCAGTTTGGACTAGAAAGAGACATACATGTTGAAAATTCATTGCTAGGTCGATAAATTTCTCTTAGACACGACTAAACAACGCATACTGAAAATAAAAAGATCGTCGTTACTATAATGTTGCAAGAAAACAGGTATAACAGTTTGGAATACATTTCTAACCACGTTTCTAACCTGAAAAGGGCAAATAGCCTCTGAACGAGTGGGTAACGAAAAAGAATGTAACAGCATCGAAAATACCTGTAATCTCGTATTCAAATGGGGAGAGGAGGGGGGGGGGGGGGGGGGGGGGAGACAGTGAGTCCGGGAGAATAGGAGGAATCCGGTCTCATAGTCCGTAAAGAGTTTATCGAAGAAAGAGGGATTGTTAGGGGTAAAGGGTAGTTTCTGAGGGAGGAAGTGCGGAGTTCTAAGGAGCCGTGAGTGGAAAGAGGATAGGAAAGAAAGTCTAGCGGGACAATCTCATCTCGATCCCGTCGTAGATCGTGCCACCCGAGGCCTTACATCTCCGATCTCGACCTACGTCCCTTAGAGAGATCCGCGTGCACCCTTCACCAGCCGAGCCTTTCGTCCCGTGCCGTCCTGTTTCGTCTCGTTCCGCCCCCCTCCTCATCCTCCCTGTGCCGCGTTCTGCTTGGTACACCGGGTCCTGCGACCCTCGACGTGGCAAATTGAGCACACTCACCCCTCGCAACAGAGTGAGCAGCGTTACGAGCGATATATGTGGACCATTCCACAGACAAACGGCTTTTTCTCTTTCTCCCTTTCGGATCACTAACTCACTCATTGCGCCTTTGCTCTTTCCTCGAGACTGCCTCTGCGGAAGGCTTGCGAACGCCCGCTTGCCCGCCCGTCCGCCTCCACCAGCACCAGCGCGTGTTAATTCAATCACGCACTAAGACTTCCAAACCAGTCTTGAAAGACGGAATAAGCCCTATAAGTCTATCCTGTCAACGGATAGTTTATTTGATTATTGTATTAGTTATACTTATTATCTTTACACGTCCGTTAGAATTAGTTGTGACCTGGGATAATTTCTTATATTTCTTATTTCATCAAATTAGGTATGGTAGTATGTACTAATGCAAATATATAAAGTGCGGAGGTTTGTAAGTGTGTGTATCCAAGGTAATTTCGGAAAAGGTATAACTTCTTACGTTTCGTACATCATACGAACAAGTACGACAATTTATAGTAAGATATAAAAAGAGATAGTTCGGTTATTAGTTTATGATAATCAGACAATTATATACCCTATCGATTTAGATAATTTCGCCGCTATTGAAAAGTACATTTTCTCCAAATACATACGGGCTGTATTTTATTATGCGTACTGGTCAGGAAATAGAGCGAAAAAACTTAACGCAAACTCGAAAACCATTAAACGGATTTTAATGCAATTGTTCACCCTGTGCCGAATTATGATTGAAGCAAACTATAACTTATAAAGTATTGCAATTCTTATTATTTACACGCTGTGTCTGAAAAGTAACTTCCAATTTCAAAAGCAGCGAAAATCGAGCGAAAGATCATTAAAAGATTTTTGTCACGGAGATAGTTGCAGCAAACTATTCATTTTTATACTTTTGATAGTTTGGCAACATATCGGAATTTTATTTTATGCTTTGGAAAATGAAACATTTTGCAATAATGCAAAACATAACATGTTATCCTTCTACATAGAAATTCAATTCTTAATACAAACCGCGACAAAATGTAGTTAAACAAATCCGCCCTTAAATCGGACTTTCTACCATAAACGCAGACACTTCCGTAGAGTCAAAAAAAAGCGGAGGTCGTTGCAATGTTGAGTGAGCGTAACAATATAAGGTTGGCGAAGGGTTGACTATACATCGGAGGGGCGGTGGGTTGGAGGTAGGCGGGGGCGGGGGAGGGGGAGGGGGAGGGAAAAAAATAAAACTAAAAACAATTAGGGTTGGAAGCCAGGAAAAATGGGCTGGAAGCTTTTCATACATACTGAACGACACCTAGGGCGAAATCAGAGGCGGCAGCGTCGGCGGCAGCGGCGGCGGCGGCGGTCTCCTGAATCGGGCTCATCTCGCGGCAGAGGAAGAGCGGTGGTTTTCGCTCGAGTCTAATAAAGGGTTAATTAATACGCTTTAAACCGTCGCTCTTGAAAAGGGTGCCTAGGGTGGAAGCACGACCTACAAAGTGTTCAAGAGGATCAGAAAGAGACCGGGAGAAAAAGAGAAGAAGCAGAGAGGAAGAGGCGTTAGCTGACGCTTTCACACCACTCCGGCTCGACCTGACTCAATGGGTGTTATTGCGTGAAGCCCCCTTTCCGGCTTCTCTCGTCGAAAACTAACAACAGCCACGCCGGATTTTTCGCCTCGTTAAAGAGTATTGCACTTCGAGTGCACCCAATTAAAAGGCAATCCTCCGTCGCATATCGATTCTCACCTGATTTTTTAATCGGCGATCGAGATAAGTTAAACCCTCTGCAAATTATTGACTTTCACATCGTTTTAATTGCTTTACTAATCATGCTGTATGGATATTTCTATATGGCAGATTAAAATAGTGTTTATATAATTCGAATATACTGAAAGGGTTATATTCCCATAAAATTAACTTCAGACTCTATTATAAAAGGTAATATTTATATTATATTATATACATCACATTAATTAGAAATTGTTAGGACTGACTTGGATTTAAATTCTTACGCACAATTCCATATGGAATATTGACTATCATCTGACTTCAAAATTCCATCTTATGTATGTCCTTTTCCGGAAGTTCCTTTTCCGAGTTCTCTCGTCAAAATCTAACAACCGCCACGCCGGATTTTTGCCTTCAAGTGCAGCCAATTAAAAAGCAATCTCTTCGAGATTGATCGAGAAATCGATGATCGAGAAAAGCTACATTGTTGCGCAGATAATTAATTGTCCCGTACTAATAGGTTTATGTATAAAGCTTGCATGCTTTGTAACTGTGGGCTTTATAAATAAATCAATGAGAAGTATGGTGTTTTGCTATACCAGCGAATTAAGCCAACACTCGGATTACGCTTAAAGGTTTATATTATACAAAATTTATTTTGAACAATGTTATAAAGGAAGAGATTTATATTATAACATTTATACCTTGTTAGTTGGAAATTCTACAATCTGTGAATATATAAATTTCAGATTTTTGCACGCATTTAGATTTCACAAAATATTTTATGTTATCATCCATATGGCAAATATATTACGTTTTTAACACACCTTTTTACAAACTGGACGAATGCAAAAAGATTTTCTTTTCTCTTTCCTTCTTATTTTTTGAAAATTTTATATTTTGTAGTATTAAGGATTCATGTTAAAGAAAGTGGCAATATATGATCCGCCGTAGAAATATCACTACCCAGACATTAAAAAAGTAAAGTATACATGTCGAATTGAGAACCTTCTGTTCGAGGTCGTTTAAAAACTAAAATGACAATAACCTAGTGATTACAGTGACGAGAAACTTTCATCGGCAAGAGTAAGTCGATTTACCAGAAATGTTCTAGCAGCGACGATAACGTGCAATCGTGTCATAAATCCCATTGGAAGACTCCCATTTCGAGGAAAAGTGTGGAGAGTGCCGTGTTGCGTGTTTTCCTCGGCGGGAAAAGTAGCTTATTGCTTGGTTGAGGAACTTCCCTATTTCTAGTTGGGCCTTAAAGGATTACCGGGGGTGGGAAATTAGTACTGAGGGGAATAAAGCTGGAAACTATGGTCCAGGGAGCGTGGGTACTTATTGAAACGCGAGTAAGAGGAGAGCGGCGCGGCTCGACGCGGCGCGGCGCCTGTTCCTCGGTAAACCTAATTTATTTCGTTCCGGACAAGGGAAGTGAGAGCGACACGAGAAAGCCCTTTTTGGGGTAGGCGCCAAACGACGATGCCACCGGCGACTTGTGAACCACTTGTCGCTGTTACAGCCCCATAAATTCACCGCGCTGACGTAACGAAGAAGCGCTCTCCGCTCCTCCCGGATTCCTACTTGAGCTCTCCAGACGCGTGTTCGAATCCTTGCCTACTTACATTAACGCCGCTCCGGAATCCGCAACTACAACGCCCTTAATAGAAATCACCGTATTCACTAGTAATTCTATTATACCGCACACCTTCGACCAACCTTCCCCAGTAAGCTTGCTAATTTTGCACCTCTGCGTAATATGAACACTGATGAGACTCAAATGAGGCTCATTTCAATTGTATTAGAAGTGTCAAAATGTACAATAGTTACATTTTTATAATATATCTTACAATCCTTGCACAAATAAAATTTAGTATTCGCCCTGTTCTATTTGGCATTTTCGGATGCTCGCTTTAAATTAATTTAAATTAATTTAGAATTACTATGAAAGCTCGCAATTAATATTTGGTTTATTTTGTTTTCCGCACTTGTAAAGGCGCAGCCAGTTTCTTATTATTACAATTATTTTACTTGTTTTAATAATCTTTGAGTCTATTAAGGTTTAACCACACACTAACTAAATATTCCCAATTAACTAATAAACAAAAATTCTTCAACATGGAATTTTGGTGGGAATCTTGGCGGAAGTACTTTTCATGTAGTGAATCATATAAAATTGGCACTTCTGCAAACGTCCGGGTCTAAACGGGTTAACTGAAGGACTACTAATTTCGTTAAAGGTCCGGCAAGTGAGTATGCCTTCTTGGATGGTGAGGGACAGCTAGCAGTAACTGGCGGTCAGAGTGCGACTTTTAGGGGCGCTTTGCGATTATATTGATTTCCGTCTCCTATTTTCTCTGTCATTCTCTGTGTCAAAGATCATTTACTACATTTTAAAAATGTTGGAGCCCTAATTAGCAGTCTAAGGACAATCTCTAATTTTCTCGAAACCAGCGAGAATGCCTTATTAAAAAATAAGGGACTACGTCTTTTGTTTTCTCTGTGCTAAAGATCATTTACAAAATTTTGAACAAATCTAAGCCCGAATGGATTAGCCCAGATAGAACTATTAATTTCCTCGAGAGCAGTGCGAATGTCTTGTTAGGAAATGAGGGGCAGTTAAACCTAGCTGGTGGTCAGGATACGATTTTCCAATGCATCTTTAACCATATTCATCTACATTTTTGTCTTCTCTGCGTTAAAGGTGATTTACGAAATTTTAAACAAATCTAGGCCGGACTAGATTAGCCGAGGGAGAACTACTAATTTGCTCGAGAGCAGTGCGAATGTCTTGTTATAAAATGAGGGAGAGTCAAGTCTAGCTGATGGTCAGGATACGATTTTCCAATGCATCTTTGACCATATTCATCTGTGTCTTTTGTCTTCTCTGTCTTCTTTGCGCTAAAGATCATTGACTTAATTTTAAACAAATCCAGGCCGGACTGGATTAGCCGAGGGAGAACTGCTAATTTGCTCGAGAGCAGTGGGAATGTCTTGTTAGAAAATGAGGGAGAGTCAAGACTCGCTGGTGGTCAGGGTGCGACTTTTGGGGTGGTCAGGGTGGGCGCCTTGGGACCATATTGATCTCCGTTTTCTGTCTTGTCGAAAGGTTTGTGGCTTGTCGGGTCCGCCATGCGGGCCAGCCAAGGGTGAACGGGTTGAACGGGTTGAACGGCTGGAGAACGGAGCGGAGTGGCGGCGGCGGCGGCGGCCGTTGGGAGAAAGGGAGCAGCAGGAGGCTGAGCCACCCTGAGAGGGTGGTAAAGATACGCAGAAGCCACCGCGTCGAGATGAGGACAAGGATAAAAGAGGAGGGGAAACTGGAGAGGAAGAGTAGGCTTCCTGCATCCGACGTCTCGTCGAGAAACGTAACATAACGAGATGAAGTCAGTGGTGTATGACGTCACGGTGGTGGGCGCTTGCTTTCTCCTTGTGGTAACTGGCTTCCTGGTGACTGTTTCATGAAGCGGCGGAGCCTGCCAACAAAGGACAGACGTCCATCCAGAGAGGAAGCCTTCCTCTCTACTCAGCATATCACTCTAGAACTACATCACCCTCACAGATTCTCGGACACTCGCCTACTCTCCTCCTCTCTACACATCCTATCAAGATTAGAAAAACGCTTTCCACTTAAATGCGTCCAAATATAATTTCTTGTTTTTCACATGCGTGTATTTCTGGGTCATTTTACCTCTTAAACTGTTAACAGTGAACTGTTTTTTAACCCTTTGCACTCCTATGTCGAGTTTGACTCGACAGCAGTTTTTATCTCAGGAGATCCTTTGTCGAGTCCCACTCGACATGAAAGAATGTCTTGTTTCTTCCTTTACTTACTTAAATTGCCTTCTTTTTTAGTTACATTAAATTTCAAATAACACACTCGAAAGCGATGAGACGAAATTGAAAAAATGCAAAAAATTATTGTCTATTTGATTTTTTTATTCTAAGAGAAAAAACGCAGTTTTCATTTGTTATAATAATTACGATTTTTATAGCAAAAGGCAATTTATTTTCTTCATGACGAGTGTACTTGATAAACACTGCTAAAGAATGAAAATATCTTTGAATGATATTCAATTAATCAGGGGAAACAGACATCAAGAAATACATAATTTTGAATGGTATTCTGAGAATTGAACTTATTTATGTATGTTCTGAGAGCTAATTTTTGATTGAATAAAAATTCGGATTAGAAATAAGAAAGAAGCTTTCCATTGAATTGATATAAGTACACTTAATTAACAATTAGCACGAATGCACTTGCAAGATGCATCAAGGAATTGTAAGTAAGACCAGAACAGTCAGAATAGAACTTGCTTACGCAGCATCCGAGAGGGGATCTCTCATTGAATTAAAATCAATCAAAAAACCTTTAATTTAGTTTTAGGTCCTCGAACATTCACCTTTCCTTTCTTTTCATCACTAAAATTGCTTTCAAACTTAAAAAAACCTTTCTATATCAATTCGTACAAGTGCACTCAATTCCCAATAAACACAAATGCACAATATACACCGAGGAATTAAACGATCATTGTCAACAGTAGCATCGGAACCGAGGACTTGTTTGCGCAGCATCGGAGAGTGGATTTCTTATTGAATTAAAATCGATGTGGAAATATTTAAGTTGGGGGTAATCTTATCAGGGTTGGGAGAGACATAAGATGGTCGGCGGGCTCCTGTTTTTGTCGCCTTGAGGATTTGGTGGAGAGTCGGCGGAGATCCGGAGCTATCTCGGTGTCTCGGGAAGCGCGTCAGCCTGAGAATGGAAGAGCATGGCCAGGACGAGGGTGGTGGTTGGGGTGGTGGTTGGGGGTAAAAAGGAGGAGGAGTGCGGGGAGGGAGGCAGCGGCGGATGGCGTGAGAGCAGGCGGTAGTAGCAGCCATATATACGATGGCCCCTATTGAACGTCGTACTTTGAAAACTTTGGACGTTAAGAGAAAGGGTAGCTGGCTGTTGAGGACGTATTGTAAAGGCTTCGTTCAGGCAATAGAGAAGGCTGACAGTGGTGCTGAATAGTGTAGGGTAGAGCTGCTGGGACGTCCTAGACATCGCCTCGATTTAAGGAGTACCGGAGAGTTCTGGGGTGGCAGAAATGCTAGGATTTTGGATTCTATCAGGGAGCGCGCGCCCACCCCCACCCCCCAGGATTCGCCATGGGGACGAAGCAATGAAATGCTTTCATCCAACAGAAATTTTCCGCCGGAGCTGAACCGACTTCGCGAAAACATCCCAGCCCGAAAGAGGAATACCCCGGAGAATAGTCGCTTCTCTCCCAGTTGAAATATCAAAGACGATCCACCTAAGGAACCAACAGTCCCTACTCATATGCGTAAATAGCGAATTTCCTCGATTTACCGTCCATCCGTAGTCGGAAAGACATATTTTCCAATCAGAAAATTATTTTTCATCATCTATTTCATAATAAAATAATAGCTGATGAAATCAAAAATACAAATTCTGAAGATATTACAAGTTTTATCGATACTTAAATTAACTATAATTGGAACGGAATGTGGACAAATTATATTAACTATCATCTATCAGTTATGAGAAAGTTTTAATTAATCAAAGAATATGATTATAACTATGTTAATTTGACAGTAAGAGAATAATTAAGTAAAATTAACAAAAATAATGCGTCCGTTTGTATTATAGTAACGCTAACAAACACGGTAGTGTGGCTAAGTTGTACTTAAGTGTATGAAAAACGTGTTAAGTCTCGCGCCTTGTCATTGTTAGGAGAGAAGTCAAAGAGGGAGGAAGGTTCGGGTAGAATGGTTGAGGCGTCCGTCGGCGCTTTGACGGCAGCCAAAGACAAAAGACTCCGAAGTGAAAGAAAGGCTTTGAAGGAATCCCTTGCAATTTTGCTCGTTTTTACGGCGCGGGAGAGATCTACCACTCCCGCCTGCATTCTTTCAAAAAGAATCTTCCGCTTTGGTTAACAGTTACTCCGCTATATGAAACCCAGCAAGACTAAAAGCCATGTTCAAAGAATACTTTTACATAATGAGAACCACCCACTTTGAAAAGCAAAGAAAAATATCATGAAGGTATAAATATTACATTAAATATAACTTAATCAAATACAACATTAAATCCCTACAAAACATATATCTTTGAGGAAACTTTGCATAACTGGAAAATTCGAGACTTTATGAGATATTATATATAATATATGACAAAGTGCTACATTCTTATGTAAAATTTCACTACGTTAACTTGCATTTGCTAACGCAACATAGCAGTTGCATTAGTTCTCAAAACCAAATTGAAATTTTTAAATTGCGTTTTCAGGAATTTTCATAAATATAAACGCTTAACGCTAAAACGTTTACTAACATGATCTTCTTATGTTATAATAAAAAGTTGGAAGCGGCAACATATTCGTGAACAATTTCGAGCCTTATATTACAAAAGTCCCTGTAAATCATATTTCGCCTCAAGACTGCAAGTTTAAAATTTGTATTGCGAAAGCACTAACACGATCTCATTACGTTATAATAAACTAGCAGGTCAGAAGGATATTCATGAAGAATTTGGAGAGTTATATTGCAAGAGTCCCTGTAAAGAATACGTGGTAATAAGGTTGGAAGTCTGAAATTTTTATTCATCGTCTTAAATAGTAGATGCTGGGAGCGGCGGGGCGAGGCGAGGCGAGGCGGTTCCTTAAAATAATGCCGGGCGTCTTATGCGGCTCGGTCACGTAGTTAGGGAGGGAAAATTAAGGACAGGCGCAGCCAGCCACCACCGACCAACCTGGCGTGTCTTCCTACCAGTACTTTCGCTTAGCCGGCGATAGGAGGGAAAGAGGCAGCGATATCAAGCAGAAGGAAAAGGAGTGACGTCAACAGTATGCGAATACGACGTCACTGCCGAGAAGGAGTAGCTTGCGGTCTCTGCAATCCGGCGTGCTTTGTTCACTCGGAGCCGACAATGGATCGGGCCACAAAGAGACCATTAAAAGATTATATCACCCAACCGTGTTGTAGTTTGCAGAGACTCGGCACGGCCTACATTATCCTGCATATCACGTAGAAAGAACAGCCAGCAGGACATTCGCCGCTCCTGAGATATGATCTGCCAGGAACACCAAGGACTTAACAGAAAAATCAAAATATAACAGCATATTAAATAAGATTTTTTTTAAAGTATACTCAAATTCAAGAGGCAACAGCATCTTCTTTAAAGCAGAAATAGGGTTGTGTTTCATTCATTATTTTTTGGCTGAATAAATTCTCTTAATACAATAATTTTCGTTTTATTCAATGACTTTCTAAATGAGGTGTAAAATGCTAGTCAAATATTAGTGCTGATTTGATGTTAACGTTAGTACATTAGTAATTGGTTGTACAGCAAATATTTTAAGTCTAACTTTAAAGGATCCAGTAAATTGTTTTATAAAAATTTCTAAGTGTTGATTTACACCGATAAAATACTTTTGGGTGAAATTTCCTTCCTCCAAGGGTGCGCTTTGGATGATTGGTGACCACCACGACATCACTGTAACATGAACTTTCCGTCACGAATACCGCTCGCAAGAGGAATTGTTGCTCTGAAACGACTGATCTACATGAGAGATTGGATTGTATTACAACCTTCTCCTTTCGACACACTAGTCCTTAATTATAGTTATTGTCAGATAAAATACTTGTTTGACCTTTGCACTGGTAAATCGATTTCCCGTTTTCTTTGTGTGATTTTAGAAAGAATCTAATTTAGAGGAAAAAATTGTTTAATATTCAATTGTTTCGTATATTTTATGCTACGAGACTATATATATAATAAAACATACACACCATATTTATTAGTATTATTGCATGTAGAAGTTCTATTTCTATTGTGGAGTTTTGATATTAGAAACACTCCTTTTTTTACTAGACGGGTGACGGGCCTAGAACTCCTGAAACGATTTAAACAAACTAATATTGAACAGCTGATTTTTTTAGATTTATTTGAATCTATACATGTATGTATATTTTTGAATGGTTTAGCGTATATATTCAACAGTGCTTTACCTTTTCTTTCTTTTACGCAATAATTCAGAGTGGATTATATTCGTCCATCTTTATTTTGTCAATTTATGAATAATCAAGAAATTGAATTAGAATGGTCTGCCGGGCCCTGAAGCTTGTTATATATCGGGAATGGATAATATTACTTCATCATTACTTGTGCTATTTTATTAATAATTGCGAAATTTGATTATAACCGACTGATGTCGGAGGCTAAAGCTTATGATATCGGGAGCGGATTATATTATGGGAGTGAGAGGCTCGGCTATATTAGAGTTTCGGAAAGGTGCGGTGACTGTAGCCGCGGCTTACAATAGACAGGACACCCCTGCTGCGCTTCTCCTTTCTCCTATAATGCAAGTTCCTCGACTCCGACACTCGAGACTCGCCACTCCACTTTCTTAATCTGTTTTACCGCATGCAAAATTATTTTACGATCCTCCGCTATCGAGGCATCAGCTGCGCCTTCCATACGATAGTCACTCCTCCCCTTCACCAGTAACTCCGATAGAAGAGGGCAGAGAAAAAGTATGCGCCCTCCTTGCCCTACTCTAATGCCAGTTAATAATACCCTCCCACCGACACCACCCTCCCTCATCTTTTTCGAGAATCACTATTTTATTTATTAGGCAGGCACCCCGCGCACCACTCCGCCAGTCTTTAAGGGCTCCAGACTCCTTAGGTTCTTACAGCCGAACGTCGAGAATAGAATCGGAATCGTAAATTATCGTTTTGTACAATATCAGGAGCAATTTCTTTTATGTATTTATTGGATATATAAGATGTTTGTTGCGAGTTATTATACAGTAAACTCTTTTCTCCGAATCACGTTATCCGAATTCCAAAATCAGAAAATTAATCATATAAAACCGCCAAAGTAGTATAACAATGTTTGGATAGTTGAAAATTTAGATAAGAAAGGTTATACCATACTACGTACAAAACGATGTTACAGAACATCAGGATAATTTCTATTAATTCGTATTTTATATCGCTAAGATGTTTTTCGAGAATCAGTATTTTATTTATTAGGCAGGCACACCGCGCACCGCTCCACCACTCTTTAAGGGCTCCAGACTCCTTAGGTTCTTACAGCCGAACATCGAGAATAGAATCGAAATCATAAATTATCGTTTTCTCCAATATCAGGGGCAAGTGGTAGTCTGAATTATTTTCTACGAATTTCTTTTATGTATTTATTGGATACATAAGATTTTTGTTGCGAGTTATTATACAGTAAGCTCCTTTGTCCGAATCACGTTATCCGAATTCGAAATTCATAAAATTAATCATATAAAACCACCAAAGCAGTATAACAGTGTGTATAACAATGTATAGCAATTAGTATAGCAGTATAACAATGTTACAAAACATCCGGATAATTTCTATTAATTCGTATTTTATACTGCTAAGACGTAAATCTTGTAAGATTGTATATTATAGAAAAGGGGATGAAAAAGCGGTACTTTGAACATTTGGAGGTTTGGTATTGAAAGGGGTTGCAGTGTGGAAAGGAGGGGGGAGGGGGGAGGGAGGAGAAGAAGGTGGGCCTGAATCAGGAAGCTCATGCATAGCGATGCATTTTCCTTGAATTTCGGAGGCTGTGGGGGTAATGGGCGCAAGGTAACGTTTCAGGGAGTCCGTTGAGCGTGGGACAAAGGAGTTCTGGCTAGCGGGAGGAAACCTTGGCCTGGTACGAGCTGGACAAAAGCACTCGCCGCGGTAATTATCGTGACTGCGCGACCAAGAGGTGAGGACAAGGAGAAACGCGTCCACGTGGACGACGCGGTGGTCGTTCTCGTCCGTCCTCCTCCTCGTCGTTACAGAATCCAGCGACGACAACGGATGGGGAAGCTGACTGGGCGTCACAGAGTTTCAGCCAGCCAAGCATCCATCTAGAGTACCGGACAAAGTTTCTCCTGGCGCGGCGGTCGGGGCTTCTACGCTTCTGCAAACTTTCGAGCCAATCCCCGACGGACATTGTCGCAGGATTGGCCTTCTTTGTCCAACCACCTGATTCAACCACTCCGTGCAAATAGAGTTGCTCCAATAATTAAAAAAATGCCATTGTTCTCACTAAAGCACGCCTAAATTCTGTATCGCATTCAATTCTGTTTAAAATGTTTTAAGATTTCGAAATAAGACTTGACTTGTACAACTGGCACGAAATTGAGTGTTTTACTTTGAAGTAGTGGAAAGGATATCTTGCGCAGTTAGAATGAGACTAGTCAATCTGCTGTCTTTGCTTGTATTATAACAAATAAAATCATGTGATAGAGATAATCGAAATAGAGTTTATTATAACTAGAAAATTATGAGTCTACGCTTTTGCAAACCTTCGAGCCAAACTTCGACGGACATTGCAGTAAAATTGTTCTGATTATAGCTCTTTTGAATTCCATATTATATATTAGGAATGCTTCTAAATGTTTTGCGCTTACTTCAAAGATGTGAGATATCTCGAAATAAGTTTTGAGTTACAAACTTACTAAAAATTTATGTTCTACCTTTGCAGTGATGGAAAGGAATTACGCAAAATTAAAGAAAAACTAGATAATATAAATACTGTACTTACTTACACGTTGGAAAACATAATATTGTCAAACGATCAGTAGATGTGCATTTAAAGTAGAAATTCGAAAAATATTGTTAGTCGCAAGAACTACATAAAGCAGCTCCTTAAACCATTCGAAAAAGTTTAAAACGCTCGAAGAGTTTACCATTTATCCTGTCAAACTGAATCTACTAGAGTGGTCGAAACTACGCAGTCCATGCTCCACTGAATTGCTTCTACAAACATTCAGTAGCCAATTACAGTCTTTTGAAAGTAACATCAGTGCCTTTCAGCCCTTGAAGCTTGCTAGGTTGCTAGACTCGCGTGGATCCTATGTAAATTAGACACACTTTCTGAGCGGATCGGTTGCTTCAAAAGCGCGTCGATCGCGATTTCTGAGTACTCTCTCCGACTCTGCCATCCTCTTTATTAACACATGGGGATCCTAGGAGCGTGATCGTCGCCGTTGATGGGTTTGCATTCTAATTTCGGGGCTCAGTTTTCGCAGACGTTTCCTTACTCGAGATGCGGGGAAGGTGGCTTCTCCGGGAATAGCTGGAATCTCCCCGCGCCGCGCCGCGCCGCCCCGCGTCCTTTTAGGTGCGTGCACCCGCCAAGATGAAATCGCTTTCGAACTAATCCCTGCGGAGCCCGCTAACTCCGCATCTCGACATGATCCACCTTTCTTACCCTTCGGTTCTCTTCCAACCCCCGCCAACCACCCCCGCCAACCACCCCAATCTCTCCCAGCGGTCCGCTAAGAATTCTCGATTTTAATACATGTAAAATTAAAATTAGACCCGCATTTGCATTTGCTAATGGAAAAAAGAACGCTCGTTCCTGCTCGGTTTTCGTGCAGAGCCAGCGCTGAAAACAATATTACTCCGGCTGGAGCATTCAATGCCGACGCCTTAATGTATTCTTCGTCCGAGTTCCTCGGCAAATTAAATATGCCAAACCAACTTCCCGATGCGGGCTTATCTCAAGTGATAAGTTTCCCGGAAACTTTCCTTTCGTAATGCCGAAAGGATTAAAGGATAAATAATGGTTAATTTGATGCCTTTTTGCGCGCGTATATCGCTCTGCTGCCTTTCTATTTTGGTACGTGAAACTCGAGTGCCTTTTATGTTTGATTAGCTGGTCTAACCGACATCGACCGAGCGATATTTCTTGTGCATATTAATAGTAACTTAATTGAAATAATAGTAGGTTGTTGCGAAAATCTTATAACGATGTAGAACTAAATATTCCATTGATTTGAATAAGTCATAAATAATACAATATTTTAACACTAGGTTTATGCACATTTGCGTATACCCCTCTTTATGGACACTTCTTTTCATTAAAAAATGCTATTAATTTAATTTCAAGACAATTAAAATTTTAACAGACATAATAAAAGTTAATTAAATCTGTCAGGATTGCATAAATAATTGTCAGTATAAATTGGAAGAAAAATGAAAAAGCTTTGTAATTTTGTTCGTGAAGTCCGAAATCCATCAAAATGACGGGTTCCGTAAACCTAGTGTTAAAAGAAGGCAGACAAATTATTGGAGAAGAAAAGACCGTTTATATTAGTGGAGAAAATGGAAGTGACAGAACTTTTTTAAAGCAAAGTTATAATCATTGTAAACTTCATTGATGATGATGAAACAAATTTTGTTCTTAAAAAGATGTACTTCTTCAATAATCAAAAGCTCAATAGCATAGTAGTACATTCTTTCTTCACAATTAATAAACTTTCCACCACGTTCCCGACACAAAGAAATTTTTTTCTATGTTAACTAGGATTTCCAGCCACAAAAAGGTAGTTGCATAAGTTCAAAAAGAACAAATTGACATTTTTTTATTACGCTTCTAAGAATTTTCATAAATATAAACGCATGATTATGCGAATTTAGAAAAAAGAATGACATGTTATTGTGGTATAATAAAAAGTCGGAACAGTAGCATGTTCATGAACAATTTCGCATCCTACATTGCAAACGAATTTTGTCTTAAAACGATGTACTCTTTCAATAATTAGAAGCCCAAAATCATAGAATTACATTCTTTCTTCACAATTTACAACACTGCACTGCCTAACACATAGTAAATACCACATGCTTAGCCTCTAATAAACTTCCCACCACACTTTCCACGCAAAGAATTTTTAACTTTGCTTCCGAGTCTTCATAAAGAAGCGAGCAACAAACGGGCGGCGTATAATTTTTCTTTTCTCCGCTGTTGTTGAAAGCAGCGAAAGATTATCGTAAAGTGCAATGATCGCCGGCGCAGATGCCGAGCGCTAAGCTGTGCCGGCTTAATTCGCTGGTTTATATAGGACTAGGCGGACATTAATTTAGATTATAGGAGTAGCTGGTTGCGGCCAGCGCGGATAAGGGCCGGAGACGTGCGGAATTGAAACCTCCTGGCGGCGCGGTGCGGCACGGCGCGGCGCCACGGCCAGTGGGAGGTATACGTTACAGAGCGTTCATTATTAAATCGGCTGCGTAACATTCTGGTGGAGTTCCACCACAGAAACGTGATTCGAGGAGTCGTCGTGTCGAGGAAACCCTTATCACATCGGTCAAGGGAAGCAAAGTATCGGAGACCCTGCAATGATACAAATGGAGGAGAGAAAGAGGAAGGAAGAGGAAGGAAGAGGAAGGAAGAGGAAGGAAGAGGAAGGAAGAGGAAGGAAGTCAGTACAGAAGCTTGCTTTCTAAGTGTTCGGTGGAGTCCTGACCGCGGCCTAACGACGGCTATCAGCGGTATATCTGAGAAGGAGATGCTCAGATCTTATCGATGCGTTACCACCTAAGCTGTTTGCGTCTTGCAAACTTGAAGATTACCGAAGTGGTTGCTCCCTCTATCATCCCATCGCCATACCCACCCTCGCTCCCTCTATCCTATCATCGTCTTCCTCCTACTCGCCAACTGTCTCGTTACTAGATAACATGGCCAGCGGCCGAGGGTCTCAAAACTGATAGAGGTGAAGGAACCTTCGAGTATATTGAATGTGTAAGTTGCGGCAGCTGGGGTCTCTTGACCCATCCTGATTCCGATTCGTCTCCGTAGACAGATTCGAGACCTTGCATAAGAACACAGCAGACGCCGACACCGCCACCCCTTTCGCCAACCGCTCCCATCGTCCAGGGATTTCTCACTCAGTGTTAACTTGTCGAACTTCAAGACGCTCGGCGACGCTTTGACGAATTTATTTCTTATCGTTCTTTGCCATTCTTGCATGTTTGCGGTACTAATTGGCTGGTCGTCCTTTTATGCGGAAACAAGTACTTTTATTGTTAAGTATTACATTTAAAATTAAAATAAAATTAAAAGAAGATGACAAAATTAGTTTAGTATTATGTAAGAGACAGCTTTTTTTCCGATTTCGAAAAGGAGGAGGTACTCCATTCGATCGCTATGTTTATTTATTTATTTATTTATTTTTAATGTTTGTCCGGCTAGTACGGGAAGACGGCTGGATCAATCGGGATGAAACATGGTCTATCTTATAGACGATGTTCACAGTTTGGTTCCATTATACATTTTTTTTACATTGTATTTTCCAAAAAAGATATCGATGTCATACAAGAAAGCCAAGTTTATGTTCTGTGATACCACGATTTAAATTCCAGCTATAACATTAGAAATTACTTGACATGTTCCTCATTAAAGGAAGTAAGGAAGTAAGGAAGTGAAGGAAATAAAGTTGCTATTCAGTTCAAAATAGTTTTTCACTGGTTTTTACCTGGCAATAAAACGCACTCCTTCTAAGCTTTTTTAAATATTAGAATTGCAAGTTAAATTGAAATATTGTTGAATAAACACTTGGCTTTCTTGAAGGATATGATGATTCTATATCTATTTTGAAAAATTTAAAACAAGAAAAGCTATCTTTTACTTCATGTTAAACTATTACTTGATGGTTTATGGCAATAATTTTGTAATTACGACCATTAAATTGATTAAATTAAGTTATAATATACCTTAAATCATGTAGATGTACTTATATTTTATAAATCTAGAACAAAAATATTTTTTTACTTTTTCAAAATGTTGAAATTAATCCCCAATTTTGACGCATACATACTTCCTGAAACTAAATTATTGGTAACATGCCCACAAAATATCAATTGGATGAAGCCGAGTAAGACAACTAATATGTCTATATGTGTAAATTGCTGCATGGCAAAGCAGCAAAAATATGATCGATAATGATTGTAGCAGGAAGTTGTATCGAACACAAAAAAAAAAGAGAAAGCAGTGTCGCTCTTATTTTGTATTAAATAAAGGCAATTACGGGAAAGTTGTTTCTTAGATTTTTCTCATTGGTGTATGCGTAGAGGGAATTCTGGGATTTGGCCTGGACGTGGATGTGAAGTAGCGGAAACTCAATCAAAGGTTATAGAGAATTATCAGGTTCACGGTTTTGGCCGGCGAACTAATACTTAGGATGAAGCTTAGGTCTGTTGCGAAATCGCGCTCTGGGAACACGTACGAAGGTGGATAAGCAACCGACGGATGAAGAGCGTTGGTAACGTGTCCGGAATAGGTTATGTGTGATAGGTGGCCCACGTACACTACTAATTCTCCCCCGGTTGTCTTCACTAGCCTTTCCTATCACGCAGCCTATGCCTGTTTTTCCATTCTTCCCTCTGCATCCAATATCAACTGAGAATGCCCAGATTTATTTCATATCAACTTCTATCAATATCAGAAATCCTCTTCTTCTATTTTTGGCCTTCCTTTCGTGTCACATAATCGCTGCCTCTGATGTAATTTTACGTTATTTGTAAATATATAGTTGATTGGTGCTGACGTATTTTTACAGTATTTTATATTTGCTTAGAAAGTGTATAAATTAAAGTATTTCTATATTTGTCAATCGTTAATACAGTCGATTGGCATTTACACTTTAATGTTAATAATTCTTTTCCTATTCTGTACATTTGTGTTTTACGAACTTAATTAATTTTTAAAATGCCACTTTGACAAACGCTGTTATTTGTCCCATTAGATATCTGAAAACATTTGCAAAATAACTAATTTCAGGCAATAAGTAAAAACAAGAATAAAGTCGCAAACTAAGAAAATTCCTATTTTTCATCCAGCTTTTTCACCGCTTTCGAGTGCAGTCAGTAATCCGGGCTTTCAAAACTGAAAATCATTCCTTTACCGTCATGAAGAACAGTAGCATTGCAGCGGGTAGGAAAGGTCGAGCGGTGCGGCGGGCTCGTTAAGAGCGAGGATAATTAAAACGCTATGGAAGTATCGAGCAAACGTTTTCACCCTGACAGTCGGTGTTAAGCTCGGTACACACGGTGCGGTGGGGGCGAGGGGTGGTTCCCGGGGTGGGGCGATGTAATTATTGATCAAAAAGCAGGGGGTTTGCTGGGCGCGTCAGATAATTCGCGGAAGAGAATCAAAATCGGTAGCTATTAGTTGGTGAGGCCGACCCCTTCGTCACGAGACGAATACGAAATCGGCAAGACGGTCGCTCCCGAGGGTCGCAGGGTCGACGTCGCCGTCGCCGCCGCCGCCGCCGTCGCCTTACAGATTCCTGCTAAACCAAATTAACCATGAATGGCCAATTAACCTGGATACTGTGCCAAACGGCCGCTACCACCGACGGCGCCCACCTAACCAAATTCAACCTCCGCCTTCTGTCTGGACAGTTAATCGTCGCCGACTATCTAACGAATTCTCAATGAACACCCACTGAACTCGACTTGACTCCACTCCACTCCACTCCTCTTGACGCCTTCCCGCTTCACTCTTCACTCCGGATTTCCAACTAATTACTAACAAATTCGCATACAAGCATTCCAGTTGAAAGTACGTAGAATTCGGTTTCTATCAGTCAACTGATTCACCATTCGATTTGTGAAGTTTAGTTAGCCAAACTGTGCGTTTGGCCAACGCACTCAACAGTTGACTCTGAATTCGTAACTAATTATTTAAAAATTTAGATGTAAGGAATACCGTTCAAAATTCGTGAAATGATATTTATAAACAGAATGGTGCACGAGTTGACGTATACAAAGTTTGCCTAACAAGACTGTAAAATTAGTCAATTATTGCTCAATCCCATATAAGGAATATAATTAAAAGCAACTAAAATAGTGTTCAGAAATCGAATAGTATACTAGCGGACCGATTAAATCGAACTAAACCAAAAATAACTAAACTTTGTATGAGTCCAGTAGGCAGCTATTCCATTGTAAATGTTATTTTATCTTATTTCAACGGTATTTCTTATACACGAATTTGTCGATTCAGTAAAGTTGATCATTTGAAATAATAAAAATCAAATGAGTATGACGTTTAGTATACAATAGACAAGTATCTGTTAGTAAGAATTTGTTTTCAAATATAATATAATACAAAAATATCATTTAAATATTTCACAGTAAGACAGTTTTTCGAATATTTCGTTCCTGGATATAATAATATTAATTTACAAAAAAATCAAACATGTGGATGCTCACGAAAAATGAGTTAGCTACAAATAGCTTACATTTTTTTTGCAAATATGAATCAAGGCTTTGTCGTTAGAATAATACCAACCTACAAATAACAGACGATATATTGCAAAGCAGCATTGTTCGATCCAGTTTCTTTTACTTTAAACATTTTTTGGATTATGAGAGAAGAATGTCTTTATTGCATGTACCCGATTCACATAATTTAGTAGCAAATTAAGATGTGCCAACTACCAAAACAATAGGAAAAGCGGGAAATGATTAAGCTGATTTTGGCGGAAAAATCGGAGCAGATATAAATTTGTATTGGACTGTTTTAAACTGATGATTTAAGGGCTAGGTGTTATTAAGAATTGAAGGAAAGAATTGGAGGCCGCGTGCCCACACCCTTGGAGGTTCATCCTAAACCAGGCTGCTTGAGAGGAAGACTGCCACGATACCACGCGATGCTACATTTTTAATTACTTATACCCACGCAGCTGCATCGCGCAATGACTATAAATCAAGTAAAGCGCCGCCCAGAAAAGTAATTACAGCCTGAATTTTAGATAATGCCGCGAGCACATTTCGGCCCCGACGCCTCCCCTTGAAACCTTCGGCATCCCCACCGCGCCGCGCCGCCTTTTTTAGACTCAATCTTCCTAAATGAACTCCTACTTCACTCTGCACCGCGTTCATCATTACCTGCATTCTTCCTTCCAATTTATCATGTTTGTTCTATTTATTTTCAGTGTATCTATATATTTATATGTATTATTAGTACGACTACATAGAATTAGTTGTCCTACTAATATTTCGTGTGGCTGGGGTGAACTTCAGGGGTGATTAAGAAGTGGGTATGCGAATTTACAGTATTTTTTTTTTAAATATCGAAAAATAGTCGCGTCAAATTTAATGGAGATACGTTGAATGGTATAGGAGCTTTTGCAAAACATACATAAATATTTTGACTTTTATATTATGATATCTATTCTTAACGTAACCAATCAAATTAAATTAGAGGTTACATTTTCCGATTTCGGTAGAGCTTATTGTCAGTTTACTGTTAAGTCAAATGCATAAAGTACAATTTGAATAATAATAGACAAAATTATGTATTTTCATCTTTAATTTTAACAAGAACTAACAATAAGTGCATACTTGAATTGAATTTTCAAAATTGTCATTTGACCGATCGTAGTGTGAATAGTGTCAATACAAAGATCTAGATTATCAGTTGCGATAAAATACAACTGTTCTTATCGGAATCACGTTATCGGAATTTTCTCTGATTCAACTGCTCTGTTACGTGATTCACGACATGTGTGACAAAATTGAATCGATTATTCTTTATGTATTATTTTATAATTCTTTTACTTTTTATAAATATTTCTTTTATTTAAATTATATTTAGATTTGTACTTATTACTTATTACTGATTTTTCGAATTTTTGTCTATCCGAACCCTATTACAGTATTTTTATGGATTTTTTTTAAATATACGGAGACTAGCATTAACAACAATCATAGAGATGATAGAGCAGCATGTTCGAATAGAAGAACATTTGTATAACGTGATTTGGATAAGAGATGTGGTAGTACACTAATGACGTAGCAATCGCAATAAAAACGATCCGTGTCAACACCGCAATAATAAAACAGTAATAAGTATAAATTTAAGTATAATTAAATTAAAAAAATAAGTTTAGGAAAGAATACTGTATAAAATAATAAATGTAAAACGTTTCGATCAATTTTGGCGTAGATATAGTGAATCAACCTATAAAATAATTGATCTTCTCTAGTTAATGCCCTTCTAAAACATTTATAAAATATTATAATCAGCCTTCCGAAAAGAAAGATTTAAAACCGACCGAATTCGTCCCCAATTAAACAATCCCAGAAACCTAAGTAGTGGAGTGGCTAATTCTCAATTATCATAGTTACAGATTATACTACTAGCAAGTGCAAGCGAGTCAATTTTCCCAAGCACCACTTGGCGGGAGGATTGAGAGATCGGCAGGAAAAAGTCCAAGTTTTGATGACGCAGCGATGCAGGCGAAAATTGGGAACGAAGCCGCCTACATAATTATACGCCAATTAAGAGAGTGCGCCGAAGGAGTGGATCAAGGAAAAGGCAGGCGGGAGAGAATTGGTAGCAGGAAGTGGCTGCTGAGGGCAACAACCATCGCGATTCCCGCGCAATCGAGGCGCGCTTGAGAAGACCTAAAAAATGCAGGCTAGGAAAGAGTGGAATTTAATTAGGAGCTCCGATGATGCTCTCCTGCTTTTTCGAAAGCCCGGGGAACGCGAAGAAGACAGAGAGAGGATCGCCGCTCACGTATCAAGAAGCTACGCTACACTTCTCCGAGGAAAGGCGTATCACCGGATCTGGAATACAGGCAATGCGAGCGAGAGAGCAAGGGAAGAGGTAGACTCGGGCGAGAGCGAGCGAGACGGCGAAAATTATTGAAGCAAACAATTGAGAAAAAGAGAGAAGGGGGATTCGTCGGAGGGGAGGATCGGCGGTACTCCGGGGGTGGATGAAGAGGGTGGCGGCGGAGGGGGGAGGAGGGAGGAGGGAGGAGTAGCGGTAGTGGCAGGTTGCCGGGAGAAGAGAAAGTAGCGGTAGTAGTAAGGTATCGTCGGCGAAGACATAACAATCAGGAATATGATAACACGCAGGATGGATGCTTACCTTCACCTCAGACCATCCTAAGGAATCCGAGGATCCTCCGAGGATGACGGAGAGGCTAGGCAGAGCGAGATGAAGGATGATGAGTGAAGGAAGCATGGCAGGGGTAGAGGCGCTTAATTAGAGCCAGACTTCCGTAGGATGCTTGAGGTTTCCCTACGTTCTAAACTTCTATCTTCCCACAGTTTATCCGCGTAAAGTGGCTATCTCGAAATTACCCTCGAAATTATATCGAACTTTGGACCGCGTCCGCGTCTTGATCCTTCGACTTTCATCTAACCTGTCAAAGGGATCGCAAGTAGACCAATTCTTTCCTACTGCTAGATTAGACGCAAGATGAGATCCCTTTACCAAAATAACTCGTACATTTCGTGCCCGGTGAATTTGGAGTTTCTCTCAAAGAAATTCTCGGCAGATTTAGCCTTCCTATGACTTGATACGAGAGAGGCTATTGGTCTGTCACTTTCTTAGCGAAAGTTATTCTATGAATTTGCTGGCGAGGCGCAGCCCCAACTCCAGTGCCAATGTTTACTTTGTTCGCGCTAATCACGGCCCCGTATTTCCATTCTATAATCCTCGGTTGGCTGAGAGCGGCCGCTTCACTTATCATTACTGATTACCTATTATTTTATACAACAACTCTGGACAACTTTATACACCGGTTGTTAAGGTTTAATTCGATAACTAGAAATATAAATAAACAAAGAAGTCGGAGAACAAATGAATATTTTCTATAACAACATTTCTATCTCAATTAACAACAAATAGTATTTAATAAATATTTCTACGGAATTACTAAATAAATCATTTTAAATATGAACTAAAAATTGTTTAGCAAAAATTATTTTATGAATTATCCGGCGTGGAGCAGCTTTGGCTGGAAACGAATGTTTACTTATTCTCAATAATTAAAAAATATGTTTACGTTTCATAATCTTTGCAAATTACATATTTTCGACTTTTAATAAACAGATGTCTTTTTGTTTCTAATTGAAAGTCGATCTCGTTCAACGAATGTATTTAAATGGCTGTTTATCTAATCGATTAGCTATTGTTTTCAACAAATCTGTATAATCTTATATACCGATTGTTTCAGAGTTATTAAGTTTTGTTCAGCAACTAGCAGTAGGGGAACAAATCAATATTGTTCGAATCAACATTTCAAATATCGAATTTGTTATAAAATTAATAGTATTTATTAATATTTCTATATAATACCCTGGTTACGTGCACCGTTGAATAATCTAGTCTAATTATAAACAAAATGTTATTGATCGAAAGTTGTATGAAATAAACTACTATAGAGAATAGTTTTTTTTAACAATCATTTCAATCTAACTTTACAGTACTATCTGCTAGCATTTCTTGCAAATTCTCTAGCTATATTCAGCATTAAATAAACCAAACTACCTTTAAACAAAGAGTTATTTAGCAAAAGTTATTGTATGAACTATTATAAAGAGTAGTATTTTTTAACAAGCATTTTTACCAAATTTGACAGTAGTATCTGCTAGTACTTTTCCTACATTCTCTAGTTGTATTCAGCGTTAAATAAACTAAACTACCAATAAACAAAGAGTTATTTAGAGAAAGTTATTGTATAACCTACTATAGAGAGTAGTATTTTTTAACAAACATTTTTACCAAATTTGACAGCAGTATCTGCTAGTATTTCTTCAAAATTCTCTAGGATTATTCAGCGTTAAATAAACTAAAGCAACGATAACCAAAAAGTTATTTAGCAAAAGTTATTGTATGAACTAGCCGGTGAGTATAGGCGGTGACTGGAGAGCGATGTTTACTTTATTCTCACTAATCAAGGGACGTATTTGCGTTTTATAATCCTTGGTTGGCTAAGAGGGTAAAATCTGAAAGCTTAGTGGAATCTCCTTTCGGTCGGATGGGTAATCCTGGCTGCGACCCTCGATGCCATCCCTACCGACCTCCATCTTCCCGAACCGCTCTTCGGAGGAGGGCGTCTTCATGAACGTCTTGGTATAATGTCGAAGAAGAGACTCCGAGGCAGCATCGCCGACTTAATGGCTTATTTTATCCGCTGATATTGCTACCCACTTCCGAATATTCTTTACCAGTGAGTCATAGTACAATCGCAATTCACATGGCCAACCAACGCGCCATTGAACATGGCAACCCCGACGAGAATGCCGCTATAATATGAAATATTAGATCATATTTTCCTTCGAGCAGTATGCCGACGACGAATTCAGATTTTACAGGTTTTATTTATCCTCTCTCTCTCTCTCATTCTCTCTTTGCTCGTTCCAGTATCTCGCCGAACACGGCAAACACGACTTTTGTAGCAAACAAACTCCTTTGCGCAACGCTCAAGCTTGTTACGAAAGTTTCAATGTCGAATTCCAGATTCGGATCGTGTGTACTTCGAAAAATGTGCGAGAAACGCGCCGTGTTAAAGTGAATTTGAACCGAATAGTTTTAATATAATATGACATCAGTCTTGATGTTTCTATAGTTTAAAAATGAGATGGATAACACTGTGTCATATGGTAGAAACTATTTTCGGAATTCTTAATAGTACAATGCATTTTTTACTCGTTTTTTAGTAGTTCGAAATACTGTGCTTATAATATCTCAAAAATTATTATTTGCCACGAAAATGTATATGTATACGTAAAGAGTACATACAAATTTTATTCAAAGAATTTATTTTTTTTGGTGAACTGTTAACGCTCCGGAAATCAATTTTATACTTTTTACAAGTATACTGCGTTGCATGCATTATAAATGAGAAATATTATTAATATTTAACTGTATGCTTATTCAAGGGACAATGAACTTTTGCTTAATATTTCGTGTTTCTTGGAAAAATCTCGTGTGCTGGCAAACGTTTATTAATACTTTCTAATATTTTTCTTGTCAACGATAGAAGTAGTTACTTGTCGATCATACATTGACAGTAGCGTCGAGAAAATTCCAACACAAATTGCATCATACTATTCAACAACAACGAGTTGGACTTCCAATAACTGTAAAGTGCAGTACAAATCGTTTAAGATAGTGCAAAATCGAGTTAACAACCTTTTGCGAAAATATAACAATCACGTTAACTTACGTTAATGCTCGAAGATGGGATGCAGTGTTTAGAACATAGAAACTCTCGTATCCAGTAGCAGACGATGAGATTCTTCGATGTATTGGTATACAACACTACCCAAGATACACAACACAATGTTCAAACAAACTCGTTCAAAGTCATTGGTGCTCCGCTTTAGAAATATAAATATTTCGACTGTTCACAGTTCTAATGTTACTAATTAACAGAAGTTATTTACATTAATAATTGCACTTTGTCAGGATTGTTTAAAACGACAACGATTTCGAATCTGTGATGACAGATTACTTCATCACTCCTGTTCAATTGTTCACATATCCAATGTTAGTGATCAGCACAAATAATTTACACTAATAATTGCACTTTATCAAGATCGCTTAAAAAGGCAATTATTTCGAATTTGCAATGATAGGTGATTTCCGCGCGTCCACAGTTCTAATGGTAGCAATCATCACACATAATTTGCATGAACAATTACACTTCGTTAAAGTTATTTAAAAGGACAACAACTTAGAATCTTCGACGACAAATTACTTCGGTTCAACTAGTTCGATCATCCAGTCGCGTTAAAGTCACTGAGAAAGCTGAAAATCGTGACCAAGATTCACGAAACACAAACGTTGCGTCAGTGGAAACGGCGGAAAGCGTTCGACGCCGTCACAAAGTGGGGTCGCGTAAAAGCGCACCACCTTCGAATCTACGAGGAGAAAACTGCCTGGAGCACAACCAGAGTTGAAGGATGATCGAGTGGGATGAGATTGAAGGAAAAAGTTGAAAATCCTGGAGACTGTCTGTGATGGAGGAGAAATGGTGCCAAGGCTTAAGAAGCACTAACGACTGGCAAGCGGAAAGTACGGAAAGCGGTTGACGCCGTCGCAAAGCTCGGATTCTCGTCGCGCGTAGGCCACGTGGCCTTTCGCTAGTAGAAGAACGTTCGAGTAGTATAAGAATGGTGGCTCCCTTTGGCCCCCGCCGATTCCATGATTCGTAGAGAGTGAGCGGTATGGTATGCGGCGGCGGCGGCGGCGGCTGGTATACTATAGCTCGGCTCTGCTCGGCTGGAATACGTGGCTTTGGCAGACGTGGGAAAAGGCGCGTGTGAAACGAGCAACACACTCGCCGCGGAGCTACTTTCATAATAAATGTCGCGGCTATAAGAGACCACCGCTCGGTCTACCTTCGACCAAATAATACACATTCGCCACTCATTTCCCCAATGATCGGCCATCACGAGACACGATGTCGATCGTCTCTCCACTCCACCTGCCACTTAAAGCATTTTTCACCGCGCGCGCACTCGCGCGCTCCGTTTACAGCTCCACTATGTAATCCAACTTGATGATTTGCTCAATGCAACACGATGACGTCTCCACGAGAAATTAATCTCATTTAATTATAATAATCATGCAACTATCCACGGCTCTCTCTCTCTCTCTCTTTATGTTAAAAGTAAATATGAAAATATCTATTTTTGTTATCATTGTCTGAATGATACTTTGTATAAAAAAATTTGACCTTTATTTCATAACCGGTCATCTAACCGATTACACTAGAAATGACTACGCGTAAATATGTATGTGTAACGAACATTATATTTTTAATATCTCGGAAGTTATGATTTTACACGGGAATTTACAAAATACTGTTAAAAAATCAATAAATATTTTATTCGCAGAAATTGATCGTTTTTTAAGAGATCAGACTCTGCTTTACATATAATGCAAAATAAAGTTTAAGTTATATAAAAAAGAATATTACAGATATTAAAAGTATAAAGCTTTCCTTGGCATTCCAGCGAACTATTGCTATTAGCAAGGAAAAAACTATGATCGGGTATTAGGAGACAGTATGCGAAACGCCTGTGCACTCCGCACCTGCCGCTTAAAGCATTTTTCACGATCCGCTAAGTTTGCAGTGTGCTGTGCGATCGTAACTGGTTCTCGGGTAAGATTGATCACATTAACCCTCTAACGGTGAACTTTTTTGTATTGACAAAGCCTATTTGCTCGCGTAGTTAACGATTCTTACAATTTTAGTCAAATTCCATTCGTTGTTTGAAATACAAGAATATCCTAATAAAAATGCAAAAAGTTATTGCCTATTTGATTTCTTTATTCTAAGAGAAGAAACATGTTTTTTGTTGGTATAATTACCGTAATTTTTATAGCAAGAAGTAATTTATTTTTCCTCGTGACGAGTATACTAGTCAAACATCGTAAAAAGATTAAAACCAGTAATTGTTTAAATTATTGAATTTAAAGAATAATAACTTACTCCAACTATCTTCATTGGAAATATCCTCCAACTGTATATAAAAAATCAGTATATTTTGTTTTCATTTACCATGACTTTGATTTATCCGTTTTCGAGTTTATCGCGGGTATATAAACAAACAGAGAAACGCTACTCTTTATATTAGCAGTGATATGTGTATATTATTTGATTGCATTGTACAGAAATATAATACCTGCAATAATGTTAAATTTTTGAACAGTTTTAAAGTATGAATCTTACTCCCAAAACAAACAGAAAAATATATTTCAATCGTAAGTAGAATATAATTCCAACATTAGTTAAAGTAACTTTCAAATTCCGCAGTCATTTTTTATGTCTTTAAAGAAACATTCCGAAAAGCCTGATGCATTAGATCTATAAAAAATGAGAACAATAACATTTGTTATTCTTGTCATACTTCTTCAAACGTACGCAAACTTTGTACCAAACCGCCAGTTAAAGATGCACATAATTTTCCGTTTCTTCTATTTATACGTGTGTATAAATAGCTGACATGTAGGCAAGTGCAGTATCATCGACATTGGAATCGATGCATATTACAAAAGAAAGAAGACGCGTGGGGAAATGAAAGGGCAGCGGGAGGATATGCTGCTTCATAAAACCTACGATTTTCTGGCCAATGCTTGCGTTCTCCAAGTTTATGCAGGGGTGAGGTGGCCGCTCGCTCACTCTATTTAACTGTAACCCAGCAATTACCTGTAGCACTGTAATTGTCATCCCTTACATTTTCTGAGCTAATCTGACGCGCAACCTTGTCGCTAATACAAGTTTCGACGACAACCTGTACAATTGTATAAGTATTTACTGGACTTCCAACATTCTTTAACCCTTCTTAACGATACACATATATTTTCATATAAATAATACTTTACTTATATTCAAAGATTCTTTAACTATAAATGAATCAAATCGATTTAAATCAAGTTGCAATTTTTTTCAAACGATTTTCCATACTTGTTGTATAAATAATATTTGAGATAAAATGGACTTCACTTGATTATACAAATTCAAACATAAAAAGACATTCCTGAATGTTGGACGCATATAAAGAGCGTACTATTTTATGGCTATTTATACAAATTTATAGAGAAATTTGGTAAAACTGAGAGTTACAAATGAGTGGTATTTTAGGTTTCCTCTGTGGATGTGTAATGTCGGTGGAATGGAGTACTCAGACATGTAGGGCAAGTGCATGCAGCAGGAGCAGCAGCGGCATTGAAATCGATGCATATTGCAAAAGGAAGAGAAGCGTGGAGAAATGAAAGGGCGGCAAGCGGCAGGCGGCAGGCGGAGGACATGGTGCTTTATAAAACCTACGATTTTCTGGGCAATGCTTGCGTTCTCGAAGTTTATGGAAGGGCGAGGAGGCCGAGCCGGTTGCTCAGTCTATTTAACTGTAACCCAGTAATTACCTGTAGGGCATAATTGTCATCCGTTAGGTTTTCTGGGGTAATCTGCTGCGCTGGCTAGCCGGGAGCTCGCTCGTTCGCTCGCTCGCTCGCACGATCGCTCGCACCCCATACAACCGAGTGAACCGAGTGAATGGGGCGTCGGGTCACGCGAGGCTGTGCCTGTCGCAGAAGTCCACGCAACGCGCAAAACCACGCGAAGCCCAAACCACACCGTCTTATTCTACCTCTATCATGTAGCTAATTACTAATTTACCCCTCACGGTCTGCAAGCCGGAACAACCGTTCCTTGCCCATTGCACCAATCTTTCAACCTAAAGCCCACCTCACAATCGATCACTTTACGCTCAGACTCTTTCTACTTATTAGCAGAAATTTAATCTTCTCTCACTCCACAATTATCAATGATTGCATTATTGCTATTTGTCCATGTTTGCAGTATTGTTATTGCTCGCGATTTTTTTATTACTCGTTGATGCTGAGTGTTTTTTTCAAACATTACCAATATTGCTATCTGTCACTCTTTGCAATATTGCTGTTGCTCGCGGACTTTTCATTCCTCGTTGGTGCCCATTTTTTTTGTTATTGCGTATTGCATAAATCTTTCTAGCTAAGATACCCCAAACAATATTGTTAAAAATCGAAGGTTCTGCTATTGGAAGATTACCAATGTTGCTATTTGTGACCGTTTGCAATATTGGTATCGCTTGCGGATTTTGTATTGCTTGTTGTAACCTTGCACTAATTTTTTCAAACTGTACTTTTCACTCTTAGCTTGTTATTAGATCTTTGAGGTTGTGCCGCTGACGAAATAACAATGAGCTTTTGCTGCTCGTTGTTGTATTCCACCATGTTTTCAAGCTTAAGCTATTTTCACAATCGACTGTTTTCTACTCACCTTCTTCCTTTGCAGACTTTCCCTCTTTACTTATTGTTGGAAATTAAAAAAGGTTAAGTCCTTGAAGGAATACAAATGAACTTTTTCTTAGACATTGTTATTCAAAGTTTTGGAAACGCAAGCAGTCATTGCCCATCGTGTCAACCTTTCTATCTAAAGCTTCTCTTACTATCAGCTGCCGCTGATTTATACTATTGCTTTATAAACTATCACTTTTTTTTGACAGCTGCAACCCCAAAGTTGTATTATTAAAAGAATACCAAGGAACTTTGTATTGGTTATTAATATGGAGTCTTTTCGTATTATCTGTATTTCTACTTTGTCGACTGGTAATAGAAATGTTAAGAAACTTTAACAATATTTTTATAAAAATCGACCACTCCTTGAAGAAGTAAGAAATGTGAAAAAGAAGTTCCTCGTTCTTCCTTTAATTTGGACACAGCTTACGGTTAGTTGTACATTTGTAATAATTGCAAGAATAATGTGTGAAGCTTCTGTCTTGCGAATAATCGCAAGTCAGAAAAATTGCCAGTGTGAATTTGGCTAAAGTGGCGAAAAATATGAAGCAACGAGAATACTTTTATAAATATTTAACAGAAGTATGGACTTACCACTTGGATGGACAACGATAGGGACTTGATATTTTTACGGCAGAGCTTCCAAAGTACCGTTAATTACCTGGAAGCAAAAGTATTCTTGATTAGAGCAATTCAATGTAAACACTCCATCTGGAATATTATTATAACAATAATTATCAATAAATCCTTGCAAGATTATCTATTGAAAAAAGTCCGCCGCTTTTTGTAAAAGAAACATTTATTTTTCTTCTAACTCTTATTTCTTGATGAAGGTAATTTAATAATTCATTCGAACATGATAACTTCAAAACAAGGAGTATAATAAGTGCATGGTAAATATCAGAGAATCCTTGAAAGATTACGGAATAATAATTCAAAGCATACTTTTGATATAATATTAAGTCTCTGTTCCTGAAAAATGTTTAACAAGTCTGAAAATCATAAAACAATACGTACTATGCTGTAGAATAATAATTTATAATCAACAAACACCAATCGTTTATTTCCAGAATGACTACTGTATAAAGTAGGGATATACATGTAAAAATAAAAATAACACTTAAACGACTGATGCAATACAAAAACTTGTAATTGTATATTATAAATTTCATATGTTTGTATTCCATTTATACCTACAAACTTAATGATATTTTAATATGTTTATTAACACAGATAAGTATTTCCAAACAGTTACATTTAACAAAAAAAATGTATCAAAGATTTGATGAACTCTCTGAAATATTTTTTCAAAATAGTAAATTGATTGTTCTTGATTGTATTTTAAACACTTATAAATGACAGGCTGATTAATCCAAGAGTGTACTATAGCAAAATACGTAATTGGTTAGGTAAAGTTTTCTCAACCACATGTATTTTTAAATCCCTAAATTACAGGACAGAACTATTGTGAGCAAATTAGCAATTACGCAAATGACAGTTTCTCTTTTGTTGTTGTAGGAAGGAGTGAAGGTTTGCCTCATTTTAAGTTTGCGAGAGATAGTCAAGCGCTCGTCGTTCACTGTTTATAGCTGTACGGCGCTTTAGATCGGAATTTTTTAGAGCACCGGACGGTCAATCGGAGATAGGAGAACCTACTTAGAGCTCATACGCGAAGTAGAGTCATTCAACTCTACAACTGATCAAAGATTAATATCAACCAGCGACACAATGGGCCAGCAGCGAAACTCACTGACAATGCCCTTTGAGAGACGCATTTCACCTTAAAGGGATAGTTCAGTCTAAATTCGGGGGAAATCGAGACCCACCCGGAACTTGTTTCGTATTTCTATCTACCTTTAGGCATCCTCTAGTAACTTAAAGCATGTATAAAGTTTATTGCGAAAAATTACAATCTAATTCAAAATGGGATTTTGAATGAGTGATTGTAGACACAAAAATCTTCTGAGCAATATGATGTGATTTAACAAATATTAGTATTTATTTAAAATATTATGGCGTTGATTGGTACTCGGAATAATTAAAGTTTAAAACAATTAGCTAAATTGTTTAAATTTAAATTAGTGATTCTGTTTTCTATGTTTATTCGTTTCAACAAGTTACTAAAGAGATGTATTTTAAGTACTTTAGAATTTGTGTTAGTGTTAATTTTCAATTTCATCAATGTCTGGTAATACCTTTTCGCTAGTAGATTATGTCAATTAGATAGAGCTGAGGCCCAGTATAACAGGATTAACATATTAGGGTTGAATCGCATAGTATATATAAACGGAGTTTAAAGGACATCAAGTTTTGTCCTGGAACACCGACAAATTTCTTATTGTTGGCTCTTGTTTAATGTTTTAACAAAAACATTTCCTTTGAACCAATTTAATCGAAATACTATTTTGACTACACCATCATTGCCATAAGGATCATAAATAGCAACCTTTGTTACGGATAATAGAAATAATAAGGAACTTCTAGCACTTTTTGATAAAAACATACATTCTTTAAGGAATTTTAATGGCAAGTTTCTTGTTTACTTTTGACACTCTTTTACTTTACGTTTTTGTCATAAATAAAATTTCACTGTACACAGTATATCTAGTAACGTTTTTATTGTTACATTCTAAGTTGTGTTTGTGGAAGAGCACAAAGCATCTTTTTATTTCTTCTTATTATTGAATATTTTTCCTCCACTAAATCTTTCCACACAGCCAATCGATTCACATTATTTCTTTCCAAATTTTAAATCGTTATTTTTTACCGGTACTTGAAGGTTGTGTCATTGAATGAATAATGATAAACTATTTATTGTTAGTTGATGCTAACATTTTGTGTGCTGAAACAAGCATTATTGATTACGCCATTTTTATTTAATCAACATTCTTTTAAGAAAATATTAGCAACAATTAAATAATAAAATAACTTTTCTCATCCCATATATTTCGTCTTGGTTATGGTTTAAATTTTTCCGTGTACAGTGTAATGTTTATTAACATTTTTAGCATTCGGATATTCCAGTGTAATGACAAACGGAAAAATTGTAATATTGTGATAGAGTGGAGTAAAGGCTGAGTAATGCGGAGAAAATATTCATAGGAGGGAACAATGGGAGGGCAGACGAATTTGTTTAGGGGTCATCGTAAGGGGTTGGCCTTGATGTGGCTTGCGGCCTGGATGAGCTTAATAACCGTCGGCTGTCGGCTTTCTCAAACAAACGTCCCTAAACGTCGCGTCGCTCGTGTCTCGCTGCTCCCCGCAGCACTCACCGACGCTATCGAAAAAGAATGCCCGATGAATTCCCGCTATCGGCCTCAAAACATTCCAGCATGCGGCGCGGTGCGGCGCGTCGCGTCGCATCCCTTGCTAATAACTCTCGGTATTTTTACTTAAATGGAACTGACAGACGCACCAATTCAACAAGCATGAATTTACAGTAAAAATATCAATTCAGTCATTGCGAATAATTTAGGTTGACTGCTACTGAATGTTTTTGGAGAAAATTCCAAAAGCATGAATTTAGAATAAAAATAATTGTTCTGTCATTCTGAATAATTAAAGTTGACTACTTTTGAACGCTTCTGGACAAAATTCTCCTCGTTCTGCAATTCAGAATTACGTAAGTGAGCAAGAAAACAATTTGAGTAGAATTAAAGATGAATGAAATGAGAAGTGCCAAGACGGGTTTTAAAACTTGGAAATTTTAAAGACTGCACTGTTCTGTTAATAAGTTATACAGACTTCACAGTGAATGAGTAAAAATATCAATTCAGTCGTTGCGAATAATTTAGATTGACTGCTACTGAATGCTTTTGGAGAAAATTCCAAAAGCATGAATTTAGAATAAAAATAATTGTTTCGTCATTCTGAATAATAGAAGTTGACTACTTCTGAATATTTTGGACAAAATTCTCTTCGTTCTGCAATCCAGAATTATGTAAGTGAGCAAGACAACAATTTGAGTAAAATTGAAGATGAATGAAATGAGAAGTGCCACTGCAACGAGTTTTACAATTTGGAAATTTTAAAGACTACACTGTTCTGTTAACAAGTTATACAGACTTCACAGCGAATGAGTTAATATGAACTCTGCGACAACTGGAATGCAGAATTGGCTAGCAGTACTGTTGATTGGAACGCATGACTGAATGGAAGCGCATTCTTGTCCTTCATTAGAGCAAGGGGTATCACTTATTAACCCTTTGACGCTGAACTTTTTTGGAAATGTATATCTGCTTGCAGAATTAAAATGAAGCAATGACGAGTATACTCAATTACTTGCAACTTTAATTCATTTGTTTTGAAATATAACCATTTTTTCGTAACAATGCAAAAAGTTTTTGATGAATTGATTCCTTTAGTTTAAGAGATGAAACAATGTTTTTATTTGTTATATGAATTGCAATTTTATAGTGAACGGTTATTAATTTTTTATCATGACGCCTATACTCGTCAAACACCGTTAAAGGGTTATTTCAACGCTCGGTACTTTTAATACGATGGAAGTTACCGTAACGTCATAATCAATAAGTAGGAATTTCAGACAAAAATAATAATTGGATAATTTCAAGCTGTTATTCTAAATGGAAGAGAGAGTTTCAATATTTTCTTGAAAAATAAAAACAGTTTAAGGTATTAACATTTATGATGCATGGATTCAAAGAAAAAGTTCGGAAGATTTACTGATTTTTTTCTAATGTTGTTTTTGAAACTACTGTAAGTACATTAACTTGAGTTTCTTTAATCATGTGTAAAACAAAATCTTGAATGTTTATTTTCTTAATCTATAGAAGCACGTAAAGTGAATGATTTCAACAGATTTGATTAGACCCTTAAGATCTGTTATTTATTTATAATTATGGACGAAACAAGCTTCTGTAATTTTTAACATTTCTACGTCCCTGATATTGCTAGCTATATTTTACCAACATATACTGTAGTACATATTATTCACATTTCTTAAGAATGCATTGGTTTACCTTCATTTTTCTTCACATATTCATACATGAAAAATTCCTCTACAGTTAAAGTTCGTATCACAAAATCAACTTTCAAATCGCCCATGTTATTTATTACAATTCTGCGTAACTACAGTCAGTATGGACAATAACAATGCATCTCAAAAAAGGAATTTTACCCAAACAAAGATATTTGCTTCGCAAGCAATATTTTCTCTTCCTAATTACAAAAAAATCTTCTACAATTTACTAAAACCGTACCTGACAGTTTCCTAAGTGCATTTTATGTAACAATAAAAGATGTAATCAAAGAGCATGGAGAAATTTTTCATTGGCGAAAGGTAGTGTTGCTGGAGGTAGGAAAATAATGATTAGATCGTTGGCGCAGGCATTTCTGATGTGCGGAGAGCAATGCAAAAGGAGTCAACAAGAGAGGCCGGCGTGGTGGGTGGCACATCGACTGGTACAGACTAGTACCGATATTACCCTGCACCCACCACCGAAACAGTGAGCGAGGGTGAGAACATCAGAAGAGGGATAAAGATAGAGGGAGAGGGAGCGAGAGAGAGGGGGGGGGGGAGAGGGAGAGGGAAGAATCACGGTAAGTAAGGGGTGAGAGGACTCAAGAGAGAAGCATGTAAGCTTATAGGCACTTCCCTTCCGCGATCAATTAATTCCCGACGGTAATGCTTTTGTAAAGATACACAGTTAGCGTGGCTTCAACACTCCGCGCTTAAATCACCAGACCCTAAAATAAAATCGTTTTTCGCCTTTGGTAAGGACGAAGTTTCACTACAGTATTTTTGGAGTTGCACTTAGGACGATTGTTTCATGTATTAATTGCGTTGTTGTTGGAATAAATTGCTAGGTAATCATTGATAGTTCGCATTTAATATTTATAGTATATGTAATATATTATTGGCCAATCTTTAATTATTAGAGGTCACGTGTTTTCTAATGTACAGTAATAATCATCATATTTTCAAGTATAATAGCAGGTTCTTTCCACTGAATAATGAAGAACTCAAAATTGTTGAAATACTGCAGTGGAATTATTAATTTCAATTAATCGTTACACCAAAACTTCTCCCGTAAGAAACAGGTTTTACCTGTTTTTACATGTATAGAACTAAGAAGAATTGGTCGAAATATAACAACAAGTCTCTTAAAGGGGGTAACGCAACTTCAAATTGTTTAAATGCTGCTGCGAATCTAATAATTCAAATTAATCACCACCGCAGACCTTGAATGATAAAAAATAAGGCGTAGGTAAATGCAAGTATAATATTACTTTAAATTAATTGTCATTTAAAAACTTGCACGTTCAAAAATATATTATAAACAATTAGTGTCATTGTTTTTTAAAGACATTCCATATTTTCCTACGTACAGCATTAATGACAAATCCTCTAAATCGAGTAAATTGCGGCTCCAAATTGTTTGAATACAGGGACGGTATTACTAATCTTATTTAATTGCCACATCAGAAGTCGAATAACAAAAAATATATTATAAACAATTAGTCTCATTGCTTTTTGAAGAGATACCAAATTCTCCGCCGTACCGCACAAGTCATCACATTTACAAGTAAAACGATAAGTCTTTCAAATCGAAAAATGCGTACTTTCAGATTGTTTAAGTGCAACAGCCGAACTATTAATTCAAATTATTCATCCCTAAGAGAGATCCCCTATTCTCAGAGTAATAACACTACTCCAAGTTGTAGATAATTAGTCTCAGTGCTTTTTAAAGAGATACCATATTCTCAGACGTAACAGCACTACTCGTCGCATTGCCAACTACAGCGACAACTCCTCTAAATAGAATAACGCGCGGCTCCCAAATTATTTAACTGCAAGAGCGGGACTATTAATCTAAATTAATCGCGGCGGCAAGAACTCTCGGAGCATTTTCGAGTGGCCGCGCGGTAATATCGGCGCGGCGCGGCGCGGCGCGGCGCAGTGCATTAAACTCATTGCGTTCTGAGAACGCACATTCCCCTGGCACAATAAATCATTATTCCATGCCGCCCTCACCTTTTCCGTCTCTACTTTCGGAAAATCGAGGACGCCTCGGCTGGCGCTAGCTCCGCTAATAGCCACCTATCTGCACGTTACGCCACCTCTCTACGAGTACCAGCACACTCTCTCTCTCTCTCTCTCTCCCTCTTTCTCCCAACCCCTCTCTCTCGATCTTTCTCTCCCCGGAGTATTCTAATTGTGAGAGACAGTCCTGGGAAAATACTCCTCGGAAGTTTCCTCGGAGTCTGCAGCATCCTCCGTATATCGCCGGTATTTCAATGTGCCACTAACACCACACCGTGCCTTCCTCCTCGCGCTGCCACTGCCGCCGCCGCCACTGCCGCCGCCACCGTCGTCTCTACGACTACGACGTGGCAATTCTTACCTTTGGCTAACACCTACGCTCTTTCCTCCACCACCCTCTTCCACCACCCTCCCCCCAAGGGCGGACTTAATTCCGAGAGGAAAATTAAGTATCTAAGAGCGAGAGAGCGAGCGAGAGAGAGAGAGGGTAAATACAGTTGACGGCGCTTCCCTCTGGTTATAGATAGAAAGTAAACTCTCCGCGGAGTCTATGCCCATGTAAGAAAAGGGAGACTATTCTGCTGGCGTTTCCTCCCCCACGTGTAAGTAAATATCACCGGATACCACTTGCAATTAGAGAAACGTCGACGCTGATTTAGTTATTCGCGATCGAGGAGAGCAGTAATTCATTAAAGCTTCTGTTGCTCGGTAATATTAATATTTCATATATAATATTTAATATTCTGCTCTGCGGTAATAACTAGAGAAAAATGTATTGTTTTGATGTCTATCATTTAATCATAAAAAACTGTTAAATGACAAAAAAGCCTTTAAGGATGTGTTTTTTAAAGAGTGAAACTAATTTTAGTTTTGATAATAGTAATTAAAAAATGTATTTTCTCTGCGGTTCTTGGTTATTCATGAAGATATTTCAATAATTCAGTTGTATCGAGAAATTGTTAAAAAATTGTTTACCAATGAAGACAGTTTAATAATTTGTCCGGATTCGATAACTTCGAAGCACAGTGTGCAATAGCATAAGATGGATATTAGGTGTTTTTGATGAAAATATTTTTAGTCGAACTCTTTGTGTACTTGTAAGACGAGTTTAAAAATTTCGAAATTTTGAAAAGTTCATTTTTCTGTTCGTACGTCACATAGAATTGCAATGTAGAATTGGTTAAAAGCGTTGAAACAGTAACATTATTCAACAATAACCAAACATCCGATAATTTTAAAAAGGTAGACATTTTTAAATCGCCGGTTTTCGATATGTCGCGAATTCTTCTTCTGCAGAGGAATTCAGTAGGAATTCTTTGGAAAGAGGAGGAGCGTCGACAGGCGTTTTGAGAACTTCTAAAGTGACGTTGATCCTTCTCCTATTACCCGTTGCGACTGTCGCTCACAATTAGCCGTCCCCGAGGATCTGCCAGGAGGAAGAAGAGAGCGGAAGGAGCGTCAAGAAAATAGAGGAGAACAAAATGAAGGAGGAAGAGGTATAAGATAGCAGAAGCTAGCAACGAGGAGGAAGCGACTGGTGCTCGACGGCACATCTTACATGACAGACTTTGTATTAACTATCAGGTAACTCCTTCCTGTCATCCCCTTTGCCAGCCCTCTCCACTTCCCATTTTCCTAAGCCGAGGACCCTTTAGTAATATCACTCACTATCCTCAACGACTACTTTGAGTATCTGCCCAAAAGATAATGAATGCATCATACACCTTAATGGAATATGACAAAAACAATTATTCATTCATACGCTTTTTCATTTTTGGTTTCTTCATACTTATTTGTGTTGTGTTTGTATTAATTATTAAATAACTCCTTCCTGTCATCTCCTTTGACAAGCCTCTCCATTTCTCATTTTCCTAAGCCGAGAACCCTTTAGTAATATTACTTACTCTTCTCAACGACTAGTTGGAGTATCTGCCCAAAAGATAATGAATGCATCATACCTTAATGGAATATGACAAAACAACTATTCATTCATACAGTTTTTATTAGTTTTTTCTTTGTGTTGTGTTTGTATTAATTATTAAATAATTCCTTCCTTTCATCTCATTTAACAGCCCTCTTTACTCCTCATTTTCCTAAGCCGAGGACCTTTTAGTAATATTTAGTTACTATCCTCAACGGTTCCTTTGAACATCTGCTGTAAAGATAATGCAACTTACGTTACTGAAATACGACTAAATAGCTATTCGTTCGTATGGTTTTTATTAGAATTCTTGTTTCTAGATTATATGAATTGCATGATGCATGAATTCTTTTATACGAGTTTTAGCACATCTTTAACATCATTCACTATTGTTAATTTGTAGTACAAGTAACTCTTGCAATGCAACAACATTTTACGTTTACTAATTCTCTTTTACTTTATCTTCCAGTGTATGTTAAAATTCGCATCGTTTTTAAGAGATGCACATTATCAATTAAGGTAGTTACGGTTTTATCCCTACTTTCTATTGCAAACTGTTAACTAGTGTTGAACTTTCCATTAGAAAAGGTTAAGCAAACTCTGAACATGCAACTCTCCCTCCCTGTCACACGCATGTGCATTTTCCATACCCGTAGTGGAAAAAATTCATTTCTCTGCATTCCAAAATGCCAGTTGCTAACAGTTAAACTTTAAATAAAAATTAAGTAGAGTAAACATACAGGTTGATGTATTTCTATTAGAATATTAGCAAGAATCCCATTTATTCTTACTTTAAGTTCTGTTAATGTGTTTAATATGTACAAAATTATTATGCAATACCGACATCTTTAATTCCGAAGGAAAAGTATTACTTTGAACCATTTGATGCCACTCCTTTATTTATTCTGATATATTAAATATTCTTGTAGATTCGTTTTATTATATTGAATGAACTTGACTACGAAGAGCGAGAGTTATATTAGCACCACTGTGTATAATTTGTTGCTTCATTTGTTGCATTTGCATTGAAAATTAAAAGGGTTGTTTATTATATAGTTTTGTTGAGTTTGATAGCACTGTCTTTAATTAACTTTTGACCCATTTCTACTGAGCCAATTTTCTTTAGACTCTGTATAAATATGTAAGTTGCGGTGACTATACAAAGTTTCACCAAATTATAATTAATCTCCCCTCCTTATTTCGGGATTTGTACCCAACCACTTTCTGTATTATCAAAAAATTCAAGCAACATTTATGAAAAAGTCTTAGCGAGCAGAAATCAAATTGAGGACGAGGAAGTATACAACACAAGATAAACAAAAAGATACAGTTTTAGTGGAATGCTCTAAGAAATAAAAAATAATTTGTTATTTATCACATCGTTTTTGGTCATATATGACCAAGAAAATCGTGGGGCAACCATAAATGAAGCTAAACCAACACTTTCGCAGTTCGATCTACCTTATTCTGTATTGCCAGTCGACCCTAATTACTATATGCATAACTATGAAGAGGTCTTAATGAGTACAAATCGAATTGAGTTACAGTATACAGTTGGCTAACAATACCAAAAGTAACAATGGAGAACTATACAAAATAAATTAAACTATAAAACTAAGATATAAAACTAAGAACTATAAAAGAAACATGGAAAACTATACAAATAAAACCAAATAAGAAAACACTTTTAAGTTATACGGTTTTAGTGGAATGCCGCAAAAAATAAAACAAATTGTTTAGCTATCACAATATTTTCAGTCATATGTGACTAAGAAAATTGTGGAGCGACCATAAACAAATTTCAACTTGTTCAATTATGAGTGCTCTACAATTTTCTTACTCAATGTAACCGAAAATGTTGTAATGCTAAACAAATTATTTTTCATTTTTAGAATTTGAAACCTTTGCTTAATGTAACTTCAACAAAATGTTATTTTGCCTTCGCTTTTTGTTCGAGATAGGAGACTAATGGTCAACTCCAGGGTAGAAAATGTTAAGCAGACTCTGAACATGCAGCTCCTCCAGCCTGTCAAACGTACGTGCACTTTGCATGCTCGTAGCAGAAGAGATTCGTGTCTCTCCATTCCCATATGCCGGCTGCGAACACTATAATATCAAGAGACTTAAAGTAGACTTCGGATGGAAAGTGCACAAGTATTAGGGGCCGGCTCACGACAACGGCTGCCTTGTGTCTGAGTGGAATATTAAATTCGCTTCTCTGCACGCCTTTCAGTCGGAGACTCCTTAGGATTCGGTGAAAACGGAATTCTCGTAATAAAATGGACCGGCGAGAAATAGTCTTACTGATATGTGTTTATTTTCATATTCACGAAAAGTTGTATTATCATGCAACTTGTATCGTTATTTGTATTATCTTGTATACTTGTACTATCAATCGTATAACGATATTACACTCCCATTATAAGAATAGAAATAAGCACGAGTTTTTAGTCAAATTTAACTAAAGTTGTTTCTTGTTTTTGAAATGAAGATATATTTTTACATAACATTCCACGGTTTAGTGCTATGTATTTGTTTAATATCCATCATAGTCTATAACGCAATAATATTATTTTAGAAATACATGGCGCACATTTAAATGCTCACCAAAATCAACTAATTACAAATAATAGAAGATTTGTTAGAAATATTAGACCAAGCTTTTCACCATAGCAATAATACTAATTTACCACTGATAGATGAAACATCGCAAAAGAAACGATCTTAGTTATTTTTCCCAGTAATGAGACCATAAACAAAATCATTTTGGCACTATGTGTCAAGTCAAATATGTATTATTACAACCAATCCAGGGTAAATCATTTTGAATAATGTTTGACAATGAGCGTCGACACCTGAGCTCATTTTTTGTATAAGTTCATAAACGAATGCAGAATTCTTGTTAAAAAAATCAACCACACATATTTTTAAAAATCACTGAAGAGCCAGATTTTATTTGTTCAACGTTGCATAGGCACTGCGTCCATTACATTCTCCTGCATTTGAAATATATCGTGACAGTAGAAATTTTAAAGGTGTTTTTTATATCACATTATGAGCAAATTCCGAAACTATCATGAACGGTTTCCACCTGACACGCCTAATCCTTTAAGGACTTGCGCTCAAAAGACGTACCACACACGTCAAAATGTTTTTGACACAAAACCGCCAATGACGTCTTGTACCCGTCGGCAGGCAATTTTCACAGGAGTTACAGTGGATCGTTTTGACACGCGCGCATCTGTGAATTTCTTGCCAGTGCACTGATTAAAGTAAAGTAGTTAAGTAGTGTTTCAGCGACGTCGAATAGATAAAATCAGCCTTTTCGATCATTTTTAAAAATAGCTATAGTTGATCATGACAACCGAATTTTTGGAAAAATGTTCTACTTAGATTCGTTTACGAACTTATACAAAAAACGTGTACAGGTTTGACATTGTATTTGTAAACATTTTAGTCACCCAAAGCTATGATATTTTTTATTTTATCAATTTTTATTATATAACGTATGGAATTTTTTAAAGTAAATTGTGCACTCTAATTAGTAACGTTGAATCACTCAGAATTAGACAAAATATCCAAGACCATTGCTTTATAAATAACTGAAATAACGAAGCCCAACTATTGCAATACAGTATTACCTGCATCATTTTGTCATTCACTGTGGATGTTCGCAAGTCTATGTTGATCTAGATATTAGAACACACAGAGAACTTTAAACGTTGACTTTTAAGAGTGTTTTATAAGACTTTGCTTTAGTGATTGATGTTGTATTTTTGATGTTCTATTTCGAAATTTAATGACAGGTTCTTTAAACTGAATAAAGAAGCACTAATCATTGTCTAAATGCTGTGGCGGGGCTATTAATAAAAACTAATCATTACCCAAAAGCTTGTGCCATTAGAAATATGTGTATCACAGTTAGTTTTGTTTCTGTTTGAACAAGCAGTATATTTTCACATGTATAGAAACTGTAAGGACTTTTCAAAATGTAATAAGGACTCCTTTAAATGAAATAATCCATAATACAGAATTCTTGAAGTGCTACATGCAACGAAAATATAAATCTAAATTAACCATTACTTAAGAACTTGCGTGATTAACAATAGCTTTTACCCAATTTGTTAGTTAATCTCACGATTATTATGTGAATCTCAATATTCGAGATCACCGAGAGAACTTTTAACATTAATTTTTAAGAGTGTTTTGAACAGTATTTGTTTATCGCTCTTTTCAGATGGTCTGCTTTGTTGATTGACGTTATATTTCAGAACGTATATGGGAATCCAGTTGCGTGATCATTACAGTTAAGGAAAGCCCTTCTCCGATTTCTTCCGCTGGCGTAACCGAAAACCGCGCACAAGTCGTTTAAAACAAGCTGATGGCTTTAAAGATCGATGTTGGGTGTTCCCGTCACGCACGCTCCACTTCAATTCTGCTGCGCTCAGTTCACGTTAAACTGCAGTGTTTCGCCCGAGTATCCAAATGTATGTGAACAGCCAAAAATATGAGCTTGCGTCCTACAAGTACGGCTAAATTTTGCAAGCTCTGCCGACGGAATTCTAAGAGACCAGTGGCATTAGAAACTTTATATTTTTTTTAGCAATATCTGTCACAATTGACAAGCAATTATGCACGTCGAAAAATCGAATACGCACTGTCGAAAATATGAGCTTGCGTCCTGCAAGTACGGCTAGATTTTAGAAGCTCTGCCGACGGGATTCCAAAGGACCAGTGGCGTTAGAAACTGTATAATTTTTTTAACAATATCTGTCACAAGTGACAAGCAATTATGCACTTAGAAAAGTCAAATACGCATAGTCGAAAATATAAGCTTGCGACCTGCAGGTACGGCTAGATTTTAGAAGCTCTGCCGACGGGATTCCAAAGGACCAGTGGCATTAGAAACTTTATATTTTTTTAGCAATATCTGTCACAAGTGACAAGCAATTATGCACGTCGAGAAATCGAATACGCACAGTCGAAAGTATGAGCTTGGGTCCTGTAAGTACAGTTAGATTTTCAAAGCTCTGCCGACGGAATTCTACCTGTCAGATTTGGAACTTTATAATTTTCTAAATAATGTCTGTCGGAATTGACAAATAATTATACACTTTGAAAAGTTGAATATTTACAGTTAAAAACCCGAGCTTTCATACTGCAACTGCGGCTAGATTTCAAAAGCTCCGTCATTGGAATTCTAATCATCGAATTGGATTTCAAGCTTCATCATTCTTTGAAGTGCAGATTATTATTATAATTCATGTATTACATGCGCATATTTCACCGGTCGAAGAACTCCGATATTAGAATTTGAAGAGTCCAATGACCTTTCAAGCTTTGTAACGTTTTGAACATCTGGTATGATTGAGAAACAAAACTACTCTTTGAAGAATCGAATATGAATTTTTGATACTATAAGCTTGTGTTACATCCCGTCGGATATTTCTGATCGGCAGGAAAGCTCTCGGAATCAGAACCCCAAACATCCAATGACATTTCAAGCTTTATAAATTCTCGAACAGCAGACGTCTATCATAATTTACAAACAATTATACACTTTGAGAAACCCAATGCGACTATTCAATACACAAAAATGTGAACCTAAGAAAATATCTATCGGAATGTGAAACTTGACAATTCCTTTAAAGGACGAGTCAAAATTTCCAAGGAGAATTACACACTTCGAAGAGATTGACTTAGGCCGACACTATGAATTCTGAAGGCGCATTCCACGCTCGTTGAAACTGGGCGCGCACCGCACAATTATTTAATGGTAGTTTGCCGGGGCTACGTCTTTGTATTAATTTTGCACTGGCACACACTTTTCGACACTCGCGGGACACTCATACGCGAACGGACGTGCGTGCGTGCGCGCGCGCGACATTTTCCCGGGAAAGCGTGAATATCCGGCGGGCGGTGGTGCGCCGGAGGCAAGGACAGCTCATTAATATTTAGACGTATTTTGAACAGCGGGCCGCCACCATCACCGTCGCTAACTCCAACCTCATCGCCGTAGTCCTCCTTCTCCTCGTCGTCCTCCTCTCCACCGCCTCCTCCACCTCCTCCTCGTCGTCGTCGTCGCCTTTATACATAATTATACGCGCGAGATTGGTTAGCGCCGAGTGAGTAACATCACTCCCGAGCCCACAGCTAGATTCTAAATGTAATATTTTGTAAGTCAATGCTAATCAGCCCTGGCCGAACATTCTTTCCCTTTGAAATCTAGTCCAACTTTTTTTTTAATCATTCATTGCATTTTATGTTGCGCAGTTTTATCATAGTTATGAATAAGTTATCTCTAAATATGTGCTAGTGGCATGCAAATCCCACAAAAATTGAAGTAGAGGTTGCATGAACTAACTATACTACTATACTTGATTATAAGCACAGAATTTGGTTAGCGCCGAGTGACTTACATTTTTCCCGAGCTCACAGCTAGATTCTAAATGTAATATTTTGTAAGTTAACGCTTATTAACCCTCATCGAACATTTTCCTTTGAAATGTTGTCGATTTTTTTTTAAATCATTCATTGGACTTTATATTGTGAAATTTTATCATAGTTATGCATAAATTGTAACTAAATATGGGCTAATAACATGCAAAATCCACAAAAATTGAAGTAGAGGTTGGATGAATTAACTATGCTACTTTACTTGCATATAGGCATACGATTTGGTTAGCACCGAGTGAGTGACATCACTTCCGAAACCACAGACTAGATTCTAAATGTAATATTTTGTAAGTCAAAGCTAATCAACCCAAGCCCTTTGAAGAGTAGTCGAACTTTTTTTTAAACTGTTCATTAGACTTTATGTTTGCGATGTTTTATCACAGTTATTAGTAAGAAATGCGCAATATGCGCTAGTAACATGCAAAATGCATTAAAAGTTGGCGAAGCTGATTGTCTGTTTGGATATGATTATAAACATAGGATTGGTCAGTGCCAATTAAGTATCATCATTCCCCCAAGCCCACAACTAGATTGTAAATGTAATACTCTGTAAGGCAATGCTAATCAGCCCCGGCTGCGTATTCTTCTCCTTTGAAGTATGCTTGACACTTTTTTCAGTGATAAATAACTCAGGAAAAATGCAAAGAAACTCGAAATATGTGCTAATAGCAAGCAGAATTTACAAAAAACTTCAGATCTGAGCTTGTTGTCTCTGTAACCAATACTTTTTAAGAATTTGTAAAGTAGAGATAATGATGTTGCTAAAGTAAACTACGTGATAATGCAAGAATCACACATTTTCACTCGATATACATAAAATCTATCATAAATGATACAACATTTCCAATTACGGAAATTAAAAAAACTGTTCGTGAACTATTTTGCAAACACTTGAGACTAAATACGCCATAGCATTTTTTATGTTCTGTGATTGAAGGTAGTGGAAAATTTCTATCTGCTATATATTTCTAAGAATTTCTTGTCAGTCTATGTTTCTAACAAGTAGAATGGAGAGCTGTTTCTATACAGTTCAGAAGCAGATTAATGATATCCTAAAACTACCCTTAATGAATATCCAAACTGTAGCGAGTACTATTTCTACATTCTAAATACACGACTACCATTTATCAATTTTTTGATACTACTTCTTGGTACTTGAAGGTAGAGAGAAATTTTGATTGCAATACATTTTCAAAAAATGCCGTCGGAATATTTTTGTAGCAATTAAAATGAAGAGCTGTTTTTACTCGATTCAAGGATAGATTAATAACATGCTGAAACTGGCCTTAATGGATATCCAAACTGTAGCGAGTACTATTTCATTAAACTAATTACGCCACTACCATTTATTAATTTGTCGACACTACTATTGACGCTACTTTTTCATACTACTTCTTAGTACTTGAAGGTAGCGGCAAATTATGGCAGCGATACATTTTCAAAAATTCCTGCCCGTACATTTTTATAACAAGCAGAGTGGAGAGCTGTTTTTCTATGATTTAGGAGGAGATTAATAACATCGTGAAACTAGCCTTAATGGATATCCAAAGTGCAGCCGGTACTATTTCAATAACTTCTCCCCTATTATCTTGCCTTTAATCTCTGTCTCTCTCTCTCTCTCTGTCTCTCTGTCTATAGGTGAGCTAGGTAGAGGGTTCGTGGAAGCGTGTGGGGCGGGAAACGATTAATTGAGAGATTCCAATACCGTTTTCGAGAATTGGGGGGAGAATTGAAAGTCGCCGAAAATAGTTCGGCCGTTGCCTCTTATACTGCCTCTCACGTAATCTCCGCCGATTAACTCGCATTCATTTGCTTTCTACTAATTAACTCTTCCCTATTATAGCTTCGCAGGACATTCCGCCCAACGACCAAAGCCTACAAATGCTACTTTTGCTTTATACCTTTATTTTGTACGATGCTATGTCTGTTTTTATCATAAAGATCACAACGTTTTCGATCTTTAACCGACTTTGAAAAGCCGGAAGTTCACAATTCAACATGTATGTGCCTTTTTAATGGACTAAACATGTATATTACGATATTAACTGTTCGACTTTAAAATTACTGTCGTTTCCCTAATAATGAGAATTCTGTCATTCTTACAATATCCACAACTTTTGCGCTAATGTATGGAATTAGTTGAATTGTCTGGCAGAATTGTTCAATAATATTAATCTTGGAATTAAGTGTTACTTTCCCACGTACAGGGTGTTTAAATAAAAACGCAAGATATTCGAAAAATCAGTAACATCAATTGCTGACTATGACCTCATAGAAATTAATCTTGACGGTCTTTAACCTTTTATGGTGCACTGTTTTCTTCAAAATATGTATCTGTTTGCATAATCAAAATCAAGTGATAACGAGTAGACTCAATTTTTTGCAGTTTTAATTGAGTTCTTTGAAATATGACTTTCTTTCCATAAAAATGGCACGTCTAATTCATAAAATGTAAAAGACTTATGACTTGTTAGTATCAAAGAAATCTAAAGTAAAGTTGTCTTGAGTTGGTGGACCATTTGTGATTACTGTTTTATTTATTATGATATATTAAGCACTTTATAGATTTGTATCATTATAATCACTGGATTTGTTTAACAAACGCGTGGTTTATGTTAGCCCCATTGCGTATTACTGTTTAATTGTTTTATTACACTGATTAACGGAGGAATCTCAGATTTTTATTATAAATTTCGTTCTGGACGAAAATATTACAAATTTTCTGTATATCTAAGACCACGTTGACGTATTTCTCATATCTTCATACGTGCTTTCTATTTTAGGTCCCATATGACTGAATAATACCAAAACCCTTGAACTAGCTAGAAGTGATACATCCACCCCAATTACTGTTTTCTCTTCACTTCCTGCTTTCCCTTGTTTTATTCCATTTTCCATTGCAATCGAGCTCGACCAAAAATCCCCGCCAGCATCGGGCGGTTAATGCGTCCAATAAGTGAAATATGGTCTCGATTAGAATAGTCGGGGTTCCGAGATGAAAGAAGGAAACGACTGTGCGATCAAGCCGCGCGGCAAAGCTGGCCCTCCTTTTCCAAGGTTCCTAATCGATTCCGCGAGTTTTAAACTTTATGCCACCGTTGCCGTCACCGGTACACCACACCACCACACCACCGGCACACACCATCACCGACGCTCCCGACGCGCTCCTCCTCCTCCTCCTCCTCTCTTTGTCCTCGTCCTCTCTGTCTCCTGCTCCTTGCCGCTATTCTTTCGCCCTACCCGCAACGACGGCGGCGGCGGCGGCGTCGCCGACGTCGGCTGCTGCTGCTGCTCCTGCTGCTGCTGCTGCCGCCGCCGCCGCCACCGTTCCCGCTGCTCGCAAGATGGAACAGTGGACGGAGAGAACGAAGCAGAACCGGCGCGGCGGGAACAGCGAGCAGGGCGAAGTCTGTAAATTTTCTTACATTTTATGAGCCATCAGAATTTCATAACCTCGAGCCAGTCCGTGTAGTACTTTGCACGGTAAAAGTTTCTCCCGGTTCCGTTCTCTTACCTACCCGTTCTCTCACCCTCTCTCTCTCTCTCTCCCCCCTTTCTCTCGGCTCCGCCGTCCTTCCATTCGTTCCTCCCCCGCGCCCCTGAGAGGGGCGCGCGCCCGATAGCCACTGAAGCACGGCGCACCAGAGAAGAGTTCGGAATATTTGAGGATTATAATTATGTGAGTATTTGCGGTGAAGTACTTGCTTGCTTTATAAATGAAATGTGCGGCCATTTGGAGAACGTATGTACAGCGCAAGACATTTTATCAATGGCTTTGTTTGTTTTGATGCAAGGAATTAATGTTTAAATTATCATGACGAATTCAAATGGGCAATTGTTCTAAAAATCTTCTGGAGACAGTTTTTTCCATTTATGTTGAAAACCGTTGGAATTATGTCAAAACGACATGTACCAATGTATTTCTAGCATGATTTTATGTGGAAAATTGTTATTTTAAATGACCGTATTAGACATTGAAGCGCGGCACGAGAGAAGAGTTTAGAATATTGAGGATTATCATTACTTGAGGATTTGTAGTGGAGTATATTTTACTTTATAAATGGAATTAGTGTGTGACGCTTTGTATTGCATAGGCACGCAAAATAATAGTTTCTTCAATGGTTGCGTGTGTTTTAACGCAAGGAGTCACGGTTTTGAGAATATGTTGGTAGTATTATGTGTTATTCTTTGTAAAGAAATAAAATATTGAACTGCACACTGAAAAAGTAATCAGTGACTAAATTAACACGAAGAATGTTTTTTTATTTTTGTTTAAAATGCAAGAATATAGAATTATTATGTAAATATAATATGATTTAAGTGAATTATATTATATCTATGCATTGTACTGTATTATTATATACCAGAGGCATATTCTACTGAATATGACTAAAATGTATATAATCAGTAGAATGTCTGATAAAGGTACCTTCGATGCACTTATAGACTTCAATTCTCAACGTTAATTGAGCAGATGTCAAATACCCAAACAGTATTAAATCAGTATCAAAAGAAAGCGTTAATTTAAAATACATCCAGAATTTCTTAGCAACAGAATCAGTAATTATAGTGCAGAAAGTGAATATTACCGAAAGCTGAGCAATGAAGTTTCAATTATGAAATAAGCCAGCGGTTTCATTGACTCGAATAGTTAGTCATTCTTGGTAGACGCGAAACTTTAACCTGACGTTTCGACTCGGAAGATTCTCCTGAAACTCGAACTTATGATAGTTGGGAACTGCAGTTATTGATAAGTGATGCCGGAAACCAAAGCACAGAATAGTTTCGACACATGTGTGATCTCTATTTTAAATTAGTTATTGTTACACTCTGATATTTGTCAAACGTTTGAAATTACCAATAATAACATATTAGAAACTGTGACGACTTCTCACGAGTTTTGGGAAATGGAAACTGACATGAAATGAGAAAAAATCACAACCACTCTTTTACATGATTCTGAAATAATGTTTCCTAAAATCAACACTATTCCCACAGAATAGTTTTGACACATATGCGATGTCTATTTTAAATTAGTTATTGCCGCACTCTGATGTTTGTTAAACGTTTGAAATTACCAATTATAACATATTAGAAACTGTGACGACTTCTTACAAGTTTTGGGAAATGGAAGCTCACATGAAATAAGAAAAAATCCAAACCACTCTTTTACATGATTCTGAAATATTGTTTCCTAAAATCAACACTATTCCCAGTAGATTGTTAAGATCTTTTGTTATAATCATAAGTTTCACTGCCAGTGGTTATGTTTTCCAGTTATTGTCGACCCAATGCACTTTCTTCACTGATTTTAAGCCGGACGCTACACACGACCGGCTGTGTTGTTTATAATTATTATAATATTATATTTCGATGAAGGCAGAATATCCGACGGAAAAAGTTTCACAGCACGTACATTAAAAGAAATACGCATAAGTTCATTAAAAGTGTTGAACTTTGAATTGAACTTAATTACAGTTGTGTAACATAAAATAAGTTCTTCAACGAGGCCGCTTACGTCTACAATGTTGAATGCGACAAACAGGTCAAACTAACAATAAGTGTATACTTTCTGCTAACATAAACTACAAATGATACCTATTCAAGCTTCTAATTACCCCTATAAATATTATGGAAAAATCACATGAAAACATTTTCAGCCATCCCTACGATCATTTGTCTCACTTTCCTCGAGGATCGATTTTTCCCGAAGAAACTAGCCGAGCCGCAAGTAGGAACTTAGAAAACTTTCCGCTATGAGTTAGTCACACGAATAGTAATGAGAAACCCAAGAGAGGAAACTACCAACAGTGAACAAGATTTCAATAATTGCCCGAAGGTATAATTATAAATTCATTGAGAGTTTACGATCAAGCAGAAATGCATACGAAATATGATAGAGCAGCAGAATGGAAGAGGAAGCGATATTTCAGGAGATCGAAAGCGACGAAATGGTTTAGAAAGATCGAATCATTCGCGCTTTGCCCGAACGATTCATGCACACAGCACTATGTTCCTCTTCCCGCTTCTCCAACAGCCGATTCTTTCTCTCTGGGTTGCCAGATACCCGCCTGCTTACACCGTTTTTCTCTGAGGCACATGTGCCCACTCAAGCGAACCCCAAGCGCGCAAGCTCTCCTTTCCCAGTCAGCTATAAAATTGTACTTATCGCTGATTTATGAGTTATCACACCGAGAAACCAGTCGCTTCTCGACACGAGGAAGCGGCGGATCTCCGTCAAATAAAAAACACAGTCCATCGGATCGCCGTCTCTCATCGACGACATTTACACCTACCAATCCACAAAGCCGAATACGAAAACAAAACAAAAACAGACACGCAAACCTTCATCACTGGCTCTAAGATCTCAAAAACTTAACAAAGATACCATAACTTTAACACACACCGACTCACAAACTCGCATTAATCACGAACGCACTAAAACGATTCTCCAACATGGAAGCAGAGAGCTCTGCACTATTTCTGCAAAGTCCAAGTGGATTTGTGAGCGACTGTGCATGCAGAGTGAGAAAAGCGATTCCTTCTACTTACTGGTGGTCTCTAAGTGATGCGGCAGGCTGGAGGAGTGGTGCGAGAGCGGTATTAATGCGAGGGTGGCCCTCCAGTCTCGGAGCACTAGGCGCGGAAGAGCTGGTGGCCGTTGGTGCCGCGGTCAAGTCCGCGCGAATCGTCGTGGGGTGGAGCGGGAGCGCGCGTATTGTTGGTCGATGCACCGGTAAATAATGGGGATGCGCGTAAACTGGAGTGAAAAAGGCTTGTTGTCGTGATGCTCGAGTATGGTGAGACGGTGGCCGGTGGGTAACGATCCCTGCTCATACCGTGAGAATTTCTCGCGGGCACTTGTCTTGGGCAGCCGGCAGGGCCGCGGGGGATTCAGGCGAGGCGGCAGGCAGGCAGGCAGGCAAGCGGCCAGGCAGGCAGGCAGGCAGGCGGGCAGGCTAGCGAGCAGGGAGGCAGGCGAGGCGCGGTGCGGCGCGGCGCGGCGAGGCGAGGCAAGCAGGAGAGATCGAGCTTAGGGCGTAGGAGGCGAGGGTGGAGTAGGAGAAAGAAGGTGGCTGGCGTCGGCGGCGTCGGCGGCGACGACGGTGGTGGTGGTGGTGGTGGTGGCGGCGGCGGCGGTGGTGGCGGGCAAAGGTGGCGGTGATTCCAACCTCCGGGAACGGGAGGTTGAGGCGGGCTGCAAGAGGGTTGCAAGAGGACTGCAAGAGGGAGAGGGCGGAGGTATTCCGCCCCACCCGTACTCGCCTCTGATTGGACCACCCCCGCTTCGTTACCTTGGCCATCCCTCTACACTTAGTCCTCCTCCGCATCCTCCTCCGCATCCTCCTGGTCCTCTTGCTTCTCTTGCTTCGATCCTGGTTCACCTCGGTCGCTTCATTCTCCTTCTGCTTCCCTTGCTATTGCTCTTCCATCTTCCACATCCACCGCCTACGAGAGACCGTTCGCCGATTCAAGCACCGACCCGCTACCGGCTCTCCTCTCCTCTCCTCTCATCGCCCTCACCATCGCCGCTCCTCGCCTCACCCAACCCTCCTCCAGATCCTTGCAAGCCTCTCCTCCTCGCCCTCTCGCGATCGGCTCTTCCTCCTCTCACCTCCAGCCTTCCTAGCCACCGCCTAGACATTGCTCCAACGCCACCTTCAACAGCCCGGCCTATAAGAATGCCCGCCTCTTTTTCGATATACCGGAAAACAGGTGTATAGCAGCTCTCCGTCTGGAAGCCGAGATTTCTACTGGCTGCTGCAAACTATTGCCAGTCAGCTAGAATTCTATGCGATCTCCTCAGCTTCCCTCCCATCAAGGACACCACCCTCCCTTAAGAGATTTTGAATATTCGGCAAAACGGCGCAGCCTACTCGTCGCCTCCTCAAATCCAAAAGCTAGTGCTTTACGGTAGCCTCGTTCTCCGTTATTATAATTAAATATAAATCGCTCCAAGGAATGTCGCGACGGTATAATTTCGACATAAAAGTAGACTCTATTAATCGTTGAAGGAGTTAACATATTCTCTGTCAGATAATATGTTGTTAGTAGCATTGAAGCGTAGAATTGTACGTTCTGACTGTAAATTGTGTCGAAATTAATGGGATATGTTGATTCGTAGGTAGTGTTTGCTATGGAATTGCAGCTACTTTAGCAGTGGTATAGACCGGCTTGGCAAGTTGATCCGAAGAGTGGAGAGTGAACGTCAAAGAATGTTCAGTTGGCGGTAATAAATTACGTGAGATTTTGTGGCGAGTGGTTGGAAGGGAAATTGTAAGTGGGCTGCAGGGAGGCGGGAGAGCCCGATGCCTTAAGGCGTCGGCATTTCGATAATTAGAAACCAATGAGGCGGCAGCGGGAAGGCTGGAGGCTCGGGGACGAAAAATCATCCCTTCTACTGTACGGTAGGGCCCTAATGAAGCAAACCTCGAGCGTTGCCTGCCAACGTGCATGCCTTCGCGTCGTATTAATTGCCTACCCCGCCGACCCAAAACCCTTCGTCCTTCCTGACTCTCTTGACAGCCGCTACCACCCTTTCGCCTTGCTGGATATAGCCTCGTCCTTGCGCGCTCATCTACCCCTTTCGACCTTTCCTACTTCCGCCGTGCAGAGCCGCGCCGCTCCGCGCCGCGCCGAGCCCAGCCGTACCGTCTCCGAGTTACCCATGATAGTGTATTCTTTGAGAGATTGGCCCACAGCACCTACCCCCAATATTACCAGAGAACCAACCCTCTAACATCATTAAATCCGGCAAGACTTCGGATTCCTCGGGATCATTCGGAAATTACTAAAGCCAATCGCCTCGATCTACTCGATCGTCCTTGCATTCTATCATTTTAAATGTATCTTAGATTCATTTAAAGATGCATAATCAACGTCTGATTTACCACTAATATTATTTGAGCGTCCCTAATGTCATTAAATCAGACAGAACTTCGAATTCTTGGGGATCATTCAGGAATTACGAAAGCGAATCGCGTGGGATCTGCTCGATCGTGCTTGAATTCTATCATTCGAAATGTATCTTTGGTTCATTTAAAGATGTATAATCGGAATCCAATTTACCACTAATATTACTCGAGAGATCCCTTAGTATTATTAAATCCGGCAAAACTTCGGGCTCCTGGGGATCATTCAGGAATTACTAAAGCAAATCGGCTGGATCTGAGTGCTGTGGAATCGCATTATTCCAGATGTATTTCAGATTCCTTTAAAGACGTATTATTAAAACTCGATTTGTCTATTAATTATTTTTCATTGAATTCGCAGGGATCATTGTGGAATTACTAAGACGAAATCGGATGCTCTTTAATTGTATTGTTCGATATATATTTTAAATTCGTTTAAAGACATATCATTAAGATAGAATTCAACTATTAATTATCATGTTTTAATGCTATCAAAACGCTATCAAATGCCATCAAAAAGATTCGTTTAAAGACATATCATTAAGGTAAGAATTAACTATTGATTATCTAGTTTTAAGGCTATGAAAACTTAGTATTTGTAGGAATTAAGGATCATTGAGGCATTACCATAGCCAATTTCGGTCACCAGGGTGTTCTTTAATTACACCATACGACAGAATCACCTAGAACTTATCCTCGAAATCCTATTGGCAATATTTTAAGTATCATTGTGCAATTATTAAGGTCTTGATTCACTTAAAGACGCACAGTAACATGCTACTTCGTTCATATATTTGTACATTTTACGTAATGTGTACAAATTGCGAGCTGCTAAAATGAACACTTTTGTGAGTCACTATCATCGAAGTCAGATTGTCAGTATTTTACAATTATCGCTAAGTTTATGAAAATTTCAAGTTCTCACAGATCATTATGGAATTATTAAACCCAACCGCACGTATTTGGGCGTTCTTCAATTGTGTTTCACGAGAGATTGTCTTAAAGACACGGCATTGAAATCTAATTTGCACTGTTAACTATCTTTCACTAATACGACGAAAACTGTAGATTCTTATAGATCATTGACGGATTACTAATGTGAATTGCTTATATTTATTATTCTTAAGTTATATCACTCGACACATTGATTTAAAGACGTGTTAGCGAAGACTAATTGTTACTGTCTGCTTTTTCTGCTGTCTAATTCAATATCTGCGATTTCGTCCATGCAAACTTCAAATTTATAATGATGTTTGAGGAATTACTAAAGTCAAATTCACACATCAGGTCAATCTTGAATTGTCTATCATCCATAGATTAATTTAACTCCTTTGTCCTACCATTTAAATTAACAAAATTTGGGAAAGCAGGCTAGAGTGATGCTCAAGAACAGTTGTAATACCCAATCCCCAAAATATCCAAAGAAACCAATGCAAAAATGTGTATCACGAGTCAGACTCGTCAAAGTACGGCAAGGGATTAAAGGTGCATTATCAAGTTCCAATTTGTCCTATTAACTATCAGACAGTGCTACAATATATGCAACATTTCGCCGAATATTAAGTTTTATTATTCTTCAAATGCTTTCTGGTTTATTTTTAAGGATAATAAAGGTTATGAGATTCGTAAATTCAAAAGTGCAATCAAGTAGACTTGATAACTACAATACGAGCATAATTTAACCATTCTGACCTGTTTCATTCGAAAATGTAATCAGTCTTTTTATACAATGTAATAAATTCTTTGTACTCGCAAGCACCAATTTCTTATCTCTGAGCAGTTTTTCATAATATCATAGGTTTAAGTATTGTCACAGGCATTCTTTAGGATACAAATCCGAAAATTCAAGTATTTTATACAATATCGGCAAACCTGATACGAAATAAAAAGTAATCGCGTAATGTACAACGAGATCAATCGATTTCGCTGAATTATTATGAATTTTAATTCATATATTAATTATTAAGCAGTGGTTTGATTATGTGCACTTACACCAATATTCATTAAAAGCAATGAAGTTTAACAAGTGACTGTTTATTGCCTGTTTCCAAATTCGTAGAAATTGTTTTCTGGCTATTAATGACACGTTTTCTTGATTTACCAGACGTTTAAAAGCTTAAGCAGTTTTGGAAAATAAACAATATTTTAGATACACTCTGATTGATTACATCGGCAGTTCAGTGTAAATAGCAATAATTCTCTTCGAATTGTAAATCATAATTATAGGTAAAGAAATTAATAATTTAAAATTCATTGTTACTAAAAGTACAGTTCTCTTTTCGTATGTGTTTCAACAAAAAACGTAGGTATGGAAAGAAATGATTACAGAATTCGACTGTTCTTGGAGGTTTCCTGAATTTGACCACAGTTAGTTACGCGACATTTATTTAGACTGATGTAAGACGAGCGTAAATAAATAAATGTAACATAATATGCTTGAATGTACAGTCAGACTAGAATAGGTAAGAAACGGAAACTTGTTGACTGATGTTTCCTTGCATAGACGTATCATTCACAAAAATCGTCAATAATTTTGGCGACAATGCATGATTTGGTTGATTGTCGTTGTACCATGGCAATCAACAATCATTGTCAACCGAATCGGACAACAGAATGCAGTTAAGGTTTGAAAAAGTACGTCGTTTGCCAAAATAAACAAATCGAATAGTAATCCTTTAATAGTTTTTGTCCTCGCATAACTTTCCATATGTATCAATAACTATTACTGATAAGATGAAATTCAGACTTTGATTCAATGAATAACTTGCACCGACGGCATAACTGCTTTACTTCCTTCCTTTCAGTTTTGTCGTTACTAATTCGATTACTTCTTTCAGTGCTGCGGATTATTCAGTTAATGTTCTATTAATTGAAAGAATCACATGTTAAGACGTTGAAAGCTACAAATGTCAGTTTGTATGCAGAAATAATATAACCAAACACTTCACAATCCACTCATTCTATTATGTGGTGTAAGATGACTGCTTCTTTAGCAAAATAACGTCTTTCGCAATTAGAATGACGGTGATTGACTGACTTTGAAAAAGAGCAAATACTCATATTGTATTGGTATATTTGTTGTTAAAACTCCAAAACCTTGTTCGTATCTATCTCAATATCGTACTTTTTCTTGCAGCCACTAAGCTACATTCGGCGACAAACACTCGCATAATCTCAATCTAAATATAATAATTGTTACTATTTCAATCCTTCTTTCAGTGAATATGCTAGACGATGATATTCTTCTGTTTCTTATCAAAGTATTTTTAATTTTAAGTTAACTAATAAGAAAGAAACATTTAGTAGAGCAAGTGGAATAAGGAATAAAAAATAGTAGCTTGTCGAAAGAGTAAGAATTGCGTGGGTATGTCGCGAGCATGAGAGAATGTCTTCTGAGTCTTTAGCTTTAAGGTTGAGGAAGGTTAGGGCCACTCTTGACGTAATTCCTTTAGGTAGGCCTGGAATCGATATAATCAGTGAACGCGCAGGGAGTGAATCTTCACCCTCAGCGGTTGCTTCAGTATGATTCTTCCACCCAAATTCAAGCCCCACAACCTTCGCAATCCCCCGGTTCTCGCGCGACGATAGCACTTATGCTCCAGAAAAGGGAGCGCAACCCCAATACACGGATATCATCGGTTCAACTGATACCAACACAAAAGATTGTTTTAAAGCTCAAACTAAAAAGCTCACCAATTTACGTCACGTGCATCGTAACTTCCGATTTTATTGTTTGTAATGTGGCTAGTAATTAGAATCTCGCATATTTTTTCACATGTATTGACGGATTATTCTTAATATTATGACAATTTATATAAAATTAAACATAATTCTGTTCTTCGTGTGAAATAATAGTAGTTTTTCGTCTTGTTTTCGATCCATCGCCGACGGGAAAACTACTTAGTTTCCTTGTTTTCAGTTTATTGGAACAGAAACAATTGTTTTAAAGTTGAAACTTAAAAAAATTACCAATTTGTGAGTCCTGCTGCATGAGTTTAAATTTTATTGTTTGTATTATGGCTAGTAATTAGAACTTAGTTATGTTATTGGTTGTTTTAGTTGTCTAGCCTTAATATTACTATAACTGGATTATGATAGATTATGCAGAATGAAAAATATATAATATAATATATAATAAATAACAGTATTTGTCCATATTTTCAATTTCACTCAAGGTGATAAATGAAAGAATCCCTAAACACAAGTCTAATGATTCTTAATTTTGGCGAATTACTATCATATATAACGTGCACTTTTAGTGTCGATTATAGCAACTCTAATGTCAAACAAAACCAGGAATTCGAAGCACGCCATGTGACGAGTTTACACTTCCTGAAATCGTACAATTTTCACGTTTATCTATGAAAGCGATGAAAGTTGTATAATATACATTATAACTTTTAAATTAAGGTAAAAATTCTGATAATGTCACACTCGCGATACTGGAAATTACTCTCATAAAGTAATTGGTTAGTCTAAATTTATTAAAACGATTTCGTCCAGATGAAATTTCACGTGTACGCTAAAAATTATTCAATTTAAAGAATTACATGCTATTCCACCGTCGGTCGCTTAAAAATTTTGTTGAAGTTTCCCACTGACATCGTCCCTTGTGCAAAACACGTGGAAATATTTTGAATAAATGTTGAGAGTAGAAGAGTTAATTTACATTACTCACTATTTCTACATTTATATTTACAGTTGTTACACTTGGAACTTATGTACGATAATGGTATGTGCAGGGTGATTCACTTGCCTTGGAATCAGAACTCTCCTAACCCCACTTTTACTAGACATCTATTTAATTATACTAGATATTCTCTGTTTAACAATAGACTCTATTAAATTCTGTAGTCTGTTGGAGCAAATATTTTACCAAGTTTTAGCATCGACTTCCTTCGAATGAGTAGCAACGTAAGGAGACAATATTTTATTCTATTATATATATAGGGGAATATTATATATAACTGACTTCTGCAGGGTGAAATCTCATGTGCGATTTAGCATAACTGAAACATGTAAAAGTCTAAATGCATAAAATGCAGACAAATGTTGAGAAACATTTCAGTATAATTTAAATGTCTGGGTTATTTATAATGATTTTATGTGGAACAGTGTATGCTTGACAGTGGTGATTCAAAGGCAAGTGACTCACGCTGAACAGCATCCGGCAAAATAGTTGTCACAATCTGCAAAACGGGCGTCGGACAGAAAGCGAAGCTTGGTAGCATGTGCACCCGGTATACAAGACTTTTTAATTTTAAGGGGCCTGCAACAAGGCGCCTTCCTTAAAAGGGGGCTTTGAAAAAGTCATGCATACAGGATGTACTTGCTACCAAATGTCACTTTCTTTTTGGCAGCCGTTTTGCAGATTATGACAACTATTTTGTAGGATCCTGTACAATCTATCTTCGAAAGAAGAAAGCTTCATAATGAAGGAATATGTCAAATCTGTTCTATAATTTCAAGGATTAGCTATTACATAACAAGAAACATTTCGTGTTTTTACATATTGTAGTAAATAATTTGCCTAACTGTGAAAATCTGCAGCACAATAGCAACCGCATATGTGTTAAAAACGAGAGGACAAGTGTCCCAATTTCAATCAAAATAATGTAAGCACGCATGCTTCTAATTTCAAAGCAAAATCGCACAAATAACTTCAAAAGTCCCATTGAATAGATAAGTAGTGAATATGGCGGTTTGTCTCATTTTAAATCCGGAAGTAACATTGCAGCATATTGTACAAAGCATATTGTCAAAGTCGAGTGCATTTGTCACTTTCATTTACAAAAAAGGGAATGAAGTAATATTTAGAACGCACAGCAAATAAATAATACTAAATTTATGAGCGATCACAATTTTTCTATCGCAAAAACAAAGTACAAAGTACAAACTCCCAGGACTGTGTAGCGTAGCACTAGCATAGTTTCAGTGTTGATTCGAGTTTTCATGTTTCGACGGAAAGTTTTGACAGAAGTTTCGACAGAACAGACAAAGCGAACACGTGAACGATTATAACAACAGTACGAGTTGGATCTGAATCATGGCAAGACTGTCGAACAGTTGAATTACTTGACAACTGTGTGAAGACTGAATAATATTGGAAAGGATAACCTGTTTCATTCCAAATAAAACCCATAGAATAATTTGCTCCAGACACAATGAAAACATGAAGAATTGCTTGCGTATTATTTAAGGAAGTCGTTGTTATTAAAAATCTAAGTATTTAACTTTATATGCAAGAAAATCCTTTGGCTCACTTACTTCTTCTTCGAGAAGCTGTTTTATCACCCCGAAAGACTGTTTCAATATTACAATTAGTCAACGTAATTCGTTCTTAGAAAAGCATGTTGTTAAAATTCGCACGGAATTTATTATTGTTAGTGTGAGTTTGCTGTTTGACATAAATATCGTTTGCACCAGTTGCAGAGCTTTGCGATCTCAAGGCACATAAGGAACGTTTAGTATCCGCCACGTGCGCATGAGAGACGCTGAGAAATGTCATAAATACAGAGCATGCAACCAACGTTAAATTTCCTCTACAGTTTCACACTCTCGAAAACTCAAGGCGTACTAAATTCACTTCGAACAAGTTAATAATGTTACGTCTTAAAATTCTTAATGTTTTCAGTCGAGAAAAGAAGTTTATATACAATTAAACGAGTTTTGTCTTACAAAAACTCTCTTTGAACACACAATTATTTTGTGAACTTTAAATACAATTATTATCCGCAGTATATAAAGAAACGTGAACATAACAACAGCGATAAAGTAAAGTGACAGAATCAAAAGTGGCTGAAGGATCCCGAAAGGGAAGACAGGCATACACACTTTCCTGTTTCTTCCTACGTCGTTCACAATAAATATAATGACGAAATTCTATAGAAATTTCGAGACTGCCATACTTAAATTAACTGATGATTATAGTCACTATTATCGAGATGTGCTTACTGTTCGCGCTGCTTGACAGCTACTTCCGTCGCAAGGGTAGAATCATCGAAGCAAAGTTGAGTGACTGATTTCCAAACGTGGTCAAACATGCACCGATACAACGATCACAGGGCGTCCTCGACGATCCAGCTTTCGTAGATGAAGAGCGCACATAAATCAAAAGGAGCACAGAGTCGAGAGTGTGACAGGGTGGATGATCGCGGGCGTCAAGTCCGGGCATTCACTGTTTCTCATTGACGAGGAGTCTTGGAGGAAGTTTGCCGCTAATTCACTTGGAATATGAAATGGGAAAAGTCCGATAACCGCCCGGCGATTACTACTTTCAGTGATAAAGAGGCGACGAGGTGATGAACATGGGTGCGAGATGTGGCACACCCCGAGACCTAGACACTACTGAACCAGCCCCATGGCAAACCTTGTTAACGGCAGTCGACAACCAAGTTTAAACTTCGGCTAACAATTCCCCTACTAACTCACACTCCCTTACTTCCTCTCCTCCTCCCTCTCTCGCTCTCTCCCGCTGTCTCTCCTCGCCTATTCTCTCCCTGCCTCCCCAAACACAATCTTCCCTTTGTCTCACTACTTTATTGCGCGGGGGACTGTCACTTTTCTGCAATGTTTAAAACGAAACGAGCCACCTTTTCTCCCCGGCAAAAACTCACTCGCTACCGGTATCCTCACGATGTACTTGCTTCTAGTACGATCTTCACGGAACACTTGTACTTGGGCCTCGGCGAGGCTTCATTCCCTTTCACACGATGCACCCACCCGTATGTAGAATCAGACGCACCACTCGAGCAGCTGTTCTGCCTTTTGTATAAAATGTGATGCCGGAGATTAATTGTTAGTAATAGAACTGCAACGTGTATGTAACACATTACTTGATCCACTGTAAACGATCAGAGAGAGGGTTGATTCGAAACACAAGAAACCCTTGAGAAAGTGTAGTTGGAATATGTTGAGTGTCGTTAAGCCGTCGCCCAGTTTCACGGAGGTTCTCGGCTCTAGGCATGGCCTTAGACAAAATCGCAAGAAACTGAGAGTAGAAGAAGAAAGTAAAGTAAGGGGGTTCGGAGGGGGGTCGGAGGGCAGTGGCTGAGGGGGATGGAAGAGAGACCAAGTTCACGGCCCAACGTTTCGAAGCCAGCGGATTGGCGCAAAACTTGATAGCCGCGTAACAAGAAAGAAGTAAGTATCGCTGGGGTCGGCTAGTTTGTTCATTGGTACGGGTTAAGCCCGGGCAGGGGGTGCACCCGGAGCCACCAAAGGTAAGGAACGCACCCCCCCCCCCCCTCCCAACCTCCCTCGAAGCAGAGGCCAAGAGGAATCCTAAGGTGTAGCCAAGTTCCGCGGAAGAACAAGAACAAAGTTTGAGACTGGGACCACCCTTCGCTACTTTTCCTGATCCTATCTCGAGACTGAGTATGTGTATAGCTGCTCTTGCATATCACGCAATTCGCCTAATCAGCTTACCTCGCAAACTTCCCCCCCCCCCCCCCCCCCCCCAAACTAAATTTCGAGTGTCTCCTTTGTCTGTGTCAAGATGTTTTTCAACCTATTTTCGGGGTGAATCGGAATATCAATGTCCGCGTTGAAATGCACTTCTTTAAGAGCTTTCTGGGACGAAGCTTCGTTACAATTGCATCTGTTGATGCTTTATGTATCTTGTGGGGAACTTAAAATTGTGCTTTTTTCAGGGAACTAAATTTCGAGTGTCTCCTTTGTCTGTATCAAGATTTTTCTCAATTTATTTTGAGGTGAATCGTAATGTCAATGTCCGCGTTGAAATGCACTTCTTTAAGAGCTTTCTAGGACGAAGCTTCGTTACAATTGCATCTGTTGATGCTTTGTGTATCTTGTGGGGAACTTAAAATTGTGCTTTTTTCAGGGAACTAAATTTCGAGTGTCTCCTTTGTCTGTGTCAAGATGTTTTTCAACCTATTTTCGGGGTGAATCGGAGTATCAATGTCCACGTTGAAATGCACTTCTTTAAGAGCTTTCTAGGACGAAGCTTCGTTACAATTGCATCTGTTGATACTTTATGTATCTTGTGGGGAACTTAAAATTGTGCTTTTTTCAGGGAACTAAATTTTCAGTCGCTCTTTTGTCTGCATCAATATCTTTTTCTCAATTTATTTTGGGGTGAATCGCAATGTCAATATTTGCGTGGGAATGCAGTTCTTTAAGAGCTTTCTGTAACGAAGTTTTGTGACAATTGCAGCTGTTTATGTATCTGGTTTTTAAATGGTTTATGTATTTTGTGGGGAATTTAAAAGTGTATCCTTTTCAAGGAACGAAAGTTGGAATGCTTTCATTGTCTGTGTCAAGATGCTTTTTAATCTATTTTGGAAGGAATCGTAATATCAATAGTTGTTATGAAGAAGGCGATTTCGAAGACAAAACTTCATCACAATTGCTTCTCTTGATGCTTTGTGTTCTTGTAGGGAATTTAAAACTGTGCCCTTCCCGGAAGAAGAACGAGGAACTTTATATTACTGTCTTGCGTTTTTCGGAAGAGTTCTAGTTTCTTAAAATTTCTTAAAGTTCCTTAACACTTTTACTGTCAAAATACGAATACGAAGAATAGCAGAACATTTGCGAACAATGAAAACGAAAAAGTTCCACAGTGTTTCTCTGCTGGGGACAGAACTTGAGAGAAATCAATGAACGGAAAGACCATTAGCATAAAGCATGGAATTTATCGTGACCAGGTGTTAGTCACTTTGGAAGAAAACTTCTCACTAATAATAACAATAACTAAAACATCCGAAAAAATACGCTCACAAACTTACTGTTGATTATTAAATGTTGATATGTATACGCAAAAATCTCATTTAATTTGTAACTAAGTGTCTAAGCATATATGTAATTGGTATAAATAGCACTAGGTTGGGCTACTTGTAAGCTAAACACGTACCACAGCTATACAAAAACAACGCCCTTCCGGATATACTGCTTCCACCGCATAGACAATTTAATGTAGCGTTGGTAACCAATAAAAAGTTCACCAATGATTACTTCGAGTAACACAACATTGTGCACTTTTTAATCAGATACTTAATATTTAAGAAACACTTCTTATAAATTAATCGTTTTAGTATTTATTATTCAATCTATTTAAGAAACACAATTGCTTACAAAATGCATTATCCACTGGTGACGTAACAATCGTTAAGCAGGTAACAATTTTATCGTAGATATTTTTCGAAACACTTCATTTAACTCTGGCAGAGGTGCAAAGGTGTTTTCGTTCGAAATTCATCATTTTCTCGTAGAAAATTTGTTCTTTCGACTTCTTTGCCTCATCGCACCCTTATTTTATAACTTCTGGTATCGAAATACCTCTGATCATTCAAGTTCAATTACACGGAACGAAACGATGTTAATTTTTACTCTACCACATTGGAACATACTCGAATATTCTCACCATCAATAAACAAAGACAATAGAATACAACACTTAAAACATAGATTTCTCCGGTACCACGATACGTTGCAGAGAATTGAAGGTTAGAGAACGCTTTCATACTCTAAAATAAACATTTCCAAAATCGACACAACAATATTAGTGGAACCTAATCGCACAACGCAAAGGTTAATATTTAACCACAGAAACAAATCGTTTGACAGTACCAGAATGAAGAGGAACCAGATTCAAACTAAAAACCGACACAATACCAAGATACTCGGCTCCCGTCCGAACGTCCGCGATAGAACAAACGAGCTTTGCACCCACTGCTCCATAAAAAATGAAGCAAATCAATTTCTGGACACAGCACGAGTAAAGGAGCATGCAGAGGGAAACACCTACTCAACAACACTTCCAACAGGAACTGGACTACTTACAGGAGCAGTTGTAAACACGGCGAGCGGAAGTGGCGAGTAGAATCGGCGGCAGCAGGCAGGTATCACAAGGGGGGCCGAGAACGAAGGGGTTCGAGTGTGGGGCGCACTACGCGTGTATCACAGACCGCCTGGTTCACAGTTGACTTGGAAGAGTGGCAGTGTTTGGGAAAAACGAGCGAGGGATTTCGCGAGGAGAGAGAATGAGAGAGGAAGAGAGAGAGGAAGAGAGAGAGATGAGCGTGGCGCGGTGATCGACGTCGGGCAGGGCAAACAAGAGCGGGTCCAAAGCGGGTGCGCGCTAGTACGTGAGCGCGAGCGAGCGAGCGGCGCCGATTTTCCACGAGCGGCGGCGCCGAGAGATCGTGTGCCGCGGCGAGAGCCAGTCTCGGTAGGAGGACGCGCGGAAGGACCAGGAGGTGGAGAGTAACCAGGAGGAATCGGGAGAGCTGGAGGTGGAAAGAGCCCTAGGAGGATTTCGCCCCGGTATTGGTGAGCGGGAATCTCTCTCCGCGGGCAAGTGTGCGCGCCTGTCCGCTCGCCGCTCTTCTCCTTCAGCGTCATCGTTGCGCGCGTGCGGCTCTATGTATGAGTTCGCGAGGAGTTAAATTAGAGGAGGGAGGGAAAACCTGGGTCCACTGGAGAAAGATGGCGAGAGACAGACTCGGAGAGGGAGAGGACCAGAATGGGAGGAGGATCGGGAGAATGTGTCGGTGAGAGAGAGAGAGAGAGCGCGGCGTTTCCTGGTGTTGGTGAAAGTAAAACTTTTCTTGCTTGTGTTCGTACGCACGCATCGACTCGTCTCCGTGGGAGGTGATCGAGGGGCAGAGGAGGCGAGGCGAGGCGAGCGAGGAGCCAAGCGAGGAGCCAAGCGAGAGGAAGAGAGCGGCTGAACGGAGAGCCGGATGAAGGTGGAGGATGAGGAGAACGAGGAGGAGGAGACGGATAGGGCGTAGTGCGATTTTGCTGGGACGGAGACGAACTCCCAAGCAAAATGTGTGGTCCACCTCCGAGTTATTTTCTTTTCCACCAAGGCACCCCCCCACCCCACCCCCACCCCGCCGCCAAAACTCACCCCTTAACTATCGCTCTATCTCTCTCTCGCTCGGCACTCCTCCTGCTTGGACCCCAGGAATTATTACTCGACGCAGGTGCATTTTTCCTATTCTCCTCTTCCGTTCCTCAGTATCCATCTGTCTTTGGTCCTTGAGTCGAAAAATACCAAGCCCACGCCTGCGTCCGCTTATCCGCTTCAGCTCTCAGAAATTCGAGCGATCATCGGCCCACTCGAAACATCTTCCTGCCACGCCGCGATGACTAGACACATCCGAGAAAGGCGAAAATTGAATATACTTGATTAATTTAGAGAAGTCTCATCATTTATTTTGGGTTGAATGGTTAAATCGTTGAATGTGATAAGCGGAGAATTGGATAGATTTTAAAGACTTCCAAAGACTTATTAAGTTTACAGTAAAGTGTGTGATATTTGAAAGATTCGTATGTGAAACTATGTAGTTTTATATAAGAAACGAGTAGGTATTTTAATATTAGTGTAGTTATTTATCTAACAACGCGGGCGCATTATTTTTATTGCTTTACTTTGCAGAGCCCTGTGCTTTAAAGCATTTCCTTAGACGATATTTCCTGTAAATGCTCTATTATTTTTTTAAGTCTTCCCTGCGCCCCTGGAACGCAGCCAAAATCCAAAGTATACAACGTTAATCCACCCCGAATTACCCCGATTAAAGCTATTTTCTGAAGGAAACAATTACATTTCGGAATCTCGACTTCCATGTCGCAGTATACACTTTTAAAGACGCATAGTAGACATTTACTCTACCTTTTGACATTAACAGAAACTGCAGAAATATAACAGTTTCCGTTTGAGGGTGGTTCGATGAAAATTAAGAATCCGAGGACAATTTTAGATCAAGAATTAACTTAAATTTCAGGTTTCAAATTTTTGCAGGGTTCGACTTCTTTTCTAGTTTCCCTTCATTAGTCGACAGAACGATATTTAATTATTAAAGTGCCAAATTTCATTAGGATTAATCAGAATGTTATGTTATTCTATAAATATGTATTACAATTTCATGTTTCTCATATAATCTTTATTGGTTAAAAATGATGTATTATTGCTTTATAGGAGTTGTGGAAATGAGTTTTACGTTTAAAGTTTAAAAACCTTCTGTTCTAGGTTATATTATCCACATGCATGAATAACAAAGAATTATTAACACCGCAAACTTTTATGAATAGAATACAATACAGGACAGGAGAACGTGTATAATTCCCAAGTGTTCCTACCTTCACAGAAAATCAGCTTCCATAACATTCGGACTATCATTTTACGAAGCTCAAATTCCATCAATATTTAAATATAGAAATGTTAATCACAAGTATAATTTTTCGGTTAATTTTAATTAAATTCTTTACTGATTTAGTCAGAACATTTACCCCATCATTTAACAGAGAATACTGCAAGTCCAATGCATACTCTGTTGAATTAAATTGTAACGTTTGATTATTGTTAAAAATATGGTTATCATTTATTGTCTGTTAAATATAACTTCGTACATGAAACCAATTTTCCTTCTATAAAAAATTGCAATTTTCTAACACCATAGAAACATTACAGTGTGCGGCTGATTAAATTTGTAATTTTAAAATACATAAGAGGAATACACCATTCACAAAACGACGTACTCAACTAATTATAGGATTCGAATGGGAAGATTATTAACACTTTCACAGCCGGCGGTTCAAGCGCGACAGCTTTAACTGGATGCGACGTACAATTTCCAAGGATCTATAGGTGAATGCCTCGGGGTTGTTGCCCCCAATCTCCGTGAGAAATATAAAATTACATAAAAATAACCTAAAATTATATGAGTGTCTACGAATATGTTAACAGAAAACTAGTCATTAATGACTAGTTTTTCTTATTAAAACATTATTCATCGGGGATGCGTTCAGACATCCTTAGAAAATAATACAATTGAAATCACCGTTCACGTTGTCACAACTTAAAGACGATAAAGTCTGCATTATAATCATTATACAATACAGAATCTTTCACATACTAATAAAATATTAGAATGCTTTACTAAGGAACCTCTGGAAAATGTGAAATAAATACATTATGTACCAAAAAGGTTTCTGTTGATTAAATGCACGAAAGATAATGAAGCCCAGGCTTCAAATTCTCCAAAAATTCCTCCATAACTCTGCAAGAAGACAACTTCAAGTTTGTAATAAGCATCATTAACTCGAGAATGTTTGGAGAAACTAATGCCTTGTCCATTTTTCATATAAGTAAATATTGCAACACTCCCGTTTCATTTATATTTTCCGCAGACTGTGTCCACTTTTGAAAAGCGTGAAGGTAACACTGCAAGAAGACAACTTCAAGTTTGTAATAAGCATCATTAACTCGAGAATTTTTGCAGAAACTAATACCTTGTCCATTTTTCATATAAGTAAATATTGCAACACTCCCGTTTCATTTATATTTTCCGTGAACTGTGTCCACTTTTGAAAAGGCTGAAGGTAACACTGCAAGAAGACAACTTCAAGTTTGTAATAAGCATCATTAACTCGAGAATGCTTGCAGAAACTAATACCTTGTCCATTTTTCATATAAGTAAATATTGCACCACTCACGTTTCATGTATATTTTCTGCCGACTTTGTCCACTTTTGAAAAGCGTGAAGGTATCGCATATCAAAGAACGTGACGTATGCGGTGCGTCGGCAGGGCCGAAGGAAGGAAGACGCGCAGCGCGGCGCGGCGTCGTGCATGTGAAAATCGAAGATGGGTTGCAGCGGCGCGGCGCGGCGCGGCGGTGGGTTGAGCGGGTTGGTACGTTCATCAGCGGTAGGCTGGCTAGCAAACGTTGAGTTTAATGCAGATTAAGGAGTGCAGGGCTGGAGGGTCCTTTGTAGAACGCGTTTCGTTCGGTATTAGCTGGAAGTAGCTCGTAGAACCATGGTATTACCTGGAATTACGTCTCAATCTACCGTGGCCGTCGACTAAACTAATATTAAAACTTTTAACATAGTTAGAGCGCGGCCCGTGGTTGCTTTACCGTCCGTGAAGCCCCTCTCTCTGTCCCCTCTTCACCCACCCATCCACCCATCCACCCCCTTAGCATCCATCCTCTCAACTTCCTCTCAATTCGTCTCACACACTCCTCTCCACTCGTTTACTGCCCTCTCGCTTCTTCTCTCTCTCTACGTGTGTATGCGCCCGGCTTGCGTTGACCGTTACTGAACTTTGATGTGTTTCCTGCACAAAATTCACCGCCGAAGTCATAAATTAACTACGGAGACCGATGCGTCTGCCTTCGGCCGACGCGCCGCACCGCGCCGCTCTCTTCGACCCGCGTCGCTCAGCTCACCCTTCCCCCAATACTACCCCAATCTCAAAGACTCGAAATTAGCACATCGCGCATTTCCTCGCCAGTCGGCGACAAAAATCCTTTCTCCTCGAAGCCAACTTTGTAAGTATTCAAGAAATCGTACGATTCCAGTTTTTTGTGTTACTTAGTTTCTCTTTGTTGCCAATATTCCGGTTGTGAAAAATTTTGTTTCTGCTTCAGTGGAAAGTTTAATGATCTAAAATGTCTTTTAAAAAAAGTATTAGTTTGGACAGTTTTTTTAAATTTCTTTTTCTAATTTCTTCGTGTTTAGATGGAATCTCGAAGTATCTGAAATACAGTATTGATTTCAATTGCATTAGTTACTATATTTTCCCCCATTGGAGACATGTCTGTCGCTTTAATAGTATAAAGCATAAGTAAGAGCATGCAGTTTTACGAGAAGTTTGTTACAATGAACGAATATGTGAACAAAACTTTTTTTTAGATTAGGAAAACGCAGAAATATGTGCACGTGGATTGTAAGGAGAAAGTATTATCAGCTGCCGAACGTAAATTTACATAATCGATTAAAAATTGCATTCATTTCCATTCGCAGAGTATCAATATTTATGTTATCAATTATAACAATTATGTTCAATCACGAGAATTGGGTTGGAAAGCTTTCGAATGCGTCACAGTTCAGCTTCTAAAATCAAATGAGATGTTTAATAGTGCTTCTAATTAGCAGTATTATAATGAGTATTGTATTTTTTCTTCTAGAAGGCGAATATTCGAAAAAATCAAACCTTTGTAAACGCATTAAATAACAAATGTCTCAAAAAGAAAAATGTTTTTCAGTATAGTAGAATGCTAATGAGAATTGAGTATCTACTGAAATTAAAGGGATTCGAAAGTTGGAATTAATAAAAGTGATTTGTCTAAATTCATTCGTATTTGACTACAAAATGGTGATTATGAACGCCTAAGCGCGATTAAACCTGCGATTATACCCAATCGCACATTATTTAAAATTAGATGTACGACTCCGACTTGCGCTGTCAAATGTACCGTTATCTCTAATTGATCTGCTTTTCCACTAAGAAACTATTGCAAACGTCTAATAATTATCATATTTAGTAAACAACTGAATGTAAAAACAATATTTATGGTGTCTCAAAGTCAAATTGAAGATAAAAAATTTCACGTTAATAATCACGAAATTATGGCTCACGTTCGACACATCATGCAATTAAATGCTCATATAACAATCTAGTTTTCTGACTAATTATCCTAAAGTAAGCGGGGTAAAAATAGTGCTTTAAGAATTTTAATCTGAGTCATTATTGCACTCATTTTCTTCTTTTTAAAAATACGTACAGGTAACTACACATCTTAAACAAGAATGTATTTGTAAAAATGGACAATCCTTTTTTCAATAATTATTCCATACACTTATAATAACATACTAAAGAAAAAATAATATCCTTTCACAACTACTTGTTATATTTCTTCTTCTCGTTTGATAGTTTCCAGTAATTAATTCAGCGCAATGAGCGAGAAAGAGCAGCATCTTGTAAGCCATCAATATTTAACAGTAGCAACTGAAATACAAGCAGGACGTAGTAGCAATCGGAGTTCAGATTGCAGAAGCAGGAAAGCACAAACCGACAGTTACCAAAATAGCAAAGCGTAGAACTCCAATTCCAAACTCTACGGGGTATAAATCTTCATGTATCATTAATTTAAACGAGCCACCCTCCAAGCTAATTGCGAGACAAGTACGTGTATCAATGAACATCGCAATTTCAACCAACACTTGTCAACTCGATCGAATTTAACCTAAGAAGAAGTACTTCCAAGTTAATAACAACAAAAACACCCAACTTTACACTGCATTTACATAAAAGCGCGATTTCTTTATTCTACAAAACTATCAATAAAACGCTCGACTAATTACCAACAAACAGTCTATCACTTTTCTAACCCTAAACTCATTATAACTAACAAACAATCGCACGATTTGCGGCATCCTTTCGTACATACAATAATAATAGAATAAATTTGAACTCTGTCTACTTTAAGGAATTAAGACACATGTGCACTGTGCATTTTTTAAGAATTGGAGATAACTGGTCGGGGCAGAATGGCTCGAAGGATGATTTATTATGAGAGAGGATGATTTGGAGAGGGTGGCAATGATTTCATGAGCGATTGCTGGAGCGTCGCGCAGCATGGTAGAGAGGAAGGTGCTCCGGCGCTCGATTCCCGGAGAGGAGTGCCGGAGATCTGACGCGGCAATCCTTTCTCCTGGCGGGGAGCGGCGAGCGGCGAGCGGCGAGCGGCGAGTGAGGGGGTGGCTTGGCGCGGCGCTGGAGGAGGGCAAGAGGAGGGGGTGGGGGTGAGATCGGCGGTACCAAATCCTAGAGAGCTTTCCATCCTTCTCCGCTCGCCTTACGTCATATCAGCTAAGCTCGTTCGGCCTCCTCTTCTGGCCGCGCGCGCTTCCTTATCTATCTTTGATTTCGGCCTCTCGCTTCCCCAGTGGAAGAGGGCCGCGCAAGCGCGCCGGCCCGCTCCTATCCTCGGAAAGCTCGACAAGCTCCCGAGGGTGGAAGGAGGGAAAAGCCCCGCGATCCACGCCTTCCACGATAGGCTTACTTTCCTGTAACTTTTTCCCGTTGTCGTCATGGTCGTAGGTGGCCGTAATCATACGTGCGCGTGTCCCGAGGAAAAAGCTCTACCACCACCCCTTCCCCCACCCACCCACCCTCTCACTCCTTCCACCCCTCTCGCGCTATTTCTCTCTTTCTCCCTCCCTTCTCTCCTATCTTTTTCCCAGAGTCCGTCGGCCTCTCTCGTGCGCGCAGGGCGGGCACACGCGCCGCGCTCCCTGGTACATTCAAAGAGTTTTTCTTCGGCTTCGAGTATTGCTCTTTCCTTTTTTCTGCCGTTTCTCCTTTCGCCTCGCAATCTCCACTCTCTTCTGTCTGCGATGCTGCTGCTGCTGCTGCTGCTGCTGCTGGATTTTTTTTCTCCTTACGGCACACCGCGGACCAATGGAAATAGCAGTCGAGCTCTCTCTCGTCTAGGATCGCCAATATTTTCTAGGGGTTGTTTGCTTGTTTATAGTAATATTATTGTCATTGTTGTTGAAGTTATTCTTGAGTAACTAAGTTGAACCTGATGGTATTTTAATTGCAATTGTTTGACAGGTACATGCGAGCTTAGGTGCTTTTAAAGAGTTTTTTTCTTCGGGCGTTGGAAATTATTGCAATCAGAATGAGAGATTGCTAAAATGTTAGTCGTGAATGTATGAGTAACTAATTTTCGAGCTTATATTATTATAGTTGGAATTCTCGCAACGTACATGCAAGCTCCGAGGTGCATTCAGAGTTTTTCTTCGGGTTCGTGAATTGCTCTTCCCCTTTTTCTACCTTTTCTCCTTTCGCCCTGCAATTTCTACTCTTCTGTCTGCGATACTGTCGGATTTTTTCTTCTTCCTGCAGACTGCGGAAATAACATCTCAGTTCGTTTAGAATAAAGAATATTTTGTTACGAATTACTATTAAGTTGTTTTAATTGTTGGGTGGGGAGAAAAATTGACAGGTGACAGGTAGATGTTGAAGAGGAATGATTGGTTTCTTAGCAATTTGGAGGGAGATTAACACTCTTTCGGAGGGTTCCAGCCAGGAAGAGAGTGGACAAAATGGCAATTATGCAAATGTGCTCGGGCGGTCAGCACAGGGCCGGGGAAAACACTGGTGAAAAGTGTGTTAATGGCCGAGAAATAAAAGGGGTGTTGCTGGGTCATTCCTGAAGTCAAATTCCCAGCTTAATCGTGAATGGAATATCAACGCCTTTCAGTTCTGCTTAACGTAAGGATTATTCACTGCTTTCATACATTTTTTACCCATAGAAACAATCGTATTTATAAATACCTTTTAAAAACAATAAAATCTCCTTATTAGCTAAAGGTGTGCTTTCCTTGGAACAACATCGAGCAACTTTTGTTGCTCATTGATGCTGCGTGTTTTGGTGTTATTTGTAATGCTGCTTTATTTATACAAGCATCATTTTATTTACCAAGAGAAACACTAACTATTAGCAGTCCTTATTGATTAATAAGCATGAATTTGAACATTGTTTGTTTGCAAATTACATTGAAACTAGCATTGAAACTTTCGTTCGTTCTCACTCGAAATAAGAGTGTCTGCAAATGAAATTGGTATCGAATCAAACTCGATAAAGCAGTTCTAAGGATTAATGGAGCTTTAAGCAACTTTCCTTAACCGTAACCATCTGCATAATAAGTACATTTCAATAAAGACAAATTATTTCTTAACTCTTACATTGTTCTTAGCATTAGTTGATGTATGGACCTGTAATAATTTGTCTATTTTGTACATAAAAAGTATATATTTAATATTTTATATGTAATATTTATAATTTTCTTTTTACAATTTATGATTACGAAAAGCAATTTACGAATGGAGAACAGAGAAGAATCCTCCCTAAGATGTAGTGAATTTTTGGCACAACATTAAAAATGAAATCTCTAAATAAGAATAATTGATTGGGCGTGGGAAGTGTAGGAACTTAAACTATTTACTCAGTTCGAAAGGTTGAAGGACATCAATGAATCCGGCTGAAAGAGTTGGAATTATTCCACTCATCTCTATCGAGTGAACATTAACATTGTTAGAAATCGATCAATGGTCTTGTACTGGCAATTGCGAGTTACAAATGAACTTTGATTCCCGAATTACTACATATTCACGACGACTTGTGCTGGAAACTTTTGAAATCACTTAGGTCAGTAAGTTTCTTATCGTGTCTGAAGAATAACTTGCCGAAAGTTCGATGAGTCAACTTCGAGGAACTTGTGGCACAGTCAAGCTTTCTGGCACTTGGTTAAGACTAAGTTTGTATACGTGAGTAACCTTGTCGGAGCTTTTAGACATTCCTGTTAAAAGCGCGTATTATCGCGGCAAGTAATAATGACAATACAATTATTTCTGGAATACTTGATAATTTTTAAATGTCTGTGGATTCGATGTAAATGCCATAATATGACAAAACATGGACAGAGGTTTTCAAAATTTTTGATTCAGCACTAGATTTACCAGAACTGTTTATACCCATGAAAGTAGGTATAAACCAGTAATTTCGACTGGTCTTGGTAAATCTAGTGTTAACTATTGTATTCATCAAAGACACATTTTTCTTCGAATTTGATGTGTCTTACAATGTGACAAAAATGAGACTTTTGAGATACTTTAATAATTATACTGTACAATGTATGCACGTATACATATGTGTATAACACGAAAAATATAGAAAAATTGCAAGTATAAGAATGCTTCTTTGCTCTAAAAATGATTGTCTCAAAATTGACATTGACAACAATCGAATGAAATACGCAAGCTCGCAATCTCTTATTCACAACTATACAATAGTTCTTTTTGGAACTAATTCAAGGAAGACCATTAAAGTCGCAAAAACTATAAACTGCGCTCCTTTCTTCCGTCTATTATTTGTAGCTCAATCCAACTTTGCCATCACAAGATTTTCATATACCAAATTAAAACCGCCAAACTAACAAATTATCTTCAGTTTTACCAAGGTGGCAAGTCGAAGTTTCACTGAAATAAAACTAATTCGATCTTTTACCAACTTAGCTCTCGATACAATCTGGCAAAGAGTTCCAACTAGCCGAAACTAGCTGTGAGAGAGCGCGGGGTGCGTAAAGTGAGCTCGAAACAGGTTGGAGGAAAAAATCAGCTGAAGTGGGAAAAACAGAGTTTGAAATATACCATGTTTGTCGATAGGATTTGATGAAGGAGGGCGTAGGAGGGCAGCGGAGGGGTCCGGGTGCTAGGTTCTGAGGGCAACTACTAGAGAGAAGGAGCGCGCTATGTGTGCAGCCATATATAAGAAGGTAAACAAGAAGGACACATGTAGGTGCGTACATCTATATATGCGTATTTGTCTGCAAATACGGGCTCCCATGGCGTTGTAGACGAGGGTAAACATCGGGGAGAGAAGAAGTAAAGAGAGATAGAAACACAAAGAAGCGTATATGTAGCTCCATATATTCATCCACCGAAAGCGGTGATACCTCCTTCTCCGGCACATAAACCCATTGCTTCCTTCCCAACATCATCCACTGTTTGTCGTGAGACAGTCGATCTTGGGCGAGCTAAATATCGACACAAGAAATTGGCGTTAATAAAATACGCATTCTGAAATATGTATGAAGTTTTAAGGTTCTTGGTACAAGTAGAATTGCAAAACAGAAGGTAAAATTGCACAAATTTTTCTTCACACACTAGGTTTTTATTGAAAATTTAACGAATACATAGTCAAGTACATAGTTTGGATTAATTGTATACTTTTTGTGTATTCTGAGCTTGCGGAGCTTACGGGGGCTAAAATCGACGCAATAAGTAGGCGTCAATAAGATTCGAATTGTTCTTCATTAACTTTTGTAAAGATATTGTGGCAGAGTATAAGTTTTCGTGTTGTTAAGTTAAACTGATTGTTGTAAATCTCCTAACTCTCGTTGAAATTAGAGTTGTTTTCAATAGACAATTGTCTCAATATGTTTCTACCGGTCCATTGAAGCTGATGGCGAAGCATTCGTTTCTAATAATTATATTATATTACTACTTATACTAAGCATTGCACTCTTGGAATCTTTTAATGTTACCCTTTGTATCTTGCATCGTAGGGTTTGGAATACGTCCGTCTCTTTTGGCACTGTTTCCTTGTATCAATCTTTCATAGAGTCGTTAGAGCGACGAACTATAAATCAATAAAAGGAGCAAATTTCTAAAATTACAACTTTGTTATAATGCATATACATATACATAAACCTTGTGGTTGATTTAAGTATAAGCTCTATGCTTAATTTTCAAGTTTACGCATTATAAAAATAGATTTTTCCTATTTTTTGCTCGCCATTCTATATGTTAATCATAAAAAGAACTGAATACTGAAAGAACTGAAAAAAAGAAATAACACGCATTTGCTAGCAAGGTTCTCAAAATGTCTAGGATTTCCTAGAAATCGTAGAGAATTATGGGAGCGTTTGCGGAGAGGAATTCAGGCGTAATTGTTATCGGAGGAATATCAAGTGCGCAAGCGCGCGGTAATGCCGATTTTCTATCGGCATTACGCGTCACTTTTTCATTTTTTATTCGTTCAGCGGTTGCAATCGATACTGACCAATATGGTTGGGCAATTAAAGAGAACCTTCCTGAAGAGGTCTTGGTTTAAGCAGATATTTCAATCCGCCCCTGCGTACGACTTTGGGGCTGAGCGGGACACCTTCATCAACTGAAACTTTCCCTTTAAACCACGCGCACGCACAAAGTCAGCTCGGTCCTGCGAATGTTTATAATTTCTGCACCGCAATATATAATAATGCGTAATATATAATATATACAATGTATAATATTGCGGTGCAAAAATTATATAATTTGTGTAATTAATTATTGTGAGTGTGGATTCAGTAAAATGTACCGCACATATTTGTCATTCGATTAGAACAACATAAGGTGTTTGATGAGATTGCAGAGGTAATCTCTGACATTAGTGAACAAATTTAAGATATTCATTTGCTATGGAGAAGCTTGTTTCTTGAGAAGCGACAAAACCTATACATGACATCGTTATAAGATATTAACAAAGTATAAAGTATAACGAGAATAGATTTACATAATGAAATATAGATTAGTATCCATCCCCTGTTCTTAAACTTTCATTCAAACCATTTTCACCATCACGATAACTCTTGCACAAATGATAATATCAGTGGAAAAATTGAATGAAAGTCGAAAGTGTACATCATTATTCTTTAAATTAAATCTTTCTTAGTATTTACACGAAATTCCATCCGGGTGTAGTAGTTTTAGATACATTTGTATGAACCAGAACTTTATAAAAATGCTTTTAAGTATCGTGAATATGATATTATTAGAACTTATCTTTTCCAAATCTAAATATCAAAGGATAATGTAACTGCAAAAGTACCACGAAATTCATAAGTGACGGGAAAATAACCGATTCTCGATATTAAATCATTGTTAATATAAACCCAAAATTTTAGGCGGCCGTAGTAATTTTAGACAAATTTCTATATACGAGTTATTTTATAAGAATAATCTTACAAAAGTTATAACACACAATGTGTTACTTTTATATTATGAGACTGCTCGCTTCCATAACTAAGTATCAAACTACGATATCAGTGAAAAAGCAGTAACCTATTATTGTTGAAATGAAATCATTGCTAGTGTAGAGAGGAAAGTCGAGTAGAAGAGCTAGCAGTGTAATATGGGTGTAATATATATTACAGAATATAAATGGCTGATCAAGTGTTAGGAGAATGGATGATGAGGTCGAAGGGTGAGAAAGCTGTACCGGCGACATCCCCCTAGCGATGCTCACCATTGCGATATTAATTGACGCAAGAAATTAGGTCCGCGATCCCTGGGAATGATTGATCGCATAATGAGAAATCCCTAATAATGAGCCTGCCGTTTCGGGGATAGGAAGACCAGCACTGGATAGGGATGGAAAGGTATTAAGAAACGACATTAGATTATAATTTATATTAAAATCTGCGCAAGAAGATAAAGAGAGAACACACCCACTGCCGGTCGATCTCAACCCTTTACCATAGGCGTAAAACCTTGTCCCTTCCTCTAATGAAGAGGACTTTCCTCTTCACGCCCATTATACAAGCTACAACTACAATGTTAAATAATCATATTTTTCAGAAAATAATACAAAACCGTTATAGATGTCTCTATTTGGTTTTATGATACATTTTCTGAAAGAAAGGAGAACAATCATATTCCTATTTAATCTAGTATTATAACATTGTTGTAAAATATGAAGCGCCATTGTCGACAATGTATTAAACCCTTCAAGGATGCGGCGTATTTTGATTTAATAGGGGAATGCTCCAGTTATTACCGATATACGGCAGCCTCGAATTTTAATTAGATTCTACGCCATTGGGAAATAATCGAGAAGGCCAAAGGACGCTTTATAAGGGAGGGCGGGGGTGGCTAGAAGGGACGCAAGGGGTGGTCGATATAGAAGGGAGAGAAGCAGGAGTGGAAGATGAAGTGCGGACGGGGAATGAGACAAACATCACGGGATAGTTTTATTGTAAAATACCTCTCGCACGACGTTATAGTTAATCGAACAATTTGACTGAAAAACTTTATTGAACAACGTATTTAAAAACAGGATTTACCAAATATCGTGTACATTTATCAGTGAGATAGAACGAATCTTAAACCGACCGAATAAAGCAATTATAACATCAAATGTTAAAACTAAAAAGTTGTATATAATTTAAAGAAAAAGGATTGATCAAATATGATGTACATGAGCGGTGAGATAGTGAGATTGTTAAAGCGAGCGAGTGAGGGAAATATATGTCGAGCCGATGATATACATTTCCTGGCGGTTAGCATGTAACAGCGTCCCGGTTTCTTAACACGACAGGCGCGCGCGGCGCCGCTTAGTTTTCCGGCACGGCAGGTCGCTTTTCCCCTACAAGCCAGGATCCCTCGTTCCCGATAATAAAATGCATGATTTACCTTTCCGTTTACCCGACGGGCTTCGGCGACGAGGCGCGCACGAAAACGCAGCAATGCTAACCGGGGCAATAGCAGGAGGAGCACTGGCAGTAGCAGGAGCGCCCAGCACCACCGCCACCAGCACCACCACCACTACCACCACCATTGGCAAAGCAAGAGAGGGACCCTCTTTACTCAGCGGCGACGTTACGAAAGGCGACCCGTGTTACATCCACGCGACAGGACGACGCCATGAATTATAAAATGATGGTAAAAGCGAAAGTTTCCAGCGGTTTCGCGGATCTAGAGAGACAGAGGGTGGCGGAGAGGGTGGCGGAGAGGGTGGCTGCTGGAGGAACTGGAGGTTCGCTCTCGGAGGTAGGCTACACCGGGCCAACTAACCAGCCAGCTTCCTTCTAATTTAATGAAATAGCGAAGGGTTACGCTATTCCTAACAGGTGGAGTATCCGGCAAATGTTTAGGTAAAATACCGCTTCTACACACTGGCCGACTCGTAAATGGAGGAGAGTGCAACGCTTACACGGCTGCCTGACTGCCTGCCTGCCTGGTTGCCTGGTTGCCTGCCTCGTGTCTCTAATTCTCTTTCGCATCTGGTATCTAGCTGCTCCTCTACCCTCCCTCTCATCCACCGAGCCACCCACCCTTCCGCTCTCTCTACCTTTCTGACTCTCTTTTTTACCCTTTCAGTTTCCCTTCCTCGGCCAATGCACGCCGGCCGCCTCGCTTCCTCTCCGCTGATTTGACTATCCTCTGTTGAGCATGCAACTCTTAGAAACGGGCTTCCTTTGTGCCGGCCGGCCGGCGAAACCCATTAAAATGGATGCGAGACAGTTTTTGGCTATAGGAAGCTTACCGCCTCGCAACATGCCTGTCGGCCCTCCGACATTACGATGTGCGATCCATCCGGCGCCGGCTTCCACTGACGTACATGCAAATCCGAAAATGCCGATACCAGCTTCCTGCCTGCGATCCAGTGTAAGACGCGCCCTGCAATATCACCCTGCCAATTGCAGTTCCGCCCAGCCGTCTAAACTCCGTTTTATCACATCCTTGCTATACTAAAACCAGTTTGTTTAATTGGAATATTCTCTAATAGAATTTCCATGACTTAAAATAGAGAGTTTGAATCTTATAATAAAGAAGAATCTACTTGTTGGTTTTTTAATAAGAATTTATTTTTATTTTAATATGGCAGAGAGTATATTGCTACATTTGGCACCGGTTTTTAAATGATTGGATTTATAATACGATTGTTATAATAAAAAGAGGGTATTTAAGTGGAAAATGCGACAACGCAGCTTGCGTTACTCGAAGTACAAATTCCTAGTATTATAATACAGTAAAAGATGCTTATATATCTCATAGTTTTTTTAATACTAAGCATTTATTTTTATGTTAGTGTGATAGCACATTGTTACATTTCGAAATACTTAACGATGTAAGTAGAATTATTAAAAACGAAGTCTTCAGCAATAAAAGTATCGTGACATAGCTATATCTGAATACAAGTTTGTATAACGAATGTAACTTTATTAAAACAGATGCTGTTAAATTGCTTAATTAACGTAGTGTAATAACATCACGAGCTTATTGCATGTGAGAAAGACTGTGGACTCGTCTCGAAGTTCATTCTTATGTTCTAGGGTTTTCTTGAGTGGAATTCGAAGGAGTACTTACGACTAATTTGTTTCATCCCTTTCATCCTCGGCGTTTTCATAAATTCTCGAAAATGATCTGTATTCTACACAAACTAGAAAAGAACATCTTCTGACTTATACACTACTGGAATACTTGGTCCCGCAGATATCAGCATGAGCACATCATTGAATGACAAATGAAAATGTAGTACTTGTTTACCAGTTCAATATTGTTGCTAACGCCATGATAATACATAGTTGCACTCTTTAATATATTCAAAGTTAAAGTTCTAATGTCAATAAAATAGTTTTTGTAGCTTTCGGACACAAGAACTACCAACAATATTACAATGATTTGCTTAACATTTGCACTTATTATTCATTTTCAAAATATCTTAGATTATCAAATTTGTTCCGATTTGTAATTCCACACGTCAACATAAAACTAGTAGTTATTTATTCATTCAATATTGTTACTAACGCCCTACCAATGTAAATATATCTTCCCTAATTTATTAAAGGTTGAAGTTCTACAACAGTAGTTTTCAACAAAAAAGCTGCAGAAAGTTGTTCTAGTGTCGCAGACTCTTATATTCAGGAGTTTTCTACTGTACTGGGAAGAGTGGGAGTACTTACAACTAGTTTGCTTTAACCCTTTCAGTCTCGGAATTTTTATAAATTCCTAAAAATGATCTTTATTCTCTGCAAAGTAGAAAGGAAGAGGGAAGTGTGGGTGTCATCCTCCCTCTTTCAATCCCCTACACATTCTCCCTTACTTTGCCCCAATCTCTTTCATTCTGTCACTTTCTACTCTGCAGAGAGGGAAGACAGTAGGTATTGAAAATACTCGAAACTCTATGCAACATTAAATACAACCTCAAACGTTGTTTTTAAAGAATAAATATTATTTAACGGATATAAACACATGCAACGCAACAATTGATGGCTAATTTCAACATTTGGAAGAAACATGAAAAAGATTTTTGTTTTAAGCTTACATGATTTAAAGTATATTATAAACTAATTTCATTAATCTATCAGTCATAATTACAATATTATTGTGATGCACGTAGGAACATTTTTTTTACATATCACGATTTAATTTTTATCTGTGACAGATAAAATAATCTTTTGTAAGAAATAGATATTTAGAAGCAATGTGTGCAACGGACATGATTTTCAAAATTTTAGTTCATACCGAAACTGCACCTTTTTAAGCTGGCAAGTGTTTTTACAGGTCTGTAAAGGTTAGTAATTCAAACAGGGAGGGAAACTTAGAATGATTAAAGCTAAGTACAACCATAAGATTTGCATTGTATGTGCACTTAAAAATTTAAATAATTAAATAGAAACAGTTGTGCAATGAATATATTAACGCGTATATTAACGCACCCCTGTAAAAAATCCTATATTCGTCATTTATAAAACTATTCTGTTGCTTAATGAAAATTTGTATTTGTACATAAATTTGCTTAAGCACTCGAGTACAAAACAGATGTATTCAATGATGCAAAGTATTTGTATCTGTGTACAAAATATGTATCTATTAATAATTACATTTAATTCAATAGATTCATAAATTATAGTATGATAAAGATCTTGCTATCCGGCACTAAGTATTATGTAATAGATATTAACTAAAAATATTATAAAAATCCTATAATGTTAAATAAAGAAAATGAACAAACTATACGCGTCAAGTCGAGTAGTTCTTCTCTTTCCAAGATGGTTAAAAATAACGCTTCAACTTGAATTTCAGAAATCATGGGCGAAAGTAACCAAATAGTCACATGTGCGCGTTACAATAAAATACAGCAACACCTTCATTCCGGATGAAAAGAACTTTGCAAATAATTTACATTTCGTGGCAACCAAACGAAAAAGTACTAGGGCGCAACCTGTTAATTAACTCGACACGCAAAATTCCCCATTCAGGATCTTGGCGAAGTGCGAGCGAAATTAAGCAGGGCGTAACTTGAGGGGGGGGGGGGGGCGGGTGGAGAGAGCATCGGCAGACGATATCATCAAGGAAATCCGTCGAGGCGTTGGCGGTGGCGAGCAAAACGAATAGAGGAAACTCGGTGTCCAGTGGCAGCAATCTGAAGGTATTCCCCGAGCAGAGAGGGCCAGAGCTAGTGGGAAGGGTGGAGAGAGTGAGAAGGGCGGAGGAGAGGGCGCGCGCGAGCGTGTAGGGCGCGATTGGCGAAGAGAGTGTAAGAGTGTCGGGGCGAGCGGGAGAGGAAGCGAGCCAGAAAGAGTGAGAGGTGACATTGTCATGATTACAATGCCGTGTATTCAAATGGTCAGGCGGAACCACACCAATCACAACGAGCAGCCCCCTGTGCACCTCGAATACCCTCGCCTAATGCCAGAGGGACTATCGCCGCGCTCTCCATACATCCAGAGCCGGCTGGTCACCTTGTGTGCGTGTTACCTTCGTACAGACGTTTCGTGTTCCTCTTCGCACGTCGAATCGAGAAATGGTAATATGCAACTTGACCGACAAGCTTCCCTCCGACAACTGGAAAATTCGAAGGACCTCCCCAGAGATCAGCCTGACCGCTCGAGTACACCGAAAGACCCCGGCGACATTCGTTTCCCCGGCGAAAGCCACCGCGCCCCCACCCCCACCCTCATCCCCATACATCACCACTCACCAATACCACTCGCCGCCAACTTCCAAACCTAATTATTTTCATAATCATTGCGCCACCTCTCTCCACGCTCCTTTCCTTCGCCTCCACTTTAAGTACAATGAACTCGAATTCATGTTTTCGACCGAACTCCTTCCTTGTTTCCTGCTTTTGCACATTGCAAATATGACCTTTTCAATATGATACAATGATTCTTTTTGTGTCGTAAGTTTAGGTTCAAAGCATCTTCCGGCAACAAAAATATGCAAAGATTACATAAAAGTATCATTCTGAGATTAACTGTAATGCTTCGCATTTGATTTAGTACGCCCTGGTAAAACTAATTTATTTGAGAACTCATTATTAGAAAAAATTATCAAAGCTAATTTATAGTAAGTTACTGTTTAACTAGCAAAATATCGAGTTACAACATTTCCTATGTATTGGAATATTTTTGTTATTCACTTTACATCTATCGTTTTATGTATACATATATATTCCATATTAGGTATTCTACGGCGTTTGTAGGATAGCTAGCACGTTAGAATTAGTAATAAATTGTTGTAACTATCTTTTAACAATGCATACCTAGACCTTTTTTGAAAACCCTCTTTAACTCTTTAATGGTAGACTTTTCTTTTAAAAATGTCTGTCTTCTTGCGTAATTAAAATCAAGCATGATGAGTGAATTCAATTTCTTACCACTTTCATAAATATACAAATAGTTATTAGGCATTTAATTTCTTTATTCTAAGAGAAGAAGCTCGTTTTTCATTTGTTATAATAATTATGATTTTTATAGAAAAGGTAATTTATTTTCCCTATGATGAATATACTCGTCAAGCACAGCTAAAGGCTTAAACTGGTTTACTTCATCCACACTTTTAGCACAATGGACTAGTACACTCATTTAAATGTTGAACCGGTTCTTTCTTTTGAGTTTTCTAAATTAAAAATCCGATTTTGTAAAGATGATGAAATCGTTCTTTCTATGTTACAGGCTCAGCATCAAAGTAATCGGCATAAAGTAGGGAAATAGATAAAATTTTTAAAATCAGGGGGAGCAATGAACATCATTGAGTTTCTCTGTGATTGAAAGGTTTTATTAACAATTTCTTACAGTCTTTCACAATTTAATCTTTACTATTTACAAAACCTTACCTGCAATTTCAAGGAGCGACATTTAATGTTATTAATTACAATGTTAGTTCCCCAAAAGAAAAGAACTTTTTACACACAGTTAATTGAAAAAATTAACTGAAAAAATCCATAACATTGTTTTTATTGTCACATAAACTGCATGGTTATTAATGATATAAAATACATAAAATATATATCATTATTGGCTCTCTTTCACAGTGTTTTTGACCTGTTGTATGCATTATTTGCAACTTTATATCACACTAGACATCTTAGTCAGCTTCGCTCGGGTGATATTTCGCGTGCCTGGGGTGAAGTTTTGGGGATGGTTAGGGTTGAGGAGCATCACAGTATTTTTTCTAAGTTACAGAAGGATATTTGCAAGAAATTTGATATGAATATGTTGAACGGTATAAGAACCTTTGCGGAACGCGCATACATCTTCAAGACATTGTGTGCTGTTTGGGAGTACTATTCGACTGAAAACTCGGTTTGGTTTAAGGAGCACTAGGATTGGAGGAGTTTATCTATTATCCACTTATGCCGATAGACTGATCTTAGAGGGTGGAGAGCGGCGGGGAGGGTAGCGGGAGGGTAGCGGGTGTGCAGGGTGGCAGGAACAGATTAGCAGAAAATCATTCCCCTTTCTCGGGACTCAGCAGAAACTGGCGATACCGTAGAGTAAACAGCTGGTGAGGGGTGGAGTCACCTCGGGCTCCTGTCTCACCCTCGTCGGACAGCTCCGTTGCGACATCGACGACAACGGCCGACCAGAAAGTGTGCCTTATCAGCCGATGGGAATATAAATTTCGTCAAAAGCCCCGCAATACATTATGATAGAATACACAGCCAGGGCACCGCGTGTCTGTGTTACACGTCCCTCCCTTATCCTCTCCCGCTGGCTTATACACTCCCGCGATACTTGACCCCCGTGCACACCACCATCACCGCATGATTGAGCCGCAAATAAAACTTCACGGCTTGTTTACTCACTTCACATTGTTCCGAACACCATTCTAATATAGAAATGTACAGTATCCGACGAAATAGTTGTCACAATCTGCAAAACGGCTGCCAGAGAGAAAATGAGGTTTTCAAGCATATACACATGGAATTGAAGATTTTTTTAGAGGGCTACGAAAGGAATCCCCTTCCCTAAAAGGAGCCATTTTAAAAGTCATGCATACCGAATGTACAGGATGAGTCAGTTGCCTTCGAATCACCACTGTCGGGCACACACTGTTCCATAGAAAATCATTATAAATAACCTAGACATTTCAATTATACTCAAATGTTTCTCAACATTTGTCTGCACTTTATGCATTTATTGCACACGAAATTTCACGCCGCAGAAGCCAGTTATATATAATATTCCACTGTAAATATAATATAATAAAATATTTTTCCCTTACGTTGCTAGCCATTTGAAGGAAGTCGATGCTAGAACTTGGTAAAATATTCGCTCCAACAGACTACAATATTTAATACAGTTTATTGTGAAACAGAGACTATATAGTGTAATTAAATAGATGTCTAGTAAAAGTGAGAGTTCTGATGCAAAGGCAAGTGAATCACCCTGTACATGCTACCAACTTGCACTCTATGTTCAACGGCTACTTTGCAGATTGTGACAACTGTTTTGTCGGAAGTTGTACAGGGTGATTCACTTGCCTTTGAATCAGAACTCTTCTACCCATCTTTTACTAGACATTTAATTAATTTCACTAGTTAACAACAGGCTGTATTAAATTATGTAGTCTGCTCGAGCGAATATTTTACGAAGTTTTAGCATTGACTACCTTCGGATGGTTAGCAACGTAAGGAGAAAATATTTTATTATATTATATTTATAGGGGAATATTATCTATAACTGGCTTCTGCTGAGTGAAATTTCATGCGCAAGTTAGCATAATTGAAATATGTAAAAGTATAAATGCATAAGATGCAGACAAATGTTGGGAAACATTTGAGTATAATTGAAATTTCTAGGTTATTTATAATCATTTTCTATGCAACAGTGTATGTTCGACACTGGTTATTTAAAGGCAAGTGAATCATCCTGTACTTGCTAATGTATTAACACCTTCGTCGCTACGTCACCCGCATCTGGGTGACACTCGAACATCCATTCACAGACATATTTATTTTGATGAAAATAACGTTGATAAATATTTTTAACAAGAAGTGGTTAAAGAGTTAATAATTTGCAACTAGCGCGATGAAAGCGTTAAAGCATAAAGTTTAGAAAAAGCTACCGAAAGTATAGTTTTGACAGAAGAACTATCGGCGATGCAACTATAATTTGTTTAACATTTTGTTTGCGTTTATCACTCATTTCCAAAACCATTTTGGTTTGTCAACTTTTCTCCCGATTTTTGATGCCGATGAATAAAACTTTATTTACTACTGTTTGTTTAATACACCTTAGTTTCTGAGCCGTTAATATATCTTACTTTCATTTTTCTAGTGAGTAATTTGTGAATTAACATTGTAAAACTTTTCCACATTTATACAAAATAACCAAAGTCATGTATCACTAATTAAAAGCAGTGATTGCTATTGTCGACTAAAAATGTCGACTAAGCAGTATAATTTTCTATATATGGGAAGCTATAAATTGTAAATTACATTTGGGGAATAAAATATTCCTTTTGCATTTAATGCTCCCTCAGATCAGACACAATGTGTCACAAACACCCATATTGTTAAGCTGACAATAAAAGAACAAAGAGAAGTTTTCAATCTAGTTGTGTACAAAGTTTTTCGCAAGGCAATAAATGTGCATATTCGGAGATTCCATGAGTCGCCTGCGAATCTACAAAATTCAATATGTTGACCAGCAGCGAAAAGAAAAAAGCAGTCAGTATGAAGCTTGCGGAATGGCTTGGAACGATGGTTAGGGGCTTTTGTGAATGCAAAAAGGGGCGAAATGAAACCGAACAGCCGGCAGCGATTTTTGCCAGTTATTCAGTTATTAGTCTCATTCGTAGCCAAGCCGCGTTCTGCCTGCCAGATCCTTTCCATTTCCAACGCTTCATTGTTTTGCATTCACTGCCGAACTCTATCGATAGCTTGCGTCGCTTTTCACAAGAAATCCTATAAAATACAATTCTTCAAATTTGGTCCAAATTTTTGCTCGAGTGTGTTTGTCAAATTTATATTTATAAGAAATGTGCCACCTTTGTCTGGTTGAAACTTGTGCTGATTTTTGTTATTGCATAAGTTCGTATACCAATATAGAATACTTCAAAAAATTCCAAAAAATCAACTGCTATGATTAACAATAGCTACTTATTAAAAATCATCGAAAATCCTGATTTTATGTATTCGACAACGCTTAAGAAGCACACCCGTTTAGTTTTTGATGCATTTGAAATTGCATTATGGCAACTAAAATCATTTTCTTTCATAGTCGTTTATTGCCACAGCCACTACATGTGGTTATTAATAACAATTTATAACACTGTGTGTCATTTTGTTTATAGTTCCTGGAACAACTGTACTTCTATACGGAATTGAATCACCCCCAAAATCTGTTCCTTTTTTATGAGAAGATTTATGGTATTGTTCGACAAATTGAGCTAGTCTCGGACTGCCCAGAATTTTCCGCAATCAATAGCAAAATGTAACGGATCGATAACTCGCTGTTACATTGATTGTAATAGCCGAAACTTTGTGAGTACTTTTTACATCATGTTATGAGGAAATACCGAAGCTGTGTGTGGGGGTTTCGACCTGACAGGTTCTCAAAATAAGGAACCTAATTCTTAAGCGTCTTCGAATAGTTAGAATCTGGCTTTCGGATGATTTTTAAAAAATATTATAATGAAAACAAGAAAACGGGCACAAGCTTCAACCTCGCAGATCTGTTATTCTCCTTGTTAGATAGTGACGTAACTTTCGAATTGAATTTTTAACAATAATACGTCTTACATCGACACTACGCGTTGCACTATAAATTTATAGGATATTTCCAGTCGATGTAAAAAGTATTCATGGGGTAACCAAGAAAGGGTTGGGTATGAATACGATTGCGAATAACACAAAAGTTGTATATGTTTCATGATGCCTGTAAAATAAATGTCGGATAAACGTTGAATAGCATATGTATTGTCATTTTGTTTGTCTGATATTTGTAATACTTTATATTAATAAAAATTAATCGCTGTACAAATATTTATTACTCCGACTTTATATATTACTTCATATATTATCTAATCGAATATCAAAATAAAAAGCTTGTCCAAGAATTTGATTAAGTAATTTTGTGACTAAATTATTACACTTTTGAATACACCTTTGCACTTTCTGGTGTAAAACTCGCAAAAAGTAAATCTTTCTTAATAAACATGAATCAAAAATTTGTAGTAATTGACTATTTTCTCCCAAAATTGCTTGTATTTCAACGAAATTTCGACTTACTATATCATTTGTTGATTTTAATATTATTAACATTCAAAATCGTTTCGCAAAAACGAATTTCTATCATAGTGCACTATGTAATAAACTGTTTTTACACACTGCGCAGGAGGAATTTCATTTTGTTAACATTAGTATCCCAAAGAATAAGAGCTCGCTAAATATTCTTCTTGTTAATCGTGCTCTTGAGGAACCGACTAGAACGAATGGAGGAGATCAGTGGCAATAAAACTGGGAACTATACATAACGATAGAATCCCTAGGGATTTATGGGTGATAAGAAGATCTGTTAGTACCTGATCTATCAGGAATTGACATTGAAGATGAAGTGTGATAACTTTTGTTAGCTCCGTGCCGTGATAACGATCGCGGGAACAATAGTAGCCGAAACTCATCACAGCTGACCTATCTGATCTACGCTGATATCAGACTCTGATCCGAACCAATACGAGCTACGTAATCAAGGGTTGCATTGTATCCGATGTCTTAATGACGTTTCACGATGTACATCACTTTCTTTTTCTACTGTTATGTCTCCCTTTTCTTTCTACTTTATACTTTCTATTTTACTTTACACTTTGTGGGATCAGGAATTGTGTTACGGCGTGTGAGTGATCACGACCGTGAAATATGCATGTGAATTAAGGATTACGTCAATGCAGTCAAAATATGGATGTGTGGCTTTTAACACTTTCAGCGCTATGAACCCATATATGCGTCCTCACACAACCATTCGAATTTGGCTACGAACCCATATATGCGTCCTCAACAACCTTTCTTTCGTATGGAGTGGGCAGTCTAAGGCGCACGTTTAACGTCGGGCAACTCAGCGCTGAAAGGGTTAAGGAGCACAGGGAAAGGAACAACCGCCGTGCGGGGTGCCAGAGTGCATCGCCCCGGTATGTACGTGTGTCACCGTAGAATATATGTGAGGCCGATGTTGTGCCGAAACAATTGCACGAGACGTTGGTCAAGGAGCCGAACGGCGAGAGCGATCAGTAGTGTGCTACAGATCGTCCAAGTGAGTTTGAGACTGAAGGAAAGAGAGGCACTGACGAGATCACCTATTGTAAGTAATCAGATTACTTTCATAATAAGAAGCTTAAAAGATGGCTTAGCCCCAATAGAGAAACAGAATATTTGACGTAAGCCTAATGATAGTACGAATAAGATGGCAAAAGGCCCAATAGAGAAACAAATAAAAGATGGCGTATGCCCACATGGTCCGTCTAAGACTTCATGGAAGCAGGGACTAAGGAACAAGCATACGACCGATGGAAGCAGCCTGATAGATAAACATTCAGATATATCACAGTTGAAATAACCCAGTAAATTACTATTATGATAGTTCGACAGAAACTGGCTTTATTTCTTTCCATCTCCTGTAGAAGTTCATTAGTGAGAAACAAATTGATTGAATCAATGCAACTTGTGTAATGCGGACTGGTTTGGGTAAAGCAACGTATATTATCATCTCTGCATCTATTACAATCCAACATATATACAGGGTGATGCAGTTGCCTTTGAATCAGAACTCTCCTAGCCCACTTTTACTAGACATCTATTCAATTATACTATATATTCTCTGTTTAACAATAGACAGTATTAAATTATATAGTCTGTTGGAGGGAATATTTTACCAAGTTTTAGCATCGACTTCCTTCGAATGGCTAGCAACGCAAGGAGAATATTATATATAACTGACTTCTGCAGGGCGAAGTTTCATGTGCGAATTAACACAGCTCAAACATGTTAAAGTATAAATGCATAAAATGCAGACAAATGTTGAGAAACATTCGAGTATAATTCAAATGTCTAGGTTATTTCTAATGATTTTCTATGGAACAGTCTATGCTCGACAGTGGTGATTGAAAGGCAAGTGACTCACCCTGTAGATAGGTTTCGACTGTCGTCACGTTTCGTCAACGTTGCCCGGCTTGACAACGTCAGCGTCTGACTGACCTGACTTGGCCTCACTTTTAGACTGTCCTTACGACCGCGCTTACGGGCTCTTGCCCGCGACCGATCGCCTTTTCGCAAAATCAGTGACATACACACAATCAAACGCACACGCATACACTCAGCTCGTAATAATTAGAATTTTGACACTCCGTAATAATTAGAATTTGTGGTTTACTTTACACTACATTTTGTAATCTATACCAGCGTAACATCCTGTCATCTGATGCAGCGATGCATTCACTATTGCACCGGTTATATCGAACAATTTGGCGAATACTGATATTCGACCCAATCGCACGAACAAAGGCAAAGCAGACTATAAAAACTTTAACAAAAGGTCTTCACTCTGTGGTGAGTTTGTATCGAAACACCTGCCACATTTAGTGTCGTAATCATTGTTTGTAACTTTCTATCCTTTCAACTTAAGGATACTGACACGTAAAAATTGAGGATTAACTTCAGAATTTTCAAACAATATAAAAAATATCTTTATGTGCATGATTTAAGGTATATTATAAATTAATTTGATTAATGTATCGATCACAACTACAAAATTCTTGTGGACAATTTTATACAAATCATGATTTATGGTGTCCATTGTAAGTTAGACAATTTTTATCCGCAACACACGAAGCAATTTTTCTACAAAGTAGAGTAGTTTTTAATGAAATAGCTACCTTTGAAACTAAAAAATAGTATTTTCACCCTTGAAAATTACCAGACTTTTATAGCTTTTATTGTTTCATTTATTTCAGACAAATATCTTATGTCCTAGAATGGGTTTCGCATGCCAATAAGTTCTGCAATTACGACCAATATATTAACAAAATGAATTTACGCGATACCTTAGTTTACGTATTTCTACAGATATCTTACGAACTTAAAATAAAAATGTTTTTGATATTTTGTTAAAATATTGAAGTTAACCGTTAATTTTTGCGCTCCTAGTGCGTGCATTCCCCTGACAGAAGAGATGTTTGCCTAAAAGCCTAAAGATAACTACATTTTCAGAATTTTTTTAAAAATCTTGTGCAGCATGTGATTAATGAATATTTTTACATGTCAAAAGGCATCTTTTGCAAATATTTCAGCTACTTCTAAATCACATATAATTAAAATTGTAATCTTATAATATTGTTACAACAAATGATGCGTGTTTAGCTCTTATTAAATTACAAAGAACAATATATAGTCAAACCTCAAAACATCTTCAGTAGAACACTTTCGAAGTTTTCTATAAAGTTCGTAAGACTTGAAGACATGAAAATGGCATAGTCAATACATTATCAAGTCTTAAAGACATTATATACTGTTTGGGATGTAACTAGTTGTAAGAGAATAATCATCAACACAACTTCAACCTATCCTGAAGCAACCTACTTTAAATTGAGAGCTATAAAAAACTAGGTTTCTAAGAACCAAAGATCATAAAAACTGAAGTCATGCTGGGAGCTGAATTTTTAGAACTATACTTTGGTAGTTCTAAAAACTGGTGAAGATTCGAACTTCGAAGTTTTTCGTAAGATCGAGGGAAACAAAGTGGCAGAAAGCGTGACACCACTTTATCATGTAAGTCGGCTGTAATAGAACATTATATATTATAAATGTAACAGATTAATTCATTGTTAATTATCATTACCAATGTGGACTAGCAATGTGGTCCACATATCTTTAGACAGATTCATCATAATAAGTTATTATTGTTCTCAAACTATGATAATAATTTATTATTAATCTGTTGAATATAAACCATATTAGTACAGTATTCAATATAATATAAAAAGAAAATAAGTAAATGAGTTTAGAATCAATAAAAAATTCAGATTAAGTTTCATGTAGAGTGTGTGTTGCAAGGAACCTTGCAAAATTCCAGTGTCGCGTGAAAAAAAGCAAGGTGGTTGGTATCGGATCTTGCGAACTCGGAATATTTATAACGAACAATAATGACTTAAGATTTATCGGGGTACTTTCTCATGTTGCCACGTTCCACCATAAACTCTCTCTCGATGGAAGAGAATTCGATGAGTTCGGCTAAGACAAAGAGCACACCAGTCGAAGGCGAGAAGAGGTTCGGGAAAGTTTTATAAGTTTAGGCGAGTGAGCCTGGGGAAAAGAAGAAGAGGGTAACATCGGGCAAAAACGTGTCACACGCTTGGACCTCCCTAACACTTCGGAAAGTTAATTGGTCGAGCGTGAATTTTTATTTTCAGTAACACCATTTTTCGATATATCTATACTTGCATTGTATATTGCATTAACCTTTGTGCTGTGATACTCAACAATAATCGATGTTACACTTCTGACTGGAATCAGTAGGAAGGAGCAAACTGTTATTAATCGAATTGGAATAGGATATACAATACTTAGCTATTCGTACTTATTAAGTCGGCCTGAAAGACCTAAATAATATATCAACAATCCGACTGTGTACTAACAATAGACCACATTGTATGTGATTGCACAAAATATGATAATGCGAGAAAAAGTATCGCTATGATGTATGATCTCCAAACATTAATGAATTCCAAAAGAAGCCTAACGTGCTAATTGAATTCCTACGTAGGACCGAACTATACAATGAAGTATATATGTGTATAATACAGATGTGGATATTTGATGATACGGTATGATACTATGTTGCTAAAGACCCGAGATGTTAAAGCAACGTTAAATAAATGATGTTAAAAGAAATATTCGCTGTTCTTTAGCATGAGTAAGTGGATAAAAGTGAAAGTAAACTAATATTACATTGATAATTATTCAACTGGGTACCAAAAAACACATACATATCTACCAGTCCAAATATGGCATCGTACTTCAAATCAATATCGAAACGATTAAAGAGACAACTAAACAAAACACTAAGCTGCTAGACAGAAACAGACAAATGTGGAGCTTTTTCCGCACAAGCGCGGCAAGCTGCATCATAATGTCCCGTTACATATATTTATTTACTAGCATGTATTCTGACAGATTGTAAATAGTAAGGTAGAAATATAAGCAAATATGCCACAATGTATTCAGAGAGCTTGCAAATTAAAGAATGTTTTCTCTGCCTTCAAATTGACACTTTTAAAATTGACAGAAGAGTACGTGAAATTAATTGCAGAGTGTAAACATAACACCATACATGTCAGTGAATAAGGTGACGTGTCCTTAAATGCAAAGAAAGCTCACAAAGTATTCTACATTGGTTTACGAACTTATACAAAACAATGAGCACAAATTTTAACCTTGTACGTCTGATACTTCTCTTGTTAGCATTAATTATATTAAGTTATATTAGTTATATTAGTCATATTAAAGATTTTTACAGAATTCATTAGACAGAATTACATACAATTAATAGAAAGATAGTTGCGACAATCAATTATTCTATAAATTAAGTTATTCCTAGGAAAATGGGGGGCGGGTTAAGCCAGATAGGAGAGCCAGTGAGATATATACTAGGCTGTAGGAAACTATAAATCTAGCTTTAGCGAGGATATTAAAATAGTGTGATAGGGTTGAGGAAGCGGTGACACCTGAGCCAGGGCGCAGATAGAATAACTCGATATGTCAACGATGCGAGGGACGGCGCGGCGAGGCGCGGCGCGGCGACGGTACGTGCTAGGGAGGTGGTGGAGTCGGTGAGGGATTTAATAAATTTCGTCGGATGGATATTCAGGTAAGGGAAGGCTATTACAAGGCGATATCTATCGAAAAGGGGTGGATGGGAGGGCCGCCTGGAGAGAAATAAAGACCGATTGCCTCGGTAAATCAGAGTCCCTCCAGCGAGCTGATGTCGATCGCCAACTAACCCCCTCTCCCTCCGACACTTTCTACTCGGAGGTTTGTCGTACTGCATACCAGCTACGAAACGAGGAACACGAAGAACATACGTATCGGAGCATTAACGGACCTTTGTCGTCCCAACGGCCTTTTTCTCCCTCGCTCCTTCCCTTACCCTTCCCCTCCAGCCTTCTCTCTCTCTCTCTCTTTCTCCAATCGCTTCAACCCATTCGCCTTGTATAAACGTGATGTCTCGTATTACCGAGGAAACCCACCCCACCGCCACCAAACATTTCTCCAACAGCGATAAAGCACCACAATGCGTTATTCGTCCTGGCAAATAAATTCCGCCCGCCGAACACGAGTCGAATCTTCACTGACTCATTTTTAGCCAATAGCGCGACCAAGCCTCTTATGCCATTTCAAGAATCTTTTGCTTCGTTTTGGTTTGAATCGTATTAACGTTTGGACTCTGATGTTTCATTATAGTTCAAGTTTTTAGTTGTAAGTAAGACATCAAAACTTGTGCAAAAGTGATTAAGTGATAATAATGGCGTTGTATTCTAACATAAATGTTTATAATAAGGATGATTTGCCATATATGCAAACGTTTTTGACAAGCAATTGTTCATGACAATCGGGAAATGCATAAAAATATGAATTATGGTAGTTGAAAGGAATGCGAGTCAAAATGTACTAGAATCTCAAAAGTAGCGAATTACAGAAAGCATCGAAGCTAAGGATCTCCGTCAGCGTGGCCGAGTTTGAGAGTTTATTGGACCATCGGTTTTCTCTGAAGGGGAATGCTGCTCGACACAACCTCCACATGACCCGCTCTGCACACATATTTCTACACCTATTTCTGATTTTCTAACAAAGTAGTTCTACGATTTTTAAAATCCTTATAACGTACAAACTGAACCGAAAATTTTCAATAGTGAACACAAAAATGTACTGCACACCGAGCATTCTTGGAACAAAATACTTTTAATAAAGAAAATTTTTCTCGAAATAGAAGCACATTTTTTAAACAGGAGAGTAGCCGGCCCAAGAAAAAAAATTCCGTTAGGGAAACATTTGTCTTTTGGAAGAAATTTTTTTGAAAAAATTCTCGGTGTACCAACACTTTTTCTAATCGACTGTATAAGAAATAATTTGCTTACTGTCTGAATATTTTTGATACCAGACAATAAAGCATTATTTACTTCATGAATTCTTATTGTGTAATAAATATATTTTCAAAACATATCATACATTTTTGTTAACAATGTTGAATCATTCATTGTTAGAAAACTAACCAAGACTTTACTCTATAAATAATTGAAATATCAAGTTACATTGTTATTAATGCACATTTGTTCGAATATTTTCGTTAATCACCCACCCTATCTTCCTTCCGCATTTTAGTTGGGATTATTTATCATCATTATACTTGCCTCGAAGATAAACGATGGTGCGATAACTAATAGTGGCATACGTAACATAGGTCAGAATAGATATACATGTGCGGGGTTGTGCTTTGCAGCTGTATTAACTTCGGAAGCTAGCGCGCGCGCAATAATAAATCGCCTGATCGCTTTCGATAAGACGAGTAAAGATATGGCGTTATCTCGTGGAGCGAACGGTCTGGCTGTTTTATACACAATTTATTAGTCCGGCAGTTTGTAAGGGTCCGAAAAAGGTTCCAGAAGCTAACAGAATAATAAATCAGAACTTTATTGTTCGCAACTATATGTGAGCGGAGAGTGAATTGCGGTTAAAGGTGAGGATGAAACACGCATCGAACACATCAACGCCATGTAAATTGTTTCCTTTGTAAATCTAACCTTATTTCTACAGGGCGATTCAGTTGCCTTTTCAATGCTACCATGAACTTCACCTTTTATTGGGGGAGAATGTATATTGTTTGTAAATTCTTTCGAATAGTTCTGGCTCATGATCGGTATTTAAATAATAATTAAGAAAATAAGAGAACGACACAAGCATACTGAAAATAACAATGTAGTGTAAATTCGAAACGTAATATATGTTAAATACGCCTGAGTATTGAACTGCTTAAAACGATTTTTTTTATGATCCCAACAATCGTTTCTGTTTAATTTTAAATTATACGTACATGTATTCTATTTAATATTTATGAGTAATTATTTCGCTATTTGTACAATTTTTCATTTCTTGAGTAGAAAATGAAATCGATCTCGGACAATGACGAATAAAAAAAAGTTTCATTGGCCACAATTGCAGACGGCAAACTTTGAATAGCTCCGCAGTAAAGTATTGCCGATTTTCGAAAGAATCGTCCTAGGAATACTCGGATTGCATTAGATGTCAATGGTAAAATTTATTCGAGTAAACTTCTCGAGCGATTTGCGCATTTCGCTTTGGATGGGAGGAGTGATTTATGGGTGCAGTCTAAAGTGACAGGATAACGACTTATTCATGAGTCGGGTTTATACCGGGATGTTGATTCTTGAGCGGAGCGAACGTAAGAGCAGAGCTTAGGTGAATGGACGACGCGTTAATGATCTGCTTCCTGCCTTTGCGGTCTGGTGTGGGATTTCTCGAGGATTCGTTAAAAGCCTCGTTAATGCCTGGGAGCGGCCCACTTTTTCGGAGGACTTGACAAGTAGCCAAGAAGAGACTTGTTGCTTACGGTTGATGGTGGCTGCCTGATCCCACGCTTGCTAGACCGTTTCATTATCTCCTGTTTTTATAGGACTCTCTTCACCCCGTGCATTAACTTTAAGCCGGGGTTTTACCCGATGTTCGCTCACGTATTACGGATTATTGCGCGTCATGTCCAACGGGATTCCGGAATTCCGACTTCTTCATTATGGCTACATCAGCCGCCCCAAAATTCCGATTCAGGACAATCTTCTACACAGTATCGAATTTCCGAATGAAATAATACACAGGATTTCCCTTTTTCAACATTAGGTTTACGCACATTTTTATGTACCTATCTTTATATGTAGACACCCGCCAAATTGACGGGTAAAGGAAACCACGTATTTTCTTGAAAAAATGGATTAATTTAATTTAAAAAGAATTAGAATCTTAATAGGCATAATATAAGTTAATTAAATCTGTTAGGATTGCTTAAATACTCGATCGTACAAATTGGAAAGAAAATTAATAGTAATTGTTTTTGTAGTGTTAATATTGATCTTGATATCTATAGTGTTCGACATAGATGTATTTGTTGGATTTACACCGGTAACTAGATATGTGAGTATGATGAATCTTATTTGGACTAGAATTACGTTTTTACAATGTTGGAGAAATGTATATTAAGCAAGTATCGCCAGCCAGAGCTTGCAACCTTTTAGAGATATTAACGTTAAATTTTCTAATTTAAAACATACAGCTTCGTTGCAACATTCCGCTTTTAAGGATTCTTTCTTAAAACTTTTATTATTGGAATAGTTTGACGATTATTCTAATATAAAGCCGTATTTTTGTAGTTACTTTTGTCAAATACATTTACGAGAACGCTTTCTGCAGTAATTATCATTTCTAGCAAATATTTGCAATTATCTTTAATATTTTGTTCTTCTAGACATGTATTTCACTACTTTAAGAATGAAGATCTTCACGCTGCGTAATTAGTTTCTCGTATTTAAACAGTAATGTAGTGTTAATCATGCAGCCATAGTTTTTGCCGATGTTGACTCATGTAGAAAGACCCCATTGTTATTGCAAAATACTATATTTTCGTATATCGTAGGATCACTTTCGCAGAAATGACTGGATGGACATAAAATCTTTTGTACTCTGTGGAAGATGTTTTCGCTGCTGTCTCCTTTAGAAAGAAACGTCGTACATTAGAAAGCACAAAGAAAGTATTCTTAAAAAAATGTAAGTCGGTTACAAAAACAAATTATGCAAAAATGCTCTAAATGGCTAAAAATAATTTCCATCCTATTTATAGTTATTGTAGGCAGACATTGTTAGATTCTATCCTGTAGCATTCACGCATAGTTTCTGTTATTAATATTTGATAAGTTCAGTCCACATGATGTTTGTAAATCAGTCGCTTGATGTTTCATTCGTTGCTAGTCTTCCAAAGATTAAAATTCAAATAAAGTTATATCTGTTTCCTAAAAGTCATACTAATATCTACGCGAAAGGAATCACGCTTTAACAGACATTTGATAAGTATAAATAAGACGGGAATTACTTTGAACTTTGTACCACACGTATGTGTTAAGAAAGTGCGATGCATTTTATGTTTAAAAAAAATGAAATTTTTCCAAAAGTTCTTACTATGTTAAGAAAAAAACGATGATATCAAGAAACTTGGTAGAGCCCCGCGCCAAGTAGTAACTGTATATACCAGCACGAGAACCAAGGCAACTTGTCCCGAAGCATAGCGGTTTTCGTCTGCTAGAATTTGTTTTGTCCTTAACCCTATTTAATTGCGTGATGCTTCTTCCAGACATATTACTACAAAAATAGTGTAACCCCTTCTATATTCCACGCATTTTATGTTGCTAGCAACTTGTTACTGAACTATGCAATTAGTGTGATAATAAAAAGATAATTAAACAATCATGCAGGATAAACAACGAGTATGATTTTCAGTGGAGCACAGAGGGAGATTTATTTCTTATTCTTGAGAGTCGTAGGAGAATGGAATCGATTTGAGAGAAAGCCTGAAGGCTCCGGCGGAGCAAAGAGGAGGTTCGAAGAGCGGCGCGGCGCGGCGCGGCGTCGATGCGAAAGTTGCTCAGATATCGGATTGACGTATTGCCTCGAAAATAGCGCGGCGGGTAAACAAGCGATACATATTCGCGTCACAGCGAGCCTCTCGAGGGACGTTAGCCCTCTGGCTGCATCCTCGGCTTCCGATAGAGAACTCTCCTCGCCGCGTCGGGAAGAAACAGAGGACTATCCGGCATCCGACACTCTCTGCTATCCTGGCTAGTGGTGGTTCGGTGTTGGTGAGGTTCGAGGGGTTGGCCACGCTCGGACAGCAGGAGGGTTCCGTTCCTCCAGAAAGAAGAGCCGTTGTAACTATTTTGCGTAGCAGATGGAAATTCCATGTGCTACATCTCACGCACCAGAGTTCCTCGGCCAAATTGATTGATCGCCGAATTTCGGTCATTCATTTTTTCCGTCTTATCGCTGGATTTCTGTTTGGCCGATATATTCATGCCGGCGATCGTCCCAACACGCACACCGTTTTCCTGTTTATTGGGGTAATATGCGGTCAAATAAGGTCATCTGCTTTTATTTGATTTTTTCAGGTTTTCTCGATTTATGGGGACCGTGTTTCGTGAGTATAATATATTTAACACTACACGTAAATCAGTTTACAGATTATGAAATGATTGACATACTTTTTCACTTTTGAGTATAACTAATCATTAATTTTATACGAAAACTAATGCAGAAAGTGATAAACTGAAAAGTTTAAATAATCAAAATAAAAATAAGTACTTTTATTTTTAGGAAAACATTGAAAAAGGAGCGGATAGTTCAATCGAATTTTGACACCCTCAAGTGTTATTAATTGATATCCTCAATCCTTGATTCTAATTTGTGTTTGTGCGTAAAAGGATTTTGCAATCGGTCTTTCGAATTCTAAATCGTTCTACATATGTGAATGGATTTATTAGAGGCTCATTTCTGCATTTGAACTTCTAAGAAATCAGGATTTTGGCTTAATATAAATTCATGCTAGTTTGCAGCCTTTGAAAACAGTTTCAAGTTATGTTATAATTAATACTATAATCATTATTATTATAATTATGTCGTGTAATATATTTCCTGTAAACATCATTATGTCCTGTAAAGAAAACAGTAAACAAAGTCTGAAAGCGTGAAGTATTGTTATTAATGTTTAGATACAGTCGGCTTTATTAAAGATATAATAATAATTTTTAAGTAACTGTTACAATTGAACGACTGACTATCATCTAATTTCTCACTCGTTATAATTAACAAATGACGTACCAATTGCAAAATCCAGTAGTTGAAATGTGTATCTAAGAATGAAGAATAACTTGGCTTAACAAGTAAAGTATACTTCTTGCATAATAAATGAGGTTATGAGAAACATTCAAAATGCGAAAGTTTCGAATCACGGTTTAAAATTTCAAAACATAGATGAGACAATTTTTTCTATAAAGTAGACACTTAAAACTAATACATAACCTGGCCGATTTACAAAATTTTAGTGTTTTACGGAACGGCAGTCTTTTAAATCGAAAAATAGAATATTTGTCCCTCAAAATGATTGTTCTTTTATTGCTGTTATTAAGCTGAACAGGTTGCTCCTTTTACAAGTTAAGCCACCTCTCAATCTTCCATTCCTTGCATGTTTGCCACTCCGATGGAAACATCATTGAAGCACTGGGAATGGTCCTTTCGGACGTAATCCGAGCTACGAACCTTTCCAACTTTTATGAATGTTATACGCGATTGCGTGAGACATTAAGTATATTGTCGAATAATGGTGGGAAACGAGCAATAGGAAGAGATAAATCGGGTGTTCGGAGCGCTTGAAGAAAATTGCTCGTAAAATGAACGGAAGAGTGGTCATAATGCCGGCGCCGTTAGGAAAATTGGTAGTGAATTTGAAGGAGCGATCACAAAGAACTTTATGTAGCGAGGGTGTACCGATGTAACCGGCGCTGAATTTCATAATTGCAGCAATACCCACTGACCCCTTCCGCTTTCTACTCCTTTTCCCAACATTAACCGCTTACTAATGACAGATCAGCTTTCCGCTAGCACATTTCTTGCGTATCAAGTAGAACTCAATTTCATGGTAAGTATCCTTATTACGCATTTTTCGCTTTTATTCATCACTACTGTTATATTTAGTATTATTTTTATTTACGTATTTTAGGTGTTTTACAACTACATCGATCTTCCAGCAACTTTATTAAGCTTTACATAATAGAATATGTTTGTACGTTTAGTTTGATTAATTAATGTCCCCTTAACTCAAAGTTTTAATATTACTTGCTATTTATTTTGTGCTTTTAGCTTCAGATTTTTGTCACACAAGTCTCGCGTGTCGAAATGAGAAAGCGATGTTTAAAAGAAACGAATGAAAATAGAAGGAAATAAAACTAAAAACCCAATCTAAATGTATCGAAAGTTAAGTATTGAAAATCATTGTATTCTCTCAATTGTAGCTGAAATGAGTATAAACGCTGTAACTTATGTCAAGTGGATCTTTAAGGGGATGTAGGACAGTTAACATTCGAGTTTTTCTAAATTTTATAAAAATTGGTGTAATTAAGCCAATCACTTGGCAAGCACAGTCATTTTACATTTAATTAGTACACTTGTACAGAGTAATTTGAGATGTAAACATTCAAAATTACATAAACAATAAGGCAGTTATTAATTGTTAAACATTACAATATTAATTATGCGTAATAGGACTCTGCAGATGATTTCTTTGGAACGGTTGGTCCAATGAATTTTACAGAGTTCTTTTTTAAGATCATACCTAAAGGCAGGCACCAAAATCATGTGGATAAGTCATGTACAAGTTGGTTCAAACCAATTGTTGATGTTATAAGTTTTATGGTTAACAATATACAATTAGCGTTTAGTACAATAAGAGTTTAGTTACAATATACGATTAGAGTTTACGGCTTAAAAATATGTGATCCGATAATGATACATGAATAAAATACATTTCATATGATAAAGAGAGATTTACGAACAATCAGGCTAAGTTTCAAAAGCTTCGTCTGTCCGGTTCGAGACAATTTGAGCAGAGGGTGAAAGGGAAATGATTTCATTTGCAGAAACAACGTGATAGAGAGTATGGAAATAAAAATAACTTGTAAAAGCAGATGGGAAATAGCATAGCTTTATTGCAAATTCATTCTTCCTACTCAAAAATTGGTTTTATTGTAGTTTGGAAAGGCCCCAGAATTGTCTGTTAACGCTCACATGTTCCCCCCTTTATCCCTAACGCTCTTACCCCTTCACCAAATAACCGCACCAACTTCCTCAAGTCATTGAAGTAGTTTTCAACTACTAATTCCACACGTGTGTTAATAGTATTTTATATTTAACTAACTATCTTACCCGACTTCCTCTGGGTGGCATTTCGTATGCCTGATATTTGGCTTGTCATATTATGTAGCTAATCATATTATTTTTTCTACGGTATCAAGGAATACTCACACCGAATTTGGTACGAATCTATTGAACGACATGATAATCTTTTGGAGGGGGTGGATTTTTGAAGTGGTCTGATGGAGGTTATTACTATACTATTTTTCCTAAGGTATGGCAAAATTCTCATGTCGAGTTTGATATAAAGACGTTGAACGATATAGGAGCCCATTAGAGAAGGTGGGCTTTAGGGGTGGTTAGCGGGTGGGGTGCACCACAGGATTTTTTTCTTGGATATCGAAGAATACTTGCGCCGAATTTAGTACGAATATATTAAACCGATATATGGAATATTGAATATTGAAAGTTGAACCCACATATTGTTATATTGAAGCCTTTGCGGAAGATACATACATATGTTCACTTTTATATACTAATAAGATAATAGCATACTTTTTCGTCAGATTCCAAGTAACATTGATGCAATCAAAATAGCTGCACATTTTGTTTAAACTGTTGCTGTCCTTTTTTCCTGTAATTGTCATAGAGGAGGTTTTAATACTGAAATAATACAGGAGATATTAATATTTCATATTCTTTTGGTAATCGAAGTGACTTTGTTTATTGAATTTACTCCAAGTGTTACATTTGTAATTGCAATGTATCTATATATCAATAAATGGATACATGAGTATTTGTCGATCGTGTTTCAAATATCGCTACGTGCTTATAAAGTTGTGGAAACGTAAATTCAGAAAGTATCGCCGGCTGAAGCTTGCAAGCTTTTAAAGATATTAACTTGAAATTTTCTATCTTATTCATAGAACTTCGCAGTAGCATTTAGTTTTTGATACTTCCGTCTTAGAACTTTTATTATTGAGATATCTCGATGACCATAATAACATAAAACAATATTTTTGTAACTATCTTTGTCATTTGCAGTTACGCGTAAGCTGATTTCTAGCAATCATTTCTAGCAAAAATTTGGAAGTATTTTAAATTTCTTATTCTTCTAGAACTGCATTTTTCCACAGTGGTGGTCATTACCTTTCTTTATCTTTAATCGAAAAACGATCTTTAACCTTCACGCCGCGTAATTAGTTTCTCGAACTCAAGAATTAATGAAAATTGTCAATGATAGAAGGGAAAAATGGTACACTATTAACATTTCTTGGCATTTTTCATTTTTCATGTTACTAGCATGTAAGGGAAGCTAGGGTAAAATATATAAGTTAACGGTTTAAAGCTGCGTTCTTTTTTATTAAAAATGTTTATTCGGATTATCCAGTTTACCTGAAATTACTTGAATTTCCTTGGGATCCTATTCTCTTTCCTTAAACTTCCATTGCATCATAGCAAACAACTTCACATTCAGCAGTATTGCGTTATATTACAATCTTTTTAACGTTTTTACTGAATTATAATTATCATCTGGGTAGCATTCGAACAACCATTCATAGATATATTTATTTCGACGAAAATAACGTTAATAAACATTTTTAATAAGGTTTAGTAACAAAGTTATAAGTTTGCAACTTGGACGTTGAAAGTGTTAAAGAGTTTCGCTATAATATATTTTTGTATTTTTCATTTCACTAACAGACACATCATAGCATACAGGTCCATTGTAAATATATCGCAATATTATTACAAGCTTCTTCTCATCTTTATTCCTTTATTCATACCTAAAGAATTAAAGCATAGAGAAACATCTCAACAAAAACGTGAAAGACGAGCATTATTAATACTGTCTTCGGACTCGATCCAGCCAATTATACACTAACGGCCATCATTATCAGGACCATTTGCCGTATCCAGATTACAATCGAAAGAGACTGATTAGCTGAGATGAAACATCCGCCGATTATCCTACGAACGATCGAGCAAGCGGGACAGGGCGGCGATTGGGCACTGATATTTCTGGGTCAGTCCGAGCAATCTCCTCTGGTAGACGTCCTATTCCTGGCGACTTGTCTCCGGAATAATGTCGGCTCTCCCGCGGCAAGCAATCTCTTCTCTTCCGTAGGATTGGTAATCGTTGCTTATGTAACGGGAGCATTTAGCCCCGGCAGAGGGGTGGGACGGGGTGGGGGCTCGTCGAGCGAGCATTAGAAAAATTGACCGGGGCGGCGTATTAAGGGAAAGGGGGGCGGGAAAGGCTGACCGCATTAGTTCCGGCTCGTATGTACAGGAGAGAAAGTGGCAGTAAAGGGCCGACTAATCATAAAGGACGCAGGAATGAAGTGAATTAATCAATGGATTAAACGCGTGCTACGTGGAGCAGGGCTGCGGCGGGGAAGGGAAGGGGGGGAAAAATAGGAAGAGGATGATATAAAGAGGGCGAGAGAGCAAAAGGGAGTGAGTGAGTGAGTGAGGGAATGAGCGTGGGGTGTGTGTGGGGGGAGAGGCGGCGGCGGCGGCGGGCATGAAGTGGCCAGGACGATGGAACAGGGGTGACCGAGAGTATTTTGACGGGGGTACCGTAACCCTGACATCTCTCGTTTGTCACACAAATATCCGAGCATTTGGCGGGAACACTATGCCCGATGGACGAACTCCGCAGAGGATGACGAATTCCTATGGGAGCTTGTACAACCGCGCGCGCTACATCGCTAATTCAGCAAGACTAATGCCTACTTCCTAACAATAAGTCTGGAAGGCTACGCCGCGCGTTCCCAACTTGCCTGCTCTGGTTCGTTGGACTCCTACGCTTTTCGGCCTTTCTCCTGATTTAAGAGCATGTTAACGCAGTGGTAAAATTGTCTTGCTGTAAATAATGTTTGACGCTAGGACGATTATGGTATTTATTTTTTTCAGGTTTATTTATTTTTACTGGTAGAATTATAAAACTGTGTAATTATAACTGATATTTGGTACTAGGACTACGAACAATTATAATATTTCATTTTTAAGATTAGTCTATTTATAGAGGTCGTATTAGCTTTAAAATTATTAGCTACCACGATGTGTGCATTTGTTTTATAGGTTAATACTCATTAACATTACTTTGACTGATGTGGCGGTTCATCTACTGGGGTGGAAAAATTCATTCGGCATCAGTGTATTCCACATGAAATCGCAAATTTTTATGCAAATCCATCAGCATGTATGCATATCAGAGTAATGGTTGCAAAATTCGTATATGTTCTAAATCACACTTACCTTCTAATAATCTTAAAGTAACAAATAATACTGCAACCAAAAATCAATTCATGTTATCATCTACAAAAGAATGAGATGCTTGCTAAAACGTAATGATTACGATACTGTTAAATTTAGATTTCAAAGCCAGGAATTTTTACTAACAAAACTTTTTAACCGACTGTCACGTGTTTTCCAGTGACTTCCTCTATTAAAAATTCTAATATATCAAATATATGAATAATAAATATTAAATATATTTTTTGAAAATATTAATCTGTTTAGTATCCAAATAAGAATCATTTCTTTCATTTTACTCTACTTGCAAAATTTATATTAAATCTATGATTTCCAATTACAGGACGATTTTGGCACCGTGGGGTGCGATTTAGGACACGAGCTAGCTAAATCGCACCATCTAGAAAGTTTGCAAAGTCAATTATCTTCACACTACTTATTCCCTATTAAAATTACGAAAAAATACACGTTAAATTGGAAATAGTACCATTTATCATGACATAATTTATGCAATATTATCTTAATATTGTTTTCACCATGAAAGCAGAATCTTTCTTTATACAAACTCCTGACTGTAAATAAATGAGTGTCGTTAAATGATAAGAAGGCCTTGGAAATGATGTGTTCTAGTTGGTAGTCGGTAGGAGGAGTGGCAATACATTAGTTGGGGATGTTGGAAGGGCCCGAAACGTCGGGCGGTTGAATGGCGGGGAAGGAGGTGCACCGAGAATTCAATATCAGGCATCGCCGCAACATATCAAACATCCAACGGTACTTCTGAGATTCTCCTGTCGAAGATCGTCAAAGTACAGGCATAGAGAAGACATCTGCAGCCGCATACGTCAGGAGCACGGCCTTTGATGCCAAAGTTTTCCGACCGGCAAACATAGCTCGACGCGAATGGCATCGAGTATTTCCAGGTAGAGCTAAGTTCATTTTAATCGAAGGAAAATGCGGGGCTTCGCTTGGAAATGTCTCCTTTTAAGGGAACCCGCAACCTAAAAATGTCAGCTCGAATTTTCATCCATATCAACATACTTCCCTTAGTTTGAAACAAGAAAATTCATTTAAAATTATAAGATCAATTGTATTGCTGTCGTAATAATAGAGTAGTATTACAATACAAAAATTTGTATTAATTTTTACGCTGCGTAATTAACAAGTTTTAATCTCCGACTTAACAATTCTCCGAATATAACAATTGCAGAAGTCAAGAAATGTTTTAAACTCAACCTCTTTTCGCATTGTTCTTGTTACTAGCACATATACTGTTGCATACAACTCTATGTCTGTTAATTTTGCATTCTGATTTTTAAATGCTACAATATATTAAAAAAAGAATCATAAGTGAGTTTTATAGTAGTAGTGCTCGATGTTTAAAACTATTAACGCGTTCGATTCAACAAATAAAATATCTTCGATTCATTAAGAAGTTCTGCAGTTTTGAATGCCGCATTATAATACTAAGAAGGAGAGAATGATACAAGAATTGTAATAATATTAGCGTTGATGGTCGATGTATAACGGCATTAGATCGACCACGAATGCAGTAGTGGGACGACACAGCTGCTAGAATGTCCAAATAGACAAGGGCTGTCTAATGGCGGTTATGGCTAATAACCTACGAATCTATGCATGCTAATGGCCGTTGCCCTCTCTAGTCGGAAACCACTTGTACTTAATACGCTTAATACCCAGCCAACTTGGCACTCAAGACAAGTTCCAGCGTGGACTTTGCCGCAAGAGGTGAAACGAGCAGCAAATGCTCGAAAGACGTGTGTCACATTACCGATCCAAACTCTAATACCCCGGGAAGTCAGGAAGGGGACATGAAACAAAGGCAATATACTGTTATGCCTATCAATATCGAACTAATATTGATTGCGCAAAACAGCAAAAGGAAATAATACAACAATGAGCTTGTTATCGTAAAGTTTTTAAAGAAACTCTTCGCAAACCAACTATAAGAAATAAATCATATTTTCAGTGGATAAAAAGAGTATCTAAAAAGAAATCAGTTTCCTTTTAAATAATCAATATTTTTTTAAAAACAAGTGTTCGTTTCTCCAAGAAAATGTATTTCTTTTTAGAAAGGAGATCTTTCTTCTTTAAGATAAGTTTACTTCAAGACACTGGGCTTGCAAATGCATTCTTTATCCATTGCATATCATATCGTTTCTGATGGAGATTTTCGACTAGATTTGTATACATATAGCAGAACGTCTTTTGTTTGAATAAAGTTAATCGATTTTTCGACTGTCTGAATAGTATGTTATACTATTTTTTCTTATTTTTCGTACAATTCGTGAAAACCAGCATTAAGAAAGATCATATTGTAATATAGTAAAGTGTTTGGGTAGCAAAATACTCGAATAACGTAATTCGGATAAGAAAAATTTTACTGTACTTTCGAGTCTTACACATCGAAGCGTCATATATGAATACACCCATACATATATGATATAGAACATCCATATGATACAGAGCAAGTGGCGCGGGAATCCTGGCAATCCTCCAGTTTACTTTCGTAAAAGAATAACATAGAATTATATCCATTTAATATAACAGTCAATGATTTTTAATATTTTATTTAATATTTATACACTGCTATCGATAAATATATTAGTAACACATAGCAACACAAATTATACGAATAATACATTAGAAACATTTCATTTTAGTAACAATTTAAAACTCATTTTCTGTTCCTGTAAAAATCACGTATGAATAGACGAAACAAATTGTGCAACGTAAGAGTTAAGGTGGAACATAACAATCATAGAGCAAACATGTCAAATGATAATTTGCGATTGGCCTGAATATTTGCAATGCTTCGCAGCAAATCGATAGCCGGATTCTCAGACGTTTCAGGGGGTTTCATACACGAAATATATTGGCAGTTTCGAAACCCCAGACATCCCAGTGTGACATATTCGCCTCGCTTTTCGAATCGAACTATGTTTTGGGTTGTTTGCCGATGTAACTGTAATATATCGGCGAAACGCTAGTCAGTGAAATTATCCCACAACAGAACTCAATAAAAGATCGACTTGACTGGTTATTACAGAATATCGCTCAGGAATCGTAATGTGATAACCATAGCCATAAATTATTCATCATGTCCTAGATAACCGTAAATTATTTACGATAGCCGAAGAGAATATTTTTATCGCTTTTATAAGCTATACTTATGAATAATTGCTAATTAAGAAAATTTCCGAAATAGAACATAAATGATTGGTCATTTGTACGTTTTAGATGTATTTTTATATAACATTATATAAGTCAACGATATGTATTGTTTGAAAACCTACGATTGTTTTAAGAATATTATTTTCTGCAATATAAAAATATTTATTTGGAAATAATTAAATATTTTTAAGTGCTCGGGCAAGGTTTAATTATAAACAACTTCATATTTTTTTATATATTTTAACAAAGGTTCTTCTTGTCAAAATCATTCCTAGAATGGAATTCAATAAAGGATTATTCTTGGCCTTACTTATATTTTATCCGCAGTTCTCTTCTTCTGAGTTCGAAACGGTGTTCAGTTCTAAAACGGAATTATGTATTATAGTCAAAAGCATTTTTTCCATGGTTTTTAAAGACTGTATTCTCAATTTTAACTTCGCATTATTAAATATACTATATAATAAACATAGTTGTTTATTAGTTCCATACACTAAAGCGGCAACGAACGCCAATTGATCAAAAAAGGTTCGTACTTTCATCTTTCCTTCGAAGCAGACTTGTCATGCCGAATCTGGTACTTATAGTGGCTAAGAAAAGTACTTCTACACCCAGCGTTTTTAGAAAAATGTTTCAAAAAAACAAAAATCTTCTCTCTCAATACAAATACATTTTCCTCAAGAAAAAAGTCTTCTTCTTAACAACAAAAAAAAACGTCTTCATAGAAGACAATTTGCTTTTTTATGAAATTCTATTCCAAAAATACTGAGGGCATAGATACTTTTTTATAACCCCTGTATATAGTTTGCATTGTTCAAAACCTGGGAGAGCACATAACAGAATCACATAAGCATGCCGTACAAGCAAGCAGCAATCAATAGGAGCCAGCCGAATTTAAAGTACATAACCTCTCGAGTGCTCGATTATCGCAACTGCTTGATTCGCTCCTTCCACGTTAGCTGCTGTACAACTGTGCGTACTCAGGGAAAGGGTGACTGGTCGAAGGCAGAGATTAAAAAAGAAAGAGAGATTAAAGGGAGCGAAGGGAGAGTATAAGTAAAGGAGGGAAGGGGCGCGGCGAGAGTGCGCGAGCGAGCGAGCGAGAGAGAGAGAGAGAAAAAGGGAGAAAAAAAGGGGGGTGGGAGAGGGGTTGGATGGAGTAGATGGACAGGGAGTAAAAGTCAGAGTTTTTAAGGGCTTCATGGAGACCACGGGACGTGGTGGATAAGCAAGGTGACGGCCTGTCAAACGGCGAGCGGAAGGAAATTATTGAGCTAATTGCTGATAAGTTGGGACGTTCGGCGTTGGTGGAGACACTCGAGGCAAAGGTGTACCAGAGCCGGAGCGGTAAGGGCCGTAGAGGAGGCCCGAGCAGAGTAGAGCAGAGCAGAGCGGAGCGGAGCTGAGCGGAAGAGGGTGGGTGGGCAGTGCAGATTGGGATGTACGCCGCAGCAATCACCCTGAAGGAGAGTTTTTCCTCTTTTCCGCGTCGTGGCGAGAGACCCTCTCTCGGCAGACGGCCCTCCAGACAGAAATATGCGAAGCCGCGCGGGTCGCCGCCGCTCGAAAAGCTCGGACGCTTAATTGGACAAAGCCCCAACCTTAGTTCTGCCGGGGCTGGGCACTCAACCTCGTTCGCAATATGCCAAAATAATCTGAATCACTTCTCCCAGAAGTTCGGGGTGCGTGCGAGTGGATGACAGAGCACCGGCCACCGCACACACCACCCACATCCCCCGACAGCACCGATGCTTACCGCGGATGGAACAAGAATTAACGCGGCAGCCTCAAAGAGAGAAATGCTAGACAAGCGGGAAGCCTCTGCTTCCGGACCTCGCAGCCTTCGGATTATCTCCTCGATCGAGATGAGAAACGCGCTACCGGCTCAAGCCTGGCTTTACTTTAGCCATCTGCCCATATCGACTTACTTCAATTCAATCAACATACACATCAATTCGACCAATCTTTCGATCAATAAGTTGTGTCACTTCTTCAAATAAATGTATTCATACTAAATGTGTAAGTCATGAGTTTACGTGACTAATTGTAAATATGAGTTTATGTTAAAGATACGAAATACTTGGATTCTGTTAATGTGTCAATGATTCATGTTAGTTGTTTATATATAACACGTACAAATATCAAATGAAGTTATTTCAGTTGATAAGTTTACATCTCTAAATCTGAGTTTATATTAGTCATTGATCAACTAGCTTGCCTTCGATCAACGTGCATATGAATTGACCATCTCAATCCAGCGATGCGTGTCAATTCTTTACGTGGAGCTAATGTATAAATGTCAAATGAAGTCAATTTATATTAAAGGTTTACATTAAAGATGTGAAGAGATCAACAGAATGGGTTTCAGTAAACGAGCACGCGCACACATTTAAATCCAATGATTTGTATGAATTGTTTCTATGAAACGGATAGAAAAGTTAAATCAATTCAACTGTTTGTCATCACACGTAACAAATGTAAAGTCAGCCTAATATAAACGCTCTACTTTACTTGTACGAGTATACGCATTTATAGACAAATTAAATGATTGGATAAAATACGCTATGAATTGTTACAACATAATTTCCTTTATATATCAACAAAATTTCAGATAATGAGAAAAGCGGACTTATGCGACAAGCCCTTTAAATGGATGGGCTCATTGTGTGAACAGTATTTCAGAAAAGTGTAAAACAGCGTAAATTGCTAATGAGCCCAAAGCTGTTAATAACTGGATATCTCATCAAGCATTTCATTTTCAGAAACCCCTCGAATTCCGCTTCAAAGTTAAGGTACCATTAAGACCGTCTGTTTGCACTGCCGACAGCGACGTCGTTTGATATTACTGTTTTTCTTGCCATGTATTTCGTGTGTCAGTAATTACCAGAGCAAATACTCCGCACAGAAGAACGACGAATGGCGGTAACGAACTATGATACCGAAGTACAAGGGTACAAATAAAGAATCAACTTTCGCCCCTGCCGAACTAATTAAAAAGTATAATAATGAGATGGAGCATAATATGTTCTCCTACTTGCAGCGACCTTTCAATTACAGTTACATTTATTGGTGAGGCACAATTCTTGAGGATAATTACAAGAGAGGTGAATGTACAGGTTTATTAATATACTTTCTAAACCATGGAGCAAATGCCTAACGCTGGCCGCGCTCTAATGACTTTTCTGCCGCTACAACAAAACAATTGCAAAAGTAAAATATTGCGGATTTTCAGTTGCCAATCCACATGCTTCTGTAAAAAATGTGATTCTATTTAAAGATCACAGAATTCCATTTTAACAGAAAAATATGTGTTTAAATTTTTCACGGGCTAAATTTGATGAAGCAGTTTTATAGATAGTGAGCTTTATTACGACAATAAATACAATTGTACGTACATAATTAATAGAAACACACAATATACATATGACATTCGTGCCTTAATAAACATTTGATGCACGAACTTTAAAAACGTAAGAAATGTCTTAACAACATACAAATACTTCTTATAAAAATGTGAAAAGAAAGGTATTTTGGTGCTTTAGTAAGTTAATAGATATGTAGTATTTGGACGCTTACATTTTTCTAAATAATTAAACAAATATTTGGGTTTTCACGAGTTTATAGATATGCATATATTATTTTACTTTACTTTAATACAATTATAAAATACATAGGATTTCAATTATCTGAACTAATTGGACGACATTTTAATTCGCATATGGGAACTTTCGAATAGTAGAACAGTTCGTTTCCTCATGTTGATCTTCATGTATTTAAAAAAAGAGATCATGAATATTAATGATAGCAATCCCAATAAGGGAAATTAAATATGACTTAATTAAAGGTTGATAAGTCTTAAATGGTTTCCGTTGCTAAAGTTCTGTTGTGATTGATTATACTGTTAAAAATATGTACATGTATACATGCAAAACGAGTTTGGATAACTAAGTACAGGAATAACAAAGTTTTCGAATAGTAGAAATCTGGAATGACAGGACTTCTATTGTTTTTACAGTAACATTCTTTCGTATAGTAACTTTATAGTATAACTAGAAGACCGACGATTGCTCAATAATGCGGTACTAAATGCATAACATAATTGGGTTCCTTAATTGTTTTGTTTACATTGCAGTAAGAATTTTTAAAACAGAATATTGTATTCTTTTCTCAACGTAAAATGCATAACACATGAAACATATGATATTAATGCCTGGAAGGCGAAGCATCGCGCCGTAAAAAGGGTCAATCTGGTTATTTAACCCCCTAAATGAGTTTGCCTCAAGTGAACACCTACCTAAATCACTTTCTCTGCCCCGAAAACGGCAGATTAGAGCTTTTCATGGGAATACCAGAGTCCGTTTTCAAAATGAAATTTTACAGAATACCTCATTCAATACTTGACGTATCACTTCTAGCCAAATAATTAGTTTTACACTTAAGTGCGTCCCTGTTTTATGGTTCTTGTTAAAAATAAAAATAAAAATGAAAATGTATAGTTTTTTGTATTGTTATCTAATTGTTATTTTCTGCAGTAGTTTTCGTATTAATATAACAATTAGTTGTGTTGAAATAAAAACAATGTTACAAACTTTGGTAAGTTTAATGTTAAACACACATTACTTATTACTTACAGTTAGTTTCGATTTTTTAGTTTTTTGGTACTTTATACTGCGGCATTCAACCGTAGGAGAGTTTTCAATTGAATTCCAAAAACGGGAGGTCTTAATTCATCAAGATATATTTTTTTACTAATGAATAAGAAATAAAAAAAAGTACAAATTACTTACTGCAATACTGCAATATTAGGAAATAAAGAATTGCATGACATATAATAATATTCATATGTACAATATGTGCTATCTAGCAGCACAAATTATACAGAATTGTTGAGGATCAAACTGAATTTTTTTCTAAACGTAAATGACACTTTCGAAATCGACCGAAATAGTAGAGAAAAAACACATTCCCAATTCTAGCGTTTTGAAATAAATTTGTTCTAAAGAAGGAATTTCTCCTTAAGAAAAAACATTTTCCAAAAAACTCAACCTCTGTTTGTAACAATATATTCATTATAAATAAAAGGAGATTCTTTTTGGATAAAACTTGTTCAAGAAGCACTGTATGTATAAGTACTTTTTTACCTTCTGCATATGCGTAACCCAAATAATACACAGTCTTAAAGATGTCTTCTTTATACGATAATTGTAAAACGCTTTAAAGATGTTCTGCTGAGGACATTTTAAAGACGTCCATATTCTCTCATTTGTAAAACGTCACCGATACGTCAACTTCACGTTTGCCTTTTTATAGTATTCTTAGAGTGTTCCAAAGACATCAAGGAAAAGATGTTTTAACAAAATCTGAACTTAATATCTTTTCAACATTTCGAAAATGTTCCTAATATACGACTGTTTGGTAATTGCACATTGTTCCAAATATATATATAATCTCTAAATTGGTTGTTTTCTTCAAACTAAACGTTGATTTTGCTGAATTAACATTTGGAATACTGCTTTTAAATTGATGACATTAAAGACGTATTTAAAATGGTTTCTACATGTTTTCTTGCAACTTGGTCAGAACGTGTTCTAGACGAGTTAGAGATATATTCGTAACGTCTTTTAGATGTTCTTTCGAACGCATTGTGGACGCTTTTACAATATCCCACTTTGTAATATGAAACGTTTATCAAACGTAAGTGAGACATTTTTGGAATACTGCTGCACATCCCAAAGACGACGCGATATCGCTATCGTGCGCTTTAAACACATCTTTAAAACGTCTTTGTGCTATCCGAGAAACTGCCGGTACATTTAATCTTAACACTAGGTTTACGAACATTTCTGTATTCCTCTCTTTACGCACACTGATTTTCATAAAAAAAACAAACTATTAATTTAATTTAAAGACAATTACAATCTTAACAGACATAATATAAGTTAAGTAAATCTGTCAGGATTGCCTAAATAATTGTCAACATAGATTGGAAGAAAAATGAATAAGCTTTGAAATTTTGCTAGTGACATCTGAAATCCGCCAGAATGACGGGTGCCGTAAACCTAGTGTTAATAATATTTGATGTATTACGAAACATACATTTGAGATATAGATATGTGTGCCGAATTTTGTGAGTAAGTACATAAGCGTCGTCCCAGGACTAAAAGCCTACGCGGCGATTACTATTACAGACATTATGTGCAAAAATGTGAGCGCAATGTTTTTAATTAGCTCTAACATATTCTCCCTTTTTAGAAAATCGATACAAATCATTCCACTTCATATCCCTACGATACTGTGTAAAATTAAGTGATAAAAAACTGGATAATATATAATTCTTATTTAACGATCAGAAAGCTTCTAGTTATTAATCAGTCTAGTTATTAATCCCTCAAAATGACGGGTACCGTAAACCTAGTGTTAATAATATTTCATGTATTACGACACATACATTTGACATATAGATATATGTGTGCCGAATTTTGTGAGTAAGTACATAAGCGTCGTCCCAGGACTGAAAGGCTACGCGGCAGTGGCTGTGGTGGGAGGTTGTGGAGGGAGGAAGAAATCGGATGGCGCGAGGAGGCAGTGGCTGGCAATTCCCGCTCATTTGTCTCATGGCGGGTAATGAAATTATAGCCACCGGCTTGGCACGGTCATCTAGAAAGCGGGGGGCTGAGTGTACGCGGCGGCAAAACTTCCGGCACTCTTTTCGGCGGGATCAACGCGCAGCCGGTGGACGAAAATTCCGGCTGGAGGGCGAGAGAGCGGCGAGAGCGGCGAGTGAGGAGAGCCAACCGGCATTCCCACGGGAGTGGAAGGGAAAATTGTGCGAAAACTTGTTTCGTGGATATCTCGGAACACTTCTCGCAGATGACGGCAATCGACGGCTGATATTGCGACAGTCCGCTGGCATCATCCCGCCCCATCAGGGCTCCGTCATTATGGGGACACGGGATGTACTAACCTAGAAGCTGCCAGACGAGATTCCTTCCTGTAGAGAGAGGCACGCCTGCACTTGAGAGCGCAAACCCTTGTTGCTTGAATTGTTGCTGCTGAGCTGAATTTCTTGTCGGCGTACAGTGCTTCAAAAACCGAATCTAGCTTGACAATATCTATTATGGCAATTATTACAGAACTAATTTATTTCTATATCAATAGTTTGCTAAAAGATTTAATTAAGTGAAAACACAACAAAAAATCGATTTAGAAAACTGCAACGCCCTTGGCAGCCACGCAATGTTACTCATACTACGGATGCACAGTGTACAATCATATGTGATCTTTGTTTAAACTTTTAACTATGAACTCAGCTTACTTCCGCCTTAATTTTTGTTTTTCTATATATTCTGTCATTCATTATCTAACTTTCAAAAGAAGATTCATCTGGCGACAAGTGCCGAGGTACATAATATTTCTATTTTTATGATAGTCTAACCATCCGTTAATCTTTATGCGATGCGTTAATCTTTTAAATTCCCAAGCATGCGCTCTGCTATTTATAATCTTAAACAGGTTCATTGTAATCCGATTATAGGAGAAACGAATGCTAAAACTTCGACTGAAGTGAAAAACCTCAACTAGTAGTTTTGTCCAGCTAGATGAAGGATTCGGATCACTGTACGGCGGTGGAATTAAGTGGAATGGAAACAAGAGGGCGTGAAAATAAAGAGGAAATAATTACTATATAATTAGCTCTAGTCTGAGGGAGAATTTCACACTTGTATCGCAGCCTGTGCTCATTGTTTTTATAAGTTCGTCAACCATAATACAATACTTCTCCAAAAAATCATCTGCCATGATCGACCAGATATATTTCTCAAAAACCATCGATAAACCAAATTGTTATTACCATCTTGCAGCATACAGCTATAGATTTTAGGAAATTGTATGTCGCATCGAACCGAACCTCCTGTTTAACAAACGCGGGCTGTGGAAGTTTAACATCAATTTCTATGAGACCTCACGTCAGCAGTTAGAGCTTGCTGACGAAGCTATTTCTACCTATTTCTATCAAAACCATCAAAATATGTTGTTTCTGAAAAATACGGTGTTCAGGAAGCAAATACCTGTATTAATATATATATTTAACATTGGTTTGGGGAAAATATGAAATAAGATTCTTATTCTAAAAATATAAAACATCCTCGTTACTATGAAAACGTAAATGTAAAAAGAGAATGTATATTTCAGCTTTTGGCAAATTATAATTCAATAATTTCTCGGAAGTAAATAATAGCATTGTAGGTTACATGGGTCGTATTTTCCAAACTATTCGTGTATTATTTCCGGATAATTAAGTATTTACCACAGAAATACTAAAACTTTGTAAGAATTGTTTGAAATGTAAATGTTATCAAGGTTTACCTGCATTTTGTAACTTGTCAAAATGACTCCGTCCAGTACATCTAAACATATTACACAGAAACCATACTTCAAAAAACTTAAAAAAGGGAAACTGATTTAATACGATTAACTATCTACATATTCCAATAAAAGTTAACAGAGATTTCATAAACTGAAATGTTCAGACACGGATAATAAGTATCAATAAATGTTGAACCAGTCATTTTAACCCCATTGTTAGTTTCAATGTTTCAATGCTTTCACGTTTCAATAAAATATTGTTAGTTTATTATTTGAGAGAAATTTAAGAGTAAAAATCTCAAGAACAACTCATGGAAATGATATTTGTTAATGCACACACCTCTGACAATTGAGATAGCAGCTGTTTGAGGTGCTAAATGAACAAATATCACTGTTGGGAGGAGCCTGCCGAAAATTTTACTCTCAATTGGGCACTTAGTTTCTCTCAACTAACTGTTTTAGTTGGCTTCACTCAGATAGCATTTCGTGTACACGCTAACAATGATTTAATTTAAAGAGTATTAAGCTGTTGCACCATCATTGAGGAGTTGTTTTGAACTTTTACACCGATATCATACTTCATGCAAGAGTTATCGTGATCCCGGAAACATCACAAAAGTTTAGAGTAAGATAGTTAATCTATGCTTCTTGTACTGATACATCGTTATATATATGATATAGCACTGAAAGTTTCCTGAAAATCGGTTTGGTTGTTTCGAAGATTACTGGTTACATACAAAACAACACCATGTTTTATATATAAGTAGTAGTTTTTACTATTTTAATTCCCTTTTCTGGTTGCAGAATTAACGAGAACAGTCTCTTTGTTTGATTTGCTGTACCGAATGACAACGACGTCTTGAATTATGCAAATATTATGTTGTTTTCCCTTTGACCACTGATTAATAATACAATTATAAAAGAACATTCGTCGAGAAAGATAACATAACGCGTTTAAATAATAACGACAAAAATAGTTTTCCTGATCTACTTCCCAACACATTTCATGCTGGCTTAGACGAGGGCCAACACGAAATTCCGGAGTCCGACGGTTAAATATCATTAGTCTTCGGCGAACTCTATTATAACCTCAAACTTACGACGATACTCGTATTATACGACCAGGGAGGATATGCTAATTCTATGAAGGATATTACATAAAGTGGCTTTCGATTATGGTGAAAGTGATTCTTGGACGCAATTAGCAGAAAAAATGACTTTGCCTGATCTGTCATTTTCTTTTCAATCATTGATTAATAATACCATTTAAAAAGTGAAAGTATAAAATCGTTAGACAAAAATAGTTTATCTAATCTATTTCCTAGCACAATTCATGATAGGTCAGATGGAAACTAAAAGGAACTTTGGAGGGCCAACGGTTAAATATTATTACTCTTCAGCGACCCCTATTTTAACCTCAAATTTAGTGGGATATTCGCATTATACGGCCAGGGAAGATATGCTAATTCGATGAAGACATATTATATGAAGTGGGCTTCGATTATGGTGAAGGTGATTCTTGGGCGGGAGTTAAAAGTGTCATTCGTAGGCGAGGCGTATCTTGGCATCCAGTTATCAGCTAATGAAAAGGAGAACAGCGGCATAATCAGCGAGAGTCGCGGGGCATAGGAGCCGGCTCAAAGATCAGGGGTGAAGCGAACTTCGCCCCCAGGAAAGGGCTTATCTCGCTCTTGGATTTTTTAAGATTAGCCTCCTGTGTCGTATTAAGCAAGGACCAGTTAAGCCAGCTTGCACGGATTAGGGTGGTTACTTGCTGCTCTCCTTTTTTTTCGCCCCCCAACACTCCCCCGAGGACGGCGGCCCCGTGCTGCACGTAAATAGCTACTTGTCGGATCGTTTCGAAAACATGCATACGCCTCTTACGACCGGTACAAATTAGCTCTCACTTCCGATAAATTTATTGGAAAACGTTGCAGTCGACTTCGTCCAATATCTACCACTTTTTGTATTACATATTTGAAATAGACTTTATATTTATTGCTAATCTTCTGTTTTTTATAACATAATTGCTGATATGCTCTCGAAAACACCGATATTTAAACATTAATAATTGTAAAGAAAAAGTAACTTATTTTTTCGATTGTGGTAACTAAGGAGTAAAATTACAAATAAGAATAAAAGCAGCTCTCATTTCGAACGAATCTATTACAAAAGGTTGAACGCAACGTTCATTAATACCTATCAGCTTTCGAAAGATGTACGTACGAAGTTTGTTATTTTTTAAGTTACATTTTTTTACAGTACAAAGTTTCAAAATAACATTAATAATGATACTATATTTTTATCACAAAACTGCTGACAAGCGAACTGAGAAACCGCAGTATTTAAAGAATTATTCTAAGGAAAAAAGTAACTTTTGTTTTCGATTATGATAGATGTAAATAGTAGAAAGGTTATAAGCAAAACTAAAGTACTCATTAGGTAGCTAACTTCTGTTTAGACTTCTGTAATACTAATAAGAGTCTGGTGGCGAAGGCGGTCAAGTAGCGTTTTGCAAACTTTGAGGGGTCTGTCAGACCACACGTCAGCAGTTAACGGTTGAAAAGAGGACGATCGATGAAATAGGCAAGTCTTGCTGAAGTTATCATGAGTCTAGTATAGTTATAGACCGATCGAAACTATGTTTCTGATACTTTTTTATTGGTTGCGACCTTAGACTCGTAGAACAGTAGCCCATTTGTCGGATGCGGGATACATCCAATTTATAAATAACTACAGTATTTTATTGACAAAATTTTAGGTTAGAACTTATGCTACGGATAATTTAATAACATGATAAGTGTTTGTTCATCTATGGCTTGACAACCATCTTATGTATTATTATTTGGATTTATGAACTTTTATTATAAATATCTACAACTGTTTAACCTAAGATTAACTTACAATAGAGAGAGGCAATTTCGGTCTAACGTAACTTATAGTAAAATTTACAATACTATGAATAATTATAAATAAGGAGCTTTTTTAAGAATCTTAAAGTGTTTCTGATCCTATATAATATTTATACTCAATACGAAAATCAAATTGATTGACATGATTTGAATATAACGACAGGAACCTCGAATGCCGCGTGTATACAAATTAACTGTAACTACACTTTCTTATTAATTTCGCTACGCACGAAACTCTCAGACGGAATATATAAAAATCTTACAACGGTAGAACGTTACGGTGAAGAGATCTTAAAAATAGATATGACTTAAAGTGATACGCAATTACTATTACAAACATTATGTGCAAAAGTGTGAGAGCGCAATGTTTTTAATTAGCTCTAACATATTCTCCCTTTTTAGAAAATCAATACAAGTCATTCCACTTCATATCCTTACGATACTCTGTAAAATTTAGTGATAAAAAATCGGATAATATATAATTCTTATTTAACGATCAGAAAGCTTGTATTTATTAATTAGTATAAAACAGTTAATGATATTGGAACACGACTTCTAAAAATTACTGTCGAAATATTTAAACTATTGTAACAAGGAAATCCTAATAATAATTGTGCTGTTCTTTGTAATATTATGTCTACATCATTATACGCAATGTATTAATTAATATCGAAATAAAGGAGTGCGAGCATACAATTATATCGGAGAAAATCGTAAGCACAACGAGTGATATTTCCGATCAGAATTAGTGAAGTATTGGATTATTATTTGAAGCATCGAGGCTGCCGGGTGGAGTCGTTTATTTTTCTTGGTAGTAGCCGAAGCCTCCCCTCCGCAACTTTCATTCGTTCGCGGCAAACGGTTTTTCCCGCAATTTCCCCGGGACTGCTTGTTACGCAAGTTTTCCACCCCAATTGACTGCCCCCTCCTCGGCCAGATTATTTTTATAATTTTTCTTGGCGCCCGCCCTCTCGCCGTGGGAGAGCAACCCTTTGGCCGCCTTGAAACGAGGTTACTCACCCCTCGCACGGCCCCGCTGCACCTGCTCGCCGTTAATTTTTATTAGGCGAGCGAATGACGCGGGAGCACCTCCGGCTCGATTAACAAAGCTGTCTGTAAGGTCTCTTTGCCTCGTATAAGGCATTTTAATTATACCTGCCGAGGAAGAAACTTTTTTCATTTTCGCCCGGGAATCACTTGAAAAATCGCAAGATTTTATCGCCCTGCCGAGATATCTTCGACTATATTCATATCGAGCACCCTGTCTTTTTTAAAGGAGAATTCTTTCCCGTTTCATACTTATTATTGTTGAATGATTGTTTTTGCGATCAACATTTTTCCTTATTTAATACTCGATATAAACTAGAACCCCTCTTATCTCTGAATTTTTTTATTAACCGAGCTTTCTATAATTTTGTTTTTAGTTCCCCCTGAAATACATGAATTAACATAAATAGAAACCATAAAAGTAGCACAACAAAGTGTTGGGATAGTAGATAATTCAGATAAAAGAACTTCTACTGTATGTATTCCAATATAAAGCATACATGCTTTCACTCTTTAAGAGCAAATATACCAAAATTCGCTACAACATATTCGTGTTATCATTTTGTAAACAGAACAGATTGGTTTGCCCAGGATTTGGTAAATGTCTTTTTTAAAAAACTTCTCTATAAATTTCATTAAACTACAAAGTAATAACGAAGTTATACACTCGGCGGTGATGCCATTTTCGAAAACAGGGATTGTATTACCTATTGCTGCTCTATCATTGTTTATTTGAGAAAGTAACACAATTTTTTCAAACGAAAATATAAAACTAGTTCACCATGTATGGAGTTGGTTTCTTTGACAAAGCTATTACTAATTTGAGTTCTCTGACAATTCTTTTTCAACTTCCCGCAAATCTTCACTGAACTCGTTGACTGCCAAATTCACTTCATTTTTACCGACTTCGAAAAGGAGGAGGTACTCAATTCGATCGCTATGTTTCTTATTCTATAAATAAATATACGTCTGTAGACGTGCTTGTGTTACCCGAATTTAGTTGACATGACAAAGTGTTAATTATTTATTGCCAAGAAAATGTCAATAGTAATGCAACTAAATAGCAATAACAGTAAATTTTTGCAAAGTTTTAGTTAGTACTCTAGGTCTTATAATTACATTTCGAGTTAATTAATAGCAGCACGTTACTGTGACGATGAAATAATTGCTAGAATTCAGTATGACTGTCTCCTAATTATTCACTCTACTTCGATCGATTGGACAAAAAGTTTGTCCATCTGAAGCAAATGCAATGTGGTGAACTATATAGCAAATTCCTCATAAACCTACTGAAACTCCTTAAAAAAGCATTAGTTATTTCACGAAGTGTTAACAGTGTACATACAAATAGGTCAAAAACCTGCAACTGATATATTATATACAATAGTGTCCAAATATTGCTGTGAACCATCGTATATCATTTGCTGAAAGTATAAATAATGAATATGGTAAGTTGCTTTCAAACAATTAACTTTTCTGTTAACAAGATTTGATATATCACCTGAGGCTTGGTACTCCAGATTACGAAGTCCACTTAAGTGGATACGGTCATTCTAATAGTCAAGTAAATGGCATTTTGATTTATAGTTACAGTTTATAGATTTCACCGTTCTATTTGAATCTTAATATATACAGTTCAACATATTTGCATTACATTTGACACAAGCATTGTTAAATATCCTAAAAAAAGTACTGTGACGACCCAATCCTGAACCACCCCTAAAGCACACCCTCTCTAAAGAGGTCTTAAAGCATTTAACGTATTCACATCAAATTTAACACGACTATTCTCCCATATCTTTGAAAAAATAATGTGGTGCCCCGAAGCTGCGCAGGACACCTATTAATAATGACAGATATTAACAGTATTTAAGATTCAAACATTACACCATGTAATTCCTTTTTCTTTAGATGACCGGGAAAAGAAATATTTCATTAGTAACTTTGAAGCAAAATCTATCAGTGGGAGAAGCCAGGCGAGGGAATTCAGCGTTAATAGAGAAACAAAAGAGCGGAGTTAAACAGCAGTGTATCTGAGCGCTCAAGCGAGTGGATTGCAATATAAATTCAACTGCGATCAGATGGTGGTTGAATGTGCTCTAGGTGGGAGAAAGGGCGAACGAGGGCAAGCGTGCATGCAAGACAATAAAGTAATCAGTGGAGCTTTTCAAATCGTAGGTCGAAGAGAGAGAGAGGGAGAGTTGGGCATCGGTGGAAAACTCTCGGCGTGAGTTTAGAATGTGGTCAACCACTCCACGGGGATACTAGATCCAGGAGTTTCCATGTTTCACGAGCTATTGTGCACGCCCTTTCCGCATCGAAAGAATTTTAATATTTGCCAATTTAGCGAGCTGCCCTCGCGCCAAGCTAAAGAGCCGAGCTTCCCTCAGCACGATAACCACATCAAGGCCTCTCTCGGGCTGCGCAACTTTTACCATCGCGCCAGCCAGCCAGCCAGCCAGCCAGCCAACCAGCCAACCAGCCGACCTCACCGACCGGTCAGCTTTCTGCGCCAACTAAACGAAGAAGGCCAAGCCAGCCAAAATTCACGCCAAGCCCAATATCCTAATCGACAGCTGCCACGAATAATAGGAATAGAATTTCCGCGCTCCCGCACTCTAATTACGATTGCTGATAAGTAAAACGAATGGCAACCGTGGGCTTTCATTAACGAAGAAATTACTGGCGAGCCCGTGCCTCCCGCTACCATTTCTCCCTGATTGCTTAATCAACAAGACGCCAATAAAATTAGCTCGCTACTTTTAAATTTCGTTTATCCCTTATGACTGAATACTTGTTACACTGCGATTTTACAAACGTACCTGAATTTTGCAAAGTTAGATTTACATTTTTGATTCGTATTATCATGAACAATGCATGGTTAAATTTTGTCATACTTATCGTATGGTAGACAGCGATGATTTTATAAGAGTCATAGCATTTTCTTGTTTTTCTTGGTGTACAGTGAAAATAAGGCAAGAATTAGTAATTAGCCTGTATATGTATGTATAGGAAGGTATAGTGGAGAGTGGTGATTCAAAGGGAAGTGAATCGGGCTGTAGAAGCCATAACGTCTTCTTGTTTTTCTTGGTGTATAATGGGGAGAGTGAGGGTTGTAGGGAATAGTAGCGTAAAACGGGAGGGAGCTTACGAAGTGGACGCTCACAGTGTTGAGGCTAACTTTGATATTTCGTAATTCCATTCCTCGCAATTAGGGCCGGTAATTACCATAACCATTAGCGGGCCAGGAGGACGAAGGCTTGAGAAACTACCCGGAACACTCATGATAGCCCGGCTGTGTCCTGGACATAAATACTGGTGGTCAAGCCGCCAAAGGTGCAGCCACCATCCACTGGGAGGAAAGCGCGAACTCTCTCGAGCTAGCTAGACACACAATCAGGAACTTGTCTGAGGAATGCGACCGCAACCAGTTTCTTAGGGCGATCGAATTAAACTCCTACCACGCGCCAGCCTCGGGGACTAACGTTCCGTGTCCTCCGTGTCCTTCCTTGTCCTCAGTGTCCTCAGTGTCCTCCGTGTCCTCCGCGTCCATGCCAGAGAAAGGTACTCGTTCCACTCAAAAGACGCGCAGAGATGACTCTCGAGCCATTCATGGCTTTCCAGACACCGAGGAATACCGCCAAATAGCAAACCTTTCCTCGAGTCCATCCAATCCATGCGCGTGCATAACCTCCAAATGGACCGATTAGTTTCACAACTTGTAGCGGCTACAGTGTTTGATTTCAATTTGAAGAAGTAACTAATCTTTCAAAGCTAATCATGACAAGAAACTGATTATTTGGTTAACAGTTCGATGCAGTTGTTAGACGAAAAACTCTCCAGAAATTAAATATATGAAATGGTCGTTTTAACCAGTTGCAATTTGAAGAAATAACTGATTTGTCAAAGTTAATTATAAAGCTGGGAAATTATGAAACTGTAGTATATTTATAATAACTAATTATGAATACCCGGCGCTTAGCGGACAGTAAAAATGAATCCGTGTCGGACACATTATATTTTTTTTTTTTACCGCAATAAACAATTCTATACAAAGCTGTATTAATCAAGATAGTTGGAGGCTATACAAATATAGGAATAAACAATAAAGGGTTAACAACAACAACATAAAATACACTTCAGCCCTGCGGCGATGCTATATTTCTAATACTTTTCTTATAGGTTTGAAGTACACCACTTCAATACTAGCATGAAACCTGCGAAAGTAGGGTTGCCTAAATGGCTTCACTTTTCGCGTTAAAACTTATTGCACGAAAATGAAAAATCATATCTTTATATTTTTCACGCTATAATAAATGGAAATATTTCCCCTTTCTTATGGTCTTTTCTGTAATTTTAGTGCACGATGATTAGGTTGAAAATAATTGATGTAACAATCCCTTTAAATCGTGTGATTTAAGCAACTGGTATCCTAAATCACACCATAGGTTTCCAAATCGTCTTCAAAATTGAAAATCATAATTTTAATAGGAAATCTTCACGTAGGGTAAACTTAAATAAATCATTCTTGTTTGCAGAAGTAACACATTAAAGAGATGAGTATTTTAAATCGACGTATTAATCTCAATAACTAAAAAAAATGTATTGAAGGAAGCTATATTGAATAATACGTAAAAACGGGTTAAAATGTTTTGTTAGCAAAAATGCCAGTTTTTGAAATCTAAATCTAACAGTATCGTAACCATTTCCAGTTTTAGCAAGCATAACCATTTATTTTACCTTTTTTTAGAAATCGACTGCAAAATGTAGTATAAAACAGAAACACAATGGCACAGTAAAAAAGAAAATCACATCAGTGCGATTAGGTCAATACCAGTGCAGAGCGATTTAGGAAACCTGGCGACGTTGCAGTTTTTTCTATTTATTAACTTAAAAATATTAGTAGAAAACAATTAAATGTGTTGATGTAAATCCAACAGTGTTTTAGGCATTATCTTTAGCATTATCTTACTTTTTCTGGAAATCAACTATAAAATTTGTCAAAAAATAGTATGAATGTAACGACTTTTTTTTAAAGATTAATAATGACTCTGACTTTTGCTGCAAATATTTAAAGACAATTGGAGCATCACTGCTATACCCTGAAGGTGTAAACTAATTTAATCAAAAATCAGATGGCGCTACGCGGTCAATTTTTAGGTAAAGGAGTACGATTTAGGAACAGGTGGGATTTTGGCAACATAATCCTAGTATAGTTTATTATAGAAATTTCACATGTCGAATGGACAACGCTCCAAGTCGGCATTGCCCGAATTCGCAGCTGAGTCTCCTAAAACACTTAGGAATATTCCCCATTGTCCCCTGGTCAGACCTAATGACCAGAGGGTTACCAGAATGCGTGTACCTAGTAATAAAATATGATAGGGAATTGAGCATTCCGAGACTGGAGACAACCGCGATCTGTATACATTTGTGTGGAATACGCGTGTATGAGAATGAGTGTACGGGAGTGGGATGAAAGTGTGAGTGGGAGAGACGAATGCGTAGAGTGTGGAATCATGGGAGGGTGCGACTGTCATCTGCCCCTTTCTCCAGAGTTTGCGAGTCAGTCCAAGTCAAGAGTCGTCGACGGGAAACGTGTGTTCTCATCGATATGAGTTGAAGCTTGCCAGCGTGGTAGCCGATATGTTACTAACAACTCCTTTATATTGTTTACACAACGAAAAATATATTCGATCTTGATATATAAAAGTCAAAATATGCATGACTGTTTACTTCCTAAAAAAATTGTTTCATTTGTTTCAGATAGAAAATGTTCGATCAACAATAAGCACCGTAAATCGTCATTTGTAAATAGAAACGTCCACACATCTGTGAAAATAATTTTGTACTTATGACAAATGGATTAGTAAAATTAATTTTTAGTACATCTTAAATTATGTACGTGTCCATATATTTTATAAGCTTAAAACAAAAGTGTTTTTTATTTTTTTTTAAATGTTGAAGTTAACCATCAATGTTCACGCTTTAGGTGTACATACCCTCTTAATTTAGAGCCATGCAATTTTTTGTAAAAGCACAAATAATTTATTTTCAATAATTTCATTGAGGAACATGCGAGAACAATAGATGCAATCAGATTCTAAAGATTACAATTTCTTAAAAAATATTGTACAAAGTATAACTAGCTCTTATTTACCTAGAGCTTACACGTTACACGATCAGGCAGCGCCCGACACACGAAATACTAACCGAGCGAAGTCCGCTAGGACAGCTTGTTTACAATAAAATGTATACCTTTCTATGTTTGTAATCTTTTTATTCACAAGGCTCCAGTATACCTATAACACACACATAGCGTTTTTATCTGTATGTCTTTCACTTCATAGTTTATTGTGCGTCTCTTTTGTGAGGCACAGACACACAATAAACCGACTCTTGACTTTTGCATTTAAACCTCTCACGCCTGGTTTAAAAATTCGATTTAATACTGCACTTCTTTTCGGTCTTATTAAAAGTAGAGAAGAAAACATATAGCTTTTATTATTATTATCGGAATATTATTTATGACTTAGCCTTCATATTAATTTGACAACTCGCATTGTTTCAATCGGAAAAGTATGACCTTCATTTCATAATTGGTTACTTGACCAGTTACAGTAGAAATGTCTATACATATTTCTATTGCCCCAATTGCAATTTGCCTTACTTTTCCAAATACATATTTTGAATTATACATTGCATGGATTTTTTCATTTGCCTTGTGACTGGATGAAATCATACTTCTCTGGTCCGAATGTAACCCCAGAAATGTATTTAAAAAAAAGAACATCCGGCGTAATACCAAAACTTCAAGTACTTCCAATATCTTTGATTTTCCCAAAAATAGTTACAGCGCGGTAGTAGGAATATACATAGGTTCAAGTATTTGGCACTATTTTTCTTCCAAGTATAAAACGTTAACAATGAATATAATAGTAATTATTCAGAAATAAATGGTACACATTTCAATGCCCGAGCAAAATCTGCTGACTTTACATCATTTAAGACTTTTGAAAAACATTGGCAAAAAGTTCTTCACTGTAGTAATATCCACAACTTTCTATCAATAGGCGAAATATAGCAAGTAAAAATCATTGGATTGGATTTGCTTTTATATCCAACAGTTTATTATCAACTGTTTGAGTTGTGAAGATAGAATATTCTTATTTAAACGCAAACGATTATACATCAAAAAATCTATAATGTCATAATAGAGAGACAACCTAAATTAAATCCGCACATGCATACGAATTCTCCCATTATAAGCAAATGAAATCACACAAGTCCGAAACGTTCCAGGCTCCGCTCGGACGGCTCGTTTTTTACACCTGTTGGAATGCCGAGTCCGCTTATGATTGCAGCTATCAAGAAAGTGGGGGGGTTAATAAATTAACGGTTGAGGGAGAGCAAGCGCTAAACGAGCAAATGAATTCAGTTAATCCGGAGCGGCTATCGAGGCAGAGGTCGTAACGCATATCGAGCGGGCGGGCGTCTGAAATATCCAATTTTCTGAATGGAAAAGCACATTAGCCGAATGTTTAATTGCTACTCAGCTCCTGAAGTGGTCAGTCGCTGGGGGCCAGGCAATCCGCTAGTAACTGCACTTCCCCTGCACCAGCCTCGTAACTTTGACTCCACCTCCTCCACTTCTTGTTTGTGGCATCGCTCCATGCTTTCTCTTCATCCACCTCCTCTCACCCAACCCCTCCACCACCCTCTTCCACCCTCTCGCTCCCACTCGGCCCGTCTGCCCTTTCCTCTTTCTCTTTTTCTCTTAGCCCCGTCTATTTTGCATTTCCTTTTTCCCACCGCAAAATTCAATTTGAGCTTAAAGCACACTCTTCGCTGCCTTTGCTCTCTCTCTCTCTCTCTCTCTCTCCCTCTCTCTATACGGTGGTACTAATTTAACTCATCTTTTCAAACCCTCCTCGCTCTGTATTTGTGCAATGACACTTTCCGACTTGTTTTATGTTTTTAGATCGGGCCCGGCTTCGCGTGGCTCAAGCAAGGTTTAATAATAACATTGAAATATGCTTCTATTAAATCATTCGGTGTCAAGATTTATAGAGTTTGCAGGTAGAGTAGATGAGTCGTTGATGAGTTGGATTATTCTACGATTCTTCTTGTTGTTTCATTGCTCTCCATTTTTGTACAAGATTTCTTTCCCCTTACGGTGCTATAATTTCGGATGAAGACGTGAAAAAAATCTTGTGAAAATATGTTCATCAAGTATTACTCTTTCAACTGTGTCGTACTTGGTTAAATTAATAAATACCTTTAGCAGTAAATATGGCACGCAGGTAATATATGTTTACCTCTTATTTTTATCACAAGTACTAATATTGTCATTCATAAAAACATCGAATGAAGAATTGAAAAGGTTGATCCTGTTAATTGTTAATGCGAAATAATATAAAAATGTTACTAATGAATATTGTGCGTAAGTTGAGTACAGTTTCATAGTTTTGCAACGTTGCAATTTAGTGCCACTAGGATTAATTTTACCTTCTAAATTTGTCTTCGAAACCTAAAATGTTATACATATGTCAATATGTTATACAAATATTCAGGAAAAATCTGTTAGTTATAAAGAACGAGGTTTTTTGCAATTACTTTCTACAAATGACAATCACATATAACTTCTGATATTTTTATTTAACATTAAAGAAACATTTTCAAAATGTGATGTGCAATAAAAATAAGATACTTGCCACGGATGATAATTCTATATGATTATTAATATTTTTATTTAATCTTGACGAAATAATCTTAACAATTAGAGTGTACGGAAAGACAATCGGTGAGAAATTAAAGAGGCTTCATTCTTTAGGGTCAAGTGAGTTGTTATCTAGCTGAATGATACTTACAATTTCAATAGAAATACACATCTGCAAGTTCATGCCGAGGATTCAGTAAATCCCAGGCGGTTTGAGACGTTCCAAAGTCAGTAGTGATTAAAACTTTGACTTAAACTACCCGTCTGGAGCTCGGTTGGCTATTTGAGAATCGATTTAGTATTCCAGATATGTGAGAGCTCACGAATCCGACGCAAGAGTATGACTGGCTGCGCCATGAATAAGAATTGACACGAACGCGCTAACAATAGTCAATGACGATCGCAGAATATAGTATGTAGGCTTTGTTACTGGGAGCAAGGGAACATCATCATGACGTGGAACAGTAAAATTATTCTTTAATTTTTAAGTAAATTTATTTCGCTATCTCCGGTATGGATTTCCAAATCTTTTGAGATGTAGTGGTTGAAAAATATATTTGAAAAGCCAGTGCTTTCTTTCTAAATAGAAATATCTTTTCTTGGACAAGAAAAAATGTAGGTCTTTAGAGGAGACAGTGTTCTACGGGGAGTCAAAGGTTAAGACTAATATTATTTAAGTAAATGTACAGAGGATAAAAAATAATATTCGAACTTCTAATGTTTTTGGAAAAAGATTTTTTGGAGAAGAAAACTTCCCTCTGCAAATAGTAATAGTTTCTGAATGAATAAGATGTCTGTCTTAAAAAACATACAGTTTCTTCAGTTGTGTATTGCGCATCTAACTAAATATCAACACAATTAATAGGCATTAATAAGAAAGGAATTGTACTTTATTAACTCGAAAAACAATTTTGTTTCCTAAAGAGATAATGGTAGAATATAAGTTTCTATGCTGTTGAGTTTAATTCCTTGTAAAGCTTCAAATGCATGGTGGAATTCGAAATTACTTCAATAGACAAATGTCTATTGGGGAAGATTCCCTTTGCATAATAACAATACTTCCATCAGTTACTAGAAGTGATCGCGAGACATTCACCCCTCTAACTGTAAGTGTGTATCGTCTTTCATTGTATTACTCATATCGAAGATTACACTTTTGGAATATTTTAATGTTACTCTTTTTATCTTGGATGAGAGTGCTCAGGACAGGTCCTTCTTCTTGAGCTCGGTTTCGTTGTATCAATCTTTTTTGGAGTCGTTAGAGAAACGCGTTACGAATCAATAAATAGCAGCAGATGACTAAACTTGCAACTTCGTTATAATAATATGCAATATACAAAAACCTTGTGGTTGGTTCCAATGTAAGCCTTAAGCTTGATTTACAAATCCGAATATTACCAAAACAGAATTTTCTAATTTGTATGCCATTCTATATGTTAAATATAAACAACATTGTATACTCAAGAAAACTGACAAATCCATACATTATCAAGACAGAATTTTTCAACTTTTATGCTCACCATACTATATGTTAAATACAAGCAGTATTGTGTACTCGAAAAGATCGAGAAAAGAAATAAGGCACATTTACCAGGAAGGTTCTGAAAATCTGTAGAATTTCGTGGAGATCGCCGACAATTAGAGGAGCGTTGGAGGCATGAAGCGAAGAGGAATTCAGGGATAATTGTTATCGCCGGAATATCAAGTGCGATTCCCTCTTTGGCAGGATTTCGGGGGTGAATTTCCTTGCGCAGCGAGTCCGAAGTGAATAAGCCATCTTTCCTATAAGCGCAAGCAGACACAGCGGAGGCCCCTACTGTTAGCCTCTCATGCATTTTCATCACGTCTCGCTCTTGTAATATCGTCCCTTGGTCTCTTTCATGTGAGTCTGGCCCCGTTCACAGGGTAAGTACTCGCGAGTGGCATAATGATTGTCGGCTGATATAGGAACGCCCGCCCCACACAATGCCCCCACCAGCCCCCACCACCCCCATTACGCAACGAAGATTTCAACCCTGTCGCCGAGAGGCATCTAATTAATAGCCCATCGACAATAGAACGCCAGCTTCCTCACACTCTATCAATCCTCCCAAATCTCACTCTCTCTCTCTCTATCTCTCCTTATCCTTCGATATAATCTCCTAAATTCTATCATTATCCTATCGTCTTAACACTAAATGTACCGGCTGTTTCCATGCACGCCTTCCTACTGGACAGTTTGAATACTCTAAAATTAAACAATATATAAGAATTCATTATATGCTAGCTACTGGTAATTAACACTCGTTTATTAAGTTTCAGTTTTTTATTGGATATTCCTAGCATACCCTATCAAAGGATGTTATGAAATGAGGATCACATGTTTTGAATTTGTGTTAGGCTAACTGTCAATTTAATATGACAACTACGTTTAGATTGTAATGAAAAAGGAATTATATATTTTAATTTTAGATTTTAACATGAACGTAAAGAACAAGAGTATAGTTGAATCGAATTTTAGAATTGGTCACTTGACCAAGCGTGTATATTTACCTTTATGTTAAGATATTTGACTGAAGTCGAATATTTCAATCATGATTGAGTTAACAAATGTATACAAAGAAATCCCAAATTATAATACGATGTTTAAAGTATTTTTGATAAATTGCCTTCTTATTTCTTCAAGATTTGTGTTTCCAAAAAACGTATCGATTGTCGTGAATATGCTTATTTTTGTTTACTTGATATTATACTACAGTGGAATTACCCCGGACAAATGGTGTGTCAGTAACAAAAGTATTTGTACACATTCTTCTAGATACTTTTCATCCTAAACAATTAGGCCAAAAATAAAAGATGGAAATTGCTCTCTGAAATGAAATATTTCACAATCATACCTCATAATAATATCTTAAGAAGTAATAAGTCATTTAAAGTAATTTACTGCACAAAATGAAACCGTAAAATTAAAAAAACCAATTCCAAACGTTCGAATAATGTTTGTCTAAACGATCTCATTGTCAAATGGATAACCAATTTTAAAAGAATCAATAAGGAAGTAAAAAAAATAATTCTTCCATGCTCAAGTTTCCGACATCTTTCGTACCAATAGAATATGTTAGATAGTATGTGTGCATATCGTATATGTATAGCAAGCTTTAAAAACATTCTGAACAAAACACTGTCCAGTATCATATTCCATAAATGTACGGTTGATAAAAAAGTGCTTACTAATCTTGGTGAAAAAATGTTCTTCGTTTTAAAAAACTCCACTCTAAAAGAAATATTTTCTTGATAAAAAAAAGTATCCGTCTTAATAAAAAATAATTTTCCTCCGAAAAGATAGTTTAGCTTTTTACGAACATTTATTCCAAAATACTGGGTGTCCTAATAATTTTTGAAGTTGCACTATTACATTTTATCAAAGTATAGAAACTCATTTTTCCCACCTCTAAACTGTTCGCAATTTGAAAGTAATTGAAAATCCAACAAAGTATACCGAAAATTCGAAGGAAATATTGTAAATATTACAACAGTTTACTAAGAAGAACAGACAAATTATGAGAACGGATTAGACTGATTGCATAGTTCTGTGGTGAAGCAGACTGAAATCGATTAGGGGAAACACACAAGTCTCGTATAGACGAGTGGTGAAACAGATTTAAGCCAGCTGCAAGTAGCACAGTGCTGCATAGTGTTGCATAGTACTAGGTCAAACCCATTCGGCCGGTATGCACTTGCTCCAGATATGCTACTCTACGAACGTGGCGAGTAAACCGTTAAAGAGTTACGCGCTACGTATGTTACATTCATTGCATGAGTGTAGTGGACATGGGTGTAAGATTGTTATAAACATAATTTTTCATGGTTATGTAAGCAGCAGACTGGGATTATTTGTTAAGTTAATGAAAAATAATTATCACTTATAAAAGAGTAAAAAATAATTACTTCAGATTAAATAACAACGCAATTAATATTATTTAAGAAATAAACATTTACATTTCTTTTGTTATGTTTTTGTTCTAAAATTTCTACGTAGTATGCTTAAATATGCTGCAATTGATCGTTATGATCCTTCACAAGGTGTACGTAAATCTTAATAACACGCGCACTTTAAGATTATCTTATAAACTTTTAGGATTCTCTCAGCCTTGAAGTGTTTGGAGAAAACACAGTGACATTTTTGAGAATACTGCATGCACAAGGTTGTTAACACTAAATTTATGGGATCCGTCATTTTGACGAAGTTCCGAATACACGAACAAAATTGCAAGACAGTTACTATTCATTTTTGTCAAATTTTTGCTAACAATTATTTATGTAATCCTGAGAAATTTAGTTCACTTATACTATATCTATTAAGATTTTAATTGTTTTTAAATTAAATTAATTTTAAAGAAAATAAGTGTCCGTAAACCTAGTGCTAATAATACGTTTCGAGAAGCGTTTGAATTAAAAGTAAAGTAAAGTAAACAGGTTTTTTTAGATTTACGTATTCTTAGTAAGATGGATGTACTGGGTTAGCATAATTTACTTTTCAAAATACTAGTTTTCTTTTCTAGAAATAGGTATAAGTTAATCTTCGGTAGTTCTGTTGTTAATTAGTACCAGTATAAAATATATTCAAACACATCTTTGCCATGTACGAATAATTCTTCATACAAAACATATAAATATATACAATACAAACTTATAAATACATACCCAACTTCGAAGAAAGCTAGCATAATTCAGAAATAAGCAATTTACATTTTTCACACAAAAAGTGTAATGAAAAATGCGATATTTATATGTTAAACAGCTTTGTAATGTTAACTTATACATTCAGCCGTTAGAGGGTTGAGTTGCTTCAATTACTACGAAAGCAACTGACATTTTTAAATTGTAGTTCCTTAAAGCTTTTACAAGTTGTACCGACTTTTTTCCAAGGTAGCACTGCCAGTATTCAATTAGTTTATTCTGGAACTGGGTAGAACAACATGACATTAATTGTTTAAAATGAATATTATTTACTGTTGATATTAGGATATTTAACTGGCATTCTGTTATCATAGCACTGTCATGTAACTGACCTGTATTTTATATGTGATACGCAAATAAATAGCAACATGTTTATTATTAATCAGGCATAAGATTATTAGCAGTGCATAGCTTAAACCGCACCAACATCTGGCTCAGTCCCGTCTTTCATTAATCACTAAAATTCAGCTGGATAACAAAAAGCCTGCTCGGATTTTCCTTAATAATCCGGGTTACGTGCTTAAATCGTTGCTCCTTAAGAAAGGAGGCTGCGACAGATTCGGAGGCGGAATGCGATCGCTCCTAATCGTAGCGTAAAAAGAGCGGCGGAAAGATGTCGGCAATTAAAATCAGTAAGGACGGTGATGATGGGATCCGTCAAGCCGGAGCGTAGTAGGGTTGAGGAGAGAAAAAGAAGTTTAATTATAAACAGCCGCGCGGAACGAGCAACCGGTGCTTAGGAAAAGTAGGAATCGGGGCTGTGGATGTGGATGGTGAAGGAGTCGGTGGGTGGGTGGGAAGGGGTGGCGGCGGTCGAGGGGTCGACGAGGGGGCGACGAGGGGGGGTAGTAATGGCGGTGAAGCCGAGGACTGTGTTCCCGACGACGTCGTCGAGGACGATGATGACGGCGACGTTGGCCAAATGGTCACGGCTTAACACTGGGGAAAACTCTTTCAGCCAAACGAAGGGAATCCGTCTAGAGATTATCCCTTGGCTTCAAAAAGTTGTTAATTACTTGGATTTCCTCCTGCCACGTTAATCTCCCTTCTCGATTCCGCGTTCTTATAGCTGGAACTACTGTTCCATCGCTTATATCGGGACATTTTTTAATCCCTTCGCCTTCGGTGTACCTCGCTGCCCCGACACAATCGCAATTAGCCGCGGATCGTTAAACGGTTGTTAAGCCAGAGATTTTCGCCGTTATTTGACGGCCGATAGTCATCTGCTTTTGTGCTTCGCTCGAGCTTATTCGATTTAGGATATATCCTCAAACGCGCCCAATTCCCGCTTCCTTTCTTTCACGAGGGCTTTACTCGCAACTTTAACTTCATGCAGAAATGAAGAATTATAGCTAATTATTCCGGGTGCCGGAATAATGTGTTAGTAAGACAACATGACTGTAATGAATATTGATGTTTGCGCAATATTTTATTATTAAGCCAGATATGATTCCTGCCAATATTTGGCAGTCGATTCTCATTCGTTTTTGTGCCTCGCTCGATCTTTGCTCCAGGATACAACATAAAACACATCCTATTTTACCAGAAAGACAAAAATTGAAACAAACGTATAAAGAAACAGTAGTACTCAAAAATATCCGAAAGAAAGACAAATTGCCTAGCAATATAACAAATCTCATTGAAAGGAATGAATAATTTGTAAGCTGAACTTAATCTAGCCTAATTAACCTAAGCTTGGTTAACCTAAGTTTTCAATTAACTAACTTGAGTGCGTTAATTCAATTTTTAGTCTAAAACTAACTAAGTTAACTTTCACTTGTTAACTTAATCTTTAAGCGAGTCTAAAACTAACTAACCTTAACCTAAAAGTTAAGTTTGCAGAGTACGTTTGGGGTTAGTTTGGTGTGAGGGAAAGCATAGCACTTGTGTCGAGTAACGAGAATCATAAGATGAGACGGGCGTAGAGTGGTTGACCGATCAGAATGTTCCGTCATCGAGTAACCGAGCTGATACCGATAAATAGAAGGATTATGCGTGCAAACACGGAAGCCAAGGAGAAAGAAAATAATATAAGAGAGTCTTATGTCGAGCAGGGCGCTGGAAGCTATTACAGCTTACGCGCCTCCCCAAGTGACGAAATGTGTAATTCGTTATAAGGCGAGGGTCTGACAACTCTGGTCAATATTATCTACAAATATGACTACGAACTGTTTCACCGTGGCCGTCACGTCGTGTGTCACCGCGCCACTTCCACCCTCCGCCACGTTCGCCTACATATATATATATATGTATTTTGGGGAAGAATCCGTAAGAGCCGGGCGTTAAACCGATTAACAGATACGTGGTCCGAATTCTTAACCGAATATTCTCTTCAAGAATCGTTGGATCCTCACCAATCTGATGTGTTTTTGATTACAGCACAAAAAGTTCGTGGACGTATAACTTGGAAAAGCTGGTATAACTCGAACAATATGGAATTTGGAAAGCATGATTTAAAAATATCAATTTTATTTATGACAAATTGAGGAAATTAGCTTGTTATTCGTATATCTATAAAAACTGGTCTAATTCAAGAAATAGGTTTAGTAAAACGTGATTTAAAAAGATTAGATTAATTTTTCAAAACCAGAAATTTTACCTATGATGGGTAGATGTCCAAATTCGTGTTACAATGCTAATCTGATATATTTTCAAGTATAGCACAAAATTCGTGCATATATATCCAGAAAGAAACACACGTAACTCAAAAAACAAGGTTTTGCGAAAGCTTATTTAAAACCATGAGTTTTCTTTTTCGAAAACTCCGGATATTTCTTTGGCGAAATCTGTAAGCTCACACTTAGTTAAAGCTAAAACACCACTTTCATATAAGTTTTCCACAATAAATTGAGATTACAATGTTTCGAGTTGTGCTATTTGTTTCTAAGGCGGTGATATGTTTTGTGCTGTTTACAATACTTGCTTGATTAATGACTCTTAGAGAAGAAAATCTACGTATTATTTTTTTAATAATTCCTCTGGAAATAATTGTTAATAAATAACCTTAAATCAATCTTATAATATTTTACCTGTAAGAGTTTGTGATGAGAGAGTCTGGTTAGAAAGTTTGTGTTGCTTATTTCTGTTTTGCTTATCAATTTAACACTGTTTCATTTATTCTGGTATATGAAGTACTTTTAGGTTGCTTTCATCAGTATACACTGGATCCAACAGATTCTTTTTCCCACGCTTATTGTTATTGTTATTGATATTCTGAGAATTCTTAATAGCTCAGACTAATCAAAACAGTGACCAATAACAATACATCCCACTTCAAATGAGCTTCATCAACAACCTTCACGGAATTTCCAACACATCAAACTATTCTCTAATCTCGTTACAAATCTAACCTCATTACCTTCTATACTTGCATGGATATTAAGGCCAAGGTTGTTAAAATTGCACTTCCCCTCTAATAATTTACGCGTGGCGTTATCTATTTTTTTTTCATAGGCTAGTTTTTACGCACAAAGTACAACAATGATACTTGATTTGTTTTTATATGTTTGTCACATAACAAATTAATATTACCACCCACAAAAGAGTTACATTCTTGCCACCACATTTTAACAGTTTTATAGTACATTATGTAGTCGATTTGCAAAAACGATAATAAAAACAGTAATGCTTGCTAAAACTGGTAATAGTTATAGTTCTGTTGAATTTTAATCCCAACATTTCTACGTGTTCTTTAGTGCCTTTTCTTAATAAAATATTTGTTTATTTCAACTATTTAGGTAACTCCTTGGATTGAAGATATTAATCTATTTAGTGTGCTACCCCTATAAATAAGAATTATTTCTTTCATTTTGTTCGACATTGAAAATCCTTATTAAATTATGATTTTCAATCGCAAGGCAATGTTATAAACTAGAATGCGATTTAGAATATCTGTTACCTAAATCGCACGACTTGGAAGGTCTGAAAAATCAATCATTTTCAATCTGATCATCACCTATTACAATTGTAAAAAATTATACAAGAAACGGTGAAAGAAGTACTGACGTTTATTAGGACGTAAAGAATACAAAGATATGATTCTTCATTTCCTAGTAATAAGTCGTAATGAGAAAAATAGAGCGATTTGGGCAACCTTACCATACGTACAGGGTGAGTCACTTGCCCTTGAGTCGCCACTGTCGAGTATACACTGTTCCATGTAAAATCATTATAAATATTCATTTAAACGATTTAGACATTTAAATGTATAGATAGAGATCACCCTGTACAGGGTGATTCACTTACCTTTGAACCAGAACTCTCCTAGCTCACTTTTACTAGACATCTATTTAGTTATACTATATATTCTCTGTTTAACAATAGTTTTAGATCGACTTCCTTCGAATGAGTAGCAACGTAAGGAGAAAATATTTTATTATATTATATTTATAGGGGAATATTGTATATAACTGGCTGCGGCAGGGTGAAATTTCATGTGCCAGTTAATATAACTGAAACATGTAAAAGTCTAAATGCATAAAATGCAGACACGCGTTGAAAAACATTTGAGTATAATTTAAATGTGTCTATCTACACATTTAAATGTATATTTATAATGATTTTATATGGAACAGTGTATGCTCGACAATGGCGATTCAAAGGCAAGTGACTCACCCTGTATGTACATTATATTATGATTATCGACATTTTCGACAAAAACTATACGATTGTGGTGGTTCAGTTGGAATCTCCTCGGCACGTATAAAATCGAGAGAAGAGTGCGTGCTGATAGAGCGGCGTTTAGTAGCTGAAAGCGGCATAACTCCGAGGGAGCGGAGAAAAGTCATTCGGGATCGGCGTGTTTCGCGTGGAATCGTAAAGTTGTGCGTAAATCCACGGGCACGTATGCATATTACATGTGTATTTTCAAGCATTGATATCGGTGCCCGCCGGCACCGGGAGTGTGACCCGCGGGCGGAATCCTTCATAAATTCAGACCGGCTGAACTCTCCAGCAGCACCAGCGACGCCGACGTCGCCGTCGCTGTCGCCCGCCGCCCGATATATATCGCCAAGAAGATGAAATGCATTTCGGGGCCGGCATGGAGGATTGATTTGCTCGAATACGTTGGGGGAAAAATACGGATTCCACGCGACCGCTGTGATCGTAAAATTGTTGACAACCAAATGTCCTGGAGCGGAGACGGCGGAGCGGCGCGGCGGCGCTCCCGGGGATTTGCCATTACAATTGAAACTTAGGGAACTCCTTGCTTCCGTCGAGATTTTGTCCTAATGCATTGTTGCCATTGTAAGTATTATATTATTATAATAAGCATTATTAAAGGGTAAGGTTATTAAGAATGCAGCCTTTCCTAAATTGGACTCACTGCCTAAAAATTCGCTCGTATCGACATATGGTTTTCTATAAAATGAATTTACACTTTCAGAGTATAGCAGTAGTGTTTCAATTGTCTTAGGCATTTTCCCCAATAATCAGAGTTATTATTAATGTTTACAGAAAGTTATTATATTGCTGCTTCTTGACATATTTCGTAGTCGAATTGTAGAAAAGGTAAGGCAAATAGTCACCAATCACTACAATATACTGTTAAATTTATATCCCAAAAATGAGCATTTTTGCTGACAAAACATTTCAATCCATTTTTATGTATTCTTCAATGCCTGCCTTTAATAAAATATTTTGTTTTTTAGGTATTAAAAGTAATCCGTGGATTTGAAATATCAATCTATTTAGTATGTTACACCTAGAACAAAGAATGTCTTGTTTGATTGTGTTCTACATGTGAATTTGCTATTAAAATTATGATTTCTAATTGCAAAGTGATTTTGACGACCTGGTGTCTGATTTAGGATAACAGTGGTTTAAATTATACTATTTGGAAGATTTGCAAGATTAAGTATTTTCAAACTGGTCATGTATCAAAATTATGAGCAAAGTATATAAGGAATAAAGAGAAATAGTACCGTTTATTATAACGTGAAGAATATAAAGCAAAGAATACAAACAAGAATAATTAGATTTAATGTGAAGAGTATTTAGATGTCAAAGATGGTGAAATCGCTGGCGTCTATATTTCCACCGTATCCTATTTTCACCAGGGATGGGCAGAGCTGAGTACTTTTTACGCGTGAGTACTTATACTCAGAGTATTCTGAATTTAAGTACTGATACTTGAAGAATTTTCTATCTGAGTACTGGTACTCTGACAAGGGGTGCTTGTCAAGACCGGAACAACAAATGGGTTGAAAAAAATTGAGGATGTACGGTTCGACCCCCTAAACAAAACCCTATAACACTTTTTCAGAATGCATCTTGGTTACCGAGAAAAAAATTCGCGATATAGTCAACTAAGTCAACTAAGAAATAGTTGTGTAGCCTGTTTATAGCCTGAGTAATGATTTTGCGAAATACTTTTTTGTCATCCAATTTCGAATTACTCGTCTAATAACAAATAATGTGATATTTATGTTTAAATTTACTCTTTACGCGTGTCTGTAAAAACTACTTCAACCTCTCTGCCATCCTGGTACGCGAGAATTCGTTAATAATATATAGATTATATAAACTACATGACCGATCTATGCCAATTTTTTCTCGTCAACCAGGGCATATTCTGAAAAAGTGTTATGGGGTTCTGTTTAGATGGTCGAACTCTACGTACACAAATTTTTTCAGCCCAATTGGTGTTGCACTCCAGACCATACTTGTTAATAACATAAGGCTACGTTATGTACTAATATTCGCTAATTTTTTTCTCGGTAACGAGGGCGCATTCTGAAAAAGTGTTATTGGGTTTTGTTTAGGGGATCAAACCGTACATCCCTAATTTTGTTCAACCCATTTGGTGTTCCGGTCCTGACAAGCACCCCTTGTGAGCATTTTCTATCTGAGTACTTGTACTCGGAAATAATCTGCAACTAAGTAATTGTACTCAGGGACTTTCTGTGGCCAAGTAATCACACTTGTCGACTTTTTCGGATGGATTACCCATACTTGGCGACCTTTTGGAGGGGAGTGGGCCCCAATCAGGGATAGGCATTAGCCAATTAATTTTAGACCGCCAAAAATTTTATTGGGGCGAAAAATGCGCGCTAATAATTTTATTGATCGACAATACTCTGAGTACCAGCACTCAGATAGAAAATTCTTCAAGTTCAGGGACTCACATACAAAATTCTTTAAGTACAAGTACCCAGATACAAAATTCTCTAAGTACCAGTACTCAAATTCAGAATACTCTGCGTGCAAGTACTCAGGCGGAAAAAGTACTCGGCTCTGCCCATCCCTGATTTTCACCGCGTTTCCAGGTATTCAAGTCCTAAATTGTGGTGGAAAGCAAATGAATTACTTCAGAAGTCTCATCGATACCAAACCTCTGTCTCTCACGAACCAGCGAAGAACAGTGTAGTAGATCGAGCACCAGTCTCTTTCGGAGCAGATGCTATTACCGTACGTACATTGTGAATAACCGCAATCGTTAAACAAGTCACAGTTCTTCCGTTTCCTTTCCACCCTGTTCGATTCGTAACGTTAACACTAAACCTACCAATTACCGGTCAAACAACTGTTTTCAATGAGGAAGTATAGGTTTAAAAAAAAGATCGGTAAGTTTAGTGTTAAATGAACTCGCGATAAGATTATTGTAATATTTCATATCTACCGAAACACTCATTGCATTTAATGTTATGTAATTGTGCAGAGTATATCGAACTTTATTCTAGTTTTGAATAAGGAAATCAGCTATCTAATCATATCTTCACTCCTGTTTAGTTAACCACATTTCAAATATTCGCAATAAAGGAATAGAGTAATAAAAGATCCCACGAAGATACATTTTACTGCTTGAAATGTATCCGGCGAGTCATAGTGAGCTTTAACTTGGGGTATTCTTTCATGAACAACGTCCAGTCTTGATTCTGACTCAGATCAAATAGCCCATAGCATGTACTCTGAGCATATTTGAGATTCGCAAAGTCTCACAACAAGATAAATTATCAAGAAGTTCCGAAAACTATTCTTAAAAATATGATATAAAAAATAAAGCTCGAATATGTATGCGGAACAAAAAATATTACTCAGATAATAAAGATCAAATGCATACCATATATAAAAAATCTAATGCAACAAATAAAGATAAAATGTGTACCACGAGCAAACAATATTATGTAGAAAATAAAGACAGAGTACGAATAAACCGCGAGAAATATTTCGAAACCAATAAAGATAGACGACGTTTAAGTAGTGAAAAGTATAGCAAATTTTGCAAAAGTTCTCTTGTGAGAGACAAATTTCGCATTGCAAAGTAAATATGCACGAAATATAAAAGATTCTACATTCGTGGAAATACTATAGTTTTAAAGCGAAGTGCTGAAAATTACATTCGTAGACTAGCATCAAATTTGAATGTATTAAGTAGGTTAAAGTCGTTTGTAAGTCGAATTCAATAAACAAGAGCACTCTACGCTGCAGCATGTCGATACTTGTATGGATTGCAAGTTCGAGTTTTCCAAGTTTCACGACGATATCAATTGATACAGTGGTTCATCAATATCGAGATAGGCAAATATATGTTGAGATTTGCATCGCCATACTCATACTTCCGATAGTTATCAATTCAAGTGTTATTCTGCTTGCTAATTCGGTTACCTAAAGTGCATAGGAATTTTACAAATTCAAATCTCAAAATTTTCCCAAACGAAAATACCACTTTCACGTATTTTTTCGATACGAATTAATATTACAAGTTTTCGAATTATGCTATTTTTTGTAAGATGGTGATATGATTTTGCAAAATAAATTTTCTCAAGAAAGAAACGATTTTGCTTTGTAGATATTTATTTTCTTTTAAAAAGGATACTTTCTTCTCTACGAATATTTATTTTTTCGTTTTTTATCGTGTAAATTTTTTTGTCTGTTATTTTTTTATCGTGTCTGACTGTTGGTTGTTAGGAAAGAAAACTAGATAGTAGTTTTTGAACAATTCTTGTGGCAATAGAATGCCGATAGAAATCTCATTGTGTATCGGCTCGTTTAGAGAGGCGAGCGTCAATTCGATTGGCCAAAGTGCATTGAAATTCTCAGGTGGTCTCCCTCCGGCTTTTCTACGCCTCTTCCTTACTACCATCGCTGTTTACCGGCTAGTCATTTTACCTGGAAGGAGCGGCAGGAGAAGCGAATTCTGGATAAACTTTGCGCCCGATCCGCGGTCACACTCAGGGCCAGCGGGGTTGCAGATGGCATATTTGCAAACTCGAATGGGATCTGTCCGCTCCAGACCCTAGCACTCCTGCCATTTTGGCGAGAAAGCAGCCCGGACCGTATCCGTATTCCACCTACAACCAAGAAACAGAGTATCACCAATGACAATACGAGACTTTCCTATACCCTCCATTCCCTCCCATCCAATTTTACATTCCAAATCCTTCTCAACACTAAACGTACCGGTAACTTATTATATGGTAAACATGCTGATTAAAAAAAGTATTCACACGTCCAGTGTTTCTGAAATAAATTTTCTTATCAAAGAACACTTTCTTGTTCAAAAAATGTATCTCTATTTAAGGAGAGGAGTTTTTTTTCTATGAGAATATTTTTCGAAAACTTTGCATGCAATCGTGGTAGATAAAAATTTGTATGGACTTAATAAAGACAGTATAAATTTTAATCCTGATAATAATAAAACCATCAAAATAAATTTGTGGCCGACTTAGAAAAGGTGGATGGATATATGGCTAATTATGGTGGTTTTAATTATAGTTATAATTATAGCTTATAAGTATGTTTGGTTTTACCGTTTACTCTTTGTAACTCAGTGTGATTTTGGATCGTGTTAATATTAAAACCATCAAAAGAATTTTGTGTAGCAAAGTAAAACCGTCAACTTTACAAATTATAATGTCGCTAAGAAACAATATATTTTTGTTCTTTAAAACAAAATTTACTTGTTCAGAAAAATATTTTTCTATTAAAAGAATTTTCTTTCTGAAGAACATTTTTTCAAAACACGTTGCGTATGCAAATACTTTTCTTATCCACTCTATACCCATTCCTACCTTAATTCAATAAGAAAACTAATGTACAAGCTGAAATTGAGGAGAATAATTAAAGCATATTATGTGTATACTATACATTTCATTATGATATTTGCTACCACACTTCAGTATAATACAATAGAACAATATCGTTGAAGCGTAGTTTATGGTAAACACTCTAGTACCGTAATTTTTATTTTAAATGGACGAAACCATTTTTTTATGTAAAAGGCAAATAAGGTTTCTCAATCAGTAGAATGAAGCCAATCTTTTAAATTTTGCTTTTAGCCGAATATATAGTTAATTAAAAACCAACAAACCAAGATATTACTGGCTTTGAGTTTATAGCGAAAGTTTGTTGGCTAATTACATATCAATTTGTATTGCTGCGTTACTTATACTATTTTCTTGAAATATTGTCTGCGGAATGCTTACGCACACTCGAGCTGCGTCTATCCAATCACTTAATAACGAAGGCTCGAGTGGCTCTGTTATATAGGAACGGACGCTTAGACGCTTCGATATTACCAATTTGTTAGCCCGAGAAAGCAGCTATATTGGGTGAGCACGTTAGTGCGTAGACTTATCAAGGGCCGGCAGATAAACTAATAAAACCAAAAGTGGAAGTACTTGTGTGTATAAATATAAAGTATGTATTAGTTACTTTTATTTACTTGTGGAGAGTGTGTTAGATCTGTTGAAAATAATGTTGTATCTATAACGAAGCAATAGTTGTTTGTTTTCTCACGATATCGTTTCCTCTACGCCGCTCACCCGTCTTATCTTACACTTTTTAGCCGGATTATGTAATTGTTAATTGTTGAAAATAACGTTGTATTTGGTGCTCTCATGTTTTCTATTTAGACTTATCGATAACGAAGCGAATAGTTCTTTTTAGTCTTGAAAATAACAAAACGTAATTAACTAGCGGATATGTTGGGTGAATTGAGATGTCAGATTAATATATAAGAGCTTGACAAGGAAGGACTTATTACATTATACAGATTGGCTATTGACCAACTAAAATTGTAATACTCCAAATAAACAATGAATACACTCACAAATTTCAGCACGTCCAAATATGAAATCACTGAAACCTGGATTGTTTATGCTAAACCGAATCGTAAATAAAAAGGTCGTTTTGCAAAAATCAACTTCGGTTGTTAGATATACCCATTTGAAAAATCATGATATCGTAGCATTGTATAATTATTTCATACTTGAACTGAATCACTCTGTATTCATCGCTATAAATTGGTGTGATGTACAGGGTGAGTCACTTGCCTTTGAATCACCACTGTCGAGCATACACTCTTCCATATAAAATCATTAGAAATAACCTAGACATTTCAATTATACTCAAATGTTTCTCAACATTTGTCTGCATTTTATGCATTGAGACTTTTACATGTTTGAGTTATGTTAACTCGGACATGAAATTTCATCCTGCAGAAGCCAGTTATATATAATATTCCCCTATAAATATAATATAATAAAATATTGTCTCCTTACGTTGCTAGCCATTCGAAGGAAGTCGATGCTAAAACTTGGTAAAATATTTGCTCCAACAGGCTACATAATTTAATAGAGTCTATTGTTAAATAGAGAATATATAGTATAATGAAATAGATGTCTAGTAAAAGTGGACTAGGAGAGTTCTGATTCAAAGGCAAGTGACTCACCCTGTACATATAATCAGTATGGCTCGGTATTTCTCGGAACTCATTATAGTACTGAAATCGTTGCGCACATAAATATTTTTTCCCGAGTATGATATTACTGATATTTTATACAGTCAACTATATATTGTGTCTTCTAGTGTAACTACGCTCTCACATTATTAGTATATGTATGTGTCTTCCAGAACGACCTACAAGGGAAGCTTGCAACCCGAGGCACTCTGATTATTATAACACTTACGCAGGGTGTAGTTTTCAAAAAATCATTCGACACATATTTTTTGTAAACTGCTAATACTCACTTTATGGAGTTGAATCATGAGGCGAAAGTTGGATGTGATATGTATTCTATATACAAATATTTCGGAAGCAATTATAGATAAGAGAGAAGTGTATAATGGGTTTACTGTACTGCCAATTGAAATAATATGACAGATGTTCTACCTTTTTTTTATATTAATAATTCCAGTAAAAACATAAAAACTATAAGAGGGATAAATAGAAAAAAATTACATTAGCCTTTCACGTCTAATTTCGATAGTGCTTTAATTCTTCCTTTACAAATGATGTTATATTTCCCTGATATAAATTAAAATAATGTGGCGGGCATTCTACCTTTCTTTTTGTATCAGAAGATCGCATTAGTCTCTCGTGTCTAATTTTGATAGATTATGTCTGATTATAGTTCGAATTTACAAATTGAGGTTTTACACTCGAAATGATATCTTCTCTTCTGCCGTTGGGTGTATTCTGGTCTAGGCGGCGCAGAGTTCCCCTCTGGTCGCTTTCCTTTTTCGATAGCGGCGAGTGTTACGCATCCTAGACACGTACCGCCGCAGTATTAGCTTTCCATACGGTTGCGACCCATGCAGACGATCTACATATCGGTCCTTTGTGTAAAAAGGACTGCCAAACAGAATTTAAGGTTGTTTCGCTGGAATAAGAATGCGCTGGTGAGAGTCGCGGATACTCTGCAGTTCCGCGAAAATTTACATGGTAATAGGACAGCGTTGAAGCTCTGTTTCTACTGTGCGCCGCTTCTTCTCCGACACTATATTGTCTCACGTACAATACATATAGGAAGGGAATAAGTGTTAAAAAATGTTGAAGTTGTGCCGGTCACCGTGACGAAGGGCGATTGTTACTGCAGGACAGCGAGATCTGAGCCGCCAGGCTCAGTTTTAAAGCGAGCGTCGATGGGCGATGGTCGTTTCAATCACATGTCATTTGACTGTATCGTAATAAACCCCTTTCTTCTTAATCAATGTATCAATCATTCATCAATCCTATAAATTGAGGGGTCGTCGCTGGGATATTGAGTGAGACCGTCAAAGTGATTGAAAATGAGAGTAATTTAGAATAAACGCATCATAAACAACAGTGCGAGAGAATTTTAACGAAGGCGTGTAAGACGAAGGCGATCGATCTCTTACAAGTGGAGTTCACGACCTGGACGAGCGCTTTTGTAACGGGATTTGGGAATACTCTAGATATTGGTGAGTATAAGCAAAGTATAAACTATTAAAGGTATCTGATCACGCAATTTTATAAAAAATTATTTTAAACATAAGAATTTCAACATTGTCGAATAAAGTTAATCTTTTTTCGGCGGTAAGACTTCACGCAAAGAAAAAGAAAGGTTTATGTCTTGGCGCTCCAGTGTCGAAAGTTGCATTAGAATGTTGAGTTTTCTATCGCTTCAAACATTTCCAAATACAGGAAGAATTAGTCCACTCCCAAAAGCTGTTGCAGTAGTTGGAACAGCGCGAAGGACTAGGACAAGAATTGAAGAACTCTCTCTTACCCGCGAACATACTTTTTCGCCGAAAACTTTGTCTCATGCGTCTTCAATAGTTTTGTACAGGTCGTAATAATTTTGTTTATAGCTAATTTACGCTTTTTTTTTAGAATAAATGGTATAAACATTTAAGAAATTGTTTGTTTCATTGTAGATGTGTGAATCATAATTTCATAAGCATACAAATAAGAAATAGTAAAACTCATTTTTCTAATGAAACTTTCGACACTGGAGCGACGAGACATAAACCTTTCTTGTTTCTGGCGTCAAGAGCTACCGCCGCAAAAAAGGTTTACTTTATTAGACGATGTTAAAATTTTTGTTTTAAATAATTTTTTATAAAAATGTGTGACATACCCAGATACCCTTAATATTTTACACTTTGCTTATACTCACCAATACCTAAACTTTAAGCCAAGTCCCGTTCAAAAAGCGCTCATCCAGGACGTAACCTCCCCTTGTCAGTCATACGAGAGGAAATGTGCTTTATTGAAACAAATAAGATTGGGATTCCAGGGTTTCCTTTATTTTTTTTTATTTTGAGTTGCAGAGAGCTAAACTTACACAAGAGAGGATACACGAATCAAGACGGTAATAAAGAAATAAAAACGAAGAAAAAGTTGTGCGGTGTCACAAAGCTGTGAGCAGAAGAATCATATGACAGTGCGGCTAAAATGTGGTCGTGTGTTGCAAGGGTTTTGTTGACGGCCACAGTACACGTTCGGACAGTTTCGAATTTCGAAATTTTGACAGAACAAGCTAGTATTCAATCTTTACCACACTTATTTTACCAATAGCTATGGAAAGGTCAGGTCAGATCGCGATCATTGAGCAAAAGATTAAATTAGTGTCTGCTAAAGTAGTTCGCGTGGTGCACTTGATTGCTTTCGAAACGAAAGGTGATGATAAAGTAAATCGAAAACAATTACAAGGATTTTCAGGTTTTAAATTTGGCAATGCGTCTAATACAGTTGAGGAAAAATTAAAATTCATTAACCAGCATTGATGTTCAGCAACCTAACAACGAAGATACTGATGACGATGGCGATGATAAACATAGGGAAAATGAAAATAACGTGTGTAATAATGTTAAAAATCATGTCGAACTGATAATAATCACTGCCAAGAAGAAGTTGACTGAATACAAGGATTCGCCGTACGAAGTACCCGCCTCAGTTATTTTTATTTCAATGTAAGCATATTCGGCTTTTCGATGATACAGAAGCCTATGCTGTCGAGAATTAGATTAGTGAATCTGAAGACGCTCCTCATGGTCGGACGCTCTTTTCAGTTAGACTGAATTACAAAAAGTGGCTTTTGCAAAAAGAACGCTGACGGTTCAGAATGCGCGGATTGAACACCTGGATGGCATTGAAGTTAGCATTGCAGAATGAATTTAGAACGCGTATTAATAGTGTCCAATTGCACCAAATGGTTGCGAAACAACACATCAAAAAAAAAGAATCGATTAATGAATATTACTTGAAAATGAAAGAACTGACTGCTAAAGAGTGCATCGAAGACAAAGCACTAATATATGTATCATGTTGTTGAATGCCTTAATCCTTTTGGTGTCGACCGACCGATTTGTCTTATAAAAATAACGATATATCGCTGTTCGGCGCTAAAAGGGTTAAAGACAACAGCGGTCAAAAAGTCATACTATACGGAATTTAAAAATCGACCGCGTCTGTATGCGCAAATGAGTAAGGGCAATTTGGAGCACACCGGAAAAAGAACTGGAAGTTCTAAAAAGTCAACGAAGATTCAGCCAGACGAACGTTGACAGTGGGAAAGGAAATGGCCATTGTTGCGACTGTCGTCCACTGGATTTCAGATCAAGAGATTATAAATCCAAATCACTAAGAGTTAAGTATTTTAAATGCAATAAGTTTGGACATGATACAAATAATGGTAAAGAAGGATACGTTAACATTGCAGCTGTAGAAAAGACTTCTAATATGAGCAGTATCGTAGCGAGAAAGATCGATGTGGCGTTTGTGACAATAGCAACATTACTTTAGTCCGGAAAGATGGGCATTAACCAATCGGGTTACCAAAACTGACAAGTAATCATCATAAGGAATCGATTTAGTAAGTAAGAAACTTCCAGAAACTACAAATTGATTGCATGCGTGGTATGAAATAATGTTGTTATAGACTACAAACTTTTAATTGGAAAGAATATTTTGTAACAAGAAGATATTAATATTACAAACGAAGGTATTAAGATTTCCAAAGTGTCATAATGTTTTTCGAGCGCAGATCTAAGTGGAGTCAGAAACTGGATTAGACCTCAATCACATAAAAAATAAGACTATTAAGGCAGAAGTTGAGGAAAATGTTAATACATATGCGTCTGTGGAAACGAAGACAACTGAAGTCTAAATAAAAATTATTGTAAAAGAGGCTCCAATTGACCCTTTGACTACGAAAGGCATACATATACGCCCAGCATTTAATAATGCCCTCTAATTTAAACGTGCGCAAACGCAGCAAGTGACATGCGAATAACGCGCCCCTATTGATGGATTACTTTGAGACATAGCCACAGCCAAAGGGTTAAGACGACACCAGCAGCAGAAGTGATAAAAATGTTAGGTAACGAGAAACACACATTTGGAAATCCTACATATAATATATAGTTTCGTATCGAGGTTTCGTCTTCATCTCTCCGAAATTTGCAGACTACTATGGGATTATGGGTTGTTGAGGATAGTGAAGATCAGTGGGCTAATGGTCACCTCAAAAAATGTTCGATCCAGTTCGCCTCTTTATTGAACTCTTTGACACTCGTCTACAATTCTCTGACTGACTGAGCTACTAAACTACTGAGCCTCGGTCCTTGCACCTTACATCGGTTCATGCACATCTTACATTCGTACATACTTGCATACGCACATCGTCATACTTTCGGGCCACCCTCACTCCATATACACTTATTCTAAGAATCACTCGCACTCGGACACTTGCTCACTGTTTGGAGCTAATGGATCGGAGAGCTAACGATAAAATAGGGAATTAGTATCAATTCAATAAAGAACAAGGATTGGTTTTCTTTCAGTGTCAATTTATTGACTCATTTCCGTTAATAATTAACGGCGACGTATGACCTCTAATATAGTATGATAATATTAGTTCATTTTTGAACTCTATTTCCAACAGACTGATAGTCTGTTGGCGAGGCATATACCTCTGATAGTACATATGTATAAGCAACCGCTATGCGGATTACTTACGGTTCAATATAATTTCACGATGGTATGCGCCTTTAGGAATCTCCTTTGGTTTTTACGTCTGTCTCCGATGACGTTGAGTTGATTTATTGAAGTGAAAACTCGGTTGTCATGGAAGATATTTTTTGGATCAATAGATCCTTTTTCGACTTCACATCAGTCTTCCATTTTTTATATATGTTACTTCAGCATTTTCGTATAGATTGAAACACTCACCCCCATCCGCTGCTCATACCTGCTCGCGTTCGGACACTCAGTTATCTCATCCATATCGCCTACTGACCTTCAATCAACAATCGCACGCAGTTATACGACGCTCTTTAGGCTACCCTTGCGCCTTCCATACTGATTCCCATGCATTCTCGGACAGTTACTCGTTCGTCACACCACTTGTTCGCCCAACGCTTCCTAGTCTTAAATTATGGTACTAGATTACTGTACAACATCCGGCAAAATAGTTGCCACAATCTATAAAACGTTCGCCAGATATAAAGTGAAATTTGGTAATATGCAACCCGGTATGCGTGACTTTTTCAAAGTCCTCTTTTAGGGTACGCGAACACCCTTTTGCAAGCCCCTAAAAAAATCATTTTCTGCCTGACCTTCGTTTTGCAGATCGTGACAACTATTTTGTCGGATGCTGTACGCAAGAAGGATTAGACAGATCTTAATCGTGACCCGAGTAGAAATCAGCCCGATGCAATATGAGGTCCGATCAGTGGCCTACTTAGCCTACTTAGCCACACAGTGGCCTATTTAGCCTCAAAAGGTCATCAAAATTATGATGAGAAAATCGATTGAAAATTCATGATCGTGTGATTCTAAATTCATTGAGATATTCTATTAATACCTGTTGTAATAAAAACCGATACCGAATAAATTATTCTGTTCGTATAGATAAGTATTCAACTTTAAATGCATTTGCTGCTAAATTACGAAACCTCGGAAGTTCCAACTTTCGCGGAGTTTGTGGGAAAAACAAGATCCAAGAAGGAAATTAAAGAGCTATGCTTATTCACGTGCCAATTACAAACAGAAAATTGTACGACTTCAGTTTTTCGAACACTTGGATGTAAAATGAAGCGAGTAAAGGTAAGCGGAGAAAATTTAGTTGATGTAAGAAATAAAATGTTCAGATGAACTTTGGGTTCTTAATTTGCATAATATCGTAATACATAGCCAAATATTTTTTATATAGGCACAACTTTTAACTAAACGTTTAGAAAGGGTCCAGGTAAAATAATCATTCATTTCTCTACAAGATTTTGCACTCTACCAGGCCAACATCATCGGACACTTGTAGGAAACAAACTCATGAATGGACAATATGCCGTTCCTACTGTTTAACCCATTGACTGCCACGCAAATTTAGCGCGTCTTGCCCTGGCTGCCACGGTTTTATTGTTAATCTAAACTTGCAGCACTCACTACGAGATATCTCGTAGCTGGCAGTTTTGGTACAGACCGTTACTACGCGATATCTCGTAGTTGGCAGTCAATGGGTTAAAAAGTGAAAAGACATGATACTTAGGCACACTTTTCGCAACTTCCGTTCTTTGCATCTTTTATCTTAGAATTCAAGCTGCAGATCCACGTAAGAAAGTATACCCGGACGTGCTTGGAACCTAGTCATAACCGCGAATTTATTGGAAAAACCACCTAATAAAAATACCTATCTGTTGACGTGTATAAACATTAGTAATGCTGCCTCTATAAACGTGAGAAATTTTTGCAACATAGCACATACCCTCTACTTGCATGCCTATTCAGTGGCAATGTCGAACATTCGCGTCGTAATTGTTTTAAAAATAAAAATCACCATTAATTTTGCAAGCCCACAAATAAAACAACATGAAAATCAGTTTCATCGAGATTCTAATGAGAGTAATGTCACATTGGCTGACTCTAAAATCGCAAGCATGCATCATAGAGTGCCGCAAACTATATAGATAAAATATTAATTGCCGATTTTGAACAAAAAAATCTTGAAAAATTGTCTTTTAAAGATATGGATTTTTTAAAAATAATTGTAGGTACTTTATACAGATACAGTCTTCAGGTATTTATTTTATGAAGGTGTTTGATTTGCAATTTTCAATACATTTAAATAGGGCAATACGTTCTCCAACGGATCAGAGATAGTCCAAGGAATGATGGCTGTATTGCGTAATACAAAGAACTGAAACAGAAGCAGACAAAAGAATTTCGCCACCTGCACGGAAGAAATTAGAATTTATATAAATCATCAGCAAAAGTATTTAAAGCAAAGAAAAATTTGTAGTTTGTTTTCAAAATTTTCCACGAATATCTTTTTTCCCCACTTTTAATGGATTTTCACGAAAACAAAGTAAAGTGCAGCCGGTCATATGTTAACGGGAAGCTTGTTGTTGTATGTACATACAATCCCTTGCATTCCTTACTCATTGCCTATAACCAGGATACAATGTTAATCTCTCACAATTCTGGGTTTTTCGAGACAGCTATAATAAGTACGTGTCGCGAAGATCCGCACGGGTGATTGTTCACGAATTCTGTTATAACGAACTGTAGCAATAAGAACGAAAAGTTGGTATGTATATCTAAAAAATTCCGAAAATCAGTGGTTATAGGCGCAGGACTTGCAATGTGATTCAGAAGAACTTAGTGAACCGTGTTCGATCACAGTCCGGTGGAACGTCAAGCTTATTAAAATGTTATAATACTGACACTTTATAGCTCATGCTCAATTCCTAAGCCACAAGTAAAATTCATATAAGAACTTCCTTTTCTGATAAGATACGAGAGACGGATGATCTTACAATTTTTTAAAGTATTTTTTTCAATCAAAACCTGATCGGGACTCGATCACTGCGCAATTGAGAGTTTATTTACATCTTTTGAAAAAATATACAAAATATTTTTGTCTTAAGCCTGTAAAAAATATATATATAATCACATAACATGAGATTTATTATATATTAATTTTATTAATCAATCTATTGTGGAAAATTACAAAATTATTGTCATCGATGTATGGAGATCTTTTTATAAATCAACATTTACGATGCCCATTGTAGATTAGATGAAAGACTTTTTGGGAGAAAGTTGATACTTAAAGCTAGTGCACAATGAAAGCGATGTGCAAACATGTCTTTTAAACTCAAAAATAGCTATAAGTGTATAGTACTTTTCGAGGGTGGAAAAACTATTCTTGAGCTTTAAGCTCGAATTTAAAAGCATTGGTCAAGTCGTAATCTGCATTGGAAGAGAATTAGTTATAATATATCAAACACATTTATTAACAATTCACTTGCTAATCACGATATTGTCCTAGCGGAAGATGATAATTTAGAGTGGAGAATTGGCGAGCGTAGAGAAGCAATCTGGATATTAGGATCATCAATTCTACTTGGCCGTAATCAATTAACTAGCGAAATCGGACACGGACATCTCCGGTGCGGTGAAAAATGTGGGTTTCAGTCTGATTTTCATGTGTGCAAAGCGTCCTATAATGTTATTAATTAAAAAGTTTCGGGGCAGACAAATGGTCCCGCACTTTTCCTGCTTCTGACTCCTCCTCCGGCTCACTTCCACCCTCGCGGCCCCCTTTCCGCTTTTGTCCGGCGTGTAGTTGGGTAATTGATTTGGCCATGTGGACCCCTTCTTCTCAGCTATTTAGTATACACTAGGAAAATCCGAAATCATGTGTATACATTAAACATACCGGCAATTCGTTATGGCTAGAAAGTTTCGGCTGCTTTTCTCCCGGCATTCCCTCTTCTTCCGGACAGCCGGGATTCGAGCTAACAAATGTTTTCACCGGCGCGGCCTGCCGCCCGCCGATGCTTTTGATTTAGCAATTGGATAATAGTATACGATAAATAGTTCCGTCGAGAAAGTTTCGACCCGCCGATGCGCGGAATGCTCGAGAAAACTACAAATCATTCATTGAATTCCATCTCTCTCTCTCTCTCCCTCCCTCTCTCTGCGAAGTATTAATATTAACCGGCCGCCGATGAAACTGGATCATCTACAATTATTACTGTTTTATTTGCACAAAGCCAATGGGATGTTCACAGTAATTCAGGCATCATTTGAATTACTACTATTAACTACTGTGCATATAGAACAATTATAAATTATCTAGTGATTTTTGCACAACTGTCATATGAATCATTCATAAATTTATTTACCATATGTAGGGAAAGGCTGCCAAAATCGCATTGGAGTCCAAAACAAACTTTTGTGGGAGTTTTAAATTGGAAAGTGGAATTTGATGTCCTGTGCGATTTTGGCAAGCGTCACCTATGCTACAGAACTAAGCCAATATCGAATTGCCATTTTTGCCTCGCATTCAATTTACCCAGGAATCTCTGATTGTTTTTAATAAATCGCATCATGAATTTTAAAATGGCTAAAATATATTTATTTGCAACTATAGTATACAGACTGCCATTTATCGGATATCTTATTCCTCACTTAACCCTTTGTGAATCGGTTGGACAATATAGAAACCATTTTAGCACTCCATGATTTACGAAGGATTACCGGCAACCTATGTACCGTATTTTGAAATAAAAATATCATGAATTTGAAAATAAATAATCCGATTTGCTATAAAATTACAATACGCGTCCTTGCTGGGAGAGCTTGTGGATGTAAGTCGATTTGATTTGCATGCCCCAGGGGATTTACTTCTATTGATGACCGAGGTTTTTCAACGGTGGGAGATTCCAGAGACATGGGGGAATTATTTTCGAGAGGAAGAATGGGCGGACAGTGTTGGGAGTGCCTCTCGGAAGGACACAATCGTCGTTGGACATTAATTGGCGCTGGAGATCTTTGTTCGGAGGTGCGATTCCTCTATTATCGTGCCGGTTGAACACCGGGAGCGGAGTCGACCTGTTACGGTTCGGTTGTCGCATTCAGAGAATTAGCCAGGATCCCCGCGAATGCGGCCACGGCACGTAATTGCGGTAGGTATTTCTATGGGTTAGCCGAGAGGGGGCACGTAGCCTAGTGTCTTCTCTGCTTTTCGATACTCCCTGCTACTGCTACTGCTACTGCTACTCCTCCACCTTCTCCTCCACCTTCCCCACCTCCTCCTCCTCCTCCTCCCCCGGCTCCTGCTCCTACTCCTGCCCCTGCCCCTGCCCAAGTTCTCCATCTGCTCGGCATTCCATACAGAATATACAGTTTCCATCGCTTTTTGGTAGAAGCTTCCCTTTCAGTGCATGCAACAATTTCTAAACTATGAAACATTGCTGCTAAATGCTGATATTTATTGTCAGTGCAGTATTAACTAAAATCGACCTCAACTTTTAAATGAAAAGCTTAACTGGAGTTTTAGAAAGTTTTATTAAGTTATAAAAGTTGCTACAAATTTCACTATTTTTGAATGAAATTTTAATACCAGTTTGTAATAATTTCACAACAACAAAATATTTCTATTTGTCATTCACTGTTCATGCTTCTGTTTCTGTACAAGTTCTTTGTCTGCTCAGGATTTCATGCACAATATATAACTTCTACCGCTTTTGGCGAAATTGTGCCTTTCAGTGAATGCAATAATTTCGTCGCTGTGAAATATTCGTGCTCGATATTGATATTTATTATCAGTGCAGTGTTGACTAAAATCGTATTTAAGTTTTAAAAAGTTAACTTTTTACAAGATTTTAACAAATACTCACCAATACAGTACTAGTACTGTCTAGTACTAGTACACTCACCAATACAGTACAATACTAGTCACGCCATAGAAAAAAGGCTGTGTGTGTTATGCCAAAGAGAGCAGGGTACCTTAAAGTACCATTCGAATGACTGCGTATAGATAGATAGAAGTAGAATAAAACTAGAAGATATAGTGAGCGGGAGAAAATGCGTAAAAATAGCGAAATGGATAACAGAATTAGAAAAGAAAAAGGAAACAAGAACCCTAAGGGGTTAGACACCGAATGAGAAAAGAGGATTGTATGATAGAGTGTGGAATGAATGACAGAGAGAGATGCAAAACCAAGTCCATTACATAGTTGTATAATTGTAACTAATAAAGATACATACAGTACTAGCATTAGATAAACATTTTTGATCAGTGTAGTATTAATTATATGGGCCTTTTGATTTTTAAAGCTGAATTTTAAAGGAAGCTTTAACGGAATTCCGCAGAAACTTTCCGCATACTTTAAAAATACTTCTTTCCCCTTTTTCTTAGTTCATTGCAACTAGTAATAGAGTGCGATTAGTGTTTAAACAAAAGTATGTTTATTGCAATCGATGTGATCAGTAGAACAAGAAATATTTTAATGTTTGGCGATTTAATACGTTAATACAAAATATAATATACTAATTGTAGTATTTAATAATTACTATTTCGGCGTTTATTTGACACTTTATCAATTGTATATTTACTTTTAGTTTTAACATCTCTATGAACGCGTAAGTAATAGTCAATTTCAGTACAATCGTTCGTGAACAATCGTCATCTGCTGGATTAATAACACAATAAAATAGTGTATACAATTGAACAAAGGACTGTATCCGAAATGGCAATGAACAACCACAGTTTTTGGGTAGTCCGGGGCAATTACTTGGCTGAACAGGAACAATAACACGGCTGGTGAATGCAGAGCTTCTAATTACTAATCAATGGTTAGGAAAACCTAGGCCGCGGGTGGGCTAGTATACATCAACAAGAAAGCGGGTTAATCAGCGAGGAAGCCCCACGTTGTGGCATAACACGTAATGAAAATTGATGGGATAATCGAATCGAGTGCACTCTCGACCTTCGAGGGGATAAGGAAATACGAGGATGTTTTTGCCGAGGTATACGGCGAAAGCTCTATTAGCAGGCTCCGGCGTCTACCAATCTGCCTCCCAAGATGGACCACTGCCTTTAGTAATGAAGAATAATTGTAAGATAAATATAATTATTATACTGCTCAGTTAGAAATAGGCAATTAGCTGCGCAGGAAAACGCATAGTGTTTGTTTCCATTGATCATAACTTAAATTCGGATGGCTTCGTGACCTAGTTACGTATCGTAATTCAGTTTTTAACATTGTATAGGTAAGCGAAATAATTTTAATATAATATATTAAAGTCAAATACTTACACAGGACTATAATTAATCTAGAACAAACTTTTGCATAATCTTCGGATAATTGTGTCTCCTCAAATATGACACAATGTACTCCATTAGCTGTTATTATACACGTACTGTATGTAATTGATTTTTAAAGAAATTGTGGATATTTATTGTTGTGAATATAATTGAGAACTTCTTTCTTCCCGATTTCAGTTAAAAGTGGGAATAAATAGTGTAAAAGAGAAGCAATACAAACACAACAAATTAATCAACTTCTTAAATTAGTCGCATTCACTCATCCATGTGGACACAGTAGACATAGTTGAGATTTTATTTCCCCTGTGCTTGTTTCAGGATAATTTAAACATCACCGAAAATCGAAAACTGCGACAATAGAATATGTATTTATATACATTCTTGTAAATTATTTAAAATTTAATACACAATTAAAATTCAAGTAATATAAATTTTTAGAAATTTGGAATCCCAAAATAGGATTTACGACTAAAATATTTGTTTCACAGTGAATTGTATTAAATATATAAGCTACAATTTTACTTTTCTTAATATTTTTTCATACTTGTCACTTATTTTAATTGGCATTTTATAAAATTTCAACACTAAGAAACTTAACATTTTCATATCAAATAAATCATTGAATGATCAGTCAGATTAATAAGTTTGACACTAAACGAGCCGGCGTTTTATAATATTTATTCCTCCGTATCCAGACCAAGAACCGGTTATAAATCGAAAGTCACATTTTTCTGCTTCGATTATATCTGATTTTTAATTTAATACAAAAACAAACTCATAATATGCTATTTTGATAATCAAAAAGTTATATATTTTCATCTTTACATTTGATAACAACGAAAGAAACAAATGCATAGCATAACTGAATTTAAAAACCGGTCATTTGACCGAGTTTAGTATTAACATTAGAACTGCAAAATCAGTTAAAATTACTGGGTTTCAATTTGTTACAAAGACTACTGAAATTCATAATGCTGCATTTCCTCAAAATTTTACACTACATTTATAACAATAATCAAAGGATGCAATTTATCAAAATGACTGGTTGCTAACAATAGTTCAGGAAAAAGAATGTAAATTATAGGGAATAGCAATTAAAAAATCAATGGAATGAGAAACTTTGACGAAGTATAATTCGTGTTTTGAAATAAGCGATTAACAAATCAGTTCATACCTAATTAATCGTTGTAGTATTACTTTTCGTTTGATATTCTTTCTAAGATGGTATTTACTAAAATATAAAGGTAAAGTATATGCATGTAGAATATAAAGAAGTAGGTTATAATCTACAAATATTTCATCCTTGGATTTTCTGACTAATTATGAAAAAATTCTATTTTTCTTGGATATAATATTTCATTAATAACCAGACATTTTGACTGGTCCGATAGAAGCAGGCATAGATGAATTGTCGGTGATTGGAGTGTTAAAGGAAGTGACGTACAAGTATGTTCATTAGCAGCCGGACAATAATGTCTTCGTGTCTGGATCGATAAAAAAGATTGCATATTCAACGGAGAATAACGAGTCTATGAGCGGATGGGGCTGTTTCCAGCGGGCGAGCGGCAGAGCCAGTTCGTTACTTCCCTGTTAATTAATGCAACTTTTATTATTGTTTCCTTGAACAATTCAGGCGCACACGCGACCTTCCCTACATCGCGCACTCCCTTTCACACTCCGCGCCCACGGAGATGAGCTGCTGCTGCTCCATGGCCGCTCTCTCGCTCCCTTGAAATATTCCACCACCTCGGCGCCGTGAATGCCTCAAAAGCGCGCGGAGCATCATTCAAACAAGTTTCAAAACGAACAGGTAGGAAACAGTGGAGGACATGTCCACCGGAGCGTGAAGCGTGCGTTCCGTTCAAAAGTTTCGAGGATATAAAAGCGATTCGACGAGTGCGCGCCGTTCCGTTACTCCGAAGGACCTTTATTATTTGATGTTTCATATTAACGATATTTCGCGCCCCGCTCTTCTCGCCAGAGTTGCCGCCAGAGAATTTACCTTAACAATCCCACCCACCAATTCAATTGCCCTGGCATTACAAAATTCCCTTATCATTTGTTGCTCTCCCAGTACTACTCATTTCGAAAAGCAACTGCCGCCCAAATTAAATGCACATTTTTCGGCGTCCAAATGTAATTTAGTACTTTATTTCACTTTAATTGGTTTATTTATAAAGGTCGCATCAACTCCGAGGTTATTAACGACAACGATGTGCAGATTTGTTTATGTTGAATTTTATGTGCTGATGAGTCTAACAGCACAGGCATTACTCAATATGCAATTAGAATAACACCTTTCTAATTTAAACAAGTGATATAATTTTAATATAAAAAATTATGTGGAAAACCATTGACGCGGTTCTGTTGCAATGAGTAGATTACACAGCGAATTGTGCATTAGTTTTCGAATTAAATCAACGAAACAGTTATACAAAACTCGCAAGAATGTGACCGTTCTTTCATAATTGGTTTATTATTATTAAACCGGGACGTTTAGTGTTAACAATATTGGAGATTTCTCGTGAGAAAGATTATTTCAAGAATAATAGGGGATGAGCCTCAAGTGTCAGAACAATTTGTAACTCGCTCGTGATCACGTTTTATCAATATAAATATATCATAGATAGGACTTGTGCGAGGAAAATGCGAGATTCTCGTGAGAAACCGCAATCCTATGAAGGTTAGCTAATCTATAGAGCGCCAATGAAAACTATGATTATCGACGTGGGCAGTTATAATGGAACGTTAATGATCATCAATTGCATCCACGTAATTACAACGATAAATCGCGCGTCCCCACGTTACAGTGCATTCCTCACGGGATTCTTTCTACCATCCTTTTGTTTTCCTTGCCGTCATTCTCTGGGGAGTAAAAATGCTCAGGTTTCCCATCTTCCAATTTATCAGGCGTTCATTCCGTTTAATTTTTTATTGGAGATTGCTTTAACACAAAACGGGCTGGCGCTTTATACAATGGGTAAAGAAGGTGCTGGTACACCCAGTATTTTTACAATAACGTTTTTTAAAGGGGAAAATGGTCAACTCGAAAGGAATTCATTTTTTCTTAAGAAGAACACTTTCTTGCTAAAAAAAATATTTTTTTATTGAGAGAGAGAGAGCATTTTCGTTCTATAATGAAATAAAGGTCATCTTTTCTCGATTTGTGTATAGCTCATTGTCGGTTTTGTGCGGAAACTAATGTATAAAATAACATTCACATAATACTAAAAGAATGTATATTTTCATTTTTATTTGTAATAAGAATGAAAAAGAAATAAGCGCATAGTTCTTTGCTTTAAATATTTCACTACAATCGGAAATTTGACCAGACGTAGTAAATTAAGTGTCAAAAATACAACTGGCCTTCTGGCAACCACATTGAGATTAATATAATAAATAAAGTATTGGCAAACCCAGAATTTCTAGAATAAATTTTGTAAAAAAAGAAAACCATCTCCTGTAAGCAACTTAATGCTTGTTAACAACAACAATTTCTTCTTTAATAAAATGTATACCTATTTATAGAGAAGAGTTTTCTTATTCAAGAACATATTGTTCAAAAACAAGTGAAGTTAAATTAACCTCCGTGATTTATTTCAAATTGCATTTTTATTCAAAATTGTATACATTTGTAGATGGATAATGTTTGAGGTGAAATTAAATCCGCATTGTTCTTCGCCTGATTCACGGATGGTCCATGCTTTTATTGTCAGTTACAGAAAATGTTAACGTAGATGAACTATCAATAAGAATAATAGAAAAGCATTCAGCAAGAAAAAGCTGTACAATATTTGTCATTGTTGCTCTAGTGAAGTCACACGTTTATACCTGCATTCGTTGTTTAAACATTCCACTTACGATAAATATAGAAGTAAGATTTTGAAAGCAATAGTCATTGATGGTTATTACTCTAGTGGAGTGATTCCCAACCTTCTTTTTACATATCTACTATTCGGGTTAGAAATTAAATAAAATTTAAAAACAGGACATTTTTTTATCGATCACGTGTAGAATCCCTGCTCCACTGCATACGTTTTTATTTAAATTCGTTTTTTAAACATTCTATTAAGAATAAGAAAGTAAAAGGAAAATTGTGAAAGCAGTAAGAAGGGTGCGCTTCTAGATAGTAGGAGGCTTCCCCTAGCGCTACCCTTCGAATTCGTGGGGTGGGCTGGGGAATCAGAGAGAATAGAAGAGGCATAGTTGGAGTGAATGGCCGGAGCTCGATGGAAAAGGGTTGCATGAGTTGAGACAATATCGATTTCGATTCTCTCTCTGAAGTCGCGAAAGTCGAGGCGTCAATCCTTTCAATCAGACAGGCTGGATGGTGCGCAGGAGCCTTTTGTTTTTGTCTTCGGTCTTGATTTGACCTTCTTACAATGCTGATTTCACCCTCCAATGCCAGCGGACTCGCCACCTGTTCTAGCTTGTTGAATCTCCTTCTATCTTTTTATAATTACTCCGTGCGCCTTTTGTTGGCAAAAGCAATTGTCAGCGCGACGTGGACCAGGAGCGTCGCCAGTCGATTATGGGACATTTCGGATTTCCCAATAATCCTGAGATTTCTTTATGGTGTCCGTAATCGAAGGTCCCCGGCGAAGAAGCTGTAGGGGATTCCGAAGAGGCGGCGAGAGATGATCTGTCTGTTTTCCAATCCGTTATTGCTTCCCATTGACGGAATCACTTAGACTGCTAGTCGGTTAGTTCATCGGCTGTTAGTAGATTCGTCTCTTCTATCTCGAGCCATTTCTCTCCCAGTAATAAAAGGAATACGCTAGGCGGGCATTTGTTGGCTTCATAGGTATAAAGGATCCATTTCATTTCGCAGTTATCGTCACCGAGCCAAAGGGAGCCGGAATCCACGATACCCCGAGGAATCTTTCTCTAGAAGCAGCTACTTCGTAAAATTTTATCGTTCGAACCCGGCCCCATGCAAATTTACAAAGAGACTTCTCATTCCCTCTGAAATCCAATCATCCAAACCAAAGGAATAGTGGAAAATACGCATATGGTACTCATTTCGCTTTCTTTGCCAATACGGATCTTTGCCTGCTCATTATGAGCAAATTCCAGGTGCAAGACTGACTAAGATCCTGTATAATAGGAATAGATCAGATTCTGTAATAGTTTGCAACAGTAGCTGATGAAGTGATCTTTTGCGCAGACATTAACCCAGTTAGGAGATAGTGCATCGCAGCAATTGCATGCTTTTCTTTAAAAGAACTACTCATCGTCTCTATACGAGTTATATTATTACAGTTTTATATAGGTCTTAGATTTTTTTCTTCAATTACAAAAAGGAGCGGTGACAATCACTTTGTAATAAAACAGCATTCCGTTGCTTTTATAATGTAAAAAATACACAGAATATAGGAAAAACTTGAAAAACATTTGTCTGTAATGAAAATACCAGGATAATTAAAAAGTAAATCAAGCATACTTTTTAGGGTAGAGATATTTAAGGAGCACGGTTTAACAACTAATACGCCGTCTTTTATTGACTATTTACAAACGCTCGCATATGAGGGACATTTTCTTTTAATTGCTTTCGGCTCTGGCTCAATATTCCTTTATGACCCACCTGCGATCATCCTTTTATTACACGAATTTACTTAGCACGATAGCTGCGATTTGATCAAATCGCCTAACCAATTTTTGACCAACCTGTACGTAGAAATTATTATAATTGTGATGCTTAATCCCTCCTCTTACTTCAAGACACACATGAGCAGAAATAGACAGTTTATTAATCTTTATAGAAACTCAATACTACGCTCATCAACACTTTATTATTATTCTCGACGCTGCGACCCTCTTCGCTGGACAATGCTTTTCGACACTCCTCTCGCACATCGGCCTTCCGCCTCACCACGCGACCTTCATGTTTTTTCTCCCACACGCACACACTCATGCAAGTTTGCCACACGTCGTCGCATTCCTTTGACACACACACACCCCACAATATGTAGTGCCTAACCATATAATAACCGCACATATATGTATGATTATATGTTGCGGTGACAATATATAATAATATTTCATCAAACTTGAGTTGATCGCCCCTCCATCACTTCAGCAGTTTTAACCCTTTGAACGCTGAGTTGTGCGAAGTTAAGCGTGTGCTGCGGGTTGCCCATTCTTACTCCTGATGAACGATTTTACCAAACGCATATAAGTATATGTTAATAGCGCTCGAAAAGTTAACCACCTCTGATTCTATCAGACAATAACAGCCAACCCTAGCAAAATGGCTATCTATAAAAAGATCTTACTGAGCAGAAATCAAATTAATTTACGGTATGAAGGTAGTTAACAATAATATGAAATGAGAAAATATTAAATAGAAATCTGGCAGCTTATAAGATATTATATAAGTGTAACAAGATCAATGTCGAAAGCCCCGACCAAGTGTTAGAAAAAGTAAGTACGAATGATGATTTCAGGAAAGATGTAAAAAGACGAAAAAGTATATAAATAAAAATGAATAAATTTCTTTTAAGTTACGCGATTTGATTAAAATGCTTTGAAAAGGAAACAATCGTTTTACGTGCTATCACTACAATCTTAGTTGTATGTCACTGAAAAAATCGTGGGTTAGTAATAAATAAAAACTAAACCATTAAAAGTATGTGCGCTCCACGGTTTTCTTAGCTATATGTAATCAAAACTGCTGTGATAGCTAAATAAATTATTACATAATTTTCAGAGCATTCTATTAAAATAGTCTGACTTACAAATTTTTGTTCACGCATTTTTATTTCGAACATGCAAACGGCATGCTGATTTTCTCGCTGTCAGTAAGAACACTTACACAATCATACAGCTTATCCAACTGTCGTCTAATTCAGCCTAATGTTTATTTTTACTCCTTACATATACAATCTACTCTCAACCGCAGTCTCCAATCTCTTGCATTCATAAGACTATGTATGTGTGTGTGTATTTGTTTCTGGTTACATATATGCAGCGGGTATTTCGAGAACAACTTGACGGATCTCCATGAAAGTTATCATTCCAGATTCAGAACATCAGTCCGAACTGAAAATGATAATTATCCGAACTGAGGTTTTAATACGATTGCGGTGAAGTATTCGAAAACTATTCAAAATCAGTACTTTTTTCTAATTAGTCGCAAAAAGAGGCCAATCGATGATACATCCGCTGTTAAAAGCGAATTCCGAATTAAAAAGTAAAAAGTAAGGAAACATTTTTCGAGATTTTGCGGAGCCAACAAGATAATCTTGTTGGTTCCAATTTTTTTAGTTTGCCAAACAAATACGGTACCAGCTGATGACATTCAGCTGACAGGGATTGAGATGGCGATTGGTTTTAAAAGCAGGTGTACTGAGAGCTACATTGTTTATATATTATTTAGTTTTTTAAAAGACGATAGTTAATTTAGATGATAGATGATAGATAATTTTTGTATCTTTATGTTCGATAAATTTGCAATCAGCTTTCGAATACATTAGTAAAGGAAGCATCGAGAACCTTATAAATAGTATGGTAGGCCATCACTGAGGCATCACCAAGCACTAATTATTCATTATTTATTATTCGAAATAACGATTGTCTGTGTCACGTATGCAATAAAGTATCCACTTATTTTTATCCCTGCATAATTGCCTTATTTATTCACTAAACATATTTTACATATACACCTACATAATAGACAATTACAATTAATAACTAATAAATTTATGTAACGTAAAGAAAAAGACGAAATAAAACAATAATTACAACAATACGATAATAGAATACAATACAATATTACATAATAATCCAATAATAATACAATAAAAATAATGCAACAACAAACAACTTACAACAATAATATTATTGTTGGTAAACTTTTATCACAATCATTTCTACTAATTGTCTACTTACTTTTGTCTCCGACTGTATGTTGCTATACTCTTTATAGCAAGGTCGAATATAACACCAATTACTGCTGATGTTTAGAATGGTATCTTCCGTAGCCATTCACTCTTCTCACACCCTCCTAGCGCCTTCCCCCTTATCTCGAAAACATAATCAAGTCGAAATAACAATAAATGCAGCAATATATCTTATATGTCGAATCACCACTTTGAACGAATATTGATTAAAGGACTCAATTTCGTACTAGAAGGTATTACAGCAGTTCTTACAATATTAAAGTGAAATTTGGCCCAGTTGAAAATGAACCCTCTTATTGGTACAGTGCCATCACATTTCCTGTCATTGTGGGTGGTGATAGTGAGTAATTTTTGGGTTTTCATATTAGACTATTTTTAAAGTTTTTAAAAAGACTTGGTAACAGGGTAGTAAGAATTTATGCTGGAACTTTCACCGACTTCAAAAAGAAAGAGGAACTCAATTCGACTGCTGTATATTTTTTTGGTGTCTACTTATTTAAAACGCGACTGGTCTTCTGATGGCCTCGTCGAGGTTAATATAATGTGATATATGAGTACCAACTCATTATACAAATTTTACAATTCATTCTTATTAAAATCATATTTATTTGGGATGGAATTAACATCACATGTTTCACGACGTGACAATTTTTCATCTGATTTGCGGACAATTAAAAATAACCTTTCACGCATAAAAATCTTGGCAGGATTTTACTACATAACACAAAAGAAATTTCACGGTATGACTCGCACTTCAATATGCAATTAAGACTGAAACGCAATTGCTAATCGCATAGAATGTTCAATAGCTTGGAACAATCAATATGCCTTTGAAAATGACGTAAGTGTATCGATTATTAAACCGGCTGGTGATAGAGCCGTTCGAACATTGCGGACTCCTCGATGTGTCAAATTACGAACCCTCGTAAGTTATGACTGCTGACGCTGAACCTTTATCGCAGCACACCTACAAGAGAACAAACTCCGTAGCTAATATTCGAATGGTATCCTTTGCGACCCCAACCATACGTCAAAAACTCTAAAGTAACGCCAGATACACTCTCTACAGTTATGAATAGCCTTGAAATTCTCAATATCAAGCACCACCCAATGAAAGTCCTAAGTGAATTCTATCAGCACCTTTAATTTACTACTCTTTAAACTTACATTGTTAATTCGTACCTTTTTATACATGTGAAAATGAGAATTAAAAACCATTTATACAATTACTTTTTCGTTTATTTTGTGCAAGCTGTCTCACTTGACTTCATTTGGAAAACACTGTATTTAAAATATAAACTTGTAATTTTTTAGCACTATAACTGCATTTCGAAAATGCTTTCATAATATTTCAATAAATTCTTTGAAGGATATCGCTTCTATTAATACTAGTTAAAAAGTTAACAATAACTTAATTGATAGAATAACATATTGTTGCAAAAGTCTTTTAACAACTGTGTAACTCAACCCTCCACTTTGTTTGTAATGATGAAATTACTTGTAAAATATAACATAAGTTGCGGGAATCATAGTTCCATTAATAAAGAAGAAACAATTGTATTAAAATTATTATCTGTTATTTAATGCTGGTCCACCATTTCATTGATCAGTTTTGCACTTGTGGAAGAACATACACACATACATGTGACACTTATTTTTGACTTATACATTACAATATATATTCGTATCATATAAAATATCCGATTCGTACGGATAAATTTCTTGTTAAACTTTTTAAAGATTCGAAATCATAACATGCATCAGTATTTGTTTTCATTAACCACGAAATTTGGGTTTGGTTTAAAAGATTTTTACACTAAAGATAGTACTACAAACTACTTAAATCATTGTTAGCGCGTCCATGAACCTTCAGAGAATTCTATTCAAATATTATAAAAGCAGTTTTGAATAGCAGTTATACTGTTATAAAATTACAAATTTATAATTCAAGCCCTTTCCAGTAAGGAAAAAATGTACTTTTCGAGCCAGTTTTGTGTCAGAAGGAAAGTTTGCTACATTTACTTGATAATTTCAGTATGACATTTATTTGATAATTTCAGTATTGTTTTTTGGGTTTCTGGATATATTCTTTATCATTTGTTCTAGCACATAATAACTAGCTACAAATAGTTTGTCAAATTGTTTTGTCATGATGGACCCAAGTTTCACATTCGAAAAATAAAGTCGAGACACGAATTCAAAGTTTGCGATCTCAAACGCCAAAAGAGATGGCGCGTGACTTTTCCTTCAGAGAACTTTCTTATCAACGTCATGGCACTTCGTTTAGCATTTTCGGAACAAACTCGTGTCAGTATTGCGAAAATTTCAATTCTACATTGTTTTCTTAACATTTCAACAAGGTAAGTCTCCCTATTTAATTGTACTTATTGTTTGTTATTACCAAATTACAATCATATCACATGATAATACCATCCTTTAGAATTGCTATGTGTAACGAAAATATTTTATATGTTGGCTAAAAGTTTGTTTGTGAATAGTTTAATTTGAAGTGTGTAAACCGGGCAAAGCGAATATCCAATCCACTTTGGCCAGCTTTATAATAATATCACACTTTTCTTGCAGACGGTCTACCAATACCCTAAAACAAGTAACCAGGTTGGTTGAATAGAAATTGCGCTTTAAAAAATGCTCTTATCATTGTGAATGAGAAAGGAAACTCAATCAAATCAGCCACAAGTTAATACGGAATCCCACATGACACATTGCCCTACAGGGCAATTTTTTCTTTTGTTTAATTGTGTTCTGTTCTTTATCTTAACCATTAGCCACTTTGCCCAAGGTAGTCGGGCAAAGTGGATATTTGGTACTATCTTAGTTTTCCACGAAACAGTTAGTGTTAAATTTTATTTCATTGATTTCTGTTTTTTTTATTTCTAGATATGGACGTACGAAGTGAGAATGTAATATAAAATTGTTTATCATTCCAAAAGTTAAGTATTTATTCCCCATTTTGCGTTAAAGGATCCGCTTTACCCGGACTTCCCCTACCTTTCGGATTCTCACGGGTCATTTTGACTTTTGAAAGATAGCATACGCATTTTCTTCGAAACCAAGCTATAATATTTTCCAAATTTGTATTGATCATATTGGATTAGCCATGTTGAATTTTGAGAATCTGACTTCAGAATTATATTCGGCAACGTCAAAAATCATAGGATATCCAAGAACAACCGAATCGGTAACGTAAAAACATGTTTCACTTAAGATGCCCACATACGTGTGATAGCACAAAAGTGGCACGAGTTTTTCCCACCGATATATGTGTCATACACAGTGAAGAGGTTAATTAGATATCTCCTGGGAGAAACTAGTTGAGACAACTAGTTTTTAATAAACGAAAATATCGTTATCATCATGGTTAAAACAATTGTCTAACAAAGATAGTTACAACATCCCATTACTCTTTGAATTAACCCTTCGACTACGGCAAAATCAAAGGGAGAACGCTAATTTTGCTGTGATAAATGCAATTTTAATGGATTTTCAGGGCGCCTATATGCGCCGACAGTAGCCTACGGGTTAAGTTATTATCAACCCGCGCCCAAAATACGTGCGAAGTTGTTTGGAATAGGTAGTGGCTAATAAGTCTGAAAAAGAGTATGAGAAGTGATGTTGCGTGGGTGGGTAGTTGTAGTATTAAAGGCGCAGGTATCGGCGGGTGGCCCAGTGGGCAAGCTCGCCAGAAGAAATGCTATAAGTTTTACAATTTAAATCGAGGTATCGTGTAACTTTGCATAATGCCCCGGTGGAATTGGCGGGTGGTAAAACGGCTTTGGACTAAGAAAGATAAGATAGGATGGCCGGGAGCATGGCTTCAGTCACGTTCTCAGTCCTGCGTCCGTCACGTATGCATATCTTGGGACACCGTGGTGAAACTACCCTTGCAACGGCTATCGAACACCACGGTTTAACTCGGCCTCCCCGGTCTACTCCGGCATTCACCCTCGCACATCCTCCAATCCGCTCCCGCGGGATCCTCCCAGTTGGACGTACGTGGTCAACGTCGGCCAAACTGTCTGCAAAGTTACGTAAAATAGTTAGCGACACTTTCCGCCACCTACGACTCACTCATTCTGGCATCGAGCATCGCCCGATCCACCACCACCCACCCCTCATCGATACGGAAATCACTAGCAATTCTACCTCAAAGTCAACCGCTCACCGATCCAGCATTACTCACTTTTAACGCCAAACTTACCCCTCTTTTGTACACAGCTACTATTCCTATGATAATCAATTGAATGAACGACTATGAAACCACAGGTGCACTTTTCTAATTTGAATAGGAGAATATTACCTTAATCGCCCTACTTTTTACATTAAAATCAATAATAAACAGCAATATTAACCCTTTCATGTGTAATTTTTTTATATTTTTAATACATGATGATCAGTTTGAAAATAATTGATTTTGCAAACCTTTTAAATAGTGCGATTTGAACAAATGGCATTCTCCATCATACTTTATGTTGCTATAATCGCTCTGCAATTGGTAATCATAATTATAGAAAGGATAAAATAAATAGTTCTTGTTTGTAGGAGCAGTACACTAAATAGATTAACATTTGCAGCTCTTTGGCCTGAAAGATGCGATTTAAGAAGATGCGATTTTGGCAACCTTACCCAATAAATACCCGTCAATTAAATAGAAGATTAATACATAAGATACTATTGAGATAATAATAAATAAGGAAGAAGGAACGGTTGATGCGAATTTTAAAAACGGTCATTTGAGCCTTTAAAACGCAGGATTTGACAACAAAAGCACTTCGTTGTTTAGTAAAAACTACCCATATTAAATTTATCTCGATGCGAAAATACGGTATACGGAAATCGCTCGTAATTCTCTCTCAAAGCCAATCAGTCACCATCGAGTATTACAGACTGTTAACTTTTTAAAACACAGGGTTGCACAATAAAAAACAATGAATCGTTGCACATAACGTACGTCTATGTTTCTTGTAAGTTTAAGATTTAAATATAGTTCAAATAATATTGTGTGCTCCAAGTGTGTTCAACCGTTACAAAAGTGCTTCAAAGAGTTAAATTAATCTTAATGCATGATAATTCTTGAAAAGTGTCAATCATAACACGGACAAAATATTTTTACCTCAAACTACTTTTGCATTTTTATGACACATATTTGAGCCGTTCAGTGCACACATCGATTAACTCCATAAAACAAAAAGTTGAGAAATGCGATGAAGTAATGTATATTGTTTTTTAAAATTCCTGTTATAATATAAATTCAAATACATATATAATGTAGAATGCATAAATACAGATATAGCTTTCATCTAACGGTATATAAAATTAATAAGAAAGAATAGCCAAAAAATAATCGTCAGTAATGTTACAGTTTTTATGTGACTGGTGGAGTTAATCAACTTGGCAACTGAAAAAAGTAATAAAGTTAAATTCAGTCTTTAAATTTTTAAGTTTTTTATTACACAAAAAGTTAGTTACTATATATTTTTATTGCAGCTTTTCCATAAAAATGAATGTTGACAGTTCTGTTATAATATATTTTTTGTGATTAATTCATAGCAGCATTATTCTTTGGGATACTTCAGCAATATTATAAATAATGTCTTCTTCATCAGCTTTATGTGAGGATTCGTGATTTCGATTTGTTGTCAAGTTTTTATAGTAATCATGTTTAACAGGAGGAATGAATTTTAGCAGGTCCATCATGTCTCTCCATTTTTCCCTTGTCACAGTTCTACTTTTAGGATATAATAAAGGCTGATCTATATTTTTCAAACTTTGCGGTCTACCTACTACAGATTTTCTTATATTAATAGCTTTACATTCTGTATCTTCATTATAGTCACATTTGAATTGTATGAGATGGGGTTTGGACCTTTCTAACTTTATCCAGCGTATTTTAAGCCAATTTACTGGAAGCCCTGTGACGGTTACTTTCCTGTTAATGGTTGATCGTTCTAAAGGTTTTGTTGACAAAAAATCTTGGTGGGTCATTTGGATTAGGTGAAATGGCGCTTTCTTTTTACATGTTTTGATTATATTGTACCAATCATCTGGTGAAAAAATGTTTTGATTTTTTTTCGCACGTGACTCAATAATGGCAAAATCTGAGCCATTGGGCAAATAGCTGTGTCCACTTACCAAAAATTTCATTTCAATTCACTCAGCTCTGATTTCCGTACTTTGAACAAGTTTCAATAAACTTAAGACCGTTCTATTATTTCTGTTTTGCCCGGTACACGAATCCGAATATGTTATTATTTTTTTCGAAGTTTGTAGCGTAAGTCTTTATGTAATTTATTAGACAAGATGAAATTTCTTGAGACCCACGAGATCCTTCAGTTTCTGGCCAAACAGAAACGAGTATGGAGTTAATCAGAATGGCTTCTGAAATAAATTACTTATTATTCAATGGCCAAAAAAATTTTGCCGTTTAATGGTGCAAATCTTTATTATTCAGGAAAGTTATTATAAATATAAAAAGTTATGACTATACCAAGTGCTTTGGCACTTAAATTTAAGATTTTTCAAAAAGTGGAATTAATCGATGTGTGCACTGAGCGGCTCATTTATATCTTTAACATATTTATTATGAAAGTATTATTTCACGTTTTTTGGCATTTTTCTTACCTTATTCATGATTGAGTAGTTTCGGTTTATTTCATAATCCCTGTAAGTTTACAGAAAACATCATTCTTCAATGTTTCAATCTTCTATGTTCCCCGTGTTACCTACGCACGTGTATCGTAGCACGCTACTACATATATATTAATTTTGAATTGGTAAGCCTTCATTTTGGTCACTTATTCATGATCCAAATATTAGGTTTCTTTCTCGTAAATTACGGTGTATAATATTACAATTTTTGGGACCGATTGTATGTAAAATAACATAATCATGTATTCGTTTTGCCGGGAGATACGAGTGTATTTTACTATAATTTTTACTTAACACTTTAACGGCCGGAGTCACGTACATACACGTGAGTTCACTGAACCAGGAGTTATCCGCCAGACTCATATACACTTGAGTTCACTGAACCAACGGTTATCGGCCGGACTCACAGATACTTGAGTCCACTGAACTTGTGGTTCTCGGTTGGACTGGCATATATATGAGAGAAAAACTGAAAATCGACGAAAAAATTTCGAAACTCGGTTGGAAATAGTTAGTGACGATTGACATTGATGAGACAGAGATAAAAATTTCTATAATCTTTCAACATTATTTTTAGGAATTTTTTGGGGGAAAAATCGAAAACGACATGCACCTATAATCATACAATTTTCTGTTTCGAACAAAAATAGGAATTGGAACCGTCAACCAAGATTCTGTATTGAATAAATATTGTATGGGTGAAATAGTTGTATCAATGAAAATAAAACTTTCACCATAAACTTGTTGTTGAAAACCAAAATTGCACGGTCCCAAAATGTCTTAAATGTTATTTTCTATTAATAATACCTGAAGTGAATAGACATCTTTTCTGTTCTAATGTACAGCTAATTGGTATTACAGCACATAAACTTCAATTTCATAATTCATATACACAATAATTATGTAGTTTCTCAGCAACAGGTGAATATTGATTATCATCAAAAGTATTTAAATTATCTGTTAATCATTATCATGAACACAATATTAATATTACAGCGATCTGGTCTCTACATAATTATTAAACAAAAACATTTCACCGAATTCATAAAGACTGGATTTCGGTGGCAACTAGCTTAAAAGCGAGGATCGAGCACAAGACGCTCTAATGCAAATAAATGATTTAGTGGTCGAGCTGGATGTAACAAGACGATAAGCCTTAGGATATCGGTTCACGTACTCCTGCTTGTGTTTCTAGAACACGGTCCACACTGGCTGCATCTCTGCTCTTCATATCCCGCTTGTTCTCCTAGGGATTCTGCGGACTTGCTGGGAGCGCCCGGAGCTACGGTGGTCCCGGGTACACCATCAACGCAGCCCGGCTCTCACCAACCGGCAGCACCATTTTATTCCATTGGCTACAACACGAAACTTACTTGGTCCTGGTACTAACCCTGGCTACCCGTCGGCCGTCCTTCCTACACCATTCCACTCGCACTCTCTCTCTCTCTCTCCTCTCCTCTCTCATCTCTCTTTCCCTCCCTTGCCTGACCCTTTCACTCCGCTCTCTTCTCTTCTCCTCGAAGGCTCGCGCCTTCCCTTCAGACCCAGACTGTGTCCTTCCCGACAGCAGACTTCACTCTCTGCTGCCGGAGCACCCGGTTAAACAGCAACTTCCACCGTCCGGTTGTTCCTCTGCCTCCTACTGACGTACAAATTCTAACCTCTCCACTCGACTCCAAAATGAATTACTAGCAGTGCTATTTTGTTAGTATTTACACATTGAAAATAGGTATTTTGTAAGTAAATGGGTTCTATTGATTATAACTGAAAGTATTTAAACAATCTGTCAATTATTGTCATGAATAAAATATTATATTTACATTATTTTATTTTATTCATACATTTGCTCGTACGCATTATTAATATATGTATATACTCGTTTAAAAGCTTCAGATTGGGTATAATGGGGGAAGCTTCTAATTACGTATAAGTTAATAAAATAAATTTGGAAGAATATAACATGATACACATACTAACAGGAACAACAGGAAACAGGAAACTGGTAACAGGAAAAAGACAAGAAAAACTACTTCGCTCTTTTTCTCTGCACTCTGCTCTTCTCCTCGAAGGCTCACGCCTTCCCTTTCGGCTCAGGCTGTATCCTTTCTGGGACCAAACTCCACTCCTCTCTGCCGCTGGAACACTCGAGGAAACACTAATTTCTAGCATCCTGTTTTTCTTCGGCATCCTAACAATGCACTAATTCTAACCTCTCCACTGGAATCGTTGGTTCAAGACTGAAAATAACACTTCAAAAATGTACTTTTATATGATAAATGTGCAACAAAAACAGCGTTAAAATGGGATAATACTAATTTACAAATGTATTTAAGGCCTGATGAGCATGTATTATATTTTGAAATATTCGGTTGGGTTACAAACGATCATTATTCTATGCTGTGTCAAAATACTAACGATTACGATATCTCTTACAATAGGATGTGTAATGTTGTTGTTTAAGGGGGAGGGGCAACGCGGAAGCCTTAAAGTAGATGGATTTTCAGCATTTTTTGCATGAATGTTTTTCTTATTTCAGAACGCATCTTTTGCGAAAATTTGAGTAATCTTTCAATTCACATACATATACTTAAAATTGCATATCAGTATTGCTCAGAGCTAGATTATCTAAAATAAAAAGATTATACGCGTTTGGATAGACCATTAAATTACCCAGGACCCTGTATGAAGGGTCAAACTTTTGTAAAAAAAATGCTACAGAATGGCAATAGAATAAACTATGGAATATCGACGTTTCGCCAAACAATTACTCCTTTTTCATTAAGAAAAAAACTGGACCCTACAGAAATAATTCCAGCTAAGTAGGTATCCACCGTTGAAAATGCAAATATATACATATTTGTATGCATATAAAGAGTGAAATGGGCTTTTAAAGGACGCTTGAAGAAAGACAGTACTGTATAATATTGAAACATCAAATATAAGAAATAACTTGAAGCAAAAAGATTTAGTAATATTGGCACACTTTGAATTCTTACACACACAAGTATCACATATGTGTTTCATAAGAAAATATGATTCTTTCCAACCAATATATCTCTTTGACAAAAAGATCTATATTTATGAATATTTTGTCGAATATTTGTGATTTTGAAAACATTAGTTTTTAACGAAACGGCAGCCTCTTAAATGATCTCGAAATGTCTACTATCCAGAAAAAAATCTTTCAACTGTTTCAGATTAAAACTTTCAGATCTATCCTACGAATAATACCGCAAATCATGATTTGAAAGAAACTACAATAATTTTGTAATTATGTCCGATAGATTGACGAAATTAATTTCTAATGTACTTTAAATCATGTATATACTTATACATACTCTTTATATGGTTAAAACAAGCATGTTTTTCCTTTTCTGAAAATATTGAACTGAAATGTTTTTGCGTTCCAGGTGTACGCAATCCCTTAATTATCTGCTCTGTACCGGAAAAAAATCTGGCAAGTCCTCAGAGAAATGATTCGAGCAGGGAACCAGCTCAACTCGACTCTCGTTAAGACACGGCAAATGTAGACATTGGGATCTTGACGGGGAGAAGTGCGGAAACTGTAGTCGAATGCGGTCACGTGGCAGTGACGCCGACGAAGTTCCGAGTCCAAACGATGAAGAGAGAAAATAAGTATTCAGAATTTAGCACACTTATTTCACGGCCGCGGACGAGAGTGTTTTCAACAAAGTTTTAATCTTGTCTAACGGCGGAACTTGGCGAACTCGGTCGGAATTCGACGCCCGCCGAGCATCGAAAACTGCCTCGTAACAATTATTTTTACACACTACTGAAGGACGAAATTGATTGGTACATGCTTGACGAACTCAATCCACCAACTTCTCTTCCAATTTGCCGATCGTCTCCCGCTCTTTTTTTCACCTAGCAAACTTTTTCCGCAAACGATCACTAATTACACTCATGTTGCCTTACAGATATCTTACATATGTTATCAGTCATTCTATAATTCATTCTGTAATTAACTGTAATTCTTTGTGTATCTCTCTCACGTTTTGTTAAATTTCTCGATAAAGTCCTTGATAAACTCAAAACCGTCTTGACCGATTTTAATGGGATTCTCCTTTCTCTACAGAATTATAGCTCCTCTATAGAACTCTATAGAACTATAGCCTTTAAAATATTGCAATATTTATCAGAAGACTTAATAAAGTCTTGTGCCAAATAGTTAGCTATATATACCAGCAGGAGAGCCAAGGCAACTTATCCCGAACATAGCGGTTTTCGATCTATATTTCCAACAGTAGTTCGACAATTCGATTTCCGACAAATTTACAGATCGCAGGCACAACTTATAAATTAAACACAGCACAATTTATTTTTCTGACTCCAATAAACGAAAGAGCAAGGAAATTAGACTATGCGTTCAAAAGATATGAATTTCCTCCTGTTACTTCTTAAGGGGCTATTCCCGTTTGAACACATTTTCCAATTGAAGTTTTTGGGATTTTTTAATAATAATTCAGGAACAGCTACTCTTCTTAAAAAACTACTGGTATATTTATATATTTATATACAATCTTTCATGATTTTTTGAAAGCAGTATCATGTTGTAATCCAGGAATGACGTAAGTAGACCGTCAATCGTACCGCTTTTCCCATGGTTTGCACGATAACTTCCACTAAAGTTATACGAAACTAAAAAAACAAAATTATTATTCTTTAATATGAACGTTGCTGTCGCGTGAACCACGGAAAAAACATTACAATTTGTTTTGACAAAATGGCATCGAGTTAAAAGACAAACGTTAAATTTTTGTTATTAATTGACACTTGAAATTGCTCCCAAAATTGCAAATATGATTTATTATTTTTGCTGCTAGTTCACGTGATAGCCAAATTCATACTAAACAATAATAATTTTGTTTTTTAGTTTCCTATAACTTTGGCGGAAGTTATCGTGTAAACCATGGAAAAAGTGGTACGATTGATGGTCTACATCATTCCTGGATTACAACATGATAGGGCTTTCAAAAAATCGTGAAAGATTGTATATAAATATGTAAATATACCAATAGTTTCTTAAAAAGAGAGCTGTTCCGGAATTACTATTAAAAAATCCCAAAAACCTCAATTGGAAAATATGTTCAAACGGAATTACCACCTTAACCAAAAACGGGTTCAGAAGACGATTCAGACCAAAGATGTCCTTCTAACAAAGTCCATGGTAGATAGCAGTACGTTATAGAGCTGTGCGATAATGTGAGAGAGAAAAGACTGATAAAAGATAATGTTAAAGAGAAACGACAGACATATAGAAAAATTTTACATTTGTCAATTCGTCAATAGGCTACCGGTATCTGTCGTGATTTTTTCCTTGACACAGCGATACATGACATAAGTAATGTTTAGACGGTTAAAAAACAAATACGTAAATGTCTGTATTACCAATCACTCGATAGTAAGAAAGTAATTTCAAGTTTAGTGCAATTTTATAAAAGTAATTACGCTCATCCCTCCTCACATTTTAATAGAGATAAGCAGTATCCTCTTTTTCAATATAATTATAGACTACCACAGTTACCCTTTCTGCAGTTAGGAATTACTTAAATGAAGAAATCTAAAATCTGTTAAGTAAGTACTACTTCAGGTCTTTGGCACACAAAGTTTCTAAACTAACAAAAAGGCATGAAATCCCTCCCAAAAACATTCAAATTTAAAAAAAACAACAGGTAACCCTCCCTCCCCTAACGATCAGACCTAACCCAGCAACCTCCACAAGATCATTTTAAAATGGTCAAAAATAGCAAAAATATAATTGGAAAACGAAAACCAAGTCACGATTCAGACATAATTAACATACATACAGTAAAGCCAAGTTTTTATTCAATAATACTTAAATTTAACTTGCAGTTCTAAAATTAAAAAAACAATATGACGTATGCACTTTCATGAATATTGTTCAGTATCATGTAATTCACAACGTGGCCATTGTTTTTAGCAATGTTACCATAGGTAAGTCTCTCGAATAAAGAGCACACACCAAATTTTATTAAATTTTAGATGTGCAAGTTAAACTTGAGTATTATTGGATAAAAACTTGATTTTATTGTATGTTAAGTATGTGTGAATTATGACTTAGCTTTCGTTTTACAGTAATATTTCTATTTTTCATCGTTTTTAAATGTTTCTGATAAGGTTGATGGGTTAGTGGTTAAGGGGCGAGGGACTACTTGGTGTTTTTTTACATTGTATTGTTTGTATGGGGGGAAGTTATTTTCACGAATTCACAAAATTGTGATAAGCAATTAAAATGAATAAAATAAAGTCATCATTTAGCGAATAGTTTAATGGATAATCAAACGATTTTGACTATAATTATTATATGCAACGCAAAAGAGATGTATGGAGGCCAACAACACGCGGTGTTCCCAAGCGGTACACCCATCCAAGTACTGACCGCGCTCAACCCCGTTTAACTGCGGTGATCGGACGAGAACCGGTTTTTTGCAGGGTGATGTGGACGTTGGCTTGAAAATCTTTGCTCTTTGAACCGCTTTTATATTGAGCTTCCATTTGACTCGGGATTTCGATGCCATCGTAATGATTAAGTTTACTTATTTTTCTCATTGCACTGGTTTTTAGTATTTTGATTTGGGTTACGAACTCCATCTCGCTTCGCTTTCGACCTTTCGGGATTGGGGCAAAAAATAGTCTTGGTTCGGAATAGTTAACCAACAGGTACGCGCACTTTTCACTCCCACCCCTCTCACTTCCATTAGCGAAAAACAAAAATGAATCGAATCAGTTATTTGAAAATTACTTATAACCCAGGAATTTGAAATTACTTCTTTTCTGGATAAAAACTGGCATTTTGTTCAAAATGCTCCATTCCTTATTCCAAAAAAATACAATTTGCGTTTTTCTTGGCATAACTGTTTAACGACTGTCTCGATAAAAATGTTGTCCTACACTAAGAACTGCGAAAAAGAATCTTCAAAAGAAGTGTGAGCCAACTTCGAAAATAGGTAATACAACAAATAATTTTCATTTCATTAGTGCTGATTTAATATGTCCCGTTTCGGAAGCGGCGCACAATAAATTCTTTCTAATATCAATGCGGTGCTATGTAATATTTTCTCATGATTGAAACTGCTTCAAATCCTGTTAATGAACAAGTCAAAAAAAAATAATTAAATATTTGCGTTTTAATCCCGCAGTTTACAAAGTCTTTATAAATTCCTTCAAGATTAAGATTACACTTTATAGTCCATGTTAAACAAATATGTATAGTATTAGAATATCTTAATATAAATGTGCGTGACATTACAATAAAACGTCTTATTTATATGTTTATATTATATTACATTATGTACTAGTTGTCTTATCTGGCTTTGCCTGGGTAGCAATATTTCAAGTAAATATCGTTGCTCGAATTTATATTATCGAAAATAGATTATTTGAGCTACTGCACAAAGTTGATCGGCTCTGAGTTAAGTGAGGTGGGCCTTAGAGGTAGTTAAAGGAGTGAAACCAACAGAATTTGTTCTAAGGCATCGAAGAATACTCATGCCGAATTGGGTACGAAGCCATTGAACAGTAAAAGAGTCTCTTACAGAGCATGTATTTTAGGGATAGTTGTAGCTAAAGATTCTCAAATATCAAAGGATACCCGAATTTCATGAGAATACGATAAACGACATAGGACCTTTGCGGAATATACATACATATTTTGACTTTTATATGTAATGATTATACATATATCATATATATTACTATAAATATTAACATATATATATATATTAATTCGTACTAGAATAAAATGTGTGTCACGGAATTATAATGTGCCGAAAATTGGTAAACTTGCAATGTCCGGTTCTAAATAACTGCTTCAAAAGTGAGTGGTGGTTATCCCAATGTTCTTCGTTGTCATTAGTGTGCCCCAAGCGGACAGAGTGTCAGGAATGACACCCCTAACCAATGGAGTACCGCAAGGCTTAGTAATAAGTTTAACACTTTTCTTACTAGTACTTATTAATGACGCCTAAAGATTAATCACCCGACTGATGAAATGCACACTATACGCCAACGATATCATGTACTTTGTAGCAGGAATGATTTTCCCTGCAAACAAACACTGTTTTTGCTTCAGGACATACTCAACAAACTAAAAGAATTTTCAAACTTTATAGGCTTCAAATTTTCCACACCAAAATCAATAGCAATAATTTTCACTAAGAAGTCTGGGAAACTAGAAAAGGAACTAAAACTGTACCTCGAACGTTAACTCTTCCTTAAAAAAAAAAGTAACAATATTAAGACTAACTTTCGATGATAAGCTCAGCTAGTGCGTGCACCTCAAAAATCTAAAAGACAACTGCATCCGACGACTAAACATCATAAAAACATTGTATAACAGAAACTGGGGTGCTGATCAGAAAGTTCTAGTAATTACATACAAAGCTCTAATACGCTTAAAACTCGATTACGGAAGCATCGTATATAACGTAGCCAAACCTAATACTCTAAACATGTTGAATCCTGTCCAAAACGCAGCCGCTAGAATAGCAACTGGCGCTTTCCAATGCAGCCCAATCAGAAGCATACTTGCCGAAGCTAATATAACTCTACTGGAATATAGACGCAAGAAACTCACTCTCACCTGCGCAAACCAGCATCATCATCACCTCCAACAACCAACCGCACGAAACAGTATAAAGCCAAACCAAAGAACAAAACAGACACCAAAACAGACACGCACTCTCGAACCAATTTACATTCAAGTTAAAAGATACTTAAGGTACCTGTTACGGCGTATGAGTGATCACGGCCGTGAAATTTGCGTGTGAATTAAAGATTACGTCAATGCAGTCAAAATATGTGTGGCTCTTAAGGAGCATAGGAAAAGGGAGAACCGCCATGCGGGGTGCCAAAGTGCATCGCCCCGGTATGTGTGTGTCACCGTAGAATGTATGAGAGGTCGAGGTTGTGCCGAAACAATTGCATGAGACATCGGTCAAGGAGCCGAACAGCGAGAGCGATCAGTAGTGTGCTACAGATCGTCGAAGTGAACTGACTAAGGACAGAGAGGCAGTGACGAGATCACATATTGTAAGTAATCAGATTACTTTCATAATAAGCAGTTTAAAGATGGCTTAGCCCCAATAGAGAAACAGAATGTATGTCGTAAGGTTAACCTCAGTACGAATAAGATGGCAAAGGGCCCAATAGAGAAAACGAATAAAAGATGGCGTATGCCCACATGGTCCCTCTAAGACTTCATGGAAGCATGGACTAAAGGATCAAGCATAAGACTTCGATGGAAGCAGCCTGATAGATAAAGCGTGGAGATATATCAGAGTTAAAATAAAACAATAAATTATTATTACGATAATTCGACAGAAACTGGCTTAATTCCTTTCCATCTCCTGTAGACGTTTATTAGCGAGACACAGTACCACATACAAGTAAATGGGTCAAAAAAATCAAATTTTCCCGAAAAATGGCGTTGATAATGGTGAATGGCACATGAATTGACGATTTTAGGTAAGCATACGAATTTTGAAACTTTCTAATGTATTGCGCAAAAAGATACGAAAGATATTTTTTAACCACTCCCAAAACTTCAAACACGTTTTTCTCGAAACACTGTTTCTGCGGGCAGTAACCAGCATAACTTATTGATCATTGAACGGAACGAGCTGAAAATTTAATCAGATCTTCTTAATAGGGTTATCTACTGCACTACCTAGCGTTTTTTGCATACCTATCCCAGTCTTTTTCTGTTTCTATATAAAGGGCTTTATTTTATAGGAAAGATCGATCTGATTATAAATAGCGATATCTTTCGTACAAAATGAAACTTAAAGGATCTGCTTTCATAGTGCAGTAGAGTTATCTTTCTATTAAATAAAGAGTACCTTTTTATTCGATTCAGATGAAAAATAGTGAAGCTACACTGGTTACCACAAGCATGTTATATTCACTATGATATTACGAAAGTCGCTGTGGCACGCTAGCTACTGCAAGGGTTGTAAACAAATTTGCAGGATATATTGTTTACAATATGTACTTTAATATGTAGATAATACTTTTTCCGGAAAAAAAATTATTTGTAAGGGAAAAAATTGAATTTTTGTACCGTTTTCTAATATTTTACTTGTATGTGGCACCTTAAAAGACAGCAGCATAAAAATATCTAAACTAATGGAAAACACAATCACATACCCCTTCCCCCTACCCCTGATATATTTCGCCAAGTACAAATACCCAACATCAAAGAGAACTCAGCAAATACGACCCGCTAGACAAGCAAATATTACTATTGGACATGCAAGAAAAGTACGCAACAGCCAAACTTATTATACTAGGTGACACCAAAATGACGAGATCAGTTGGCGGAGCAACAATATACTTCCCAATGGTGAAAAAATTCTTCTACGATTCCCCAGTTGCTATTCTAGCTCATCAAGCATTATCACGACAATAGTAGAGCCAATAAAATATATAGCCCGTTGATTTTGCATTGTATTATGGTTGACATTATGATTTATATAATTCTTAGATTTTTTACGTATTGCGTATGTGATTTTTTATATTCCTCTCAGTTAGTAAAGGGTATACTTCGTTCTTCAGGAAGAGTACGAGAGTTTCAATGTTATCTATGTATTGTAAGGCTATTTCTTTGGATTTTTGTATACCGAAGGAGTTTTCAAAAAAGCTCTTGAGTCGTATATAGTTTAACAATTTGTTTGGCTTGCCTAGTGTCTATTTCGTGGGCTTCAGCATCTCATTTAGCTGCTATTTCTTTCACCGTCTTGGTGTGAGGGTGTTCTTTGTTCCTTCGATATGGATGGAAATTGTTGTTTAATTTGTTGTTCTTCAGTAGCAACTGTGCTTTCATTGTTTAGCACTGAGGTGTTTATATCAATAAAGCTTACAAGTAAACGTGTGCGCTTAGTGCCAGGTAGTATTATTTCTTTGTGTGCATTCTTGTTGGTTTTTATTTTATTTTCTTATATTTCGGTTCAGTTTTCCTCTTCCAGGTTTGGGCTCGACAATTCTACGTGCAATCTTATGTCTCTATTGTGGGTTTGTATGTTTTCTCCATTACGGGTTTCGTTTAAGTCGTTTTGCCCTTCTTGTTTGTGCAAAAAGCATTTGACAATGTAGGTCATGCTAATTTATCAGGGATTTTCCTGGAGTTACTTGAGAATAAAGCTAACCACAGCTAGTTGCGTAGGAAAATTGGTAAAATTGCGAAGATGAAAGGAATTCATCGGAAACGTAATCCTAATCCCGGACCTTTGACTGTGATTCGGGAGGCGGAAGTTGAAAAGGGCGCCAATTACTCCGAGGTACCACTTTGAAATGAACGAAACTGATCACTGCCGGACGATAATATTCCGCGGAATCACAATCGGATTCTCTCACATGAGACTTTCTTACTTATAATGAGATTTATTGTTCCACAGTAGGTGGCCTTTGAATGGCCAATTAGTAAGATGTAGCAGGCTTCGCTCACGGGTTGTTATCGCAAATGAACTTCTAGGAGGGGATTGGGAAGGAAAAAATTAGTACGAGAACACAGGTGGATAAGGAGAATATTAGCCCTTTTATTTTTCTCATATATTGACAGATCGATAGAGTCCTAAATCGGTCTCCTGTAATTATTATCAAAAAAGAACTCTTGGTTCGATATGGTGGACATACGTCATCTTTTCTACAGTTTGATACTATTCATTGGGGTGGGGTCGTAAATCCCAATCATTTACTCTTTCAATAACATGTAAGAATAGACTTACTTCAGTCGTCAATGGAAGGGTGATTTTATTTGTTTCTTGAACTTTCCAAGAAATATGCCCTTCAGGGAGAGATCTCTCATATATCGTCTTTTCCTTTTGAATCGTGGCGCCAAGCTGGCTTGTTATAAAACAAATTCTCCCGAATCTCCATGGCTATTCAGGGGAACCAGTATGAACGTGGCGCTAAACACACTTCGTTGAATGGATGCGCTGAACGCATATTCGATATGGAACTATCATTTCAATTAATGTTTTTAAGACATATTGAATGTATAGATCAACTGGAGACCTTAATTAAACACATGGGTGTTACAAAGTTTTGTAGGATTTAGATAATTGTGGGATATATGTGGTATACTGTATCGCCAGTATTTATCTATCGGATTTCAGGTAGCATAGATATGTCTTTTGGTTGCAGGTAAACCTGTCTCTTAAGGCTAAGGACGTGGTGGTAACCCTCTTTCGATATTCCCACTCTAAAGAACTAAGGAACTAGAAAGCTAAAGAATTACCTAAAACGAAGAAACGTTACTACTAATTTAGAGTAATAATATGGAACAAGTGGAATGATCAACAGCATGAAATTTTCGTTGACTAGTCTTTGATCGAAGGGAATTATTGAAAGATTACTGAATGTTATACAGGGCGTCGCCAGAAGCCATACAAAATTATAGCCTCCTTGTTGACAATATAAAAGGGTCACAGATTCTTAAAAGCTTTTTATGTTTCAAATTCTCATTCGTGAAGAAATTTCAAGTTATAGATATTAATTTAGTCAACGTCTCTTGGACGCTTGATGATTTCTCATAATTCATCTAAATTTTTCAGAGTCAAAAAAGATGGTTTCATCAATCTGCGAAAATCGCTATAAGAATTTCGGAAATAGATATTTTTGTTGTTTCCACTTTCTCAACAAGTTTACTTAGCTCACTAGAACACCCTGTAGAATAGATTGTTGACAATTTTCCGAATTGCAGTCAGTTATTTAAGTTGTCAACACGTCAAAATTAAGAAATGATTAAACAAATTTAAAAACTGTCTTTGTGCATAATAATAAACTTAAGTTCACGAATTGGAGGTTCAAATTAATGCGTTCTAAAAGGAAACTAAATGGAATTTAGCCTTAGGAAAACTCAATGCTTGCATAAATATGAATTTAAATGGAGTTCCATGAACTTTTCATACAATTGTCATTTTCTGCAGTGTATAAAGCGCCGGAATTAAAAGGGTTAGGGAATGGTGTGCCGCAGTATAGGGGGGATCGTGAGAGAGAGGACACACTGACACACACAGGCTGACACTGGGGAGTGCCCTTCCTTCTTTTTTCACATAAAATAAAAATCATTTTTGGGAATTTATACAAATTCAGGAACTAAAAGAGTTAATAATACAGTGTCTACAAAAGTACTCGCCAACCTAATATGTTTGGAAAAAGTGTTCTTTAAGAGGAAAGTTTTTCTCTCTAAATAGAAATTCAATTTCTTGAACATGGGAATTCCTGAGAAAAAAAACATTTGCTTTCAGGAGATAGTTTCTTTTTTTAAGAAAATTGATTCTAAAAATACTAGGAAAGCCAATACTTGTTTTAACCACAGGACATTTATGGTAAATTAGAGCTTGCACGGGTGGTTCATATATTATATCCATGATGGATTAGTGCTCATGTCCTGCTAGTAGAAATAACAAGAAGTTAGAAACATCTACTTACACGGTTCGAAACGATCACAGATATGTGCATATGCACCTTTAGTCACATATTAGCGCTTTCATGTTCCACCAGTGCAAATTACAAATAATGGTCTATTGTATTCAAATCTATGCATTTACATGCATTCAGGATGATACGGTTGCCTTTGCATCAACAATAGCGGTGTTGTATAATGCATATTGCAAGTATCAAAAACGTGAAAACTTTCAATTCCTATCCAACAGTTTGTACAAATAGTTGAACAAGTAATAAATGGTAAATAGAAATGAATAGTTACTAACAATACTTGCTAATTATGGTGCAAACACATCACCCTGTATATGATACCAGTATGTATCATAGTCGTATCATATATGTGCATGAGCTTATTATGTAATATGTATTGAGATAATTCGGTTCTGACACATCAGATTCACTCCCCAGATAGCACAATGACGGTTTAGAAACGTCTTCAAAACGCCTGGTAGAGATATTTGGGACGTTTTTGGGATAGTCAGCAATGTCCCAAAAACGTCACACGTACAGGGTGATTCACTTGCCTTTGAATCAGAACTCTTCTAGCCCACTTTTACTAGACATCTATTTAATTATACTATATATATTCTCTGTTTAACAATAGACTGTATTAAATTATGTTATGTAAAAGTAATTATGTTATGTAAATTATACATGTAAAAGTATAAAAGCATAAAATGCAGACAAATGTTGAGAAACATTTGAGTATAATTTAAATGTCTAGGTTATTTATAATGACTTTATATGGAACAGTGTATGTTCGAGAGTGGTGATTCAAAGGCAAGTGAATCACCCTGTACATTTGACAAATGTTTGAAAAACGAAGGAGCATGTAAAAGACGTTACCAATACATCTCTAACAAGTCTAGACACGGTCTGACTAAGCTGTAAGAAGATATGCAAAAGCCATTTTAAATACCCCTTCAATACATAAATGATAGGACTCTCAGTATACTTTATCATACTGAGACATTCTAAAAGCGGTATTTCAAAGTGTCAATTGAAGAAAATCAACGATTTGTTTGGAGAAAACGGCCAATTTTAAGGTTATTCATACATACTGTTGGAAAAATGTGCAATTACTGAACAAAAATATATTAAAGGCATTGTGAAAACGTTCGAAAACTGTAAAACTCTAAGAATACCGTAAAACTGACGTCTCAGGAATGTTTTAAAAATGAAAAGATGTGAACATCTTCAAAACATCTTTGCCAGACCATCTTTAAAACATGCTACGAATGTCTTACGACATACAAACATGAAAATTACATAAAGGAGACTTCATGTAAGACATGTTGTGTTAGTTGGGTACTTATGTAAAAATGCACTTATAATGTGAATGAAGCTTTATGTAAAAGACATTCTGAAACTTTATCAAATACGGTTTCGATTGGATGGGAATGAAGAAGTGAAAAAACCAGTAGTTCGAAAGGAGGAAACTAATTATCTTTGAACGAAGAATCGGGCAGAGTGGCCGTAAGTCTAATGGCACAAATATTGTGAATTATTTTATGCAATATATTTTCAAAAAATCATTTACATGGTGTTACTGCAATATCTTAGATTTTTAATAATACATAACATTGATTTACATTAAGTTTCATGTAGCACTGTGTATACATGTAGCATGTAGTATTATGTAGCATTGTGTTGAGATTATTACAGGTATTTCATCAGATATCACAGTATAATTTCGTTCTATACAGATATTCAATAAGTACCATTCAATTTTTCTGTGACCTTATTATGTAATATTTGCTCCAGCGTATAATTTGCTCTAGTACGTCTTTTTATTTGAAACTGACTGGTCTATCCGGATTTGCGTAGGGTGGACTTTAGGGGTGGCTTGGGAGTAGACAGTCTAACAGTATCTTGTCTAAGGGATAGAAGGCTACTCATGTTGAATTTGGTACAAATACGTTGAAAGATATAGCAGTTTTTTTTGGGCAGAGGGGGGAGGGCTTTAGGGGTGGCTATGGAAATTCGGGACCATCACAGTATTTTTTCTAATATATGAAAGAATACTCGTGCCAAATTTAATGCGGATATATTAAACGGTATAAGAGCGGTTTGTGGAGCAACATACATAAATATTTTGTCTTTTATATATTAAGATTCATTGTTGTACGAGTACTTGTTGCACCGACTGTATAATATAAGTGTATTCGATAGTGGCACAGTAGGTTCCTTGATGTGTGTAAATGCACTTATAATGTGAATGGAGCTTTATGGGAAATGGTATTCTGGAACATTAGGAAATACGGTTTGGGGTGGGGTGGGAGTGAAGGAGTGAAAGAAGCAGTATTTCGAAAGGAGGAAGCTAATTGTCCTCGAACGAAAGGTCCGACAGGGTGACCGTAAGCCCGATGGCATAAACATGGCAAGGCACTCAAGTTCGGTCGTCTTTTAACTCGTGTGGTACACGTTCTCTTCTAGCCTACGAGAGGGTTAAATGCAGAGTTTCTCGGTCCCCCCGTTAAGCCTGTTATACGTCTCGAGAGGGTAATCCAGTCTACTTCCCTCTTTCCTGCTTGGATGCAAAAGCCAAACGGTCTCCGTGTCTTTTACTACATTTTATCATCCATCCTCTGCAGTTCCAACCAGCTCCTGCTGCCTCCGTGGAAACTCTCCCTCTAATTCGATTGATATCGTTTTGGGAGCTTAAAATTCAAAATGTTAAAGTCAAAATAATATAGTTCAAGAGGAAAGAATAACTAATATAAATGCAATCCAAAGTTACTTTTTGAAAAAGGGAGAAGTATTACAAAATCTTTCATACTTCCACTATTTTTTGAAACTGAAAATTCAGAATGTTAAATTAGAATAATACGAAAAGTAATGTATACAGAAACAGCATAAAAGAAAAAAATGCCTAATATAAAGTCATTCATAGGTTGAGTATTTTTTGAATCTGGAAATTAGTATTTTCTTACAGATATTTTTATTTATTTCTAAAGGGTAAAGTTACTTAAATTGCTCTACTTTTCACGTTAAGGCTTATTACTGCGAAATGAAGATTTATATTTTTATATCCTTTACGTCTTCATAAACAGAGGTATTTTCCATTTTTTATGGAATTTTATTATAATTTGAATACGTAATGATCAGTTTGAAAATAATTGATTTTGCAAACCTTGTAAATGGTGGAATTTTGGTATCCAAAGTCACATCCTAGGTTGGGAAAATTGCACTGCAATTGGAAATCATAATTTTAATAAGGATTTTGCACTTAGGGCAAAACCAAATAAATAATTCGTTATATTTGTAGGGGTAATACACAAAATAGAATAATGTTTTCAATCGAAGCATTATCCTCGAAAGCTAAAAGAAACAAATTTGTTAATAAAAAACGCTACCAAAAAGCACGTAAAAATGGGTTTTTGCGGCAAATGTTTACAAATAATTGAAGTATCATTGTGATACTTCGAAGAAACTAGTCTAATAATTTAGGGACCAGTGTGATTATACATATGTACAGGTACAGGTTGCTAAAATTGTACGTTACGATTCGGGCAACAGCAGCCAGATGCGATTTAGGAAACCCGACAACATTGTAGTTTTTTTTATTTATCGACCTAGAAACATTAGTGGAAAAAATTTAACGTGCCAATTTAAATCTAACAGTATTGTAATCATTAACAATTTGCACAAGCATACAACTACAAAATATATGAAAAAATAGCATCAATGTAACGACTTTTTTGTAAACATTAATAATAACTCTGATTCATTGCGGCAAATGTTCAAAGAGAATTGAAACATCATTGCTATACTCTGAAGGTGTAAACAAATTTAGTCAAAAACCAGAAAGCGGTACGTGTGCATTCTTACCTAGAAGGATGTAATTTTGATAAACTTACCCTAATAAAATTGAAACTGAAATATTATTCAATGCATTCATTAGTCTCCCACTGTTTAAGTATTAAAGAATAAGACGTTTATATTTTATACCTATTTGTCTATGAGGAAAATACCTGAAGCAAACTCAACCAAATATAAGACTGGAATGGAAAAAAAACGATCCCAATTATGAAATCGAAATCTTAAGTACTGTAAATACTAATAATTGTAGTAAATACTTAACTAAGACTGTTATGGGAAAAGTATGAAAGAATTGTCCAATGGTTAGGGCTTTTAATGTTGTACTAATCACGATAAATGAAAATAGTAAAAATTGCAGATTAAATAATTTTATTAGTATATTAGCAAGATGAAGAATAAAAAGTTATTATTGGAATAAGGAGATCTCTACTGCACAAATTGAGCAATGAAATAATTGCATCGTTTCTAACTTTGTTAATTAAAGTACAGTGAAATTACTATACATATAGTATAACTTAATTCTTATTATAATAATCACAATCGTTTGTATTTTCTGTATTAAAAAACAGTCGATGTGACATAATATAACGATTTTAATTGAAAATCTATGATCGACAAACGCTATTTATAAAAAAAGTATCTTCATAAATAAGTAAAGTCTCTGAGACTATGCTCACAAAATATAATCAGGAAGACCATTATAGAGGGATTAAGAGGCACTATGTAGACGATCCCGCAAACACCTGCCACATCTAACGAACCAATCGTGAGACACGTATGTTCAGATAAGAGATTTTTCGCATAGTAGGACAGTTAGTTTTTTCATGGTGATCTGCATATATTTAAAAAGAAGATCATAAGTATGAAATACTGGAATACTGGGAATACTGAAATTAAATGATTTGATTAAAGCTTTATGGGCCTCAAATCTTTGTAGCTATTTCTTTCTTCTGCGGTCTGAAGTTTGTAGCTTTGTTCGACCAACTTCACTACTAAACATACATACCCTAAAATATACTTCACTGTCTACTTTATAGGCGCTCATAAGTTATCTATGACTTTTAGTTAAGTACGAATATTTTTCCAGATTTGCGTAAAAGACTTTTTACAATATAAAATATACTCGCATTTGATTGAAAATGAGATTTCATAGTCTTGATTGAAACGCAAGTGAACCACTATGTACACAAACGTAGGGTAAGCTTGTCAAAATCATGCTGGTCCTCAAATCCCACTTTCCTTACATTTTCAAACCGAAAAATGGACTTTGGGGACTTAACCGATTTCGGTAACCTTCTCCTGACTGGTACAAAGGGGGTGTACTGTTATACCATTCAATATGTCACATTTTGCCAAAGTACACTAAGTAGAAAATCTGTTTGCATCTTCAGATTTTCCCAAATAAATCTTCTTAGAGAAGAAAACATTCTGCTTTGAGAGAATTTAATGCTCCCAAAAAGGAAGTGTCTTCTTCATACATACACTTGGAGCATAAAAATTGAGGGTTAATTTCAAAATTGGAAAACATATAAAGAACATTTTTGTTTTAAGCCCATGAAATAATGAAAAGAAAATGATTCAAGGTATATTATAAATTAATTTCATTTTGAAAATTGTTCCCGTTGAACACTAAATTTAAGCGTCTACTTTCTAGAGCAAATGTTTCATCTGTTGCAGATAAAAATTGTTTGACTTCGATAAAAACGTGCATGCATCCATGACACTTAATTTTGTAATACGTTTATTCATGTATTTATATATATAAGTTTCTTTTATAAGCTTAAACCAAAATTTTTTTTCATATTTTTCCAATATGTTATAGTTAACCTTCAATTGTTGGGCTCCAGGAATACATATGTACCCCCCTTAAGACAATTTATTTTTTCTTTAAAAAGAAACTTTCTTCTACATTACCTTCTTACTTCTATATAAAATTTATTCCACGAAAAGAGGTATGGGCGAATACTTTTTTTTATCCATTGTAATGTGTACGGTACGGACCGAGTGGCCATAAAATCTTCCCGTAAATTTTTATATTTTTGTAAAACCGCTGTTGCCACATGACCATTGAGAATTCCCACCTCTTTAATATTTTTGTTATACAACACAAACATCGTTGATTTGCAGGCAAATATTTTAGGATCACCCTGTACAGTCTGATATTTTTTTGCACCGATTGCTTGCAAGGAATTCGTTCTCACTTCCCTATAAAGATAAAAAGGAAGGCAGAGAGTAGGATTACTATAGGGCATGCTCCCCTTCCATTGGAGAGTCTGGAATCCTGCTTCCACCCGAGGATTCCTGAAGGCTCATCCTTCCGATATTCGTAAACTTGCAGAAATGCATGGGATTTTGTGATAGCCCGACCGCTATCTGCGCAAAGATTTCCCCCCGTTTTTTAACAAAGATTCATAACACTCTCTGTAAGTTGCAAATCCATAACACTTTTTGTCCTACTTTTTACATTTCATTCCAATTAATCTGTAATAATTGTTAATTCTAGTCTGTTAACAAATTTTCAATACAGTCGAATTCTCTACTTGTGAACTTTTTATACTTCTAATTGTATAAGTTAGTATACAATTCGGAGGCAAAGATAACAAGTTTAATGTAGTCATTAAAAGTAGACCCAAATTTATCGTAAAAATTTTAATACTAATTCAACATAATTAATTCAGTGAAACAGCTAGAATGTGGTTTGTGTTTCCCAAATCCTTATAATGGTAATTAAGAGGTATCAGCGAATTACTCGTCAGAATTAATAGGAAATTCGAAGCCGAAGAAAGCACTGTTAATTGATAATTGTGTCAAATAATTAATTGGTATTTGTGTCAAATTAATTTAGTGTAAAACCAAAATAATTGACGTTTTGTATGATTCAAAAAGTACCTGCAATCATAATTCAAGACTCTTTTGAACTAAAAATATTAGCACACTACTTGTTACATCAGCAACTCCGAGTCAGTTATATACATTTAAAATTGCATTTAAAATTCAAAAAGTATTTACGATTACAACTTTTGGAACTAAAAATAGAATTAACAAATTACTGGTTTCAAGGAATCCAGCCGTTAACAAGTTTTTCTAATAAACTTTAATCGGGAATGCAAGGACATTTAAATGTAACAAAATTAGTGAACTCATAGAATGTAATCCTTAATTGACATTGCAAAGTTTCTAATAAATTGGTTGTAATTGATTCAACACCATTGACAGCGTACCCATATTTGCTTATGATTCGAAAATTACTTGCGATCAGAACTTCAAGCATTTTAGAACTAACTAGAATTTCCAAAACACTCATTACGTTATCAATCTACCTGTTAACATTTATATCCAAGAAGTATCAATCATTAAAAGTAAACATTAATGTACAGTGCAAAATTTCGAATGAACTCAATGTAATCAATATACATATTTTTTTACGACTCGAAAACTATCTGGTTTGGAAAACTATCTTGACCCTTTTTAAGACCAATCAGAATGAATAACTTACTCAGTAAATCTTAAATCGAGCCATTAACAGATTTTTCTCAGCAAGACTAATAGGAAATTGGACGGCGAAGGTAACTAGTGTACTCATTGAATATGATAAGGTCGTTTCCCCCGGGCTGAATAATTTGCACCGGGCATTTAGGTATACATAAGGACTAAGGACTGCCGCCCCAGTGATCAAGCAATCTAAACTATCGAGCCCGACCACGATTAATCTGCTATATCGCGCACCACTGGGAATCATTAGGCGTCGTCGCTTCCGCCCTAAGGATCATCAATAGGATCAGCAGTAGTATTGGCCGTCGACGTTAAGCACCGAGCTCGACATAGGAGGCGCGCCGCACCGGGCCGCACCGCGCGCGCTCTCTGTGCCCAAGAGAACACGTGGTGGGAGCGCTTATGTGCGATGCCTTGACTGAATTAAAGGCACATTACACTGCTCCAAAGGGCTCCTAATTAGATCCGGAAAGAAGCAAAGGGTTCTGCTGGAGTCGCTTAACTCGGTTTACCGAAGGGAGACCTGACTAAACTTTCTCTCTTTCTCGGCCGCTCCCGACCGCCCACCACCACCCCAACCCTCCCAACCCTCGCTCCCACTCATCTCCCTCTACCTCTCCCTCTCCCTCTCCCTCTCTTCATTCCAGCATTAACGGCTTTTGCGACCACTGAGAGGTAACCTTTTGCCGTCCTAACTCCGCTGCAGACTTTCCCGTCTGTTTGTAGCTGTGTTCCGCTATCGATACTCACTCCCGCCGTTCGACTTTGTAAGCAAAAATACTTTTGATCCAACCTTTTCCACGACTCATACCATTCATCGCATTCATTATTATTTACACGTATCTGAGTTGGAACTTGGTTTGTTATAGCTGTGCATATTAGGTATTGCATTAGAAATTATAAAAGTGCACTAATATTAATATAAAAAAATATATTCAATCTAACCTTTTTACGGCTTACAGCATTCAAGGCATTTATTACTAGTTATACATATGTGGACAATAGTTGAAGTTGAAAAGATAATGCAATTGACTCTTTCATTGGTTATATGTTATCCCGTTGAAACAGTAGGAACAACGATGTTGAAGTTGTTTATTGCTTTTATGCACCGCATGGTGCGAAAGTCCACTTTCCGAGGGCTGCGTATTGTGCAGAAAGTGACTGATTCCCGCACTCTGATCTATATTCACTCTGTTACTGCACGCGTGCTGTATAAACAGCATTTTATTTCATTTTATGGATTGCTTTACCGCACAAATGTGGAATGTAAATTATTACCTCATTAGTACGGTAATAAGAAACAAATGATTAACAGTATTATGTTACATTGTCTATCAAATTCAGAGATGTATATCAGTCTGTGGATCTAACCAACAATAGAAATCATACATTTATCTATCGAAATGGAATTAACTCTAAACTTGTAGCATTTTTAAAAAGGAGATGCACTGCATTTAAAATGAAAACATTCAGAATCTTAACATCAGACGATATAGAAAGGTTTATTAACCCGTAGGCTACTGTGTGCGCCTATAGGCTCTTAGAAATTTTGCGTTTATGACACTGAAAGCGCCTATAGGCGCTCTAAAAATCCATTAAGATTGCATTTATCACAGCAACAAGCTCGTCAGTTGAAATTAGCGTTCTGCCTTTGATTTCGCCGTAGTCAAAAGGTTAATGAAGCACTAGATGAGATGTATCTGATAATAAAGGTAATCCTCGAAATATATATGACATTAACTGCACTACAGTATTCATTACTTAAAATGTTTCCTATTGATTTCTGCCTTAATAATCTGTTACAAACTTCGTTTTTTATCGAATCACACAAAACTACTAATGCGTAAGTCAGGCAAACTCCAAACGCGTAGATTTACATTATTCGCCTTAGCGCACGCGGCATTGGCAGGACTTGTGTGATTATCTCAGTCGCCTTCGGCTTAGCGCAACTTCCAGTCGTCCTCTTGTCAATGCCGCTACGCCTTCGGCTCCTGTAGCAACTTTAAGCGTCTGGAAATTGGCCACTCCGCACTTGCATCACAATATATTATTACATGAGAACTCAAATTGCAGGTACTCAAAAATAAAAAGGGAACTTCCATTATCATTATAGTCTGAAGAAATTAGTCAATATTTATATATATGATTGAATTCTAGAGAATTATTCAAACAATTTTTGTTAAAAAATAAATTGCGTTACTTATTAATAAAAATGGGTAAAAATGTTTTCAAATTTGGATGGACAATTATCACAATTTGTATAATTGCTAATACAAGTTGTGCGGAGTCATTAGTAGTGTTAAAAGTAGTCACTTTTAGATTCGCACTCTTATGGAAGTTGGTGAACCATATCCGAGCGAATAGGCTTTTTGATACGGCACATTGCGAACTATTCCCTTAAAAACTAGAGCTCTATAATGTATCTTTGTTGTTACGTTTCTTTGAGTAAGGCTATTTGTAAAAGTTAAAGATCTACGTGTTCAAGAGAAATCACAACAAATGTAAAAGGACAAAATACTTCTGATTATTTTTTTTACGACTCCCCGCATGTGTCGCATGTGTTTTTTATCGCATTTTATTTTATTATTACTTGTATACATGTGGGTAGTTGTGGATTTGTTATAATTAATATATTTGTGCACATTAGTTATTGCGTTGGCAATTATAACAGTCGCGTTTTTTTAAGAATATTTTGATGATATATAATTGAATTTTTCATATTCAGAGTTCTCCTTGGAGAGTATGAATTGCGGACAGAGGAATATCTTTCGATTATTGCATTTACGTATTTCAAGTTTCTCTACGATTTCAGTTTTACGTAAATGTCTCAAGATGTTAAATCATTAGTAGATGGAAGCATCGCTTGCAACTTTTATTAAAGATGTAGAAGTATGTCTTGAATATTTTTACCTTCAACAGTTATTTGTAAGAAAAGGATCAAACATCGAACTTATATTAGACCTATTAAAAATTTGAATAGAAAGTCAGGGAGGATAATGAAAGTGGATGCTTGTATCGAATTTTAAAATCAGTCATTTGACCGGCCGTGGAATGTTTATTTTTAACAGTGACTGTAACAATTTATTAACAATATTAGTGATTCCTCATAAGACTGTTTTTTAACAACAATCATAGGCAAGCTTGAAGTATTAGAACAATTTAATTGTGATCACGTCTTGTGTTAATTTTGAATTGCGTCCAAATGATTTTAGAAACGTAAAGTGTTAAAGGTTGTGGATACGTAAAACTGTGATACAACGTGTAATACGCGAGGATAAAGCTGTTTTACTAGAAGGAAGATCTTCTCAAGGGTAGGCTTCTTATTGGGGAAAGTCCGAAGTTGGGTTTTATGGGTAGCGAGGCACGCATACGTAAACAGTAAATCCCCCGGAATGTCCCGAATAATGATGTAACAGATAGGACACGGGTAGATGAGCGAATCCATATGGGCTGTCGAAAGTGATCGGCAAACAGAGCCACGGTTTTCTACGAGATTGCTGCTACTTCGCTCGGAAGCTGCGTTTCCTGCCGATCGATGCCAACCTACAAGATAGCAGATAAAATAGTTCGCAACACCCTTAAAATGTTGCCGGAAACACCTTGCACATTTTATCGGCGAGTATTCCACCTATATTGTATCTGCAATTCAAACTGATTTGATTAGTTAAGTAGAAATCTTGTCTATGCCAAGTTACAATTGTAAGCAATTAGCAAGAAAAGTGGATTAACGTGGCAACTATAGTGGATAAAAGAAGTATCCGTACTCGCAGTATTTTTGGAAAAAATGTTCTTAAAGAAGAAAATTCGTCTCTTTAAATAGACACATATTTTCTTAAAGAAAAAAGTAATCTCAAGAGAAATAGATTTCCCTGGACGAATGAATTTTCTTACTTAGGAAAATTTGTTCTCAAAAAACTGGGAGAGCAAATGCTTTTTTTTGCACCCTTGAAAATGGCTATATTTTTACACCTATGTTTAAATTTAAAGAGGTGCTGCATTATCCAAAACTAAAATTTTGAAGATCAGTACGGGTGCGTATACTAGCTTTAAGTGTCTGCTTTCTAGAAACAATTGTTATAACAATGTTAAATCATGTACTTGTATATACATTTTATGAGCTTATAGCAACAATTTGGTTTATACTTTTTCGATATGCTAATGCATGCCCCTTAATGCATGAATTATGTATAGATACCTGCATGTGTACAATATTAAGTTCAAGTTTGCGATTTGTAACAATCTTTCCCTCGACACTTTAAGAAGTACTTCTGTAGTTCCACAACTTTGTTTTACTGAATTCTCGCCTTATTTAGCTCAATTTTATAGAATGTGTTTCTAAAGATATTGCATATTGTTGACCTACATTATTACAATTTTCAATGTTCGCAATAAGGACAAATCTTTCCTCACAGACGAAATATTCTATAGTTTTTACTAGGAAACAGTATTTAGTGATATTGTTGTTTTCAGATCGTACTAATACTTATTCAGGTAAAATGTTAAAGATGACACACTGTATTGTTCGAAACTGTATAATATGCATGTAATTGTTTATACTTTTGCATAATGCGCAACATTGTCGTTGGGAATGCAACACGATTTCTATGAAATAACAGGTTTACAGTTATTATGTACTTTCGCATAAGTGTTGCATTTGTGTCATTTACACCTATTTCAGCTAAACATTAAGAAAAATTGATACACGGAAATCTGAGTCGACTGGCAAGCATCGCAATATTTCATTTAGCTAGTGAAGTAGCAATTTTATTTCTCGCATTTCTCTGCGTCGAGAAGCCAACAACTTTCCTACCAAATCAATGCTAATAGTCGAATGCCACGGCGCAAAGGCTAACGAGCTTTCGAAACTTTTGTATTTCCCCGAGTCATAAGAAACACACTGCATTTTAGATCCAAAGAGATTGTTAAAACTATCCTGTGCATTCGATTGGAGAATTTTATTCATAATTTATTAATACTAACATATTGCGAAGAGGATCACGTACGTGTAGTAAATTGTTAATTAGTTTTCTATGAAATGAATGCTCATGGTTGAATGTCACAGCACATACTCCAAATTTCGTTATTTCCTCCATTCGTAAGAAATATATCGAATATGAGGTGCAAAAACCACAAACTGAATTAAACAATCTTATTTACGATTATTATTAATTGTTTACATAACCTCTAACATATTAGAAAGAGTAAGAATTCGGTATCAACTTTCCTCTCCAATCAATATTAATTCGTCAATACGTATGCTGGCCCGGACACAGAGTCGAGGCTAACAATCGAAACTTCTCTATTTCCTTGAACCATACGAAATCCACCAAATTTGGTTACAATTCATCAATACTAACGTATTACAGAGACGGTCAGATATAGGAATTCGTTACCCACTTTACTGCCAAATCAATATTGATACAAACGAGGAAAGGAAATATCGCAATATCCATTGCGGCGTTTTTTGTCGTCCGTAAGAACAGTTGGCCACTATTTCTTCGAACCATAACAAACGTATCGAAATTCAGATTCAAAAAAACCATCTTAAAACTATCGAATAACTTAATTACAGAAATCTTATTTACAGATATTATATTCTCAATTGTTCAGTACTAACACATTACAAAGAGTGTGCCATGCCAAAGTAACTAATTTCCCACTTTTCTCCCAAATCAATGCTAACTCGAACGAAAAATATTGCAACATCGAATGTCTCGGTTTGCCGTCCGTAAATAGTGTGTGCCAATGAGAGAATAGTATACAAACTTTTATATTTCCTCGAATCATAAGAAGTACATCGAATTTCGGAATCAAAAAACTATGTTAAAACTATTCAACGAACTCCGCTCAAAAGTCTTATCTACGTCTAATTGGCACTAACATATTACGAAAACTAAAAACGCGTTGACACCCATTTCTTTTCTACCTCCTCCGAAAAAATCTCACAGAATCTTATTTAGAATTTATTCGCACTAACGCATTAGAAAGAGAGTCCAATACCAATACCAACTGACTTGTTACCCACTTTTTCTCAAATCAATGCTAATTCAAAGGAGCAAGAGAAATATCGCAACATCGATAGCTCTGCTCGGTCGTCAGTAAACACGATGAGAGGGGGTCAGGGAGAAAGCGAGAAGAGGAGCGTCGAGAGCGGCGGTGGCGGCGCTCCTTGCCATGGGAGCTGCGAGAGCTCGGCACTGCCGGCGCGGCGGCCGGCAGCAGCCAAGTGAGAAAAAGATGCGAGGGGAAAACGTAACAGGTAAAGGAGGCCCGCTCGGTGCGCGGGGGGCGTATTCTGCCGCCCACGTACGCCGGATTCCGCGAGTTTTCGCCTCTCCTGGGCGTTCCTGGTAGCAGCCAGGCAGCCCAATCGGTGGTTCAGGGTGTTGGGCGCCGGCCGGCGCACTGAGTACGTCGCGACGCCCACTGCCCGACGCATCCCACCTTCTGCACCGTGGCGCTCCCCGCTCGCCCCGCGCGAAGCCCCGCGCCGCCGGCGCGTTGCGCGCACGCGAAAAACCAGCTGACCTCGATACCACCTTGCCGCCTCCACCTTCTCCTCCCTCGTCCACCCCCTCGTCCCTCGCCCTACTCCTCCCCCCCCTCCTCGGGGCAACCGCCCCTCCCGCCCCCTACGCCGCCCCCCCCCTTCCGCCCCCTGCCGCCCCTGCGTCGCCGCCGCCGCCACCTCCGCCGCCCCGCGGGCACCTGAAGAACGTGCCCACTCACGTACAGCAGCCCACCTCGGCCAGCATCCTGCCGTACACTTTAAACGCCTACACTGCACCAACCCACCCTCCAACCACCCGGACCACTCTATATATCTATCTACGTATGTATGTATGTATGTATATGCATGCATGTGCATTTATCCGCTACTGCCACTCGACATAACGACATGAGTGTCGCTTAACAATGCCCCTTAATCACGCACCCTCCTAGTAACTCTTCTTCGCTGATCGCAGACCCACTCTCATCGCTTTCTCCGCAAAATTTATTAAAGACCGTACGATTCCTCACCTGCTAGAGCATCCGACATTCCTTGCCTTGCATGACTTTCTCGAGTAATTCGTTTTTGTTTGTAGTATTGTATGCTGGGTTTTTTGTATGCGTGTATCGTGTGTAAGTTTTTGTTTTCCGATCGTAGAGGCGATTATTACATTTTCTGGAGATTGTATTAAAGACTGTCCGATTGCTTCCTTGAGAAATGGAGTTCTCTGACTCTTTAAGGTTGGCTGAACGTTCAAATGGAAAGAAAGGAGATTTTGATACAAAAATCGTAATTATTATTATAAATGAGAAATGTATTTCTGCTCTTAGAATAAAGGAATCAAGTGAGTAATAACTTTTGTGTTCTTATCAAAATTGCACAAGTAGATAAACATTTTCAAAAAGAAAGTCCAGCGTTAAAGGGTGAAATGTACTTTTAGAGTGATTGGATTGTACCTGTAATATTGTGTGCCAGTTTTTTGTGTATGTACAGGCATTTGAGATATATAATATATCGCAGTTAAGAAAAACGTGGAAACTATTCATAGCCATCGGCTCTTTATACAAATAATAATACAAATAATAGCAATAAATACGATAACACTGACTTATTTCGCAAAATTACTTACTTGTGTGACAAAGTGACAGATGATTGTAACACAAACACTGTATGTGCAGTGAACAAAAAAGTTTGCACGTATCCCTTTTCTTGGAGTACATTTTGATATTTTGATTCCTTTCCAAGAAAAAATAAATTTACCTAAAGAAGAACGTTTCCTTTCTTAGTGAAAATAAATCTTCTCAGAGTAGAACGTTTTCTCCTTTAAGGAAATTTACTACAAACGATCTTGGTGCGCGAACACTTTTTTTACCCACTCTATGTAAATGGAGTTTAGTTGTAGGGGAATTTAAACACCAAATACACGTGCAAATGAGAAATTAAAACCAATCGCTGTAACTTTAAAAGTGAGTGAATTAAGTAGGCTAGGGGAAAAAGTAAGAGAGTTTAAGAGAGAGAAATAAATCCATACTTACGCATCTTTTTCTTAGTATCATTTATTTAACGCTCCTTTAACATTCTTTGGCAACGTTCACCCTTCTTTTACCCACTCTATTTAACTCTGAATATTGTACATGTGAGATGATATTGCGTAGAACGTGATATGCAGGACGTGGCGACGAGTTGAGAAACTTTCGTGTGTAATTAATATCGCTAGGTGATTTCTAATTATTCTGCATATAACCAACGTATAAACGCCAGTGGTGATACGAAAGTAACCGAACCGCCTAGTGCGTGATGAGTTCTTCGATACTATCGCACAAATCATTACACTGTTCCATAATTGTTACTTATTCTCTTAAAGTTTACTTGATAGAAAATAAGTACGTCACCTAAATTGAGAATACAGAAGATTCAAACTTAATAAGAAACAGAAGTATAAATAATGTAAAGCACGTCTGTATTGCAATTAGTATTTTCACCTATTCTAGATTTTACAAAATAAAACACCTTCATTGCATTTGTTGCTGCCTGTTGGTTCCACTATTATTTGTAGAAGTTGCTAGATGAGCTAATCTTCACATTTTTAATATTACTGGTTGTAATATTAGTATTAGCATATATAATATTAGTAATTAGTACTATTAGTAGTCATGGATTCCATGGCAGATACATCACCCTGTCCGCACTTTGCTTCGCCCAGTTCTTTGTGCACTTCAATACAACAACCTGTTCTGGACGGAAGTGCGAAGTAATGTGTTATATATCATACGTAATGTTTTGCTTTATTTTATTTCGAAATCCTGTAATGACGATTTTTATCTAGTTCGTGTATTTTTAATCGTTTTTCATTCTTTGTATAGTTCTTTATCTCTCTCTCCTTCTTTTCAGAAAGTACGTGTATTTTACAATGCAAAATGTGTAAACTCCTTCTCTTTCCGAATGTAGATCAGTTAATAAACAAACTGCCAATAAGTTATTGCACAAAAATGCAGCACATCAGTAAATAGCGTAGCATAATTTCGAAATATTTATTGTGTGTGGCAACATGAAATTATTACCTGTTTTCCGTTGATATTGATCGAGTAGCTATTCTTCATTCGCGTGCTTCTGTCGTTACTATCATCACTATCATTATTACTACACTTTCTTGAAGATATACTTGTCGCACCCGATTGCCGGACGTAACATTTCTGATTGCCAAAAACTAGCAGTCATAATAATTTTCAGTTGAAACAGGATAATGAATGTGCAAGCGAAATACTTTTAAAAATGCATTACGTATTGATCATGTTTTGACGTAGGGAAATGAATATCATCCTTTCATGAATGTCGCTATGTACATAATTATCATTATTCGGTAGTTGCATTGAGAGTATCTTTAAAATATTAAATTCTTAATCTTAAATTCTTCACCAAGAATGGAGAAATGTTCCTGAATAAAAATCGATGACAAATGACTCTTATGAGCTCTAAAGCATTTAATAATTCCTACGTTTAGTATGTTAAATACATTTCTATACTTGCATAAGAAATTCACAGTTGAGAGCTTGTCGATCAATAGCAGCGCATCGACCACAAGAACTAACATTCTCCAATATATAACACGTTGTTTAATGATTTTTTTGCTCAAATAACTTCCAAAAGATACACAATACTAATAGTTACATGAAAGAAAAGGTTTGATTATAGTCTAGATTTTCAAAATACGGACACACAATGACAGCTCATTCTGAAATAATGTAAATATTTAAAAAGGAATGTGAAACGCGTGCACATATTGTGAAATTATTATTGAACTATCGTCGAGTCTGACAAAACGACGGCGCGTCGCGTCAGCCGTAGTCTTTAAAGGTGTGCGCTCCTTAAGGTTTAAGACTATCCGCCGTTTTCGGGAGCTTTAAGTCGCACGGGAGGAAGCTGTCTTAATCCTGGCGAGCTAATGCCGTGTTTCCATATCCTTTGTTAGTTCAACAGTTTACATGACATTGCATGCATTTAATTGCAAAAAGCATCGGGTTGGATTCGACGAAAGTTATAACATAAAATATCGTTTATATAAGACTTATCAATAGATTGAGTTGTGTCTTCTCTGATTGATTAGCAAACATTGTAAGACAGAAATTTCGACTCTGGTTAACATTAGTTAATACACTAACTCACGAACACGTAATCCAAATGACGCTAAATTTGAAGTACTTGTTGGAAGTGCCTAGAGAAGTATTCATGTTCATTTTCAAACGGCAGTTATAGAAATTTGTGGAATCACTAGACAAATTAGAGATTACAGTTCATCAAAAATAGCAGAATATGACTACAAGAAATCAAGAATGTTTCTTTTTACTTAATTGTTGTGATCTCTAAATTACTCAGCATTAATAATTGTTTTCACTTCGTTCATACTACACACTGATCCTGTATGATAGTTTGAACACTCGAAGAAATACACTGAAAAAAAATTAACCCTTTTCCGCCCAAAAAACGTTTCCTGTAATCAACTGGTGTGTTTCCTTAGAAAAACTTTGTATTATACTATTTGTTACACTCACAGTGAGTTAGATGAAGCATGAAATGCATTGTTGGCGTAACAAGTATTCGTACATCGATCAATTTGAAGTAGAACGAAGTACGACTCCAGAACAAAAATCAAGTAAATAAACTGACAATACATGAACTATTCGAATTTGATCCAATATTTGTTCCAAAGTTACTAGAAAACATATGCCCACACCTTTTTTGGATACAGGCATTGATTATAAGCATCACAGAATGGTAAAGTTACAAAAGAATTTGGCGATAAGGACTTTTTTTCATACTTCCTTATGATGCAAATAGGTTAAGGCTTGTTATTCGGAAACGAAAAATCATATCTTTATATTTTTCACGCCATAATAAAAAGCAGTTTTCCCTTTCTTATGCAATTTTTTTATAATTATAATACATAATGATTAGGTTTAATATTTTTTATTAAAAGATTAAATCGCATTGCAGGTTGCCAAATTCGCTATGCAATTGGAAATCATAACTTTCATAAGAACTTCGCATTTGAAGCAACATGGAATAAATAATTCTTATTTGTAGCATCTATATCATGTATATAATGGGCACATTATATACATGAACATTTTCAATCGCGGTATTAAGCCTAATAGTTTAAAAAAATATTTTAAAAAGCCACAGATAAACACGTAGGAATGGATTTGAATGTTTTCTTTGCAAAAATTTATATTTATGGGATCGAAATCTAGCAGTTTTAGGAAGCATTACTGTTTATTTTACCTTTTTTGCAAATCGTCCGTAAAATATATGAAACAGTAATAATGTCATAGCAGGAACTCTTTTGTGGACGGAAATATTATTTAGTTTATGTGACAAATATTTAAAGACAATTGAAACATCACTGGCACACTTTGAAGGTGTAAACTAATTTAATAAAGCACCCGGTAGCAGTTCCTGTGAATTTGTAGGCAATACCCTACGTGTATTTTTCTTATCTGTTAATGTAAAAAAAAAATAATCAAGTCACTGTTTTTGTAAAGAAAATGTCAAGTGGTACCGTTAACCAAACGTATAAATGTAACATTAACAGTAAAGGTATTAGTAGTTTACACAGCAATTAGTACTGAAACCAGACAAACGACCGGTTATGGAATAAAGGTAATATTTTATAAGAAATTGTCAATTGGATATGAAAACTAATGTACAAGATAGCATTTCAATAATATTAGAAGATTAATATATTTGTAGTAAATAAAGAGGAACGCGAGTGATTGAACGATTTTATTACACATCTTGTCTCTTTTAAGGGTCTTAAAGGAATGAATTCACAAATCAATAAGTGAGCCCTTCTTGCACACGGTTGTCTCTTTTTTTAAAACATACAAATGCAGTCTTAGATAACTATAACAGCATCCTTCACTCTCACTCTTTCTATCTTTCTCTCTCTCACACACACACACACACACATTCTCTCTCACTTTATAATACTAGTCTCTTATATTATTTTATAATTCTCCTACATATTTTCATTGTTATTTTTAACCCTTTGTGGTTGTATTATATTTCTACATGGATGTTGTAGTGATCGGAATCAATTTCCATTGAACGAGCAATGATACATAACATGCAAGATTATGAAAGACAAACAAGATTTATTGTTTCTTTCGTGAAATTTAGATTGTATATGCTTACACAATAATGTTTTAATTTCATGTTTTAAAAAACATATGTTTTTATATGTTTTTCGTATGTTTACAATTAATATGGTTTTTTGTTATGGTGGCTGAGAATAGACATACGACCGCAAAGGGTTAACAAGAGTCGCGCGCAAGTTAGACTGTTTAAATATTGACCAGATGGTACACATATTTTCGATGAAATGAGGATAGGTTTACTAGTTTTGCTTGGATGGACATTGGACATCGGGAGAACCAGTTCGCCAGTTCTTGAGTACACTCATTTGCCCGTATGAGTATCATCCGGCAGTTTTCCACTCTGGAAGGATTTTCGGTATGGCGGCAGTGTTGCGGCTAAATTCGTTACGCATGCATTCACCGGCGCACGCGGACGCAGGATGATTTCAACATGAATGTTATAAAACACATGAAAGGTTAGGAGGATTTCTCGATGAGTGTTTGTAATTTTTCGGGGGCCTCTTATAGTTTGCCAGACCGGCGTGTGCGGCCATACGGTGAATTGGTTTGAATTTTGAAGTTGCGCAAAACGTTATCTCGTAGTTTTCATTTTGGACAGTGGCGTATATTTAGACATGAAGTATATATGCATAAAATGTACATACTTGTTACCGGTAGTGTTTATACACCTTGCAGGTTACCTAATTTCTTTCAACATTTGCTAAGATTATACATATTTCGAACTTTAAGACCGAATGAAAAATGGAGATCTGACAATATCAGATTTATCAGATTTATACCTTGCCACTTTACGTAATGCTTAATCAATATGTAATAGTCTATGTATTACATAAGCTCTCAACTATACAATGTAACAAGTAACTTCAATCCAAATCAGACTATCTTATTTGGGTCGAAAAATGTCAAAACAGATTAAACCGTTGCTTATACAAAATGATGAATAAATGAATATAATATCTATATGATCACAGAGTAATGGATTCGGTGGAGGGCACTCTACAACTTGGTGACAATGCAAGTTCATCATTGTCATATAGTCAGAGAGTTAAAACATGTAATTAAGTAATGTAAGAAAATTAACCTAAAGAGAATTCGACCTCGAAAGCAACTTTAGAATATAATAGATATGTCGTAAATTCAGTAGGTGCGGTTTATTTAGCTTCGTCAGTTCCTATTTGATAAAGAATGAACAATAATCCGCCGTATAAGTTACACCAATACACAAAAAGCGACAAAAATCGGTTTTTAATTTTTTTTCAGTAGAGTGTACCTAACCAAATATTCGTGATAAAAATCAGAGTAAAAGTATTAATAATATATACTTACTCAAAGAATATAAATATGGATCCACGACTGCTTGAATATAAAATGATGTTTTTTTCCACCAGGTTTTCGATTTTTTACTATTTACAGCGCCGATTTTCAATTTGTAAAATTGAACAAATGATAAAGTATGTGCCTTATTAACCGAACCACCTCTGATTTTTTTCAAAATTTTTCCTTCACCGAGATTGGAAAAATTAAGCAAAAACGTGAAATTTAATTTTCGCCCTTTATTACCCTCCCAGTCGAGATACAAATTGGAAAGTGGATACAAATTGTTGTTCCTTGATATGCTATCCAATGAGCGTTGTCTAATTGTTAGTCGAATTTGGTTTGGAATAATAAATTTGGATTTCAGAATACATAAACAGAAATATGCATTTCGCCAGCGGTGAAAGGTAAAATACATAAAAACTGAGAAGGACGTCCTTTCAGTCCCGACACTTTTTTTTATTTATTGAGAATCATTTTTTAACTAGAGCGATAGCGGCTGTGTGTGTGCGTAGATGTATTTGTCACTTTCCCATTTCTCTTCTATCTTTACTGCACATCGCGTAAAAATCATACTGTAAGTTTAGAAATATATAAATAGAAATATCTGTTGCATGGTGTTTTTCATGAGAGAAACTAAATTTGATAGCAAGAAGAGTTTGACCGAGAGTGAAAGGGTTAATCGGTAAGCGCGAGAGAAGCTTTATCCGTGAGGTAGAAATCTCAAAGTGGAGAATCGTTCGCGAACAGTAATCGGAAGTGCTCCGTTAGCGGGGCATTAACTTCAGAGGGCAACATACGTCCGGGGAAGTTAGAGCCCTAGATAGTTGATTCGTCTTGAAGAAAGTTCCCTCACCGTAAACAACAAGTAGTTACCCAACCGGGGAACATTCTCACGGACATTTCGCTCACGACACGTCGCTCGCGTCGGGAAAGTAGAAAGTTGCAAGGTTGATCGTCAGTCGCCGCTCTCGCCGCTCTCTCTGCAACGCGCATACCTATGCACCCAGTAACTAATGCAGATTTCAAAAACTCGCTATCTTTCCATTGTTCGATTAATACTTCAAATATATTTGTGCCACTCATACTAAGACATACTGCACAACCGATTTCAATGATTTTTATATATGTTATAAACCAATGAAGGCTGATCATTTTCATGTATGTACATATGTAGGAAAAAAGTTAGACAAACCTAAAGGCGAAATTTATAAGACCCAAAGTAGAGTAACCAATAAGCATATTATATAGTCGAACAATTAACACGAATCTTAACGTAAATATATATGTGGTCTTGTAAGAGCATTCCAAATATCTGTAGAGACCTAATACAGATGTAACATAGACTTAAAAGTTAGACCTGACCAATCCAGTTTCATTGTCAATGTGGCTGAGTCTTCATGCTATTAGCAGGTCAATATACTACAGTAAAAGCTTCCATGATAGGGTTTCAAATAAAGCGATTTATCACATTCTGTGCCACTGGTGGTACACGCTGCGATACTTATTTAGTGTGCTAAAAATGGTACGGAACGTGTTACCTATGAAATTCGAAGTAATTCTATATATTTGCCATAAATCTGGTTGGTTAGGTTTGGCTTTTAAGTCTGTGTTACATCTGCACTAGGACGCTACAGGTATTTGGAATGATGTGACAAGACCATAGCTATGTTTACGTTACGATTTATGTTAATTCTTCAACCATATATATCATTATATAAGATCTACCTTTAAGTGTGTCTAACTTTTGCCTATAAGTTTCTTATCTGTTCACCGCAAGAGTTATGTTCCTGAACCAACTGAAGTGTGATCACAAAAACTATCTTTGATTACCAATATTAACTCGGTAGTTTCGTATCAGTCGCGTCGATCACGAGACCCTAAACTGTACGGACGTCCGATATCCGCTATTATAAATCCGTCCGCTTTCGTATTCTAAGTTTTTATTTCTCTATGATTACTCGCTTCGTGGGTGCAACCGGCAACAATATATTCTATGAGATTGTCCACATTCTATTGTCATTAGCAAGATGAGAAGCAGCTCCAAAAAGTGACAAAAAGGGTAAGACGGCACTAAAATGTAGTTTTCCTACAATATATACGTGAGTCAATTATATAAATAAATTATGTCGCATATAATCACAGGAAATAACAATGTAGTCACTGATAAGTAAGAGATAATGTGATAGAAGATAAACTGATAAAACAAATTACAAAGTGATTTCTAAAACGCACGAGAACATTGCAGCAGCAGGGGAGGGGCGGGTAAAGCGAATACTGGCTAATTTTTAAACGCGTCGGTAGGTGACGAAATGGCACGTGACTTTTCCTTTAAAGAACTTTCTTATCGAGGCCATGACACTTTGTTTAGCGTTTTCCAAACAAATACATGCCAGTATTGCAAAAATTTCAATTCTACATTGTTTTCTTAACATTTTAACAAGGTAAGTCTCCCTATTTATTTGTACTCATTGTTTGCTATTACCAAATTACAATCATATCACATGATAATTCTATTCTTTAGAATTGCTATGTGTACGGGAAATATTTTTTATGTTGGTTTCTGAATATTTTAATTTGAAGTGTGTAAACCGGGCAAAGTGAATAGCCTATCCACTTTGCCCGGATTTATAATAATATCAAACTTTTCTTGCAGATGCTCTACCAATTCGCTAAAACAAGTAACCAGGCAAGTTGAATAAAAGTTGCGCTTTAAAAAGTACTCTTATCATTGTGAAAGAAAAAGGAAACTCAATCAAATCAGCCACCAACAATATGGGATTCCATATGACACGTTGCCATATAGTGGCTATGGAAGCTATTTCTATATCGAATAGGGCGATTAATGATTTTTTCATATTGTTTAATTGTATTTTGTTCTTTATTTTAAACGGTATCCACTTTGCCCGAGGTGGTCGGACAAAGCGAATATTTGGTACTATCTTAGTTTTCCACGAAACATTTAGTGTTAAATTTCATTTAATTGATTTTTTAATTTTTTTATTTCCAAATATCGACGTTCGAAGTAAGAATACAATGTAAAGTGGTCTGTCATTTCAATAGTTTAGTGTTTTTCCCCCATTTTTCGTTAACGGATCTCCTTTGCCCGGTCTTCTCCTATCTGCAAAATTCATAAGAAATTTAGGGTGCAAAAACTTTCAAAGTGCGCGTTTGATTAAGTTCCACTCAGTTTCTCGAACTGTAGTTTTTACTGCTAATAATATACTTTGTGAGTACGTAGGCTTCAAAAATACAGAGTTGCTAGAAATGAAATGGACTGGACAAAATAGTTGGAATTCTTTATAAAACCAAATCTATTGTAGATATTGACATATTTTTGACAAGTTAACGCCTTAGCATTGTTACTAACAACATCATTATGATATTAAATAATCAAACTAATCTTTAAGAAAAGTTTCACTATAATTATACGATCTTTATTATCTTATTCGAAGATGATGACAAAATACAAGTGTGACACTTTCGATATTCAAAAAATCTTTCAAAAATCTTTACATTTTTTAAAGGTTTCAAAGTACTTTTAATATACGGTTGTTTGATATTGGCACATTTTTCCGATAGTATGGATCTTGAAATTGGTTGTTTACGCGAAACCAAATGTTGATTTTACTGTATTGACATTTCCAAATACTGCTTTTAAAATATAGTATGGTAATATATGCATATGGAAAGTCTTATCACACATATTAAAACGACTTTCACATGTCTTCCTGCAGTTTAGTCAAAACGTGTTCTAAACGTGTTAGAGATGAATTTCTAATGATTTTTATATATTACTTCGGACGTGTTGTGAACGCCTTGTAGGCATTCTTACTCTCTAATGTAAATGCATCTATAGGACACGGACACTGATACAACAGTGGTATATATGAACCAGTTTTTAAAATTTTTTTTTATTTGAGTTTATTTAAGGTCGCATTAACAGCCTAGGTCACAAGCGACCCACTGAGTATTACAGGATTTTTCTATTCCTTACATTTTTGTGTACAGGATCCGACTAAATAGTTGTCACAATCTATAAAATAGCCGCTAGATAGAAAATAAAGTTTGATAGCATGTACACACGATATCCAACACTTTTTTAGGGGGTTGCGACAGAAAGCTTCCTCCCTTAAAAGGGGCCTTTAAAAAGTCATCTATAACTAGTGCGCATAGTACAAAATTTCATTTTTTATTCAGCGAACATTTTCTAGATTGTGACAACTATTTTGTCGGGTGCTGTACATGCGGATGTCTTTCATAAATTTTATTACGTTTATTAATATTGTCAGTCGTGTTGAAGTTCTCATTTATGCCCGAGTTGAGATTGAACTTGCTTCTGGTGTAGTTAAGGTGGTTACATTCTGAGATGATGTATTTAATTAATAGCTCTTCATTACAGATAGGACACTTGGGTTTGTCCTCCTTTGTTATTAGGTAGCGCTAGTCACCAGTATTAATTTTATAAAACGTCATCATTTGCAAGTAAAAAACAAAACTGGCCAAATATTCGTGGTAGTTGAACCTAAATCTGAATCCCCCCTACTATATATCAGCCAACGTTAATATTCAACTAAAATATTCAGTACAATGAGCAAGAAGAATTTGCTTGTTACTGCTCCGATCAGAACACAGCTTTGACATGTTTGATATTAGTGTGGATAAACTACCAATTTGGATAAAACCAAACTATTAAACGCAGCTGCGCAACAAACAATTTTTCAATGTTGGTCCAGTAAATACACAATTTTACATGTTGATATTATTGTAAATAGAATACCAACACGGATATACAAAATCAACCAATAAAGAGCAACAAAAAGACTCTCGATATTGCTCCAGAAACAAACAAAGTATAAATAAAACTAAATATTACAAGAGATAAAATAGCAAAACAGATAATACTAAACCATTGTGTAAAACAGAGCAACAAAAAGTTTCTCAATATTGCTCCAGTGAAGATAGAGCTTTAGAATATGTTGAATGTTACTCCGACATACGGCAGGGAGGGTGCGTATGCCTGGGATAAGCTAAATATCTTTCATCTTAGCTTTCCCCAATACTAACGTGTTTTCCTGAGATACGCTGCATATCTCTCACCCCAGTTTTCCTCAGTATGTGATGCTCGGGATAAACCGAATATCTCTCACCTCGGCTTTCCCCGAGACTCTCTCTTGTCTCCTCGAGAAATGCCTGCAGCGGTAAAGATTCATGCGAATCATTCCGCAATAGTCTCTTTTCCTACCTATAATTATTCTTGGTATTGACATTTTTGATAATTCGTTGTTTATTTGGAATATTGTATTTTTATTGCCAATCCATATAATATAATAAGTCCTATTCCTACAATTACAATTATTATTAATATTGAATCTTGTGAGCGTCTTCGTTGTTTATTTGAAGTATTATATTTTACTTGTTCAATTGCCATTAATTGACACTTCTGATCTGACACTTCAAATCACTGAACATATCCGCTCGCTGATTACCTTTTGTTATTTTCAAGAGTAAAAACGACTAGATCGAGTATATGGGGGCGCCAAATACAAAATCATTTTGAAGGATTAAGAATTACATAATCCGGTGAAAAAGTGCAAGATAAGAGGGGTGAGCGGCGTAGAGGAAACAATATCCTGTATAAACAAGTGTAGATACTGTCTACAGAGTTAGTGGATTGCACAGGAACAATTAGTTGCAATGGCAAAGGCATTAATATTTGACAAACTTGATTTAATGAGGATTGAATACGAAAGGAATTATTCCATTAGCTCCGTGGAACCAGTGGCGTGGCATGTAACTCTAATTGGATTATTCAAGGACTGGTTGAGTAACTCTATATCCAACAGACCAGAGGTTCAATAAGTAATACTAGTAAGTAATAAGTACCAGATCAATAACTAATAAATAGAGGTCTACAAGTAACTAAAGGTATCATAAATAATAACTAAAAGTATTTTTTTAAATAATCAATTGACATTTGAATCAAGCGGGCACGTCTATCTCGAAGTTTTAGAAACAGATGTATTTTCAAAATGTCTTTATTAAAAAACCTTACGAATGTGATCGACTAATATTTTTTTTAACTCAAGAAGCATCTTCTGCGAAAACTTTAGTCATTTTTTAATTCACATACCATTAAATTTTAAGTGCTTCTAATTAATTTATTGTAATTAATATTCTTTTCCTCTGAGCAATACTGCTCGGCGCTGGATCATTTAAACTCACAAAGCGATACGTGTCTGTATAACGCATTAGATTACCACTCTATTGGACTCCTATTTTTTTCTAAATGAAAAAAGAACAATTGTTTGGCGAAAAAGTGACATTTTGTAGTTGATCCATCGCATTTGTAAACATTAGTAATTACACTGCCGATTTTTGAATTATTACATAATTGTGGCATTTACTTTGAGAGCGACCTAAGTCCATTTATATTAAAATTGAAGTATTAACGAATTTGCCTTTTACTAAAATTAAAAATATACGTATAGGATACTAATTGATAAATGGATTTAGGTGACTTTCAAAATTAATGGCTCACACGTACATTCTTCTTGCGCAATGCGCTGTTACTACTTTTGGCCGATAAAGAAATAAGTTGATCTATTTCAGTTTGTATTTTTCTGTTGACCACACAATAGAAAATGCGAAAAATATCGTATACTTACCTACCAACATTTTTTTCCGCTAATATTTCTAGGTTATTAAATAAAAAAAAATATTGTTGTGAGGTTAACCAAATCGCACCGGTACGATTTTGGCAACCTGTACTTTTACATATTTATTATCGCATTGGTCCCTAAATTGTACACCCACTATTACAATTTACACGTGACTATTTAATTTTTCATTTGGTCAATTTCTACCTTCAAGCTACAATAAGGACGCTTCAATTGTTTCTAAACATCTTCTAAGTGCTTTTCGGTAGCTTCTTTTATTAATAAATTTTATTCTTTTAGGTTTCGAGATTAATGTTTCGATTGAAAATATTAATCTATTTAGTGTGTTACCGCTACAGATAATAATTATTTATTTCATTTCACACTAAGTACAAAATCCTTATTAAACTTATGATTTCCTTATGATTGCAGCACGATTTTGTCAACCTGGGGAACGATGTTGAATACCAGTTGCCTAAATCACACCATTTAGGAGCTTTGTAAAATAAATTATTTTCAAACCGATTATCATATATTAAAGGAGAAATACTGTCGTTTATTAAGGCGTAAAGAATACAAAGATATGATTCTTCATTTCTGAGAAATAAGCCTTAATATGAAAGCAGGGCAATTTAGGCAACCTTACCCCACTTTCTGAATTTCTATACTTTTAAACAAGTAATTTTTGTACATTGTTAACTTTATTTTAAAAACAGGCGGAAGTGTTTTAATAACCCGTTGTAAACATATCGTTTTTGGATGTCGGAAAGCGATTTAGTGAATGACGAATTTGAGAACACTCAGTTCAAACTAACAATATACTTATAATAAAAATAGAATAAATTTAACGGTACATTTGTTAGTCGAACCAAAAAGCCATTTACTGACAGTAATACTGGAATTCATATATATTTAGCTTTGCGAAGGCCCCTGCCTCCGTCGTGCCTCCTTCATGCATAATGTAACTATTGAATTTTAAGAGCTGATAATAGCCAAATACCAAATGTGTTGTACCAGAATACCAATGGAACTTTTATAATTTATACAACTAATATATTATCAATATGAATGTCTGAAAAACTATGTACTGTCGGTAGTATATGTAGCATTGGGGAATATTATCAGGAGATCAGGAGACTCGGTAGAGTTTCGCGCCAAGTAGTAGTATATACATACATATAGTACGGCGAGAGACAGCCGAAGATATTTCTCTCGAAGTGTAGCAGCTTTTGTCTGCTATAAAACTTCTACCTTGATTTATGAAAAAGTTACAGCTACAAGGATTTATTTCTGAATTTTAGATTTCATCGCTGATTTTTCTGAAGCCAAGGTGTCAAATTCCGACAAATCGTGGTAGAAGGAAGGCAGATTAAGAATCATTTAGGTTATTTGTCAAGGATTCTTAAATATGAGGCTTTCATGAGTAGGCGCCACTAATTGTAAGAAATAAAAAAACAAACGATCGAATTACAATATGACTGAATCAAATGGTTCTCACTGTAAAAGAAGGTAGAAGAAGTCCGAAAACTAGGAAAAACCATGAGAATCTACTATCAGGAAATAGTTATTTGCATGCCAGTCAGACTAAAGAAGGCGAAAAAGAAATAAGACAGTCAACCAATTGTTAACACCTATTATAAGTAATAGGACGTAAATTCTACTCGATCAATAATACGTAGTAAGCGCGACGTACGGTTCGTCAAAAGTTTTACGTCGTGGAATCTCTCCAGGTATTAGGGGGCGCATGTTAAGCGTGTACACACCAAGCTTTGATATTGTCAATCGCTAATTTATTGTGAATTTATTGTTAGTTACGAATCGAGGTATCTTTGAATAAAAACTTGACTTTCTTCTACGATATCTGTATCTATTTTATTGTATCTTTTTAGGAATTTAAGTGAACATGAAACACTTTTCGGTCAATCTATTTGTTTTAAAAACGAAATCATAAAAAGCAATCTTTGTGGGAGAAAGAAACTATTATTTTGTCGTATTCTTTAAGTTTCACTGTTTTTGGAAGTATAAATATTCCGCACATTTCAAACTGAATATACATATTCACACCGTAAAATCTCACCGTAAAAGTATTCAGTATTGCCCATCTTTGATGGTAAGGCATCTCCTTGTTATATGTTTAATGTCTATAAAGCTTGGAATGCCGAGGGATGTGCCTCAGCAGACTTTACTTCCCCTTTCAATAGCCGTAAAATCTTCGGAGACAAATGTAGCCTCTTACATAGAGAATAGTTTGGAAAACAATTTGTAGAACAAAGATTCCACATTTTATTTTATCCAAATAATTTGCAAGGTATTTTTGATGGCATTACAAAACGTTGTTTTGTTTGATTTGTCTTGCAAAGAAATAATTAAATATGCATAAAACTACTAAAGAAGCTTCCAAATCTTGGATGCTAATTTTGATGAAACATTTGGTTTCATAAGTTAAACAATGCTACATTGTTTTACTTGTATGATGGCATTATTGCTAAAACGGAGAAGATTGGCCAAATTTTGTTTCGTGCATTAGTATTCCTATAAAATTGACAATTAACTATAGTCGAATTGAAAATATGATCTTTCGTCATACATTATATACATAATATATAAAGTGTCTGTATGTTCAGTGTGAAGCGTGAACAATTATTAAGATCTGTCATTGTATGCATATACTCTTCTTTAGTTTCAAAATAATCGTTTAATTGGTAACAAAAAAAACTTAAGAAGAACATGATTATTTACATGGTAATATTAAATTTCCTCACAGTCGTACTTATTTATACATATGTTCACCAATGTATACGTGTAGCACTAGATTCATTAACTTTGCTTGACATCGGTTCGGAGAGGCTAGAGTCTCCTGCAGCCTCCCACCCTCCGATGGGATCGTATTTCTCTTCTCTTATTGCGGAGTCTGTCCTTCACGAATAACATTGCGTTAAATTCGATTAAAACTTCCGCAGTCCTCCGAGCTATCGATCCATTTGTACAACCGGCTCGCTGCATTGCTGCTTCGACGTAGCGAGAACTCTTCGGGAATCTCGTAAACAGCCCTACTGTGAATAATTACTTCGACATGTGGCGCTACTACTTTTGTATTATCTCTATTTCTAGTCGGCCACCAATATATTTGGAACTTCACTTATAATTTTTCAAAAATCTCGTAAACAATTCTACTGCAAATAATCAGCCCGAGTTTATAAATATAACTCTCGCTCGTAAAGATATAGCTTTAATAAACGATGCAATTATCGCTCTGTTTTTCCAGTAAACAGTATTTCTGTTTGATCATGAAAGAAGTACGGAACTTACATTCGAAAAACAATAAAATCCTTTTTCAGAATCCTTTTTCCAATATATATACAATTCTTGCGTGACATTGACATTTGCAAGGTACAACATTATATTTGACGATGCATACATACTTTTACTTTTACTTACGTTTACTATCTAATAATTGAAACAATTGCAGAGTATGAAAATGAATTTGGGAATGAAGGAACCGTTTTTGTATAAAACTCAAAACTACCATTTAAATAGACTTTCCTGTAACTTGGGAGTAAAAAGCCGCAAGTTATGGAACGCGGGTTTTGAGCGTTGTCAAATTTATTGACAAAATTCCTATATAAAGCTGCGACATTTTTTTTGTTTTGATGCCAATCCAATTTGTTCAAGCGTTGAAATGTTATACTTGAAACTTATAAGAAAAGCATAGACCAACGCTAACTTAGTGCTTTATATGAAATGTACGTTAATTTTATCAAATTAACTTGAAAAAGTTAAGAAACTACCTGCAAAAGATGATTACAGAACGGTCCGATTGAGAAAGCGACATCGTAGATGACAATAGCAACTTCATCAAGAGAGCGACCAAGGGTTCAAGGGCTTGAAGGGTCCTTCATGCATGTAATGCATGCACAACATTTGCACTGAGAGCACAAAATGACAGTAAATTATACCTGAATATACGTTTTGTACGATCTAAATCAGTATAAATAAAATGGTTTTTGTTTATGTAGAGTGTAATGGCCAACTACAAGTATAATACCGTAAAGCGGGTCTTCTCTGCAAAAGATTATATTACAGTATACAAGACAATATTACAGTTTCACTTTTGTTCTCAAGGTAAAAAATACTTAAGGTATAGATATAGTCAATCAACGAAATCCCCACAATTATTTATTTACTTGACATAATTCTTGCTGTTCGATTTAGGAGGGATACCATTCAAACTTGCAAATATACACATATTCATATGTATAGCAAAACATATAAAATAACAAAGAATATCGTTTTGTAGAATTCTTTTCTCTATCTCTGCTTGTTTATGCCTTTGGGTTTCTTCTGATTGCTGCCTCGTTTCCTTTTCCAAGATTATATTTGTTATTACTATTACACCTTCAGCTTCACCGCTAAGGAAGTGTTGTACTTATAATACATGTGAAACCCTTGTAATCAATTTGTGCTTTAATTATCTGATTTTAATTCATAACTTTATTAGTACATGTAAAATTTTGTAGACTATGACATAATTCGCTTGTGAGCTTTAATTTAGACTGCGCTTTTGTAAAGTTGTCAATTCTAGAAATTGCATTCGAAAATGTACGATATTTAAAAAAATATGTAACATAATTTAAGTAAGCATGCGGATTTAGCATTGGGAACATTTTGCTTTCATACCCATATGTATCCGCATTTTATGACTATCTGTGTACTGAATTTATGGAGATGTACACAATCACTTTCTTTAAGTCGGTTAAAAATAAACCCACTTATACATACAGTGGATGAAAGGAGTTCCCGTAGATCCAATGTTTTTGGAATAAATGTTCACAAAGAAGAAAACTCGTCCCTCAAAATAGAAATACATTTTCTTGATCAAGAAAGTATCCTCCTTAAGAAAAAATACAGTTTCTTACAGGTGGCAGTATATTTTTTTACTTAAATTTATTCTAAAAACACTGCATGTACCTGTACTTTTATGGTCATTGTACATTTCGGAAGACCTTGATGTCAACCTGCGCACTCACAAGTAGAATGCACATTATAATTGAATGTATAAAATATCACAACACTAGAACAAATATTAATCAGTGTTATGACTTCCAAGCACAAATCGATTTATTGGAAAATTTATTCCTAACGCATAATATGTCTGCTTTTTCCTTTCAAAGAGTTTCACTCTCGCACGCACACAACATTTTATATTATTTTCATGTTATCAACAAACAAATTATTTTCTAGATACTGACATTATTTGTTATACTGGGTTTACAAGGTGAAGAATTTCAGAAAACTTCTGTAGTGAGTGGTGAAATACCCAGCTGTCATTGATGTGATCAAGTGAGATTGAGCGTTGGGACACCTGGTTGGTTCGAAAACAAAGCTGGCTCACAACTATAAGCGAACTTGCCTCCTAGTTTCTTGTGTTATTTGTTACCACGTTGTGCTATCACATTAGTAATGCAGTTATGTTCAGCACAAACATGTATATTTGTATTACAAATTGTATAATAATGATTTGTGGTAACCACAAATATCTTATATGTAACTACAATGTGGTTACAAGCTATTTGTGCAAATGTGTAGCCGAATTTCATATCAACATTTGTGTATATAGAACATTATTACTAGCAATCATTTTGTACTGATTAAATTAAATAACAAAAGCAAGAGGTAACACTACGAGTTTGAAGGTGAGGAAGTCGAAAAGTTTCATAGTTTAAGTTCATATTAAACTCGATTTTGAATATGATTTCCATTATTATACCAATGGCACTGTCACGAGGATACACACTTGGAAAAAATTCAGTTCGATTTGAAAAGTTGTGATATTGTTTTTTCTATATAAAACGTGTTTTATATTTTTATGTGAAAAAGATTCAGAATGTTTTCTGAAACCTAACTTTTCTGAGTTGAGTTTGTGTTTTCTACCGAGGATTTTCGTTCTTGAGGCAGAAAAATTTACATGCATGATTCTTCATTTGCAATCAGCTTGTAAGCTATAATTCAGTTGTCATTTTAAATATATATAAAAAGCTACCACTTCTCATTGCGCTACCTAGTAATTTTTTCTGATGATTGACAATAAAATTCGAACATAAGTACGGAGTATTCGTATGTAATTGAACGCAATTATTCAAATGCCAATCGAAAAATCGGCATTTATTCACAAAGATGTACTCACAACCGATTTCAATTATTTTAATACATGTTATAGATTTGAGCCGATCATTTTTGTGTACTTATATGTATATGTGGGAGAAATTTACAAGGAAAAAGTTAGAAGCATTTCAAATACCTGTCAAGACCTAATACAGATGTAACACAGCCTTAAAACCTAAATCTAATCAACCCAGAGCACGGGAAATGTATAGAATTTCTTCTAATTTCATAGCTAAAACGTTTTATATGAAGTGCAATCATAAAAGCATTTACTCTAGTATATCGAATTGTTGGCAGTATGAAGACTGAGTCATACTGACAATGGGTCTAGGTTGGTTAGGTCTGGGTTTTAAGTGAGTGTAAGTATGGGTTTAAGTTTGTGTCCGTATTAGATCCCGATAGGTATTTGGAATGCTGTCATAAGACCACTTATATATTTACATTAAGATTTGTGTTGATTGTTTGACTATTTGGTATGCGCACTTGTTACTTTACCTTAGGTCATATAAAATCCGCCTTTGTGTTTAACTTTTTTCCTATAAGTTTCCCCAACATATATATGTATATGAAAATGATCCCGAGAGCGTATTCTATAACATATATAAAAATTGTTGAAATCGGTGGTAAGTATGTCTTTGCAAATAATTACCAAAAAGTCAAGAAAAAACGCTCCAATTCATATTGCATAAACTAATAATTTATCCCGACAAATGACAACATCATTGTCATTTGAAGAAGAGGAAGAAAATAGGAGGCAACGTTTGAGCAGTTCATAATTCACTGGCAGAAAGAAGGTAGAAAAAAGGCTTGCTGAACGAGAAGGTTCATGGTACGTGAGAGTGAAATCATCGGAAGCGAAGAAGGCCGCTTTCGTTTCTATGCCACATACTTGAGAAAGTTTCGGTGGCGATCCGATATAGCAGACCTAACAGTCAGTGCGAAGCAGTTTGAAGTGCTTGCTAAATGTTGCGGAAAATAATGACTGATGGCTGTTGCACCCTCCGCGCTAGCTGGCCTCGGCCCCAATAGCCGTCGGCAGCACTCCCGACCCTTCACGCCCGATACAGTTACCTACACCTTCCCACTTTTTCCTTATTCGCCCCGACGCCTAGTCATTTGTTCACGATCTATTAATGACTGGCAGTGTTGCCTTTGACAAGAGAAACCCGCTATTAATACACCTCCGGTGTCTTCTCTCTAAATAATTCATTAGCAGATATCATATTGTAGAAATATAGTGCAATTTCTCTTAACATTAAACATCAGTATTAAGGAAAATTGTTTATTCAGACCCTTACGATCAATAACAAACGCCCCATGTCATGCAATCGTAAAGAAATACATTTCTAAAAAAAAGCCAACCCGGTTCCGAAAAAGGCAATGCAAAAATAGCGCTAAAAGTATAAAATAATTTGTGTCTTTTTATATTTATTGAATATCTCTCGTTTCGGAAACGGCGTATTAATATTAGAAGGAGTGGTATTCATTTTATAAGGCGAACCATCGTTGAAATGTTATCCTCACAGTGCAAAAGATTGCATTTCGATTCTGAGCTCTCGTTCAAAAGTTATGTGAAAAAAATGAAGGTCGGGTAGTTTTTTGCAACAACAATGGAGCATAGTAACAAAATTCAAAATTTGTCCAAGTTGGATCACAGCGAGGATTCTCTCTCCAACATAGACAAGATTACATTATGATCGGTTAATCTGTTAGAAAGTTAAAGTTTATTGTCGGAAAAAGAAAATTTCGGCGTTAATGCAACAACAATAATTAATATCAAAGAATTTCGAGAATCGTTTGTATCGGGCCATTCTTGGAGCATCTTCCATAAGATAAAAAATGAGCATCGTAATCAATCCATCCATCGCAGAAATATCTTTGAAAAATATTTAAAAAAATATACACGGGTGCGTAAAATCATTGACCAGCAAATCACTTCATAGATGTTATTGCATTTGAGATTGCTAACAAATAAACAATCAAACAAAACTTTTGATAACACTTGCATTGTTGATCCCGTTAAAATAACGGCTCTAAATATTTGTGGTTAAAAATATTAAAATAATGTTAGTGTAACTGAAGAAATTTACTATCACTTCATTAAGGTGGAATAAATGGTATATTTGTCTATTTATTTCTTTTCAAATGTTTTAATTATTAATTGTCTACTTACTGCACACCTAGTTACACCAAAACCCGCTCAAATGTTGGATCAGTAAAATGTATTATAAAATACTTCACAGGTATATAAACCAACAAACTGCACTTCAGGAATTCAAAAGAAACTTCTAATACGGGTAAATCCAGTCAGCATCGATTGTGCACCAAAAGCGGAATGTACTTTATTTATCCTGATTGCCAGAAGTATATTTGTGCAAAGTGTATATTCAGAATTAGAGTAATTTGCAAACAATGCAATTCTTCAGGCAATTATCAAGAAAAATTGTTTAAATAATAAAGGCATCAATAAAAAATCTGTTTTTATATATTTTCTACTCCAAAGAAATTGTTTCATACATTAAATGACATTTGAATTTATTTAGAATTTTTCTTTAAAAAAACTACACAAAAAGGTACACTTTAAATACTCATCAAATTGACGAGTCTCGCTCTGATAATATTCACATAGCAAATGCACACACATGCCAAATTTTTTTAATGTTAGTGCTGCAACCCTAATAAGAGAAATTATACTGTAGTTGCAAAGCGACCTAAAAACAAAAGATAAAATACTTATGCCTCTCTAGGTAAGTTATAAATACTCTAAATACTGTTTTTACAAATACTATAAAATGATCTAAAAAACTGAAGGCAAAAATACATCTTGCATCTTGTTAGATGCCGTTAAGAAAAGTGGAATAATTTTTAGTGAGGGCAATTAATAATGTAGTAGTGGCAGAAATATTTCATTGAATTTCGAGGCTCGTACTGACTTGCAGTATAGAGCGGCAAGCTAGAGCTCGAAATAGTGGCTTATTGTTCGGCAGTTGAGCGGGGGTACTTCGGACCCATTCAATATATCATCGCACCAGGACACCAACTTCGCCCCATAATCCCCTAAACTTACTTAAACCAACCAAATCTCAGCAACGCTCACCAGCACGTATATCGAATTGGAAATGAATCATTCCCGATGCTCTCTTCAAAACAGAAGATCTAAACACGCCATCAAATTTAATCATTTCACTACTCGGAAGCCACTTGTATACTCCATGAAAAAGTATTCGTCCATACCCCTTTTATTCGAGTGAATTTTGATAAGAAGAAAGTCTCGTTTCCGAAAAAACAAATTTTCCTTAAAAGAAAAATTTTTCCTTCGAAAACAAAATAAACGTTCATAAAGCAGAATCTTTCTCCTTTTAAGAAAGTATACTTCAGAGAACTTGGACGTGGGAATACTTTTCCTATCCACCGTATGTAAGTTCGAAAGAGGTAAGAGCTAATATGCCCAGGTGGTAAATTAAAAACTATTGTCATAATTTTAAAAGTGACAGAATCACGAAAACTAGAAAAAAGGAGCGAATGAGTGCAACAAGAACAAGAATATTATGAGAAAAAAATACAGATAAATAGCAGGTGAGAAAATCGAATGAATATGAGTGAATGATACGAAATATAATGTGTAAATCAAGTCTATTATACTGCTCTAAAAATGAAGTTAAATGAACACATACATATAATCAACCATCTGGGTGTGTCAATAAAAAAGAGGACATTTTTTGTTGGATAGAGGACATTGTTTTTCAAATGAGTATTACGTATGAACTAATATTAAACAATTAATTATAAACTCGGTGATAATTGTAGTGTAAAAACAGAATTATTTTGTCAAACAAGCGATATACAATAGCTTTGTCGAGAAGGTTCTAAAGTTCACATATAAGGTTATGTCGAACTATACGCATAGCGTGGCAGGCCTGTGATTACTGCCGAAAGAGATGGATCGACCGGCTCATTTCCACAAAGACAAAGCGCCGAATACATTCTGTGGAGCACAATAGTGAGAGATTTGGTCTCGTTCTGGCAGATTACAAGCATCAAAGGATGGTTAGGCGAGTAACTAAGCGGGAAAAGTGCTCATCGAGTTGAGGATTCTTGCCGGCTTTATAGGAAAGGGACGACAGGCCGTTCACACAAGGCGCGCCGACGTTTTTACATATTGCTTCGAATATAGCGGACAATCTTGAGATTAAAGCCGGACAAATCAGTCTCGGGCTTGTCACTTAAAAAAACTTTCTCCAAATATCGTACCCTTACCAGTAGCCATAAAAGGTACATAAAAGGACGACGGGATTGGTTGCTTCCATATATTCCGACACCCCATACCCATCCTCAAAGCTAGACCTTAAAGTATTCGTCCGAAGTAATTCCATATTGGTACGACATGATCAAGAGCGCCCAGTCGAAAGTACAAACTGCACTGGAAAGCATCAAGTATAACTCATCCTCCCATTCCGAAAATTTTATGGTATGTGTCACACCTACAACTGGATTATTAGCGACATATATCATACATTTATTTTCTATTTATATTTTTTGAAATATTTTGTAATCTTCTAAATACTCTAATGTATTTTTGCATGAGTTTGGTGTACGTATTATATTTTGCTATAATATTCCATCACATTTTTCAATACTTTACATAGTGAATTACAAATTCATGCTACCAGTTTTTCTGGCGTGCATTTCCTTAAAAAGACTTCCTTCTTCAAGAAACTTTATATTTTCCTAAAGAAAATAGATGTTTTCGTTCAGGAAATTTATTCTCTAGAAACTCGGTATGTGACTACTTTTATCACCTACGCCAGTAGAAACAGTAATCTTTAAGGAGTCTCAAACATCTCAGACATTAAATCTGTAGAAATAATTTTATTGATTCTCGTCATATCTTTTATTAAAGTTTTCGTGTTTGAAATATTTATGCTAAATTGTATTTCTGCAATAACAAGATAAGTTGTTTATTTGATAAACTTTGTTGCAAATACTCATAATTAAGTTAACAAAGATAGAAGTTTCGCTTTTTTTCATGTGTATTTAACCTGTAAATTGTAATACATATTTCCACTAGTTTTATTTTTTTTAAATAATAGAAATGACGCGATTTAATACTAAAACTTCCATCCGAGTCAAACTGACTTCTTGGCATTACTTTAAATTTGTGACAAATTTGTATAACATTCCTATTTATGAAAGTTTTCTTCACATTTATTGAAATATGCAAATGATTAATTCTATTACTTCGTTTTCCCTTTATAAATACATTCTTTCCCAGGATTTCTACTTATATAAAATATATAAATATTCCGTAAAAGGTGTTATTATGAGCCTCCGCAAAATCTACGTTAAACTTGATGATATTCGCATTTCGAAAATTTCTTATAAATTCTTAGGATTCTTTCGATACTGGAATACCTATGTATAATGCATAGAAATTTTAGAAATAGTGCATATGCAATATATAATGTTATTACCTTCTTTAGATAAATGATAGAATTTGGATTTATTGAAAAGTAAGATATAGGCACATTTTTTTATATTTGTGGTTTTCGAAAACAAGATGTTATGTAAGTGTACATACAAGTTCTAGTATTAATACTGTAAAATCATTTTAACATTTTATGAATATCGCTAAAGGTAGAATCATTTAAAAAGTATCTTTTAGTGCATCGCCTGTTTCGGTACTATTTTATAATTTGCCAAACAGGTCTTTATTTTATTATTGATTCTTGTTTCAAATCGTACCTACCGTAAGGAGGTTCTGGAAAATCAATAGGACGTATAAAATTATGCCAATGAATTGCATAGAATTGGTGTAAAAAGTATTCGTAGAACAATGAACTTTAACTACCACGTAATACTGTGATGTTTATAATGATGCTTGTATAACAAGAAAATTGCATATTTTCTCTGATGCTACTACAAAAATTATCAGATCAAATTTGCATAGTGCATGCTTATTGTTTTATCAGTTATATTACGCCCTCCTAAAAATTTATTTCTTTGCGAACACATGTTACATCATAGTTACTTACTACCATGTACATTAGCAAACTACAAATAAAAAGATGGAGTTATGCGATGGAAATTAGTCTAGATTAGTAGAGATTATTCAGGAGAAGTGGCAAAAGTTTCTGGAAAATCAGTAAGACTTATCGCAGTGCTTAATAGACATTTGGCAATGGTGGCGGTAGTGCATGAAGAGTTTTATTTCTGACAAGTGACCCTCGTTCGCTGCTCGTACAACAGCTCGTGAATGTAAGGACGTTAGATCAGTAGGGTCGGAACGAAAAGGAGTCTCCGTAGGGCACTTAAGGGCGCCCTTGTGCTACTCCGAGGAGGCCCGTGCTTGGATTCTCCCAACAACTTCATGATTTGCTTGATTGCGCCCGCCGATAACTGCTGTAGGATACATGCGAGAGATTCCAGTCGAAGCCTCGCTACTTTATCGTAGACTTCGAATCTGTTGGTCCTCTATCACTGGACTGCATCATTGATTTATGTGCCCTTCTAAGCTGTTCTTCAGATTGCCAATACCACATAACTTTAAGAGTAATACATCACTTTAAGAGGGGATGCCGCTCTGGCCGTTGCCTCCTTAAAAGAGGACGTAAAAAGGGATTTAAGCAGAATCGTTGTTCAAAGAAGTCCAGTATATTTATTCCTATTTACTAACACGAAACTTACCGCGCCTCTTCAAATGACCAATTTTTAAATTCTATTTGCTTGCAGACTTCTTTCCATTCTTCTTAAAAGTGAGAATTAAAGTATATAATCTCTTTTATTATCATCCAAATGTTATTTTCAGCATTAGTTTTCGTTTTAAATATATCTTCTTTACATTAAGTGTCAAGCGATATTAAATATAACAGACATTACTATAATCGTGCATGCATATGAATAGCTTTCAGTGTTTGGCAAGTTAGGTGTTCTTGATCTCTCGATAATCATTTAGCAATGAAAAGACGCAAAGTATAGAAACGCCAATATTAATTACTGGCCAAAAAGTGAAAAAGTGAAAAACCGTAAAAGCTAATACGCTACCTGTTATTCGCTTTGGCCAAACATCTGCGCAAAATGAACAATGTAAAAATCTAGAAGATATTTATCATACTTATTATTGACAGAGCGAAACAATTTTTAGCACCATCAGGGAAGCTAATAGTAGATATTAATACGTAAAATAATATAACTTGGACTTAATGAATAACAAGTAAAATTTAATTTAAATTTAAAAAAGTTATGTGCCCTGCCGGATGGGACATAACACATAACGTTCTACTGTTTCCGAGGACGCGTACTTACACAAGTATACGAAATGGAAATATATATATTGATATGGTGTAGCATTGGCATATTATTGTACATTCAATAATATGTGTAATAGATTTTAAAAGTCCATGACAAAAATTGCTAAACATTAGAATTACGAACTGTTTCTGTTCTATGGTTAGCTCTTAAATAATCATGTAGCAATACAAAAAAAACGAAGTATAGAAACGACAACATTAATTTGTGTCTAAAATAGATATTACTCAAATGGATATTAAACATTCATTTATATATGCAACCGTATCGGACCATATCAATACACATGCATTCCGGGTACGTGTGAAAATACGTGTATTTGAAAGCCATGAAATATTAACTTGCCATTTCCACTGCCGATACAGGAACACGCATACGTTGCAAATATATGTGGGATCGCCATTAATCGCTTTCCGTGATATCAACTAACTTGTTTTAATTCCAATTTAACATTACAGTTGCAACTTTATAGAAAAAGTTAGAGAAAACAAGACTTTGCATATTGACAGAAGTAGTAGAAGACTACGGAAGCTGCGGGAAAGAGGGGGAATGAAATGTCTGTTAAAGTAGTGTCTCGCGACAGTGCCATAATAAAGTTGATAGCAGGGTGTATGCGAGAAAGCTCGAATAATATGAGTCAAATAAAACTAGACTTTCGGTCGTGTATACTTGTACAGTGCACTTACACATAGAAGTTTGTGTCTACAGTTATACCTGTGCATACTCATGTATTGTACACTGACGGCTCGACAACCGCATCAAAAATGCAGTAACGAAACGGTAACCTTTTAAACTCAAAAATAGCTATAAAATTATAGTAATTTTCGAAGGTGAAGAAGCTATTTTTGAGTTTAAAGTGCTGCCGTTTCATTAAAAACAATAATTTTTAGAATCTATCCAGTTGCGCACTAACTTTAAGTGTTTAGTTTCTAGAAAAAGTTGTTTCATTTGTTTTAGATGAAAATTGACTGTCCTACTTTAGGTACCCTAAATCGCAATTTATAAAGAACTTCCATAGACATTCATGGGAATAATTTTGTAACTATGACTAATAGTTTAATGTAATCAATTTATAACATACCTTAAATCATGTATTTGTACATATATTTTATACGGTTAAAACAAAAACTATGTTTATATTTTTCAAAATGTTGAAGTTGATCTTCAATTTTTGCGGTACTGGCGTATGTACACCTTTGAGTAATTCTATGTTTTAAATCAAACAAAGAATACTTTGGATTCTTTTTTGCGAATGTTTATGCGAATCTTTTTGTAAAAAAAATATCAAAGTTAACGCAAAATAGCATAAAAATAGCGTTAGCGTTAACGGTCTTTATTTCATGTTTGGAGTTCAAAATTCCATTTTAATTGCGGGAGGTTTTAGACATGTCTTCTAAATATATCTATTTAGCACAAACTTGAAACAAATTTTTTTAAAAAATCTACGTCACAAAAACCTTAAACTGGCAAGCAACTCGACATCCTAGTCTGACCAGAGATGGGAAGTTGGAAGCTATCAGAGGCCTAATAAGGTCGTTAACCGTTTTAAGCCAATTTGTGGATGAAAATGGAATAGCGTGAAAATAGGAAATAGAATTTATACAATTCGTGTCTGAAATGCAATTGTGTTGCGTTATTTATTGTATTCTTTAAAATTAAATCTTATTCCTCCTGCCCGTGTAAAAGTCCACTTCCACATGCAAATATTATGAGGTAAAAGTTTTCACCAATACCCCTTTTGTTGCAAACGATAGATTTTGATAGAGAAAAAGTTTGTTTTTTAAGAAAGAAACAAAGTTTCTTAAAGAATAAAGCTTCCTGATCAACAGAAAATAAATGTTTTCAAAAACTTATCTGTCCGTGCACATGTGCGAATATGCGTACTTAACAACAATTGAACCCTATTTCTCATCTCCAGTGGTAGAGAGCGGGCACTGACGCTCCACGGGTGAGCAGCTCCAAAATTAATGTCTTCTCTCTATGTTAGATGAAAGCTTTAACTTCGCTAAATATAAAATATTGCTTTATAACAATATTGTTTCAAATAGAAATTGTAGAAGTAATATAAAAATACTATTATATCGTCCATTTTCCTCAAGAATATAAAATGACGTAAAATTATACGAACTGCAATCAGCTTGACTTTTAAAACCGATGTAGAACAATGTTGGTGGTTACGAATATGTTAACACTAGAGTTTCAACGCTATAGAGGCAGTCGCATGAAAACAAAATATTAAATTCCGAAAGAGACATTAAAAGACTACTGGTGATGTAGAAAAGAGGAAGGACCACTTTCCAAGTGAGGGAAGAAAAATGTGTGTTAAATAGACGGACAATGCGTCATCCTAATCTCAGCGGTGATCAGAAGCGTGGCGCTATTAGAAGCCTAATAAGGACCTTAACCGTTTACAGGATCCCTCTTGGTAAAGAAAATTGGTATGTTGGTAACCTGGGAAGAAGCATCGGGTAGCCCGAAGCGGTGCTGGCTAACGCGGGAGCTTTATTTCCACTAAATGCCCGTAACCCGGTGGGCAAGTTACTGATACGGGCCCAGCCAAGAGGAATGTAGGAGTGCATGGCACATAGGCCGTCGCATGTCGGTTTGTGTGGATGCGCCAGGGAACTCGGAAGGACGCAATGCCGAGACTACAAGTCAGACTTTAACGAACGTGAAAGGCCCTCGACCAACCAGATTTACCACGCTCGCCTGTAATTATCATCATAAAGTCGACTTTACGAGCAGTAAGAGCCCTCGTAAAGGAATGCTTCATTTCGCCCTCTTGGCCTACCCGCATCCCCTTCCCAATAGCCCCCGGCTACGCCACCTACTGGAAACCACCTTCCTCTACCTTCAACCACCCCCAACTCCTCCACCCACCGCCGCTGCCACCGCCACCGCCACCACCACCACCACCACCCCCATCCAGCCAACCAACCTCTTCTCCAGCGTCCGCACTCTTCTATTAACAACCTTTCTTTCGGACCTCGGCAAAACTCCCGCAACCACATTGCTCGCGTTAAAGCCGGCCAAAGTCAAGGAGAGGACTACCCTTCACTTACCAGGCTTCTCGATATTTACCAAGAAGCAATTATCAAAGGATCAGCCAGTTGTACATTCATGTTAAGAGAGCAGTAGAAAATCCACTTTTCTCCGCCATCACCTAAATCTATAACGGCGTTTAGAGGAGATTAAACAGACATACTAGTTTAAACACGATTGAGCGTCTAATTTTCAATCAAAAATACTTGGTTTTTACATGGTCTTTTTATATGGCAAATGGAAATTTCACACTTTTTTATATTATATTTTACATAATCGTTTCTTTGTAAAGGTCGCATCAACAGCGATGTTATTGTTATTAAAAAACACTGTTATTAAAAAACACGTACGTAACAATAATACACGTAAACAACACAGAAACGGCGTACATGATGTGTACACTTGTTTTGACAGTTATTAAACTACTGCTTTGATAATTAGCAATTTAGTAATGGATTCAACTAATCTAGCTGTTGATTTAGTATTGCTGATTATGTTCTATGTGCTCACACATTTCAATATGTTGAGTATTCTTTTTCCGTTGTTAAGGTTTCCTTTTATGTTGTAAACGAAATAAAACAGGCTGACAAATGAGATATGGACAAGTGACATTTAAAGACATGTCTGCTTCATTCATGTATGAAGTTTAAAACCTATTGGTTAATATACTTATGTTTTGTATAGTAACATTTGAAAGAAGTGGAAATTGTTCTATTAATTGCATGTATGATTGGTTTTGCTAACTTCAATACTACTTAGCTACTCAATTCTAGTTTTAGGCAAGGCTAAGTAATTATTGGCCTACCATAGTAACTATGCAAAAGTAGAAAATAACCGCGGAGTACTTATACGTATAATTAACGTTTTAATTCGAAAAGGACCACTAACAGCTTTATTATTTCTTTTAATTTATATTTTTGTAGTTTAAATTACTGGGAAAAAGTGTACCAATTAAAATTTAAATGATTGACCTAGTTATTCCAACTTTGTTTTAAATATGCAAAAATTAAAAAAAAATTGTAGAGGATCTATATTAATTTTCATACGGTTCTTTTACAAATTGGAGAAATTAGGAACAGATTCTGATATTTTGATGCCACATTATGGGATTGTGGCGTACTTTAGCCAAAGTCTCAGAGTTAATTAAAGCAACTAAGAATGTTTCCTTCACTAATAAGAAAACATTTTCACATGACATACGCCGATTTCAACCAAGCACTGTTGACACGTAGGGTTTGGATTGACAATTAACTGGTATTTTTTGTAATCGCCAAATTCTATTTGAACTGTTTGAGGCACAGGATTTCAGAGAATAAATAGACCCATGTTGCACAGAAATTTTTTTGCGTTTTAAATTATTCAAAAGATTAAATGTAAAGCTATGCGCATGCAGCTATTGCAATATTACGAGGTGGGACTAAAAATGTCCCACCGTGCATCACCGTACATCAGAAAGGTGGGACATTTTTAATCCCACCGTGCCCGAAAGAGTTAAGGGTTGAAATCACCTCTAAAAGATATTCAAATATGGATCTTGCGATGGGTAGTGGTTAAACTGAAGGAGATAGAAAGAAGTTTACTTACATAAATTGCATGTATTTTTATGTAGAAGAATCTCTTACAAGTAAATTTTTTGTAAAACCAAGACTAGTGTTATTTTTGTCGTTGAGGCGATTTCGGTATTGAAGTATTTTTATAATAACACCGTACTTTCTGCTGGTTTCCCAGGTTACGCACGCCGATAAAGTTCACTTATAGGAAGTTATTCGGCATATAAATCTATACAGTTTATGTTAATAAACTTTGTTTCTGTCTTCACGAGTGTTGCCGCTACCCATTTCATCATTTATGCGCATGTCAATTTTCTGAGGACTAGTTTAAAACCTCTTAATATTTTAACGGTCTATACATGTCGCGAGGAAAAATAAATTGCATTTTGCTACGAAAATTGTAATTATTATAACAAGTGCGTCCACTGTAAAAGTCTTAACATGAAAAAAATATCTTTAATATGAAATGGTTGAAATCGGTGTTTGTCGCCTGAAAATGTTTCCTTGTAGGCTACTTTTACTAACTCTGATATCCCAACAGTAGTAATCTTTTCCACATTACTCAGATTGCAATATTTACACTGTATGCCAATATGGGCACATTTGCGTGTTTGATTGTTTAAGTGAAGGTGTAAATTAGGGCACTAAAAAATACAAGATGATATTTTGATGTCATACCTAGGGAAACAGAGGTATAGTCCAATGAAAGTGTCTGAGTAACTATGAAAAAACCAAGAATTTTTCGTTTTAGTTACCTGACATAACCTCTGTGCCATTATGTTTATGCTGTGCCACAGGAATTACGTAGACGATAATGAAATGAACTTAAAAAAAGTTGCAGAACCTGTAAAAGTATGCTACTATATATAGAACCCAAATGCAATGACCTAGAAATAACTGCATTGCTATGATTATTAAGCCATTTAGCCTACATTGTATAGGTATTTTGTCTGTATTGCAGTCTATATTTCATATAAAAAAAAGGTTCAACGTTAATCTTTTAGCGGTGGACGTTTTCCTTGTAAATATTTTTCTGCTTACGAAGTTACAATCAAGCGGTGACGAGTATATTCAACTTCTTGCAATTTTAATGTTTATTTCAAATATGCATATATTTTTAAAAAGTGCAAATAGTTATTGTTCATTTGACTTCTTTATTCTAAAAGTAGACACACATGTTTCATCTCTTACAATAATCACGATTTTTATTTCTCCATATGACGAGTATACTTGTCAAGCATCGTTAAAGATTTAAAAGGAAATAAATGTTTTCTGAGCAAAATACTTTTTCACAACTAACAGGAAGGAACTTTCCAGAATCTTAATGAAAACGGAAATGTATAGTCTTTTTTAACGTACATATCAATTCTCGACACCAATATTTAAAAAGTAGTTGTATGGCATTTCTTGCAGACTGACAATGATTTAGAGGGAATTTTCCAAGTTTTTCACTGGTACCATCATTTATTGCACACGATACTGATATTGGCCATGCAAACACTCTAAAAGTTTAGAGTTGAATAATTAATGTTTACTTATCTTTTAATTTATTACAAACTTAAGTCAATATTTGCTTCTTTAACTATTTACATAAATATAAATGATTTCCCAACAATATTCAGTATTTCTTATATGTTACTGTTGGGACAATCGTGTTAACGATCGGTTTTATGCAGCACATTTGGAACCTGCCAAATGGTTTAATTTCGTTACCTTCATTATCACCGGAACCAGCATGGATTACAATAGCTAATGAAGCAGCGGGCGGCTTTCTGGACTGGACGGGGATAACTTTTTCGTTTTTCTTTCAACCACTCTTCCCCACTTACGCAGCGATCCGCCTTGTGTTTTCTTGTCGCGATCTTCAAGGATGTTTGTATTACCCGCTGCTAATCTCCTTTTCCCTGCGGACGCTCGAGCCAAGGCAAAAATACATAAATTTGTTTGTGTCGCGAATGCGCGTCCCCAAGGACTTCAAAGCGTAGCCTCTCCGCGAAGTGGGAGGGCCAAGTATCCTCTTAATTATCAGTTTAATTACGCGCAGAAAGAAAAAAATGTATGAAATCAGAACTCAGCGTGTTGTGCACTATGTGTACAAGGCGATTCCCTTCTCTTTGAACCATCACTGTTAAGTTACGCTGTGTTATACTCGACAATTATAAGTCGAGTATTAATAATATTTATATCTGTAACATCAAACACCATTACTCAGCAAAGCATATTTATTATGGCTTGAAAGTGTAACGTAATTGTAGGTTATTAAAATACGCGACGACGATTTCGACAATTACGCTTTTGGCCCCGAATAACAACTGCCAACCAATTGACTCTTGTCAAACGGTTGTTGCTCTTGTTTAACATATACAGTGTACGTGTACGTTGTACATACATACATGCTAGGTAATGTAATATACTGAGTATCCTATATAAATTATTGCACAATTGTATAAATAATATAATGTCGAACTAGGTATTCCAGGTGGTTTTGCCTTGGCGAATTTTCGTGTGTATCTTAACAATAATTTAATTTAATGATTAATAGGTTACCCCACCATCTCCGAGGAGTTCTGTTAAATATTGTCAGTAATGTCGTATGTGCAAAAGATAACTGGACGGCGCAAATATTTATGAATCAAAGTTTAGAGTAGGACAGAAAACCTATATCATTTTACACTACTATCTACAATCAGGGACGGAAGTAAGTGGACAATTATTAGAAATGGTGTGATAAAAAATTTACACAGTAATATTATTGTTGTAAAGCTAAATTAATTTCTTATGTATCCTTCTACATAGGTGGGTATGTAATGAATGTTTAGTAATATAAGTTAGCCAATTTTGCAGGGAGAAAAATAAGTGGATAGATTATTGCGCACATAATACAGAGAATAATTACTTTAAATAATAAATAATTAATAATTATGCGTTGGTGTTGCTTCGCTTTGCTAGAATTAGTGCCTCTAAACGTCGTCGTGACATACTACAATATTTATAAGAGTCTCGATATAATTTGTATGAATGCTTTCGAAAGCTGATTGCAAATTTATGAAACATAAAGATATAAAATACAAAAAATAAAGTGTATAACAATAATATCGTTGAAGTAAACTTTTGTCACAACTATTGCTGCTATTTGTCTACTCACTCTTGTCCACGAATTATCTGTGTCTATGCTTGTTACCCTGCACCTATTCAAAAACACTCTGTGTGGAGGTTGGCAAAGTTCCCTGTTTGGCTAAGTTTCCTAGCTCTTCCATGTGAAATGGAGGAGATGGGCCTAGTTCTTGTAGCCCATTAAAATCGTGATATGAATGTGGCCTACTCCCTGTTGTACATGCAGGTTGTGATACGAAACATGGCCAAATTGAAACATTCATTACACGTATAAGTACTCTGCGGTTGATTTCGTTGGTAAGGACAGATTAGCTAGATTAGTTACATTAGCTATGCCACAAACTAGAATTAATGATATAAGTAATATGGAAACTAGTTAAAACTACTTATAGGGTAAGATTACCCAAATCGTTTTAGTTTTTGCATTGAGACGTATTATTCAGAAGTAAGTCTCAACATCATTATAAAGGGCAGCATTTGCCACTTCTGACTGATTTTTAAAATAATTTTAATACATAATGATCAATTTGAAAATAATTGATCTGACAAACCTTCTCTAAATCATGCAATTTAGGCAACTGGTATCCAAAATTGCCCTGCAATTAGAAATCATAATCTCAATAAAGATTTTGCACATACAAGATTTATTTACACGAATATATAATTTACACGAAGTGTACATAGTTCTTGGAAAATTATTTGACACGTATTTTTTCTAGCTGCTAATATCCTCTTTATGGGGGTGAACCATACGGTCAAAGTTGGCAGTAATGTATTTTCGAAAATCTAGATGTACGAATATCTCGGAAACTGCTGTAGATGGTAGATAGATGAAGATTTTTGCTATAGTTGTGAGTTTTTGATGCGTCTCCATTTTTTATGCATTCTTAATAATAAAGTCAAGAAGAACAAGTTCAATTACTTTCGCGCTTGATGTGTGAATGCTGTTGGCCATAGTATAAAATAAGCAATATCATTATCTAAATTATAGATACCCTTAGTTATGTTTGTATATATCACCCAAGAAAACACGAAGCAGGACTTTATCTTTGTAAACAATATGCCCTTCGGTCAGTTATACTGGTCCGCGACACCCTTCCACCTCTCCGCCACAGGTAAGAGAATGAATTTTTCATAATGATAAAATCCTGCTTGATCTGCGTTTAAAAAATAATGTGGAATTTCCTTTTGGCTTCTTTTATATGTTTTCTATGTTCGTTTCTATATATCCAAACAACTATGCAAAATGTTTATGACCTGTTGTGTTAGAAAGGAGAGCTCTTACAGTTCAGGAGAGAACTCACCTTAAGAAGTTGAGTCAAATAGATAAATTGTTCTATTAATTTCATGCATAAATACCTTTGGGTTTTTAACATAATTTTTCCGAGAAAAGAATTTTTTCATTTCATCGCATTTATAATATTGTAATTATTATTGTTGAGAAGCATTAGTGATCAATTTGAAAATTATGGCGCTCAAACGAAACGGAAGTACTCTAGCAAATTAAAAATAAAGGAAGGACTTTCGTTGTAAGTTGAAGCGAGGAGACAACGGATAGGTTAAACAAAAACTCAGAAAAGTGAGATGAGCGTACTGTCACGTACTGTCAAGCAGCTTACGGTAGTTGTATTCTACCATCAAAAAGTCAACCGCTGGCTGAAGGAGCTGTTAACTTCGCTTTGCATAGTGCTGGTGGGTTAAAGTTTTGTCAGCGCCTGTCCTCAAAACATAGAAGCTTACATATACCAATAAATTCTAGACCCATACACGCACTTAAAGGTAATAGGCGGCAATGTCACTCAGCTTGGATTGTCAATTCGTGTATTCAATTCCTCGGAAATTTAAGTTCTATTAACTTTATTATACAAGAACGGGATGGTGAAAAAATCGTCAAAAATTTGTACGTATTCGTAGAGTATCGATGAAATACGTGTTAGTTCTTTTGTAAGATTCTATAGAAAAGTTAGGCCGTCCAAATTGCAAATGCGATTAGCTGACGAGTTTTGGCTATGTCGCACGTGTTAAAATTGCTAAAGCCGAAGTCCATTATCTCAAAAACGGTGTTGTCAAATCTAATGAAATTTGGCCAGCAGTGCAGAGCTTTATGAACATTGTTCTGTCAAAGTTTAATCAAACACTGTAGAAAAGTAGTTTTTGATATAACTACCTTCAAAAATGTAAAAGGCCTTAAAACTGTTATACATGTTACAACTGCCGAAATTAGTGTAAGTATCCTTTGTTAATAAAATACAAAAATGTTGTAAAGTGTGTAAAAGTTATATTAGGCTGATTCAATCACGCTTTCACTTTGTGGTCTATTTTCATATACATTACCTCGATTATAAATACAATAAATTATTATTAATTTGATGTGTTAGTATTATGTTGGAATAACTGTTTCTGATTTAGATTTCTTCCAAACAAAATTGGATTCCAACCGTAACTGGCAGTGCTTATTTATCAGTCGAACAAGTGTGAGTACTTTAAAACATATTGATTCTTACATAATAAACTACCTCTCTTTACATAACAAACCGTGCTTCTTATTTTATACGGAAAATATGGCAATTTCTATCTGAATTTTTAATCGTGAATGTAAAATTCACAAGGATGCATATATTAAATAACAGCTATCATATTCACTCTCCTTTTCTTTCCTCGGTAGGAAAAAAAACTAACATATTCCAAAAGGAAAATTGTATTCGACGGATCCGAATGGTGGGTCGAACGGATTCTCGGCACATCTTTTCCTGACAAGTACGGGATTCGATGTGTAATGGAAAATTTAGGGTTGGCCCGCACGATAAATTTGCGGCTGTCCACTTGAATATTTTCCATGTTTTAGGTACCCAGGGAATCGGGAACTATCTTGACCGTCGGCCTCTCTCCAAGGAAGCGTCTCATTGCCCTTGCATATTCACAAATCATTCGTAGATAGGCAGCGAATCCCTTTCCCCGAGGGATTCCCTGCTCCTCTCTTCCCTGTCGACGTTTCTCTTTTTCGAGGTTATTCACAACTCTCCTAAGGGTACTGGTGACCTTTCTCATATTCCACTCGCTGCAAGAGAGGGCTCGCTAGAGTCCGACACACATCTAGCATACTCTTTTCCACTTTCTTCCCCGATAAATGCTATTATCCTATTAGCATACAATGCAATACAGTTGGTCACGAAGACATTCGAGGACTATTCTATGATTTATTCCTTATAAAGGACGCTTCAAAAACAGTTCCAAATTTTTAATACAATTCGAGTGTCTATTATACATTATTGAAAGATATTTAATATAATCTATTATTGTATGGTTTTAGAACAACTTGTATTTTTCTTTCAATTAAATGGAAGGAAAGGCTGACTAGAGGAATTTAATCATTCAGACTCTTTTCTACTTTAAAGAATATTCTTTATATTGTACAATCAGTACTATGCTACATTCAAGTATATGAAATATTAATCTATTTAGTGTGCTACGCGTACAAAGAAACATTATTTATTTCTTTTTGTTCCACGTTCAAAGTTCTTATTTAAAGTACGATTATTTATTGCAGGGCTATTTTGGCATCTGGGATGCGAGTTTGAATACCAATTCCTTAAATCGCATCATTCAGAAGGGTTGCAAAATTGATTATTTTCAAACAGATCATTGTGTATTAAGATTATACAGAAATTCTATAAAACGCAAAAATACTGCCGTCTATTATCTCGTAAAGAATACAACAATATAATTTTTTATTTCTGATATAAAACATGTAAAGATATAATCTTTGACATCCAACCTAATTAATTTCACCAATCTAAGAGATTCGATAAGACATGTATTCTTACAATTCTAGACATTTCTGAGTCTTCCATGTTCGAAGTCAACCCACATTTTAAAATTTGTTTTTCCTTAACATAGTCACGTTACGCTTTTAATTGAATTGGCGCTTATTTAACCATCGTCTTCCACTTTGAACGCACGATGTTAAAGGAACTGTGAACTGACAATCTTTGGAACCTGATACTTTATTCTTCAAAGACTTACACGTCACTCGAGACTTGCCACATTATGTTGTTCATTTCCATAAAGATTTAACTAATTGTAAGTTCCATACATTGGCAGTTTTTAATCGTAGTTTACATAATTTTTAAATGTTCATTAGTTATTGCCGACAATCATCTATTTCATTTTACATCACAGCTAGTTTTATGAATTTTATAGGTCAGAGGACGTTATAATTAATTACACGTGGGTCATTCGTCAAAAGCGTCGAATTAACATTAACCGTATCTGTTTATATGCTGTTTATAAGCATAGTATAGCTATTGCTATCATAAGCGGTCAAATGACGAAATGACCAGTTTTAAAACAAAGGTTATATCTTTCCAATTCTGGTATAGCTAATTGTTATTGTAATATAGAAACAAATTAAGAAAGTATCATTTAAATAATAATAAAAGATTATATATTCATAATTTTATTTTTACAAGAACGAAACAAACAAGTGCATCGTAGAATTGAAATGCAAAGTCGGTCGATTGCCCTGAACATTGGTATGATTAGTGTTTTATTCATTATTACATTATTCCAGCAAAAAATTAATACATTGTTCATCACAAAGCTTGCAAAACACATATAATCCGATATTATATTATTAACCGGCTCTAAAAACGAGAAAGTTTTCAACTTACAGCGAATACAGATATTTTCTTCTTTTTGTATATATACTCAAGAGAATGTTTATCAAATTGTTCATATATTCCTCCAAAGTTTGCTACTTTTCCTGGAACAATGGCGATGGTAGAACATTGCCACGGCATGTATCTGCATTTTACATATACCAATTTCAATCACAACCAGTCAAATTACGGTAATTATAATCTTTTAACTGTACACTTTCTTTTTGAAAATATTTGTCTGCTTGCGTTGTTAAATTCAAGTGATGGTAAGTATACGGAATATCTTATAATTTGCATGAAAATGGAAAAAATTGTTGTTCATTAGATTTCTTTATTTTAGGAGACGAAACATATTTTTCATTTGTTATAAGAATTACTATTTTTATAACAAATGGTAATTTATTTTCCTCATAAGCAGTACGCTCACCAACACCGCTAAATTATATAAATTAAAGGTCATATTTTTCTGTTTTTGACATAGTTAATTCGCAATTTAATACCAAAACTAATGGACGAGGTGGGTTTTAGATAATAATAAAAAAATATATTTTCTTTTTTACTTATAACAAGAACGAACGAGAAGTGCATATTTGAATCGAATAATAAAATCGGTGACTTGATCGGGTGCGTTTCCTAAATAAAGATCTTTTTACGGAAAGTATTCATAATTTGGGTCGGTGAAATTCAGACAGGTCAAAAAGACGAATTGATAATTGGGGAAAACTCGATTTCACATAGCTTCGTTGAAAGGGCAGGTGCGTTCTGCGTCGAACAAATGCAGCCAACAAAAGTGAGGAGAAGTTCCAGTGGTGCGGAAGGGTTGCCTATCACGAAACCTGGCGCAAATCCATTCGCAGCCCTATGCGCCGACAAACATGACGAAAGTAACGAAAGCCCTGGAAGTTTTTTAATGTGAGAATTTAGCACGTGTGATTATTCATGTCTCGGCGCAGTATGCATATTGTAATCAGACAAAAAACGAGCAGGTGCACCCACTGAAGAAAGTTCGGGAACGGCACAAGCACGTTTCCCAGCTTTACATTTTAAATGAATATGCGTGTTTAATTTACATTACGCTTAAGGCCGAGCAAGCCGCATACTTGCTTTCATCCAAAATGCAATTGTTGCAATCCACACACCATCTAACAGAAACAACGCAGGTATAAATGAAGAAACGTTGCTTTATGTGCAAAACAAACTGATTTTTGTAAAAGACTGTTACATAATAAAGTCAATTTATATCTAAAATAGTTTTTCATCGATATTTTATCACCCAATGAAGCACGCAAATACCAACTTTTAGCATCGTATTTAGATGGGAGTTAAATCTTGATTGTTTGATATAATATCTATTCTTTCGGAACAATCTAGTTCAAAAAAATATTGTTTTTTAAGGGACCAATCTACTGGGCGTTTTACTTACATTTTATTATGTTTTGCGGGGAATTTTGCTACGCACATATTCGAAAGTAAACCGAAAAGAAACGTTGTACTTTCGCTGAAACTCACATAAAAAGCTGTATTTAATTTCTGTTTAGTTATATTTTCAAAATATCATCCGTGTCGGAGGCAGTTTATTAACATCAGAAAGCATCGGTTTTATTTTAATAGCGCCATATTTCTAAATGTGGACCCGTTTAATAATAGCGTCATATTCCAAGTTTGCGCCACTTTCAAATGGGTTCTGATTTCAAGACATTCAGCATAAGTAATACGGAAATTATTTTGAACTTTTCACCGCATCTTTGTCTTCATTATTTTCAAAGTCGGTTGAAATTTTGTGATTGGAATTTTATGCTATTGGTAAAATGCTATTATGAAATGTTACACTATTTAGTATACAAAACTCTGAGCAAAAATGACTGCTGTGCGATTCATTCTGCTCAAAGTGCGAAAGACTTCATGTTGATGTGATCATTCCTGCAAAAGTTATAAAAGGTTGGGTGAAAATAGTGCTGACTTGCGATAACACCGAGTTATGTTAAACAAAATCATTCATTTCGGTAACGGGATTATTCTGTAAACTAGCTCTATCAAGTAGAAAAGGTTTCATCTCGATCGATCCGTCTATCGCACAGATATCGTTGGAGCAGTATTAAATAAAACAAGGAAAAAATATACCCTACAAATTGAGAACTTCCTCCTTCTCGAAGTTAGTTAAAACTGACGGGGATGCTTATACGTGTCCAGGATGCGCAACACTTGCCGGTATCAAAAAACGTAATCGATGAAGAAACTCTGTGCTGGTTCGACGAGAAAACACCCAAGGAAGAAGGCACTCCGGGTGTGAAATTGTAAATTCGCGTATTAATTATAATCAGATAAATAAGATCGTTCAAATGACAAATGAAAGTAAAACAAACTGAAAAATGAAAGAGTGTAGTTTTATTCCATTTAGTTTTCTTAGATTTATATCTGCGATTAGCAATTTATACAAGAAGAAGATAATGACCGATAGATAAAATTAAATAAATTAATTTTAGATAAATAAATAAATTAAATTGTCCGTATAATAAATTTAATATAAAGGAAAAAACTACTTATAAAATAAAAAAATAAAACCTAGTCTAGAAACTAATAACTACTTATTTATGAATATAATAAAATTAATACTTTTCGTGCGCCAATAAAAGTGTTAAAATTCTCATTAAAACTATATATAATAATGACTCAGTTAGAAATGTAAAAGAGTCTTGCAATAAAAGTCACGAAAAGTATTAGAAAACAGAGTCTTCGAAAAATAAGTACTGGCAACAAAACATCATGTGTGTTATTTTGACTGTTCGGTATATGTAGCAGTAAAGTTTACCGTAGTGGAGTAACATTTTAACAGGGGATTTATAGTTTTGAAGGTGCTATTTTAGAGTACTGGAGCGGATGTTCGGGCAACAGATATGTTAACTAGGCGGCACTGCTCAGGAGCGGGAGCAGTAAATGACGGGGAAAAGGGTGCGGTGGATTAAAATAGGCCGTGTGTATAATCTACTTTGCATTTCCACGAACCCTTTCTAAGCGCGGCGACTAATACGGTAATGCATCGGAACTTCTAGAACGGGTATGGTAGTTCCCACTAGTCGTAAAGCCGGACTAAGTAATTCCCTTTAGAGATTCGGCAAGTCTGTAGTGTCTGCTGCTGGATGAGTCTAAACGCATCTCATAGTAGCTACCCCTCAATCAATGTTCTGACGGCGCGCCGGCCGTCTCTTTAATACTAAACGTACCGGCACTTTTTATATGCAACTGTTCCTATCGCGACCGGTCAAATTATGTATTCTGATGCATTCTAGAGTATTGGCATATCTAGTATTTGTAGAATAAATTTCCTTAAAAAGAAATATAAAAGATACTTTCCTGTGCAACAAAATCTATTTCTATTGAGAAAGAAAAGTTCTCTTCTTTAAGAACTGTTTTTATTCATATAGTTATTCGTAGCGTAAAATCAGTCAAATGACTGGTTATGACAGAAAGGTCATATTATTGCGATCTGTGTATAACGAATTGGAAAATTAATACGGAAACAAATACACAAAATAACATCTGAATGCTCATTACATAACTGATATATTTTCATTTATATTTCTAAAAGGAAATGAAAAAAACCAAGTACATGACTGAATGGAATTGAAGTGTGTTTACCAATTAGGAGACAGAAAGACAGAGAGTGGCGCTGTGTTGTACAACTGAGCATTGTGTTTCGGAGAGTTTCGGTGTCAAATGAAACATCTATAACAGTTCAAAGAAAACTGTTGTAGCATCACTCGGACTTACATAACGGAACATTTGAAAGGTCTGAAATTTAGAACAGAATATCTGATTTCAACCATACAGTTCAAAATTATGGATAAAACTTTAAAATGTTGGTATTTTGATGTGTTGACTCGCTCGAACACAACTTTTTCTTCTGTCCGGCTGTGTCCAGCAGCGCACTGCTGTGTTATATTATATTATGTAGATGGAACACTCTCTGTCGAGCACAGTATTACTTAGTGTCCCTCTCTGTCTAATTGGAAAGCACACTAAACGCCGGTCATTTGACAGGGCGTCGCGAACTTTAGAATTAAAATAAGACCACAGACCAGGTATAGAATGTACTGGACAAGCTGGGCATTGGAGCGGCCCCGACAATGGGGTCCTAGCACCCCATTACCATTTCAGTGTCTCGCTCCTTGTTACCGGCAATCTCCTTAGTATGGATGGAGCATAGAATTTCCAATTTTACGCCATATTTGTACCAATAACTAAATACTTATCTTCTTTCAAATGCGTAGTCAGTACCGTAAATATATTATGGACATTAATTTCATGTTCGTGGGCAAGATTTTGCCTTGTATGGACATACGATAACTTATTTATTGAATAAGTTATAATAACAAACTGTATGGAAATATAAATATACGTATAGTTTCTTTACCCAAATAAAATGCAGGAAAGTATTTGCAGTTAAAAAGAATAATGTATTTCGTTATATTTATTATTGAAAAAAATATAGCTTCTACATTTATCTATCAAATACTGATTTTTCATGGGTGGAAATGAGTTTAATTATTAGCATAAAGATACGAAACAGGAAAATTAGAGAGTTAAATAAATAAAAGAGAATATGCCGCACAATCGCACTGCGCCATAAGTCGTCAGCCAAGCTAATTATTAGCACGTCGGAAGGTACCTCCACAACCTGTTCAAAGTGGGGTTCGCTTGGGATTTGTTTTATTTGTTTTATTTTAGGTCGCTGTACAACTGCAGTTGTCTTATAGCAAGCACAATATATGTGCTATATTATATATTACTATTGCATTTTTGTATTACATTAAATTACATCGTATAAACTAATAAGTTTCCAAAATTTTATTGCTTTTTTACAATTTTCTCTTAAATTTAGTATATTCTGTAGGACTATCGGGAGTTGTACGTGCATTCGTTATCCATTGAATCTGGGGCATTCTATTCATACGTGTTTGAGGGACGTTGATGTACCGCACAATGGGCATAATTCTTCGATCTCCCTAGAGATTCGCTTGGGAGTTACCTGCGGTGATTCTTGACCACTTGGGAGATAAAAATGCTTGTCCACACCTTTAAGCCGATTATAAAGTAATAATACGGGAAACTTATTTCTCCTTCAGGAAGGAAACGGTATTTAATCGTAATGAGCGCAAAACAACTTTTCATATATGTGTATGAACAGCTGCTGAACAGTCAAAAACATAAATGTCTTAATAGCGCGAGTACGCCTCACACAAGCAACGAACAAAATCACGCAGATACTCATCCGCATTTTTAATTTATTTTACTTCAATAGCTTCCGCACTTAGTCCCAAAATTCGACTATAAAAAGGTGCAATCAGACCATTACTAAGCTATGGTTGTCCAATTTGATCAAAAGCAATACCCACAAACTTATTGCTTTTACAACTCATTGAAACCAAATTTCTCAAAATCATCAGAAATTGCTCATGCTTCCCGCCTATATTACTATTTCACAATGCATAAAACGTCGGTCGAATTGCAGCTCATACAAGCTGCTTAACAACCTCATTGAATAACTCCTTGCAAAATTTCCAAAACACTCTCATTAAAACCATGTTACACCACCACCCTTAACTCCATCACTATCCACCTTACACCCACCTCCTTACCGCCCTCTCTCATCTTACAGGGTTTCTTACAATTACATTTTTCCCTGTCTCACACCCACACTTTCTGCATCTAATTCTTCCTCTAGTGCGCATACTCTTAACACTATGCCGTCCGCACATCTAATCTCGCTTTTTTCGTGCCGCGCCGGTAATTTTCCCAATAATTTGCGGCTGGAGACTCCCGCCTACCGCAAACCCTTAAATACATGTGTATATTGTAAATATTATCTAGGTCAATAAACTTTTCTACTCTATTCCAATAGTGTAAGCAGTAAGGCGTACGGTTTCCTCATCGTGGATACGAGTTCGATTCCTAGTCTTCGATCTTTTTTCATATTTTTGGATTTGTTTGTTACTTTCGTACCTTTATTATTTTCAAATTATGACGAGTAGCTTGTCTCACTATCGTTGTAGCAGTTCAAAAAAGAATGTATCAAATTCCAGCTCAGCATTTACATTTGTTTCCAAATGATTTCGTTGGAAATCTCATTATAAGAATAGTAACTACACTTAAATTGTAAATATTAAATTTCTTGGTAAGGTTTACTTGTCATATTATATTTGAAATATTCAAGCGTTGATAAACTTTACATGGATTTCCGCGGCCTGTACTGTTAACAGAACTTATAGTAGATGTGAATGGACAAGAGATAACTCATATTCTGAGGAAACCGATATGTGTCATCTTGGAAGATCGGAGTGGACCGGCCGCAGTCCGGTTAACTCCAAAAATTAGCAACTTCGAAATTACTCTGCATAATGTGACAACATTGTATGTACGTTTACAGTTCCTACTTTCACCGCTCAATACAGATTGAGTCTACCACTATGACTCAAAACTTTGGCCGCATTTGTAATTCAGCGGGGTGACTGTTCAATTCCATATAGTTATAGTATGGTTTATTCTGTATGTATCTGCTATGTGATAAGACTTACAAGTAATCTTTGTTTTAATTATCCAATAATTTTAATTATACAGAAATATCTCGAATGTCAATCAAGAATCAGCAGGAAGGACCAAACTGTTATTAGCCGAATTAGAATACGATATACAAAACTTACCCATTCGTATTTATTAAATAGTTATGTATACCGTATACATTATATCTGATTGCGCAAAGTATGACAATACGAGAAGAAGGATCACTACGATCTATGATTTCCAAACGTCAAGGAGTTCCAAAAAAACCTAACTGTGCTACTTGAATTCCTAAGTAGGACCGAACAATACAATGAAATATAAAAATGTATAATACAGATGTAAACATTTAATGATACGGTATGATACTACGTCGCTAAAGACCCGAGATGTTAAAGCAACGTCAAAGAAATGATATTAAAGGAAAGAATCATCTCGCAAGTCTTCCCTACGTCTTGTGTAATAATAGTTTCTATGTACAATGCTTGTAATAAAATATACATATATGTCAGATAAAAAGTGGGGTGAATAGCGCTGGTTAAAAGGGAAGTGCATCATTTTATACGTGGGTTAGGGGTGGATTTTCAAGATGACTAAAAAAATTCAGAGCACAAGGACAAGAATCAGCGAGTTTGCCGCTCCCCGACTAACATAGATCACTGCGGCGCAGCAATTGAGTTAGGAAGGAAGGAAACAGTTTAGCAAATACTTTTCCTTCCCACCTTCTCCTTTTTCGTTTCCTTCCTCAGTCACTCCCGACCACAGAATTTATAGCTTAAAAAACTCCCGCGCCGCCGACTCCTGCGCTTTATCTGTAATGTACTGATCTTTCCCTGCTCGCGGAGATCGGCCTCCCTCCGCCTCCCTCCTGCTTCTTTGCTTTCCCGGGCGATCTCGAAGCCGGCGCGGCGTGGACCGGGGCCACCCTATCATCTCGATACGGAAGCCACTTGCGTCCCTTCGAACACAATATGAACCACCACGATTTATATCCCTGATAAAGACAGGATATCGGAGCAGAACAAGGAGAGTCGAGCGCAAGTACAAACCAAAGTAAAACACTCGGAGAATCGACCGATCGAGCAAGCTTTCTTAACACTGAATGTACCAGGCCCGCTCAAACAACCGATTGTAACATTTTATTCAACCATGCACTTGTTCTTTTACATTTTGTTGCGAATACAAGTGAACATGAGTAATTTTTAAAAATATAAAAATATACAAACATATATTATTGTCATTTGCTATTAAATTAACAGTTATCGCGAAATCGGAAAATTATGGCTTTTGTTTGATTACCGCCGGTCTAATAACCAGTCTGGTTACGGTAAGAGATGTACAACATGTATAGAGTGCTGATACATGTAGTACCTTATACAAGTAGAATTACAAAAAAAGGCAAAATTTGATAAGTGATTCCTCACACACTAAATTATTTTATTGAAACTTCATCGCATATTTAGTAAACTGTATAGTTTCAACTAACTATGTACTTCCTATCTGTTATTTATTCGATCGAACTAATGAATCATCGACACAATAAATAGGCGTTAATAAGATATAAATTGTTCTTTATTACCTTGAAAGATAATTCGGTTTCTCCTTCTCATTCGACTCGGTTTCGTCATATCAATTTTTCTTGGAGTCGTTAGGGAAACGTGTTACAAATCAATAAAAAAGAGCAGATGTCGAACTTGCAACTTCGTTATAATGCATATTTATACATTTTGTGGTTGGTTCATATATATATATATTATCCCTGATTTACACCTTAAAGTGCTGTGAATAACTTTTCTTATTAACACTAAATCTATCGACATTTTTTTTAAACTTATACTTTCCTATTGAAAAAGATCAATTTGATCGGTAATTGGTAGGTTTAGTGTTCAGAGGTTAAGATAAGACTCCTTCACTACGAAGACAATTTTAGAAATTTTGATTGTAGCCGACGATATTCTCGTGTCAACCCATTGCACAGTGGTCCAGATACTGAATAAAGCGCGCCAAAAATCGATATTTCAAGTACCACAATATTTTTTTGCATAATTTTTTCTCTCAAAAGAGGAACGGTCAAAGCACCCGAACTCACTTTTGTTTGATCAATTCCTTGCAGCCTAACTGCTACAGAATTAGTGAAAGTTAGGATTCCGAAATCGGTACTGTTCATTTTTCATGTCAAAGTTTTAGAGTTCTATAAAAAATCCCACCGAGACCCGCCTTCTAACTTACATTTTCTGAAAATTAAAAGTACAGATTTGAAAGCTATAATAATAAGAATTGCACATAATTGCACATTTTTGATTGGTGGTTAGTAAAAGGGCACAGTACGCAATATGATTTTAAAATAAATCTGGTATCAATGAGCTTAGAACTATGTTCAACTGTCTTTCATTTGTCAGAGAATTTTTTTCAATAAAACGAAAGGTACTTCTCAAATTGTCCTTACTTTTATTATTTCATTCCAATTGATTTAAGTAATCATACAGAAAATGTTTATGAAGAAGTTTTCTATTTATGGCGAGGTTTCGAGGGTCGCTGGACCACTATGCATTGGTCGTGTTTTTGTAAAAGAAATTTGCAGTTCCTTAGCGCTACCTATTATAAAGAAAAAAGATCAGAAGCATCGAGAAATCTCCCATAGTCAAATAAGTATTTCTGTTCAGAAGAGGTGGTCAAAGTTTCGGCCGAATCAATTTTGATTCGTTCACAAATTATCACGTGTACTGTTACAACGACGGCTTCACGAATATTGCTGTAGCATGCTTAGTATTGCAAATATCGAAAAGAAGTTTAAGGAATAGTTCATTCTTGATATCTACTTTAATAAGTGTATAATGAGTTTTTAAACAAAATATTGCGCTTTTTTTAAAGCTTTTTATGCCAATTATTCATATGTGATACCTTCAGATATTTTAACAGATAATAAGCAAGCTAAGAAGATTTGCTCAAAATGATACGAAAAGTGGAATGAGGAATGGCTTTCCAACGCACCCCCAGAACTATTCACAATATGAAAAATACAAGAAAGCAAGTCATAAACAGAATATAGAATAATCGAAAATAACACATATTCTCAATTCTTAAAGCAGCGCAACCATTCTATTGTCGCTACAACCAATCATTATGGAGTACTTACTCACATTATAACTGACACGATTTATAAGTAACTATAACTAACAATCGATGCCACATTTTGCAAAATGTGCTCATAATTTTTTATTTGGTTTGGTTGACAGTCATTCATGGTTAAATTGTATCATATTTTGTCTGAATCACCCTGTGTAATTAACTAAGAAATGAATTTAATATACCACATAATGGGTAAAAAGCACTCAGAAATAACCTCGTAAAAACTATAATTTTACCAGTTGAATGTACAACGTATGATTATAAGATGAATGTTCAATCTATATAAATGAGGTCACTAAGAATCTAGATGTCGATGCAACTTAAAATAAACCCACAAAGAAAGGTCTCGAAAAAACTTAACCCAAATCGATTGATCGGCTGAGAAGTTATAGTGTATGCCGTTTCAACGATGGTTCCACAGATATTTTGCGAAGTCTGTATTTTGACCTGATCTTGACATTCTTGTCAAAGAGGAATTATATTTACATCGTCCTCGACAAATTGTAATATATAATATAATATCCTATAAAAAATGGTTATAATATACTATAAAATGCTTGATCTCAAATTTCTTCTAAAGTGGTGAAATTGATTTAATTTAATAAATCTTTAAGAATCTAAAAATTTCAAATTTGTTTATTTTTCTATTACGTACAAAAATATCTCAGGATGCCTACCTAGAAGCTTTACAAATTTATGCATTTCGTTTCTTTTTTAAACCTTACGTAACAAGTGATCGATCAATATGTCTTTCATTTAAAGTGGCATCTTTTGCAGAAATTGTAGCAATTTTTTAAATCACTTATAATTAAGATTGTAATAAGTGCTACCAATCAAGTTATTGTGATACCTTGAGTTAACTTTGTTTTGCTGTGACCTCTGCTGATCGGCGCTTGACCATCTCGAATAAAAAAGTAATCCACGTTTGGATAGTGTGTTAGATTAAAAAATTGCAACAAAATGATGAAGGTTTAAATAGGATATAATGATTGATCACAAAAGGGTTGCTCCGTTTTTATTTAGAAACAAAGCGCTGGAGCATACAACAAAAATCTGATTTAATTATTTAAGGTAAGTTACAGACCTCGCAAAATTATTCCTCAATTTCGATTTCTCAAATGGCCTAAATCACAGTAACAATTTAAATAAAAAGGATTCTGCAAAAGAGAGCATTTTTTACTGCTCAGACTTAGGTACTAAAAGTCTAAATCAATATATCGATTTTAATGAAACGTGTTTTAGTAAAAAACCAAGATAAAAAATGTAAAATAATATAAATATGAAGTTCTGACAGTTCTTGTCTGGAGGAATCGGGAAGTCTGGGACGGCTCAAGGGACTACGGATCTTCGGCGCATCTGCTAGGCATGATAGCGATCATTACTTATGCGAGTCGTGCTTCTCCCCCGCAGAAGCTTCTGGCTACACTCTTGGTATCGCGAGCGTTTCAAGGGATGGGCATGCGACCGGTGGTACGGTTAAAGCGGTGGGTGAGGAGTTAACGCGAACATATAAATTAGCAGGACATCTTAGCAGGCCGCTTGAAACTTAGTCACGTAGCAGGTTTAAACTTGACAAGAGGTAGATCACCCCGCGCGCGTTGGCTTTCACTACCATCTAGCACTGTTGGCACCCCGTCATCTCTTCCTCCTCCTATATTCGACAGCTGGGAAAAGCCGGGAATTATCCTAAATTCCAACCTCAATTTGCAATCATCCTGTGCTTGCCGCAGCTGTGTCGCTACTCTCAGCTCGCTCCGAATCCAAGAAAATCAACACCACGCCTTATAATAGCATAGACAGCATAGATAGTGTCGTTAATTGTGTATAATTTATTAAAATAATAAACTCGATTTATTATCGCCATGTTTATAACAAAATTAAGTTACAGACGTTCTTCGTGTTTTCGTCTGTACGATTCATGTTCCTCCTGGGTCAGAAAGGATTAAAATATTTTGATTACACCTAAGAATGGGAGATACAATAGAATGATTAGAGTTGTTCGTAATATTTGTAGGATTCTCAATACATCAGCCCTCAAGGAGCCCTCTCAGATACTTCAGCTCGCAAGGAGCCCTCTCAATACTCTAGGAACACTCACAAATCACTCACACAATACACCAGCTCACAGAGAGCCCTCACTGGAAAATACACGGATACTCATGACACTGTTTTGCTCAATATAAACTGGTACTTTTATTAATATTCGCGAGAACACTTTTCGTGATCAAGTCCACCAGAACCACGCGCCAATTACTCATCCGTCATCGTTTGTTATATACATATATGTGTTTACTCCTATATTCACTCTCACACTAAACATAAACGCTCACACTCACACTCTCACACTCACTCTCGCTAAACATAAACGCTCACGCTCACACTCACTCTCACACTTGGCGTCAAACTCTCACACTCTCACATATTTGCTATAATTTATTTTTTTCAATGTAATTATCTTTTCACATAAACACAAACTCATACTCGCCTTCTTACAATCAGCTTAGTACCCCAAAACACAACATTGCTTCTGCGCTGCTTGCTTTGTGCAGTCGCTACTCACTTTCTTAAATTATGATTCTCGAACAGGAACAACGGGCTACAATATTCTGTAGCAGCAGTATAAACATAGTTGAGGGTAAAAGAGAATGTTTTGTACAGGGCGAGCCAAAATTTGTGTTCAAATAGTAAATTCAACCTACGTGAGCGCAGTCAGAGTCATATTATAATATGTTATTATAATGAACAGAATGAGCAAAATCTCTATATGTATATAAAAATCAAAATAAGTATGTAGGCATATAACACAAAGATGGCTATACCGTTCATAGTATGCGAACCAAATTTAACGAGAGCGTTCTTCAGTAGCGTATAAATGCCTAACAATAAAGACAAAGGACACGTGAAATGTCGCCCGGTCGAAGCCGGATATGTTAGCTAGTATATTATGACAAGATTATAATATGAATAGTTTTTATATGAAATTTCATGACCGAACTGAACTAACAAATTGGGATAAAGTACTACAATTCCGATTCGTAAAATTCGTGAAAAAATCACTTGAACACAGTGCATCTACAGCAGATTTACTTGGCTTTAAAAATACGAGTAGAGAGCAGATTTACAAACGGAAGTAGTGAAGAAAAGGACATTCCTCTTAATTGTGAGTTTATAGCGAAATCCGAGCTTACCATCGACTCCCCTACTTCAGATTCTATGTCGGTCAGAGCTAAACCAGCACCATCATGGTAATTGCAAGCTTGAGTTGTGGTGCTTAATGCCACTTGTTACTAGGATGGCGCTCAAAGATCTCCACGAATCATGATTCCCCTCCAAAGAACAAATCTGTACTTTCTTGGATCCTTAACCCAATTTCTGGTTTTCCAAGGGAAGCACAAATACACGGAAAAATTTGACTATTTTTTATTGCATACGTAAGTTTTCCATCAGATTTCATCATATACTTATTAAAATAGTTAAAGTAAATTAAAATATCAATTTCTTTGATTGCTTGTGTTTTAATCCAAATTACCGAAACTACAAAATTAATTATCTTTTAATCCAGCTAAAGTACATAACTTATTACAGAATACAGTATGCAATTTAAAAAAAAAATTGATATTTTTTTCCTTCCACACACTACTTGTTTCTCAACAACACAGGATCTGTTTATTGAACTACAAAATTTGAAGTAACAAGGGAACATGCCGAGTTTGCACATACGGATCTTAATGAAACTGTATACACGTGCTAAGCATCCAAAGATTACCGACATGTATTTTTTATCGATAACCGCGAAAGTTAAAGGGTTGAAATAAGCCTTAAAGTTGGCGAGAAATTAGATGTCTCGACGGAAAACCTTTAATAACTCTTAAACCTATAGACATATACAATCGGTTCGATCAGATCGATGGCAATGTTTTTCCTTATAGTACGAGCTATAATAATATATTATTTTAATGCTAATTGTCAGAAATCAATACCCTTGGCATAAGGGCACTACTTTCACATCAATGACCTTTTTCGTACCTAAAATAGTAATAGTTTTGGATGTAACTTTATATACATAAACTTTAATTCAAAATAGGAGATACGTGTTTATATTTTTCCGTTTCCTCCAGTCTACTAGGGTGTTCACTATCGCTGATAGGCAATCGTATTTGAAGCATTCACCTATTTGTGTTACTCATGTACAAAGTTTGGCAATTCATCTCGGCACTGACCATGTTTCCATGAGCATGGAAAACCATTCGCTGTTCCTTCCTATACTGCTTCTTTTGTCCAAGTCAAATACTCATGGAATAGAGTGCCCCAAGTTATATAATTTCAAGACGAAACCGAAGGACCTATCAACGTCGCTTTTTATGCGACTTATCTTACCTGCTGTTACTTCCAATATTCAATTGCTTTTTGTGAAAACATTCAACATTACATAGAAAACAATTTTCATAAAGAATATATAACAGTTCGTCTCGTGTAAGTTACTCTGATACATAAAAAGTAATAAAAAATCAGTTTTTATTTTTGTCTATCTGCGACGCACCCAACCAGAAAATCGAACAAAAATCAAAGTAAAAGTATCAATAATATGTACTTACTCAAAAAATATAAACGTGGATCCGCGTCTCCTTCAACATAAAAGTATCATTTTTTCCAGGACGTTTTGGTTTTTTTTATTACTTACATCGAGAATTTTCAAACCTGAAATATAAACCTGAAATATGAACTTTGCATAAACCTGAAAAATTATAAAATATGTGTCGTATGAACGGAAGCGCTTCTATTTTTTCCAAAATTTTACTAAAAAACGTGATATTTAATTTTTGCCCTTAACCTGCCCCTCCCTTCCCAAATAAAAAATTCAAACTTCGCTCAAATTGTTCGTGCTTAATATGCTTTCAAATCAGCTAACGCAAGTCTAATTTGTTTTAGGGTACCGCACCCCCGCCCCGCCCCCGACCATGCACTTTCTTTTGAATAAACAGAATAAAAAATACAGTAGTCCTTTGTCGAATTTCTACATATTGATTTTTGTCGAAGGTATCAGAGTTTGAGTTCAAAGATCGATTTTTTGCCAAACTTGAACATTATTTTTAAGAAGAACTGAGAAAAAATGTTCGGATGTGTCAGTGTCATGGTCATTACTCAATGAAATGAAATTTATAAAATAGTTTAAACTTTGTTCTTCATTAAGCATGCAGTGAATGTTTCATACATCAATTTTTATGTAAAGAATATATTATCAAGTTTGGTATCTTTTACGGATCTGCATGTACGCGATATCAGTAAGTTTTCAACATTAAAGGTGGCGTCCAATGGTATAATGGAAAGTATAATTATCTGAATAATTTCATGAAATTTTAACATCGTTTACAGACGTTACAGTCTAATGACTGTAAAATAAAGGTTCAGTGTAATAGAAAATCTCGTAATATGTTTCTGTATCTATTCTACTCTATTGTTATATGTATTATAACAAATAAAATTGCATTAAGCGTTGTATGGCTTCAGTATCTAAAACTTGTTGCCATTTTAAACAAACTCTCAGCTTGTACATACACGTGTTAACACGCCAATGAATCCTTTATCGTTTGCGGAATGCGAACGCTGCTTGGACAATTCTCTTATAATTAATGAGCAAAGTATTCAGAATGGACCATAGTAGCAGCGGAGTAGCGAAAGGGTGTATCTAAGAAGCATGGGGCTGCCTTCTAAACTCTAGAGCATTCCAGGAATTCTGCCTCTGCGTTTATCTGCTTTTCTGGCTGGTACTGCTGGTCCTGCTGCTCTTCTGGAATGCCGAGCCGTTATTGGCTACGTTTATCATCGTGGTTAGAAGCACACATGGAATCTTTCAAAGGGAAGCACTCTTCGAAACTAGATGGCTTTTACTTAGCTATGAGTATTTCTTTAATGAAAGGTAAAGAAATGTATATAATGTATGATGGTATAGGGAAAAGTATGCGCTTCCTTGCCTTCATAGTATTTGTTCTTTCAATATAAAATGTAAAAGTATTAAATAAATTAAAAATAATTATTTTTTAATAACTTCGGTTTTCTTCATAATTTGACGCTAGGCTCATTCGGTAAATTCCAGTATAGCTATTAATTCACATACTAAGGTGCAGATTTATTCCTAATAGAATAGGATGTTTATCAAATTTGAATGTTACATCGAATTTCAACACATAGTACTTTTATCTATTGTAGGAGATTTTGCTTATTATAAGAGTATTTCCTATTTAGTCTTCTTGGTATGCAAATTAGGTAGGGACGGTTGGACAATCGAATATGGGAATTGTTCAATGATACCCTTTAGTTTACGTTGGTAGCCCTAGTTTATTCCATTACAATTTATTCCAGTCTGTGGTGTCTATTGATTCCGCTATTTTATCCAAATTTATAGTTTTGTTCAACCAACGTCATCCAAACAATATATGTGACCTAATTATAATTATCCTTAACTTTCCCACTTTGCCTCTGCATACCATAAAACATTGACTATTATTATGAGTGTGAATGAGAAATAATACATTGCACCTTTGGTAACAAAGTCCAAGTGTTCGATTTAAATAAAGTTTACTCGTCCATTTGATTCGATGGCGCTGTTCAGGTCGGCATTCGGCTTTCTCTTTCGCGCGAAGCAGTCTGGCTCGGCTTTCTGTCTTTCGTTTTTACAACCCCTCCTTTTGCTGCTACAGTATCTAACAGGCGGTCTGCCTCCACGAAATTGCGTGGCGGTCGGATTTAATTATGCCTGGAATTCGGCGCTAATTAAGTTTGATCGAACGAATCCGCGGGTTTGTTACTCAGCTCGCCCTGCTCTGCTTACGAAACAACGGTGCACCCCACTACGAACATAATGCAAATTAAATTTCCCTACACGCTGCCCAGTCTCGAATTCTAGTGGCATCGGTATTGTACCGGAATATTCTCTCTTTTTTGTTTCTTTCAAAAAATGACGCTGTGTTATCCGTACTATGCGAAACATCCAGTTTCTCTTCTTTGTTGACAGATATGAAACGACAAACCTAGTTAAATGGATGTGTTCGTGTTTTTTACATAAAACATAAATTACAAAATTACATAAAGCCTTATATTAATGTAAATCTTGGATGAAACAAGCAGAATTTCGGAAACTTTATAATTATGATTCGTTTGCATACATTCAATGTATTTTAAGGCAGTTGAGTCGTGAGAGTACAAGTCGAAAGTCAGTCGATTGTCGAAGGGGCTGTTAACTTCGCTTTGCATACTGCTGGTGGGCCAGACTTCAGTCAGCAGCTGTCCCCAATACACGCAAGCTTACATATACATTGATAGATTCTAGACCTATACACACGCACTTGAAGGCAATAGCGGCAACGTCGCTTCACTTGTCAATTCGCACCTTCAATTTCGCGGAAATTTAAGTTTTATTAACTACATAGGCGAAAATGAAATAGTAATAAACTCTCAACAAAATTCATGCGCATTCGTACAATGTTGATGAAACACGGTTTAGTTTTTCATACGATTCTCAAGAAAAGTATTCGAGATAAAATTAATAATGTGAATGACTGACGAGTTTCCCTCACGTCTTCCGTCTTAAAAGTACCAATTCAGAAGTCCACTATCTCGGAAATGACACGGTCAACGTGAACAAAACTTTGCTAGCAGCTATAAAACCTTATAAAGGATGTTCAATCATAGTTTAAAGAAAATCTTAAGAAAATGATTTTATGGTCCAACTAAGTACCTTAAAAGAATGAAACAATAAATTATCATCATGATAGAATTATCTAGTGGATATCGTAGGATCTTTTTCATTTCCTCCCTTAATTTTCTTGTTACGCACAAATTTAGAGTTCAATTCTGTTATTAAATCTATCGGTGGCTTAAAACAATAACTTCTTCGACAAAAAGCAATGGCTAAAATAGCCTGTGTAATTAAATAGCATTATCGATAATTGTTTATAAAATGGGATTCATTACCGATTACAATGACCTTGAATCACATTACTACGGATACGATTCTCGGTAAATTTTTTTAGGCATATAGCCGCCGTTCTTTACCTTAAAAAATTTACACAAAAATATTTCAAAGATTATATATTTAATGCTATGTAGGAATATGATAATTATAATGTTTGATCTCTCCTTTTACTTCAAGACACATGTACATATAAATAGACGTTTCATTAGTATTGATACAGATTCATTACGACTCTTTCATTACCATGCTCACCAACGCTTCGTTCAACGCTACGACAAAAGCTACTCGCGTTCTATGCTCTTTTCTGTGTAACGCTCTTTGCAACATTTCCCCCACTCCTCGCCCTTTCCCCTTGCCCCGCAACGTTCACCTTTTTCTCCGCTCTGTTCACTTACTCGTACACTCACACAAATTTATTCTCTCGTCCACGCAGTCCTCTGATGCAATCATTCGTATACTTACATAATTAGACATTAAACGCAGAATACACTTGGCCGTCCCCCTGTTATCCCTATCCTCAGACTTAGGCAACGTTTTCTCGTCAGGAAGCACATCATGTAAGACGCTAAGGCGAAATAGCTGAATTCCATCTCGCTTATATTCGGACTACTTTGTGGAGTGCGCGCGGGGCGGCGGGTAAGTCGACGCACCCCTCATGTCATCGTCCTGAGACGATCGCGCACTGTTGTGCGATAGTGCTTGACAATAGTGCCTTGCCTCCGAAAGTTGTACCTTTGAAAAATTATTCTTTGCTTTTCAGGACATTTTTGGAGCTGCTTATTTTTTAATTTTCAGTTCTTTTAGTTTTCTGTTTCTTACGACGCTGTCAGTTTGTCGATAACCGATGCACAATTTTTAACCATAATTTTTTCTAACATCATGGGACTGGCATAATTCGACAAAGAAGACTGAATTATTTCATCCCACAACCCCTCGTCAGTCTGTACATTATCCGCTTTCTTTCAACAAAATGGTCATCTTATTAAGATAGTTGTATCAGAAAACAGTTTTTTTATATAGATTTTGTATAAACTGTAACAGAACAATGTTTATAAAACTTTATTGGCCACGCTGTTTCTGAGATAATGGACTTCGAGTTTGGAACATTTAACACGTGCGAGGTAGCCAAAACCTACCAGTTAGTCACATTAGTAATTTTAACGGCTGATCTTTTCTATCGAATCTTATAAAAGATTAACCCGTGTTTCATCGATATTCTACGAATGCCTACAAATTTTTGCAACATTTTCCGCCATCCCGTTTTTACATAATAAAATTAATGGAACTTAAATTTCCGAAGAATTGAAGGCACGAATTGATAAACTAAGCTGATTGTGAGTGACGTTATCGCCATTGCCTTCAAGTGCATGTCCATGGGTCTAGAATCTATTGGTATATGCAAGCTTGTGTATGATGAGAACAGGCGCTGACCAAAGTCTAGCCGACCAGCAGTATACAAGGTAGAGTTAAGAGTTCTTCGCTCAGCGGTTGACTTTTGGATGGCACCGTACTAATACAATCACTTTAATCGGCGTTACTCGCATCTTTTCAGGTCTATAACATTCAATGAAACTTGCAATAGCTTCGTGATAATTCATGTCTGAAATATACGACACTTCCACGTTGTGTGACCCAAATATTTCTATTTTTGAAGGTTGTGCATCATTATGGTCGATTTGTGAAACTTCGGCCACTGTAATTATTGAAATCCCACTGTCTTTTATTCGAGTCTCCATATAATTCAAAGTCCGTACCAGGGATAGAATCCGTACTGTATTTTCGTTACAGGAACCGCTTTTGTAGCGGTTCGTGTAACCGAACCGTTTCATTGAACCAAACATACATTTAGGTATATTCAATCGCGCATGTATACGTTCAATCATGTACGGGCGCACATACACACGTTCAAACATGTACAAGCATGCATATATACGCACACGCATGTACAACCATACACACATGTGAACGCATGCATATATGTACAGACACGTATACACGTGTGCTGACACACACAAGCACGCATACGCATCTACATGTACGTCAACATTTTTGGGGGGACGGTACAGTGAGGAATCTATATATATTGTCGTGGCAATTCGGGATAAGGTAGCAAAAATGGTGCGGGACAAGAATCGGAGCAGGTAGCTTCAACAACGGTTTGGTACGGAGCCCGTATCGTCCCGAAAAAATCGGTACAAGAACAGCAGCCGTGGTTACCGGTTCGGGACGGTCCAGACATCGCGACAGGCGGGACAGTACAGAAACGATACGGGACAAGAATCGGTACAAGGTTCGGTCCATAAGCTCCGTTACAGAAACGATTTGGTTCGTACCGAACCGTCCCGTTTTGCAACATTCTGTATCGGTACACATCCCTGGTACGTACCAATCAGCTGTCATTAAGAGTCATTAAGAGTCATATTGTCTCCCGAATCTATACCACGAAAAGTTATTTTTCTTCGCGACATTCTCGCGGCACCGACTTCTACAAACTTACTCGCACGCATCAGGCACAAGTCGTTCCCTGTATCAATTAAACCTCGTGCAGTGTATCAATGCCACATTATATCCTGTAAGACTATACGGCGTTTCGAATTGGTCGGTGCTCGAAATTAATGAGACATGTTTGGAGTTGATGTAACAAAATGTGGAATACAAATATATTGAAAGCTGAAATCGTACAATGATGTTGTCGCTGAAGTCAGGTCACGAGTGGTTCTTTCGGATATCGCTCGCTGTTGTAAGAAACTAATAATAAACGTATTATGAGGAATTTTTATTAATTGGATCACAAAGCGTTTCGTTTTGTCCGCGAGCCTTCCAACAAATGCCTAGTCATCGAACAGGTTTGGGGGGTTTGTGACACCCTGGGTTTTCCTTGGACGGGGAGAGGTCGATAATTATATAGATCAGGGTATAACTCATCGATTTTAATAAGTTTTTAATATGTTATAGGGGACACTGTTTAGACTAATTTTCCCCTATATAAGTACACATTGCCCGGCTTTAGTTTTCGAGTAACCGGCGAGTATACGAAATAGTCAAACAATCAACACAAATCTTAACGTAAATATACCTGTAGAGACCTAATACAGATGCAATAAACTTAACAGTTACTTGTATAAGGAAAAGTTTGGCCCTGCAATTTCGCGCTTTGGTCGAATGTAACGGATGCGAAAAGGTAACATCCTGTCCTCGCGGCGTGATCGCTTCGAGGTGCGCCACTTCTATCCCCCGCTTTGGTAATTCATTTTCGTACCGCAAGAATTCTGCCTCACTCCGGACAAGCAACATTTCGCTCACCTGCAACTCTAGTTGTACTGTTAGCGTCTTCTTCAGGGCTTGATGAGCCGCCTGCTCATATTTCTTACGCCCTGATAACCATGTGTATGCATCGTAGATACAAAGCTTATAGTTAGACCTTTCGGATTTGCTTGCATCTATCTGTAGTGGCCAAAGTGATTCCAAACACTTGGGGGAAGTGGAACGTAGTAGTCAAGTAGTACAGTCAAGAAGTAGTCAAAAAGCGAAGTCGTTTTGAGTCCATCGCCAAAGTGAGCTGTCGTTGTTCACAAGCCGGGCATCGTTATCCAGCCGTTGACTAAACGTTGTCAAATAGTCGCTGCCAATGTTAAGTTACACTAGATACGGAATGTTGCCTAAATGTACAAGGTGAGTCACTTGCTTTTGAATCGCCACTGTCAAGCATACACTGTTCCATACAAAATCATTATAAATAACCTAGACATTGAAATTATACTCAAATGTTTCTCAACATTTGTCTGCATTTATACTTTTACAGGTTTGAGTTATGTTAACTCGCACATGAAATTTCACCCTGCAGAAGCCAGTTATATATAATTTTCCCCTATAAATATAATATAATAAAATATTGTCTCCTTACGTTGCTAGCCATTCGAAGGAAGTCGATGCTAAAACTTGGTAAAATATTCGCTCCAACAGACTACAGAATTTAATACAATCTATTGTTAAGCAGAAAATATATAGTGTAATTAAATAGATGTCTAGAAAAAGCGGGCTAGGAGAGTTCTGATTCAAAGGCAAGTGAATCACCCTGAACATTTATCTTCATGATTATTCAAACCAATTCGCATTTTAATAAGTTGTGCTGATCCTAACAAAATTTTTATCCCACACACACTGTACACTATATCTGCTAATTTGGGGTTAATTTTAAATTATTTTTGTTTCAATTTGTTGGTTCGAGCTTTTATAACTTCCCCAAAAACGTGGAATTTAGAATTGGTGGGTCTATTCACGACTCTCTGTAATCACCTCGTGTATTCACCACCATTACCCTTAAAAAATACTGTATTTTGAAGGCAAATCCTCGCATACATACAAGGAGATTGATGGAATTATTTTTTAATTAATTTTTGGATAACTTTATGTTAGTATTTACGTTTAAAGCACACTATTTTTCAAAGGCACTGGCGGTGCTTTTAAGAAACAGGGATTCACGTTTTTAATTTTATAAGCGAGGGAATGAATAACATTACATTTGAAACAAATAGAATTCCTGAACGTTGGTAACATATGTACAGAAAAGTTGCTCGCAATCGCGCCTCCAACGACATATTTGAAGTTCATGAAAATCACTAATAAACTAACAAATACCTCCTTTTATTAAATAATAGATAATTGTCTGTTTTGTTCTATGTTAAACACGCGGAACGAGAAAATATGTGCGTCACAATTCATGTTTTAACAAAGATGACTCAACCGACGTTACTATGGCATATTTGTTATTATAAATATCAAATTTGGTATTATCGATCAACCAAACATGAACAATTAACAGTTAAAATACTAGCTATATGAAGTTGAATATGTTATGAATGTCAGTTTTACCTCGATCAACTATCTTGACGTACTGTGCGATTTCTTCTCTCCGGAAATGATTAATATTACTTGCTCAATGAATATTATGATACTCTATATAATAAGGTTAAATCTTTGTTTAACTTAATACAAATTGCGTAGTAGCGCAATACTTCGATCAACCACAGACAGGATCATTTCGCCGGTCATATTTTTTCGATCAAAGCATTAAAGCCAGCGCTTTGCGATTTCCTACATTCTTTATCTTTTTGTCGGGTACAATCCAGTCGGTGCAATTCAACGTGAATACATAAAATCTTATCGTATTGCGCCCAAGAAACAAAAATAAAACAGATATATACATACGGCACGAATTAAAAAGATTGTAAGCCCATAGTATTTAATTTTTAACACCTGCCGTGTGATCCTCTACGAAATAGTCAGAGTGATTGTTTACTCACAATTCGCCTCCAAAATTGGTATTAATGTTACAGAAATTTCCATAAAGTTTGACTATGCAATTTCTCTAATTCTGTTTCTAGCATTTCTTTCTTCTATTTTTCTCCACGTTATCACTAACTACAATTCCACGCTAGTAGTCAAGAGTAAAATCGATATAATATTGTTAGTACTAATGCAGGAAGAAATGTCATTAATTATCAAATTAGGTATATGTACCAGTATGTAAAGAATGTTATACATTTGAATGAATCATAATGCAATAAGCATTTATAAGCTTCTAGCTGTCCTTTTAATGCAATATAAAGAATAATATTGTTCTGTAACTCTTTTTATTACTAACATCTTTGAACGTTGTATTATGCGGCTTGTCTTTCCTTTGAAATTTTGGAGTTAGTCTTCCAACTTCATGTACAGCATCCGACAAAATTGTTGTCGCATTCTACAAAATGGTCGCCGGAGAGAAAATGAAATTTGGTCGCATGTATGTACATCCGGTAAGCATGACTTTATAAAAGGCCCCTTTTAGGAGAGAGAGGGGCCCCCTGGGGCAGACTCCTAAAAAAGACTTGCATACCTGGTGTTCATGGTTCCAAACTTCATTTACTCTCCGGTGACCGGTTTGCCGATTGTGACAATCATTTTATCGGATGCCGTATAAGTAATATATATTACAATATATTAATAATATATATAATACAATAGTTAGTACAATATATTATAGCCGACAGTTTGCATTGATCATTATTTGATACAGGAGAGAAAATCATATTAAAATTGGTGACGGTATTTTTGAGATTATTTTGAACATACAGACAATCAGAGAACGTTGTCCTTTATACTAGTAGGGACCAGTGTGCGTTCATTCGTTTCCAGCACGACTCACTTCCACGTCTGCGGCTCCCGACTTCGACTGACTGTAAGAGGCAGTTGACAGTTGCACCCTCTTCAACAATCCCACACACCGTGCCTTCGCATCCTACACTCACATACATACCCCATATCCGCATTCAATTCTCACGCACGCATCCCATACTCATATTGACCCTCGTACTCTCATCTCAGAGGCGATAATGTTGCTACATAATAGAGAATACTATATTCAATAAAGAAATTTGACACAATACACTTTTTTGAAAATCTATGACGTACTTGTTAAAGCACGTAGTTTCCATTAACTATCCTATGGATTTTATTATGATGTTCGCAATAATAAACACGCTATTGCGATATACATAAAGTTATCATCATAGAAATGATGCCCACCATGATGTGTCAACCGATGAATCGATTCGATGGAAATTTTGAACAGATCTTCTTAATAGGATTTATTTCTTCAGTAGAGTAGCTTTTTGCGATTCTTCTTTTAATTCTTTTTAACCAATACTGCTCAAATAATACAGCATTTTATCAAAATATTTATTTTAAGATACTTTTGATTACAATCATAATTTCAAAAATTGATCCCGTAGTTAAACAGCTTAATCTACGTCTTAATTATGACACATTATGTAGTATATTTCAAATATGAAATGACGAACCTAGGTTAATAACCTAGTGGAGTGGCTTCACCGTTCACGATAGCTCTACTTTAATAAGTATATTATAAAACTTGAAAAAAATTGGAATGTAAAAGAAATGGTTCAATTTTTAAGAAAATTCCAAATGCTTGCACGAATAATCAGAGAGATATATTTCTACGTGCATATCAATCTTTTCTTCAAAGATTTGAAAAGTATACTCACGACAAAGGACATTTGAATATTCATTACAAACGTCTAATAGAATCATTATAACAGTTTTTGTCGTGATAGGTGGTAGAAATGTAAATGCTCATAGAAGTGGCTTTCTTTTATCGATTATTATTTTTTTAAATATTCATGAATCTACGCACTAAAACAAAAATTGTTTATACACAAATTGTTTAGTTCTTGCGAGGAATAAGAATAAAAAATAAAAAATATTGGTTTCTATTTAGAAACTGATTGGCTTTCAGATAATCTTAAGAATATGTTCACGAAATAAAACATAAATAATACCACCCGTTTTCCCCTTTGAAATCAATTAATTTTTATATGTAACATTTCTTTCTCAGACATAGCGTCTTTGAGATATTTCGCATTATCAGTTTAAACGGATCATTCTATACGTAAGTAGCATAACACATAACTATTAGTTGTCCATTGTATTTACCTCTGTTTCGATAAATCTTTAAATAAGCATTTAACCATACAACAAAGTATTGGTTACTTCTTTCTCAGAAACCGGAAATCATCAATATCGCTATGAATCTGCGCAGCGATTGTAAATACCTATGCAAAAACACGCACCAGTGGAAGTTTTATTCTTTTCGTCTAAGCAAGTAGTTTTTTTATTCCTCCTTGGGAACGGACGAGCTCATGTAACGAATAACGATATTCGGGTCAGGGAGAAGAAGGAATCAGAGGTAGAGGTGACACCCTCGGGCATGGCAGGCTTACTCCCAGATTGGATGAATATTAAATTCCGGTGACCGTCCAACGAGAATTCTGATCACGACGATTGAAATATGTGAGTCCCACGAAGTCAAACATACTAACGCAGCCCATGAACCGCACCATGATTTGAATTTGTTTTATGGATTTCACCGGACGAATATTCGCTGTTGAGCCAACACTTGATGGTAAAAAATGTAAAAATGCCTGTTTCATGTTTGGCCCTTCTACTGCTTTAAAGCGTGTTCCGCTCTTGTTCAATCCGGAAATACTAAAATTACACTGCCCAAGTTTTATTTGTCACTAGCTGTCCTATCCGGCTAGGACAGGGTGACACTTTGTGTGCCATTCTGCCTTTCCTTGGTCGGACTTGTAAGAGTGAATGAATTATTATTCAGGTAACCAAGCAACGAGCACATCTGTGTTACAAAACACGTTAAAGTAGCTTCTCAGAGCTTCACAGAAAACATATAATTAAGACAGCCACTGAATGGATTTTGATTCAGTTTTTTACCTTGAACAGAGTAATAATCCAGGCACTATAGGCTATAAAATTCAATTCCAAAATTCCAAAACAAATACACTGTTCTGGTACACACCACTAGGGAATTTTTGTCACAATATAGTTAAAAAGTATAGTTTTTTACAATTAATTTAGCGTTAACGTGCACGGGAAATGTTATTCGAGTGAAGTTGGGTAAGCCAGCTAATAGCTAATAAAAATAAGAAGCACACATGTTTACCTTGCAAGAACGAAGTATAAGTGAACTCGAAACTTCGAACATCCAAAATGCCAAGGGGCGCGGAATTCTTTCAACGAATTCGAAAAGACAGGAGGAATTCCATTTCGAAGTACGTTGGAGGCGACCGCGCGAGTCAAGATGGCATCGCTCGAGCCGAAAGATAAATTTCGGCGCAAATTAAAGTGCCGAATATAATGCAAGGGGAGTGACGCAGGACTTTCAAAAGAATGTAATTTAGCTTTAGATCTCTGCGTCGGGGAGAATCATTATCAATTGGCCGAGTGAGGAGCGCAAAACCGATTATCATGATGGTTATACCTACAGGAGGCAGCAATTATCTTCGAGAAATTAAGGGCGAGGATATGCGAAACATGGTGGGCAGGAGGGGAAAGGACGATGTCTTGACGGAAGAGCAGTATTTCGGCAAGAAGGGTGGCACGCTTAATTTCATAGACGTGGCACACGGTCCATGCGAGCAAGAACAATCGACCCCAAGAGCGCGTGCGAAGAGGGTTTTGCCGAGGGTTCGAGTTACGTACTCTGAAGGGATAATTACAATAAGCAGCCCTCACTGCTCTCACCTTCGCTTCGGACTAAGAAATCCACTACTGTACTTTCCACAGGCTCGAATTCGATGGGACTCAAATCCAGCAGGGCACCCGCCGTTATGTCCAGATTTGTTGCCAGCAGTATACAGTGGGTAAAAAAAGTATTGATGTATCCTATATTTTTAGAATCATTTTTTTAAACAGAAAACTGTCTTCTTTAAGTAAATGCATTATTGCTTAAAAAGAGCGCTGTCATGCCCCAGAAAATGTATTTCTATTTACAGAGATCAATTTTTTTAGAATAATTTTTGCAAAATCACTGGGTGTGCGAGTACTTTTTTATCCACTGTACATATAGCTATTCCTGGCATAGTCAGTCAAATGACCGGTTATGAAAGAAAGCCATATTCTTCTGACATTTGTGTTGTTTTCTACCTCACTCTTATTTTCTACCAAAACTAATGCAAAGAATAATATTCGGACGATAATAACAGAAATTGTATATTTTCATTTTTACTTCCAACAACAGCGAACAAAAATGCAGAGTTGTGTCGAATTTTAAGACTAGTGCTATGTTGTTCAATAAGATAATATAATAGTGTACATATCTGCTTATTAAGTATTTCCGGTATATTGGAGATATTGTCGGAAGTCGTAGGCTTTTTAATGTTGACGGATTTTAAAGTATTTTTATTGAAAGTAAATTAACTTTTCGTTAGGATTGTCGGCTAGGTTTCCTGATGAATAGAAGCACACTGCTTTCTTTGAAGTACATTGACTTTTTATCTCAGTGTGTCGATTTTGCCTCTGATATTATATTAATAAATTTTGATTTTGTACCACATTCAAAAATGAGAAGGTTCCCAACTTGTTGCATATATCCCCCCCCCCCCCCTCCCCCTCCCTCTGCTATTTACTTAATTTTTTACTCTTACATTCGAGCATCCGACTATAGTCGAAATTGTTCGACATGAATAAGTTAAAAAAATGCAGCGACACCGGAACTAATGATTCAATATTCTTAAGTAGGGTTTTGTCTTCGCGTTATCGCGTTATAACACGATATTAATAGTAGTAAGACGCATAGCACGTAACAGTTTACACCTTAATTACATCTACGTTAGTTAACTTGACCCTTTGACTACGGTCAAATTTGATGCAGAACACTAATTTCAACCGACAAGATTTTTGCTGTAACAAGTATAATCACAATGCACTTTTTAAGTCACCTGTAGGCATCAACAGACTACAGTGAGTGAAATTTGAAATTGCCTAAAGGCGCCCACAATAGCGAAAAGGTTAAATTTGGTATTACACTATGACAACGAGTTTCGTTCAATTGAAAATTATGAATAACGTTAATATACCAAATTCGAAATAATAATGTAATATTAATAATCTAGATGTCCGATCTGGCTTCACACAAGTAATATTTTGTGTGCACATTAAAAACACTTCATTTAAAGAATAATAGATTGCTGCCTGTATCCTTGGGTGCCAAATCATTTAACGATGTATAGCTTGACTCAACGTTCCTTATGAATTTTGCAGTTGCTCTTAAAGGACCCAATATAACAAGTACTGCAATATTTTATAGTTCCCAGTATACACGAATTATCTACACTATTATAAAGAGCAATCTGTCTGTATATTCGCAATAAACTCCAAAATGGCTCCACCCATTTTAAGGCGGTTATCTCAAAACAGTAGTATCAAAAAGATGATGGTAGGGCGTATGTGGAGAAATTCGAACAATATGGGTCACACGGTTAGACATATAGGTTCATGCAGACTGATGGCGCGACGATCACGTCAAAAACTAATCGAAATCACTCCAAATTTTAAACTTTTAAATAGGAAATATTTTTGATTTTTTAAAATATTTTTATCATATCATTCTATTAGCAAATCGCTTTTTGTTCGAGTTTAACCAGTAGATAAAACACTAAAATTTAATACACGTAATCAGCAGATGCCTAGTATAGGCGAAACGTACAAAAAGTGTGAAACTTCGACGGCTATTATCTCAAGTTTAGAACAGAGAATATTCTTTAAAATGAAATATGTACCGTAAATATATAACCCAAATTTCAAGAAATTCTTGATAAAACAGACCTAGGCCACAATTACCTTAAAGAAATTTGCTGTCCTCTATTGTCTTATAATCCAGAGAAACAATAGGCTGCAAAATATTGCAGCAGTTATCACTTATGCAGGATTTCTCAAGAGTGACATAAGAATTTTAACTTTAATGAAAAATCAAACAATACATGGTTGGAAGATTTATACAATAAAGATAGCCACAATAATTTACTGTTTTTTCAAATTAAATTAATGTGCACTCGAAGTGTCACCCACGTAAGGCGAAGTAAAATCGTACTAGAATGGGTCGATTGAGCCACTCTCAAATTTACCGTAAATATATGTAACAGGCACACAAACAAACGTTGTCCTTTACATTATTAGAGATAGAGAAGAAGCGGGTAGATATGGAGTTGCGTGCTACAATACGTGTGCTAGTAAACAAAATTCGAGAATTTTTATTCAACTTCGAAAAGGAGAAGCCACATAACAATTAATGAAATCATGTCCATTCAAATAACTAACTTAAGAATTTTTTGAAATGCTAACCAACGCTTCTTGACTGCTGCAATATAACTACATAGCAGACAACATTTTCTTCCATTTGTAACGGTATCACATTGTTTATGTTACGAAGACAAAATGTGCTTATTTATACGCATGCCAGTCTTTGTTCATGCATGAATTTTCGGCATTTCTTTTGATTCAATGTCGCTAAATATTCTTAGCTGTCATAAGAATTGATGTTAAATTCATAACCTTATTTGTCATCGGCTATTTATTTGCTAAGCTCTATTTTTTGCTATACTTTTAGCAAACCTTGAGCTGTGTAAGTCTACATTTTACATCTGCAACATTCACTACTTTAACACATATGTGTTGAAGTATATTCAGTGCGAAGTAAAAATATACCCTTGAAGCATGTTTAGAATCAAACTACCGTAGTTCTACAGGCATCTTTGACGAAGTACAATTTTACAATTTCGTGGTTCTCTTATCAACGCATTGCACTCCGATAAAACATCAGGGAATTTGCGCGATTGAATTACAGCTTAATTAACTCGGAGGCAATTAAGGGCCTTGCCACCGCGGCTTTCCGAAATAGAAGGAAAGACACAGAAAATGGGAAAGAACGAGTGAGGAAACCGGCAGGTCCGCCCGCCATCGAATTTCGTGCACCTGCGGGTTGCTGAACCTCTGCGGGTTACAAGTTTCGAGAGTACTCACGATTTCATTGAAAACTTTTGCACCCCTCAATCGCTTCTTTTTTATCATCTCGTCCGTCGACTGCCGCCTCTGGCTCGCTTCAAATCCCCCTTTTCTCTTTTTTCCCTTGGTTTAGCGAATCGTTCTTCAGCCTGTTTCCCTTCAGACTCCAACCATACCGCCGCGCCGCGCCGCGCCGCGCCGGGCTTATAAACCGTGGCACGCGTATACCAATAATTCCAGAGAAATTCACTTCAATCGTTAATTATAACTCTCAATCAGGTACCTTCTGAGATGTTCACAGATTGGTTGACACAACATCTTTTTTAAAAAGTGCCATATAAACTGCTAATGATTATTAACTACATACCAGTGGTCGGATAACTCTTTTACAGTTTACAGCGCGTTCTTCTTACACACATGTTGTGATCTATATTAGTTTGTAGTAGAATCCGGTCATTTAAGGTTTGAGCTATTACGGTTCATACATTTTCGGAGTACTTAACAGTTTGCACGTCATGTCTCGCGATTTTGGGTGACACTCCAACATCCATTCACAGACATATTCATTTTCATGAAAATAACTCTAATAAACATTTTTTACAATGTGTAGTGAAAGTGTTAAAAATTTGCAGCTTGGGCACTCGAAGTGTTAATAGTATTTTTTAAATTGAAGGGTAGTAAAAGTATATTCCACATGAAGTGTGTTCGCCAGGCTGGGATAATGTAAATTTATGCACATTTCACTGTTATGGTTATGTTGCACTTATCATCACATTTAAGTGTCAGTTTGGTGTGGCCGATTTACAATTTACTAATACTTCATCATCATTCGTTGGATCGAAAAATGGTTGATTACAAAAATCGACAAAAAATGACACGAAAAAATTCGAACATAGTATACACAACGACAACCTTGTTGTCCGAGTTAACGGCCAAATATAAAAAACGGGGCCAACAAGATTATCGTTGCTTCTACATTGTTTCTTTTGTTACTATTTCACGTCTTTTTTGTAGAAACATTTGTGTGGAACAAATGGTTTTGCTCATTTTTGTACATGCACTCGTGTTACTGCACACACTCGCAGTCCTTTTAGAAAGAAATTCCTATACCTATTCATTTGCATCCATGTATGTATGTTAAATGGACTCTACCAGTATAAGCATCTCGATACCAATTCAATTATGTATATATTCGATTCTTTCATTATCGATCAAACAGCGTTAGCTGGTAATGTCGTTTCTTTGAATGTCAAGTTTTCCGTCATGAATATTTCGCTAACAGCGTATACGATAAATGATATAGCTAATAATACGTGTACAACTGAAAATGTCTAGAAAAAATTATGTGTAGATTATATCTGACAATGATGATATTCAATATCACATCATATTTATTTAAAAAAATAGAAAGAACTAATGCGGTGTACTCTTCTAACGCAGTGCGAAACTGTGATCGATACCTATATTTACATTGTGCATTCCTGCTTTTTGTCTCGCTCTAACAAATTATCTCTTACAGTTCTACGTTACTTTAGTATAGCAATCCGCACGAAAATGATGTACACTTACAAAGTGAATATACACTTGTATAGACAGTGAAGACTGTCAGGGAACCAAGTGCACAAATTCATATTTAAAGATAATGACAAAAAATATTCGCGTGTCTTAATAAACAATTCATCTAATCTCTTTGAAAAGCGTAAAGTCCTTCACATTTATTGAGAGAAGATGTACAAACTGAGATATTCAATTTTTTATATATTACATATCTTATTTTTCTCTTTCATACATTTATTAACGTCATTCCTTCTTCTTTTCATAAAATTCAAACACTGTTGTATTGTACAGTATTCATACATTGAAATTTAAATTGTCAATACATGGAGTACAATTTTTAATAAAATTACAAATTTAGTTATACGGTTTCTATTTCTATTAAGTAGTAAATTTAATTTACAACAATCCTCTGTCAGTGTATCCAGAAACCGTTCAACCATAACTTAACCAGTTACTTGAAATAAAAAATTTCACTAACTTTAATCATTATTGTAGTTATTTATATCAGGAATGATGCAACAACAGAATACTAATACTGGAAAAATCTTTTTTCGCATAACTTAAAAATACAACTATAACACAAGAACGTTAAATTCAGTAAGAGCAACACAACAATGACTTAGTTAGATGATTGGGTCATACCAGACCAAATCGATCACTTATTTCTCGCACCATTTTCTATCTTCATGAAAATTTGTGACCGTTTTCTATGCTTGACCAAAGTGACACACTTTGAAAATAGCTCTTTCTATTGGAAAAAGTTCAAGGAACAACATATCCTTTTTTCAGAATTAAAAGAAATATGTTTTTTCATAATTTGCCAAAGAAAAATATTTTTGAAAATCTAATAGAGAAATAATGGTTTTTCGGCATAGATCAAAATTTCTTCGGAAAGCGTCATCTTTTGTGAAGAAAATAAAAAAAAGAACATCAACAAAATCAATATGTAGACTCTGTTTTTACCCAAAACGGCTAAACCTGAAATTTTCAAAAGCTTGTACTTCCCGTCCAAATTCAAATTTGGGCAAATAATGACTGAAACAATTCTTGGTCAGGCATACAAACCAAGGTATCAAATTTTCATTAAGATACATAATGGTGTGGGAAATGAGTGATCGATTTGGCATGGAATAACTCCATCATGACAGGATACGACGATTCGAGAGATCAACATCAACGTCCATTATCTTTTGGCTCTCTACCGTAAAGACCGACAACGTAATAACACTTTTTCGCAGCGTTCACGAAATGCCGTATTTATTTATATGTATATGGCAGGAATAACCGCGAAGTCGCATACTGGATGTCCACATTACTCTTTAAAATTACAACAGTTAAGTAACTTATACAAAATATTCCCCACTTAAACTCCTATTAATCATGTATTAGAAATGTTTAAACGTGGGGATTATAAAACAAACAGTTGCTGTTGACCACTGGAAAGAAAGCGTTTGGCTTTATACCCGCTACCTGACTGATCCAGGACAGCACCGCCATCCTGAAATTCTATGAAGCCTCTTCGCCCTCTGTCGGCAAGAACTTAAAAGTGACATTTCCAAGTGTTATTTATTATACTGAAAAACCTCAGCATCTCAAACTACAAGAAAAATACATATATTCACGTATTAATATATCTTTGCGTTTTGAGTCACAGTAATTACAATAAAATATTGCAGAATATAATACCAAAGGAAGTTATCGGATGTAATAAATGTTTTCGAAATTCCAAATCCCCCAAAGTGCACTAGTGTAAAATAAAACAGAATAGTTTTGTTGCAAACTCCATAAATCTACAATTTCCCAAAACCGTTGCATCCTTCCAAAAAATTCCTACACGCAGATTATAATAAAAGGATGGAGAGAAAATGTTTCCACGTGATAAAAAAATGTTTTGGACTGAAACATTTGTAAAGTTTCGCACAATAATTATTTGTCACTAATGGAAATATCGCTTTACATTAAAAGAAAATCCTGCACAAAAATGATATTAACAATCCGAAGCCAAAAAATTATTGATCAACAAAATAAATTGATACCATTCCAAAACGAAAACCAAGTCGCCATTCATTCACAATAAAATTGCAAAAAATGTATCAAGTCTTATTAATATAACTTTGCAAAAATAATATTGTAAATATAAAATAAATGTAACTACAGAATTAGGTAATTCACTCTTTCATTAAACTTACACAATGAGAGTTTTCGCAAACAAGGATGTGTTATTATGTACTGTTAAATGCTGGTCAATTCCAAAGACGGTGGAATTAAATTAATCATCAATACATCATCTAATAGTTGGTATGCCTCGTTATTCACAAAGGGAATTTCAAATCTTTTACACAACAAATGTAAGCAATCCCAACAGAATGAAAAATCGTAATTGATTTTGCGTCTTCACAAACTGATTTTCAAGCTATTCTAAATTCCTATGTAAAAGAAACGGGGTAATGATACCATACTAATGGCTTTTTATTTATATATATAGAAGAACACCTAGTATTCCATTCGCGGCGAGAACGGGGAGCACACGGACCCTGTTACGATTCAGCCTCCGCGAGCCCTAAAATATGCTCTAAGATCGTGCTAAGGGCTATTTCACCTTAGTCAGAATCTAGTCTTCTAGTTTCCAACCGGCCCTACGTCAATCCTGGTATATTGCAGAGTGCTATTTCAACTTAACCGTACTCAGCTCCCTAATCTCCTATTAACCCCTTTATACCAGTTACTTCCAATAATTCAGTACAGGACTTGGGATCGTGCTAAGGGCAGTTACATCTTAATCAGACTGAAGTCTGCTCATCGATCATGAAAGAATTCCCTAAGCTACAGTTAAACGTCCCTTTGGCTCGCTGGATACACCTCAAGTGGTAAAAATGTACTTTCGTGGGATTTTTTATTACTCTTTTCCTTATTTTGATTATTTGAAATGTTGTTGACTAAACAGGAATGTATTAATGAGTGAGAAATTGATTTTCTTAATGAAAATTAGAATAATGTTTAGTATATTCTGAATGATAATATCATGTAAAAATACAATGAGAGTTTCAGTGGTTATGAGATGTTTTTACAAGAGGCTTAATACGACTTCATTTTACATTACGAATTGAATGGAGGAGAAACTCCAATCACTACATTAACAATAGTATGCTCATATGGTTGGCATAAGAATTCTACGGACGGAGCACGAATTTGTTTGCACGAATTTTGCACGAGTTGGCGTAAGACTTCTATAAGACAATAAATAGTCATATTTACAACATAAGGTGTGCTGTAATTGATTAATCCAATCTCATCTCCTGGTAGAAATGCACTTGCAAGAAACAGAACAATTAATTGAAAAATTAATCATATTCAAACCTACTAGAACGCCATTGGTATCTCCTTACAGACAACACATACACCCGAGGGTGTTATCACTGGCTGGTGATAACAATGGCTGGTCATGTCAAACAATGCCAAAGAAAAAACGTAGATGTTTACAAAGTTAAAGTAGATCACATTTTATCATTCTTAGCAGTTAAATTCGATGATATGCGTCATACAGCACCATCAATTGCATCCGATCGGCGCTATCATTACTGTCTTCAGACAAGATAGGAAAAGGTAGGGTAATCTCGCGATTCCTTAAGTCTACAAGCAACAACAGAACCCAAATATTCGTGTACCTCTTATCTTGGATACTATTAGGGGGACCGGAAAGTAATGTCGTTTTTTTTCGTTGAATTCAAACAAATAATGTATTGACAAGTTTTTATTTTTAATCAATAATATAATCACCCTCGTTATCAACAACCTTTTGCCACCTAGTGTGCAGATTTTCAATACCGCATCAATAAAAATCAATTGGTTTTTCTGTAAAATATCTGGAGATGACATTTTGGAGATCATCCAAATTTGCAAATTTTTTGCCAATTAAAAAATGTTGAATCGATCGGAATAAATGAAAATCCGATGGTGCAATATCGGGCGAGTATGATGGGTGAGGCAATGTCTCCCACCCCAACTCATTAATTTTTGCCAGGGCTCGTCTTAACTTCCGCCCTTAACATGTCATCGTCTAATGTCTGTGGTCTTCCTGATCGATTCGAGTCAGAAAGACCAAAATTACCGGACTTGAATTTGGAAAACCACCTTTGGCATTTACGGACGTTTAATGCATTTGGATACACATCGCAAATGTTTTTGGTAGCAATTGTTGCGTCACTACCCTTGCGAAACTCGAAAAGCATACAATGCCGGATATGTTCCTCTTCTGGTACTTGGCTTGCCATTTCACCGTATATTGCGAAAAAAAATTTAAATGGTTATTATTTACGAGTAAGCGAGTCACTCCAACCTTACAATGTCTTTGGTAGACTTTGAAGTACATACTGAGCTGATAAATGACAAAGGAATATCGACAAGCGCAAAAACGACATTACTTTCCGGTCCCCCTAATATGATAGGCCAGAGACACTTGGAAACTTTGTACCCTACAAAAAGCATTACGCTAGGAGACTTAACACGTAAAACGATGATGCTGTTAGTTTTAAGCACAGCGCACTGAATGCAAACCTTTCCGCAATCAACTGCAGAATATTTATAAAAAAGACAAGGGGTTACCGATTAGAATTACGGACCGCATTAAGACTTTCGGGCCAGGAAAAGTGCAAACATCTTGAGCATTGCCTTATTTTCTGGAAAGTCCAAAATTTGAGTGGCGTGGGCCCTGAAAAGTTATCTATTAACAACTGAGCCTTTAAAAGCAGGTATACAAAATTTATTTATTAATGTTAAGAAAGGATTCAAACCGGTCGAGTCCCAAATAATAAACAGATGGTAAAAACCGTCCTAGTCAAAGTGGAGTTAATACAAACCAATTGAAGCCCTACTTCACTATAAAAAAAGTCGGGCCGCTGAGAGAATGAAGTTGGTGAAGGAGGGTAACCAGACGGACCCAGCCGGAATTTTACCCTCTCCAGTTACGCTTTGGGAGTTCTCTAGCCTGGCTTCCCCTCACGCGCTTTCTACCCACGCATGCTGCGCGCCTTGTAGCCACGCTCTGCGTGTGTGTCGAGGAACTCCAAGTGTCAAGGGAAGTGGGACTGACTGCGCTCGGGCGAGGGAAATCCCAGCTTCCTTCTCTTACCGGCCCAACATAGGTATGTAGCGTATGTAGCGACCTCTGCGGCTGCGGCAAAGGGCCTGGATATTGAGAGAAGCAGAAAATCAACTGGCTGGGTTCCCGGTTTAGATACGTTTGCAAGATTTTATCATAAACCTGTTGGTATTCGGAATCAGAGTTTTGCACTGACGATCCGAGATAACTAATAACAGGAGATGTATGGGTGAAAAATCCTACGGCTTTCGTTCTTTTCTCGTACTCACTGACTTTTGTAATAAACCACCTTTTGTTATAGTCCTTGTCAACAACCATTATATGGTCTATTCTTTGTGTTTTCTTACACACGACTCAAATACACTGACAATGTTATGTATTCGTATATACATACACACTAGGGCGGTTCTTATTTAGGTAATTTGTGAATCTTGCTGCGTGCACCTCTCAAACTGGTTCGAAATAATTACAAAAAAAAGCTTCCCAAGTTTCACTGCACCATCACAATATTAACAGGTGCCATAGACCACCTATTTTTCCTACTTTTCTGTAACAGAAGTAATACCCACATGAAGAATATGATTCTCGTACGGTTTTCTTGGAAAATATACTTCTATATACTTCTTTAGCGAATTTTTATTTTTCAGTAATTCAAACTGGCGGGCCCAATATGGCGACATAAAAAATCGAAATCAATCAAAGTTGGACAAGTAACTTTTCCTGCCAGTAACTTTTCTTTAAGGGAATCCCTGTATTATCCCTGCGCGTTTTCACGCGCAGACTATTTTCAGGGCGCCGGGCGGCCTGCACATAGACAGCAGGTAGGGTTAGCTTGGCCATACATTTTCATATTTCGAATTTTCCAACACAAATATTTACACTGGAGCCCGTTTATAACATACTCACACTACGAAGTTTAACACGCCTAGAAATTCTGGAATTTTCCTATCAGGAGACTCGGTAAAGTCTTGCACCGAGTAGTTAGCTATAGAGTCTCGTGATTAACTATATATATACCAACACGGGAGCCGAGGTTACTTTTCCCAATGTGTAGCAGTTTTCGATCGATATAAAACTTTCATCTCGATTTCCGAAAAAGTTACAGCACGCACGCATAACTTATGAATTGCACACAGCCCAATTAATTTTTTTGAATCTAATAAGCTAAACAGCAAAGAAATTAGTCCATGCGTTCAAGTGATATGAATTTCCTCTTGTAGATTCTCGAACTAAAACGGATTCAGAATAAAATTCGAACGTAGAAATAAAAAAATCAAACACCAATCAAATAAAATTTAACACTAACTGTTTAATGGAAAAGTAAGATAGTACCGAATATCCGCTTTACTCGATCACCTTGGGCAAAGATACTGTTTAAACTAAAGAGCAGAATACAATTACAACAAATAAAAAAATTATTAATCGCCACACTCGGTATAGAAATAGCTTCCAGCCACTGTATGGCAACGTGGCATATGGAATCCCGTGTTGGTTTGTGGCTGATTTGATTGAGTTTCCTTTCTCTTTCACAATGATAAGAGCATTTTTTAAAGCGCATTTTTTATTCAACTAACCTGGTTACTTGTATTATAGTGTATGTATTATACACACTTCAAATTAAAATATTCACAAATACGCTTTTAGCCAACAGAAAAACTATTTCCCACACACATAGCAATTCTAAAGGATGGTATTATCATGTGACATGATTGTAATTTGGTAATAACAAACAATAAGTACACACAAATAGAGAGACTTACCTTGTTAAAATGTTAAGAAAACAACGTAGAATTGAAATTTTCGAAATACTGACACGTGTTTGTTTCAAAAACACTAAACGAAGTGTCATAGCGTCGATAAGAAAGTTCTCTAAAGGAAAAGTCACGTGCCATCACCTCACCCACTGTCGCGTTTAAAAATTAGCCAGTATTCCCCCCATCTATCCCCCCTTAGAATCAGCGCCGTCATTTTGTTTCGTCTCCGAAAAACAAGATATTTAACAAACATAAATAAAACAAAAATTATTTTGTTCCTTAGAGCGCATTTTGTGTTATAGATTTTTGAAGAAGGTTCACACCCTTTTTCATCGATATTTCTGTGTATATTTTTTCACAAACTGCAAACAGTATCAATCACCATTCGTTCAAAAGTGATACCAGATGAAACACAAAATTGGTTTTCATTAAATAACGATGGTTAATGTGAAAAAAATTGTATAACGAAACTATTCTGGAAACTTCCTTTATAAAGTAGAAAAAGTTTCATCTCGATCTGCCCACCCGTTGCAAAGACATAGCTAGACGAACATTAAAAAAAATATATGTAGGCGACGTCCGCACAAAGCGAAAAGTCAAGATACAGTGGATAATCCATATGAAAATCCACAAAAAAAGCACGCAGGTAGAATCCGTTAACCCTTCAGCTTGGTCCGAGCTTTTCCTGTATACATAATCAACTTCTGTTTTGAAGCTACTAGCAAAAGCCTATTGACACGCTCTATTTTAGCAGATGAGTTTTTAACACTATTTCTACCAAGAGGTGTCAAAAGACACTTTTCAAATTTTCACTTGAAATTATTCTCTGAGTTTAATCATTTCTCCATAATTAATTTTTTGACTTTTCATACAACAGCGATATCATTTACCTCCTGCTCATCCTGGATCTACAAATGTGCATATGGTATACCTTAAGTTATGCTTAAGGATTCCACAACACTGTCTAATTTCAAACCATTTTGCAGGATAATATCAATTATAATCAGATTAGAGGATCCTGATTTCAGTTGTAACGGAAAATACAGGAGTTGCTGCATAACTTTGATATTCGCCCGTTTTCCTGATGTTGCATTTTGAGACCAGTTCTAAAAAAATTGGATAACGCGATTTATTCTCCAATTCTGGTAGTGAGTTCAATACACGTGAATTTTGATTTCGTTCGTGAAAAATTTGGAAAACACATTGTTGAAAGTAGCACTGTAGGTATGTAAGAAGTAAAACAGTCTGCAATACTCGTAATTATTTCTATTTTTTATACACTATTTTACGAAGAAACGTAAATACCCTAACCTAACCAAACCAAACCTTATTTATTTCCATTTTTTATTTCAATAAAAAAGATGTTCCGAATTCCAAGAAAGGAAGAGTTATTCGAATAAATGATATAAGTCAAGAATACTCACAATCTCAAAGATGAGTTGAATGATTCTTCCGAATAATTATTATTCCTGTTGAGCTAAGACATGTTTGATTATTGTCTATATTTAACTGATAATTTCAAATCCCGACAGTTTTGGCAGTTATTTGTTTCCAAACGCAAGGGTGCCAAAACACACCTCTTGGTCGAAAAAGGTATACACAAAATCAGGTGGTAGAAATAGTGTTGAACTAAATATTGGACAGCTGTTAAATTACAAAAGCGTCATATGTAACACATGTTATTATTTTTCCGGTGTTATTATATTCATGTACTCAACCATTTTCAACATTTTCATAAAGCCAGTATTACCAAATCAATTAATAAATCAATAAATAAATAAACAAATAATTCAAGAATTGAAATAGATTGACACCGAGTGTTGCAATCTCAGTAAACAACCATATATTTGTGTCATATGTATGCACGCACATACAATCTCTATCTGCACATGCAGAATATACGTCTGCAATGTTTCATATTATCAAAGTAAAATGTCAATAGCTCCGCGTTTTTACAATTTCCGTTTTGTATGTACATGATGTGCTAGTGCGATGTGTCGCCCCTTCTGGCATGTAACAGAGGGAGATCTGCGTTAGGTCTGGTGTCCACATAAGTCGGAATGGAAAGGGTTCTACGAAGGGCTCTGGAAGGACTGCGGGGTTATAATGAAATATCGCCTCGTTCCGCTTGGTGTAAGACTGCATTAAGATTATACGTCCCTGTACTCCTTAGCGACCAAAGGAAGCCGAAATAAACGAGAATACGGCGTAGGGACGTGACTGGTGGAAAAGGGGTAGGGAATTCCTCCGACGGTGTTTTAATCAAGCCGGATTTGCTGTGGCAAGCCGTAGCTCCAACTTTCATTTTAGCCGATCCCGTTCTGACAAGCCGTGCGAAAGCGGTTTCCTCTACTTCACTGGCTCTCCTTTTCTCGCTCGGCTCACGTGCGGTTATTCTTCCTCTTTCGCTTTCACATTCTTGAAAGCTTGATGTGTTTCATGCGATCTATGCTCTCCCGACGTAGCTTCACCAAATCTGCCGGAGCCGGCAGTCCTTGTGTATATTTGCTTTGCATTAAAACACCACCGTTACTTCTGAGGACACGTGATTTCAGGCCACTTACTCTCCTTAAGCTGGTTGTCTCGTGACAGTAGCATCAAAAAGTATTACGCACTTACACTCGGAAGTTCCTGTAAGTGATTCCACGAATGCATACTCGGGCGCACACACGGTTCTGCGACCTTCGCGTCAAAAGTCAAGTGAGAAATGCAATTGTAAACCAATATTTTAAGATGCATATTTGTACATACTGGCTTCTTCTAATAAAGGATCATCCACGAGTTACAGATTTGGTAGTACACTTCCTTATTAGTTCTCAAATGAATAGCATTTCTAATTCGTTATTATAACTAACAAGAAGAGACCCTGATTGCAAAATTCTTGATCGCTGGAATAAATATCTTGATATTCAGAATTGATTAATTAAATTACTGACACTAAAGTATTTGCACCGTGTATAATTTTGTTATTATATTTATTACATTTAAATGTTGTTTTCTCTATTTTCCTCGCGGGCTTTCCAATCCAACAATTAATTAAGGTAATTGTTACTACAAATCAAATGAAATAGTAACACGTATTAAGATTCATATTGTAAATAATGCAGGAATAAACAGACTAACAAGGGACACTTTAGAGCCGAAACATTCGGAATCAAACTAACAAATTTTGATAAGTCTATTTGCAACTAAGAAGACGGATGCGAAAGCCGCGCATTTCGCAAACTTTCGGTTCAGCCGCTATTTTGATTTATTTGCGTCGTCTTTTTATATTTATAACACTTTTTCACCTAGTTAGGAAACCAATAACCGTTAATGTAAATGGAAAACCGAAAAAAATTGTCAATCCTTTCATTGGCAGATGGAATCTGGAGAAAATGGATTTAATCAAAGCCTTAGGGGAGGGCAGAGCAAAGCGAATAGGGGCTAATTTTTAAACGCGCCGGTAGGTGACGAAATGGCATGAGCCTTTTCCTTTAGAGAGCTTTCTTATTGACGTCATGACACTTTGTTTAGCGTTTTTCAAACAAACACTTGTCAGTATTGCAAAAATTTCAATTCTGCATTGTTTTCTCAACATTTTAACAAGGTAAGTCTCCCTATTTATTTGTACTTATTGTTTGTTATTACCAAATTACAATCATATCACATAATAATACTATTCTTTAGAATTGTTTGTGAATATTTTAATTTGAAGTGTGTAAACCGGGCAAACCTGATCGGGCAAAGCGAATACCCTATCCACTTTGGCCGGATTTATAATAATACCAAATTTTTCTTGCAGATGGTCTACCAATACTATAAAACAAGTGACTAGGTCAGTTGAATAAAAATTGTGTTTTTCCGATATCAGGACCATTTTCTCCATTCCGGAGAAAACAGTTTTCAATAGACAAAGCTCCAAAGTACATATTGATATACATTTCAGATTGGACGAGCGTTACCTTCGATACTTTATTTAAAAGTCAAAAGTTTATGCTAATTTTTTGCATTCAATAATTAATCTGCGAATCATTAAAAAAACATGGTTACATAGATCGGCCTTTCCTAAGTAAAACCAAATATTAATCATACCGATGTGACCAATAGTTTTTACAGGAAAAATTCTCCCGCAATGGTCTATTTTGGCCGATGCGCGAAAACGTCGACTTTGGCGGCCTGTATTTCCCAAAGAAATACGAATTTTGAAACACGATGAGGCGGATCTCATCGAATGATCTCAGGAACAACATGCTGAATTTTCAGCAAAATCCCCGACATAACCAAAATCCAGCTTCTCACTTGTCGTGAAATGACCCGGCTACGGTCGGTATTTCTATACCGAGTGTGCCGATTAATTATTTTTTTTATTTTTTTTAATTGTGCTCCGTCCCGAAGTGGTTGGGCAAAGCGGATATTTGGTACTGTTTTAGTTTTCCACTAAACAGTTAGTGTTAAATTTTATTTTACTAATGTTTGATTTTTTTAATAGTTATGTATTTTCAATAGTTTAGTGTTTTTCCCCCATTTTTCGTTAATGGATGCGCTTTACCCAGACTTCCCCTAAGTCCTTTTAATACTTGACCATATTTTGGGATAATTTGACAATGTAATAATTCGGAGGTCTGGGTTCTGGAAGGAGGGAAAGACATAGAGAAGTGAGGATAATTAACTAGAATTTAACGAGAAATGATATTGTCACCAAAATCATAAATATGTGGAGAATTTCAAGAAAATTGTTTTGTAGAAGTGGGTCAAAAGTTTATTTCAACAGTTTACAAAGACGAAAATATTAAACTGAATAGAGCCATGTAATAAAAAGAGCACGTGGCAAGTAGCTGACTAGGCATCGTCACATGAAAGTCAAGTCATCTTGGGTTGGTCAGCATGCAACATGCTACGATTCCACTACTCTCACACCTCTGTTTACTATGTCTACTATCATTTCCACTTCTCTGTCTTTCTCTTCCCCTTATCAGCCAATTCTTGCCCCCTTCCGTCCTCTCGCTCGTTTTCCACACTGGCCTTCCTACTGGTCTTCTATAACCTCTGAATCCTAGGGTTTGGGAATTTAATTACAGAACCGTGCTTAGATTGTAGCTGCAGCTGGGCCGGAAATAAACTCCCCATTGTCATGCTACAAAGCTTCTATTTGTCACTGACTTGACGTTTCGACATCCTTACATACTATGGGCCACCATGTTATCTGACCCTCTGCGGTCACAGAATATCGACTACATGTTAGAAAATTAGAAGTAGGCATGGAAATGCATGTGTAGAGCAGACCTCGTGGAGGTGCTGCTGAGTACCTCTCCCCTTCGGGGAAAACCCAGGGTGTCGTAAACCCCCAAACTGGTCACCCTGACACAGGTAACCTGACGGCGAGCGATGTACATTTTAAAGAGGAAGCTTTCCTTTACAAGATGACATTAATTTGAATTCACCAAAAAAAAATTCCAACTCCGCGAACTCTCTTGAACTTGCGCAATTCGGACAGAAAAAAGTTAGCTCGAGTTTTCATTTGTTTATTAACAGACAAATTATTGTAAGCAAAAATGCGGTATAGGCTCTGAAAGAGGAAGCTTCAACCTGTAAAATGAGTATTAAAACACTGCTGTATGATTTTGTCGAGCCGAGTTATGCCGCTTCAAAAATCGGTGATTTTTCGTTAAAAAAAGTGATGCATTAATTTTTGTGAGAAGTGTATTTTAGCGCTATTTATTATACAGAAAAGATACCGGAAAACTCTCTCTAATCAAGTAACTCATTCTGTTAAGAAGTATACAAGTTAAACGCGTACCGTTTCAACGACGATGGCCTTATGAATATTACTGTAGAGTGTTTATTATATTGCGAATATTAGAACGAAGTGTATAGAATTATTACTTCTAGGTATACACTTTAATAAGTATATAATATGTTGTTTTTGTTTGCAAAAACAGGTCACATAAGCAAAGAATGGGAAAATGTTGCCTTCTTTTTTTGCTGATTTCTTTCTACGTAATAGCTTCAGATATTTTAACAGGAAATACTCTAAAAAGATCTACTTTAAAAGTATATGAAAAGCGGAACGAAGTTTATCCTCAGTACGCAAACATGTTTGGAAACATGTTTCAGAAGAAAGGCCTCACACCAAAAACTAGAAGAGACCAAGTCGTCCTATTACATGCTGAAATCATGTCACATCCTATTACTGCTGAAATCAATTTCTGTCGATTACTCACATTATAACTGAATGCTGAATATGCGATTACTCTACTTATACTACAATTTTTAAAATGACTATGACTATCAAACGAAGCCGAATTTTGCAAAATGAACTTGTCATTTTGGTTTGGTTTGGTGTGGTATAAAAGTTGCTAGTTACATTTTATCACATTTCGCCTAAATCATCCTTTTTAATTAACTAAGAATTTAATTTAATATATCAAAAGAAACAATTTCGTAGTAATACAATTGATAAATGTCTGTAATAGAAATGAAAAAATATAGAGTTTGATCTTTTCACGCCAAACGAATTTTGTTTGCGTCACACGGCAGATTTTGACGACAAGTAAGTATTATGTTCATAAAGTTCAACTGGAATGAGTCCCGATTTCTCTGAATTATTTTTAGTTCAAAATTAGAAGCGTCATTTTTTTCGGGGCTTACTGCCATAAATAAATTGTTATTTTAGGTTTCGAAGCACACGTAAATTTTACTCTTTATTCATTCATTGAAGAAGAGTTAGGTTTCTTGAATATATTTTTGTGTTTTTTGTAAAGGCAATTTCCTAATGTAATATAACAATACCAACTTGTAAATTAAAGGCACTGGGTTACTGTAATTCGTAATATATATGATTCTTACTTTTATTATACCCTTTATTACAGCCTCAGTTCGTATAAAAAAGAGCATTGTGCAATGATACACTATTATGGTTGCGCACTTACTTCCAAGTCGACACAGCTTGATTGTCTACTCAAGAATCAGCCACAACATTCATAACCGTCTTTATTTGAGATCGTACCAAATTTAGTATGAAATTTAAGTTACAACAATCAACAAGTCTTCGCTATACACAATGTCTCAGATATATTGCGCTAGATTCTAAACGCATCTCTCTCGGTCACTCTTTAAAAATCAGTGTGTAGAATTTCTCGAAGACTATGCGGCTAATTCTTATAAAATTTTACACCCGCGATATACAAATCCGTGGGTAGGATATGTACCATCAAAATGAAAAAGTTTGTGGGTCAAATTTCTATTTTCATTTCATTTCAGGTGCGCCGATTTCGTTATTTTTCCGTATTTTCCAATTTCTGTTGTTTATGCCATACCCTAATGGTTCCCTTCTAATAATATCAGCTGGGTATTTTTATTTTGTAAATGCAGAGTGACAAAATCCTTCACACAGACATATTTTTTTGTAACAAAAGTTGTTTATTACATGAATAATTTTACAATTATTTGGTAATTGTATGTACGACGAAATATAGTATGGCATAAAAGTATTCGGACACTAGTAGATTGTTATGGTAGTTATATTAGTAAAATAACGCTTTGATAAAATAAAGTGCGATTATACATATGGGGCATTCAATCCAAAGCTGACATTGGAAATTTAATTTTTATTGGTCGTATTACGAACAACAATCTTTAGTTGCACATTTTTACAAAACACTTGTTTTAAAGCCTCAGTTTTTTCAAAACAAACCACTTAAAGCAAGAAGCACTGATTACGCAAAGAATTTTTGTGATTCAAGTGCCCCAAAGTGCTGCATTCTGTCTCACTTTAAGATTGGTGCCGAAAATGAAAATAATAGTTACTGCAAAACTTCAACTTATTTTTCTACACAGTTTTAGAGTAATCAATGTTCAAAAATCCATTCTTATGCATGAGCTCTAATAGCGACGAGAGCAAGAATTGTCGTTTATAGCTTAAAAATGATTTCATTTAGAAATGTAGATATCATGTAGGAATAACGTGATAAAGAATATAGAAACAAAAGTAACTTATAAAAGTAGATCGGACATAGCATAAGCTTTATTGCAACTTGAATCTTCCTACTCAAAAATTAGTTTTATTGTACTCTGAAAAGCCCTCAGAATTCTGTATCAGAGCCTACATGTTCTTACTGTGTACCCCTTATAAAATGCCAGCACCAACTTTGTTAAATCCATTAAAAAACGTATGAAATTTATCAAATTGCAAAGTACACAAAGATACAATCCATCCCACTTATAACATGCCAAATAGGTTCAGATATTTCTTATACCAAATTGGCTTCCTCAGAAACTACTTACATAAGATGTATACCATTATAGTCGGGTCCGAATTATTTTCCCATTTAGTGTCTGAATACTTTTGTGTTGGTTATCAATTGCTACAATATATCCTTACTGCTCTTGCTAAATGACTTATTGTTGAAAAAAATTATCAAGGGCGTTGGTGTGTAAACCACTCCAATATCGAGTCTTAATGTTAGCCATACACTACTATCCGAATATTTTTGTGACCGACCGTATGTTGGTTGTTGAAAGTATGTATAATGAATATGTAAAGCTCCATTCAACATAAAACGTATCTTTATATATAGCTATTCCAACCGTAACCAATCAAATGACCGGTGATGAAATAAAAATCATGTTTTTCTAATTTCTGTATAGCTAATTGCCGATTTAATATAAATCTAACGCATAAAATACGCAAGAGAAGAAAGCACGTATTTAATTGAAAGGAATTGCAACACCGGTCATTTAACAGGTCGTGTCACTTTTACTATTAAATTGTTTGTTTTTCTGTAACAAAATCCAGAATATCGCCTGATTTATGGTGCTACAGATAGCAAAGTTCCCCTAAAAAAATATGGTCATCCTAGTAGTGAAGTAAACCACATTCTGATCTATGGTTTCAGTATACAGAATTCATCCTTCTATTTTAATAAACTATACATATGTACATTAATAATCATCAAGCTTCAAGCATTACACCATCCAATTCCTTCTTCTTTGGGCGATCTAGAAAAAAAATATTACATTAGACTTATCTTTTGAACAAAAATTATCGTTTACTTGTGAACATCAAAATGTTTTCAGTTTTATTAAGCATGAATGTCGTTTATATCAAAATTGATTTAGTGTGACGTAAATCCTCCGTTTTTACAGAATGCGGAAAAATTGACATTCGCCTGTTATAAAATGTTTCTTATAAAACTGTATTTTTTATGGAAGTTCTTAGCTTGAGGGTGAATTCATTAATCAAAATTTAGTTATATAACATTTCTGCACAGTTCTAAAATTTTTTGCTGCACACTGCACATATTACGTGATATTTTTTGTATAAAGAGACTCTCTACAAAGGCACATAATCTAGACTAACAACACTACCTATCAAAATGGATCTCATGAGTTACACAACAAATCAAATAGCAGTAGATGAGTGTGAAATGGATATTAGAAAAAACATTAAGAATGGTTAACTGTTCTATTAAATGGATATCGCACTGGAGAGAATTTCATTTCCTCGTGCAACCCAAACTGCAACATTGTCATAATTATTGTACCACTTACTATGTATTGTATATACATATATACATATGATAGATTGATATATACAGAACAATAGTGACTTCTTATGTCTGACTTTTGAATAGTTTCTACTACACTATCTTAAGCAATCTGTATCGTAACAAGCTATGACTGATTCACTTATCTCCTGTAATTTGCACTACTATATAAAGAAATTAGGAGTTCGTTTGGATGTAAGAACAGACATTGAACAGACATTGAGAATTCAGTCAGTGTTTAGAAGCTTATCTCTTCATATGTAACACAGATTACATTATATAATAGGAAAGTATAAACTAATGGCTATCCTATCCATCTTTACCTGGGTGACATTATATCGACATGTTGATAATAACTAAATGTAAAGAATAACCAGTTGTTGCAAAACTGTCCTAAGAAAAGTACAGCTCAGTTACCCATTCCTTTTGGAATTTAAAAATATTGCAATTTTGTATAGCTAATAATATACCCGGATCATAGCTCTATACATGACAGAAACCCACATTAAAATCCATTAAGTTATTCTCCCGATTATATCAAGTTTTCCATGCAAAAAAAGCAGTTTTAATTTGCCTTGTGACACAATAATGCACCCTACTCAGTTCTGTGAGAAGTAAGTAATAATAACAAAATATACTGTGTCCATATGATGTTTCAGATTACTTCTGACACACACATATACAAACTTCTCTTCTTTATATACTGATATCAAGTATCGACAACAAGTGTTGATAAAGATGTAGAAGTACAGATTACTATAGATTAACTCCCCTACTCTACATTTTTTGTAGATACTTTCATGGTCTCAGCCTCTTTTGCACTGATATCAGAGAATGATATGAGTAAAAAAGTTTAGCAAACCTCTAAAATTCAGATGTAATGTTATTAAGGCAAAGCAACGTAGGAGAGCTGGCTTGCATAGAATGCTATCGCTTCACTTGATTATCCTGCTTATTACGTTGTAACAATATGACTGCTGCTTATATTAAAAGAACAAGTAACTTAATACACAGATCAATACCTTTCCTCTTTTCAGGCTCGTCTTGTGGAACTTCAGGTAATACTATGTCTGTTGTCAAAGAGCTTGTGACATCTGCTAAAATTGTATCAAGTTCCGCCTCAACATCAACTTCATCCTCAGATGTAAGTTCTCCCATTAATATTTCATTAATCTCTTGCTGCTTTTCAACACCTTCCCTTGTTTCATCCAGAATCTTTTCAACGTCTTCAATGCGAAGCATGTCATTGAGCTTCCGCAGCGCAACATTTCCTACTTTTAGGCCATCAATTACTTTAATTTCCACTTCCGCAAACTCCAGATCGTGCACCAAGCGTTCTAAGTTTTCCAGCTGATTGTCTGTCTTGGATAACAGCTGCTCTTGGAACTTTTTCTTGCGTAGCAGAACCAATGCACGACTAGAAAAATATGGAATAAATGCAAAATCAGAGTTTCATGAAAAGTATGAAGTTGCCAATGACTACACTCGATGCCACCTACTCTTTCTGCCCTTTTCGGAGTAATTCCCTGGCAAGTAGTTTCTCACCTTCGAGACTGCGTTCAAGGTTCCGTTGATACTGCTTGATTTTGTCCCGTGTTTGTTTCAATTGCTGTAGGATTTAAGGAAATCATTCTTCATTCTGCTGAAAGGTTAGTCATCTCTTTTTGCAACTTACCAATACTGCTTTGTCCCTTTCGTTAACGCGACTTGAATGCTTTTTTGCGAAAAGTGCACCCATTGTACGGAGGAATTCCGGTAATAGTACTTGTATTGGAAAACGAGTTCAAAAGGAAGTTTACACCACAGTCGAAGTAACCTCAAACAGCCATACGCGCATATGTGTAGTCAGATAGAAAGACCGTCGGATCAATTCTGCTACTAGAGTCCTCAGTGTGCGTAGTATAAATGCCAATTTCACACAGTTTTTAATACGTGACAAGTGCTAAGTTAGAGATTTAAATTAACATTATAATCAGTAAACCTCCAATTCTCCATAACTTTTTACCAGACACTTGTCACCCTTGTCACTTGTCGCTCTTGTCCAATTCTTTGTGAAGTAAGCAAGATCGAATCGACTCGAAATTAAGCGCGCGGATTTTAAAGAAGCGGAAAGCTTCTGCTGGTGTTAGGATGATCAGGGTTCTTCGCTCAAAGAGAATCGCAGTTCTTTCGACTGGAAAAGGTACTTTCTCGTAGGTTTAGGCGTCGTTGTAAAGAATAATTATACACTTGGAATTACACATACATAAAACACTAGGTCTGCACTACGTTCATACTTAGAATTGACGCCGGCATACATCGGCTGCTCATGATAAACCTATATTCCATTTCTCCATATGCATGTTTAATAAAGTAAAATTATTTCATGACAACTTAGACATACATTTTGTATTATTACACTTTTTGCATTTGTTTACACATCTTACAATAATTTACAAACTTATTGTCTTCCATTTTGAGATCATTTGGAGAGAATGCTATCGTTCGGATTACTGTTTATTATTAAGGAAAAGTCAAATTTATCTTTTTAGTTAGAGGGAGAGAGTTAAAATTGGAGTAAATCTAATTATCTGAGCCAAACGAAGACTACAGGAGACAAATATTCTCTTGTAAGCACGATAGTGGCCGAATCCCTGATTCGAGTAATGCCATATTTACATCAGTTGGTACGCATACCGAGAGGAGAATCTGTATTAATTTCAAATCACCTGCAATAAAAATTATGGAAAGTGTGAAAAAAATAGAATTAGAGACCCGGTTATCCGATTGACGCGAAAGCAACCAAAAAGAGGGTCACTTTCCCTAAAGCTTCTTCATTAAATAAAACAATTTTCCTCAAAATTTCAACTTCCTAAACCTTTCCGTTTAAAGTTCATGAACTATATTTTTTCTACATTTTGTTCGTTTACCTATAAAAGTACTGACTGTTTTTTATCGGAAAAAAGTAAAAAATACTTTTTTCAATAAGATCTTTTCGAGCGACAACCACCAAAAAGTCAAAACAATTATTAGACTTTTCTACTGATTGTCTATTTTTCAGATTTTTCGATTTGATGCAACAAATAAAGAAAATAAATCTTCCAAAACTTTATTCGTTATTAAATATGTCGATAGCAATTGGAACGATGCCTAAATTCTATCTATAGTATTACTAGATCGCTGTCCATTTCTTATAGTACATCGTTAAAGATTACTGCATATCTAATTATATTTATTTGTTAAAGGTATAAATTTGGAAGTATCATTGTCGGTACTCACATTATGTGCATTATTGCGCCTCGTGGGAGTCTCCAGATGAAATTCTTCCTTCAGGCAGGGTTCTTGCCTGTGGAACGTAAAAGAGCTCTGCTTTCGGATCGCTTTATGATCACGGAAATAATTATGAAGATTTGTAATAATTGATCCAAATTCAAGAGATTCAATAATTAACTGAATTCTTTATTACAGGAAGCCGATTGGCATGTGTGCACTCTGGGCGATGTGGGCGAACAAGAGAAAGTTTCCTTCCCTCCGGTCCTTTTTATAACGTATAATACAAAAAGTTGCACATCGGGGTGTGCGCTATGTTAATGTTTGTTTGATCGATATTGTTACATATTCACTCTCATCGGACTATTTTTCTTGGCTATTATTTCACGTAGCTTCAATACTTTTAACTCGTCTAGTCTCCCACATAGAATTCTCCAGCGTATTTTTCGAGCCTTAAAACTATGACTTCAACTCTTTCGGTCTTCATTATCTCAAATCTTAAGTAGAATTTCTAGCAAGAGTGCACAGCTGTACAGTACACTCTTGCTCCCTATAATTCTTATACCTCAAGCATAGTCAGACCTTTGGCGCCTATACTCCCACCAAACCTCTTTTCACTGGATTTTCGGGTATATAAATCCCTCATCTCTAGTGGAAAGCGGGGAAATTAGTGCCGAAGCTTCATCGACGTCGACGCTCTGTCATTCGGACCAGCGAAGAACACCGTAGTAAGATCGAGCGCCAGTCTTTTTCAAAGCAGATGCCATTACCGGAGGTACAGCGTCAAGAAGGTATCATGTCGTATTCCGGTTTGTCACTCGGGGCAGAAACGTGAAGTTGGGTACGCCGGTCTAGACTGACTGCATAGTTTCGGGCAGTCACGTGGGTCGGATCAGACCGGGCTGCATGGCCGAGTGACAGCTGGCCAAAAACGCATGCATACTGGGTGTGCAAAAGAGTTCGAACGCGCTGGAATAAGTATGGGGACGTGAATAGTAATGCGATAAAGGATAAGAGGGGCCGAATCATTGGTGGGAGAGGAATTCTTTATTGAATCACAAGGTAACAATTAGGTGGCTGCGGCTGACGAAATGACAATCCGATTAATTACATCATACAGGTGTCAGTATAGAAGAAGGAAATAATTGTGGAAGGCTGATAGGAAGAGGGATAAATACAAAGTCAGTAATGAAAGCATTATTAAAGGGCTGAGGTGATTTATTGTATGATTATTAATGCCGACAATCTGGCCTACACATTTTGGATGCATACAGGAGTGGGACCCGGGCCACAAGGGCTTAACATTGTCGGTAAGTTCTGCAAAAACTGGTAGCTGGTATAATACAATTAAACACCAATCAAAAATGTGCATGTATGTGCAATTCTTATTATTGTAGCCTTCAAATTTGTACTTTTACTTTTCAGAAAATGTAAGTTAGAAGGTGGGACTCGGTGGGACTTTTTTTAGAACTCTAAAACAAAATTCATATGAAAAATGCACTGTACCGATTTCCAACTCCTAACTTTCACTAATTCTGTAGAAGTGAGGCTGCAAGGAATTGACTAAACAAAAGTGATTTTAAGAGAAAATTATGCAAAAAAATATTGTGCCACTGTGCACTGTGTGGTGTGGTGCTCGCTGCAGAAACGGGGCCGGCAATAGGTGAGGGGAGGCTGGACAACGGGCCGGGATTCGGGAGAGGTGCTCGCTGGTGAGATGGGACCAGTTGGACTCCGGGATGAAGGATTTTTGGGCTATGGAAAATAACGAAAGGGAAATATTAGTCCAGGAGAGTGGAGCAAGTGGTTTAGGACATCTACTAATTAAAGGGCGAATAGGATTGTCGATGCGAAAAGATATTGTCAAGTATTATGTTTTGTTTCTAGTGTGTCGCAATATCTTTTCGCATCGACAATCCTACTCTCGCAGCAGCGATTCATTGTCGCACTCCGTCTGACAGCATCTCTGTAACAGTGAAAATAGTGAGGCAAGTAAATGTTTGCAAAGCTAAACGTACCCGACTCATCCAGCAGATTAGTTCCAGGTAGTTGCTGATGATGGCAGCCTCAGGTTGCTCCAGCCGGGATTAACCAGGATGGATTGGGACTGGGCTTCGGGACTCGGGACGGGCGACGATCCCGCTGGCGAAACTGGGCAAGCAGACTGCGTTCGGGATGGCCTTTCCACAGATCTGCTGCACCCGTGTCATCTGGAGCCTGCAATGATATTGGTGTACAGAAGTTAGTGAAGTCTGCCAATTTCAATAACTGTTAAAAGGCAAACAGCATTGTCGTTATCGAAAGATATTGTGAAATGTTAAGTTTTAACATGACACAATATCGTTCCAATTGACCAAGGCTGCTTGCCCTTTGACGAGTGCATTTCAAGTTATATTACCAGTAGAGTCCCTTGTGTTCCTGGAGCCTCTCGTCTCCAAGCTGCTCGCACGGGCGTGTCGGCAACATCACCGACGACTGCCCGATGAGGACGATGCAGCTTAGTGTTATCGCCGAAATGGAGCAGCGAGAATGCTTCCTCGCAAGTACCCCTGGCCGTGGTGGTGTGTGGCCTGTAAGAATGAAATGCGCACACTGTTAAGTCAAATAACTTATTGGAAAGCCAGCAAAATCTCACACTCACCAAGGGCTGGCTCCCGCTTTTCTCGATGGTGGGGAGCCGAAGGAGGCCACCGTGCGGGCCGCCGCTGTAAACGACATCGCCGTGGAGCTGGAAGAATTGGTAAAGAATTTTTTAAATGTTAGTCACTCAATGGGGTGGCAAGATTGCTTATTTCAATTAGCTTACCTGGCGTGAACTGCTAGCCGAGCCGAAGAGCACCGACCGCTTCAGTACCTGGTGACAGCCCCGTCCATCTCGATGACGAGATGGTACCGGTTCGTCACCGAGGCATACAATCGGGCGAAATACTCTGGTCGATCCCGCAGCCGATCCCAGGTTCGCACGGCATGCTGGATGATCAGCTGGCGCCGGTTCAGCAAGGGGGCATCGCCGGCGGGTCGCACCCAAGTGCGGGCCATCTCGGCCCACACATTCTCAATTAAATTGAGATCGGGCGACCTCGCCGGCCAGCCCACAAGCTGAAGGCCGTGCTGCTGGTTCATCCACCATTCCTGCACGATACGTGCCGTGTGGACCGGACTGTTGTCCTGTACCACTCGCAGCACCGGGAATTCCTCCACAGGATACACCTCCCGCACCGTTGGGACGAGGACGTCCCTCAGGAGTTGGAGGTAATCCTGGGAGTTCATCCGCGGTGGAACCTCTGCGAGTGTTCCAGGACCCCTCGGACCGATCCACCCCCACATACCGCACGTTATGCGACCGCTGTTAGCCGGGTCGTGAACGTACGCGGGATCGCACCGCCTGGAATTACGCGGGCGCCAAACCCGAAGAGCACGGCCAGCGGCAGAGGAGAACGTTTTCTCATCCGTGTATATTACCGGAACATCCCTTCCAGCCTGCTCGAGAGCCAGCTCCTGACGCGCAAAACGGAGGCGAGCCTCGCGATTTTGCGGTGTCAGGAGCGACTTTCGGGCAGCCGGGCCACAGCGGAAGTCCGCCTCCCGCAGCCTGTTGCAGACGGTGCTTGCGCTCACGTCTAACCCCAGGACTGCGGGTACGCCAGCAGCAGCCTGGAAGGGATTCTCGCGAACTAAATTAACAATCTGTTGGTCCACCTCTGCCGTGGTGCAACGTGGACCCGAGTTGTGCGCCCGTCCGTCAATCAGGCCTTCCTCGCCCAATTGTAAAAAGCGGTCGATGCGCCTCCGGACCGTCCGCGGATGCACGCCGAGCTCCGCGGCGATATCGTTCAAGGCGCGACCCGCACGGTGACCTTCGATTATCCGCGCGTTTCGAGCCACAAACTGCTCCCGCCGATTCTGTCGGGAATGTAGGCGGCGATGGGATGATTGCCGCCTACACCCGATTTTAAAAAATCAAATATTGGCATGCCGATAGTTGGCTGTTTCGAGTGTAGAGAACTCTCGAGCACATTATACACAGAAAATTATCGACCTCTTTATAAAGAACTATATAAAGAAACAGTCCACTATCGGTATGTCAATCTTCGATTGTTTGTTATCGGGCGTGGACCGGCAGTCTATCGCCATGAATCGGCGGGAGCAGTTTGTGGCTCGAAACGCGCGGATAATCGAAGGTCACCGTGCGGGTCGCGCCTTGAACGATATCGCCGCGGAGCTCGGCGTGCATCCGCGGACGGTCCGGAGGCGCATCGACCGCTTTTTACAATTGGGCGAGGAAGGCCTGATTGACGGACGGGCGCACAACTCGGGTCCACGTTGCACCACGGCAGAGGTGGACCAACAGATTGTTAATTTAGTTCGCGAGAATCCCTTCCAGGCTGCTGCTGGCGTACCCGCAGTCCTGGGGTTAGACGTGAGCGCAAGCACCGTCTGCAACAGGCTGCGGGAGGCGGACTTCCGCTGTGGCCCGGCTGCCCGAAAGTCGCTCCTGACACCGCAAAATCGCGAGGCTCGCCTCCGTTTTGCGCGTCAGGAGCTGGCTCTCGAGCAGGCTGGAAGGGATGTTCCGGTAATATACACGGATGAGAAAACGTTCTCCTCTGCCGCTGGCCGTGCTCTTCGGGTTTGGCGCCCGCGTAATTCCAGGCGGTGCGATCCCGCGTACGTTCACGACCCGGCTAACAGCGGTCGCATAACGTGCGGTATGTGGGGGTGGATCGGTCCGAGGGGTCCTGGAACACTCGCAGAGGTTCCACCGCGGATGAACTCCCAGGATTACCTCCAACTCCTGAGGGACGTCCTCGTCCCAACGGTGCGGGAGGTGTATCCTGTGGAGGAATTCCCGGTGCTGCGAGTGGTACAGGACAACAGTCCGGTCCACACGGCACGTATCGTGCAGGAATGGTGGATGAACCAGCAGCACGGCCTTCAGCTTGTGGGCTGGCCGGCGAGGTCGCCCGATCTCAATTTAATTGAGAATGTGTGGGCCGAGATGGCCCGCACTTGGGTGCGACCCGCCGGCGATGCCCCCTTGCTGAACCGGCGCCAGCTGATCATCCAGCATGCCGTGCGAACCTGGGATCGGCTGCGGGATCGACCAGAGTATTTCGCCCGATTGTATGCCTCGGTGACGAACCGGTACCATCTCGTCATCGAGATGGACGGGGCTGTCACCAGGTACTGAAGCGGTCGGTGCTCTTCGGCTCGGCTAGCAGTTCACGCCAGGTAAGCTAATTGAAATAAGCAATCTTGCCACCCCATTGAGTGACTAACATTTAAAAAATTCTTTACCAATTCTTCCAGCTCCACGGCGATGTCGTTTACAGCGGCGGCCCGCACGGTGGCCTCCTTCGGCTCCCCACCATCGAGAAAAGCGGGAGCCAGCCCTTGGTGAGTGTGAGATTTTGCTGGCTTTCCAATAAGTTATTTGACTTAACAGTGTGCGCATTTCATTCTTACAGGCCACACACCACCACGGCCAGGGGTACTTGCGAGGAAGCATTCTCGCTGCTCCATTTCGGCGATAACACTAAGCTGCATCGTCCTCATCGGGCAGTCGTCGGTGATGTTGCCGACACGCCCGTGCGAGCAGCTTGGAGACGAGAGGCTCCAGGAACACAAGGGACTCTACTGGTAATATAACTTGAAATGCACTCGTCAAAGGGCAAGCAGCCTTGGTCAATTGGAACGATATTGTGTCATGTTAAAACTTAACATTTCACAATATCTTTCGATAACGACAATGCTGTTTGCCTTTTAACAGTTATTGAAATTGGCAGACTTCACTAACTTCTGTACACCAATATCATTGCAGGCTCCAGATGACACGGGTGCAGCAGATCTGTGGAAAGGCCATCCCGAACGCAGTCTGCTTGCCCAGTTTCGCCAGCGGGATCGTCGCCCGTCCCGAGTCCCGAAGCCCAGTCCCAATCCATCCTGGTTAATCCCGGCTGGAGCAACCTGAGGCTGCCATCATCAGCAACTACCTGGAACTAATCTGCTGGATGAGTCGGGTACGTTTAGCTTTGCAAACATTTACTTGCCTCACTATTTTCACTGTTACAGAGATGCTGTCAGACGGAGTGCGACAATGAATCGCTGCTGCGAGAGTAGGATTGTCGATGCGAAAAGATATTGCGACACACTAGAAACAAAACATAATACTTGACAATATCTTTTCGCATCGACAATCCTATTCGCCCTTTAATTAGTAGATGTCCTAAACCACTTGCTCCACTCTCCTGGACTAATATTTCCCTTTCGTTATTTTCCATAGCCCAAAAATCCTTCATCCCGGAGTCCAACTGGTCCCATCTCACCAGCGAGCACCTCTCCCGAATCCCGGCCCGTTGTCCAGCCTCCCCTCACCTATTGCCGGCCCCGTTTCTGCAGCGAGCACCACACCACACAGTGCACAGTGGCACAATATTTTTTTGCATAATTTTCTCTTAAAATCACTTTTGTTTAGTCAATTCCTTGCAGCCTCACTTCTACAGAATTAGTGAAAGTTAGGAGTTGGAAATCGGTACAGTGCATTTTTCATATGAATTTTGTTTTAGAGTTCTAAAAAAAGTCCCACCGAGTCCCACCTTCTAACTTACATTTTCTGAAAAGTAAAAGTACAAATTTGAAGGCTACAATAATAAGAATTGCACATACATGCACATTTTTGATTGGTGTTTAATTGTATTATACCAGCTACCAGTTTTTGCAGAACTTACCGACAATGTTAAGCCCTTGTGGCCCGGGTCCCACTCCTGTATGCATCCAAAATGTGTAGGCCAGATTGTCGGCATTAATAATCATACAATAAATCACCTCAGCCCTTTAATAATGCTTTCATTACTGACTTTGTATTTATCCCTCTTCCTATCGGCCTTCCACAATTATTTCCTTCTTCTATACTGACACCTGTATGATGTAATTAATCGGATTGTCATTTCGTCAGCCGCAGCCACCTAATTGTTACCTTGTGATTCAATAAAGAATTCCTCTCCCACCAATGATTCGGCCCCTCTTATCCTTTATCGCATTACTATTCACGTCCCCATACTTATTCCAGCGCGTTCGAACTCTTTTGCACACCCAGTATGCATGCGTTTTTGGCCAGCTGTCACTCGGCCATGCAGCCCGGTCTGATCCGACCCACGTGACTGCCCGAAACTATGCAGTCAGTCTAGACCGGCGTACTCAACTTCACGTTTCTGCCCCGAGTGACAAACCGGAATACGACATGATACCTTCTTGACGCTGTACATCGTGCCTCATCATGATCGTTAGGCAAGCCACAGTTCGTTCGTTTAGTTTCTCCCCCGTTCAAATCGTAACGCAATATGAATTCCATTTACTTTATGGAAACAACAACTCAAGTCACTCAAACTCTCATTTGTATTTTGTATTTTTACTGTTTTAATCTCTGAATATATTGAACACTGTTTTAGTTTTTATTAAGAAAATCAAGTGTGTCTTCATTTACAAATTTCTGTTCAGTCAAATCATAGTTCCAATTCAGCACAAATAGGAGAAGAATAATAAAAGATCCGAGGATATACTTTTGCCGCTCGAAGTATATCCTGCAAGCCATAGTGAGGTTTAACTCTAGCTTAGGACATCCTTTGATGATCGAGCACACTTGAGTCTGGTTAAGGTGAAATAGCCCTTAGCACGATCCCAAGATACTGTTCTGTGTTACTAGAAGTTACGAGCATAGAAGGGTTAAAAGGAGAATCGGGACCTGAATACGGTTGCGTTGAAATAGCACTCAGCAATATCCCAGGATTAATTTAGGGCAGATTGGGAACTAGAAGACTCGAGTCTGGCCAAGGTGAAATAGCCCTTAGCACGATCTCAGAGTATACCTTAGGACACGTGAAGCCTGGCTCGTAACAATGTAGATCCTAATGACGGAATAAATCGATTGTGATACTTCAATTGTACCCCTCTTTATCCTATCCAGTCGGTAATTAAAATTACAGTATACTTTCGTTAAGCTAGAGGTAAGTTAGAATAAAACGGGTGAGATTATTTCGAGACGTCTGAACGTAGGTTAGAACATCAAGCTGGCCCATACGCCACACCTCCCGCTTCAGAAAAAAGGTATTTCCTTAGAAACAGCTTTTATACATCATTTAGAAGAGTTTAGCTTCATGTTCGATTGTTAATGTTTCACAGTTGAACGTTTAAACAATGAATATTATCACGCACAACAAAAGACCTACATTTTAAGGCCGGGAAAGGGAATTCGCAGAGCCACTCGTCCGACAGTACCACGACGTCTCTGCGCCGGTAATCGCGCGGAACCGGTTTTCTTCGGAGTATCGACCTTTGAACTCCCGAAATTATGAGTAACAATAAACAAGTACAAAGGGCTTATGACTATAGTGAGGCCGCTGAGAGAATGAACACGGTGAGGGAGGGTAACCAGGCGGACCGAGCCGAAATTTTACCCTCTCCAGTTACGCTTTAGGAGTTTTCTAGCCTGGCTTCCCCTCACGCGCTTTCTACCCACACATGCTGCGCGCCTTGTAGCCACGCTCTGCGTCTGTATTTGAGATTTCAACTGAGACGACGAGGTCCCGCTTCTACTCACTTTCTTAATACAGAGAGTGATTCTAATTCTCATTATACGTCACTGCTCGCGCGATACCTCCTTACCTCTTCAATACGGACTTTATAAGGGATTACCTATCTACGATGATGATTGACTCTGGGCAAGACTCATTTATTACACTTCTCACAAAAATTAATGCATCACTTTTTTGACCGAAAAATCACCGATTTTTGAAGCGGCGTAACTCGGCTCGATAAGCTCGATAAAATCGTACAGTAGTTTTTCAATACTCATTTTACAGCTTGAAGCTTCCTCTTTCAGAGCCTATATCGCATTTTTGCTTACAATAACTTGTCTGTTATTAAACAAATGAAAACTCGAGCTATCTTTTTTCTGTTCGAATTACGCAAGTTCAAGCGAGTTCACGGAGTTGTACATTTTTTTTGGTTAATTCACATTAATGTTATCTTGTAAAGGAAAGCTCCCTCTTCAAAATGAGCTATTGGAAAGTCGGGTACAATTTTAAAAAAAATTGTTTATCGGACTGTTATTAAGGGGCTAGGGTAGTCACGTGACTTTTAGCGAGTTGGCCGTTCGCTGTGTTACCTACAGAAATTTGACGGGCGAGATGGAGCTGCTCGCAATGTCTATCGAATGATCCAGCGTCCAAACGCATGTGTGTCAGATCTCACACATACATATGTTCAACTGTTTCGATCCCCCTTTTTTGCGGCTCTCGCTTATCGCTTTTACGATCTTGAACTGGGGAGCTCCTAGCTCCCGAGGCTCCGAGACCGAGTGCGAACCCAGTCCCAACTACCGATACTATACGTATAGTACAGTACGTATGCGTACTATAGCATACTATACTGTATAAGGGGATCGGTGTGTCTCTGTTTCTTTTCGACTACAATACGCTGTCTCACATTATCCACACGTTACGTACATGTCTATTATCAGAAGTATAGTGATGCATAGAATTGATCAGATGTCGTTTTTATAAAAATATAAATTAAATATAAATTAAAAATAAATAAACAAAAAGAGGCGCGAACAGCAGCAATTGTATTGAATACGGAATCGAACTCGCCCCTTTGAAATGGATATCCATCGTCTTACTTACAACACTACTTACTGAATTATAATCAAATTTCCTATTTCGGTAAAAGAAGTATGACTCTACTCTATGTCTGTAATCACATTTTAGATGACGAAATATTTACAGTATGTCGCAATTATTCAGTTTCATATTATACAATTGTGTCTAACACGTGGAATTATTACTGTTTGAGCCATTTTTAGTACGACATGAGCATATGAGTTTGATGGAAAATGAATATGACCACACAAAATCTCATGGACTATGGCTTGAATGATTCGTAAGACGTATATAATTTCCTACAAAATCAATCAACTTTTTCTGGTATATTACTCTACGTGTAAAGATTGAAACTTTAGGGGCTAGCCGTAGTTGTTACACTTTTTCTAATAAACGGTATTTGCAGTCTTTTTTCGGAAAGAAAAAACAATAAGAAGAGTCAAAATAGTGCTTCATATGGCAAAGAAATTCGAACAATAAGTCATGAGTTCGATTCCTAGTGTGCGATGTGTTACGACAGTTTTTATAGATATGCACGGCAAATAATATAGATCTATGCACTGGGAATGCATAGTAATTCTCTTGAGGAGGAGGAATGTTATCATACATTTGTGCTGGCAATATTAGGGTATACGTATGCATTTGAGCTGTGGGAAATATTTCTATTTTGCAAAAACAAATACACAATTCCAATCTTAAAAATTCTTTGCTAGCATGCCCTTTCTCACTAGGTACACTGAGCTGGGCTTACTATAATAGTCTTACTATTATAGTCCTCTGATGCTAGTATCAGATATAGCAGAAACAAAGATGGAAAATCAGGTATCATCCGGTCTGTAGCGATCCTTCATCTTTCGATTGGGACCTTTCCCAACCCAAAATCATTTCATATAAGCCCACAGGAACGGGAATACGGAAGCATGATTTGGGCCATTTGTGCCGATAAAACAGTGCTTCTACCATAGCGCGACCGACTGGAGTCTAGCCCCTTAAGAAGTGTGTCGTGAGCATTGGAATTACGGAATTCGAACAGAAAAAAGATAGGTCGAGTTTTCATTTGTTTAATAACAGACAAATTACTGTAAGCAAAAATGCGATATAGGCTCTGAAAGAGGAAACTTCAAGCTGTAAAATGAGTATTAAAAAACTACTGTACGATTTTATCGAGCCGAGTTATGCCGCTTCAAAAATCGGTGATTTTTCGGTCAAAAAAAGTGATGTTTTAATTTTTGTGAGAAGTGTATTTTATGGTTAACTTAGAGGCAGGGATTATGACTTTTCTTCGGCTTGCCCAGAGTCAATCATCACCGTAGGTAATCCCTTACAAAGTCCGCATTGGATAGGTAAGCAGGTATCGCGCGAGCAGTGACGGTCCCCGGTTAATTGTTTTTATTCAATACTTGGAATCGCTTTGCCACCCTGGACGAAACAGTAGTCGACAGGTAGAGGAAACTCCACGTAATATTTTTAAGTCAATCTTCGAGTGGCCAATCTACCCCAACATTACTTTATTTGCAAATTACAAGTGTACTTGAAACAACAACCCTTATAATATATCAATTAATCCTGATCAATGAGAAATCACAAAGTAGAATCACAGTAATCTCGTATGATGAAAATAGTATCTGATTTTCGTCTAAATAAGCGATTCAATGCAAAAGAACTGATCCGTCTTAAGAAAAATGGCTGTCAAGCCTGGCTTGCGGGTCGCCCAATGTGTCAAACAGAGACAGACGCAGGTTCTCTTTATCTAAGTTAGGCTGACCCTATTGAGCCAGGCAACCAATAGCGAGGCTGTAGATGCATAGGTCCTAGGACCGCGACGCACCCAAGTGTCAAGGGAAGTGGCACTGACTGCGCTTGGGTGAAGGAAATCTCGAGTTCATTCTCTTACCGGCCTCACTATAGGTATCTATACACATAGTTGATGCTGTTCAAGGAACCTTAGGACGGTTTTACAGGCCTTAATATTAGGTGCTCGCAGAATATCGGTGATATCGATCGGTGAACGGACATTGTGCTGGTAAATTTTTCGAATCATATTGGCGCGACCAGCCACGTAGCGGGGACACTGCCACAGCACATGGCTGATGTCTTTATTGGGGTGTGAGCATTCACAGGATGGTTCCTGAGTGATGCCCACACGAGCGAGGGAAGCAGGGAGGTTATAATGATTAGCTCTTAGTCGACAGATTTGGGAGGTGTACACTCTGGGGAGGTGAGAGTTGTGAAACCATGGTTTGGGAGATTCGGTAAAATAGTTTTGAAAGTAATGGACGCCTTTATATGTGCCTCTATCAGAGACTTCACGATATAGGTCTTGCATCATATTGGTTTTGTTTGTGGACCGAAGATCTGTGTAAGGAATCTTGAAAGAATCGGTGTGGATATGATTCGTCGCAGCTTTCGCTAAGGAATCGACAAATTCGTTTCCACAGATTCCGGAGTGAGAGGGAATCCACAGGAAAAGGATGGTACTGTTGTTGGGAGAGTTGGAGGAGAATGAGATAAGTTTGTGTTTTATTTCATATATATATAGATTAGTTGAGATGAGAATGGAGGTGGATTTGATCGCAGAGATGGCACTCAAGGAGTCTGAGCAGATGACATAAGATCTGCTGCAGTCATTGAGGCATCTGTCTAGAGCCAGTGATATAGCTATACATTCGGCCGAATAGACCGACACCATGGGGGAAACGCTGATAGATTCAGAGATAGATAAGGCCGGGCAATACAGAGCGGCCCCTACAGATGCACCGTTATCCGATTTTGAGGCATCGGTGTATATATAGATATCATTAGGATGATTGTTCGAGAGATATCCATTAAGTAATGCATTGGTGTCTTTGGCGTTTTTAAACGTTGGTCCGAGGGTGGTATTACAGTTTGCCTCGACCATTAGGGCGCTATAATTAATAGTATTGCAGTAATAATTGCTATCATTAATATATAAGTTATCACAGTATTTTGCATAGGATATGCATTCGAGTAAAGTGCTAGGATAATTGACGTTTTTATGAACGTCCAGGTACTCGTCAAGGAGCTTAAGGGTAGGGTGCTTAGAATTAGTTAATATCTTAAGAAAGTAATTTCTCCCTAGGAAGATGGCTCTTCCCCGAATAGACGGAAGTTGGGCCTCCGCTAGGACTAGATTGTTGGGTCAGGGACGATCGACGTTAGACGCGATTAAGCGTCTGAGATCCCTGACGGAGTCGGCTGCAACCCGGGGCAGGGTGTGCATCGCTATATCGCTGGATATAGTTAATGCTTTTAACACCCTGCCCTGGTGGGTCATCAGGGAGGCGCTCGAGTACCATCGAGTGCCCCCTGAGTTACGGGCCGTCGTCGGGGATTACCTCGCCGGCAGGAGCATCAGCTTCATGGGCCGGTCGCAGGAGTACGAGAGGGAGACGTACGCCGGGGTCCCGCAGGGGTCCGTTTTGGGCCCCCTGTTGTGGGACCTCGGCTACGATTACGTCCTGCGGGCTGCACTCCCCGCTGACGCCACCATGATCTGCTATGCAGACGACACACTGGTGGTAGTCAGCGGGGAGGATGGGACGAGGACCATCCGCGTGGCAGAGATGGCGGTGGCCTGTGCCGTCGCCCGAATCCACCGACTGGGCCTTCGGGTGGCCCCGCAGAAGACCGAGGCGATCTGGTTTTACGATCGCCAACGGTCCGCGGGGCCGCCCGCCCAGCGGTGGATCGCGGTGGGAGAGACCCGCGTCCAGGTGCGGGATACAATGAAGTATCTCGGACTCACCCTGGACGGCCTCTGGCGCTTTAACGAGCACTTCGACCGGCTTATCCCCCGAGTTGAGAAGGCGGCGGGCGCTTTAGGACGCCTGCTGCCCAACATCGGGGGACCGTGGGAGGGGGTCCGACGCCTATACGCGGGAGTCGTCCGTTCCATGTTGTTCTACGGAGCACCAGTCTGGGCGGACGACCTGGCGGCCAGTCGGCGCAATTGTACCCTGTTATTCAGGGTGCAGCGTCGGATGGCCGTCAGGGTCGTGCGAGGATATCGCACGATCTCCCTGGCGTCGGCCACCCTATTAGCGAGGTTTCCGCCCCTAGACATTCTGGCGATGGGGGACGCGAGGACCTATTCGGGTCTTCGCGTCCTCCGCGAAGGGGGTGGAATACCCACGGAACGGTCGGTCGAGGAGTTGAAGCGCCAGACCCGACGGCTCGTTGTCGAGATGTGGCGGGAGAGGCTGGAAGATCCAGCCAACGCCCGCCACAGAGCCGTCGGGGCGATTCTCCCGAGCCTCGAGGCTTGGGTGAGTCGCGGCAGGGGACAACTCTCCTACCGCGCGACGCAGGTGCTTACCGGGCACGGCTGCTTCGGCGAGTACCTGCGTCGCATCGGGAAGGAGGCGACGGTACAGTGCCACCATTGTGACGGGGACCAGGACACGGCGCAACACACCCTCCAGTATTGCAGGGCCTGGAGGGAGCAGCGCCGTGTCCTGGTCCGGTATATCGGAAGGGACCTCTCGCTGCCGACGGTCATCCGACAGATCCTCGGCAGCGAGAGGTCGTGGAGAGCCTTCCTCGCCTTTTGCGAGGAAGTGCTCTCCCTGAAGGAGGAGGCGGAGCGGCGGCGGGAGCGAACGGACCCCTTCCGTTTGGCGAGGGCCCGTCCCCGCCGCCGCCCCGCGCGGGGGGACGCCGTTCCCCCCGACTAAGTTTGGCGGCCCGGACCTGCCGGTGCGGGAGAGTTTTCGCTGCCGGTGGACCGGGCATGTGCCAAGGGGCCGCGAGGCGACAGAGTGGTGGCTCTATCGCCTCCGCAAAGCGGCCCCGAGGCGGGGCGGGACGTGTAGTGGTCGCACGTCCCGCCCAGGAGATTGTTAGTAGTGCGGGAGGCACGTTTCCCTCCTCCTTCGCCGCTGGCGAAGGAGTGCGGAGACGTGCCCCCAATAGGGGGCGGGCGCGGGGCGGCACCGGTCGTGTTCTTCCAGAGTTCCCGGTGTCGCCCCAGTAAGCGAGGATGGCCACCGTGGGGTTTTAGCCAGTAAGAGTCCGGCACTACCCCGTCGCCCCCACCAGGGCGGCGGGGTGTCCATGAGGATTTCCCCACGGAAAAAAAAGGACTAGATTGTTGGGAGTGCTTATATACGTAGGCCTAGTGCTAGTTTTAAAGCTTTAATTTGTACTCCTTCAATTTTATTCTGCAATCTACGAGTATTCGGGAAATAGATGAAACTGCCGTAATCCATACGCGAACGAATTAGGGCTCTGTAAATGGTTAGGAGTGTGTTGGGGTTACTACCCCACCAGGTGCCTCTCAGGAAATCACCTATGTGGTGTAATGGGTAAGGTGGTTGACTGTCGATGGAGCGGACGAAGGTTCGGTTCTCGGAGAGGACAACATTTTGGACGAGCTCGCCGTCTTTATGCCGGGGTGGTGCGGTCCATACTGATGTATGGCGCCCCGGTCTGGGCGACCAGCATGGTGGCCAGTGCGCGGTGTCGCCGCCTAGTCGGGCGGTTGCACCGCAGTATGGCCATCCGGGTCGCCCGGGGCTACCGCACCATCTCCGGTGCGGCGGCGAGCGCCGTGGCGGGTATGCCGCCCTGGGAGTTGGAGGCTCAGTACCTGGCCGAGGTGTATCTCGGCCAGGCTGACCTCCGGCGAAGGGGCGAGCACGTCACGGCAGAGGCGGTCAGGGGCCTGAAGCGCCAAGCTCGGCAGACCCTGCTGGAGAGGTGGCGAGCGTGGCTGTCCGAGCCGCGCCACGCCGCCAGCAGGGCTGTCGGGGCTATCCTCCCCTCCTTGGCGGAGTGGGCGGATAGTGGTAGGAGACACGGCGTCACCTACAGGACGTGCCAGGTGCTCGCCGGGCATGGTTGCTTCGGCGAGTATCTGGCACGCATAGGGCGGGAGGCGGACACCCGCTGCCATCACTGCGGGGCCGACCGGGACGACGCTCAGCACACCCTCGAGGAGTGTCCCTCGTGGGACGCTGAGCGTGCCGTCCTGGTCGGCCAAATTGGGGAGGATCTCTCGCCGGCGGCCGTCGTGCGAGCCATGGTCGCCGGCGAGGAGAATTGGCAGGCCGCCGAACGCGACCGGGAGCGGCGTCAAGCTCCCGGTCGCAGAGGACGGGCGAGGGCGAGGGGCGGACGTCTCCGGAGAGGGGCCTATAGGCCCTGACCGGACTGCCCCGCCCCTCGAATTTTTAATTTTTATTTGAGCCTCGCCTTGTTGGCGAGAACGCGTGGCGGGGAGCCACAGCCGCGCCGCGCGCAAGCTCCACCGGCCCTTGGGGGGTCCCTGCTGAGGACAGTGGCCCCTCCGCGAAAAGGGCCCGGTGAGGGGCGGCTAGGCGTGTGGCCCGCCTAGTCGCCAGAGTGCATGTATCCGGGGGGTCCGCGACACGGGCCCCCCCGGGAGGTAGCGCGTAGCGTGCCGAGGGGCCGAGCAGGGCGGGCTCTGGATGTTGTTCGTCCAGAGTTCCCAGAGTCCGCCTGGAGGGGCCCAGAGGCTGACCACCATGGGGGTTTTAGCCGGTAAGAGTCCGGCATATCCCCGTCCCCTCCTCAGGGGGGTGGGGAATCCGTGAGGATTTCCCACATGTAAAAAAAAAAAAGGTGCCTCTCAGGAAGAGAGTGACGATCTCGCGCTGTCGAGCATCGTGGGTCGGATGCTCGGCGGCGCGGATCGTTGGGATGCGGTCGATGGGCGGGCCACTCGCCCATCACCCCTTCACGCGGCCGGAGTGCAAAGGAGGGACTCAGCCCCCCCAGCTGAGCCCCCCCCCCCCCCCCCCCCGCCGACCGCGCAGACGTTTTTGTGCCGAGGGAGAGCCGTGGCTCTCTCCCGCGGCCGTCCACCGTAGATGTTCCGAGAGGAGGGGAGGGAAGAGGAGCTGGCGGCACCATCAGGGTGGCGCCTGGAGGTCGGGCCTCCTTCTCCTCCCCCTACCCCTCCGCCCGGGGGACCCACGCCGCTCGGGATGGTGTTGCCGCTCCCGAGCCCTCTCGGCCGTCTCCTTCGCGAGCATTACGTGCTCGCAGAAGGAGACGACCGCATCCCAACGATCCGCGCCGCCGAGCATCCGACCCACGATGCTCGACAGCGCGAGATCGTCACTCCCTATCTCGTCGACCAGGACGGCGCGCTCGTCCGCCCACGCCGGACAGAACTCCAGCGTGTGCTGCGCGTCGTCCCGGTCGGCTGCACAATGGTGGCAGCGGGTCGTGGCCTCCCTGCCAATCCTGGCCAGGTACGCACCGAAGCAACCATGCCCGGTGAGCACCTGGCACAGGCGGTACGTGACACCCCCAAAACTCCTCTCCGCCCAGCGCTGGAGATGCGGACGGATAGCCTCGACAACCCTGGTGGGCTCGATACCCGGCTCGTCGAGCCAGCTGATCCAAGAGTCAACCAGGTACTGCCGGGACTGGCGCTTCAAGTCGGCCATCTTCTCGGTGGTGGCGACTCCCCTTTGCCGCGCATCTGACAGGCCTCTGTAATAGAGTGCCTGCGAGCGGGCTACGATCTCCCACGGGGGAGATCGGGCCACCACACTGGCTGCACGGTGGGATATAGTTCTATATCCTCGGCAGGTCCTTATGGCTACACAGCGGTGTAGCCGGCCCACCCGAACTCGGGTAGCGGCGTTGCCAGCGCCGCATAAGGCCTCGGACCATACCGGAGAGCCGTACAGGACTTGCGACCTGACGACTCCACCGTACAGCCGACCGTGGGAGACGCGCGCCCTGTCGTCCGACCGACGACGACGTACCGGCTCCGAACGAGCTGCGGGAGGGATCATCCCCCCCGACCCGCCCGGAATTCCGGAACCACCCGCTGGATAGGACCCCCCTCCAGCCACTCCCTCCCTAAGCACGCTTGTGGCTTTAAACGATGCGCCGGCCAAGTGGCCAACCGACGCACCGCTGCGGTTGCTGGCTGACGACGTGCTGGGGCCCGCTTTCGCACCCTCACACGCCGGAACTGGGGACTCGCACCCCTGCTCCGTAAACGGAATCTCTTTGTTGCTGCCGTCCATGATTGATTTAGTTTCGGAGTTTCTTCCCCTATCCCCCTTGAGGCGGGAGAAATCCCCGGGGGTATCCGCCCCCGGACGGTGTGTAGTGTAGGTGTGTGTAAATGTGTCAGTGTAAGTGTATGTAAGTGTGAGCGCTGGTTTTGGTCCGCGGCGACCGCTTACGCAAGTCGCAACCCTCCAGTTGGAACCGGAGGGGCCCCCTATCCGCCACCCGGAGACGCGCCGTGTCGGAGACCAGCAACTCCCTCCGCGAGACTGGTGGTTGTGGGAACGACTTAAAGTCGGCCCAACTGCACCAGCCACGCGGCACGGATACTTACAATTAGCCTAACTAATATTTATACCTAACCGCTGTTCATTTGCCTCCCTTGCATCTCTCCTGTCCCCTTCTAGCTTTCTTATCCATCCCTCTCCCTCTCCTTCCTCTCCTAGCACCCATCTAACATTCTCCTGCCGTCCGCCTCGTCCACTTCCCCCTCTGCACCTTTCCCAGACATGCTCCCATGTCTCCATCTCACCCATGCACACTCTGCACAGTTTCGCGCCGTCCTCCTCCCAATACCTTGCCTCCTTCATTTCATTCCCCAGTCTATACCTTGCCAGTCTTCTTACCCTACTTTCTCTCCATCCGCTGTTCAGGTATTTCGGCATCTCCTCGCACGCTACCCACTTATACCATCTGTTGAATTTCGAGCTCAGGATTTTTTCCCTCATTTCCATTTCCTGTTTCTCCTTGTATCTTTTCTCAATTTCCTTGAAGCCGTCTTTTCCGTCTATCCTTAGCCTTTTTACCTCCCCCATTTCCAACCCTAAATTGCTTAGGAAGCTTTTCCTATCCTCTTCCCATTCCGAAAGTCCTGTCTCTTTTTCTTCTCTTTGCTTTATACCTTTCCAGCATTCCCTTGCCCATTTACTGCCTCCTCCTTCCTCCAGCCTTATTTCAAAATTCCACGCTCTTCGCGCAGCTCTTAGGCTCAGCTTAACCCTTTTCGTCTCTTGCCTCACCATGTAACCTGGTGTGCTAGGCTCCAATCCTAGAATCCATCGTATGTACCGTTCTTGTACCGCTTCCATTCTTTTCCTTTCTCCCCATCCCCATATCTCCACTCCATAGCTCGCTACTGTCCACACTAGTGTGTCAAAGAGCCAGATTTTCCTCCGTACGTCCTTTTCGAATATTCTTTTCCCTATCCCCCACACCTGTCTCATTGCAGCCATTGCTTTCTTCACTCTCATTCCTACCTGCTGTTCCATTCTACCCCTCCTGTCTATTTCAAACCCTAGGTACGAGAACTTCTTGACCTCCTCTATCACCTTTCCTTTCCACCTCCATTTGGTTCTTCTCTTTTTCCTCCTTCCCTTCGCCATTCTCATTACCTTTGTTTTTTCAACATTTATTACGAGCTTCTTTTTATCGAGGTACTTTTCCAGCGTGCCCAACATGGCCAGCATCTCACCTTCTTCCTCAGCCAGTAGAACCATGTCGTCTGCATATGCTAATGATCTCACCTTTTCTTTCCCTAGTCTTACTCCCCCCATCCCCCTTTCTCTAATTCCTCTTCCAAGACAGCCGTTAGCAGATTGAAAAGGTGTGGACTAAGAGGACATCCCTGTCTCACACCTCTAGCCGTCCAGAAAGGCTCTCCCGCGTGCCCATTCACGTTTACTCTACTCCTGGTTTCTCTGTATATCTCCTGTACCCTTTCTCTCAGTCCCACACTCACTCCTCTTTTCTCCATTGCCTCCCACAAGACTCCTCTATCTACTGAGTCGAATGCTGCCTTCAAATCTACGAACAGTGCTATTATTTTCCCCCTTGGCTTCTGGAGTCCTCTGTTTATTAAATAGTTTAGCACGAAGATATTGTCCATCGTCCCCTTACCCTTTCTAAAACCGACTTGATTGTTCGGCACCATTCTTTCCTTCTCCATTTTCTCACTCAGTCTTTCCGCTAATATCGCCGCATATACCTTATACATCGATGACATTATCGTGACACCTCTGTATTCTTCTGCCCTTTGCCCCTCTCCTTTCTTTACTATCGGGACGATCACGCCCTCCTTCCATCCCTCCGGCCATCCTTCTCCTCTCCAGATTCTTTGCACTATCCACCATATCCATGTTCTTAACTCTGTCCCTCCGTATTTCCATACTTCACCGGGAATCTCATCACTGCCCATTGCTTTTCCATCCTTTATTTTCCTTATAGCGTGCTCTATTTCTTCCCATTCTATATCTCTGCAGCTATCCTCTCCCCTTCGTCTTGGCAGTCCCTCCATCACTCTACCCTCGACTCCTCCTAGCATTCTCATAAAATGCTCTTTCCATTCCTTGCTTCCGATCCCTTCATTTATTCCCTTCCTCCTTTTCCTTCCTCTGTTCACCAGTCCCCACACATCCTTCTCTGTTTTTACCTCTCCCACCTTTACCGCAAATCTCTCTGCCTCCTCCCTCTTTTTCTCTACACATACCTCCTGGTATCTTCTTTTCGCTACCTTATGCTCCTCCGAGCTGTCTCTATTTTTTCTCCACTTCCTCAGTGCCCTTCTTGCCGCCCTCTTAGCTTCGGCGCATTCCTCGTCCCACCATCCCGTCTTGCTTTCCTCTTTCTCCCGATTGCTCTCTCTCTTATTCCTTCTTTTATCCTGCTTAGCCCCTCACACAGCTCTTTCTCTACACTTAAGCCTGGCCTTAGTGTTGCTGCCTCCTCTAGAGCTGTTACCGACTCCCTAAATTTCCGAATACCTGCTTCATTCCACGTTCCTCTGTTCACCCTCCTACTCTCTCTCCCCCTTTTTCTAGCCTCTATCCCCAGCGTTACTATTATTGGATAGTGGTCCGTGTCTATCAAGTCTCCTACCTCCAGCCCTTCCACCACTTCCGTTATGCCAATTTCCCCTAAAACGTAGTCTATGACTGACTTCCCTCTAGGACCTGAGTAAGTGTACTCCCCCTTTTCATCCCCCTTCATTATCCCATTTAGTATTCCCCATCCTTGCTCCTCCAGCCATCTTACCAGAATTCTCCCTTCCGTATTCTCCACTTCGTCCCTTGATTCTCTCCTGCTTTCTTCCTCCTCCCCTGTCTTCCAACCACCTTCTTTTCCCACTCTCGCATTAAAATCGCCACCGACTAGAATCTGTCTATTCTTATCTTGCGAGGCCAATCTTACCTCTAGCTCTGCCAGCTTCCTCTCCAAGTCCCCATTTACATATAGTCCCATAAAACTCCACTTTGCACCCCCTACCTTTACTTTAACTTCCATTGCCTCTCTTTCCATTTTTGTACCTATCTCCCTTCCCTCGTCCACCAGCTCCTTTTTACGCCAGCTACCATTCCCCCTTTTGCTCTTCCTCTTTGGTGCTCCCTCTCAGCTGGTTGCATCTTCCAGACATAACCTTTGGGCAGCTTATTTTTCACCCACTCCCACCCCTTTCCTTCTACCCACGTTTCCATTAGGAACATCACGTCCCATCTTTCTAAACCTTTGTAGAAATTTCCATCTTTATTCGCGAGCCCTGCTATGTTCCACCATACCACCTTACACTTTTGCTCTCCCTCTTTCCTTTCCGACCTGTTTTTCCGTTCTATCTTCCGCTGCCTCCGTCTTCCCCCATCCTCGTTAATCCCGCTCCTTCCCCCGCAACTTCACAATTGCGTTTGGGCTCATGTTCTTCTTTCCTCTCCTTCCCTTTCCCGTCCTTTAACACCTGCTTCCTCTCGTCCCACTTCCACCATTGCTCATCGATTACCAAACCCCCATACCTTACTCTGACTACTTTCCCGCTTCTTCTTTCCTGCCCCGCAATTTCCTCTAGCCTTCGCCTCATGTCTCTCTCTGTCCATGTTAAGTCGTCTTCGATTCTCTCATTCCTACCCTTTAGCTTCCTCTTTTCCTCCATCACTTTGCTCTTCGTTTCGACGTCGCTTAACTTAACTACCATCATTGCCTGCTTCCCCCCTACCCACCTTGCCGATATTATCCCTTCTTCTATTCCTATGCCTTTTAAAATTTCGCTTCCTATTTCCTTTGGTGTTCCTGTGTTTCCCGTTATTCCCCTTATTATCACGTTCCTTCGTCTTTCCTCTCTCTCTTTCATTTCTTTCATCCATCCTATACTCCATTCTACGTTTGCTACTCTCTCCTCTACCTCTTCCTTCTGCCCTTTATCTTCTCCCCCTCCTATCCCTACCATCCCTAGCTCTATCTTCCTTATCCTATTTTCCATAACCTCCCTATCCTTGTTTTCCCTTAATTCCCATTCCTCTACTCTATTACTTATTTCATTCATTTCTCTTCTCATTTGTACCTTCTCTTTTTCCCATTTTTGTTCCCTTCTCTTCATCGCCCTTCTATCTCCTCCTTTAACCATAACTCTTGATCCTGGGCTCTCTTTCTCGCTTCCTCCCTGCTTTCGTGCATCTCCTTCCTTATTTCCCTTAGCATCCTAACTATCTCCCCTTCCTCTCTTTCTCGCTTCCTCCCTGCTTTCGTGCATCTCCTTCCTTATTTCCCTTAGCATCCTAACCATCTCCCCTTCCTCTCTTTCTTTGTTACCTATTGGTGATCTTGCCATTTTTTTACTTTTTTCGAACCCACTCACTCCCTCTGCCACCATCTCCTCCTCTTTCACTCTCTCCCTTTTCTTTGTGAGTATTTGGTCGATTCCGCTTACACTTAGGCTTCGCATCTTTCCGAGGCTTTCAGCCTTCGTAGGTCTCCCTACCGTTCTTCCTTCCTTGATTTTTACTCCTGCACTTTTCAGATCCATTTTTTCTCTCGCATTTATGCTCTCGTCCTCCTTAGCATCCATTATCCCACTCCCACTTAAACCGTATCTATTTCCTCTTTCTTTCTCGCCGCTCGCTTTCTTATCTGTAATCCTATCTTACCGGCCTTTCCACCTGTCAATTCGTACGATGTCGCTAGTTGCGAATTCCTATTCGCGTCTATCTATGCCTACACCTGTCCGTGACCCACGTTCTCCACCTAACCCTACTTCTCCTTTTTCCCTTTAACTTACCCCACCCCTCTCCTAATTTCCTCCTTCCTCTACTTCCTGGCTTTCCTGCCACCTCCCTCCTAACTTCTCTGCTCCTGTTTTCCTCCACCAGACCTATTTTCTTTTTTATCGCTCTTTCGCTTCTGCTTACTAATTGCACTCTCCACTCATCCACACACCGGAAACGGAAGTCCTAGTACAGGACTATGTCGTCCGCAAATTGAGATATGCAGACCTGTTTGGGGATGCGATTCATAATGTCTTTGGTGTATAGGGTATAGAGCAGCGGACTCAGAACACCGCCCTGTGGTAAGCCTTTAAATATTAGCTTCGTGCAATCGAGTTGCGCGAAGTATGCTGAGCGACAATACATCCAGTAGTAGATGAAGATGAGAATCTTGTTCGAAATGTTGAGCTGAGCCAACTTATGTACAAGAATATCTGGGAGGACATTGTCGAAGGCAGAGCTGACATCTAAAAATGAAGCGGCTGTAAATTGCTTTTTTTTAAAACCGTTTTGTACGTAGATGGATAAGTTGGCTAAGTTGTCTGCACAGGATCGCCCCCTTCGGAAGCCAAATTGTGAGGTGGGGAGAATGTTATGGAATTCACACCACCAGGATAATCTATTGTAGATTAATTTCTCAAGGAGCTTGCACATGCAAGAGGAGAGTGTTATGGGTCTAAAAGTCGTTCCGTCAGATTTTTTAAGGAACATGACATGGGATTTATTCCAATCAGGCGGGAGAACACCGCACGTTAAGATATCATTGAGAATGTCCAGGAGGAGTAATTTCATTTTGGGAGACAGGTATTTGATCATATTGTAGTCTATGCCATCCGGGCCAGGGGCGGATTTAAAGTTCACGCAATCTATAGCATAGTTCAATTCCGCAAAGTTGAAAGGGTCATCAAAAAATTGATTGGGCTGGTGAGTGATAGGCAGGTCAGGTTGAGTGTGTGGTGGCCCGATCTGTGTGGTGGCCCGATCTCCCCCGTGGGAGATCGTAGCCCGCTCGCAGGCACTCTATTACAGAGGCCTGTCCGATGCGCGGCAAAGGGGAGTCGCCACCACCGAGAAGATGGCGGACTTGAAGCGCCGGTCCCGGCAGTACCTGGTTGACTCTTGGGTCAGCTGGCTCGACGAGCCGGGTATCGAGCCCACCAGGGCTGTCGAGGCTATCCGTCCGCATCTCCAGCGCTGGGCGGAGAGGAGTTTTGGGGGTGTCACGTACCGCCTGTGCCAGGTGCTCACCGGGCATGGTTGCTTCGGTGCGTACCTGGCCAGGATTGGCAGGGAGGCCACGACCCGCTGCCACCATTGTGCAGCCGACCGGGACGACGCGCAGCACACGCTGGAGTTCTGTCCGGCGTGGGCGGACGAGCGCGCCGTCCTGGTCGACGAGATAGGGAGTGACGATCTCGCGCTGTCGAGCATCGTGGGTCGGATGCTCGGCGGCGCGGATCGTTGGGATGCGGTCGTCTCCTTCTGCGAGCACGTAATGCTCGCGAAGGAGACGGCCGAGAGGGCTCGGGAGCGGCAGCGCCATCCCGAGCGGCGTGGGCCCCCCGGGCGGAGGGGCAGGGGGAGGAGAAGGAGGCCCGACCTCCAGGCGCCACCCTGATGGTGCCGCCAGCTCCTCTTCCCTCCCCTCCTCTCGGAACATCTACGGTGGACGGCCGCGGGAGAGAGCCACGGCTCTCCCTCGGCACAAAAACGTCTGCACGGTCGACGGGGGGACTTAGCTGGGGGGCTGAGTCCCTCCTTTGCACTCCGGCCGCGTGAAGGGGTGATGGGCGTGTGGCCCGCCCATCGCCCAAACAACAACAGTGTATCGAACGGGGGGAGGGCATCCCCCCCCCCCCCGGGCATGTGGCACTACCAGTGCCAAGACAGGGGCGAGTCCTGGTAGCATCCTCTGGTCTCCCCAGGGCCCGCCCCGTCAAGTCTTCGAGGTCACCGCAGTGTTTTTAGTGGGTGCAAGCCCCACATAACCCCGCCTCTCCCCCCAGAGAGACGGGGTAACCGTTCAGGGATTTTCACTGCGTCAAAAAAAAAAAAAGGTCAGGTTGAGTGGGGGCCCAGGGTGGGCAGAGTTTGTCGACTACGTTGTTGATTTTGATTTTACTGGTGTCTGGATCAAGAGGAGGGAGGGTGGTGGTATTAGTCCATTTGTTCTTTAAGGTTTTAACAGAGTTCCAGAAGTATGTAATAGATGTGTCCGGAGTCAGATTGGAGGCGAAGAGATGAAAGCTGTCCCTCTTTTTCTTTTTTAATATCTTTCTGCATATGGCTGATTGTTTTCTGTAGTTAAACCAGTTAGACATGGACATGGTGTGCTGCCATTTTTTAAATGAAGCTAATCTTAATCTCACATATTTGTCGCATTCGGGGTCCCACCACCAGACAGGGTTGCTATGGAATTTTCGAGAGTTTATTTTTTTTGGTGTGGCCTGTTCAATGGATATGATCATAGCATTAACAAATTCTTGGTAGACTTCTGAGAGAGGACCATCATAGATAGCTAGTATGGAGTCATAGTAGGTGTCAGCGTTTGTAGTGTAGGAACACCAGTTCGTCTTCAATGAGGATTTTCTGTAGGATTTCTTATGATAGAGGGATTTTTCGTTATTGATGTTGATCAGAAATGGAAAATGGTCGGAGCTAAAGGGATCATGAAATTGGGAGACTGTGGTGTGGGTCAATAGTGTGTCAGTGGTCAGGATCAGATCAAGGTTGTTGAGGCGACCTGAGGAGGCATTAATGTGGGACTGGCTATCCTCGTTCAAAATATGGAGGTTGAAGTCAGTAATAATGTCTAATAGTTTGTCCCCATCAGAATTAGTGTTTGTGCAGTTCCAAACAGTGTGATGGGCATTGAAATCTCCAAGGAGTAGCGGGTTTTCGAGGTTCGTAACTTGGCCCATGAAAGAGATCCAAGCATTGGACTGTAGATTGCGACCAGGTGGTCTGTAGCAGGCAATGATTGAGAGGGGATTCATTAAGTTGGTGATTTTAAGGCAGCATGTTTCAGTAGACTGATCATGTATGGTAATATCTTGAATAAGTTTAAATTTGAGGTGTTTGGCGACAAAGATAATAATGCCACCACCAGTCTGGTTAAGACGGTCTTTCCTAATTATATTATAACCAGGAAGATCAATAACGTTGTGAGGTTTGAGCCACGATTCGACACAAACCATGATATCTTTCTTGTGAATGAGATGTCTTAGTTCAATTTGCTTGTGGAGAATGCTTCTACAATTCCAATATATTAAGCTGACTACTTTTTTATTGATTTGAGTACGAGTGTGATTGGCCATAGCTAAATTAGGATGAAGAGTATTAAGATTGTAGATTAGATGGTGAGCAAGTATCGGGTGGAATCTGAGAATGAAGGTTAGCTCGGGAAAACTTAAAGTTTAGATTATCTAGGCGGCAGTTAAGCCGACCCTTGTTGGTTTTTGTGTTGGGGTACTCGGTAGAGGTACCTGGGAGGGATGAGTCTTCAGTGTCCAGCTCCATGGTGAAGACCTGAGGTTGGGCTTCTGTGCTGGTGGAGTGATGCTGAGTTGATGATTTAGAGATGAGCGCGTGTCCATGATGAGATTTTTTAATATCCATGTCTCGGTTGAGATTGAAGGTCGGGAAGGTTTGCTTGGTAGTACGAGTTGGCTGGGTACTGCTTTTAGTTGGTGAAGTTTGGTGCTGGGAAGCACCATGGGCTGATTGGGTGTACTTCTTTGACGGAGTCAACAGGTTGACTCTGTAAGAGGTGTCCATCTGCTTTATGATGTTTGGAGACTGAGTAGTTTTTTGCACAGGTTTCAAAGAGCCCCCAATCTTGGTGAGTGCGAATGCTTTGTCCATAGACACTTCCTTAAGAGGAGGGTAGTTCTCTTTGGATACTATAAGCTCAGAAGGTTGTACATGTGTCTTAGTATTGGAGCGTCCGAAAATAGATGGGTAATTAGGTTTAATGTGTGAAATAGCCTCATATATGCTGACACAGTTGAGTGCAGTATATTCTTTCAGTTCCTTGTTGAATGCAAATTGGGGGCATTCTTTGCTGAATACACGGTGGTCTCCGTGGCAATGCAGACAATTGGTATCTTGGGTCTTACAATGATGGACGTCTGAGCTATCAGAGGAGAGGGTTTCTCCGCAAAGGCAACATCTTGGCTGCCTGGTGCATTTGGTGCTGCTGTGGCCGTAACGAAGGCAGTTCTTGCAGGTTCTAACTTGCTCAATGTAGGGTTCAACAGCGATGTTGTATAGGTCGTAGGCCTTGATATAGTTCGGAAGGGTGTTACCTTCGAACGTCACTAGCACAACATCACTGGGTATCCACTCGATTGTATTGGTGTCCGGGTTATGGGACCTTTTATTCAGCCTCCTGGTATCAATGATTCTGCATGGGCTTGAACTAAGTGCGACGAATGCAGAGAGCTCTATTTTAGAATCTATACCTTTGATGATACCTTTCCTGCTGGTAAGGTATGTTGGGATATAGGCTTCAATGTGAGTATCAGTGCTGCTATTTAGATCGGTGACGAACTTGTTTGCTTGCTGGAAGTGGTGGAACGAGACTTGGGCTTTGTTGTGGCCTCTGGGTTGAAGATCACAGGCACCAACAGATGATGTGGCGATAGCCTTAGTCGGAGCTATCATATTGTAAACTTTTTTGGCCTTTTGGAAGTTAGGTTTGAGTTTAACTTCCACTATGGCACGTCCAGTGTGGGCGAGAGGATATGTGTTGATGGTAGGGGATCTAGGTACATTGGACGAGTTGGAGTTAGGATTGGAGACTAATGGCGTGGTCTGACCTTCTCTCAAAACAAACTTCTTGTTGGTAAGATGGGCTTCAGATGCGTGTGAAGTTGTGTTCCTGCGTTTGCGTGGGATGTCAGATGGATTAGAGGAAGCCGCCTGATCATCAGGCGGCTTTTGAATGTCCGAATCCATGGCTGGTTAAATTCTAAACACTTTGCGCGAGAAAGGCATTTTGGCACGTAAGCCAAACGACGCCAACGCCGACCGAAGAGGTTAGCTTCGAGGTATATTCGAAAATTCCAGCGAAAGCGTGCAAATAGGGCAGAGCGATGCTTCAGCGGAGGTTTGTGATGATTGCGATGTCATCAAGGCACTTTAGAACAGAAAGATGCAGTGTTGTAAGTGAAAAAAACAACAAAAACTAAGAGCTCAACAAGGGAAGCGTCCGCACTCTATCGGTGCATTCCTCGATCCGACTCGGTAGAGTCTCCGCGCCAAGTAGTGAAGGCGTAGCCGTACGGGCCAGCGAGTCTCCCGAGGCTATATTATCCCGAAGTAAAACGATTTAACCTGTGCGAAAAATTGTCTCCAAATTTGTTTTTCGAATTTCTCAGATGTTTCCTGCACAAAGTAACTCTTTTTGGGATATATTTTTCTGTGATTTTTTTTCTGATTCGTATGACGTAAGGCACAATGGAATCGGTCCATTAGTTTAAGAGATATAAATATTTGAAATATTTCGTCCGAAGCGAAAAGTTACTGAAATTCTTCATTATAATCGAATTTCCTAAAATGTCGTTTTCCTTTTTTCGCCGCTAGGTGGCTGGCGGCGCCCTACCAGCTTTTGGACGGGCGCTTGGCATCAGAATACCTCGGACCGTCAGCCGGGTAGTGTCAAACAGGTATCGGATACCATAGCAGATAGATAGTGCTAATAATAAGCGTTGTCTTTTCCGCGCCCGACGACATATAGTGAACTTATTAATAAGTTACTTATTATTAAGTTACACTTATTAATAATAATTATTAACAATAATTATCTGTTTCATCAAAGTCAATGATATTTTCGCATATATGTGTTGTATTTTATGAAACTTACGAACGTTTCAATGATTGCATCTGTCATGTATGTAGTGAAATAACTGTCTCATCTTGCTCAAGTTGTACTGCGTTAATTAGAAGAATCAATAGATACTCAGTGCCAAGCAGTTTACAAATTCTATGTGATGAGTATTATTATAGATATATTACAGCTGTTCAATTTTTGAAGAAAGATTACAATTTCTTTCTTTTCAAATGTTTATTGCCATTTGTCGTTACGCCATAGTCAGGTAGCTCCGTTTTATGACTGGGCCCCGCATGATGGGAATAAGGGGCGACGCGGAGCGCTCGAGCTCCAAGGTCACACATGCTACGCAGGCATTAACTCAAGTACTTCCCAATATGGTCAGGTACGGTCAGGTAATAATTGACAGACTGAACAAAACTGTGACAGATGGTGAGCAATCCCACATTTCACTCCAGTATCTGTCCCGTCATTACAATCAATGATGCATAAATAAGAACCGACTGATTGTAAAATATAACCTACAGTTGACTACAGTTTTTTAATCTCGAATTCTCGGTAATAGCGACATTGCGTACTTCTTTTGGTAGTCGTGTAGTGTCACTGAGGTCTTGTATCGCTGACCATTAGGCGGAGTGAATTACGACAGATATCGGAAGCCAATCGGTTAATTGATAAATAAAAAATCTCAAAGAAACGTTACTTATGTACTTCAATGAAACTATTTTATTTTCAATTCTAAGTTACATGGTAACCTTATTAATTGTGTCATATAAAATTCCTATGAACTGAATTTCCGGAGAGTGGGCTATTGGGATGAAAGTTTGACACTTTTAATGAACCCAATTAAAGTAACAATAGCAATTCTCGTGGTAAGACGCTGTTTCCAGCTCTATTCAAAATATCTCATATTTTTCTTACTATTCAGGCAGGTGAAAATATTAGCAATAAACTCAATTCACAATTACTCCGCGACTATCAACGAACAAACGTTTTAACAGCACTTATACATATTTTATTACATATCATGACCCTATACTGTGAAAGTGAAAAGACACCACTCACTGCAAAACAGATAGAAATATAAATAGCGTGGTCACATTATTCCTCGCAAATGGATAAAGGTGGATATTATACCGCACGAGACGAGTTCATTACTAACATCAAAGTATAATTTTTTCATCTGCTTCAGTAGCGAGGACTATCAAATACTTGGAATAGAACTGGAATCCTAAGATTTAAACTAACAAGCGTTCGTTCATCCTAATAATCATAGTCCACTCTCTGGAGATTCAGTTCATAGCAATCTCATATGATGCAAGACTTGATATGGATACCATATATTTTATTAAAAATAAAACAATTTCATTGGGGTTTGGGCAAATCATCTTATTATTTGGAGATTTGTTGCAATTGCCACCAGTCCGCGAGGAGCCTGCATTTATTAAGATTCCAAGTGGTGTGAATGAAAAATGTTTGGTTTCGTTGGCAACATATAACTTATGGGTAGACTTATTTACTTACTATGAATTAAGTATAAATATGCGACAAAAAGAAGATAATGCTTATCGTGAGATGCTATCACGAATTCGTTTAGGTGTTCTTACAGATTCAGATATACGCGTATTGCAGTCGCGATTAATAATTTTTCAATCTGACAACGTTGACTCGAGATTGAATGAGCTTTGCACTTACATTGATAATTTACCGTCCGATGCAATCTGTTTACTTCCTACGTGTCATTTGTGCGATGTTCTTAATGCAGCAATGCTTAAAAGAATTAATAGTGATGAAATACAATTGATTTCGCGCGACATTATTGATTGTGCCGAGTATTTGAAGAAACGTGTAGAGAAACTCTTAGACCAATATGAAGAGGATAATTCTCAGACAGCCGGTTTAAGTAGAACTATCGCTGTGAAAGTTGGCGCCAAAGTTATGTTAAGGCTGTGACGAAGTGTCCTCCCCCAACTCAAACATAAGACCGGAAGGCTAACTCGAAACCGCAAATTAGGGAAAACAACATAGCCTCCAGGCAAGGTCGTCCGTTAATCATTAGCGAAAGTTGATGTTCCGCTCCTAATACTCTTTGAATTCGCTTGAGCCATCTAGACACCGTTGAGCAGGGGCGTAGCAATTCCTCCAGCCCGCTGACAACCATCTTTAGTTCCGTCACCAGCAGCCACGAGATTCCGGCTCGACGTGGAGACTCCACTGCGGATGATAGCAGCCTGCGAAGGACTTCCAGGGCGGTGTGGGCCACACCGCAGGATTTCTGGGCGGTCGGGAAGGCACATCCAGGAGGAAGGATCCATCGGCAGCGGCCGCTAGGATCTTCCTACAGCGCAGGGGTACGGCCCTGTGCGGAGGCTCCCCGAACCTTGGCGTCCGGATTGCGTTAGGTGGCATGATCGGCCAAAGTCAGGGGCAGGGGGGAATCATAGGCTCAAGTCTATTAAAGTCCCGCGCGAGTAAGGAGCGGACATTCGTTGCTTGGAAATTAAATAGCAGAGTTTGAGTTAAAGTGTGTGTCTCGTCACCACAAGAAATCTTAACCAGCATTAGGTAAGAGCCGAGTCTTCGGATTTCATTATCTCGTATTTCACGTATTGGCCAGTCAGGGGATTGTCCTGGCTGCGTCTTGTACAGAGTGATTCACTTGCCTTTGAATCAGAACTCTCCTAGCCCTTATTTTTTTTGGTGGACTTCCCGACCTTCCCCGGGACTGACATTTGGTGGAGAATGTGCCCTTGCGTCAAGGAAGAAGTGATATAAATTTCAGAGCCCTAGCTCAAAGTTTAGGTTTTCACCTATTTTTGACCCTCGAAAATGCTCAGTTTTTTCAAGTTTCTCAAAATCGGCCGAACCCGGGATATTTTGATTGTTTTCGTATCAGGGTGGATAGAGAACAAAGAATCTGTGAAAAAAAGTCCGGATTTGCAACGAAAACGGGTCGAAAAACCGTCCAGAAAAGTCAATTTTTGCTCATTTTTCGCGGTTTTTATTTTTTTTGGTCGACTTCCCGACCTTTCCCGGGGCTGAAATTTGGTGGGTAATGTTTTTTTGCATCAAGGAAGATACCATAAAAATTCCAGAGCCCTAGCTCAAAATTTTTTTATCGGCAAATTTTTGTTAAGGCGTACCCCTTCAGATTTTTTCACGATTTTTCGAAGGTCCCCGAGCTCGGGTTTTTTCTTCAGAAATCGATTGTTTATGAATGAAAACGGATAGAAAACAAGAAATCCGTCGAAAAAAGTCCGGATTTCTATCGAAAACACTAAAAAAACTGCCTTTAAAGTTCGATTTTTTCGGAATTTTCGCTGGTTTTTCCCATATTTTTTGGAGTTCCCGAGATTTTCTGGGGCTGAAATTTGGTGGGGAGTCTCCCTTTGCATCAAGGAAGATGTGATATAAATTTCAGAGCCCCAGTTCAAAATTTTTGTTCCCCATATTGGCCATCGAAAACATCCAATTTTTGGTGATGATTCAAAGGCAAGTGACTCACCCTGTACACGTGCCGTATTCGTGCTTTTCCGTAGTTTTGACCCTTGCAAGTTCCACGTAACTATCGTCGACCTTCCTGGAGGACTCCCACGTCCTCGCAGCGAATCAGTAATTCCGTCCAGTAGATCTTAGCTCGCCTCTCGAGACTTTATATTAGTCGTAGCTCGCCGATTTGTTCCCGCTCGTCTCGTCGTCCCGAGACGTTTCTATTCCTTTGGTCAGGCCGTCATTAACAATAGCTGTACAACTTGTAGCTTGCTCCTCACGGACGCCTAGTAACGCCCGTGAGTGAAGTCCGTCACTCCACTACTCTCTGTCACGTCTCCATCTAAGAAGAGCTAATAAAGTCTCGAATTAATAGCAAATCTGTCTTGGTTGCGTCTCCTGCCGAATCCACTGTGCTCTCAATACTCCAACTCTGAGCTGCCGCCTAGAGAAACCCGACTGCAAGTCTCCGGAAACATAGTGCGGCTAAACGCCAGTTCGTTCCGTTATCGTGGCACCGCGGGGTACCTGGCGCCCAGATTGTAGGTTTTCCGGAGGTGTAATCGAGAGTCAGGGCTTAAGTTTGCGTCCCGTCTGGACTCACATCGTTCCCGTTTGAAAAATAACAGTTCTCGAATTTTCCTGGACAACTGGCTGCGGGTAGCTTTATTCCCGAGCAGCCCCAGGAAGAATTCCTCACAAGGCGTAATATTGATATAACTTTAGGGCTTGTAAATGGTACTATCAGTGAAATTATTGGATTTTCCAGAGCAGTCGATAGTGATGATATTGAAACAATAGAGTTCCGTTTATCGACTGATGTTGTGCACTCGCTAGAAAGAACGGTTTCCAAATTTGAAGTAATGGACAAGGCATATGTACTTCGGCACCAATTCCCCATTTCTCTTTGTTACGGCATTACTGTTCACAAGTGTCAGGGACCGAAAAACAGTTGTAATTGATGCAGGTAATTCTGTCTTCAGCAGTGGTCAGACTTATGTTGCATTATCACGAGTAACTTCGTTGCAAGGTTTACATTTAATTAATTTCGATCAATACTCTGTACAAGCTAATCAATTAGCTATAATGGAATACAGTAGATTAAGAAGAATGCATAGACCTGATTTCGCAATTATAAATTCTGAGGTGAGAAGAAGTAAAAAAAGTTAGAGATATTTACTGGGCTGGATTACCAACAATTGTTCTCGAATCGATGCATACAGATAACTTGGTAAACGCGATACACTTTGTCAAAGGTTTTATTAACCCCTTCAGACCCGAATTTTTTAAAGTATTACATTTAAAGTACATAAAGTATTATGTACATTACAATGTGTACAGGGTCCGAAGGGGTTAATACCGACCACGTTTTACCTTATGCTAATGTTACCTTGCAATGTATGCTCCACTGTGAGATTATACGGGAAGAAATCTTTAAACAGCGCTGGTGTAACCAAATGAATATTTTGGCCGCTGCTTATACAAATCAAAATATACGAATCCTCAATTCTCTTGGAGTACGACAATACTTAGGAGGGACTTTTGCAGAGGACATTTCACAAGATGCATCTGAATTTTTACTTTATCTTATAAATAGCCACGAGAGTATTAGAAATATTATGGAGCATGAGTTAACTCATAAAATGCGCTGTACAGCTTGTAATCAAACGACTACTAGTATTACGGATAATCTGAATAGCGCGCGGCAGGGATCAACTGACTAATTAGTGCGGCTGAGAGACCCAGGTGCTCCAGCTGTCACCCGAGCAGTCAGCTGACTGGTTACGTCATACTCGCGGACATTCACCCGGAGTGTCCTAACCGCTCCGAATCTTCCAGTACTTTTCGTTATTTTTCTTGCGGACGTGAGGTCAGTGCTGGAAGGTTCGAGAGTCGGATTAGGCTATAAATACACCCCGCAACTTCCGAATCACTCTCTCGTTTCTCGGAAGCTATCTCTGAAGTGTCTAGTGCGTGCTCACTAATCTCAGAAATCGATCTTTTTCGCCGTGCCGCGAATAGCATCAATCACCTTAGCCGTGATAAATCAATCAGTCATACTCTGATTAAACTACGTTTTATTTATTTAAGAAGTGACGAGTGTTCCAACAAACTTAAACCTAGTGGCAATAAAACTTAAGACTAAGCAACAAGACTCTAACAATCCAGTCTCCTCTGAGCCTTCCTCAGTGTCTCCCCACGCTTCTGCTCTGCACCACGAACAACTAGCATTGAAACAAATTTAATCTTGACACTACCGTTACATGCATTTGATGGAAAGAGCGTAAACATGCAAGAAATTATTAAAACGTATTGCGACTGGCATGTATCGAATAACTCTTCGTGCAGTTATTGTGGAAGTGACAAGATGATTTTTAAAACTGATATCACTATGACTAGTCATATTATGCTAATTCAATTGTTGCCTTTTACAGGAAACAAGTTGGGAATTACAAAGCTTAAAAAATGTAGTATTATAGGTGCACATACGACAAAAATACAAGTAGCGCAAAACACATATCGGGCAATCAGTTGCATCTTTTATCATGAAACAAGAGATAATCACAGTAGACATTACATGTGCTTCATAAGAGATACCAAGAATAATTTCGTTTCCATTGACGATGACACAATTATAGATAAAATTCAGTGGCCGAGGGGTGCAAAAATGCCTATTTATCCCCCCAAAAAACATTCAAAATGTAAAAAAAATTCGCCAAGTAGTTTTGTTCCACGCCCACAAAACTCTTTTCTCCCTCAAAAGTGTTTTCGATTGAACAAAAATTATATTTCTCTTTGTATTCTAAGACAATTCTACAAACAATTATATATTTCACTAACTTTGTCGCATTCGCCAAAAAATTAATACAAATCATTTCAAACGAAAGCTGTTACGGCGTGTAAGTGATCACGACCGTGAAATATGCATATGAATTAAGGATTACGTCAATGCAGTCAAAATATGGATGTGTGGCTCTTAAGGAGCACAGGAAAAGGGACAACCGCCGTGCGGGGTGCCAGAGTGCATCGCTCCGGTATGTGTGTGTCACCGTAGAATATATGTGAGGCCGAGATTGTGCCGAAACAATTGCATGCGACGTCGGTCAAGGAGCCGAACGGCGAGAGCGATCAGTAGTGTGCTACAGATCGTTGAAGTGAGTTGACTGAAAGAGAGGCAGTGACGAGATCACCTATTGTAAGTAATCAGATTACTTTCATAATAAGAAGTTTAAAAGATGGCTTAGGCCCAATAGAGAAACAGAATAATTGACGTAAGCCTAATGATAGTACGAATAAGATGGCAAAAAGCCCACTAGAGAAATGAATAAAGATGGCGTATGCCCACATGGTCCGTGTAAGACTTCATGGAAGCAGGGACTAAGGAACAGGCATAAGACTTCGATGGAAGCAGCCTGATAGATAAACATTCAGATATACCAGAATTGAAATAAACCAATAAATTAGTATCACGATAGTTCGACAGAAACTGGCTTAATTTCTTTCCATCTCCTGTAGAAGTTCATTAGCGAGAAAACATTTTGGTCCTTCGAGCCGGATCGGCGATTGATGGAGATACGAGCCCAGGAGGCATAACGGATTGAAATTGAGTAGTTGGATGAAAGGAGTCTGAAAGCAGTGGAGTTGAGAAATTTGCTGAAATTACGGCTATTGGGAACGCCGGGATCAGCACGAGGCGCAGCCGACGACGGAACATTGTAGTCAAGCCGACGCGGACACGCAGTTGCCAACAGAGACAGCGACAAAGGGAAGTGAAGAATGGACACACTAGAACAGGGCTGTCCAATGTCGGCTCGCGAGCATTAAGAGCTCCCCCACCCGCACACCGTTGTCATGGACATCGATCGCGAACATCAGGTCGCGATCGTCTTTTGTTTTAACATATATTATCACCATGTGGGATATTATGACAAAATTGCCTCACTCGGATTGTGTGTGCGGCGTGAGGACTATCCTGCCACAACAGGGAAGCAAGACTCTCAAAGTTAAGTGTCGTATTATATAGTATTATTATATTTTTTTCGCTTTATTTGCCCTAGATTAAAACGCTAGCACGTTCCTTTGCTTCTGCAATTTCTTAATCTATTAACAAGCGAAATGTCTGCACCAAACACGTCGAAACCAAAGACGCGAAAGCGTAAGGGTGATCGGGATGTTGCACGGTACAACTCGCGTTGTAGATGTATTTGAGAGTTTGAGGTCCGTAATCGTTAAATTTACGGACTTCAATAAGTGCACATGTATCGTAACTGATGGAGCACCCTCGATGACTGGGACAGACAAGGGTTTAATCGGTTATTTGCGCAAATTTGGTGTGAACTGTCCTTCACTTCACTGCATGATACACCAGCAAGTATTATGCAGTAAGTCTTTAAAAATTTCGGAAACCATGAGGCTTGTGACAAAAATGATCAACCTTGCTAGAGGAGGAAACCGCGCGCTTACACATCGTAAGTTGCAAGCTTTTTTGCGAAAAAAGAATGCAGCTTACGATGACTTGCTAATACACACAGATGTGAGGTGGCTTAGTGCAGGAAAATCTTTAAAGCGATTCTTTGCCGTTCGAAAAGAATTGCTCGAATTTTCGCGGAAAGAATTGATATCAGACGCGTCCACAATATTTAACAATTTAGAAAGCCCCGATTTCCTGTGTGAATTAGCATTTCTCGCAGATATGACTGACTACCTGAATAATTTAAACTTAAATTTGCAAGGTCAGAATCATACTGTGATTGATTTATTTGGGTACATTCGCGGTTTCAAAATTCAGCTTGTTTCCTTTTTGGAACAATTTGGAAAAGAGTCATTAGTCGGTTTCCCGTGTTGTGAAAAAATTAGAGGAGAAGTTCCTGATATCAAGTTTTCTACATATCAGGAACATGTATCGGAAATTTTGAATCAATTCAATTTGCGTTTTAAAGATGTGGAAAAATTAAGTTCCGATATAGATTTGTTTACAAAACCATTTCAGGCCCAGATTAATAATTATCCATTCGAATTACGGCAAGAACTTTGCCTGTTACAAGGAGATCCATGGTTTGATTCGGAAAAGTCAAAACATGGAGTAGAATTTTTCAAATTGTTACCGATTGGGAAATTTCCACTTTTACGCAACTTCGCGCTTAAACTCATATCAATGTTCGGTTCAACTTATATTTGCGAGCGTAGTTTTTCAGCGATGAAATTGATCAAAACCGGTCAACGTAGTTCCCTTCAGGATCAATCTTTAGAAAACGCCCTTCGTATTGCCATGACCTGATTAAGATTTGATCTCCGCGATTTAAAAGTAGAGACGGAAACAGAACTGGGCGATTCTGATTAATTTACCTTGTTCTATTATAGTAGCTATACATGTTCTAGTCAAAAGAGTACCCAGACGGATCAAAGATTGCCTTTATGTCTCATTTGCATGGCCTGCTTTTATATGAGAGTATGTAATACTAATTTCAATATTAGTAATGCATATTCTCATACTTTCGCACTTGTACTTTCTAAACTTTACTGCTTCGCTATGTATTTATGTTGCTTCGCTATGTATTTATGTTGCTTTACTAATTTTATCGTCTGCTTTAGCTGTGATATTGCCAAATACTGCCCCGTCTCTCTTATTTTAAGATTTTTCCGAAGTAAGAAGACATCTAACTACTCGGCGAGTAGACATAGGGCACTTCATCGGGCTACCAATAAATAGCTAAGTACCAATATTAATCAATTTTTTTAACTTTAAATCAGACTAAGGTTTAGTACCCCCTCGGATTTGTTGAGTGTGGCCCAAGATTAGTTCTGTATGAGAGCAATTTAACCCTACAATCACGACTCTTAACTTCTACCCAATCCCCATCCACGAGCCAAAAACCCCAAATAATTTGAAATAGTTACTTTAAAATTACTTACAAGCCAGCCACCCGAATTCAATTTTTTTTTATGTGGAAAAATAGTACATTTTAGGTGTGAAAAATATCCACCCATTCGCAAGTTAGGTGAAAAACGGAAAGCCTTACACGAGACAATCTAAGAATATTATAATAAATAAATAAATAATGTATGTTTTTGATTAACGTCGACTCCCCTCAGGGTTTGCGACGGGTATGGAATACCTATTTTTAAGGTGGAATCCGAACCACCCCCCGCGCAGTGCGTGAACGTGCTGAAAATCAGCGATGACAGGTGTTGGGATCAAACCCGAGTCCCGCTAATTACGGGTCGAGCACTTATCCCCCTGCGCCACTGCGCGGGATAAATGAATAAATAATGAATAATGAATAAAATAATAAATAATATAATTAATAAATAATAAAAATTAAAAAATATACAGGACAAATTGAGAACCTCCTCCTTTTTCGAAGTCAGTTAATAAGAATATGATAATAATAATAAAAAAAAAATAATAATAGCAGGTAACCACCTCTGAAGTTGGTTACCTGCTATTATTTCGACAATTGGACCTTTTGTTGGTTTATAACGCTTGAAATCCGGAGTGGAGTCTTGCGCCAAGTAGTAGTATCAGGGGACTCGGTGGAGTCTCGACGCCAAGCGTAGTCGAAACCGCTATATGTATAGCACGCTGCGCGACTGCGGAGGATACTTACCCCGAAATGTAGCGGTTTTCAATCGATATATTATTTGTCCACATAAAATAAATTGATTTCGGGTGGTTGGCTTACGTGTATTTGAAAATAACTATTTCAAATTATTTGAATTTTTGCTGGTGGATGGGAAATGGGTAGGAGTTACGAGTCGGGATTATGGGGTTCGATTCCTCTCAGGACTATTTTTGAACCAATGGTCAAAAAATTCGAAGGGCGGTAAGCCCCCTAAAATCCTACGCGCACCCCATATAAATGTATACACAAACCTAAAATCATTCTTACTAGGAACTAAAAATATAATCGCTTGTTTTACTTTCAGAGTTGATGATCAATCAGCTGTGGCCAAGTTCGGGGGCGTTCCATTTTTTTAAAGGGGTGAGTAAAAACATCCAATTCTATTTCATCACAGGTATAACGTTTTCAACGAAACTAAATCTATAATCATTTGCTTTCAGATTTCCAGGCCCACGATCTGCTCGCGAGCAAATGATGATGCAATGGGATTTTCAGCCATTCTCTTGGTTTGGAATCTTTCATTCGCTGATGCTCTTCGTAAGATCCAGAAATCAAATTCAAGATAGGTGCAAGAATTTAACCTCTGCATGTTTGGCAGTCAACGTCTTGTGAAGCTATTTTTAAATACCCCATATTGAATTGTAATACCCCCTACTTAAATCCGAAATTGTAATCCGTTTTTGGAATGTAAATACAAAGATTTATTAATTAAACAGAGAGTGTTTTAATTATTGAAACTAGGGTCGTTCCATGGCAGAATTTAACAAAAATAGAGCATTATATTCATAACGTTGAGTCAAGGCGATCTGAACTCTTGGCTGAATATAATATGAATATAATATTCTGTTGTTATCAAATTCCGCCACATGTCCGCAAAAGTGATCCACTTAGCGTGGAATGACCCATTATTAATCTGTACCCACATCCACTCATGTATCCATCAATCTATCCATTTATCCATTCATGCATCCATCCATCCATCGAGGGAGACCGACGGATGCACATGGAAGTAATTTTCCTCAGCGTTGTTTTCGTTTACCGTTATGTTGCCCAATTAGTTTAAGTAAAATTTCAAAAGAAAGTGGGATTCAATATCTAGATGCCACTTAATGGATAAGCCAAAGTAATAAACAAAATCATGCTCCTAGCGCTATCTGCAATAAGTTTGGCTATGAAATACGATATGAATACGCGTGAGACTTTAATTCAAATTCAAAACGCCGCAATAGCGCGCCGAATAGCTGACTGCTGCCGCCGACGGCCCTGCACTAGAAGGATAAGATGCATTTAAAATACTATCAGTGACTTATTGCGATCGCGAGATAATTAGTGTTCCGATTATTAATTGAATTGCTTCTGTCATAATGACACGAGAAATGAATGCTCTTGTTAGACGACGAGCTAGTTATAAGAGACAGTTCACGCGTTTATTTAATGTGTTAACCGAATTAGCGGAGAGTAATGCGGAATTACTAGCAGTGCGAAAGGCTAAATTAGAAGGAATCAATAATGCATTCAATAATGTGCAATTAGAAATAGAGGAATTAGAAGATAACCCGGAAAACGATACAATACGTGCAGGAATAGAGGAGTTATATTATAAGTGTCAATCACTAATTATAAATAAGGGAAGTAATACTACATCGACTACAGCGGGATCTATGTCCGCTATTCAATCGGGTAGTCCAGCAACCGTCCAATCTATGAATATTGCTCAGTCTCTGCTGCCAAAGTTAAAAATTCAGACATTCGATGGGGATTTTGCGAAGTGGAATTCATTTTTTGATACATTTAAGGACTTAGTACACGAAAACAACGGCATACCAGTAATTCATAAGTTCCATTTATTAAGGTCATACTTAATAGGAGAAGCGAGTACTGTGATCAATGCGTTAAACGCATCGGAAGAAAACTATACGGTCGCGTGTGAGTTATTGCAGAAACGGTATAACAAACCGCGAAAGATTGTACAGAGTCACATTAGGGAGCTGTTTCAACTAGAATCAGTAACGAAGGATTCATCCGCTTCGATTAGAGTATTTGCGGAAAAGGCAGAAATGCATATAAACGCTTTGCGAGCATTGAATCAAACTGTAGAATGCCAGGAGGTTTGGATCTATATAATGACCGCGAAATTAGATAAGACACTGCGTAATCAATGGGAGAGATCATTGGACAAGGATGACACACCCACGGTAAAGTAATTGTTAGAGTTCTTGCACAAACAATCGCAAGATGCGGAACCGGTGCCACTGGTTAATGGGTCACAAATAGATAAGGCACAAAGAAAGAATTTTGTTAATAGATATAAATCTATTCCGATCGCTCATAGGGAGAGGTGCATATTTATATGGCTGCAAAATCCGGGATGCAATGCATTTTATGTAAACAAGCCCATCAGTTACGGTTCTGTCCTCATTTCGTAAAACAAAACATAAACGAAAGATTAACTGTCGCAAAGTCGAACAAGTTATGTCTGAATTGCTTGAAAGGTAGACACATGACTGCTGGTTGTTATGCGCCACCCTGTGCCAATTGTAAGGGCAAACACCACGAATTACTGCATAAGACAATAGACACAGTCAATTTTAAGCCCTCACAATCGAGTGCAGGGAATCTAATAATGCGAATAATGCGTTAGCATGACTGACCGTATCACTTGCATCCAGAATAGCTACAAAGACACTTTTAGCTACAGTTCGCAGCGAGCGCACGAGCGTTGTTGGAAACGGGCTCTCAGTCCAATTTTATAACAGAGCGTTTAGGCAACCTACTATTGGTTCAACGCCATAAAATACATTTAACTACCGTTGCATTAGGAGGTGCCCAAGGCATGATCGATAGTTGTGTTGAAGTGCGAATTCAATCTAGATTATCAAAATTTAATGAGATCGCCTCTTTCTTAGAGTTACCTAGAGTTACAGCACCCTTACTGGCAATTCAGATAGATAAAAAAGCGCTACAGATACCCGCAGAACTACAATTAGCTGACCCAGAGTTTGATAGACCCGCAGAAATAGATATCATATTTGGAGAGTATTTTTTCTATAAGGTACTAATAGCCGAACAAACACGTAGAATCAGTAAGACGACTGTAATGCAAAATACGTTATTTGGTTGGATTATATCGGGCGCCGTAAATAGAACGCGCAGAGAAATTACCAGGATTAAGAGTCACGTTGACACATCTATAGAATGTGATTTGGAAAGATTTTGGATCTTGGAGAAGTGTGGCCAATCGCAGCGATTGTCTCCAGACGAAACATATTGCGAATTATTTTACAAAGACACTACTACTAGAGACGCGGTTGGACGATACACGGTACGGTTACCGTTCAACGCGAAAAAGGAATTATTAGGAGAATCATTCAATTTAGCGGAGAAAAGATTGAATTCTCTACAAAAACGGTTATCACAAGATGACGTTTTAAAACGACAATATGTAGACTTTATTGAAGAATATGAGAGATTAGGCCACATGAGTGAATTACCGATAAGACAGATGCGATCATCGGGTTACTTTCTACCTCACCATGCAGTGGTGAAGGGAACCAGCGTAAAGACAAAATGACGGGTAGTATTTGACGGGTCAGCCAAAACATCAAGTGGCGTTTCGTTAAATGACGCGTTATTAAATGGACCGACACTGCAACGAGATATACAGGGTGTCCCAAAAATGTTGGATATCACTATAGCCATCTTGTTGGGAAGGGGGCGGGGATGATGATGCCGTTTTTAAAAATTTGCGTTAGGCCTCCAATTCCGAGTTATTCAACAACAAAGTTAGGTAACGCCCTCGGAGCGCTAGCAAATCCTGGCCGGTCATCCCTCACTCCTAGAAAAAGGGAGGTGACCGAAAACATCTTGAGTGTGGGCCTGCGACAATTGCTATGGAGAACCGGCGGGTGCTCAACCGCTCGGTTCCTTCCAAACCGGGGAGCAGACCCTTGCATGTGCCGTCTTGAAGACCCGAGCACGCCACGGCACTGCATCGCCCTACCGACACTCACTTTGACTTTCCTCTTGCTTTCCCTCTTTTTTCATACACGCTAGCGACAACTGATATTCTTGATCAGTTGTTTAGTGACTCCCGACTAAATCCAGTTACATCCGCCCAAATCCAGTGAATCTAATTTATCAGGGGCCTATGACACTTCTTTTACAAGTATCGAAGTGGTGCCGTGACAAAATGTTGGAACTGAAACCGTGAGGATGGATCCGAGTTCGATTCCTCCCCGTCGCGGATATTTTTTTGATTTCCTTGCTGTTTCTTTTACAGTTCTTTGCCTTATGTTGAATACCCAGCCAATGGTAATGTTTAATTGTTAATCTTTGTGGTCTCTCCTCGTAATTTAGACAAGACTGCAAATTCTCCAGATAGTACTCGTAATTGGTTTGCAAAAAAATTATCAGAAAGTCCGATTAAATTTCGATTGAAATAGTATGAAAATAATACAACGGGAAGCGTAAAATACTCATTGAGAAAAAGAGAAACGAAGTCATGTTCTCAAGGTTAGAGACCTATCGCTTTAAACTACTGACTACATTTTCTAACATGTAGAGAAATGTGTACCGGCAGTAATTAATGTTTAACATAATTTAAGAAGGTAACCCAAGTTCAATAATGTTCGCTCAATGGTAGTTAAAAAAGTTAAAATTCATTCAAATTTATTAGGGAGTCGCTAAACTACTCCTCAAGAGACCTTACGTATCGCATACATGTGCAGGGAAAATGAAAATGTCGGAGAAAAGGCGTAAAACTATAAAAGAGAAGATATTACCACTGCTGGATATTGAACAAGGAAATGAAAAAAAATCCGCAACGGGGAGGGAATCGAACTCGAATCCTCAAGGTGACAACTCCAACGTTTTGTCACGGCACCACTTCGATACTTGTAAAAGAAGTGTCATAGGCCCCTGATAAAGTGGATTCACTGGATTTGGACGGATTTAACTGGATTTAGCCGGGAGTCACTAAACAACTAATCAAGAATATTAGTTGTCGCTAGCGTGTATGAAAAAAGAGGGAAAGCAAGAGGAAAGTCAAAGTAAGTGTCTGTAGGGCGATGCCGTGCCGTGGCGTGCTCGGGTCTTCAAGACGGCGGCACGTGCAAGGGTCTGCTCCCCGGTTTAGAAGGAACCGAGCGGTTGAGTACCCGCCGGTCCTCCATAGCAATTGTCGCAGGCCCACACTCAAGATGTTTTCCGGCATCTCCCTTTTTCTAGGAGCGAGGCATAACCGGCCAGGACTCGCCAAAAGCTCGATGGGCGTTACCTAACTTTGTTGTTGAATATCTCGTAATTGGAGGCCTGACGCAAATTTTTAAAAACGGCATCATCATCCCCGTCCCCTTCCCAACAAGATGGCTATAGTGATATCCAACATTTTTGGGACACTCTGTATTTAGTTTGCTAACCAGTATCAGATTACATCCGATCATATTGATTGCGGATATCGAAAAGATGTATCGGCAAATATTAGTACATCCGGAGGATAGGCCATACCAGCGAATCTTATGGAAACGCGAATCAGACTCGAAATTAAAGATATATCAATTAAACACGTTAACATATGCAACAGTCTCCGCGCCTTATCTAGCGATAAGATGCCTACAACAACTAGCGGAAGACGAAGGTGCTGAATTTCCCTTAGCAGCTACAGCACTGAAAAGTGACTTTCATATGGATGATCTATTAACTGGTGTGGATACCATAGAGGAGGCAAGGGAACTCAGAGATCAGTTAAGAGCAATAACAGCTAGGGATGGTTTCAATTTGAGGCAATGGGGGTCTAACTGTACAGCACTTATTTCAGATTTAGAAGTCGATTGTGCAGTCGAGCATTTATTAACGGACGTTACGGATACAAAAAAGACTCTCGGGGTCTACTAGCGATCAGATGTAGACATATTCAAATACAAGGTTGATGTCCAAGAATTTCATAATAAGCCGAATATCACGAAAAGGATTTTACTGTCCTGTATCGCCAGACTGTTTCATCCGTTAGGGTTATTAGGACCGGTTATTGTAAAAGCGAAATTAATGATTCAGGATCTGTGGAAACTTAAGGTGGATTGGGACGAGATTTTACCTAAGAGAATCCAATAAGACTGGATTAAACTAAGAGAGCAATTGCAGTACTTGAATCTCATAGAATTCCCAAGGATGGTAGCACTGGAAAATCGTATTAGATTAGAATTACATGGTTTCTGTGATGCGAGTCAAGTAGCTTACGGAGCATGTGCGTATATTCGGTCTGTGGATATGAATGGGCAGATAGCAACGCGATTATTATATGCAAAATCTAGGATAGCTCCGCTTAAGATTCAGTCAATCCCACGATTGGAACTTTGCAGCGCTTTACTGTTAGCCAAGCTGATAGATTCGGTGAAGGAAGCTTTGAATTTGAAGGCTACGAACATTTACTACTGGTCAGACTCGACAGTAGCTCTACAGTGGATAAATATTGCTCCGCACATTTTAAAGACATTTGTGGCCAATAGAGTTGCTGAGATTCAGGAACGTACGAATAATAACGCGTGGAGGCATGTAGCAACAAAGGACAATCCCTTTTTTTTACATGGGGGAAATCCTTATGGATTCCCCGCCCTCCTGAGGAGGGAACGGGGATATGCCGGACTTTTACCGGCTAAAACCCCCATGGTGGCCAGCCTCTGGGGCCCTCCAGGGCGGGCTCTGGGAACTCTGGACGAACAACATCCAGAGCTCGCCCTGCTCGGCCCCTCGGCGCGCTACGCGCTACCTCCCGGGTAGGGGGGGGGGGCGTGTCTCGGACCCCCCGGTTACCTGCACTTTGGCGACTAGACGGGCCACACGCCTAGTCGCCCCTCACCGGGCCCTTTTCCCGGAGGGGCCCCTGTCCTCAGCAGGGACCCCCTAAGGACCGATGGAGCTTGCGCGCGACGGGGCCGTGGCTCCCCGCCGCGCGCTCTCGCAAAAAGCGAGGCACACGCTACAAAACAACGAGAGGAGGGGCGGTCCGGTTAGAGCCGATAGGCCCCTCGCCGGAGGCGTCCGCCCCTCGCCCTCGTCCGTCCTCGGCGACCGGGAGCTTGGCGCCGCTACCGGTCGCGTTCGGCGGCCTCCTTCTGCGAGAGAACGGTCTCGTAGAAGGAGGCCACCGCCACCCAATTCTCCTCACCGGCGACCATGGCTTTCACGACGGCCGCCGGCGAGAGATCCTCCCCTATCTGGCCGACCAGGACGGCACGCTCAGCGTCCCACGAGGGTCACTCCTCGAGGGTGTGCTGAGCGTCGTCCCGGTCGGCCCCGCAGTGGTGGCAGCGGGTGTCCGCCTCCCGTCCTATGCGCGCCAGATACTCACCGAAGCAACCATGCCCGGTGAGCATCTGGCACGCCCTGTAGGTGACGCCGTGAACAAAGGACAATCCTGCCGATTGCTTATCTCGTGTACAATTAGCGTTAGAATTACTGCATAACGAATTATGGACTGAGGGACCCAGATGGCTTAGTCGTTCTGAGTTGCACTGGCCCAAATACGAACTAGTAATCAGGGAAATACCTGAGATAAAGGTCAGTTGCGTAACAGTTACGTTTAAAAACGATTTTCTATCAAAGTTTTCACGTTTTAGCAAGTTAAAAAGAGTTATGGTGTATTGCTTGCGGATGAGACCAAGGTTTAGGACGGCAATGAATCCTGCAGAGATTATTTCACACAAGGAGTTACAATATGCGCATAATGTAATTATTAAGATGACTCAGGCTGAATCCTTTGCCGAGGATATAGCACACATGCATAAGGGTCAATTGCATAATAAGAGCAAGATTTTAGCTCTGTCACCGTTTTTGGATGCAAGTGGTATACTGAGGGTCGGTGGACGTTTAAAGAACGCGAAAATACCTTTTGATCAGCGGCACCCGATACTATTGCCGAAAACATATTGTATTACCAAATTAATTATGGACTATTACCATAAGATCAATCTCCACGCAGGGTCTCAACAAACCCCAAGACCCGAATGCGGTCAGGCAAAAATATTGGCCGATTAGCGGCACGAATCTCGCACGAGCGACTGTGCGAAATTGTATCCGCTGCTTTAGAGTGAACCCACAGACTAATCTAAATTACACCATGGGTCACTTACCGGAGTCTAGATTATCGGCTAGAAGGCCATTTGAAAATGTAGGAGTCGATTTTTGTGGACCATTCTTTGTAAAAGAAAGAAGGCATCGAAATGTGAGAAAGCTTAAAGTGTATGTTGCGGTATTTGTTTGCTTTGCGACGAAATCAGTTCACATGGAGTTGGTTAGTGACTTAACCACGGAGGCCTTCTTGGGCAGTTTGAGGCGATTCTTTGCCCGTCGCGGCTATGCGAGCAATATCTATTCAGATAATGGAACTAATTTCATTGGTGCCCATAGGGACTTGCAACAATTGCTCAATTCAACTGAGCATCACCATAGAGTCAAGGCGGATATGTTAGAGAGGAATATTGCGTGGTATTTTTCCCCTCTTAGGAGTCCGCACTTTGGCGGTTTGTGGGAGGCTGCTGTAAAATCATTTAAACATCATATGGTGAGAGTTGTAGGCGAGACACTGTTCACGTTTGAACAGCTAAACACTTATGTTATAGAAATAGAAGCGATATTGAATTCGAGACCGGTAACGCCATTATCGACAGATCCTAACGATCTGCAAGCCCTCACACCTGCGCATTTTGTAATTGGGTCTTCATTGATGGATTTACCATCGAGAGATTTCACGGACACGTTATCAAATCGTTTGTCGCCATGGCAACATATACGGAAAGTAAAGCAGCATTTCTGGATTCGCTGGAACAAAGAGTATTTGAACCAGCTGAATATTCGTACGAAGTGGACAAGACCTACTGAGAACAAGGCTAAGGAAGGCATGCTGGTCGTTGTCGAAGAGGATAACGTACCACCGTTGCGATGGCCAATGGGCCGGATAGTTAAGCTATACCCCGGCTCAGATAATGTAACGAGTAGTCGACGTTAGAACTTGTAATAGAATTTACAAAAGGAACGTTCGCAGATTATGTCCACTGCCTGTTGATATGTGTAAATAGATAATAAGCATTATGTGAGACCGTTCAAATATTATATGCATATTGTTCAGTGCGTAACCCAAGGTGTTGCTGCATTTTATTGTATGCCCAATCAAATGAGACTTCAGTCTTAATTTATAGTACTGAGTTGAACACAATTGTTCAAGGTGGGCGGAATGTTACGGCGTGTAAGTGATCATGACCGTGAAATATGCATATGAATTAAGGATTACGTCAATGCAGTCAAAATATGGATGTGCGGCTCTTAAGGAGCACAGGAAAAGGGACAATCGCCGTGCGGGGTGCCAGAGTGCATCGCTCCGGTATGTGTGTGTCACCGTAGAATATATGTGAGGCCGAGATTGTGCCGAAACAATTGCATGCGGCGTCGGTCAAGGATCCGAACGGCGAGAGCGATCAGTAGTGTGCTACAGATCGTCGAAGTGAGTTTGAGACTGAAGGAAAGAGAGGCAGTGACGAGATCACCTATTCTAAGTAATCAGATTACTTTCGTAATAAGAAGTTTAACAGATGGCTTAAGCCCAATAGAGAAACAGAATAATTGACGTAAGCCTAATGATAGTACGAATAAGATGGCAAAAAGCCCACTAGAGAAATGAATAAAGATGGCGTATGCCCACATGGTCCGTGTAAGACTTCATGGAAGCAGGGACTAAGGAACAAGCATAAGACTTCGATGGAAGCAGCCTCATAGATAAACATTCAGATATACCAGAATTGAAATAAACCTATAAATTACTATTACGATAGTTCGACAGAAACTGGCTTAATTTCTTTCCATCTCCTGTAGAAGTTCATTAGCGAGAAAACAAAAGCCAAGCCACTATTTAAGTACGATGTATTTTTAAAAATGCTATCAAACCGTCAAACCATTTCTTCGTAATGCCGATTATGGCGATTACGGTTACACGGTTACAACACAAGCATGTCATACTTTACACTGCCAGGTAAGGGTTGGTTGCAGCTTTGGGGTAGAGAAACGGTTTAGTAGAATTAATCATTAATAAAACATCTGATACTTGGCCGGCCCGGTTATTCACAAATGGAGTTTCAAGCCTACACACAAGTTGCTGGGAGGTTTGTGTCGTTCAAATGATCCGTCGTCCCATCAGAGATCCTTGGCGTAGTGTTGAACGTACGAGAGGCGATGAACAATACTTTCATATCGTCAAAATGATCCGTCCTACCATTGCAGATTCTTGGCGTATTGTTCAACGTACGGGAGGTAGTGAACAATATTTTTTATGGAGTGTTCGTTTCTTACCGGGGCTGTTATACGTCAGTATGTTTGACGGTTGTAGCGTGAGATCTGTGGCATTTAAAGCACGTGTCTCACACTTCAGATGTTTTCATTGGTGGGTATTGTACATGGTATAAATATTACATGTATTTGTCGTGTGAAAGGCTTGAAGCTCCATTTGTGAATAACCGGGCCGGCCAAGTATCAGATGTTTTATTGATGATTAATTCTACTAAATCGTTTCTCTACCCCAAAGCTGCAACCAACCCTTAGCTGGCAGTGTAAAGTATGACATGCTTGTGTTGTAACCGTGTAACCGTAATCGCCATAATCGGCATTACGAAGAAATGGTTTGACGGTTTGATAACATTTTTAAAAATATGTCGTACTTGAATAGTGGCTTGGCTTTCGTTTGAAATGATTTGTATTAATTTTTTGGCGAATGCGACAAAGTTAGTGAAATATATAATTGTTTGTAGAATTGTTTTAGAATACAAAGAGAAATATAATTTTTGTTCAATCGAAAACACTTTTGAGGGAGAAAAGAGTTTTGTGGGTGTGGACCAAAACTACTTGGCGAATTTTTTTACATTTTGAATGCATTTTTGGGAGATCCCTCCTAATTTTGAGGGAGGCACGCTTCCAACGCGCGTGACCACACACAGAGGGGAAAGACCGCCGACCGGAAGAGGCTGGTTCCAAATCTAGTTTACCCGACCGTCACCTGGCTACCTATCGATCTCTCCCAAACGCCCACGAGTAGATGAGTAAGGGGGTTTCTGGGACATAGGGATCTCAGGCAGGGAAGGGGTACAGAGGGGGGGGGGGGGGGCTGTGGGCAGGGGGGTAGTAGGCGAGGGGGTATTCTGTTCGATGATTGGTTTAGAGGAGGGGGGGGGGGACTGTCATTATGTTCGATGATTGGTTTTTAGAGGGGTGGGAGGCGGGGACGGGGACCGTCATGGTACAGAGGGGGCGATAGGCGGGGCCGGGGTTCGATGGTGTGGGGGGAAATTATAGGCCTGTGACATTTCCTATAGGATCAAAGGTCACGTAGGGCGGGGACCGTCATCGATGACGGAGGTATGGGGGGGCCTATTGCCCATACTGGATGGAATCAACGTTATCTTTACAAAAAATAACATGCAAGTGTGTTTCCTTAATGTGTTTTCTAGTATCTTTATCTTAATGGCAGCAATAATATAACACTGGCAGCTAGACGTGGTACCATTTCACTTGTCGCCCTTCCATGGGAATAGTAATTGTTATATTTGTCATGGGTTAACGACATTGACAGCTGCACCTGCGTTCTCCTAAAAATTTTATCTTAATTATGACTCATCGAGAATTTACCATGCACGTGTGTTTTCTTCGATGCGTCATTAGAATCGTCCTTATCTTAATGACTGTACTATTTGACCCGAGGTTATCTCAACAATAAATAACATTGACAGCTCTAATTGCTAGACGTAGCGACTTGACTGTGGGCAAAATGTATGGCAAAGGGTTGACACATGTTCGCAAATTGAGTACTACGTTCGGACGGAGGGATGGAGAGAGGTGGACGGTGTTCCTCAATTTGAAGAAGATAATATCCGTATTCCCTTCACTATTGAAGCACGTATAGAATATGCGTGGTTTTTTCGAGAAAGGAGCAAGAATCGGGATTCTTCCTTTTTTCTTAAGAGAGTCGTGGATCTTCTATATACTTTTATACTGAAGGGGAGAATAGAGACATCGTCTACTCCAAGTCGAAGACCACTCTTCACCACTGTCTTCCTCCGTCCGAACTTGGCATTGGGTTTCCGAACATGTGTAATCCCTTTACCAAACACTTTAAGCACGGCCGGTTTCGTTACTTATTTCTTTGTTTTCACTATGAGCGTGGTTTTGATTATTCTCATATTGTTTAAAAGCAGCGAGAAAAGCCCTCTGTTGCGATTTGTAGTTTGCCCCACCGTCGGGCAGCTGCGTGTGACGATGAAAGTTTGCTGGACACGTATGGCACAATGCGTAAAGTAATTATGCTTCGAAGTATAGCATTCCAACACTTGCATTACGTAGTAGAAATAATAGTAGTAGGTATGGATGGATGGAATGTGCAGTAGAAATAATATGTATGAAAAAAAAAACAATGTACGGGGTGAGTCACTTGCCTTTGAATCACCACTGTCGTGCATAAACTGTTGCATATAAAATCATTATAAATAACCTAGACATTTAAATTACACTCAAATGTTGCTCAATATTTGTCAGCATCTTATGCATTTATTGCACATGAAATTTCACCCTGCAGAAGCCAGTGATATATAATATTTCCCTATAAATATAATATAATAAAATATTTTCTCCTTATATTGTTACCCACTCGAAGGAAGTCAATGCTAAAACTTGGCAAAATATTGCCTCCAACAGACTACATGATTTAATACAGTCTATTTGTTAAACAGAGAATATATAGTATAATGAAATAGATGTCTAGTAACAGATGTCTAGTTCTGATTCAAAGGCAAGTGACTCACCCTGTACAATAATAAATGTTTTTATATACTATGTATATTTGTGTTCAAACAATATCCTTTTTCTTTATCCACGAATTATGAATCTTATCAAATCCCAAGCACTTCACATACATCATGTCCCCCTTCTTGCGCAACACTTTCTCCACCAAATGCGCATTAGGATGCATGCCTTTGTGTAATTCCAACTCGTAGAATCCGCCAGCAATGGGATCGCCCTTGTAGTCCTTGAGGAAGTACGCAACAGGGTTTGTTCGTTTAATTCGACTTATCGAACACCTCGGCTGACCAGTTAGGTGTGTAACCCTTGTCGAAGACTGTCTTGAATTTGCTGATGCGCACCTTGTCGCCAATCTTTAAACTTTGGAGGTTGTATAATTTTCATGCTGCTGCTGCTATCGTTATACGCTGTGGCAAGGAGATGCTTTTCATCGTTGCGGGTCACATCGATTGGGCGCATCTGGATGGTGCGATGTTTCCTTCTATTGTACTCTGACACTAAGCGTGCGAGGATATTGGTCCAGCGATAGCCGCCATTCAGCTAGAACGACTTCCACATCGTGTTCTTGAGTGAACGATTGAAACGTTCTACGACGGATGCCTTCATGATGCTGAAGGTCGAGTAGTGATTTATGCCGTGCTTCTTTACGCATTGCTGGAAGTCCTTGTTGTAAAACTCCTTGCCCATGTCGGTCTGGAGGTTTTCCGGTACCGTTCCATCTGTACGCAGTATGCCTGCAAAGGCTTTTGTCATATCGCCGGCACCCTTGCTCTTCAGAGGAACGGCCCACGCGTACTTGCTGAATACATCAATGACTATGAGAATTTACCGAAACCGTCGGTTTTCCTTTGCGTACGATTGCACCTCCACGATATGGGCTTGCCATAGATTATCGAACCCTCGCACGATTACTCATCTCCATGGAAAATTACGCCTGGCCGGTGCGTGTAGTTCTTCCACCAATTTCGCCTTGACGTTACTCATACCGTGGCTCCAGGCTTCTCACAACTGTCCTCGATATTCTACGATTCACAATCTTTTATTCCGCAGCATCTCTCTCCCTCGTGTTCCGTTTATTTATCCTCTTTTTATTCGAAGTTGTGACTGCGACTACATTAGTTCGCAACATCTCTTTATATTCCTTGATTTCATGATCCAAATCCTGCTTAATTTTGTATTCCATTGCTCCCAACGCTCGCTCCATAACATCATTGATGTAGTCTATAGATGCGTTCTTTTTAATCGAGCGTACCACAAGGCGGTTGACATAGTCCACTGTTGTGACGTCACTAGCTTCCAGAAGTTCAACTACGCATCTGATCTTTATATCTCGCACATTGAAGGAGTCACCCTCGAGACGCAGGGCGTTGTCACGTAATAAGTTTCTTAACATTGGTTGCGATGAAGACTTACTCGTCGCTCTCTCATCGTCCATTGCAAGCGATGCGCCAAACTTGTTGATCGGCATCGTGTGCTTCAGTACTACTGACACCACACACGTCGATGGACGGTTAATTTATAATCAATCCCGCTTCGCGAAGCTCCTCGATTATTGACATTATCTCATTGCCATGACTGGTATGTCCAGCGGTTCGCGAAGAAGCAAGTAGTTTCATGCGGTCCACCAGTTCGTTCGGATCGTCCCAGTGAACGTAATCGATGGCATTATTCGTGGCAACCATTGCGTTTGGTAGTTGAACTTGTGACAGCTCTTGCGATACACCCCTACCCGTGACTGCAGGAGGGAACAGCTTCTTTATGATATGCGTGCACTTGTAGCCTCTGTTGCCCACAGTCTGCTTTGAGGCGGAATGTTGCAACTTATGCGCGTTTGAGGTTAACAGGATGTTCTTATACGCATTCAAATCTGCCGGGGCGTATTTTAAATCGTCAGGTGTCTTTGAGAATATCAGCTCGTAGAGACCCAAAGTTCCCTTGTATCGCGTCGTACCAACCATAATGTTATCCTTCCCATCCACATCGAAGACGGAATTGCCAATGTTTCTCGCAAGTGTACCTCTATAGGAAATGGGGCTGGATTAAATTGTACACCTTAAATTCGTTGACACTTATTTTATTCTAAATCACAATGGGAACTAGAAGCTCCCTAATTCGGGTAATGAGTGAGATACTTAATGTCAAGGGTTGTAAGGTCTCGAAGCAGTCTCCAGTGATGGCAGCGTTTAAAATGATATATTTAAAAAACTGACAGCATCCCAGAAAACTGAAAACTAAAAGAGCTGGAAAAATAAAATTAATAATCAAAATAAGCAGAATAAAAATGCGCTGAAAAGTAAAAAATAATTTGCTGTTTTCGTGCTTTCGTCATTTTGCAGTCATAATGTGTAACTTTGGCAACCTTCCCGCATTGTACTGCAACCCAATGCAACACCCAACCCTTTGCAAGCCCAAATATTTTGCAACTTTTCGGAGTCGGCGCAAATATAAGTAAAATACTACTCATCTGACTTAATCTCACCTACCCGTATTCTCTCTTTTATCGCGCCAAGTCCAATCCCACTTGCTCACGCTCATTTACGATCTCTCTCTTTTCTTCTATCTTCGTCTATACAGGGTGTAAACGATATGACTCCCGGCGCTTTGAAGGAAGGCACAGGGGAAAATTTTAAACATTTTAAAATGAGATTATGATGTCCGATCTTTGTTAGTTTGGTTGGTATAAGATATTAATGGTGGAGAGGCTATCTTCGATCCCACTGCTAGAATCGTCCCATAAATTTGTGCATGTGTGCTGTTGTGCAATTGGAGGTAACACCTAAGAAAGCGACTCGATACTCGGATTGGTTTACATAATAATTAATAAAGTATTTTTGCTCCGGGTGAACGATGTTTGCAGACTCAATAGTGTGCAAGTGTAGTGGAAATAATGGGGTGCGTTCGCCCCCCAAGTGTCGGTGTCTTTGCGGGATGTAACGTGACACCTTTAAGGGCCGTCCCTTATCTCTCGGTAGAATAGGCTGAAACCAATTGTTTTCTCCGATTCGAACCGATATAGTTATATTAGTTGCATCCCAATGGTCCAACAACGACGAATCACCGAGAAGGGCTAAGACAAAAACGCAAAAAAGTAAAGAGGGGCCCTCGGTCAATCCCCGATGTTGCCGACCTGCCGTTCGATTACTACCCGTTCCAATAACTTACAGCTTACTTTAAGATGCAATAACAACTAAACTAAAAGTGATAGGATCTAAACATTTGCCCCCTATAGCCTTAGAATTTTCCCCTCTACCATCCCCTAGAGCGGCGGGAGTTATATCGTTTACACCCTGTATATCTATCTATCTGTTCACGAGAATACTTCCATGATAGACGAAGAGAGAATGATAGATACAAGAGATGATTATTTGAGACAATCATCTACATCTATGAGATGTTAGAATTGTCCTCCATATACCAGACCAGTTAATGTTAACAGTAGTAGTAGTATGTTACACGGGAGATACGTTTAGATAAGATATACATATGTGTATATATCTATCTAACCATCCACAGGAACACGTTCATGATAGATGAAAGCAGAAGGATGCACACAATTGTAAAGAGTATTCTCTTGCTTACGGTCTGCTATATGTGACTGTCTTTTGTAGTATTTTACTTATATTTGCGCCGACTCCGAAAAGTTGCAAAATATTTGGGCTTGCAAAGGGTTGGGTGTTGCATTGGGTTGCAGTACAATGCGGGAAGGTTGCCAAAGTTACACATTATGACTGCAAAATGACGAAAGCACGAAAACAGCAAATTATTTTTTACTTTTCAGCGCATTTTTATTCTGCTTATTTTGATTATTAATTTTATTTTTCCAGCTCTTTTAGTTTTAAGTTTTCTGGGATGCTGTCAGTTTTTCGAAGTCGGTCACATTTTTTTTAAATATTTTTTTTATTTCATGCTTTTTAGTATTTCAAATGCATACAACGATAGTTCGCAGTAGATTGCATCTCGAATTTCATCGATGCACTGGTGTACCAGTTATAGACGAACAAATGTATCCGGAATTGTCGAGGAAGGAAAAGCTTTTATGCACTAAAAATGATTAGCATTAAACAATTTCGGAAAAATTTATGGTGAGACTAAAGTATGTGCATCCTCAATAAGATATGTCAGATTTAGTCAATATCGGTCCAACCATCTCGAAGATAACGTTGGACAAACGCAGTTTTAGTAGAAAAGTGAAATCAGCAAAACATTCGGTGTTTATGCAATAACAATGGTTAGCGTTAAACAATTTCGCAAAGATTGATAATGGGACCAAAGTACAAGCACCCTCTATAAGATACGTCAGATTTCATCAAAATCGGGCCATGCATCTCGGAGATATCGACGGACAAACGAAAATTATAGTAGAAACGTGAAATCAGCGAGAAATTGGGATTTTATGCAATAACAATAGTTAGCGTTAAACAATTTCGTGAAAATTTATGTTGCAACTAAAGAATGTGCATCCTCTATAAGATACCTCAGATTTCATCAAAATCGCTCTATCCATCTCGGAGATATCGACGGACAAACGAAAATTGTAGTAGAAACGTGAAATCAGCGAGAAGATGGCATTTTATGCAATAACAATGGTTATCGTTAAACAATTTCGGGAAAATGTGTAATGGGACCAAAGTACGCGTATCCGCTATAAGATAGATAAGATTTCATCAAGATCGGTCCATCCATCTCGGAGATATCGACGGACAAACGAAAATTGTAGTAGAAACGTGAAATCAGCTAGAAAATGGCATTTTATGCAATAACAATGGTTATCGTTAAACAATTTCGGGAAAATGTGTAATGGGACCAAAGTACGAGTAACCGCTATAAGATAGACAAGATTTGATCAAGATCGGTCCATCCATTTCGGAGATATCGCTGGACACACGAAAATTCCCTCAGAAACGTGAAATCGGCGAAGAATTGGGTTTTTATGCAATAACAATAGTTAGTGTTAAACAATTTGGGAAAAATTTATATTGGGATCAATGTACGAGCATCCTCTACGCGATAAGCCTGGGTTCATCAATTTCGGTCCATCCATCTCGGAGATATCGCTGGACACACGAAAATTCCCTCAGAAACGTGAAATCGGCGAAGAATTGGGTTTTTATGCAATAACAATAGTTAGTGTTAAACAATTTGGGAAAAATTTATATTGGGACCAAAGTACGAACATCCTCTACGCGATAAGCCTGGGTTCATCAATTTCGGTCCATCCATCTCGGAGATATCGCCGGACACACGAAAATTTCAGCAGAAACGTGAAATCGGCGAAGAATTGGGTTTTTATGCAATAACAATGGTTAGCGTTAAACAATTTCGAAAAATTTTATAATGGGACCAAACTGTGAACATCCTCTATGATATAAGCCCGGTTTCATCCCGATCGGTCCAGCGGTCTTCCCGTACTAGCCGGACAAACATTTAAAAAAAAAAAAAAAAAAAAAAAAAAAAACATAGCGATCGAATTGAGTACCTCCTCCTTTTCGAAGTCGGTAAAAATATCTAAACACTGTGTATACAATAAAACGGATACGTAGTTTAATTAATGTAACGATGTTTGAACTGTTCGAGCACAAATACTAGTAACTCTTACGTTCTTCTAACTCGAGTCCACAGCATTCGGCTGTGAGACCTTCGTTGAATAATGTGAGATGCGCAAAATAGTGTCGCTCTATCAAGAATTCTTGACAGCTCTAACTCTTCGGAGTCAATACAGGAGAATATATAACTTTTTGAGCATCCCCTCCTGGTGGTCAAAGGTGGAGGGAGTCGAACTTGAGACCAAGAAGGGGTGCAAGACGGAAGTGGTGGCGGAAGAAACGACTAAGAAAAATTTGGCAACTCCGGAAGGAGGAAGCCGGGTTTTTCCGCACCAGGCGAGACTCGGTGATCGCAGCGGAGAAGCTACCTGGGCTAGCGGAGCCAGGTAGGTGGAAGTCACCCAAAGGGGGTGGCAGTGCAGGTACGCTGGAGAACTACGAATGCAAAATCTGCATGCCAGATGGGCCGCCTAACAGTTTATGATTAGGAAAGTAAGCGGAAATACAAATAATGAGAAATACGCAGCTAAAAGTAATAAAACGAGAAAGTCGAAGAAGTCGAAAACGTGATGAAAGAATGGAAGCCTAAGCTTAAGAAGAGAAGGCGGAGAACTTACAAACTGTTCTGGGAAATAACGAGAATTTCTCAAGAGAGAAAAGCGACATAACGGCTAGCTTGAACAGATGCCTAATCAAGGCGAGTCAAAGGAACAAAATAATGTCCGCGATTCGAAGGGTAAACTCGGAGTCGGGCTGCGAGTCCGAACATCGGGTTCGAGTCTATGCTGCTTCCGTAGAAGTCTTACGCCAACATGTGGGCATACGCCATCTTTTATATTCATTTCTGATTCATGCTGCTTCCGAAGAAGTCTTACGCCAACGTGTGGGCATACGCCATCTCTTCTATTCATTGTCTAATGATTGGGTTTGTAAGACCCATCACTCATTCTCCAATTATAAGAAAGCCAGACTTACTGTGAATATCCTCGCGTAGCAGCTCTCTCGCCTTGCTACCGATCTCGGCCTGGCCTTCCTTCCTTCCTTTCTTTCTTATCTATCTCCTGTGCACACGTCTCCGGCAAGCGTCTCCTCTGAGTGCTCTCGTCGTTCTGCCCAAACGGCAGTGCCGGTCATCTCCTGCCGATTCGCTTTTGTTTTAGCCACGGCTTGAGCCGATGGCTTATGGGGGTAGGCTAGGCACGTGACTTTTGGAGATTTGGATGACCGGCAATTTCTGATGGTTTTTGGAACGTGCAACCGTGTTACCTACAGATATTGAATGTGAAATAAATGCGAGATGGAGCCACTGGCGTTGTCCCTTCCCAGAAGTCTTGTTTGACAAGCAAATAAGGCTAAGTGTCTATTTTAAAGCAAAAATCTTGAAAGTATTTATCGAGTGTGATATTTGTCAATGTAATATGACGAATACTGCTCTCGAGATCTGCTTCGAAAGATTTTTACTCGGGAATAGACCTATAGCAGAAGATTGAAAAATTATATGTAGATGTAACATTTGATTGAGAAACAGCAAATGAATATTTCAACGTGTTTAGTAAATGTAGTACCGTATCAGCGGCATATTCTTGTATACGATAAAAGAAGAATAGACTTTCTGCCCTATACCTATGTTTCTGTTAGAATAGAAAAGATTGGAGACAAATAATCTCCAGTTTCGGTGTTTGCTGTTTCAACCGAATACTTGGGGAACGTAACTGCTCCATGATCAATCAATAAGCATCTGCACGGTGATTTGTGTAATTTTACACAGTCCTTTGACAGAGTGTGACAATACTTCAATATATTTAAAACATATCTGTTGTAGAACTTACAATGACTTTCTCATGATTTTAAATATTCGTATGCCTCAAATTACTTTGTAAATGTATAGCAACTCAAGTTGAAATTGATGCGCATACCAAATATTTGGTTCAATCAGTCCAATGATTGCCAAAGTTAGAAGATCCACGGTGATACAGAGTGATAAAGTGCTCACCTGCAAAGAATTCAGAAAATAATATGTTGCTTGCAGTTCAGAGATTTCTGTAGAGTCTACAAGTCTACATTGTAGGTGGACGTTCCTTTGTGTGAGAAATGTACAACGTAGCTAGCTGGGAGTAAGTAGGTAGGTAGTAGGGTGGATCTGGAAAAAGCTTTCGACAGTATCTTGAATTGATCAATCTAAGGAATAACAACACCCCCTACTTCTACGATTGGGTAGATAAAGGGAAAATGAAGAGGAAGATAAAGGAAAGTAATGAATTAGACTGGTTTGCTCTCATACAAATATATTATTTTATTCAATCAAAAGATTATAAATGTTTACCACCATATTCACAAGCACCTCAACCGCACCTGCCGCCCTGTGGAGGTCAACTTTCCAACTTAGCTACTGGAATATTTAAAAAAAGTTACTTTATATATTCAAGTGTACATCGAAAAGATAATAGAAAACACTTACATCGCATCTAGTCAGGGCAATGTACACAATTCCCTTGTGTCTGCGAGAATCATGTGCACAATCATTACCTGCGCAAATATGTATACATAATAATAGAGAATTTCATTAGCATAGTCTATTTGGGATCGAAATATGTGCTGTGACCCTAACTCCGTGGGCGTAAGCGCCGGGTGCTGAATTCGGGGCAAGGTGTTGTTTTCCCCTTTAATTGGGTCGAAGTCGGGTGCAGCAAAAAGGACGGAGAGCCGCGAACGCTCTATGGGAGATTTAACGGAGGCTTGCCGAATGGAGAAATAATTTTATTGTAACGCGGACTGAGCGCTAGACTCTTGAACGTAGCCGAACGATAATCACCCGGGCGGTGTACGCGAGCGGCAACCACACGAGCGGTAGACGCGAGTGATAGCCCCACGAGCGATAGACAGAGACGGAGCGATAGCCACTCGGTTGGTAAACGCGAGCGCTAGACAAAAGCGAAACGATAATCGCACGAATAATTCAATCTCCAAAGGCAAGTCTTCGATCTCCTAATCACTAATTCCCAAAGGCTGGCTAATCTCAGCAGAGAGGATGAACGATAATCACGAAATTCGGAGCGATATTCACAGCGATTCGGAGCGATAAGCGATATTCACAACGAGGTTCAAAGCGATATTTACCCGAGACTCGAAACGATATTCACCATAATCACGCGATACCCGAAACGATAATCACAAACTATTCAGAACGATAATCACAAGAGGTGGCCTATTCGATTGAAGTCGCCGCTGCTCAGCTCGTCGCCAAGCGTTCACGAAATGGCGGTCGCAGGCCGCCGCGATATTCGAACAATAATCTCAACAAGATTGACGGTGGAAGCGTACGACAGACAATAGATCGCAATACTCAACAATAATTATAACACGAGATAGGTTAGCCTCGGAGAGACTCAGTTCCAGCAAAAGACACAAGAGTTTCCACTCACCAAGTCCGCAGGGGGTGGAAGGTCGTCCGTCCTCGGCACACTCAAGTCCTTCAGAGGCAGCTTCTTTGTCACAAGAGCACTTAATCGGCGTGGTGATACACGGGGGCGTCGAAACGAGAATGAATTTCCGCCCGAAAATGTTCACTCTTATATTCGCGATTGGCGCTCCGAGGACTCGCGGATTGGCTTCCCATGACGTGCAACCACCCCCTGATTGGCCCAGGAGCACTTACAGCTTTTGCCTAGGACTTCTCGTGAACTCGCTAATCCTTGTAGCGTAGGTTCGCGGGAAATCGGCGGCACACCTAAAATCCGCCGTTTCCCGGAACAAGACGGAAACAGAGTCTTCGCGGCCGCGAAAACTCTGGCAGGGCCGCAGGTACTCTTTGATTACCCTGCCCTAATGTTGAAGGGAGGAATCCTTCCGGCTGGCAATTCCTCTGCCAGCTTTTTACACCACAGGCCCTTCATACAGCGAGCACTCAGGTGTGCCTCGCGAACGGAAAAGACAAATTACGAAACATCAGGAACCCCATCCTGTTGCCACAACGGTGGTTCAACAGGGAGGGCTGAAGGAAGCTGGAGCCGGATCTTCCGCACCCCCAAGCCCTGTCCGGAGCAGGCAAGTGGGTGTCCTTCTTAGCCCTTCCGACCGAGAAATCGGAGGACCCTGACGGCTAGCCACAATAGCGAACGAGAACCCTAGACGATAGTCACTAAACGCTAAACTCTGATTAGTGCGGCCCTGGTTACGCAGCGATGCGTAGCCCGCTGATCCTCAGGTTGCCGCTACTTTGGTCTTACGCGGAAATAAATTTCAAGTATACCAACGATAATCTCATGTAGAAGAAAAATGTACGACGTAGAGTGCCGGGTGCCTCGCGGGCGAGCCCGCGAGACAGCCGATACCCCCACCTCTGACCCCGAGCGCGACCGAAAGCATGGTGAAATTTGTGACGGGCGAAATGCCACGTCACAACTCCTTCCCCCCTGCGGTGGGACCGGAGGTCCTTGTGTAGAATCCTCCCGTGCCCCTAAAGCTGGCTCTCCGAGGCTAAAGCATGCAGGTGGAAAGCACACAACAGATAAGCAAAAGGTTAGGTGAAGCAACAAGCAACTACTAGGTTGAAAAAAAACATAACTTATTATTACTTAAACCCAAACGAATATTTTTACATGAAAAAAGGAAGAAGAGTAATAGGAAGATGAAGCAGAAGATTGATTAATATCGACCGAGGCTCAGTTTAATAGGGTCTTCCCCGAGTGAGCGGCCTCCGTCGGCCTCGGGCATAGTCCTCCCGGGACAGAGTTACGTCTCGGGGCACCCGGCCGATGCCCGGAACATAAGGGCCGTCGTCCCTCCACCTGCCGTTGCAACGGGGACAAGTACGCAGTGTGTAGCCCCCCTGTCCGCAGCGGTAGCAGAATGGTCCTGCTTGACCTTTTTTTTTTTTCGTGGGGTTATCCTCATGGACACCCCGCCGCCCTGGTGGGGGCGACGGGGTAGTGCCGGACTCTTACCGGCTAAAACCCCACGGTGGCCATCCTCGGCGCTTACTGGGGCGACACCGGGAACTCTGGAAGAACACGACCGGTGCCGCCCCGCGCCCGCCCCCTATTGGGGGCACGTCTCGTGGTGGGGGAGTGGCCATCCACTCTCTCGCTTTCACGAGAGAGGGAGGCGTCCCCCACTACTCGCGGGGAGACACGTGTCGCCGCACTCCTTCGCCAGCGGCGAAGGAGGAGGGAACCGTGCCTCCCGCACTACTAACAATCTCCTCCCGGGCGGGACGTGCGACCACTACTCGTCCCGCCCCGCCTCGGGGCCGCTTTGCGGAGGCGACAGAGCCACCACTCTGTCGCCTCGCGGCCCCTTGGCGCGTGCCCGGCCCACCGGCAGCGAAAACTCCACCGCACCGGCGGGTCCGGGCCGCCAAACTTAGTCGGGGGGAACGGCGTCCCCCCGTGCGGGGCGGTGGCGGGGACGGGCCCTCCCCAAACGGAAGGGGTCCGCTCGTTCCCGCCGCCGCTCCGCCTCCTCCTTCTGGGAGAGCACTTCCTCGCAGAAGGCGAGGAAGGCTCTCCACGACCTCTCGCTGCCGAGGATCTGTCGGATGACCGTCGGCAGCGAGAGGTCCCTTCCGATATACCGGACCAGGACGCGGCGCTGCTCGCTCCAGGCCCTGCAATACTGGAGGGTGTGTTGCGCCGTGTCCTGGTCCCCGTCACAATGGTGGCACTGTGCCGTCGCCTCCTTCCCAATGCGACGCGGGTACCCGCCGAAGCAGCCGTGCCCGGTAAGCACCTGCGTCGCGCGGTAGGAGAGTTGCCCCCTGCCACGACTCACCCAAGCCTCGAGGCTCGGGAGAATCGCCCCGACGGCTCTGTGGCGGGCGTTGGCTGGATCTTCCAGCCTCTCCCGCCACATCTCGACAACGAGCCGCCGGGTCTTACTGTCAACCTGGCCATTGGCCAACTCAAAGTAACGCGGTCGCTGAGTTTTCTTTATTTTATTTATTAAACCAAAATCTTCTAATGTTTCTCTACTCACAAAACAACATGATGAACCCGTGTCCACCATGACTTTAACCGGATCGTCCCCTATACTCGCCCAGACATAAATTAAAGGTTTATGGAGACGTCCGACGTGCGCGAGCACCTCCGTGGGCATCACGACCTCGTCAAAACTAAAATCTAATAACTGAATAACCTTATTTCGCAACGGCGAATAATCTAAGTCTATTTCTAACTCTACATTAACGGGGTTTCCGCCCTCCGAACTGGGTAGACGTTCCGAGGACGTTATTTGTTTCCCGAGCATTTCGGGCAGGTTCGGACCGTTACGCCTTTCCCACCGCATCGGTAGCAGTGGATAACGCGTGCCTCCGGGCAATCGCGAGACACGTGTCCCGCCTTGCTGCAATTCCAGCATGTGAGGGATGTCGGAGCTGCTACCGGTGCTGGCGGCGTTTCCCTCGCGGTGGCAGGAGCGGGGGTTTTCCTAACGGCAGGCGCGCTCGGTTTCTTGCCTCCCTTCTTTAATCCGGCAGCTTTCTGGCCCTGTGCGGGAGGGGTTGCCTTCGCGGGAGGGGCGGCCCTGGCGGCCTCGGTCACGACGGCTGTCGCAGCTCGCGCTGGCGGCAGCAGTATTCCGCTCTGGGGCTTGTACCCCGTGTTCGGCAGGAGCGTGGTTTCGGGCCGTGGTGGTGGGAGGTACTGCTCGCCGAGTACCTTTTCCACCTCCACGGCGGCTTTCTCTAACTCATCTACGCTCACTAGATCTGAGCGGTGTATTAATGGCGCGATCCTTGGATGAAGGTTCCGCCGGATATAAATCACCTGCTGCTCCTCCGGCCACGGGGGAACCAATCGAGACATCATATATCGGATGGCGGTGAAATACTCCACCACCCTTTCCCCTTCTCCTTGAGTGCGACTACGGATGACGTCACTCAGACGCACCTGATAACTGGCGTCCAGGAACCGCTCGTTCCAGGCCGCCAAAAAGTCGCCCCAGCCCGCCCAACGGTCGCGATGTGTCCGAAACCATAATAATGCCATACCGGTCAGAAAGAAGGGAAGACACGCTAACGCGTCCCGGTCGGAAATATCGCTAAAGCATCTCCCTTCGTTAATGCGAGTGAGAAAACCTTCAGCATCCTCCTCTCGGCCACCGCCGAAGCTAAGATTCCACTTCCGCATCATGTCATATGCGCGGGAAGTAGATTCCCTCGCAGATGACTGACTGGAAGCCGGTGTGCTACTCGCATCTCGTGCGGCTGAATAATTAGGCTCTGGATGAGCGCGAGAGGTGGATGGCCGAGGCGTCGAATCCTGGTCGAACCTAAGATGTCTGGACGGGTCCGGGGACAGCGCGAAGTTTTCGTCAGGCTCCGGCGTCCCACCCTCGGGTGGGATGGGGGAGGAGGCGCGAGAAACATCCGACATGCCGGCTACACCTAAAGCCAGCCAAGGAGAAGCAGGGTCACTGCCTTCTCCAAACTCAAATTGTAAACCTCGGAGCAGGCGATGCCGAAGGGTGGCTAGGTCACCTCGCACCGAGAGTTTACGTCTCAATAAAGCCTCAACTAATGGGCCGTAATCTAAAGTCGCAATCCACGAATATTTCGGGTCATCCATGCGAGGATGCCCGAAGCACACGAAATTCGCCGCGAGATTTCCTAGAAACTCGCAGCTACTCCAAAACGATAATGTCGGTTTGTTTACTTCTCACGCTTGCCTCCTCCCACGCCCAACCGAGAGAGAGAGCGAACACCAGAGCGTGCTCAATGCGCGTTACCAAATAATAAAGCGAACTCAGCGATGGGTTTCGATAATCCTAACAGGCCAACACAAGAACAGTCCTTATTTCGCCAAAAACGATACGCGAAATTTTCTCTATGCTGAGTCGCCAACTAGGGCCCCACGTTTGGCGCCAAATTTTGTGACCCGACTTCCGTGGGCGTAAGCGCCGGGCGATGAATTCGGGGTAAGGTGTTGATTTCCCCTTTGATTGGGTCGAAGTCAGGTGCAGCAAAAAGGACGGAGAGACGAGAACGCTCTATGGGAGATTTAACGGAGGCTTGCCGACTGGAGAAATAATTTTATTGTAACGCGGACTGAGCGCTAGACTCCTGAACGTAGCCGAACGATAATCACCCGGGCGGTGTACGCGAGCGGCAGCCACACGAGCGGTAGACGCGAGCGATAGCCACACGGGCGATAGACGGAGACGGAGCGATAGCCACACGAGCGATAGACAGAGACGGAGCGATAGCCACTCGGTTGGTAAACGCGAGCGCTAGGCAAAAGCGAAACGATAATCGCACGAATAATTCAATCTCCAAAGGCAAGTCTTCGATCTCCTAATCACTAATTCCCAAAGGCTGGCTAATCTCAGCAGAGAGGGGGAGGTTCACGACTCAGACAGAGAAAGAGCGATAATCTCAAAATATCCCGAACGATAATCACGAAATTCGGAGCGATATTCACAGCGATTCGGAGCGATAAGCGATATTCACAACGAGATTCTAAGCGATATTCACAACGAGGTTCAAAGCGATATTCACCCGAGACTCGAAACGATATTCACAATAATCACGCGATACCCGAGACGATAATCACAAACTATTCAGAACGATAATCACAAGAGGTGGCCTATTCGATTGAAGTCGCCGCTGCTCAGCTCGTCGCCAAGCGTTCACGAAATGGCGGTCGCAGGCCGCCGCGATATTCGAACAATAATCTCAACAAGATTGACGGTGGAAGCGTACGACAGACAATAGATCGCAATACTCAACAATAATTATAACACGAGATAGGTTAGCCTCGGAGAGACTCAGTTCCAGCAAAAGACACAAGAGTTTCCACTCACCAAGTCCGCAGGGGGTGGAAGGTCGTCCGTCCTCGGCACACTCAAGTCCTTCAGAGGCAGCTTCTTTGTCACAAGAGCACTTAATCGGCGTGGTGATACACGGGGGCGTCGAAACGAGAATGAATTTCTGCCCGAAAATGTGCACTCTTATATTCGTGATTGGCGCTCCGAGGACTCGCGGATTGGCTTCCCATGACGTGCAACCACCCCCTGATTGGCCCAGGAGCACTTACAGCTTTTGCCTAGGACTTCTCGTGAACTCGCTAATCCTTGTGGCGTAGGTTCGCGGGAAATCGGCGGCTCACCTAAAATCCGCCGTTTCCCGGAACAAGACGGAAACAGAGTCTTCGCGGCCGCGAAAACTCTGGCAGGGGCGCAGGTACTCTTTGATTACCCTGCCCTAATGTTGAAGGGAGGAATCCTTCCGGCTGGCAATTCCTCTGCCAGCTTTTTACACCACAGGCCCTTCATACAGCGAGCACTCAGGTGTACCTCGCGAACGGAAAAGACAAATTACGAAACATCAGGAACCCCATCCTGTTGCCACAACGGTGGTTCAACAGGGAGGGCTGAAGGAAGCTGGAGCCGGATCTTCCGCACCCCCAAGCCCTGTCCGGAGCAGGCAAGTGGGTGTCCTTCTAGCCCTTCCGACCGAGAAATCGGAGGGCCCTGACGGCTAGCCACAATAGCGAACGAGAAACCTAGACGATAGTCACTAAACGCTAAACTCTGATTAGTGCGGCCCTGGTTACGCAGCGATGCGTAGCCCGCTGATCCTCAGGTTGCCGCTACTTTGGTCTTACGCGGAAGCGTAGCGGAAATAAATCTCAAGTATACTAACGATAATCTCATGTAGAAGAAAAATGTACGACGTAGAGTGCCGGGTGCCTCGCGGGCGAGCCCAAATTTGTGACGGGCGAAATGCCACGTCACAATACATACGAAGGAAATTTTTTAATTGGGTCCAAATAATCGGTTTAATTTTTAGGTACTTTATATACTATTTGTATTGATTAAGACCTTGCAGTATATATCGAGTGCATACTTCGAGACCACTTGCATTATTTTATAACAATTCTGATTTTTACCACCATTAGGCAGTTGTGGAATTGTCTGAATTTATCACATTTTTTAACCTCGTATATCTGGTTCCTTGCTACACAGTGCAGATTAAACGGTAATTAGGTGTCTCGTACCAACATGGGTCCTGTTTTCCAAATAATTGCGGTTAAACGTTAATATTGTTGTTCCCATTATTCGGATTTGGAACAACTTGGGTTTTACACGGTTCTCAAACTATGCGTTTCATATCATCGTTGCATATATCGTTCGTCCAGTTTGGGGACACACTATTTATAAAACGCGTAGTTTGAAGTCTTTTATCAGATTAACTAATTTGTAAAAGGAATTGCGGGAAAAAGTGTAGACAATATTATTTTCAGCATCATCACTTAATTTCGTAACGTAATGGATTTTATATGGTCGATTGAATAATTGTTAGATGTTAATTATTTGCTGGTCCCAAACTATACGTTTCATATCATCGTTGCATATATCGTTCATCCACTTTGGGGACACATAGTGTATACCAAACATGTATTTCAGGTCTCTTGTTAAACAATCTTATTTATTGGAAGAGTTTTGGTTAAAAACATCGTATTTTCTAACATTGGGTTCATCTAAAGAGATAAACAACAACATACAATAGGGGGGGGGATCATGACTTTTTCGTTGTCAATTGAATCAGAATGTTAACTCATAAGGTGGTTATACCTATATCCATATGTGGAGTTCCCTCTTATTGCAGAGGATACTACAATACTGGGGATTTGAAAGGTTGAGATGAATTTACTAGCAAATATAGTACAACGCGTAATAGATAGAGATGATAAATTTAGAATTCCGGTTCTTACTAAGCAAAGGACAAATATAGTAACTCCAGTAACTTAAACAAGGAGCTGCCTCAAGAATGTGGTATGGCTAAATATTCTGTATCAGGAGACTCGGTAGAGTCTCGCGCCAAGTAGTAGTATATATAGGACGGCGCGAGACTACCGAGGATACTTATCCCGAAGTGTAGCGGTTGTCGTCCGCTAGAAAATTTTCACCTCGACTTATGAAAAAGTTATAGCTCCAAGGATTTATTTCTCAATTTTGTATTTTTTTCCTGATATTTCTGAATCGAATAGGCCAAGAATCAAGCGAATCGGTTCAGTCATTCAGGAGATATGAATTCTCCTCCTTATTTTACTTGTGGAAAAGGCGAGGCGGATTATGTTCTGTGACGTGGCATTTCGGCCGTCACAATTTTCGTCATGCTTTCGGTAACACTCGGGGTCAGAGGTGGGGGTATCGGCCGTCTCGCGGGCTCGCCCGCGAGGCACCCGGCACTCTACGTCGTACATTTTTCTTCTACATGAGATTATCGTTAGTATACTTGAGATTTATTTCCGCTACGCTTCCGCGTAAGACCAAAGTAGCGGCAACCTGAGGATCAGCGGGCTACGCATCGCTGCGTAACCAGGGCCGTACTAATCAGAGTTTAGCGTTTAGTGACTATCGTCTAGGTTTCTCGTTCGCTATTGTGGCTAGCCGTCAGAGCCCTCCGATTTCTCGGTCGGAAGGGCTAGAAGGACACCCACTTGCCTGCTCCGGACAGGGCTTGGGGGTGCGGAAGATCCGGCTCCAACTTCCTTCAGCCCTCCCTGTTGAACCACCGTTGTGGCAACAGGATGGGGTTCCTGATGTTTCGTAATTTGTCTTTTCCGTTCGCGAGGCACACCTGAGTGCTCGCTGTATGAACGGCCTGTGGTGTAAAAAGCTGGCAGAGGAATTGCCAGCCGGAAGGATTCCACCCTTCAACATTAGGGCAGGGTAATCAAAGAGTACCTGCGGCCCTGCCAGAGTTTCCGCGGCCGCGAAGACTCTGTTTCCGTCTTGTTCCGGGAAACGGCGGATTTTAGGTGAGCCGCCGATTTCCCGCGAACCTACGCCACAAGGATTAGCGAGTTCACGAGAAGTCCTAGGCAAAAGCTGTAAGTGCTCCTGGGCCAATCAGGGGGTGGTTGCACGTCATGGGGAGCCAATCCGCGAGCCCTCGGAGCGCCAATCACGAATATAAGAGTGCACATTTTCGGGCAGAAATTCATTCTTTCTACGACTACCAGTGTAAGTGCCAGTGCCTGCCTTCTACACCGCTTCGAGTGCGCCGAGGACAGGTTACCTTCCACCCCCTGCGGACTTGGTGAGTGGAAACTCTTGTGTCTTTGCTGGAACTGAGTCTCTCCGAGGCTAACCTGTCTCGTGTTATAATTATTGTTGAGTATTGCGATCTATTGTCTGTCGTACGCTTCCACCGTCAATCTTGTTGAGATTATTGTTCGAATATCGCGGCGGCCTGCGGCCGCCATTTCGTGAACGCTTGGCGACGAGCTGAGCAGCGGCGACTTCAATCGAATAGGCTACCTCTTGTAATTATCGCTCTGAATAGTTTGTGATTATCGTCTCGGGTGTCGCGTGATTATTGTGAATATCGTTTCGAGTCTCGGGTGAATATCGCTTTGAACCTCGTTGTGAATATCGCTCCGAATTTCGTGATTATCGTTCGGGATATTTTGAGATTATCGCTCTTTCTCTGTCTGAGTCGTGAACCTCCCCCTCTCTGCTGAGATTAGCCAGCCTTTGGGAATTAGTGAGTAGGAGATCGAAGACTTGCCTTTGGAGATTGAATTATTCGTGCGATTATCGTTTCGCTTTTGTCTAGCGCTCGCGTTTACCAACCGAGTGGCTATCGCTTCGTCTCTGTCTATCGCTCGTGTGGCTATCGCTCGCGTCTACCGCTCGTGTGACTGTCGCTCCATCTCCGTCTATCGCTCGCGTATACCGCCCGGGTGATTATCGTTCGGCTACGTTCAAGAGTCTAGCGCTCAGTCCGCGTTACAATAGAATTATTTCTCCATTCGGCAAGCCTCCGTTAAATCTCCCATAGAGCGTTCGCGGCTCTCCGTCCTTTTTGCTGCACCCGACTTCGACCCAATTAAAGGGGAAAACAACACCTTGCCCCGAATACAGCGCCCGGCGCTTACGCCCACGGAAGTTGGGGTCACAGTATATAACACATAATTTGCGAACATTGGCTCATTTTATGCTTAGGATATACGAGTCCCCAATGTATACCTTACATACATAAATTGTTATAACTAGGAAACTAGAGCATATAAAAAAAAATTACTTTTTTTGGGAGGTTCATGAGCATCCACAGGCCATTTTAACGTTTGAGATAGAGGGTGTCCCAAAACATGCGCTTTGCATATATATATATATATATATATATATATATATATATATATATATATATATATATATAAGGGTCCCTACCCTCATGGGGTTTATGCATTCTTTGTCTTATTTAACCTAAGTCTTAATATAATAAATTGCCTTCGCAGAGTATGTAAGCGGCTTTCCCGACCCCATGCGCGCTGGCTCCGGGTGGAGGCGCTCCAACTTCGCCAAGGTCCTAGGGCTCCTGAAAGGGTGGAGAAAACGGAGGGCCGCGTGGGCGCCAGGCCCTTCTCAGGACCGAATTTCTAGGCGCCTCTCCTGTCCGGCTGGTAGCCCTCCGGGTGACTCTTGGTATCCTTGGCGGCACTCGCTGCTGCCCACCTAGCTAGCTCGTGGAAACGGTAGAGGGGCGGAGTGATAACGGAGAGAGAAAGGAAGCTAAAGAACCCACGCGGATGGGTGGCGAAGATGTTTTATTCGGCCGGAAACGGCCGGAACCCAATGTTCAACGCTCCCATCCGAACGCAGTCCGTTCGGACTATCGGCTTTTCCGCAGCCGTTTACAATATTAATGGAATAACCCGGCCTAAACGCCCTCGCCGTGCGCTCTCAGACAACGATTCGAACACGTCAGTGATTCGATGGAAGCGCGGTTCAAACGGCGATGTTTGAACCGTACCGGTCGCGGATCGCTTTCGGAGACCGGTGGTAGGGCCTCGAAACTCGGAGAGTCCAATTCGTGCAACCCCAACTATGGCGATGGCGGCCGTGTCGCTCCTGGCTTTCGTGCGCCCCACAATCTAAGAAACGCAGAACCGGGGACTTTGCGACGACCAGAAGGGTCGCGCCAAGAGTTGACCGCTCAAGTGACTGGTAGTCACTCGCGCTAAGGATGCCTCTCAGGAGCGTAAACGGCCGACACCGGGACCAACAGTTACTTAGGCAGGCAGGTAGAATCGCTGGGCTTACTTGAAACGCTCGAACTCTTCTAAAAAGCCTTGTTCGCTAGGTCGCTCGCTCGCACACTCCCATTCGCTCGATTCGACGGTCGCAGAAAAAGTGACCGGCTTCCGGTCCTTTTTTTTTTTTTTTTTTGACGCAGTGAAAATCCCTGAACGGATACCGTGTCTCTCTGGGGGGAGAGGCGGGGTTATGTCGGGCTTGCACCCACTAAAAACACTGCGGTGACCTCGAAGACATGACGGGGCGGGCCCTGGGGAGACCAGAGGATGCTACCAGGACCCGCCCCTGTCTTGGCACTGGTAGTGCCACATGCCCGGGGGGGAGGAAATGCCCTCCCCCCGTTCGATACACTGTTGTTGTTTGGGCGATGGGCGGGCCACACGCCCATCACTCCTTCACGCGGCCGGAGTGCAGAAGGAGGGACTCAGCCCCCCAGCTGAGCCCCCCCGCCGACCGCGCGGACGTTTTTGTGCCGCGGGAGATCCGTGGCTCTCTCCCGCGGCCGTCCCCCGTAGATGTTCCTAGAGGAGGGAAGGGAAGAGGAGCTGGCGGCACCATCAGGGTGGCGCCTGGAGGTCGTGCCTCCTTCTCCTCCCCCTGCCCCTCCGCCCGGGGGGCCCACGCCGCTCGGGATGGCGTTGCCGCTCCCGAGCCCTCTCGGCCGTCTCCTTCGCGAGCATTACGTGCTCGCAGAAGGAGACGACCGCATCCCAACCATCCGCGCCGTCGAGCATCCGACCCACGATGCTCGACGGCGCGAGATCGTCACTCCCTAACTCGTCGACCAGGACGGCGCGATCGTCAGCCCACGCCGGACAGAATTCCAGCGTGTGCTGCGCATCGTCCCGGTCGGCCGCACAGTGGTGGCAGCGGGTCGTGGCCTCCCTGCCAATCCTGGCCAGGTGCGCACCGAAGCAACCATGCCCGGTGAGCACCTGGCACAGGCGGTACGTGACACCCCCAAAACCCCTATCCGCCCAGCGCTGGAGATGCGGACGGATAGCCCCAACAGCCCTGGTGGGCTCGATACCCGGCTCGTCGAGCCAGCTGACCCACGAATCCACCAGGTACTGCCGGGACTGGCGCTTCAAGTCGGCCATCATCTCGGTGGTGTCGACTCCCCGTTGCCGCGCGTCGGACAGGCCTCTGTAATAGAGCGCCTGCGAGCGGGCTACGATCTCCCACGGGGGAGACCGGGCCACCACACTGGCTGCACGGTGGGATATAGTTCTATATCCCCGGCAGGTCCTTATGGCTACACTGCGGTGTAGCCGGCCCACCCGAGCTCGGGTAGCGGCGTTGCCAGCGCCGCATAAGGCCTCGGACCATACCGGAGAGCCGTACAGGACTTGCAACCTGACGACTCCACCGTACAGCCAACCGACTTTCTCGAGAGGACCGCCCAGGTTGGGAAGGAGCCGGCATAACGCGCCGGCCGTCTTCTCCGCCCTGGGGAGGATCCTCTCGAAGTGCTCCTTGAAGCGCGAGCGGTGATCGAGGTGAACCCCGAGGTACTCGAAGCACCCCTTCACCTCGACCCGAGTGTCACGCACCATGATCCCGGTCTCCGGCAGCCCGGCGTGCAGACCCCGAGGACGGCTGATCCAGGCCGCCTAGTCGCCAGAGTGCAGGTAACCGGGGGTCCGCGACACGGGCCCCCCCGGGAGGTAGCGCGTAGCGCGCCGCGGGGCCGAGCAGGGCGGGCTCTGGATGTTGTTCGTCCAGAGTTCCCAGAGTCCGCCCTGGAGGGCCCCAGAGGCTGGCCACCATGGGGGTTTTAGCCGGTAAGAGTCCGGCATATCCCCGTGCCATCCTCAGGGGGGTGGGGAATCCATGAGGATTTCCCCCATGTAAAAAAAAAAAAAAGGACCGATCCCTGCGGGACACCTCGGGTAACGTCCTTGACTCCCAACCGGCCACCGGCGGCCGGAAAGCCGACCGTCCTGTCCGACAGGTAGGCCCGGACGACCCGCTGCAGGTACAGAGGCACCCGATGGTACTCGAGCGCCTCCATGATCCTGCCCCAGGGGAGGGAGTTAAACGCATTGACGATGTCGAGCGACACCGCCAATGCGGGACCTTCTGGTCCAAACCCTGCGCGAGTGGCGAGTGAGTTTGGCTATCGCGGCGGAGCCGTACGCCGTACCTCCCAGCGACCCTAATTGGGTCGGGGATGCGTGCGGCTCCGTCGCGATTATTGGTACCCATTGGCCCGACTCCCCCCTGTGCTCACCCCTGGAGCTGTGGCGGGGATTCGTGGCGGTGCAGTGGGGGAACCTCGCGGTGGTGGGTTGTTACATCTCGCCCAACTGCAGCCTCGACGCGTTCGAGGCGTACCTGGGTGAGGTCGGCAGGTGCATTTCGCGCATACGGCCGCGCCCGGTACTCGTCGTGGGGGACTTCAACGCCCACGCTAGGGCGTCCCACGTAGGGCAACCCCCGGGACGACGCCAGGGGCGGGATGCTGCTGGATTGGGCGGCTCAGCACGACCTCCGGTTAGTCAACCGGGGGTCCGTTAGCACGTGCGTGCGGTGGAATGGGGAGTCGGTGGTCGATTTGACCTTCGGCTCTCCGGCTGCCGTGCGCCGTGTGTCCGGGTGGCAGGTTGCGGAAGAGCAGGAAACGCTCTCCGACCACCTCTATCTAACGATGGAGGTGGTCGCCGCACCCATCGCCCGGGCGCGCCGCCCGCCGGCAGCAGGCAACCCTCGTGGTGGAGGAGACAACCCACCACCGCGATGGGCGCTGAGGCGCCTAGACCGGGACGCTCTCATGGCAGCAGCGATCGCCGTGGCCTGGCAGGACGAGTCGGGAGACGAGCACGAGTCTCCCGACCCGGACGAGGGTGCCGAGTCTCTTCGGGGCACAATGACGTCGATCTGCGACGTCGCAATGCCCCGGGCCCGGCCACCCCGCGTCGGCGGGGTGTACTGGTGGACGCAGGACATTGCTGTCCTGCCTGCGTCCACCGCAGGCGCCAGGAGACGGCGCGGTCAGGTCGCGGCGGAGGTGGCCCAGCTGTATGCGGATAATTAGTGCCGGCAAGCACGAGTTTGAGTAGCGGCAACGGCCGTATTAAGATCATGGTAAGCCTCACACCTTCGTGCCCTTTCATTAGAATCTCTGCGTAAAAGTTCCGAGCCCGGTAGTCGGGTTCCTCGCAATTGTTGTATTTGTTATTAGACTCAGAAAAGCCTGTTACTGTCCTGCCTTCCTTGGGGCGACTTCGCAAGTCGCACTGAGTCACGCGGTAGCTTTTAAGAATTGCGTTCGCCGAACAAAGTAGTGGCCATCTTGCCACTTGTTGCCGGGATCGCTCGGTCGATTTTCCGCTCGTGCGGGATCGCGGATCCCGCTTCTTTCGGCCGTAACAACTCGCGATTCTTACTATCTCCGGCCGCTTTTCGACCGAGCTCTTGACCACCCGCTACCGCGGGGTTAGATTGTACAGGGGCCTCCGTGGCCTAGGACCGGGACCGCGATAGTCCGGTTTGCTTTAGGATAATTAGTTTGTAGCATCGTCGGCCCGCCCGACATGAATAAACAGGGCGTTTGTTAACTAGAGAAGTCGTGTCTCTTTTGGCTATCTGTATTGCACAGTGTGTTGTCCCCGGCCTCCCTTGTTCCCCGCCCCTCTCCCGTACAACTAGCCGGCCGGGCTAACATCCGCGTGGTCCGCCGCACTTGCTCTCCCTCTCAGGTTGACCATCTCCTCCGGGTTGCTAAATATTATAAATATTGGTCTCGGTTTTCTGGGCCTGGCGCCCAGTAAAGCGCCCGGGGGACCTGAGTTGCGGAGGGGAAGCGCGGCGTCGATTTCCTCGTCTCCCTGGTCAGCTTGCACGACCCGCTGGTCTGGGAAAAAAACGGTGGTAAGGTCTGTTAGTGCCTCTCATCCTGTTGACTTTGGCGCTAGGGATACCTGTGGCGATAATTTCTTCTTCTATCTCTTTCTCTATCGAATCATTATGCAATCCGTTCAATACGAATTCTTTTTTCCTCTGATCTCTTGAGGTGTATGTGTGGAACTTAATTTGTTTTTCCTTCCAGATTTTGATCAGTTGCTCATAATCTTTGGTGCATTTTACATATACCTCAATACTCTCTTTACGGTATTTTAGATTAAAGTCGTTTGTGACTATTTTCTTTAGAAGTTCAACAAATTCCTTGTGATTCTTGGTTTGTCCATGTACCACTAGAGGTGGTATTTTCTTGCTTTTGTTGTCTTGTGCTGTGTGTTTGCCAGGTTCTGATGCATTTTGATCAGTTTCCATGTCTTTTGCATTTTGGTTGTTGCAGCTACTGTTTGCATTCTCGTCCTCACGCTCTTCTAATATCAAATACCTATTGCTACAGGTGACTGTTGCCATTTTTCTGTTTTTTGATGTTTCCGTGTCCTCTTTACCCGTTCTCTTTCTTTTTATTGCTTGTTGTAATATAAGTTTAAATTTATTCTTGTCGCCGTATTCATTAACACGACTGTTCTCATTATTACTTTGCGTTGATGTTATTTTCTGTTCGCTTTTTATGTGGGTACCCAGAGGGTGACGCCACGTGGGCTTTTAACCTCTGTTGAGGTTCTTTTCCCCTTACTTTCTATTTGTCTCTTTTCGACTTATATATACAATATATCAGAATATTATGGCTCTTATGTACCTCAATGCCGAAGTATTCGTTGGCTTCGTTATGCGTTATATGTTGCTTATTAACTCACTCGTTTTATAAGACATACGTTGCGTTACGTCCGCCTCTCAGCGCTCGTTAGGCCACAGTCCGTACCTCTAGCTAACTCGGGTATCGGTGATAAGTACTAGCAGGACTACTATATTGACTCATTAGCAGTATGTCGGAGGTAAAATACTGTGTCGGAGGTGAATTTCATCTTATGGTACAAGATTAGAGTATTTATAAAGCTTCCCTCCATATGTATCATGCAATTCATGGGTACTTAGTAGAAGTTACCACCTGACTGGTACGTCACCGTTCGTAAGCCTTACCGACTATTGGGAGGGCGTCGGTAGCTATACTGACCGTTGGACCTTATCGACTGTCGACCTGGCCCGCTCCTCCGTCGGTACTGTTACTAAGATAGGAAAACTTAAGCGGTAGTGGTTTCGTGACGTAGCTGCAAGCTTTCTATTCTATTTCCTTATTCTATCTATTTACAACATGGCGTCTCGTGCTGATGTTGACATGCATGATCATACATATTTTATCCCCAGAAGTGTTATATCTTGTGTGACTGTTTAGGAGTGTTTAGTAGAGAGATTTAGTCCCTGTGAAGATCATTGTCACTGTAAGTATTCCTACTTCTGCTTCCTCCTTCGCGCTTTCTCTCCTCAGTCTCTTTGCTTTTTAGGATGTCTTGTGCGAAATCCATCAGTGCTCTCCAGTTATTTACGGATTCAGTGGCCCATGAGATAATGGTAGCGGGTGTTAGTGCGCGTTCTGCCTCTATGAAAAGAGCAGTTGGTTGCGGCTCCCAACTCGGGCACGCGAAAAACGTGTGTTCTGGCGTGTCGAAATCAGCCGGATAGCAACTGGACGACAATTTCTTCTTCAGCCTATGCAGAAATTCTGCGAAACACCCATGGCCCGTAAGCAGTTGAGTGATGTAAACCGACCACACTTTGTTCTTTGTCTTCTTCCAAGTACAAATACAAGGAATTAATTTGTACGTCCATCTTCCTTTGGATGAAGCATCTCACGCCTGTTGCCATTTCTCAACAAAATTCTCATCCAAAGTAAGTAGCTCATCTCTCTGCCTCTTCTTGATCAGAATCCGAGCCACCGGGCTTATATTTTCCCTTGCGAAAATTCTATCGTCCTCCTTAACTCTGATCAGCTCTAATCTTGTAGATATTTCCAGGTTGAATGGGATATTTCCCGTTATGACACAAAAAGCATTAGCCGAAACCGAGTGGTAAGCCATAGCCACTTTAATGTTTATGAATCTCTGAATGGAAATTACTTCCATCACTGCCCAGGAGCGTTTGAATACCGGAGCTCAGACAGGAATACCAAACAGTAATACCGATTTTACAACTGACATTAGCATATGTCTGGATCTCGAAGACGGGCCAAAAATGTTTGGCATAAGCCTTGCTAGTGCATTAATTATCCTATGTACTTTAGCTTTAGTATATAAAGGCCGAGGGCTGATATACAATCAATGCCTTTGGTATGCAGCGTCGGTAAAAGTTTACCATCCCAAGGAATCTACTAAGTTCTGCTTGGTTTACTGGCTTGGCGTAGGCTGCGATGGCCTCTACCTTATCGGCCAGCGGGCGGATGCCCTCTTTGCTAACTGTGAATCCAAGAAACCCTAGACACGGAACTGCGAATTCGCACATCGCTGAGTTTATGACTACCCTGAAATCCGCGAACCGTTTAAATACTTGCTCGAGGTGCTTCTTGTGTTACTCTTTCGAGTCCGAACCTATAAGCACGTCGCCAATGTAGACATAAACGCTGTCCAATCCGCGCACTACCTCATCCATGAAGCGCTGGAATGTTTGCGTGGCGTTTCGTAGGCCGAACGTCATCATCGGGAAGTCGAATAGCCCGAACGGCATCGTAATCGCCGTTTCTTGTACATCCTCTTCCGCGACCACAATCTAGTGGTATGCGCGCACCAGATCGATCTTGGAGAACACCGTTTTCCGTATAAACCTTGCACGAAGTCTTGCATATACGGCACTGGGTACGCCTCGGATACCGTTCTATTGTTCAATGCATGGTAATCCTCGCACGGACGCCATTCGCTGTTGTTCTTAGGTACCAGGTGCAACGGCGATACCCATGCAATCTTTGACGGCCGCGAGACTTCTTGTTGTAGCATATACTCGAACTTCTGCTTCGCTGCCCTCAACCGGTCCGTTGTTAAATGTGTCGGTTTCTGCGTGACGGGAGGACCCACCGTCGCGTCGTGAGTATATGGTGCTTTACGATGTGCTTCGCTGTCCTGCCGCGTTCCGATGGTTTCGTGATGCGCTCGTATTTTTTTAATATTGCGTATACCGCGTTATCTGTCAACGGTGCCACGCACTGCGCTGATTCCACTTCGCCGGTCGGCACTGTTCCCGGTACTGACAAACCGATGATCTTATCGATTAGCCGTCACTCCTGAACGTCCACCAGGAGTCCATATTTCGCAAGGAAATCCTCGCCAATTATCGGTCGTTTGATGTCTGCGATGGTGAACGTCCACGGAAATGCCCGGCGTAACCTCAAGTTTACGTGTATCATCACTTAGCCATACGTGTTAATTGTCGATCCGTTTGCCCCCGTGAGCAGAAAGTTCGACTTGGTTCGCGCATCATTTATTTTTTTCCGCGGGAAAACACTTATCTCAGCCACGGTGTCTACCAGGTACCGGGTTTTCGTGGTTCCGTCGGTAACGAAAAGGCGACGTACCGTTCTCCCAGGGCAGCTGGTCGCCATTTTTCTTCTCTTTTTCTTCCTTTTCTCACGTCGGGGTCACCAGTTGTAGGCTTCAGCGAGTCCTACTTCCAGGAAAGTTTGGGGAAATACCCAGGCACACGTGGTCGTTTTAGTTCATTCTCTTTATTACTTCTCTTCAAGCCTCGTGCCGCTGCCCCTATCGGGGTCTCGTCTACTACTGCTCTACCGCGAGAGGCTCGAGTGAAACTCCCTAGCCACGTCGCCGTAGCTCTGTCGTGGGGATAACTATTTTGTTACCGAGTTCCCTACAAGTACGTACTGTGTGGCTATAAAACGAAAATTTGTTGTTCAGGAAAACTCCCAGATACTTAATTTCCGCAGTGAGTCGAATCATGGCAGAAGGATCTAAATCCAGCGTCGAAATCTTCATCCTCGTATGCCCAGCAAGCAGGATGATTTCAGTCTTATCAAGAACCGCTTCCAGGCAGTGCTCCGCCATCCATGTAGCTGTGTCCTGATATGCCCTTCTGGCTATATTACGAAGGGCACCGAAGCGCTTATGTGCCCAGAGGATCGCCAGATCATCGGCGTATGCAACGTAAGTTATTTCATCGAATATTGCATATTTCTTCACCAGTTCATTGTATACTAAATTCCGTAGGAACGGGCCGAGTTCTGTGGAACTCCGGCGAAAAATTTAAAATGAGCGTTATCGCTCATGATAGTGACTAAATAATCCGGAAGCTTTAGTTTCCTTAACACTGTCATTATGTCTATCCACTGTACGGTGTTGAACGCATTTCTAACGTCCACCAGAATAATTAAAACAAGTTTCCCTGCGCTGATAGCGTCCTTGGCATAGTCCATTACTCTACGAATAGCGTCGACTGTCGAATTTCCTTTTCTGAAGCCATATTGGTTTGTAGCCCGGCCACCAATTGTTTCAAGATACTCCTGCATCCTTTCCCTCAGTAAATACTTAAAAATCTATGTCATGTGCGGAATGAGACTGATAGGTCTGTATTTAAGCGACGCGCCTTTTTTTCGTGGGGAAATCTTCATGGACCCTCCGCCGCCCTGGTGGGGGCGGAGGGGGAGTGCCGGACTCCTACCGGCTCAAACCCCACGGTTGCCATCCTTCGCGCGTAATGGGGCGACACCGGGAACTCTTGTCGAACACTACCCGTGCCGCCCCGCGCCCGCCCCCTTGTGGGGGCACTTCTCGTGGAGGGGGGGTTAACCATCGCCCCTCTCGCTCGCGCGAGAGAGGGAGGCACCCCCCTCCGAGCCCGGGAGGGCACGGCTCAACCCGCTCCTTCACTAACCGTGAAGGAGGAGCGAACCGCGCCTCCCGGATCACCAGCAAACCAAATTGGGCGGGACGCGCGACCACTACACGCCTCGGGGCCGCTATAGACTGGCGGCAGAGCCACCACTCTGTCGCCATACGACCCCTCGGCACGCACCCGGCCCGTCAGCGGGTTGAGATCCGCCACAGGGCCGGGGCGTCCAGCGATTCTACCTGCCTGCCTAAGTATCTGTTGGTCTCGGTGTCGGCCGTTTACGCTCCTGAGAGGCATCCCTGATGCGAGTGACCACCGGTCACTTCAGCGGTCATCTCTTGGCGCGACCCGTCTGGTCGTTGCAAAGTCCCCGGTTCTGCGCTTATTAGATTGTGACGCGAACGAAAGCCAGGAGCGACACGGCCGTCATCGCCGTAGTTAGGGATTGCACGAACTAGACTTTCCGAGTTTCGAGGCCATACCACCGGTGTCCGAAGGCGATCCGCGACCGTTAAGGTTCAAACGTCGCCGTTTGAGCCGATCTTACACCGTATCACTGGCGTGTTCGAATCACTATCTGTGAGCGCACGGCGAGCGCGTATAGGCCGGGTTATTTTATTTGTATTGTAAACGGCTGCGGAAAAGCCGAGAATCCGAACGGACTGCGTTCGGACGCGAGCGTTGGACTTTGGGTTCCGGCCGTTTCCGGCCGAATAAACATATTCGCTACCCATCCGCGTGGGTTCTTTAGCTTCCTTTCGCACTCCGTATTCACTCCGCCCCTCTACCGTTTTCCACGAGCTAGCAAGGTGGACAGCAGCGAGTGCCGCCAAGGATACCAAGGGTCACCTGGAGGGCTACCAGCCGGATAGGAGAGCCGCCTAGAAATTCTGTCCTGAGAAGGGCCTGGCGCCCACGCGGTCCTCCGTGTTCTCCACCCTTTCAGGAGCCCTAGGACCTTGGCGAAGTTGGAGCGCCTCCATCCGGAGCCAGCGCGGACGGAGCCGGGAAAGCCGCTTACACCTATTAAATATAACCTTAATAAGTGTAACTTATGAATTACTGGTATGCCGTTGTTTTCGTGTACTAAGTCCTTAAATGTATCAAAAAACGAATTCTACTTCGCAAAATCCCCATCGAATGTCTGAATTTTTAACTTTGGCAGCATAGACTGAGCAATATTCATAGACTTGACGGTTGCTGGACTACCCGATTGAATAGCGGTCATAGATCCCGCTGTAGTCGATGTAGTGTTACTTCCCTTTTTTATAATTAGTGATTGACACTTATAGTATAGTTCCTCTATTCCTGCACGTATCGTATCGTTTTCCGGGTTATCTTCTAATTCCTCTTTTCTAATTGCACATTATTGAATGCATTATTGATTTCTTCTAATTTAGCCTTTCACACTGCTAGTAATTCCGCATTACTCTTCTGTAATTCGGTTAACACATTAAATAAACGCGTGAACTGTCTCTTATAACTAGCTCGTCGTCTAACAAGAGCATTCATTTCTCGTGTCATTATGACAGAAGCAATTCAATTAATAATCGGAACACTAATTATCTCGCGATCACAATAAGTCACTGATAGTATTTTAAATGTATCTTATCCTTCTAGTGTGTCCGTTCTTCACTTCCCTTTGTCGCTGTCTCTGTTGGCAACTGCGTGTCCGCGTCGACTTGACTACAGTATTGCGTTGTCGGCTGTGGCTCGTGCTGATCGCGGCGTTCCCAATAACCGTAATTTCAGCAAATTTCTCAACTGCACCGCTTTCAGACACCTTTCTTCCAACTGCTCAACTCCAATCCCTTATGCCTCCTGGGCTTGTATCTCCAATAATCGCCGATCCGGTTCGAAGGACCAAAATGTTTCTCGCTAATGAGATTCTATAGGAGATGAAAAGAAATTATGCCAGTTTCTGCCGAATTATCGTAATAATAATTTATTGTTTTATTACTTTGATATATCTTCACGCTCTATCTATCAGGCTGCTTCCATCGAAGTCTTATGCTTGATTCTTTAGTCCATGCTTCCATGAAGTTTGACACGGACCATGTGGGCATACGCCATCTTTTATTCGTTTTCTCTATTGGGCCTAATCCATCTTTAAACTTCTTATTATGAAAGTAATCTGATTACTTACAATAGGTGATCTCGTGACTGCATCTCTTTCCTTTAGTCAGTTCACTTCGACGATCTGTAGCACATTACTGATCTCTCTCGCCGTTCGGCTCTTTGACCAACGTCTCATGCAATTGTTTCGGCACAACCTCGGCCTCACATATATTCTACGGTGACACACACATACCGGGGTGATGCACTCTGGCACCCCGCACGGCGGTTGTCCCTTTTCCTATGCTCCTTAAGAGCCACACATATTTTGACTGCATTGACGTAATCTTTAATACACATGCATATTTCACGGCCGTGATCACTCACACGCCGTAACAGCGAGTTAAATCGAGGTATCTTTGAATGAAAACTTGGCTTTCTTGTATGATATCTATTATCTTTTTTATTATACTTCAATCTTGTCGCGAAATCAAACTACTTGGCGCAATTCTTTTACATTTTAATGTTTTTGGACGGATTTCATGTCTTTTTGGTAGTTAATCCTTAGCAATAATAAAATTTGTTTGAAGGCCTTTATTATATGCTTTAAAGAATGGTTACAGTTTTTTATTTAATTATTTTCAAGAAAATGGCGGAGTTAGAGCTCGGCAAGTGAATGCGTGTGTGTGTTCTACAACCAGAAAAATTTCTCTAGTTTTCGATGTGGAGTAATAAAACAGACAGTTTTCAATTCTGTGTACGCTTAACTCGAAAGTACGTAGCAAAATTAAATTAAAAAATATTGCTTTTTGTTAGAACGGCACAATAGAAATAAAATGTCTTAAAATTTCACATAATTTTTAATGGAAACAGAAACTTTTTCTTTGCTGCGTCGTTCAAACAAAAAGCAATATTTTAATTTTAATACGTACTTTTTGAGTGAAGCTTATACAGAATACAAAATTAAGCAATGTTCGTTTTATTGCTTCAAGTTAGAGAAGGAATCTTTCCGCCGGCAAAATATTAGACTGCTTTACTTGCTATGCTCTAGCTCCGCCATTTTGTCAAAAATGATACAATAAAGGCTTTTAAACAAATTTTATATTGCACTTACTGCGTTGTCATAAAAAACTGTCAAATTTCATGTATTTTTTGGTTGCCAGAGTGGCATTATTCCTTAACCCCTTAACCTACGATTTACGTTCGAGAATTTTGGGCCAGAAACGTAAACAAGTTCGTGCAGCCTTTGAGCCATTCGCACGACTTGTGTAATACGCTGATGGAGCCAATTGTGGGTGTTACGGGCGTGGCTCGTGATAGGGCGGTCGTGGTTTGTAAATAGCAGAAACAAGGCTTGTAATATATTCCTATTATCTGATCTCTTCGTATCGTGATCAGTTTCAAGTTATTCTTAGTCACATTCGCTCATTGAAATTTACTTTCATAAATTCTAGAGAAACAACCCCACACGATGTTCTCAGGAAAAAGATTTCGTGATGAAAGCAGTGACAATTGTGCTAATCATTTTGCTAACGAAAGTGGCAGTAATGACGATATATGTCGTGTTCAAAGAAAGTGTAGGCGATTAGTTATTGACGATACATCCGATGACAATCAACTACCAGAGTCCTGGTTTTGGAAAGAAATAAAAAATAGTCCAAAAATCTGGGATTATACGATGACTCCTGGCATAAGAGAGGCAGCTTTATGTCAATTATGAGAAAGTAGAAGAGAATTTGATATGTTTAATCTAATATTTGATGACATTTTCTGGAACAGTATTGTAACCGAAACAAACCAGTATGCAGATCAAATACGAGCGGATCCAGATTGAACACGAGAAATCGACGACACTTGGTTTCCTGTAGATTGTAACGAAATTAAAAGATATTTCGCATTGACCATAATAATGACACAGGTAAAAAAACCAAGAATACAAATGAATTGGTCGAAGAGGGTTGTTATCGAAACGCCAATATTTAGAAAATCAATGCCTTTGAAAAGATATCTGCAAATTACAAGGTGTTTGCATTTCGCAAACAATAATCTGGATGCCAATATAGATAAATTGATCAAGATTAAACCTGTGATCAATTTTTTGAACCAAAAATTTAAAGAAGTGTATATAATGAAAGAAAACATTGCTATTGATGAATCGCTCATGAAATTCAAGAGGCGCCTATCTTATAAGCAATTTAACCCATCAAAAAGGGCAAGGTTTGGCGTTAAATTTTATAAATTATGTGAGTCCGATTCAGGCTATTGCTATGAATCTAAAATATATATTGGCCACGATAAAACAAACTGTGATGATAGTGCTTCGGAAAGTGTTGTCAAAGAGCTTTTTGAGTCAGTATTGCACAGGGGTCACACTTTATACCTAGACAACTGGTATTCTTCCCCAAAATTATTTATGACATTATCATATAGATATAAAGCAAATGTAATTGGCACAGTACGTGGGAATAGGAAGTATATGCCAAAAGATTTGTGCAATGTAAAAATAATAAGGGGGGAATACGCAATAAGAAGCTGCAACCGAATACTCGCTATAAAATGGAAAGACAAGCGGGATGTTTATATTTTGTCGACAAAATATGAAACAGTCGAAATGACTACACAAGGATCCAATCGCACTCCAAAACCAAATTGTATTACAGAATACAACAAGGGAATGAATGGAATTGATTTCCAAGACCAAATATTAGCATGTTTTCCAGTAATGAGGAAATACATGAAAGGATATAAAAAAATTTTTTTATCTGTTCGATATTGGTTTCTTTAACTCTTACATTTTATGGAAAAAAAGAAATAACGGAAAGAAACAATGTTACGTCGACTAGAGGATCAACATAGCCGAATCTCTACTGATTAGTATGCCAAAACCGAATTATAGAGAACGAGGCGAATTATCTTCCGGAGATGCGCCAGAGAGACTGCACGCGAAGCATTGGGCTCATTTTCCAAAGCACATTGATCCAACAGCATCAAAATTAAGACCGTCAAAACCTTGTAGAGTTTGCAAAAAAAATAAAAAACGTAGAGAAACAACTTGGGAGTGTAAGAAGTGCAAAGTTCCTTTACATCTACCAGAATGCTTCGAATTATATCACACCATTGCAAATTATTAATTTTGTATTACTGATTTTTGCATAAATAAACTTTTTGTAATATTTGCATCTACCACAATTAATATTTATATTTAACCCGATCATCGTACTACGAGCTATGCCCGTAATGTTTACGTTTGGCTCGATCATTGTACACGGACTATGCCCGTAATATTTACGTTTGGCTCGATCATTGTACACGGACTATGGCCGTAATATTTACGTTTGGCCCGATCATTGTACACGGGCTATGCCCGTAATATTTACGTTTGGCCCGATAATTGTACACGGGCTATACCCGTAATTGTAGGTTAAGGGGCTGGGGTAGTCACGTGACTTTTCGAGAGCTGGCTGATCTTCGATTACCGACGGTAATCGGTGGTTTTTCGGCCACGCGATCGTATTACCTACAGTCATTCGCTATCAAAGACAACGCGAGAGGGGTCTTCTAGCGTTTTCCGTCGATACTGAAAGAGAAACTAAGCTGTCAAAAAAGAATGAGGTTACTCTGGATATGCTGTACGTGCATTATCCGGAATTTCAAGAAAAGCTAAAACTGGACACTTGTGCTGCTTACTAAAAATTGTATAAAGTAGAATGTGGATGAGCAAAGCAAGTTTATGAAAGATTTAATAAAAAATAATTTGTCAAGATAATGTGGACTCTATTTCAATGTAGCCTTTGGTAAAAAAGAAGGTTGTGCCCAATTGGAACATCCACTAAAGAATCAATATGGAGTAAATGTAAAGGAAGTCGAAGACTGTGTTGGATTGTGATTATGAGTCTATTTATTGGACAAGTGTTTGCATACATAATTTATAAAATATAAATAAGTTATTCCTTGTCATTTGTATAGCATCAGTTAGTTCTCCGGGTTCTTATACTTGGTACAGTTTTCTCACCCATGATCCATTGTTCGTCTGTCGATGAATTACATTCTGTCAATAAAATTAAATCATAAAATCAATAATATATGTGGAATATGTTTCTAAAATCAGATTCAATCATCAGGTTCTGATACATACTCTCCATTAGTGTCGCCTTTTCCCTGGAAATATCCTTAGAGGGTTAGACATAGTGTGTCTGTAGCATTATAACCTATGAGAAGATTTACATATAATGGTACAGATTTTCAATGGATTCACCCATCTTATCAAAATATATGTTATTTAGTTACCGTTTTAAACATAGCGTTACCACTTCTTTCCTTCTATTTCATGCAGGATGGAGGTTCATCCTCTGAATTCCTAAAAGAAGAAATATTATTTTCTTTTAGTCATTTGTACATACTGAATTGTTGTGCCCTGCGTGGTGACTGCACAGAGCGGGTAGCGGGATCGGAGGAAGTCAGGCTCGTAGCGTTTAAGGGGCTAGACTCCGGTCGGTCACGCTATGGTAGAAGCACTGTTTTATCGGCACAAATGGCCCAAATCATGCTTCCGTATTCCCGTTCCTGTGGGCTTATATGAAATGATTTTGGGTTGGGAAAGGTCCCAATCGAAAGATGAAGGATCGCTACAGACCGGATGATATCTGATTTTCCACAATTCCGATGCTTTTTAGTAATAATAATGTACTAAAAGTTGTAAACTTGATGTAGTTTCGACAACTTTCAACCCATTAATATGCCTATAAAGCATCGAAATTATGGAATATCAGGTATCATCCGGTCTGTAGCGATCCTTCATCTTTCGATTGGGACCTTTGCCAACCCAAAATCGTTTCATATAAGCCCAGAGGAACGGGAATACGGAAGCATGATTTTCGCCGCATCGTAGGCATATTGTCGATATGCAGAGTGGTATAGCTGGGTACTTTAGGTGGGCCATTGGGTCCGCGGTGGCGCCTAATTGAGAGGGCTACTCTGCGCTGTGTTGACAGCTTTGACAGCAAGATCTGGGGTTAGGCATATACGCGATGTAGATGTACCTCACAAAAATTTACTTTTACAAGAATGCCCTACCCTTACTTATGTTTTTTAACCGTGGGATTTATCGGAGTCTAGTAAACAGTTCCTTAATTCCTTAGTAAATAGTAATGACTTGTTTTGAATCATTACAAGTGCAACAATTCCAGTCTTTATCTAAATACAGTGTCTTGCTATCTAAATATTCTTATGCTATTGTAATAACTTGGACCTTTCCTACTGTAAATGAGAGCTTCCACAACTGTGTTGTTTTTGATACTGTAAAATGATCATGAAGAGTTGATCTTTCAGTTTTGGTATGTTTAAAAAGTTGGACCCAAGAACCAAACACTAGGTAAATACAGCTGTTCAAATTTGGATCAATGGACATTTATTTAAGAAAGTGGGACTTTTAAATCTCAGTAACCGTAAGGGACTTACAAATCTGCAAACATATCTTTGAATTCAAGCATTTAGATCTGCGTAACAGTTCTTCTGCAACCGACTTTTATGAAATGGATTGTCTAGTCAAAGATCTGCTATTTTACAGTTGCTCTTATTGTTATAGCACAAAGTGAAATGAAACTGAGTTGTGCACACTTTTCATTAAAGTATTCTTCATTGTCTTGAATACTTGACTATCATAACTATATTAAAGAAACTAATATATCAACCATCTTTGTTTCTGCTATATCTGATACTAGAATCAGAGGACTATAATAGTAAGACTATTATAGTAAGCCCAGCTCAGTGTACCTAGTGAGAAAGGTCATGCTAGCAAAGGATTCAAAGCATAATATTTTATTTTCTGAATTTTTAACATTGGAATTGTGTATTTGTTTTTGCAAAATAGAAATATTTCCCACAGCTCAAATGCATACGTATACCCTAATATTGCCAGTACAAATGTATGATAACATTCCTCCTCCTCAAGAGAATTACTATGCATTCCCAGTGCATAGATCTATATTATTTGCCGTGCATATCTATAAAAACTGTCGTAACACATCTCACACTAGGAATCGAAATTATGACTTATCGTTCGAATTTCTTTGCCATATGAAGCACTATTCTTATTGTTTTTTCTTTCCGAAAAAAGACTGCAAATACCGTTTATTAGAAAAAGTGTAACAACTACGGCTAGTCCCCTAAAGTTTCAATCTTTACACGTAGAGTAATATACTAGGAAAAGTTGATTGATTTTGTAGGAAATTATATACGTCTTACGAATCATTCAAGCCATAGTCCATGAGATTTTGTGTGGTCATATTCATTTTCCATCAAACTCATATGCTCGTGTCGTACTAAAAATGGCTCAAACAGTAATAATTCCACGTGTTAGACACAATTGTATAATATGAAACTGAATAATTTCGACATACTGTAAATATTTCGTCATCTAAAATGTGATTACAGACATAGAGTAGAGTCATACTTCTTTTACCGAAATAGGAAATTTGATTATAATTCAGTTAGTAGTGCTGTAAGTAAGACGATGGATATCCATTTCAAAGGGGTGAGTTCAATTCCGTGTTCAATACAATTGCTGTTCGCGTCTCTTTTTGTTTATTTATTTTTAATTTATATTTAATTTATATTTTTATAAAAACGACATCCGATCAATTCTATGCATCACTATACTTCTGATAATAGACATGTACGTAACGTATGGATAATGTGAGACAGCGTATTGTAGTCGAAAAGAAACAGAGACACACCGATCCCTTTATACAGGGTGTTTCGTAAATGTCGTAAACCACTATAGCCATCTTGTAGAGGACGGGGCGGGGATGAGAATGGCTATTTTGGAAATTGTCGATCGGCCCTCAATTCCGAGTTATTTAACAATCATTTAAGCAACGCCCCTCGGGCTCTTGACGAATCACGGTCGGCTGTCCCCTGCTTATTCAAAGGGGGAGGTGATAAAAACATCTTGCCGGCGGTTTGCAAAAAATCGCGATGGAGGACGAACGGGTGCTCAATCGCTCGGTTTCCTAAAAAAAAAGACGATCGTTGCCTTGTTGTGTCGCACCGACGGTCCTAGCCGGCAGTCCCCCTTGCATGCGTCGTTCTTAATACCCGAGCGCGACACGGCATCGCCCGACGGATGCTGACTTTGCCTTTCCTCTTGCTTTCCTACTTTCTTAATATGAGCTTCTTTCGTTTTCTATGCGTTTGCGCGATAAGTAAGCTCTCTGAGAAAATGCTACGCGACTCCCCATTTATTTCAATTAAGACCGTCCAAATCCAGTGAATCGAATTTACCAGGTGCCTATGATATTTTCTTTCACACGTATCGAAGTGGCGATACGAGAAAGCTCTTGATCTGTAACCCCGATTATGCGAGTTCAGTTACTTGCTCATTGTCACGATCATTAATTTTACATTTCTATCCCGCTTTTTCCTGGAGTATTTGATCTCTGCCTCAGGTAATATCTTTGTTTCTTTATGTTTGATTGTTACTCCTACTGCTGCTTCAACTCTCCACCACCAGTTCCTAGGCGATAGACGAACAGACTAATCAATTTTTACAGAGAGGGTCTGCTGTTATTGCAGGAATCAACGGTCAATAGAATGACGAATGTCATTCCAGAGACTGCTGTGAAATACAAGTATGTACGTGCACAACAGAGTTTGACAAGTCTACTTGTGTAAGTCCAGGTACAACGGTGGTTATGATCTATCATGTATGCCAATAGGATACTACTTCATACATATCTGAATCGAGCTGCATGAACAAATGCAATGAGATGCATCTGTTAGAAGCGTTGATTCATGCACTTCTCTTCTGCTTTACTCTAGAAATCTTAGTACTCAGTTGTCATTAGACATACTTTCAATTCTGGGCAATGGACGCCCGCGTTGTAAAATACTATTTCTGAAGAGTAAGAGTTTGGATGAAACAAAGTTTCGTTCATCTTCATTTAGATAGCTGACGCCCTGAAAAGGGCTGTATGTTTGATGATATACGAGCGGTACACGCTCTGATAACTGGTGGCTCCGAAAGTAGCCGTTTGTGCAAAACTGCAATTTGTACGTTGTAGTATTTGGTGGCCCTTAAAAGGGAGGTTGTTTAGAATGATAGCGGTAAGTCCCAATAATTGGTGGTCCCTGTTTAGGCAATTGTGTACATCGAATGCGGTATGTATGTATGTATACTATGCTACTCTTGAGGTAAATACATATTCCTCTGATTTTCAGAAACTTTTCTATGTATGCATCTATTTCTTTTCCAGTGGGGCTAACACATTTTATAATGAATTTTGGTGACACTTCGTCCACTCTCAATGCATCCCTTCCAACCATTAAGGAGGCATTCCCATATAACAAACCAAGAAAATGGATGTTTTGTTTTTTGATTCTGCATAATCAAATCTACAACAATGTATAAAGAATTTCTGGAGGGGAAGGCAGGCGTGCTTTATACACGAGAATCTGCCGTTAAAGGTTGCCCCACTCAGCAGAAAAAGGCGACAAATTTTCCTGATGGAGAAAAAAAAGGGCCAGAGTAACCCACTTGCTAGCCATAGGGAGGAGGAGGAGAGGGGGATGGATAATTGGAAAGAGGCTTAAGGCAGGCTCTGGGGGGACCGTGAATAACAACCCCTTGAGTGACGGCCCGTAGTACCCCCTTGTTACAGCCGGGCTACCCTGTCTGCACATCAGATATTTTTATGGTAGGGACTTCGAGGAAAATACTTCCTGAAAGACAATATTGCTGGTGAAATTACTAAGTTAGTTATAATGAAACACATCTGCTGGTTGGAGGATTACTGCTAAATAAGAATGTCCGGCTCTATTCTGTCTATGTGAACAATATGACCCAAAAATAGTAGGGATTACCAACGGTGATTATTGACCACAGGCAAGGGAAAGTTAATCCTAATCTTCGAATTCACCATAAAGTAATAAATGTTGCTCCCTCCCAAGGAAGTCCGCACCATCGGGTGTGTAGGAATGCTTGGCCAACCTCGCTACGGTGCACTAAACTGCTCGAGTTAATTGCTTGATTGTCTTTTGTGAATATCTAGACGAGTTCTACCGCGTTCATCAAAACAGTATTCATTAGAAAGAAGGCTAAGCTATACTATTTTGTAATGGGTTTCCTGGTTGCCAAGTGAAACCTACTACTGTTAGGAGCTGGAAAGGTGGCCCTTGGGAGGCAGACCCTAGCTAGAAAGATATCTCTAGCCCCGATTGGCGAATAATTTGACTCCTACTTACAAATTTAAGGAAAAGAAATTGCGATCCCTAATTGTAGGTCGAACTTCGATTGGCTGGCAGGGTGTCGGGCACCACCACCTCACGGGCTTGAGTCCCTTCGGTGTCCTACATCCCGCTGCGAATATACCAATAAGCAGGTAATCAAACAGTACGGAGGCAGATTTTCACAGGTATCATAGGCGTTACCGCCAAGTCTTGCCAGCCTAAACTCAAGCACGGACTGCCGCCCAGGGACCAACTTTCCAGCTCCAATATGCAGAGTCGTACACCCTTATTTGCCAGTAATCTTCTAGCAGCAGATGGTTTTTATTGCAACTTATTCGTCATTATCGACATCACCAGGATTAGTAATCCCAAAATAGTAATTTCACCGGCAATATTCGCTGCCAGGAAGTATTTTCCCCGAAGCCCAAGCCATAAAACATCTGATGCATAGTCAGGATGGCTCGATCGACCCAAGAAGGTGCCGCGCGCGGTCACTCAAGCAAGGGATTGCCGCTCGTGGTCCTACCTCACTACGGCTAGGTGGATGACCCTGACCATTTCATTTCCTCCACCAGGAAAATTTGCCTTCCTTTTCTGCAAAGTGGAGGAACTTTTAATGTTTGGAAGGGATGGGGGCGGATGAAGCGCCTTCGAAATTCTTTATAAGTACCAGCTAGTCTCAAGGAAAAGAATCAGATACATAGACGACGTTCGCCATGTACAAACGCGAAGAATACTTAGATTTGTTGATGTGCATAGGACGGTGTGACGGGAATTATGCCGCAGCAGTGAGGCTGTACGCAGCGCGGTACCCCAACCGCCGACACCCGTCGTACACCGCATTCACTGGGGTGTACGATCGCGTACGATTTACAGGTTCTGTATTCCCACATGGAAGCGAAATGGGGCGGCCACGAACTGCACGGACTCCGGAAGCCGAGGAGCGGGTACTTGCTCGCGTTGAGGAAGAGCCGACCGTGAGCCTTCGCGATATTTCGAGGGCTGAGAAGTAAGAAAAAATATCAAACATTGAATATTTCACTTTAACTAATTCTCACGATACATTATCAGTTGTTGACCGGTTTATCACAAAATGACCGCTAAACAATTGATAGAAGTTATGCACTTTATGTTACGATTTGAAATAACATGGTTTTTTCTTCCAGTATTAGCGCAACAACGGCATACAGAATACTTCACGCGCACCGTTTCTACCCTTACCACTTCACACAAGTGCAGGAACTGCTGCCTGGCGATCCAGCACGACGTATGGAGTTTTGCACGTGGTTGCTGGAGAAACACGCGGAGGACCCAGCATTTCTCTCACAGATTTTGTGGACGGACGAGGCTCTATTTACAGAACGTGGGGTCTTCAATTCCCGCAATTATCATACATGGGCTGAAGAAAATCCGCACGAGCACGTGAACAGAGCATCTCAGTACAGATGGTCATTCAATGTTTGGACCGGGATACTGGGTGACCGGATTATTGGTCCATATTTAATGCCCCATCGACTTAACAGTCGGCATTACCTCCGTTTCTTGCAGGAAGTCCTTCCAGTTCTACTGGAAGGAGTTCCCCAAAATAATGAACGGCTGTGGCTACAGCAGGACGGCGCCCCTGCTCACCGTAGCTACAACGTTCTACGGCATATTAATACAATTTTTCCTGATCGGTGGATTGGGTATGGGAGCCCGGTGGCTCAGTGGCCTCCTCGATCCCCCGATCTCACACCCCTAGATTTCTTCTTTTGGGGATACGCAAAGGTAAATATTCATTTATTATACTACTGTAGAATTATTAATTTACATCTTCGCATAAATTGACAAATAGATAAATGTGTATTATTTGCAGAACGTCGCATACGGCGTGGACCGCGGTGACGAAATGGTCACTGTGGCAAGACTGCATGCCGCAGTTGCCAACCTAGGGCCAGCCGACTTTGCCCGTATGCGGGCGAGCATTGTCGATCGGGCTCGGTTGTGCCTCAACAACCGTGGGCAACATTTCGAAAATGTGAGGCCTTAAAACCTTGCATTTACAATTTAAAAATCGGCCCTTTTAAGGTCCACCAAATACTACAACGTACAACTTGCAGTTTTGCACAAACGGCTACTTTCGGAGCCACCAGTTATCAGAGCGTGTACCGCTCGTATATCATCAAACAAACGGCCCTTTTCAGGGCGTCAGCTATCTAAATGAAGATGAACGAAACTTTGTTTCATCCAAACTCTTACTCTTCAGAAATAGTATTTTACAACGCGGGCGTCCATTGCCCAGAATTGAAAGTATGTCTAATGACAACTGAGTACTAAGATTTCTAGAGTAAAGCAGAAGAGAAGTGCATGAATCAACGCTCCTAACAGATGCATCTCATTGCATTTGTTCATGCAGCTCGATTCAGATATGTATGAAGTAGTATCCTATTGGCATACATGATAGATCATAACCACCGTTGCACCTGGACTTACACAAGTAGACTTGTCAAACTCTGTTGTGCACGTACATACTTGTATTTCACAGCAGTCTCTGGAATGACATTCGTCATTCTATTGACCGTTGATTCCTGCAATAACAGCAGACCCTCTCTGTAAAAATTGATTAGTCTGTTCGTCTATCGCCAAGGAACTGGTGGCGGAGAGTTGAAGCAGCAGTAGGAGTAACAATCAAACATAAAGAAACAAAGATATTACCTGAGGCAGAGATCAAATACTCCAGGAAAAAGCGGGATAGAAATGTAAAATTAATGATCGTGACAATGAGCAAGTAACTGAACTCGCATAATCGGGGTTACAGATCAAGAGCTTTCTCGTATCGCCACTTCGATATTTGTGAAAGAAAATATCATAGGCACCTGGTAAATTCGATTCACTGGATTTGGACGGTCTTAATTGAAATAAATGGGGAGTCGCGTAGCATTTTCTCAGAGAGCTTACTTATCGCGCAAACGCATACAACGAAAATCAGAAAACGAAAGAAGCTCATATTAAGAAAGTAGGAAAGCAAGAGGAAAGGCAAAGTCAGCATCCGTCGGGCGATGCCGTGTCGCGCTCGGGTATTAAGAACGACGCATGCAAGGGGGACTGCCGGCTAGGACCGTCGGTGCGAGTTGCGGGGTGCGCGGTGCCGGGCGGCTGTCGGCACGGCACATCAAAGTAGTGATCGCCTTTCTTTCAAGAGCAGGTAGTGATATTGAGAACCCCTAATTCCGCCTGTTGGGGGAAGTGGGCTGATCCTGAGTCAGTGGGCTGCTGCTATAGCCTTAGCTCCACCGCATGATGCACCCCATTGGCTTACAATTTGTTTAACTTTCTTGCAAAAGGAAGCCCCAATGACAAATTTGAAAATAGCCATTCTCATCCCCGCCCCGTCCTCTACAAGATGGCTATAGTGGTTTACGACATTTACGAAACACCCTGTATAGTATAATATGCTATAGTACGCATACGTACTGTACTTTACGTATAGTATCAGTAGTTGGGACTCGGCTCGCACTCGGTCTCGGAACCTCGGTAGCTGGGAGCTCCCCAGTTCAAGATCGTAAAAGCGATAAGCGAGAGCCGCAAAAAAAGGGGATCGAAACAGTTGAACATATGTATGTGTGAGATCTGACACACATGCGTTTGGACGCTGGATCATTCGATAGACATCGCGAGCAGCTCCATCTCGCCCGTCAAATTTCTGTAGGTAACACAGCGAACGGCCAACTCGCTAAAAGTCACGTGACTACCCTAGCCCCTTAAGATTAGAATCCAACGGGATTAAACCCAAAAACTTGGAGTTTATTGATAGGATATAACCAAAGACTGACAAGAAAGGTACAGAGTAACTCGCTGGTACGCACTGATGTGTTCTGTTCGAAATCTGGAGAGCAAGTCCCCGATTGGGACTTGGAGCAATAGTTTTGTTCGATGCGGGCGTCGCATCAGCACGAGGCACTGATCAGGCGATGTGACTCAGTGCTGATGCGCAAAACGTGATTTAGTCGCTATTCTTTGTGCATTCCGGGAGCCAACCTTGGGCTAGGGCGCAGCAATCCCTCCCCCTAAGGGAGAAAAGGGCGAAGGCCTTTTCGGAGATGGTGCAATGTTTACAATAGTCATACAGAGTCATTATGGCTAGTATGCGGTACGTGTAGTATCAGGAGACTCGGTAGAGTCTCGCGCCAAGTAGTAGTATATATAGGACGGCGCGAGACTACCGAGGATACTTATCCCGAAGTGTAGCGGTTGTCGTCTGCTAAAAAACTTTCACCTCCATTTATGCAAAAGTTCTAGTTCCAAGGATTTATTTCTCAATTTTGTATTTTTCTTCTGATTTTTCTGAATCGAATAGGCCAAGAATCAAGCGAATCGGTTCAGTCATTCAGGAGATATGAATTCTCCTCCTTATTTTACTCGTGGAAAAGGCGAGGCGGATTAAGGCCGATGGGATTCAGCAATTCCTAAAAATGTGCCTTTCACTTTTCTCACACCAGTTGGCACCACGGCCAAATGTCGCGTTTATGTTACCGATCTATAATCTGTAATGTATGTCATACCGACACTTTGGTTAAGCCGGTTATGCCATGGTTGGTTATGTGCAGTAATAGATATATATGACACTGTCCGATTTGATCATTTTATCATTTTATTCCAGATTCCATGCTTTATTGAGTTAATAAAAGAGTACACTGTCCTTGCCCTTGTCCCTGCGATCGTGTCATTATTAGGAATTACGAAATGTTTAAAGTGTTAAGTGTGCAACTTACAAGTCCTTGTTTTGGTAAACAAGTACTGATTACCAATAATTAAAATTGCCAAGAATACAATATATATCAATCTTTTTAGCAATATGAGCAATTATTTATAATTTAAAGGAATGCTTGTTATTGGTGATCAGCATTTGCTTAGACTAATTTCAGCACTTCAAGTTTGCATTCTGTCAGCAAGGCACTTGACAGTCAGGATACATCAAAAACTAGACTGCGAATCAAAGAGCTTGTATAGATAACTTATCTAATATAATTTGTAAGGTGTTAAGTCAAATCATTTATAATTTCAACACGTTCTAGCTATTGGGAATCTCCCTTTTCATCTCCCTACTCAGAATCATTGTTTGACTTAACACTTTATAATTATAATATGTAAACCAAGCAAAATGCTGATACACAGTTTAATTTGGTTGTATCTTGTTTCTCAAGTTCATTGCTCAAGGAACACTTTAGCTTAAGAACTAAAACAACTTAAATAAGCAACAATTACCAATCATGTGTTTTAGCGACATACTAGCTATTGATAATCAGTACCTATTGAACAAATTTTATTGCTTTAAATTGTGGACCCTGAGCTATGCTCTTGAGAGTCAGAATATCAAAGTTACAGTACGTGTAAGGATATAGCTTATCTAATGTGCAATTTAAATGCATTTTAGCTATTGTTAATTTCTCTCTTGTCAATGAGAATCGTTACTTGATCTAATGGTTACAAACTATATCAGGCAAGCGATATGCTCATACATATTCCAATTTAGTTCTTGACCGTCACGCTTGTCACTCAAGGAACACTTTGGTTAAAAAACTAATTTCAACACTTTAGATTGTGTGCTCCCTGAGCTATGCATTTGACAGTCAAGATATCAAAGGTACAGTACATATAAGGGTATAGCTTATCTAATCTACAAATTAAATCACCCTAGCTATCGGTAATCGCTTATTTGCTAATGAAATTAGCAAATGAATTACAATTATTACTAATTACAATTATATTATATTTATATTTAAGGATCAAGGGATGTTTGACCTGAAGGGCGAGGAAATAGATAAGACTAAATTTGTTTAATATTTTTTATTCAAAAATATATATTAACGGTCCTGCCACGACCACCATCGCCACCACCACGGCCACCACGACCGCCCCTGTCGTGGTACAGCACATTGCGAGCTGCGCGCCACCTTTCTGCGGCGGCCCTGCGCCCCCTGCCGCCTGCCTTGAAACGATCTGTAATAAAACATTTGAAATTAAATTAAATGAAAGAAAAATAAAACAATCTGTTGATAGTTTATTTAATTCGTGGAAATAAACTCACTTCGCCTGTTTCCGTGTGGCAGTGCCACTGCTTGGGGCGGCAGTGCCACTGCCTGGGATGGCAGGATCAGGGGCTGTGGTGGTGGTGGTGGGGCCTGTGGCAGGAACTGCCCCGGCTGCCCTGCTCCTGGAGGTGGTGGTGGAGGCGGAGGCGGCGGGGCACCTTGGCACGCCAGGAGCCGCAGCCTAAGAATTTCTTCCCGCATTTCTAAAACAGAAAATTTTGATTATGTCTAGACGGGTCCCCTCAATTTTAAGAAACTGTACGTTTCCCGTACAGCTTCCACTTTGCATGCTCGCAGCATACGTAGAAAACTTAAAGTTTTCAGTTCGCATTCGTTGCATGCATACACTTTTTAAAACATTCAGTCCATCTCTCTCTCTCTCTCTCTCTCTCTCTCTCTCTCTCTCTCTCTCTCTCTGTCGCGCGAGCATAAGCGTCAGAACGATTGTTACCTCTTGCACATTTGGTTACAATATTTTCATGCTTTTCGATTCTTATTTCGTACTCTGACGTGGACTTGAGCCTTCCTCAGGCTTTGCAATCTTTACTAGTGTTACTATCCTTTGCAATTGGGGCAGGTTAAATTTACGACAGAGTACGAAATAAGAATGCGAGAATATTGGTCGAAAAAGTCGACGACATTGTAACCGAGTACGCAAAACTTTCCGACCCTCGGGCGCGTACGCTCGCGCGACAGAGAGAGAGAGAGAGAGAGAGAGAGAGAGAGAGAGAGAGAGATTAGATTAGATTATTATATTTAGTTCTAGGGCAAAATAGCCCTCTCAGAACGAATTCAGAGTACAATGTAAACAAGTAAGCATAGGAATATAAGTAAGAATTACAAACTAATAATACTACTAAAATAATAAAGTACAAAGTAACAGAAAAGCAACAGAAAACTCGTACGCATTAGAGAACGCAGGAATTACAATTACATGAAATAATATAATATAATAGTGGCGAAAGAGAAAAAATAATAAGAATGTCCTTCAAGAAGTATCATACGATGCCATAAGGTGCACCATGAGGCCGCTTTTAAAGGCCCCCTCACTTTCGCATAAGCGAAGGGTAGCCGGGAGAGCGTTCCAGAATTGGGGACCTCGTACACAGAACGAGGCCCCAAAGAACGACGTGCGGTGCGTGGGGACCGCAAGAAGGGTTCCTCTTTGACGAGAGGGGTACCCCACCGATCCCTCAGCCCGGATGGTAATGTAATCCCGGTACACGGAGGGTGAGCCAGTGTGAATGGCCCTAAATAAGGACATGCCTAGAAAGAGTAGCCGCCTCTCACGAACCTTCAGCCACCCAAGTCTCAGGTAGTACGGGGTAATGTGTGCATCACGCGGCACATCGAAAATAAAGCGTATGCACGCATTAAGGGCGCGCTGCAGCCTGATATCGGAGGTAGTACTGTTGCCCAGCAAAGCCAGGCAACAATAATCAAGATGTGGCAGGATGAGCGAGGAGACGAGCCTGATCTTTAGGCCCCGCGGCAACGCAGCACCATGTCGTCTCAGCCCCGCAAGGACACCATAGACTTTGCTGCAGACATGCCGCGTGTGATCCGCCCAGCTCAGAGAGGGCGATACGTGCAGGCCCAGCGAGACGATTCGAGAACCGTACGCGATGGGCGTACCGTCCATCTGAACCAGGGAAGCACCAGCGACACGCCGCAAGCCCAGGGCCCGAGCGGAGCCAAGCAACAGGCACTGCGTTTTTGAAACGTTTAATTTAAGATAGTTCAATGTGGACCAGGCAGAGATGCTGGCAAGGTCCGAGTTGATCTTTGTTATAGCGTCCTCAAGCTCTGAATGGGGGGCGGAGATGTACAATTGTACATCATCCGCGTATTTAACTACCTTGGAGTGGTAGATAGCGGAGTTAAGGTCATGAATGTATAGAGAGAAGAGGAACGGTCCAAGGACGGAGCCTTGCGGCACGCCCGAGTGGACCGGGGACCAACGGGAGATAGACCGTCCGAATCTGACCGCCTGCACACTATTCGTAAGGTAGGACCAGATCCACCGTAAGACCGGAAAAGAAAGATTAAAAGAGTGGAGTTTGGACAGAAGAAGAGAATGATCCACGGTGTCAAAGGCCTTAGAAAAGTCAAGACACGCCAAGATTGTGACCATCCGCTGATCGGCAGCGAGACGGACGTCCTCCAGGAGTGTCAAGAGAGCTGTCTGAGTGGAGCGGCCTTTAACAAAGCCGTGTTGCGACGGGTCCAGCTTTCCAGAGCTATGAAGAAAACTCTGGATATCGGTGAGGACCAGTCTCTCCAAAATCTTAGACAGCTCAGGTAGAATCGAAATAGGGCGGAAATCAGCCGGTTCAGAGGCGTTGGGTTTTTTGGGTATAGGAGTGATATAGGAGCGACGCCAGGCGTCTGGGAAGATAGAGAAAGCGAGAGAAGAATTGAAGATCTGAAGAACTGCGGGAAAGATAGCGGGGAAAGAGAGAGACAGAAATCTCGCACTCAGCTCATCCGAGGGCGAGATGGACGAGTTTGTAAGGCGCATAGCGCGGACTAGACTCTCCTCTGTGATAGGAGAGAAGAAAAAGGACGTATCGTCAGAGGGATGGTTGGACAAGCACAAACAAGCGGGGACGGCCGGAGGAGAAGAAGCATAAGCTGAAAGGAAAAAGGAGTTCAGAGAGTCCGCAGACAGGTGAGTAGGAATAGAAGAACGAGAGGGAGGGAGAACACCGAACGACCTAAGCTCACGCCAAGTGTCGTTCGGGTTAGCAAGGTTAGAGAACCTGTCGTAGAGAAAGGCCGATCTGGCACGTGCCAGCAAAGACTTAACTCTGTTACGACAGGCTCTGTATTGTACCCGCAATTCCGGATTCCCAGATCTAATGTAGGACCTCCTGAGCGAGTCGCGAAAACGCATCTCACGACGAATCTCAGGAGTGATCCAGGGAGCGGGTGGCCGTCGAACACGCAGGGGCCTGAGGGGGGCATGCTCGTTGAGAACATCAAGCAAGCCCGAATTAAGATTATCAACCAAACGATCAACGCCACTCTCACAGGAACTCGTAGCAAGACGAATGCAGCTGAGCTGGGAGATATCACTGAGAAGCGCGTCACGATTGATTGAACCATACCTCCGACGAAGGTCATTGAAAGGAGAGATGCGAGAAGTTAAGGCGTACTCTAAATGGATAAAGTCATGATTGGAGCAGCGGGGCTCTTTAGACTGGGAGAAAGAGACAACCCTACGAGAATCGTCCACCAAACCCAGGTCAAGCCAAGTGGAGGAAGTCAGAGTGTGAAAAGTAGGAGAAAAGGGGATTAAGTGGAGATTAAGACGGGAAAAAAGGTCTCCAAGGTAGCCGGAGTCAAAGGAGGAGGAGCCCATATCCGCATTCCAATCGCCAAGTATTACCTTGTTAGGGTAGTCCGAGACGATGTCAGCGAACAGGGGCTCGAAGTGAGAGAGAGGAGCGTGTGGGGGGCGATAAACGACCCCCACAAGAAGGGAGCCAGCAGAGGGGATGACCACCTCCGCGAAAAGGTATTCAGGACCAGGAGTAGAGGTAGAAGAGGAGGACGCAACAACAACAGATTTAAAAGAGCTACGAATAAAGAGACAGACGCCTCCGCCCATTCTGCCATACCTGTCGCACCGGTGTAGAGAGTAGCCAGGCAACGAACATTGAGAGTCGTGGATAGACGGCGCGAGCCAGGACTCAGAAACGGCAAGGACATCGAAGTAGGAGGAAGCAAAATATGATGAGAAAAGACCGAAATGCGCCGGAAGTGACTGGGCATGCCCAAGCCTGAGAATAGAGGAAGAAGTACCCGGTAAAGAGAAAGAAGAGGGCGCCGCTGGGGAATCAGCACCTCATGCTAGCTTGGAGTCAAGATCACTAGCGGAGTAGATGCGGATGGGTGAGCTAGCCTGAGTTTTTTTGACAAAGATAGTGCCTCCGCGGTGCCATACGTGGTGGAAATTACGCTCACGGGCGAGAGTCCTACAGCGCCTGAGAAGCAGGGCTACATCACGAGGGAGACGCTCATTGATATTAATGAGTGACGATGGATAAGTCGGATCGACGGAGGAGGCAGGCAAATCACGCTTAGAGCGCTTGGCGGCGAGAAGCGCATTTCGAATTTCGCACGATGCGAGACGCACTCGAATCATGCGCGGACGCTCAGGAGTGGGAGAACCCCGGAAACGCGAAGCGTAGCGAACGTCACCAGCGCTCAGTGGAGTCCCAAGCGCCTGCGCAAGGCGAACCACGTGGGCACGCACATCTTCAGCAGGGGACTCCGGGAAACCAGAAATGACTAGCTCAGCTGACATGCTAGCCACCTCCAACCTCGCAAGACGAGACGCCGCGACATCAGATAGAGCGGAGAGAGCCGACTTGGACTCTCTAATTTGCCGGATCTCCGCACGAAGAGACTCGATGGACGCATTAACGGAAGCCGAGAAGTCACCCAGCTGAGACTGAGTGACAGAATCGCTAACCTTAGTCTCAACGTCAGTGGTACGCCTGTCAAGAGAGAGGAGTTGATCCTCATGTTTCGCCGTGGCAGCAGACTGCTGCTTCATAAATTCACGGACATCGGCCATCTGCGCACGCTGTTCAGACATAAAACCGGCTAGGCTGGCCGTAAGGGTGTTAATAGCCGAGGTGAAGTCCGACGCCAAAACGTAGGAAGAGCCTGCCGGAGGAGCCGGAGGAGCCACCGAGTCCGAGATGGAGGCGCAAGGCAGAGGCGAGATCGGTGGAGAAGAGTTCTTCGACACTCCCGTGTGCGAAGACAGTAGCAGAGACTGAGCGGGCGTAAGGACGCCTTTGCAAACAGGGTCTGCATGCAACTTTAGGCACCTCGGATGGAAGGAGATCTTGCAGTCTGGGTATCTCACGACGTCCTTCTTTATGGCTTTCCGGCATTGTAGGCACGGAACACCAGAGAGTGAAGACTCCATAGGTTAGGAGCGTGGGTGGCAGGCGTGAGAGCAGAAGAAGTAGCGTAATAGCAGGTGATCGGCGTGAGGGTATCCACCAAAGCGAGGGCGCAGCAAGCAGGTGCACAAAGTTTGAAAAGCCGGTAACAGAAATTTTCACCTCTACGAAAGAGGGTTAGAAATTCTGTCATAAAGTGCCACAGAAAGAAGCACGCGTTCTCGTCGGCAAATGAAGAGCCGATAATGATAATTAGGCCGAAAGGTAGGCAGGCCGATCGAGAACACGCTGCAAGACGAGAGAGAGAGAAAGAGAGAGACAGAGAGACAGAGAGACAGAGAGAATGAATGAATGAAATATATTTGGTTCTAGGGCGTGAAATAGCCCTCTTAGAACATACAAAGTACACAAAAAAGATACAGATAAAGAACATAAGAAAGAACGCACGCAGAAGTATACAACAGAAAGATAGAGCAATAGAAGCCAAGCGCAAAGTAAAAAGAGTAAAGCAAAATATAAAGAAAATACAATAAAGTAAAATAAAAATAAAAGTAAAAAGTAAACATAAAAGCAAAAATTAAACTTAAAATTAGAGCAACAGCAGAGTTAACCTAGGGATAATCGCCGCTCGCAAGAAGATACGCCTCCAAGGCTCTCTTGAAGGCCGGCTCGGACTCGGACTGCCGGATGGAGAGAGGAAGAGAGTTCCAGAACTGGGGACCGCGTACAGAATACGCGGCCCCATAGAAGGCAGTCCGGTGCGAGGGGACAACAAAGAGAGTGCCCCTCTGTCGAGAGGGGTAGCCAAGAGAGCCCTCCACCCTTGGAGTAAGGAAAGACCGCAGAAAGAATGGGGTCTCGGACCTGAGAGCCCGGAAGAGACTGACCCCCAGGAACAGGAGCCGCCGCTCCCGGACCTTAAGCCAACCGAGACGACGGAACAGCGGAGTGATGTGCGCATCCCGAGGCGCATCAAAAATAAAGCGCACACAGGAGTTTAACGCGCGTTGGAGTTTCAGGTCCGAGACACCACTGTTGCCTAGCAAAGCCAGGCAACAGTAATCAAGGTGTGGTAGAATGAGGGCGGATAAGAGCTTTATCTTTAGGCCCCGCGGTAACGCAGCCCCATGACGTCTCAGCCCAGCAAGCACTCCATAGACCTTGCTGCAGACGTGTCGCGTGTGATCCGCCCAGTCAAGAGTGGGCGACACGTGCAAGCCCAAAGATACGACTCGAGAGCCGTACGGAATGGGTGTGCCGTCCATCCGGACATGGGGGGCACCAGCAACACGCTGCAGGCCCAGGGCGCGAGCCGAACCAAGCATCAGGCACTGCGTCTTGGAAACGTTTAATTTAAGAGAGTTCAACGAGGACCAGGCAGAGACGCTGACAAGGTCAGAATTGATCCGAGTTATTGCGTCTTCAATATCAGAGTAAGGTGCGGAGATGTACAATTGCACATCGTCCGCATATTTAACTACCTTGGAGTAGTAGATAGAGGAGTTAAGGTCATGGATGTAGAGAGAGAAGAGGAACGGTCCAAGGACGGAGCCTTGCGGCACGCCCGAGTGGACCGGGGACCAACGGGAAGTAGACCGACCGATCCGAACCGCCTGCACCCTATTCGTGAGGTAGGACCAGATCCACTGCAAGACCGGTAAAGAGAGATTGAAGGAGTGAAGTTTGGAGAGTAAGAGAGAGTGGTCCACAGTGTCAAAGGCCTTAGAAAAGTCTAGACAAACCAGGATTGTGACCATCCGCTGATCAGCAGCGAGACGGACGTCCTCCAGGAGTGTCAGAAGAGCAGTCTGCGTAGATCGGTTTTTGACAAAACCATGTTGTGAGGGGTCGAGCTTACCAGAGCCATCGAGGAAACTCTGTAAATCATTCAGGACCAGCCTCTCAAGAATTTTAGAAAGCTCTGGAAGAATCGAGATAGGGCGATAATCAGCCGGTGCAGAAGCGTGCGGTTTTTTAGGAATGGGTGTAATATAAGAGCGACGCCAGGCGTCAGGAAAAATGGAGAAAGTGAGAGAGGAGTTGAAAATCTGGAGAACAGAGCGATAGATCGCTGGAAAGGAGAGAGAAAGAAACCTCGCACTCAACTCGTCCGAGGGCGAGATCGACGAGTCAGTAAGTCGGATAGCGCGAGCAAGACTCTCCTCGGTAACGGGAGAGAAGTAAAAAGAAGACGTATCGTCGGAGGGACAGCAGGACGAAGACAGACATGCGGGGACGGCCGGAGGAGAGGAGGCATAGGCCGAGAGGAAAAAGGAATTGAGATTGTCCGGAGACAAGTGTGTGGGAATAGCGGAGCGAGAGGAGGGAAGAACACCGAACGACTTAAGCTCACGCCAGACATCGTTCGGGTTAGAAAGGTTAGAGAATCTGCCATAGAGAAAAGCAGATCTGGCTCTCACCAGAAGTGACTTAACTCTATTGCGGCAGACCCGGTAGTGTACCCGCAACTCCGGATTTCCAGATCTAATATAGGATCTCCTGAGCGAGTCACGAGTACACATCTCGCGATGGATCTCAGGAGTGATCCAGGGAGCGGGGGGCCGCCTGACACGCAGGGAGCGAAGAGGGGCATGCTCATTGAGAACACCGAGCAGACCTGAGTTAAGATTGTCAACCAGTCGATCAACGCTACTCTCACAGGAATTCGAAGTAAGACGAATGCAGCTAAGCTGCGAGATATCACTGAGAAGCGCGTCACGGTTGATTGAACCATACCTCCGACGAAGGTCGTTAAAGGGAGCAAGGCGTGAAGCTAGTGCGTACTCTAAAGAAATAAAATCATGATTGGAGCAACGAGGCTCCTTAGACTGAGAAAAGGAAACGACCTTACTAGACTCATCAACAAGGCCGAGGTCGAGCCAAGTAGAGGAAGTAGGGGTATGGAAAGTAGGAGAAAAGGGGATAGAATAGAGATTTAGACGAGAGAAGAGGTCTCCAAGGTAGAGGGAGTCAAAGGAGGAGGAGCCCATGTCCGCATTCCAATCGCCAAGCACTACCTTATTAGGGTAGTCCGAGACGATGTCAGCGAACAAGGGCTCGAAGTGCGAGAGAGGAGCATGTGGGGGTCGATAAACAACCCCCACCAGAAGGGAGCCCACTGAGGGGATAACCACCTCAGTGAAAAGGTACTCAGGACCAGGAGTGAGAGACGGGGATGAAGACGCAATAACAGAGACATTGAAAGAGTCACGAATATATAAACAGACGCCACCACCCATTCTACCATTCCTGTCACACCTATGTAAAGAGAAGCCAGTTAGTGCAAACTGGGAATCCGAGATAGAAGGCGAGAGCCACGATTCCGACACCGCAACGATGTCAAAATTACCAGAGTATACATAAGAAGAGAAGGAGTCAAAGTGAGCAGCGAGGGACTGGGCATTCACATGCCCCAGCCTTAAGACAGAAGTAGCAGAAGTAGAAGCAGGGTGGAGAGGCGACGCGGAGGAGTAAGGTCCTCATGCGAGCTTGACATCCAGGTCTCCAAGAGAGTTGATGCGTATCGGCGAGTCAGTAGCAGTCTTCTTAATGAAGACACTGCCTCCCCGATGCCAAACACGAGAGAAACCACGTTCGCGGGCTAGAGACCTGGATTTTCGCAGGAGTTTAAAAACATCACGAGGAAGAAACTCATTGACATTGATAAGATGCGCCGGGTAACGCGGGTCTAGAGAGGAGGCGGGGAGATCCCGCTTAACACGCTTGGCCGCAATAATAGCATCGCGCAGTACAGGAGAGACAAGGCAAACACGAATGGTGCGCGGACGATCAGGAGTAGTGGTGGGAGGTCTACGAAGGCGAGAGACCGAGACAATGTCGGCGGTGCTCAGAGGGGTGCCAAGCGCCTGCGCAAGGCGAACCACGTGCTCACGAAGATCCTCAGAAGGCGACTCCGGGAACCCAGCTATAGCGAGCTCAGCAGACAAGCTCCCCACCTCCAGTCTGGTAAGACGAGCAGCCGCAACACGAGGAAGATTAGAGGCAGCCGAGTTGGCTTCCTTGAGCTGACGAATGTCAGCACGGAGCTCCTCAATAGAGGTGTTGACCGCCGAGGAGAATGCAGAGAATTGAGGCTGCATCACGGCAGTGGCGACCTTAGTTTCCACAGTAGTGGTACGCCTGTCAAGGCTGCGCAGTTCGTCAGCCTGCTGTGCCGTCGTAGTAGACCACTGCTTCATGTCTGCCCGGATATCAGCGATCTGTCCACGCTGTTCAACCATAAAACCGGCCAGAGTCGCAGTGAGGTTGTTAATCGCTGCTATGAGGCCCGAGTCGGAAGAGGAAGAAGATGGGGACCCAGCAGGAGGGTCAACAATACCCAGAGCAGTAGGCAGCGGCGTCACAGGTTGAGGCAGCGGTGTCAAAGGTTGAGGCAGCGGCGTAGGGGCCAGAGAGGCCGTGGTCGCAGACTGCTTGTCAGCCTGAAGGAGCTGGATTTGAACAGGCGTGAGGACACCTTTGCAGCCAGGCCCAACATGAAGTTTAAGGCACCTGGGGTGCGCCGGAATATGACACTGAGGGCACTTCACCACATCCTTCTTGATGGGTTTCCTGCACTGGATGCAGGTGACGGAGGGAGCACTGGTGACCTTAGCCTCATTGGTTTCCTTAGAGACCCTTGACTCCTTAGACTCCTTGGAATCCATAACCTCATTAGTAGCACCCAGCACCATGTTCAACCAGGGGAACAGAGTGACAGCCGTGAGAGCAACCAAAGGTGGATGTAGGTGGACTCCGTGAAGGAAGTAGACGTAGTTGATAGCGCCGCAGTGAGGTGTAGGAGAGAGATTTCAAAAATCGGTCAAGGTACTAACCGAAAATTGAGATTGCCCAAAATGGGGTTAGATTTTCTGTAGAGATAGGCACAGAGAAGTATAGCGAATTCTCCTCGACTGAGCAAGAGCCGATAAAGCTTAATAGGCCAAAATGTAGGCCGGCCGAGGGAGAATTCGACTAAGACCTGAAACAGTCCCCGCAGGGCAAGATACGGCAGGAAACAAGTCTTAAACACAGAGCGAGAAGTAAGCGTGGGTGCAGTACTCACGGAGAGAGACAGAGAGACAGAGAGACAGAGAGACAGAGAGACAGAGACAGAGACAGAGACAGAATGAATGAATGTGTTAAAAAGTGTATGCATGCGACGAACGCGAACGGAAAACTTTAGGTTTTCTACGTATGCTGCGAGCATGCAAAGTGGAACCTAATTAATAGAAATAGGGCACATACCGTATAAAAACACTCGCGGACAGTACTAATCATTGACGTGAAAAGACAGAGGAGACAGAGAATATATGTGGATAGATAGAGGTTTATAAAGATATAAAGAAAAAGAAATGGAAAAAATTACAAGATTAAAAGGAAGAAACAGGTAAACCTGTGATCACAATTACGATTGACGTCCCCGGTGTCGACCACATCGACCACCACCTCCATGGCACTTGCTGGTGCTTGCTCCATTCTATATTACATTGAAGAAATGATATTATATATATTAGCATTGTTATTTATCAAATAGTCGTAGACTGATCTTAATTAAATACTTACTTGTTCCTTCGCTGAGCTGCGACGATACACTGCTTTCGCGTTGCTTCAGCTCGACCGTGCCGAAGGTGGTGGGGATTCACCCCGTGAGAGAAAGAGAAGTATACGAGGAAATCATGTGTCAAACAGAAACGAACTTACTAACCGCGGTTGCGAATAACACTGGTGTTGTCGCGTGGTCGTGTTTATACACGTGCGCCGAGAAATCCCCATGGCAGATCTCAGTGCGTGAACAATGCGTTCAAATGAAATTAATAATGTATATGTTGTGACGAAGTGTCCTCCCCCAACCCAAGCATAAGACCGGAAGGCTAACTCGAAACCGCAAATTAGGGAAAACAACATAGCCTCCAGGCAAGGTCGCCCGTTAATCACTAGCGAAAGTTCATGTTCCGCTCCTAATACTCTTTCAATTCTCTTGAGCCATCTAGACACCGTTGAGCAGGGGCGTAGCAATTCCTCCAGCCCGCTGACAACCATCTTTAGTTCCGTCACCAGCAGCCACGAGATTCCGGCTCGACGTGGGGACTCCACTGCGGATGATAGCAGCCTGCGAAGGACTTCCAGGGCGGTGTGGGCCACACCGCAGAATTTCTGGGCGGTCGGGAAGGCACATCCAGGAGCAAGGATTCATCGGCAGCGGCCGCTAGGATCTTCTTTCAGCACAGGGATACGGCCCTGTGCGGAGGCTCCCCGAACCTTGGCGTCCGGACTGCGTTAGGTGGCATGATCGGCCATAGTCAGGGGCAGGGGGGAATCATAGGCTCAAGTCTATTAAAGCCCCGCGCGAGTAAGGAGCGGACATTCGTTGCGTGGAAATTAAATAGCAGAGTTTCAGTTAAAGTGTGTGTCTCGTCACCACAAGAAATCTTAAACAGCATTAGGTAAGAGCCGAATCTTCAGACTTCATTATATCGTATTTCACGTATTGGCCAGTCAGGGGATTGTCCTGGCTGCGTCTTGTACACGTGCCGTATTCGTGCTTTTCCGTAGTTTTGACCCTTGCAAGTTCCACGTAACTATCGTCAACCTTCCTGGAGGACTCCCGCGTCCTCGCAGCGAATCAGTCATTCCGTCCATTAGATCGTAGCTCGCCTCTCGAGACTTTATATTAGTCGTAGCTCGCAGATTTGTTCCCGCTCGTCTCGTCGTCCCGAGACGTTTCTATTCCTTTGGTCAGGCCGTCATTAACAATAGCTGTACAACTTGTAGCTTGCTCCTCACGGACGCCTAGTAACGCCCGTGAGTGAAGTCCGTCACTCCACTACTCTCTGTCAAATTTCCATCTAAGAAGAGCTAATAAAGTCTCGAATTAATAGCAAATCTGTCTTGATTGCGTCTTCTGCCGAATCCACTGTGCTCTCAATAAGTCAACTCTGAGCTGCCGCATAGAGAAACCTGACTGCAAGTCTCCGGAAGCGTAGTGTGGCTAAACGCCAGTTTGTTCCGTTATCGTGGTACCGCGGGGTACCTGGCGCCCAGATTTTAGGTTTTCCAGAAGTGCAGCCGAGAGTCAGGGCTTAATTTTGCGTCCCGTCTGGACGCACGTCTTTCCCGTTTGAAAAATAACATTTCTCGAATTTTCCTGGGCAACTGGCTGCGGGTAGCTCTATTCCCGAGCAGCCCCAGGAAAATTCCTCATAATCTATGTCATTGTATATATGTTGACTTTATCTCCATTCGCTCTCTTGGCTGTTTGAGTGAGCAACGAGTAATATCAAAAATATATTGATACTAATAATAATTTTAAAATTCAATATCATCAGGTACATATAAAAACCATTTACACTTAAAATCTGAAATTTACTAAGCAATAGCTAGCTGCAAATGGCTGCAAATAGCTGCCATGCGCTTAAATTGCACATAATTAGCCCAACACTCCATAAGATACATAAGATCAATGAGTTAGTTCCTCATTCGATTGTATTTAAAAGTATGAAAATTCTTAAGTGCATAGTACAACAATCACTTAAGCTAAAGACCTCAGTTTTCCTAAGAAAATGCTGGCTGGCCATAGTTAGCATACTCTTATTCCCAATAATTAGGCCAACCCTGTATAAGATACATTGTATTACGCCGGAGGGTACGCTGCCGGGCAGTAGAAAAAACAAAGTCTGGACTCTGGACTCGGCAGCGAGGTTGCCAAGTTTATTAGGTGGAGTTGGGCGGTGGAGTTGGGTGGTGAGGTAATGCTAGGCTTATAGGAAGTGTAACGATATCCTTACAAATCTGGCAACCTTGATCTGGCACACTCACTCGACAGTTTTCGACTGACTGTTGAGCGAGGCGGTCCAGGAGTTACGGTTTACCTTTATTGTAATATTTTATCTTATTTTTCATCCTATTCTTTTCCTATTCTATTTCCCATTTCTTTTTCCGTGAATCTTTTTTCCTGTCCCTATTTCCTGTTTTCCATTTTCCATTTTCCATTTTCCATTTTCTACTTTCTCTTCCCTATTTCCTATTAGTTTTATTTATTATTATAATTATTTATTATTAGTTATTAGTTATTATTTTTTACAAAATGAATGCAAGAATCCCGAAATTGACGGAGGACTTGCAAAGCACACTTTCCAAAAACGGGTGGTTGGAGGATACACATATAGATATTTTTCATTGCCTTTTGAGTGAATATGGGTATGCTCCACAGGAACCGTGGAAATTACAATGTCCGGACAGGATAAACGAAATGCCACGAAGTAAGGAGCATATACAAATTTTATTTAGTGGCATTTCGGACCTTGACGGACATTGGGTGTGCGCTTATTACGATAGGCAATCTATATATATATATATATATGATTCATTGAATAAAAGGGAAATGCATAAGGATCACATAATATTCTTAAAGAGATTATTTCCCTTTTACGAATTGAATAATAAAACAGTTTCCTTTCCGAAAGTGCAACAGCAACCGAATGGAAACGACTGTGGGGTATTCTCCATAGCGTTTGCAACTTCGTTGCTGTTCAACATTTGGCCAAATAACGTTATTTATGACCACGCGAAAATGCGTGGTCACCTTATAACAATGTTAAAATCACATGTTATTCAGCATTTTCCGCAGAGTTCAGTGCACTGCAGTAATGTAAAAGTTCTGCCATTACCGGCAGTGCAGGCAAAAAGGCAGAGAGCAGAAGCGAGGCGATTAACTCGATTTCATGAAAAAAAAATTGAAGTTGCGACCACAGCAACAGTTTGTTGCCTATTATCTCCATCAAGTAGGACTAATGATGAGGAACAGGCATCGTTAGCACAATGCGACAATATTATACCTGTATCTAATCAAATCGTACCAACCACGTCCGGATCTAGCGACATCTTTGCAAAGAAATGCCCAACGTCCGCATCTTGCGAGACCATTGCAAATAACAACGTCCCGTCTGCATTTAGCGACTCCTTTGCAAAGAAATGCCCAACGTCTGCATCTTGCGACACCATTGCAAATAACAACGTCCCGTACGCATTTAGCGACTCCTTTGCAAAGAAAAGGCCAGCGTCCGCATCTAGCGACTCCTTTGCAAAGAAAAGGGCAATATCTGCATTAAGTGACAATATACGAAAAACACAGCTGATGTTTAACTTACGTGAAAATTCGTCAGAGAAACAGCCCATGATGGCTGAATTAAGCGAAAGTATTATGTCAAAGACACAGCTCATGTCTGATGTAAATCTTTCAGAGAAAGCGTCTTTAACTTCATCCAGCCATAAATGTGGTGATAACGTTGTAAAAAGACAAACTCTATCCGGGTTTAACGATATTGGAAGTAAAACAGGCAAATTATTTAGAAGTTCTCAAAATCAGAAATACTATATGGAAAATAAAGAATAAATACGTATGCGGAACAAAAAATTAGGCATAGAAAATAAGGATCAAATACGTATCAGGAAAAAAAATATAATACAAAAAATAAAGATAAAATACGTATTACGACTAGAAAATATGATCCGTCCAAAAACATTAAAATGTAAAAAAAGTGCGCCAAGTAGTTTGATTTCCCGACAAAATTGGAATATAATAAAAAAGATAATAGATATCATACAAGAAAGCCAAGTTTTCATTCAAAGATACCTTGATTTAACTCGCATTAGCAACGAACAATAAATTAACAATAAATTAGCGATTAAAAATAAAAAAAACTTGGCGTGTGCGCGCTTCACTGCGAGGTAAAAAGATAATGAGAAACTGATTTAAACCTAACACTCACTTTACCACAATTTAATTTCTTTAAAACTATTTTAGGAATATTACCGGTGCGAGTGCCTCGAATGAAGTGGGCAAACGCCAAGTTTTTTTTATTTTTAATCGCTAATTTATTGTTAATTTATTGTTCGTTGCTAATGCGAGTTAAATCAAGGTATCTTTGAATGAAAACTTGGCTTTCTTGTATGATATCTATTATCTTTTTTATTATATTCCAATTTTGTCGGGAAATCAAACTACTTGGCGCACTTTTTTTACATTTTAATGTTTTTGGACGGATTTTATGTCTTTTTGTTAGTTAACCCTTAGCAATAATAAAATTCGTTTGAAGGCCTTTATTATATACTTTAAAGAATGATTACAGTTTTTTATTTAATTATTTTCGACAAAATGGCAGAGTTAGAGCTCGTCAGCAAGTGAAAGCGTGTTTGTGTTCTACGGCCAGAAACGTTTCTCGAATTTTCAATCTGGAGTAATAAAACAGACAGTATTCAATTCTATATACGCTTAACTCGAAAAGTACGTAGCAAAAATAAATTAAAAACTATTGCTTTTTGTTAGAACGACGTACAATAGAAATAAATTGTCTCCTAAAATTTCACATAATATTCTATCGAAAACACAAACTTTCTCTTATGTGCGTCATTCTAACAAAAAGCAATATTTTTTAATTCTGATAGGTACTTTTCGAATTAAGCTTACGCAGAATACAAGATTAAACAATGTTTGTTTTCTTGCTCCAGATTAGAGAAGAAATCTTTTCGACGGCAAAACACTACACAGCTTTACTTGACGTGCTGTAGCTCCGCCAATTTATAGAAAATGATACAATGAAGGCCTTTAAGCAAATTTTACATAGCATTTACTGCGTTGTCTTAAAAAACTCTATTCTCTAAACTATTTTCTCGGGTGCTGGGGTGGCTTTATTTCATAACACTTTACATGTTATATTGAATGAGCTATCCTCATACACTATCTAATTTTAGTGTATTCTGTTTCTCAAATGCATAACTCAAGATGGTACAACCTTTAGTATTGAAATTTGCTAAACAAATACTAATTATCAATTGCTAATATATTCCTAAATGACGTATGACTGGTAACTATTACTGGATTATGTCATTTTAGCCGAATGTTCCTTGAGCAACAAACTTGACATTCACAACTAAATTAGATTGCGTATGAGCATATCATTTAGTTCATATTTTAATTGTGAAGGATTGGCTCAAACAATGATTTAGATTTTGTTAGCAATATACCCAGCTCATACACAATCTAGTTTCGTTTGGTGTATGTTGACTGTCAAGTGCCTTGCTGATGGAGCAAACACGTAAATTCCTGAAATTAGTTTGAGCAAGCACTGATTACCAATAACAAGCATTCCCTTAAATTATAAATAACTGCTCATATTGCTTAAAAGATTCATATACTACACTCTTGACAATTTTAAATATTGGTAATCAACACTTGTTTACCAAAACAAGGACTTGCAAGTGGCACACTTAACACTTTCAACATTTCATAACTTTTAATAATGACAAGGTCACAGGGACAAGGGCAAGGACACTAGACTCTTTTATTAGCTAAACAAAGCATGGAATCTGGAATAAAATGATCAAATCGGACCGTGTCATATAACCATTACTGCACATAACCAATCATGGCATAACCAGCTTAACCAAGGTGTCGGTATGACACAGATTACAGATTATAGATCGGTAACGTAAACGCGACATTTCGCCGTGGTGCCAACTGGTGTGAGAAAAGTGAAAGGCACATTTTTAGGAATTACTGAATCCCATGAACATAATCCGCCTCGCCTTTTCGATGTGTAAAATAAGCAGCAGAATTCATATCTCCTGAATGACTGAACCGATTCGCTTGATTCTTGGCCTCTTCGATTAAGAAAAATCAGAAAAAAATACAAAATTGAGAAATAAATCCTTGGAGCTAGAACTTTTGCATAAATGGATCTGAAAGTTTTCTGGCAGACGACAACCGCTACACTTCGGGATAAGTATCCTCGGTAGTCTCGCGCCGTCCTATATATACTACTACTTGGCGCGAGACTCTACCGAGTCTCCTGATGTCTGCACTCTGCACCGAATTCGCGAGTAACTACATCTTGTTCGCATCTAGCGACTCCTTTGCAAAGAACAACGTCCCGTCTGCATTTAGCGACTCCTTTGCAAAGAACAAAGTCCCGTCTGCATCCAGCGACTCCTTTGCAAAGAACAACATCCCGTCTGCATTTAGCTACTCCTTTGCAAAATCATAAACAGACTCAATTACACAAAAAATCTTCTTCATTTAAAAGAAATCCTATCAGGTCTGGTAATAATTAGTGTCGTTTTTTCGTATTCGGTTAGAATCCTGCTTGCTGCTAACTTCATCAACATAACCTACAAACGCGTCGTATATACAAAGAGTGTGAAGCGTAATTAACTGCAAAAAGTTTGTATTCGAACTGATTTACTTTGCGTAACTAGAATTAAAAGATGACAGATGAAGAGCATATACGGCATTGCATGCTTTACGAGTTCCAGTTCGGTAGAAAAGCAAATGAGGCAAAAAACATCTGTAGTGCTTTGGGTCAAGATAGTGGTGGCGTCAGAAAATGCCAGCGTTGGTTTAAGAAATTTGGCGAGGGAAATTTTTCGTTGAATGACGAGAGTGGTCGAGGCCGTGTGTCTCATTTTGATCAAGAAGCACTTCAGGTTCTTTTGGTTAGAAATCCTCAAGTAACACAACAAGAGCTTGCGACAGCTTTAAACTGTACGCAAAAAACTATTTGCAATCAATTGCGGTCACTCGGTAAGGTCCAAAAGTTTGGAAAGTGGGTTCCGCACGAATTAACCGAAAACAACCGCAATCCAAGGGGCACAATCTGCAGTTCGCTCCTCTCTCGTCAAAACCGATTGCCGTTTTTAGAGCAAATTGTTACCGGAGATGAAAAATGGGTGCTTTATGTTAATCTGAAGAGACGGCCACAATGGTTGGACAAAAGCGAAGCACCGCATCCCACGCCAAAGCCTGACTTGCATCCGAAGAAGGTGATGTTGTCTGTTTGGTCGAATTTTAAAGGAATTCTCTATTATGAACTCTTACCAGCAAACCAAACCATTACAAGTGAAGTGTATAGTGAATAATTGGAAAGGTTAGACCGGGCTTTGAGAGTAAAAGAACCCGCGCTGATTAATCGGAAGGGCGTAATACTTCATCACGATAACGCACGACCGCATACTGCAAGAATGACGGCGGAAAACTACGCCAGTTGAAATGGGAAGTTCTCCCTCAACCTGCATATTCTCCAGATATAGCCCCATCCTATTATCATTTGTTTCGTTCCTTACAAAATTTTCTTCTTGGAAAACGTTTCAATAATGAAGAGTGCCTCAAAAACGCCTTGACTGAATTTTTTGAATCAAAATCAGAAGAATTTTACAATAGAGGAATTAAGATGCTACCTGAGCGTTGGGCACAAGTAGCTGAAAACAACGGTGACTATATCGTTGATTAAATTGTTTTGTTTTGTTAAAATAAATTAGTTTTAAAAATGTATTGGAAAACGACATTAATTATTACTAGACCTGATACACAGAAAGAATCCCCCCAAACTCCAAAAACACTATAATGTAGAAAGTAGCGCCAAGTAGTTTTGTTCCACTTCCCGAAAAACATCCAACAACCCAAAAAAGCATTCCGCATTTAAAACAAATCCTACATAAAAAGAATCCTCCCATTCCTCAACAACCTTAAAATCTAAAAAAGCGGTAGGTAATGTTCTACTTTTCCGCAATTCTTATTATGCAAGGCCCGTTTCCACTAGAACATTTCGCCGTAACAGAACACCGAACACCGACCATCCGAATAGAACTTCCAACTTCCTATGCTTTCGTATAGGAAAAGAAGGTTGCCCATATCGTATTAAGCCCTGTTTCCACTAGAACATTTCGCCGTAACAGAACACCGAACACCGACCATCCGAATAGAACTCCCAACTTCCTATGCTTTCGTATAGGAAAAGAAGGTTGCCCATATCGTATTAAGGCCCGTTTCCACTAGAACATTTCGCCGTAACAGAACATCGAACACCGAACATCCGAACAGAACTATGCTGCCTTTATCCTATAGGGAAAAAAAGGTTGTCCATATCGTATTAACTGAACGACCAAAAAGACATGGAATCCCTCCAAAAACATTAAAATGTAAAAAAAGCGCCAAGTAGTCCTGTTCCTCACCCCAAAAACGATCCCGCTTCATAACCAAATGTATCGTGTTTCACAAAAATAACAATGTGATGAAACCACCTTATCAAATTGACCAAAAACGTAAATCGATATCATTGGAAAGCCAAGCCTTGATTATATACTCTATATAAGGCTAATACTCTAGTACCACAAAATAATTTAATGGTAGGGCATGGAATACAAATATTGTGTTTAATCGAATGAATATTAAAACAAAATTAATGTCACACTGAATTAAATATTCTACGAACAAACAAACAAGAACAGGGGCAGAATGTGACTGTGGAAACCAAACCTTCAGTTAGGAATACAAAACGAAACATATGTTAAACAATCGTGAAAATTAAATTAAAAAATATATCTCTTCTCTTCGTTCAGTTTATCAAAGGAAACGTAATACTTGGCCCGCTCGGTTCTTCACAAAAGGCTTCAGCAGAAGCCTTTATTGCCGCTTTACGAAGGTTTATTTCTAGGCGAGGCCTTTGTGCACAGCTTTTTTTTTTTTCGTGGGGAAATCCTCATGGACCCCCCGCCGCCCTGGTGGGGGCGGCGGGGGAGTGCCGGACTCTTACTGGCTAAAACCCCACGGTGGCCATCCTTCGCGCGTATTGGGGCGACACCGGGAACACTTGTCGAACACTACCGGTGCCGCCCCGCGCCCGCCTCCTTCTGGGGGCACTTCTCGTGGAGGGGGGGTTAACCATCGCCCCTCTCGCTCCCGCGAGAGAGGGAGGCGCCCCCCTCCGAGCCCGGGAGGGCACGGCTCGGCCCGCTCCTTCACTAACCGTGAAGGAGGAGCGAACCGCGCCTCCCGGATCACCAAAAACCACCAAATTGGGCGGGACGCGCGACCACTACACGCCCCGCCACGCCTCGGGGCCGCTATAGGCGGGCGGCAGAGCCACCACTCTGCCGCCACACGACCCCTCGGCACGCACCCGGCCCGTCAGCGGGTCGAGATCCGCCACAGGGCCGGGGCGTCGCTCTTACTGCGGGGGGACTCGATCCCCCCGCGCGGCACGGCGGCGAGGACGGGCCCTCTCCAATCGGAAGGGGTCCGTCCTCTCTCGCCGCCGTTCCGCCTCCTCCTTCTGGAGGAGCACTTCCTCGCAAAAAGCGAGGAAGGCCCTCCACGCCCTCTCGCTGCCGAGCATCTCCCTGATAATCCTCGGCAGCGAGAGATCACCTCCTACGTGTCGGACCAGGACACGGCGCTGATCGCTCCAGGCAGGACAGTCCTGGAGCGTGTGCTGCGCCGTGTCCCGGTCCCCGTCACAATGGTGGCACTGTGCCGTCGCCTCCTTCCCGATGCGACACAGGTACTGTGACGAAGCGTCCTCCCCCAACCCAAGCATAAGACCGGAAGGCTAATTCGAAGCCGCAAATTAGGGAAAACAACATAGCCTCCAGGCAAGGTCGTCCGTTAATCACTAGCGAAAGTTGATGTTCCGCTCCTAATACTCTTTGAATTCGCTTGAGCCATTTAGACACCGTTGAGCAGGGGCGTAGCAATTTCTCCAGCCCGCTGACAACCATCTTTAGTTCCGTCACCAGCAGCCACGAGATTCCGGCTCGACGTGGAGACTCCACTGCGGATGATAGCAGCCTGCGAAGGACTTCCAGGGCGGTGTGGGCCACACCGCAGGATTTCTGGGCGGTCAGGAAGGCACATCCAGGAGGAAGGATTCATCGGCAGCGGCCGCTAGGATCTTCCTACAGCGCAGGGGTACGGCCCTGTGCGGAGGCTCCCCGAACCTTGGCGTCCGGACTGCGTTAGGTGGCATGATCGGCCAAAGTCAGGGGCCGGGGGGAATCATAGGCTCAAGTCTATTAAAGTCCCGCGCGAGTAAGGAGCGAACATTCGTTGCGTGGGAAGTCAATTAAGTGGTGGTAGTTTAAAGTGTGTGTACCGTCACCACGAGCCAAATTAATCAGCATTAGGTAAGAGCCGATCTTCGGACTTCTTTATATCGTATTTTCACGTATTGGCCAGTCAGGGGATTGTCCTGGCTGTGTCTTGTACAGGGTGAGTCACTTGCCTTTGAATCAGGTATTACCGACCGAGCAGGCCTGTTCGGTCGGTAACACAGTTACCGACGGGTCTATCCCACTGTGGAGGGGAGAGACTGAGCTGGCGACGGGACTAGGCGGTCCGTGGCGAGCCATGCGGAACATGCCATGCCGGGCCAGCAGAGAGGCCAGCTGGCCTCTCTGCTGGCCTGGCTTTGCCACAGCATGTTTATACCTGCATGGGTTACCGACATCGGTTTTACGGCAAACGGAGAACTTGCCAGCGTTCCATATTCAATTCTCATTAGAGGCGAGTGTGTGAAAATGCAAGCAAGCACTCGCTTCCACACACATAAAGAATATTGTTTAAGAAGGAAGAATGGTGCGGAGGAAAATAGGTTTAGATTAGGAAGTAGTTTAGGATAAGTTAGATTTAGTCTCAGTTTGTAGTCAATAAATTCCGTCTGTTTTAATCAGTCACTTCGTCACTTAATTTTACACAAGTTGCAAGCGAACATGCAATAACGCACTAGCGGCAAGCAAAGGGCGAGCAAGCACTCGAAAAGTATGCGAATCAAGCGAAATAGAGCAAGCACTCTAAGCACAGACTTTTAAGAATTTGAGAAGCACTCAATACTAATAACGCACGTGATGCCAAGCAGCAAAAGAGGAAGTGCACTAGTTCGCACTCCTATTTATAGATCTTCCTTCCCAGAACCTTCCGCCTACGCTATTTCCTGCTACGGAACTTTCGGGAAGGTTCTGGAAAGGAAGTGACATGCATCTGAAAAAAGCCTTCAAACTTTTGGCAAAGTCAGTTGCAACCGACTTTGCTCCGCGGTTGTGACAGGTGATTGACCGCTGTCAACGCCTAACCTCACCTGTCACTTTTAGTCGAGCGCCGTCACTTGGCGCTTCGCACGCGCCAGATTTGACTATCTCAAACAAATATAATATTCTTATATGCATTTACGATTTGTATCTGTATTATTATCCTATTAGGAAATTATTGTTTTATTACAATATTATAAGGAGCTCTTAGGAAAATATCATGGTAATGCATATATAATAATAAGTCCGATTGTCGACCCTCAATGTTTATCTAATAAACCGGGCAAAATAGTAATGCAAAAAATACGCCCCGTCTCGAAAGGGCGAAGGGCGCGAAGACCTCGCGTCCCCCGCCGCCAGGATATCCAGGGGCGGAAACCTCGCTAGGAGGTTTTCCGACGCCAGGGAGATCGTGCGGTAGCCCCGCACGACCCTGACGGCCATCGGACGCTGCACCCTGAACAACAGGGTACGATTGCGCCGACTGGCCGCCAGATCGTCCGCCCAAACTGGTGCTCCATAGAGCACCATGGAACGGACGACTCCCGCGTATAGGCGTCGGACCCCTTCCCACGGTCCCCCGATGTTTGGCAGCAGGCGACCCAAAGCGCCCGCTGCCTTCTGAACTCGGGGGAGCAGCCGGTCAAAATGATCGTTGAAGCGCCAGCGGCTGTCCAGGGTGAGCCCGAGATACCTCATGGTATCGCTCACCCGGACACGGGCACCTCCCACCGCGATCCACCGCTGGACGGACGGCCCCGCAGACCGACGGCGATCGTAGAGCCAGATCGCCTCGGTCTTTTCGGGGGCCACCCGCAGGCCCAGTCGGTGGATCCGGGCGACGACACAGGCCACCGCCATCTCCGCGACGCGGCTGGTCCTCACTTCGTCCTCCCCGCTGGACACCACGAGGGTGTCATCGGCGTAGCAGATGAGTGCTACGCCAGCGGGGAGGCCGGCCCGCAGGACGTAGTCGTAGCCGAGGACCCATAGCAGGGGGCCGAACACGGACCCTTGCGGAACCCCGGCGTACGTCTCCCTCACGTTCTGTTGCGTCCGGCCCATGTACTCGATGCACCTGTCGGCGAGGTAGTCCTCGACGACGGCCCTCAACTCAGGAGGCACCCGATGGTGCTCGAGCGCCTCCCGGATGACCCACCAGGGCAGGGTGTTGAAAGCGTTGACTATATCTAGCGATATAGCCAAACACACCCCGCCCTGGGCTGCAGCCGACTCCGCCAGGGACCGCAGACGCAAGATCGCGTCCACGGTTGAGCGTCCCTGGCGGAAGCCGAACTGCCCGTCGTCGAGGTCCGGACCTGTCGCCGACAGGTGCCGGACGAGGCGGTTGGCGATAACTCGCTCGAAGAGTTTGCCCGCCTCGTCCAGCAAAGAAATGGGCCGGTACGCGGAGGGAGAGTCTGCGGGCCGTCCATCCTTCCGGAGGAGGACCAGCCGCGCCCGCTTCCACAGCGGGGGAACCTACCGCGCCCCAGGCAGCTGTTAAACAGCTGTCCGAGGCGCGGGACCAGGACACTCATGGCCATGGCCAAGGCCCTGCCTGAGATACCGTCCGGGCCCGGCGCCTTGTTCGCGCGGGCCCGGAGACGCCTGATCGCTGCGTCGAGCTCGCCGCCAGTTACCCCCATGGTGGCCTCGTCCCACACAAAACGGTGACGAGGCCGACCGGGGGTGGGGTCCTCTGCTCCAGCAGGGAACAGAGTAGTCACCACCCGGTCGAGAAACTGGGGGTCAAGCAGCTCCGTCGTTGGGGGCGCCCATGGACGTAATCGTCCCACGACGATCTTATATGAGCGCCCCCACGGATCTCCGTCCAATGTGGCGACGAGCTCGTCCCAGGCTCTGGCCTTGGCGGCTTTAATGGCCCGCTGCAGGGCGACCACTGACTCGCGGTATGCCGCATACAGCCGGGCCACCTCCGCCGCGACCTGACCGCGCCGTCTCCTGGCGCGGGTGTACTGGCGCCTGCGGTGGACGCAGGCGGAGCGAAGGACAGCAATGTCCTGCGTCCACCAGTACACCCCGCCGACGCGGGGTGGCCGGGCCCGGGGCATTGCGACGTCGCATATCGACGTCATTGTGCCCCGAAGAGACTCGGCCCCCGTGTCCGGGTCGGGAGACTCGTGCTCGTCTCCCGACTCGTCCTGCCAGGCAACGGCGATCGCTGCCGCCATGAGAGCGTCCCGGTCTAGGCGCCTCAGCGCCCATCGCGGTGGTGGGTTGTCTCCTCCACCACGAGGGTTGCCTGCTGCCGGCGGGCGGCGCGTCCGGGCGACGGGTGCGGCGACCACCTCCATCGTCAGATAGAGGTGGTCCGAGAGCGTTTCCTGCTCTTCCGCAACCCGCCACCCGGACACACGGCGCACGGCAGCCGGGGAGCCGAAGGTCAAATCGACCACCGACTCCCCATTCCACCGCACGCACGTGCTAACGGACCCCCGGTTGACTAACCGGAGGTCGTGCTGAGCCACCCAATCCAGCAGCATCCCGCCCCTTGCGTCATCCCGGGGGTTGCCCCATGCCCTAGCGTGAAGCGTTGAAGTCCCCCAGGACGAGTACCGGGCGCGGCCGTGTGCGCGAAATGCACCTGCCGACCTCACCCAGGTACGCCTCGAACGCGTCGATGCCGCAGTTGGGCGAGATGTAACAACCCACCACCGCGAGGTTCCCCCACTGCACCGCCACGAATCCCCGCCCCCGCTCCAGGGGTGAGCAGAGGGGGGAGTCGGGCCAATGGGTACCAATAATCGCGACGGAGCCGCACGCATCCCCGACCCAATTAGGGTCGCTGGGAGGTACGGCATACGGCTCCGCCGCGATAGCCAAACTCACTCGCCACTCGCGCAGGGTTTGGACCAGAAGGTCCTGGGCCCTACGCGAGTGGTTGAGGTTGGCTTGGAGGAGGCGCTGGGACATTGTTACGCAGTCTCCATGGCCTCCTCCAAGCCTCCCTCACGTTGGGCCGCGTCGGGCCCCTTGGCCGCCTCCTCCGACGGCTCGGCGGGGGCGACCGCTTTTGGTCGTGTTGGCGGTTTGGGCTTTGGAGCCGTCTTCGCCACCACGACCTTCAAGGGCGGTACCACCGGGACGTTGGAGACAACTCCAAGTGCCGGTGGTCCGTCCCTGCCTCCCTTCGCCTTTGGCGGCGGCACCTTCCCCGACTTCGGGGTCGGCGCTTTCGCCGCCGCAGGCTTCTTCTGCCGCGAGGCGCGGCAGGCCTCGCCGCCGAGGCGGTGCTCGGCCGGGCGGCCGAGATCGCTGCAAAGCGGGCAGTTCAGCCGCCCGGCCTTGCACTGTCCGGCCCTGTGGCCCTCCACGCCACACGCGTAGCAGCGGCGGCTGCGGTCCACCGCTGCTTTGCATTGCCGCCGCACATGCCCCGCCTCAAGGCAGCGGAAGCACTGCAGCGGCCGTGCAGCTAACACCTCGACTCTCACGGAGGTCCAGCCGACGGTGAGTCGACCGGCCTCCGTAACCCTCCTGGCTGCGGCTAACGGGCACCGCAGCCAGAGGGAGCCGAGTTTGGAGGGGGCGGACGAACGGATCTCCCCGGCCGTCACGTCTCCCTCCTTACACTCGCCCACTCTGGCGACGGCCGAGACGACCTCGCCGACGGTGACGGAATGGATGAGCCCCGTCACCCTCAGCTCGGTCTTCTTCGAGGGGCGGGCAATACGCGCCTCCGACCCCTCGAAAACCCCGGCCATCGCCTCCGCCAACTTATCAGCCTTTTGCCCGCCGTCAGCGCCGGGGATCTCGAGAATGAGACCCCCGGTGACTGCGCGCTTGGGCCTCACTGAGGCGATGCCCAGGTCGGCGAGCTTGATCTGCTCGCGCGCCCTGGACATCGCCTCCGCGTAGGTGAGCCTGGACCCCTCCGGCACCGTCAGCGTGACTGCTGCGGCCTTTGGAGGGCGTCCAGGCACCACCCTGGCCGCCTTAGCCTCCTTAACCCCCTTTTCCACCCTCGCCGGGGTATGAGAAGGGGGTGGAGCGTTGCGACCCGCGTCGCCCTTCCGTTTGCGGCCCACCACCGTCGCCCATGTCTCTCCCTGCGTGGGAGGTGTGGGCGGTGGTGGGACGCTCGGAGAGGTTTGTGGGGTTTGGGCGGTTGGACCACCAGTCCCACACGTCACCCCTTTCCTCCCCTTCTTCTTCTTTTTCCGGCGACGGACGGAACGACCCGTCGCCGGAGCCATAGCTGGCGGAGCAGTGGGCGCGGTACCGTCCGCTTGCGCCGTCGCCTTGACCCCCAGCGGAGGCCTCACTGCCCGCCCCGGGAAGAGCTCCTCCCGAAAAGCGGACAGTTTGGCCTCCATGAGGGCCCCGATCTGCGCCATCGCTCTCTGATCGAGAGCGAGACCGACGGAGCCCTCACTCGCTGGGGGCCGGGATGTGGTCGCCTGCGCGCCTGAGGGTCCCACCCCCTGGCGGCCCAGGACCTCGACCCTTAGGGTGAGGGAGAGTAGCTCCCCCTCCAGGTCGGCTATCCTGGCCCTCAAGCGCGTATTTTCGGCCTTAACGGCCGTCGCATCCCCATCGGAGTTGGCCCTGGCTGCCAACTCCAATGCGCCCATGACTCCCGTCTGGGCGGCCTTATAAAACCTCGGTTTGTAGGTGCTCTTGAGTTTGCTCGAGGTGGCCGCCAGGTGGCGCACCTCGTACATCGCCTCAATGATTTGAGCACCTACATCCGCAGAGTTACTAACCCGCATCTTCCGCGCGGTTTCGGCCTCCCATTTGAGGTCCGGAACCGCGCTTACTTCCACGGACCCGCCGGGCGGACCATCGAGGGGCTGGCCCGCCTCGGGCTCACTCCCCTCGAGCGCCGCGTCGACCAGGCGTTGCTTCGCCTGTGCCGACACGGCGCCATCCCCCGTGGATGGGGGCCCCGTCTTCCGACAGGAACTCCCGGGCAGGGAGGAGCCCGATGCCATGGAGGCATCGGACCCCTCGCCGGCGGAAATGCCCGATGTCGCCGAGGCGCGTCGGGAGAGGACCGTGTCGGGCAGGCGGCTCAACACCACCGAACAGCCCGGCACGGCCCTCTCGGTCACCGACACCACAGAGGCGACGGACGTGTCCGAATCATCGGACTCGCCCGCGCTGTCCTCCGTGGGCCGGACGACCACCCGCCTTCGCTTGCTGTTACGAGTGGAGGGGGTCGCAGGCGGCCCCATTCCGCTGTCGGAACGGGTAGCCGTGCTGCCACCCTCCACTTCTCCCTCCTTGGAGCTGGGAATCTCCACGCGCGCGCGCGCGCGTGTGTGTGTGTGTGTGTGTGTGTGTGTGTGTGAGAGAGACGGTCATCGTCCGGAAAATCCGAACCCCCCGGAACGAGGAGGGGCCGGCCACGCCGTCGCGGCGGCTAAGCTTTTTAAGGCATCCACGGGTGGCCTCGGAAGAGCCCCCCGGGACGGGCTGCAGGGTCCCATCCGGTCACCAACCGGCACTACAACCCGCCCCGAGATTATTCGCCCCTGATAGTGCAGCCTCCCCGTTGGTTAGACGGGGTTCGGGCACCTGTACTAGGGAGCGGCCCGGGTGTGCCATCCCCGGTTTATCAACTGTACCCTCCCGTGGTACCACCGCGACAGAACGACCGACCATCCCCCCGAGCAGGGAGAACGGCCCCGAGCGAGACCGCCTCTCGTGTGTGTGTGAGTGTAATGTAGGGTGTGTTTCTGTGTGTGTGTGCTCTCCCGTGGTGAACCACCTCAAAGAGGCGGCACACCACGGGAGAGTGTGTGTATGGTGTGTGTAAGTGTGAGTGTGCGCTGGTTTTGGTCCGCGGCGACTGCTTACGCGAGTCGCAACCCTCCAGTTGGAACCGGAGGGGCCCCCTATCCGCCACCTGGGGACGCGCCGCACAGTGGGCTCAAATGCTGAAAACGCGGACATTGGAAGTAAATGGTACTTTATCGTAACAAAAACGTATTTATCGGTATTCTTTGGATAATTTATCACATATGTTGTATGATTTTGATGTTGTCCTTTCATTTTGATGCTACAACTGTAATCTCTAATCTATCCTCTACTTTATAAGGGCATATCATCTAATACATAAAATGGATGATTTTTTTCCTCGAAAACTTCACTTTACTTCACATATCAGACATAGGTCAAAATATTCGTCAAACCTTCTAGTTTAATACCCTGAAACCAATTGGTGCGTTTTTTTGCGATTTTGGAAATGGCAGCACATTTTGTCCACCACTACACTAGTCGGACAATCCATATAGGATATTGCTAATGGAAATAAACAGATCGTTTGCTAAAACGCAACAAAACGCAACTTCCGCTTTCGCAGTATCAAAGGACGAGTTTTAAGAAGAATTTCTACACAAGTCATTTGCGGAAATTGTCGTGATAACTTTACCAAAATCGCTGATGAATGAGGGAATGTTATAACGGTATATTATTTCATGCATTAAATAGATGATTTTTTTCCTCGAAAACTTCACTTTACTTCACATATTAGACATAGGGCAAAATATTCGTCAACCCTTCTAGTTTAATACCCTGGAACCAGTTGGTGCGTTTTTTTGCGATTTTGGAAATGGCAGCACATTTTGTTCACCGCTACACTAGCCATCCATATAGGATATTGCTAATGGAAATAAACAGAACGTTTGCTAAAACGTAACAAAACGCACCTTCCGCTTTCGCAGTATCAAAGGACGAGTTCTAAGAAGAATTTCTACACGAGTCCTTTCCGGAAATTGTCGTGATTGCTTTACCAAAATAAAATCATCTATTTAATGTACGAAATAATATACCGTTACAACATTCCCTCATTCATCAGCGATTTTGGGAAAGTGATCACGACAATTTCCGGAAAGGACTTGTGTAGAAATTCTTCTTAGAACTCGTCCTTTGAAACTGTGAAAGCGGAAGTTGCGTTTTGTTGCGTTTTAACAAACGTTCAGTTTATTTCCATTAGCAATATCCTATATGGATTGTCCGACTAGTGTAGTGGTGGACAAAATGTGCTGCCATTTCCAAAATCGCAAAAAAACGCACCAACTGGTTTCAGGGTGTTAAACTAGAAGGTTTGACGAAGATTTTGACCTATGTCTGGTATGTGAAGTAAAGTGAAGTTTTCGAGGAAAAAAATCATCCATTTAATGCATGAAATAATATACCGTTATAACATTCCCCCATTCATCAGCGATTTTGGTAAAGTTATCACGACAATTTCCGGAAGTGACTTGTGTAGAAATTCTTCTTAGAACTCGTCCTTTGAAACTGTGAAAGCGGAAGTTGCGTTTTGTTGCGTTTTAACAAACGTTCAGTTTATTTCCATTAGCAATATCCTATATGGATTGTCCGACTAGTGTAGTGGTGGACAAAATGTGATGCCATTTCCAAAATCGCAAAAAAACGCACCAATTGATTTCAGGGTATTAAACTAGAAGGTTTGACGAAGATTTTGACCTATGTCTGATATGTGAAGTAAAGTGAAGTTTTCGAGGAAAAAAATCATCCATTTTATGTATTAGATGATATGCCCTTATAAAGTAGAGGATAGGTTAGAGATTACAGTTGTAGCATCAAAATGAAAGGACAACATCAAAATCATACAACATATGTGATAAATTATCCAAAGAATACCGATAAATACGTTTTTGTTACGATAAAGTATCATTTACTTCCAATGTCCGCGTTTTCAGCATTTGAGCCCACTGTGCGCCGTGTCGGAGACCAGCAACTCCCTCCGCGATGCCGGTGGCTTGTGGGAAGGTCTTAGAGACCACCCAACTGCACCCGTCACCGCGGCACGGTTCGGGAAGGTCCTAGGAAGGAAGTGACATGCAATACAAAAACTAATATGAAATGTTTAGCAAAGTCAGTTGCAACTGACTTTGCTCGCGGTTGGGCCAGGTGAGTGACCGCTGTCACCTCCTAACCTCACCTGTCACGTTTGGCTTAGAGCGCTGTCGCTCAACACTCCGCGCGCCACTTTTGATGCGCTAACACGCATCTTGAACATCCCGCCCGCCTCGCCATATCGGCGAAATTAGTCACAAGTCAATTCGCGAGACGATGAATGAAGTGAATCAATTTGTGCAGAGCTGCGGAGTGACCAGGGGACCAACTTTTTGCGACGGGGACCGGGACACGGCGCAGCACACGCTCCAGGACTGTCCTGCCTGGAGCGATCAGCGCCGTGTCCTGGTCCGACACGTAGGAGGTGATCTCTCGCTGTCGAGGATTGTCAGGGAGATGCTCGACAGCGAGAGGGCGTGGAGGGCCTTCCTCGCTTTTTGCGAGGAAGTGCTCCTCCACAAGGAGGAGGCGGAGCGGCGGCGAGAGAGGACGGACCCCTTCCGCTTGTAGAAGGCACGTCCTCGCCGCCGTGCCGCGCGGGGGGATCGAGTCCCCCCGCAGTAAGAGCGACGCCCCGGCCCTGTGGGATCTCAACCCGCTGACGGGCCGGGTGCGTGCCGAGGGGTCGTGTGGCGGCAGATTGGTGGCTCTGCCGCCCGCCTATAGCGGCCCCGAGGCGGGGCGGGGCGTGTAGTGGTCGCGCGTCCCGCCCAACTTGGTTTGTTGGTGATCCGGGAGGCGCGGTTCGCTCCTCCTTCACGGTTAGTGAAGGAGCGGGCCGAGCCGTGCCCTCCCGGGCTCGGAGGGGGGCGCCTCCCTCTCTCGCGCGAGCGAGAGTGGCGATGGTTACCCCCCCCCCCCACCCCTCCACGAGAAGTGCCCCAAGAAGGGGGCGGGCGCGGGGCGGCACCGGTAGTGTTCGACAAGAGTTCCCGGTGTCGCCCCATTACGCGCGAAGGATGGCCACCGTGGGGTTTTAGCCGGTAGGAGTCCGGCACTCCCCCTCCGCCCCCACCAGGGCGGCGGGGGGTTCATGAGGATTTCCCCACGAAAAAAAAAAGGGGGGACCAACTTTGTGGGAGCGGACGCGGAGCTCAAACGGATGTTCACTGCATCCAGTGGCGCTACTAAGAAAGTGCTGGACTTTCTTACCACTCTCCGTATACGCTGGCGCTTCAACCCACCTGGAGCCCCGCACTTTGGTGGCCTGTGGGAGGTTGCGGTCAAGTCCACTAAGCACCATCTCCGAAGGGTCCTTGGAGCATACACCTTAACGTATGAGGAGATGGCCACTCTTTTGGCTCAGATCGAAGCGTGCCTTAATTCGAGGCCTTTGTGCGCGCTGTCTGACGATCCAAGCGACCTGCAGGCCCTCACTCCTGGGCACTTTCTTACTGGCGGTGCCTTGAACTCGCTGCCGGAGGCCTCTTTGTTAGACACTAGCGAGTCCAGACTCAACCGATGCCAGCTGATCACACGGATGCGAGATCACTTCTGGGATCGGTGGTCCTCCGAATATCTGCGTGGCCTGGCTCCACGTTCCAAGTGGCAGACTCAAGGGGTGGCTGTTCAACCTGGAGCTATGTGCATCGTCATCCAGGAAAACCTGCCTCCATCTGCCTGGGCGCTGGCCCGAGTCGTTGCTGTCCATCCTGGGGCGGACGGCCACGTGCGAGTTGTGACCGTCAAAACTGCATCGCGAACTCTTGACCGGCCAATAGCTAAGCTATTGTTGCCGATAGAACACGACGCGCCTAAGTTAGGAGAGGAGTAATTGCGGGAAATGTGCGGTGCAATTGTACTTACAATGCGTTATTCCCACGTTGTGCCTTCTGCGCCATTGTTTCTGTCTTCATCGTGCGTGATCTAGTGCGTCTCGATCAATGAAAGAGTGATTCACTGCGCTCACTTCACATCACGGAACTAATTCACCTTTGTTCAATATCACGTGATTCACTTCATTCATCGTCTCGCGAATTGACTTGTGACTAATTTCGCCGATATGGCGAGGCGGGCGGCATGTTCAAGATGCGTGTTAGCGCATCAAAAGTGGCGCGCGGAGTGTTGAGCGACAGCGCTCTAAGCCAAACGTGACAGGTGAGGTTAGGAGGTGACAGCGGTCACTCACCTGGCCCAACCGCGAGCAAAGTCAGTTGCAACTGACTTTGCTAAACATTTCATATTAGTTTTTGTATTGCATGTCACTTCCTTCCTAGGACCTTCCCGAACCGTGCCGCGTTGCTGGTGCAGTTGGGCCGACTTTAAGTCGTTCCCACAACCACCAGTCTCGCGGAGGGAGTTGCTGGTCTCCGACACGGCGCGTCCCCGGGTGGCGGATAGGGGGCCCCTCCGGTTCCAACTGGAGGGTTGCGACTTGCGTAAGCGGTCGCCGCGGACCAAAACCAGCGCTCACACTTACATACACTTACACTGACACATTTACACACACCTACACTACACACCGTCCGGGGGCGGATACCCCCGGGGATTTCTCCCGCCTCAAGGGGGATAGGGGAAGAAACCCCGAAACTAAATCAATCATGGACGGTAGCAATAAAGAGATTCCGTTTACGGAGCAGGGGTGCGAGTCCCCAGTTCCGGCGTGTGAGGGTGCGAAAGCGGGCCCCAGCACGTCGTCAGCCAGCAACCGCAGCGGTGCGTCGGTTGGCCACTTGGCCGGCGCATCGTTTAAAGCCACAAGCGTGCTTAGGGAGGCAGTGGCTGGAGGGGGGTCCTCTCCAGTGGGTGGTTCCGGAATTCCGGGCGGGTCGGGGGGGATGATCCCTCCCGCAGCTCGTTCGGAGCCAGTACGTCGTCGTCGGTCGGACGACAGGGCGCGCGTCTCCCAAAGCCCGGGGGGACGACCCGGGTCTTCGGACCCCGGGTCTAAGCCTGGGCCGAAAAGCCACGCGGAGGGGGTGCGGGAGCTGGTGGTCCGGGTGAGCCGCCTGGACATACCGGCTCCCGCAGCACCAGCGGCGGGGTCTTCGTCTTCCTCTTCAGACAAGAAGAGGAAGACGAAGGCCCCGAAACGCAGACGGATCCTGTCCGACTCGTCCTCCGCAGAGGACGAGTCGGAGGCGGGATCCCGGCGTCCGAAAACGGTGTCGGGGGCTAGCAAGCCCCCGACATCAGGGACGGCGAGTGCCGGTGTGACGGCGCCGCCGCCCAGGGCGGAGTTCCCGCCCCTGCCCCCTCGCCGCTCTGCAGAGGCAGATCGGTCGAGGAGACGGAGGGAGGAGAAAGAGGAGAAGGCCGACCTGGGGGTCGCGCAGAAGGTGAGACTTATGTCCACCTCTGACGTGGGCTCCAGGTTGCTGGAGAAGGCCCAGGCGGTGCTGGGGGTCGCCTCGGTGTCCTCGGGACTGAACGGGACCTGCCAGGAGCAGCTGAAAGATGCGGCTCGGTGGTTGTCAGCAGGCACCGCCGAGCTAGCACTCAGGGCAGGTGCCTCTAAGTCTCCACTGGAGGGCCGCACCGAGGCGATACGCCTGCAGCAGCATGTGGCCGTCTTCGCGAGCGAGCTGGAGGCATCCCGCAGGGAGGTGGCGGAGCTTCGCCTCCCTCGCGGGGTCGGTTTCAAATACGGCCCCACCCACCCAGGAGCCAAAACCGCCCCAGGACACGCATGTCTTGGAGCGGCGCATCCTCGAGACGGTGGGGTCGCTGGTAGAGAGCCGCCTTCACGCGGCGCTCGGTGGGCGGCCACACAGCCCCCCCTCGCCGCGCCTCCATTGGCCCCTCGCCCGGCCGCCAAACCCGCGACAGTGTCTGCCGCTGGTGGCGACGGTGAGTGGGCCACTGTGGTCAGGAGGGGAAAGGGCGGGAGGAAGAAGGAGGCCGGCGGGCCCCTTTCCTCCACGCCCGCCACCGGCAAGGCGGGCGAGACGTCCCGAGCGGCAGCGCCCACTGCCCGGCCGGCGTCCAAGCCCCCCAGCGCCGGCTAAGCCGGCTAAGCCTGCCGCCGCCGCGAGGCCAAAATCGGCAAAGCCGACCGGGAGCCAACCCCCCGCTTCGCAGACGGGGGTGAAGCTCCCGAGGAGCAGGGCCCATGCCGCGGTGGCTCTTACCCTCGACGGTAGTGTCGAGGGTATGAGCTACGCGGAGGTGATGCGCCGGGCCCGAGATCGGATAAATATATCCGATCTCGGGATCAAGGAGATCCGGCCCAAGCGGGCCGTTACAGGAGCCCTGCTCCTTGAAATCCCTGGCGAGGGCGGTGCGGAGAAGGCGAAAGCCCTATCCCAGCGCCTCTCCCAGGTGATGGAGGGCGGGGGTGAGGGTTACCAGGCCGGTTAAGAGCGCGGAGCTGCGCGTGACCGGTCTGGATGATTCCGTCACCCCTGATGAGGTCCTTGCGGCGGTGGCGCGCGAAGGGGACTGTCCAGTCGCGGAGGTTAAGGTGGGGCGGATCGCCACCCATGCGAGTGGCGGTCTTGGCTCCATCTGGGTGCGGTGCCCACTGACCTCCGCGAAGAAGCTGGTCGCTGCGGGGCGTCTGCTGGTCGGGTGGTCGTCGGCCCGGGTAGTTGCGCTGGGGCAGCGCCCTCTCCAGTGCTTCAGATGCCTGGAGAAGGGTCATGTGCGGGCCAACTGCTCGGCCCCCACTGACCGCACCGGTCATTGTTTTCGGTGCGGCGGTGCGGGACACCTGGCCAGCGCATGCCGGGAAGCCGTGAGCTGCCCGGTGTGCAAGGAGAAGGGGCTCAAGTCGGACCACCGTCTGGGTGGCCCGGCTTGCAAAGCCCCGGCTAAGAGAGGGACGAGGGGTCTTCCCGCTGGGAAGCGCGCCCTTGCCCCCTCTGCCCCGCAGCCAGCCGATGGGACAGTCCCCACCGGAGGGGCCGTCACCATCTCCCCGCCGGAGGTGGAGATGGCCCCAATACCATCAACCAGCGGGGGGAGTGATCCACCCCCCACTGAACAAACGGAAGTGGCTGAGGTTGCCAGACCCGCAACGACAGAGGCCCGCCCGGAGGAGGGGATGGACATCGCCGAGTAATGGCGATATCCCTCCTCCAGGCGAACCTGAACCACTCCCCCGACGCGCAGGGTCTGCTGGCGCAGACTATGGCGGAAAGGGGAGTGGCCCTAGCGGCAGTGTCCGAGCCCCACAGGATCCCCGACTCGCCCCTATGGGTCGGAGACCTGCTGGGTGTCTCCGCCATAGCGGTAGGGCCCGCCGCGGCTGCGAGCTTCGGCACCGCCCGCCTCCTGGGGCGAGGCCGGGGCTTTGTGGCCGCGCGGTGGAAAGATCTCGTGGTGGTGGCGGTCTACCTGTCCCCGAACATCCCCCTCAACGACTACGAGTCGGCGCTCGACGATCTGGGCGCCAGCATCCGTCCGCATCTTGGCGGTCGGATGCTCGTGGTGGGGGACTTCAACGCCCACGCGACTGCGTGGGGGTCCCCCAGCACAGACCGTATGGGGACAGTTCTCGGGGACTGGGCAGCGGGGTTGGACCTGAGGTTGCTCAACCAAGGGTCCACCCCCACCTGCGTGCGGGTACAGGGAGTGTCCATCGTCGACTTGACATGGGCTTCCCCCTCGACCGTGCGCTGGGTCGAGGGCTGGCGTGTGGAGGAGGGTCTGGAGTCATTCTCCGATCACTTATACGTGACAATGACCCTCCTCCCGAACACGGCCTCCTCGGCTGCCCGGGACCGCCGCCATGGCGGGCCCAGGACACTGCCGTCAGGATGGAGGTCCCGAACCCTGGACGAAGACCTGCTGGTCGCGGCTGCCCTTGTCATCACTTGGCCAGCGAGGCAGCCCTGCGTCGACCCCGGGGACGAGGTGGAGAATTTGCGGGCCGACATGGCGACTGTTTGTGACGTCGCCATGGCCCGCGCTACGAAATCCGTCCCCCGGGGCCAGGTGTACTGGTGGTCGGAGGAGATCGCTGATCTCCGGCGCACCACCATCCGCGCCCGACGCCGGTACACCAGAGCAAGGCGCAGAGCTCGCAGATGCCTCGCTGAGGAGGCGGTTCTGTGGGAGAGCTTCTCCGCTAGGAAGCGTTTCCTGCAGGCCGCTATCAGGGCAGCCAAGAGCAGAGCCTGGGCTGAGCTCGTCGCCACCATTAACGAGGATCCGTGGGGGCGCCCGTATCGCATGGTCATGCATAAGCTACGACCACAGGTGCCCCCGCTGACGGAGACCCTCGACCCCGGCTTCCTGGACGAGGTGATAGCTACCCTTTTCCCGCCGGACGTTCCGGCGGGGGAGGTGGCTGTGCCTCCGGGAGTCGGGGATGGGACTGCGATGGTGGCGCACTCCGAGGCGGTCGACGACCTGGCCGTCTCGGAGGAGGAGCTTGCCAGGGCGGCCAGGAAGCTTTCAGGCAAGAAAGCTCCTGGTCCGGATGGCATCCCTGGCAAAGCCTGGGCTCTGACCAGCAGGATCTGGGGTCCGAGGGTTCGGGACCTCTTCTCCAAGTGCCTGGGGATGGGCTGTTTTCCCAGGGCTTGGAGAAACTCGCGGCTCGTCCTTCTCCACAAGGAGGGAAAGCCCGCTGACTCCCCGTCGGCTTACCGGCCGATTTGTCTGCTGGACGAGTCGGAAAAGTGGTTTGAGCGAGTAATCGCCAACCGACTCGTCCAGCACCTGTCCACGGTGGGACCCGATCTGAGTCCACATCAGTTCGGGTTTCGCGAGGCCCGCTCCACGGTTGATGCCGTCAGCCGTGTTAGGGCCTTCGCGGACGCGGCGATCGCCCGGGGCGAGGTCGCATTGGCGGTGTCACTTGACATCGTGAATGCGTTCAACTCCCTCCCCTGGGGCAGGATCATGGAGGCGCTCGAGTACCATCGGGTGCCTCTGTACCTGCAACGGGTCGTCCGCGCCTACCTGTCGGACAGGACGGTCGGCTTTCCGGCCGCCGGTGGCCGGTTGGGAGTCAAGGACGTTACCCGAGGTGTCCCGCAGGGATCAGTCCTGGGACCCCTCTTGTGGAACCTCGGGTATGACAAAGTCCTGCGGGCCGCCCTCCCCGCTGGTACGGCACTGGTCTGCTACGCGGACGACACTCTAGTGCTGGCCAGCGAGGAGGACTGGAGAAGGACGAGCCGTCTCGCGAGTCTGGCAACCGCGCGGGTCGTGGCCGAGGTGGAGAGCCTGGGTCTCCGCGTAGCCCCGCAGAAGACCGAGGCGGCCTGGATCAGCCGTCCTCGGAGTCTGCACGCCGGGCTGCCGGAGACCGGGATCATGGCGCGTGACACTCTGGTCGAGGTGAAGGGGTGCTTTAAGTACCTCGGAGTTCACCTCGACCACCGCTGGCGCTTCAAGGAGCACTTCGAGAGGATCCTTCCCAGGGCGGAGAAGACGGCCGGCGCGTTATGCCGGCTCCTTCCCAATCTGGGCGGTCCTCTCGAGAAAGTCGGTCGGCTGTACGGTGGAGTCGTCAGGTCGCAAGTCCTGTACGGCTCTCCGGTATGGTCCGAGGCCTTATGCGGCGCTGGCAACGCCGCTACCCGAGTTCGGGTGGGCCGGCTACACCGCTGTGTAGCCATAAGGACCTGCCGAGGATATAGAACTATATCCCACCGTGCAGCCAGTGTGGTGGCCCGATCTCCCCCGTGGGAGATCGTAGCCCGCTCGCAGGCACTCTATTACAGAGGCCTGTCAGATGCGCGGCAAAGGGGAGTCGCCACCACCGAGAAGATGGCCGACTTGAAGCGCCAGTCCCGGCAGTACCTGGTTGACTCTTGGGTCAGCTGGCTCGACGAGCCGGGTATCGAGCCCACCAGGGCTGTCGAGGCTATCCGTCCGCATCTCCAACGCTGGGCGGATAGGGGTTTTGGGGGTGTCACGTACCGCCTGTGCCAGGTGCTCACCGGGCATGGTTGCTTCGGTGCGTACCTGGCCAGGATTGGCAGGGAGGCCACGACCCGCTGCCACCATTGTGCAGCCGACCGGGACGACGCGCAGCACACGCTGGAGTTCTGTCCGGCGTGGGCGGACGAGCGCGCCGTCCTGGTCGACGAGATAGGGAGTGACGATCTCGCGCTGTCGAGCATTGTGGGTCGGATGCTCGGCGGCGCGGATCGTTGGGATGCGGTCGTCTCCTTCTGCAAGCACGTAATGCTCGCGAAGGAGACGGCCGAGAGGGCTCGGGAGCGGCAGCGCCATCCCGAGCGGCGTGGGCCCCCCGGGCGGAGGGGCAGGGGGAGGAGAAGGAGGCCCGACCTCCAGGCGCCACCATGATGGTGTCGCCACCTCCTCTTCCCTCCCCTCCTTCCGGAACATCTACGGGAGACGGCCGCGGGAGAGAGCCACGGCTCTCCCGCGGCACAAAAACGTCCGCGCGGTCGGCGGGGGGCTCAGCTGGGGGGCTGAGTCCCTCCTTTGCACTCCGGCCGCGTGAAGGGGTGATGGGTGTGTGGCCCGCCCATCGCCCAAACAACAACAGTGTATCGAACGGGGGGAGGGCATTTCCTCCCCCCCGGGCATGTGGCACTATATGTGCCGAGACAGGGGCGGGTCCTGGTAGCATCCTCTGGTCTCCCCAGGGCCCGTCCCGTCATGTCTCCGAGGTCACCGCAGTGTTTTTAGTGGGTGCAAGCCCCACATAACCCCGCCTCTCCCCCCAGAGAGACGGGGTATCCGTTCAGGGATTTTCACTGCGTCAAAAAAAAAAAAAAAAAAAGGACCTTCCCGAAAGTTCCGCAGCAGGAAATAGCGTAGGCGGAGGGTCCTGGGAAGGGAGGTCTATAAATAAGAGTGCAATTAGGCGCACTTCCTCTTTCGCTTTTGCTGCTTGGCTAACGTGAGACCTGTGTTTAAGTGCTTGCTTAAATCTGATCGAATCGTATAGAGTGCTTGCTCAGAATTCACCATTGTAAATTGCGCTTGCATGTTTATTGGTGACTACTGTGTAATTAACGAAAACTTCTTGTTTGAACAATAGACAGATTTATTTTTTGACTACATCAAGACGACACTCTAACTTATTCTACATCCTCTCCAATCCACCGACTTCTGACTTCAACACCCTACCATTAAATTATTTTGTGGTACTGGAGTATTAGCCTTATATAGAGTATATAATCAAGGCTTGGCTTTCCAATGATATCGATTTACGTTTTTGGTCAATTTGATAAGGTGGTTTCATCACACTGTTATTTTTGTGAAACACGATACATTTGGTTATGAAGCGGGATCGTTTTTGGGGTGAGGAACAGGACTACTTGGCGCTTTTTTTACATTTTAATGTTTTTGGAGTATATATATGTGTGCTAGTATAGATTAAAGTATTATAAAATTATATTATGTGGTATGTGTTGTGACGTGGCATTTCGCCCGGCACAAATTTCGTCATGCTTTCGGTAGCGCTCGGGGTCAGAGGTGGGGGTATCGGCCGTCTCGCGGGCGTGCCCGGATCAGCGGGCTACGCATCGCTGCGTAGCCAGGGCCGCACTAATCAGAGTTTAGCGTTTAGTGACTATCGTCTAGGTTTCTCGTTCGCTATTGTGGCTAGCCGTCAGGGCCCTCCGATTTCTCGGTCGGAAGGGCTAGAAGGACACCCACTTGCCTGCTCCGGACAGGGCTTGGGGGTGCGGAAGATCCGGCTCCAGTTTCCTTCAGCCCTCCCTGTTGAACCACCGTTGTGGCAACAGGATGGGGCTCCTGATGTTTTGTAATCTGTAGTTTCCGTTCGCGAGGCACACCTGAGTGCCCGCTGTAAGAACGGCCTTTGGTATAATAAGCTGGCAAAGGAATTGCCAGCCAGAAGGATTCCTCCCTTCATCATTAGGGCAGGGTAATTAAAAAGTACCTGCGGCCCTGTCAGGGTTTTCGCGGCCGCGAAGACTCTGTTTCCGTCTCGTTCCGGGAAACGGCGAATTTTAGGTGAGCCGCCGATTTCCCGCGAACCTACGCCACAAGGATTAGCGAGTTCACGAGAAGTCCTAGGTAAGAGCTGTAAGTGCTCCTGGGCCAATCAGGGGGTGGTTGCACGTCATGTGGAGCCAATCTTGGAGCCCTCGGAGGGCCAATCACGAATATAAAAGTGAACATTTTCGGGCAGAAATTCATTCTCGTTACGACGCCCCCGTGCATCACCACGTCGACTAAGTGCTCTCCAAACGAAGCCTACAGAGGACTCCGAGTGTGCCGAGGACGGGCTGCCTTCCACCCTCTGCGGACTTGGTGAGTGGAAACTTTCGTGTCTTTTGCTGGAGCTGAGTCTCTCCGAGGCTAGCATATCTCGTGTTTAATTATTGTTGATCTATTGCCTGTCGTACGCTTCCACCGACATTATTGTTGAGATTATCGTTGGAATATCGCGGCGGCCTGCGACCGCCATTTTGTGAACGCTTGGCGACGAGCTGAGCAGCGGCGACTTCAATCGCATTGGTTACCTCTTGTGATTATCGTTCCGAATATTTTGTGATTATCGTCTCAGGTATCGTGTGATTATCGTTCCGATTATTGTGAATATCGTCTCGAGTCTCGGGTGAGTATCGCTTTGAATATCGCTTCGATCATCCGGTGATTACCGTTCGGGATGCTTTGGGATTATCGCTCTTTCTCTGTCTGAGTCGTGAACCTCCCCCTCTCTGCTGAGATTAGCCAGCCCTTGGGATTGGTGACCAGGAGATCAGAGACTTGCCTGTGGAGATTGTATTATTCGTGTGGCTATCGTTTCGCTTTTGTCTATCGCTCGCGTTTACCGACCGAGTGACTATCGTTCCGTCTTCGTCTATCGCTCGCGTCTACCGCTCGTGTGGCTGCCGCACGCGTATACCGCCCGGGTAATTATCGTTCGGCTACGTTCAAGTGTCCAGCGCTCAGTCCGCGTTATAGTAAAATTGTTTCTCCCATTGGCAAGCCTCCGTCGAACCTCCCATCTATTGTTCTCGTCTCGTCCGTTCTTTTTGTTGCACCCGACTTCGACCCAATTAAAGGGGAAACCACCACCTTGCCCCAAATTCGTCGACCGGCGCTTCCGCCCACCGAAATTGGGTCACAGTGTATAACGCGATTTTGCATTCTGTTGGCAATTGGGTATCGCTGTTACAAGGTTCTGGTAAAAGGTTCTTGTGTTTGCGTTCGCGTGCATTGGTTATCGCTTCGCGGTTTAGGCCTTGGGGCCTCTTCTGCTGTAGCGCGTGGGTCAGCACTTCTGCGGCGTGTGGTGTATTTGTATGCCCCAATTACGCTTAGTGCTAGTATAATAAGTAAAGAGAGAGAGGTGAATGTAAAGAATCCATAGTGGTACAATGGGGGTGTGCGAAGATGTTTTTGTGTAAATGTTTCTTGGAGGTCGCTTAATTTTTGGCTGACTTTGTCTAGTTCTTCTGGGTGTTTTATGATTCGTTTGAGTTTGAAGTTTGTGCCATTATATGAATTTAAGAGGTTTATTCCTACGGGATCGGCAGATAAGTGTTCTATTGTTAAGTTGTACTCTGGTAAGTAGTTCCAGGTTTTTTCGATCCCGTAGTATTTTCCAGTTTGGATAGTAAATTCTTTAGCGGTGATTATACATTTTCCTTTTATAGATAGTATACCAGAATCTTTGATGGTTGCGAAATTCGTTATGGTTTGTTTGTCGCATGTTACTCCTAATTTTATGGGGTTCGGCGCGATATACAGGGTGTACCAAAACGGTCGATAAAGAGGATAGCCATCATGTGGGGCGTGACCTCTTGATGACCGTACCACCTTCAAAAATGTCAAATTATATGCAACTTTGGGAGTTATTAGTGAAAACAATTGACCAATCAGCGGGCGAGATTGTCCACGGTCGCTGTGACGCGGCGGAGAGCAGTGGGGTGGGTCGAACCGCCCGAGATTCTCGACGCTCAGCCGCTTGACTCAGCTGCGCTCGTCGGACGCGACCGGCACACTACGCGCGAGTACGTATTGGTGCGGCGCAGGTTCGCAATAAGTGGCTTAGCGATCAGGCGGCTATCCAAAGTGCCCCTCGTTGCAAAAATTAGCGGGCGCATTTCGAGAATGCGCCTCCCTAGTGTTGATGGTTGATACTCATACGATTAACACTCGCAGACTGTTATTGCATTCGCCCAGCGTCTCTTTTCCGACTTTTATCCCAGAAAGCGTCGATCCAAAAATTGCTCCAAATTTTTTTCCAAAATTTTGGGGACAAATTTGTAATTAATCTCCAACTACCCGATCCCGTCGCGGGTACTCGCTCGCAAGACATCTCGGTTCAACGATCGAGCTCTTCTCACCCAATTCGATCCCTGGCCAAATCGATCACTTTTTGGCAGCATGTTTCCTGTTTCGATTTCAATATAATTGTAATACTACGTTGTCATTTGTGCGGGGTACCAAAGGGCTACTGAAGAATTTGTTCATAAATTAGGAGTCAATAAAAAAATCCGATTTCCATCCAACAAGCAGACAAATCCACACAAACGAATATCAATCTCGGCAATTTTTTTGGCAATTAGACTTTCAATATAATTTTTTATCGAGTGAGATCGTAAAACATGGGGGTGCCTAAGTAAATTACTATTTTTTCATTACGAATCCACTTTCAGTTGCGAAGTTGCAAAAACATTCTTACTTCATAAAAAGAAGATCGAAGTAATCCTTGGCAACAATTGGAAAAAAGATAGATTATTCGTTGATTTTCTCTCCAGAACTCTGTGTTTTTTCATTATGTTTGTTTCATAATTGTTAACAGAGCAGAGTCATATTAGAAGGCGGGCTTCGGTCCTTCGGGACGCTGTCCGCCTTCAAGTTCGGACGAACTCGCAGGCCTGTGCAATCCCGTGTAATCTGTGATATGTCATACCATTGTTGTTGAAATTCTCAATACATTCGATAATTCGGGGAAGTGGTGGACAAAACTCGGGGAATCGTCAAAGACGGCGTCAATGCGGCCTATCAATTTAATTTCAACAAGATACTGCCACGCGAACCGGAGATATTCCCCATTTCGCCGGATAAATTAGAATCGGGAGAATGTGACTGCAATCTGATTATTAGAATATTTTTATAACGAAAATGTCGCCCTTGGCGAATATGACCCCGCTGCCAGTTTGTCGATATCTTGAGCAGCTGCCTAATTCCGAGTTTCTAAACAAGAGTCGAGAATGCCGCCGAGCGGTCACACAGCCGGTGATGATGTCTCGCCGTTGCCGAACGCCTTGGCTTTCTTAAAAACTCTTAGCTCGACAACGACTAGAGATACCGGCAAACGGGAAACGGTGTCTCCTTCGCAGAGAATGGCGTTTGCATAAAAAAATATTCTAATCTTCACATCGCAGCCACATTCTCCCGGCTCTAATTTATCCAACCAGATCGAGAATAACTTCGGTCCGAGTGACACTATCTTGATGAAATAAAATTGCTCGCTGCACTGCCAAATCATAAATGTAAACCTAGGTAATTTCGCCAAATGAATTTGCCAGGTAACTCAATAGAACTAAGGACTTCAATCCTTTAGTGCCTCCGTTTTAAATAATTTAGGCCCGAAAAAGGGCCGATAAAAATGGTTAGCTCTGAGAAGAGCTGTTTCAAAGGTACTGCTGGAAGTGGCCACCATGCACTTTCAAGCATATCCGTGCCCGGCGTAGGACACTCTCGCGTATCCGCGGGAAAACTCTGGGGTCGAGGGCCACCACGGCTGCATGCAGCCGAGCGATGGCCTCTTTCTCTGTCAGCCGATGGGCCAAGTCGTCCATAGTGCTCTGTGGAAAAATATATAAAATAAAATACAATAAAATAATTTAATTATAATAGATTGAAATTCAGATATTACGATACTTATTGCTGCATATTACCTTGACATGCCCCCAGAAAAAAAAGTCCAACGGCGTGAGGTCGGGCGACCTTTGTGGCCATCGCCGAAGGCTGCCGATACCCATCCACCGGCGGTAAAAATGGCGATCCAGAAATTCTCGCACGATGAGCGCCGTGTGGGGTGGCGCTCCATCGTGCTGGAACCACATGGTAGCGAAATCTTCCGCCGGTATCTGTCGTACCAGCTCTGGTAGCAGCACCTCGTTTAGGAATGCGATCTTTGTAAATCCCTGTCCACACATTTATCGTCCACCGATCTTGCGATCGGCGTGGGGTTAAATTGTGTGGATTTTCTGTCGCCCATGTGTGGGTGTTTCTTGTGTTGAAAACCCCGTCTTGTGTGAACAGACCTTCGTCTGTCCACAGAATATTCAACAAAAACTCCGGTGTTTCATCGTGTTTCTCGAGCACCCACCGACAAAAATCCTGACGGATTGGGTGGTCGCCCGGAAACAGCCGTTGCACTCGAAGGAAGTGAAAGGGGTGGTACTCCAACCCGTGCAGAATCCTTATAACCATCGATGGACTGATGCTGCAAATAGATAGGAATACATCTGCAGTTATAATGAATAATATGATTCAATTTAATACTACAAAAGTTTGAAATTCTGTACTTCGATTACTTACCGAAGTTGTCGGTAAATTTGCCGCACGCTAATCGATGGATATCGATTCACTAATGCCTCGATAGCATTCTCACGCCTGGTTGTCCGCACCACTCGCGGTCGCCCCACGTGGCTTGCTTCCGGCATCACCGATCCAGTGTTGTAAAATCGCAGTGATAGGTTGCGAAATGTGGTGTATACCGGCCGCCGCCCCTGCGGATACCGACGACGGTATTCATCGACGGCCTTGGTCGCGTCTCCGTCGGAATAACGCAACAAGACCGTTAATATATTTGTGTAGTCCTGCAGGTTGTAGTTTACAGTCATAATAATGCACAGGATTCACAAAATGTGTACAATAAGTATTGAACCAAGTACTGAAGTTCTTCTAAATATGAGGAGTGAGAACTGCAGAGACTTGAATTCTTTTACGCTGAATAATATTCTCAAATGAGTTAAAATCTAAGTAAGGTAAAATATATAGAAAAACTGGGTAGAAGACAGAAATGAAGAAAGACGCTGATTGGCTGATGGAGAGGAGTGAGGGTAAAAGTGCCAAGAACGGAAAACATGAAAATAAGAAAGTGGCACAAAGTTTCAGTACCCTCGCAAGAGGTGATAGCATTTTTCCCGGAGGGGAGGTAGTGCGCTCGCCGTTCGAATCTACCTGGCAGCAGTAGGGCTGGATTCTGAGAATCAACGCTGTAAAGCGAAAGAAAAGCGCCGTAAAGCGAAGCCAGGTATAACAAACATTTGCTGACCAGATGGGTCACTGATTGGAATCTGGTTGCAATAAAAATATGAAAGGCGCCGAAAGAGGCGAGAATAAGACTGCAAGGCTAATTGTCCTTGCAGCCGTGCGCTATGGAAAAGAAACTTAAATACCTAACGGTGTTTAGAATAGAATGAAACTCGCCAGTCAAAAATCGGCGAGGGAATAATCTCGTGAATTAAAATATATGTACAATGTTCTGCGAGTCCAAACACTTTGAAACAAAACACACTGGCACTGCTGTGACCAAGACGATCAGAGTCAAACGACCTACATCGGCAACTCTTCGTCTTGACGACAGCGTTGTCGGCGTCATCATTTCGATGTTACCCCGGGTCTTGGGGAGTTCTTCGAGACAGGAGTGATATATCGAGTGATGGCCCTCGACCCCAGAGTTTTCCCGCGGATACGCGAGAGTGTCCTACGCCGGGCACGGATCTGCTTGGAAGTGCATGGTGGCCACTTCCAGCAGTACCTTTGAAACAGCTGGGTCATTCCACGCCAAGTGAGAAGCTGGATTTTGGTGATGTCGGGGATTTTGCTGAAAATTCAGCATGTTGTTCCTGAGATGAGATAAGGGGGGGGGGGGGGGGGGGGGCCTCATCGTTTTCCAAAATTCGTATTTCTTTGGGAAATACAGACCGCCAAAGTCGGCGTTTTCGCGCATCGGCGAAAATAATCTATTGCGGGAGAATTTTTTCTGTAAAAACTACTGGTCGTATCGATATGATTAACATTTGGTTTTACTTGGGAAAGGCAGATTTATGTAACCATGTTTTTTTTAATGATTCGCAGATTAATTGTTCAATGCAAAAATTAACATAATCTTTTGACTTTTAAATAAAGTATCGAAGGTAACGATCGTCCAATATGAAATGTATATCAATATGTACCTTGGAGCTTTGTCTATTGAAAACTGTTTTCTCCGGAATGGAGAAAATGGTCCTGATATCCGATAAAGACAATTAACCAGGGACAGGCACCCGATCGGTCGGGCGCGTCACCGCTCGGCCAGCGTCGTGGCCTACGCTCCTCCAAGTGAGGAGTGGGCTAAGGTGGTAGGACGGAAGGCCCGCAGGAAGCAGGCGGCAACGGTGGCGAAGCCGCCTGCCGCGAAGGCAAAGCCTTCCGAGGGGGCTAAGGCCCAGCAGCAAGCTGGGCCGCAGGCCACCTCGGACACAGGCGGCACGGCGCGATTACCGCGGTCGCCGAAGACGGCCGCGGTGACGCTAACCGTGTCACAGGGGGGCAAACTGACCTCCGTGCCGCGTTGCTGGTGCAGTTGGGCCGACTTTAAGTCGTCCCCACAACCACCAGTCTCGCGGAGGGAGTTGCTGGTCTCCGACACGGCGCACAGTGGTCCGAAACCCGAAAAACCGTGACATAGGCATTAAATTGCGTTCTATCACGAACGTTACACAACCACTCAGGGGATTCCCGTATTTGTTGACATATTTATCATATCTGTTACATCATTTGGTTGTTTCATTATAATTCTGCCATTTTAGTTCCGTGCTGAAAAAATTACCATGCTATGGCCCATAGTAAAAAATTTAATTTCAGATTGCGGCTAACTCCTACGAACTCCCGCCATGGGACAACAGTCAAAGTGATGCTTAGACTCTCTACTTTAAGGGAGAAAAGAAACCATCTGCGTTTAGTTGCGATCTTTCGAGTTATTGCGAGTATTGTCGAAATTATGCTTATACTGCCTACTTTTAGCAAAGTCAACCCCAGCTCCTAGTATCTACGATCATTCCAGTTACTTCAAATGTTGTGACGCTCAATTTATTATGTTTAGTAAATACTCAAATGGCTGGGAACTTAAATTGTAGATTTGTCTAATGTATGACGTTTGGTTTGGTTCCGAAGAGTAAATCGTAATGAAATTAACTACATGACCAAACCATAAGCTAATTATTGTTTACTTTTAAATGAATGTTTTTTATAGAATTAGTATAAAAATCCAGTGTTATGTATCATCATTTGATGTGGCAATATTTATGTATCATTGTATATCAATCACTATCGTGCTGTTAATATTGAGATGTAAGCTGGACAGTATTTTTTGGGTAACACCCATTAATGTGATTAAAACTGCAAATGCGCAATACATTTTATTGTTTTTTATGTTTAAACTTTGTATTATTATTCTATTCGATTCTTAAGATTTTACAGATTTTTTGATTTTTTGGTATACTTCAATGCAGGGCAAACTGTAGGACAGCATCATACTTGCGCTCTTTAACACTATTAGCTCATATTCCGAATATAGCTTTTCTAATAATTTTTCTGCACCTATCCTGACGATATTAATATTTTTTACGATTATCGCGGCAAGCGTGAAAACGCGCATGTTGTATTAATTGTTTTAAATATTTCACTGCCCCTAGAGTAAATACAGCACACATCAGAAGCGGTATTTTGTGATATAACAAACTAAAAGTTTTTCGGAAAACTTCCTATGGGACTAAAACTCCAAACACGTTTCTAAATTCTCTTTCGATCGCTCCTGTTTACGTTTTATACCCTTCCCGTTTTGTACTTATATGATGGACGATGATGTGACGTCACTGTCTGAAGAGGAATCTTCGGCATCGCATGATTCCTCAGCAGGCAGTACCAATCTTCGAACTTCCGGTGATAACTCGTGGGGCGTTCTTCTTTTTTGTATTATTGTCGCGATTTTTGGGTCGGATGTCATCATAAGTCTCTTAAATAAATCTTCGTTCGTCTTTTTCCTTGATATTTTTCTAGTGTATTCCTCTCTGAACTTCTTTATTTCTTTATTCCTAGACTCTTGGGCTTCTTCAGTCATGTTACTTATAGGAGTCTCAAAGTGCTCTACTACTTCCTTCCCGTGCATCAATATTTTGTGAGCGGTTGGGGGCATGTAATACCATGGGTATTTTTCAATATACATCTCAGCGGTTCTATGGGCGTACCTTTCGTATTCATCAGTGTTAATTTCATAACCAGAGGACAGAGCATCTAGCACTACTCCTACGCGTCGAATAATTGCGACATCGAGTCTTGTTATTTCTGCCGCTTCCCTATACTTCGCAAAGAATCTTCGAGCTGTGTTCCCATCATTGGTATTACCCATTCCTCTTTTCGGTATATCTACTAGGAGCCCTGTCTTCTCTTTAAATTCAGTTTGAATTCTTTCTTTCCTTCCTTTATACATTGCCTTGTTACTGGAATCTACTTTCCATGTTTTAAAATCTAGCCGATACGCGACATGTAAAAGCCACTCATAACATTTAATACGTGCATGCAAAATGGATAAACCGTATTTTAAATTTTGTATTTTAATCGGTGTGCTTTTAATTTTACCTAAATCGTTAAGTTCCGAAATTTTTAAGCCACATAAATAGCACTTCATGCTGGATGTATCCGTTAGTACGCCTATTGCTTTCCCATCCAACATTGTTAAATTTAAATTATATGTTACAATAAAATTATCGAATCTGTACGGAATTAAATCGCGAATCTGTTTCCGGATGTATTCGTCTTCGTGTTTTATTATTTCGGCTGTTTCTTTTACAAATTGAATTCGTATCGGTCGGCAAAATCGCGTTGAACCCGGTGTTGTATTTTGCCAAAGAGTTTGACCGCGGCTATTAATGAAACGCAAAGGAACTAAACATGATACGAATATGTACTCATCTGTATTTGATGCGTCGACCCACTTCTGTTTGTATGTGTTGCCCGATGTTCCGTCAAAGCCCCACTTGCATTCTAACGTTAATTCTTGAAAGCTTTGTCCTGCAGCATTGGGATTACTTTCTTCTGTTGCCAACAAACTAATGAGTCTTCGCGCACTGTGATTTAAAAGCTGTTGCAATGTTACTTCACATTTTACTTCGCTGAATATCATGCCCTCTGGATATGTTAATTGTTTCGCTTGCAGTACTTTGTGATAGGATGGATATATATTTGCACCATGGTTTTTGGCAATCTCACGCCCATATAAATATTGCGCTTTCGTTAGCTGCGCCTTTATAATATACGCAATGCTCTCCTCGCCCGTTAAAACTGTATATGACACCTTCTGGTCTCTCCATGATTTTAAAATCTTTCTCGCTCTACAAGGCGATTTACTCGTTTCCATTAATAATGTAGCCGCATCGCGTTTCTTTTCCTCTCGAAGTTTTAAATGAGTGGCATATGTCAATTCTTCAGTAGAAGATGCGCTTCTAATCGATGAAGTTCGTCGGCGCTTTTGTCTTTCTGACAATTGGCTAAACTGCTTTCTGGGCGTAGGAGGCAAAAATGGAGCAGCTGAAGTAGAAGGTTGCCTCTCTTCTTCTCTTTGTTCACTCACTATCGCAGCTTGCTCTTCTATGTCTTCTCTTTGCATGACAGGTTGTACAAGTCCTTGTAATTCTTCCTCTATCACCAGTATAGTTATTCGTTTATTTAGCCAGTCCGAGAATCTTTCCAAGAATCTACCATGATGACGGCTACATTTATTTAACCGCGATTTTACGTGATTTACGAAATGCATTAAATTTTGTTTCACACGAAACAGTTTATCACGTGGAAGATTTTCCATATTTATAATACCGCCTACATAACCTTTTAACACCCGCACTTGTCGACTTACGGACTGATGCAGCACAGGACGCAACACTTGATATAATTCGAATCGTGTAATTTCCATAACTAACGCGGCCGAAGAATAAGAATAAAAATACGAAAAATAAAAACACTCTCTGGAACACTTCACTGTCAAGTGTTTTACCTCTGAAAAATAATTTTATTTTGCAAAAAATCGAATAGAAATATTCCGGTACCGAAGAATTTCAAAGCAAGGTCGGTAGGTTAACTTTTCAGAACTCCTTTTTGATAATTTCACGAAGGAAATCGATTTATTAAAGTATGAACACGATTGATATCCTCACCAAACTTGTAATGCGGAATCACAATTTTGGCTAAGCAGCACAATTTTAGTTCTAAAGTGAGACAAGAAAAGTGCAAGAAATATATAAGAATGTGAACATCCCCTCTTACTAATTCGTGGTGGGGGAGTCAAAGTAATCCACAAATCACGAAGAAGGAGGAGGAGTAAAAGTGGAAAGTGCCGAAGGAGAGACGCGAACAATTGGGGGGTATAAAATTCAGGACCCAGGACCATCGCACCCTTGGATTTCCCAAATTCGAGTGGAAGCAATCGGGTCCCATCCCTAATTATGACTTGCACGGTCCCTAGTTATGACCAGCACCGATCGTGTTTATTGCCGGTATACTTCCTACCGGCAATGAACACAATCGGTGCTCTCAATACAAACACACCGACGTTTAGATTTATAAAAGAATAGGACTCGCGGATTAGCGTTCAAGCGAAACCGTTTAGGGATTAAAATTAACCAATTCACTGGACCCTTGAATTTCCGAAACTGGTGTAGGGGGGCAATCGGACCCAATCCCTAAGTATGACCTGCAAGGAGACGTAGCAACAATAAACCCGGTCGGAGCTTTCAGTATAAAAACTTCGACATTTAGAGGTATAAAAGAATGAGATTCGCAGATTAGCGATCAAGCAAAACAGTCTAAGGATTAAAATTAACCGATCATCTAGCTTCTTGAATTTACCAAACCTGAGCAGCGGGGCTCATCCCTAATTATGACCTGTATGGAAGCATGCCAGTAGTAAACATAATGGATGCATTTAATGACAATTTTTCCATGCAGAATTGGACAGTAAGATCCCGTATATGCTTTACGTTAGGAATTTCTTTAAAGGTTCAATACTCAGCCTAAACACAAATTAACACTAATACCAACTAATCCATAAGTCAAGTTGAATTTGGTATCTATTACCGACGCTCATTAAGACCTAATTGTATGTATCGGCATTCTGATGTTAAAGAAGGAATAAAGTCATATTACCGACAAATTAAAATAGACTGCTTTACCGATGAAAGCGGATAGAGGCGCGAGTTTAATGAAGTGAGGAAAAATGAAAAAAAAAAGAAGATCAGAAAACGGAAGGCGAGCGAGAAATTTATTGATTGATTGGAAAACGAGGAGACGAAAAGAATTAATTCTGAGACGCGAGCGAAAAGGTAAGCAATTTTCCAAACTTTTCAATCGCTAAGGATCAAACAGGGTTCGCGGGGAGGATAGAGCGCGACTAGCAGAGTGCCCTGAAATGTCCTAAAGCTCAAATAGGAGCTACCTCGTGCCAACTAGGGCATTTCAGTTCTCACCCGATGGCAAGGGTTATTTATTGTGAGGTGCACATTGGGCACAAGGAGAGGTACAGTCACTCATATAGGAGTGACCACGTACCCATGGTACCCTCCCGATCTCACCATACCCGATGGCAAGTGTGCGTGCACATAGAGCACTAGTTCAATTAAGAACGACCGAGGTCTCAAATAGGAGACATGCTAGCGCCTCATCCTCCGTACGTGAACCTGATTAAAAGATTCACCATTGCCTCCCTCCAGTTATCGTGCCCATGCACCACACCGGCACGATATTAGATATCTTGATATTCAAGATGGAATTCAGTACAGTATCATTAAACTTGTAAAAATATCATCAATACGTTAGATGTGTTATGATTAATGCGAAACAAGAAGCATTAATAATAATATCAATCATCTTGACCTTTATGGCTTTCGGCCCATAAATGTAGTCCCGAGAGGGACTGAGTCATAAAAGTCGGTCGACGCAGCCATAGAATTTGGGAAAATCGCTAATCCTTGCCAGATTGGCAGATCGCCGTTTAGGCTTTAATCCAGACCCAACTGTCAAGTCTATTCGAAGGTTCTACTGTACAAAATAGGAGAGCCGCCGGGAATTCCCACCCTGAACGGAAATAAACCTAACCCGGGGTGCGGGGGCACTGAGCGGTCGCATGTTTGAGGGCCAGAAGAACAATTTTATGATACCTCTTATTAAGTCAGAAAGTCGAAAATATAAAGCAAGCTTAAAAGCTGATGATCGGTAAAGTCTACATAGGTCCGACGCATTGGGTCAACCGTCCGCTGTCAACGTAAAAGTGATGGCGTGACTAAACATAATAAATTGAGCGTGACAACATTTGAAGTGACTGGAATGATCATAGATACGGGCAGCTGCGGTTTGACTTTGCTAAAAGTAGGCAGTATAAGCATAATTTCGACTATACTCGTAATAACTCGAAAGATCGCAACTAAAGGCAGATGGTTTTTTTCTCCCTTAAAGTAGAGAGTCTAAGCATCATTTTGACTGTTATCCCATGGCGGGAGTTCATAGGAGTTAGCCGCAATCTGAAATTAAATTTTCTACTATGGGCTAGGTTAATTTTTCGGAACATAACCAAACGCCATACATCAGACAAATCTACAATTTATGTTCCTAGCCATTTGAGTATTTACTAAACATAATAAATTGAGCGTGACAACATTTGAAATGACTGGAATGATCATAGATACGGGCAGCTGCGGTTTGACTTTGCTAAAAGTAGGCAGTATAAGCATAATTTCGATTATACTCGTAATAACTCGAAAGATCGCAACTAAACGCAGATGGTTTTTTTTCTCCCTTAAAGTAGAGAGTCTAAGCATCATTTTGACTGTTGTCCCATGGCGGGAGTTCGTAGGAGTTAGCCGCAATTTGACATTAAATTTTCTACTATGGGCTAGGTTAATTCTTCGAAACATAACCAAACGCCATACATTAGACAAATCTACAATTTAAGTTCCCAGCCATTTGAGTATTTACTAAACATAATAAATTGAGCGTGACAACATTTGAAATGACTGGAATGATCATAGATACGGGCAGCTGCGGTTTGACTTTGCTAAAAGTAGGCAGTATAAGCATAATTTCGACTATACTCGTAATAACTCGAAAGATCGCAACTAAAGGCAGATGGTTTTTTTCTCCCTTAAAGTAGAGAGTCTAAGCATCATTTTGACTGTTATCCCATGGCGGGAGTTCATAGGAGTTAGCCGCAATCTGAAATTAAATTTTCTACTATGGGCTAGGTTAATTTTTCGGAACATAACCAAACGCCATACATCAGACAAATCTACAATTTATGTTCCTAGCCATTTGAGTATTTACTAAACATAATAAATTGAGCGTGACAACATTTGAAATGACTGGAATGATCATAGATACGGGCAGCTGCGGTTTGACTTTGCTAAAAGTAGGCAGTATAAGCATAATTTCGATTATACTCGTAATAACTCGAAAGATCGCAACTAAACGCAGATGGTTTTTTTTCTCCCTTAAAGTAGAGAGTCTAAGCATCATTTTGACTGTTGTCCCATGGCGGGAGTTCGTAGGAGTTAGCCGCAATTTGAGATTAAATTTTCTACTATGGGCTAGGTTAATTCTTCGAAACATAACCAAACGCCATACATTAGACAAATCTACAATTTAAGTTCCCAGCCATTTGAGTATTTACTAAACATAATAAATTGAGCGTGACAACATTTGAAATGACTGGAATGATCATAGATACGGGCAGCTGCGGTTTGACTTTGCTAAAAGTAGGCAGTATAAGCATAATTTCGACTATACTCGTAATAAATCGAAAGATCGCAACTAAAGGCAGATGGTTTTTTTCTCCCTTAAAGTAGAGAGTCTAAGCATCATTTTGACTGTTATCCCATGGCGGGAGTTCATAGGAGTTAGCCGCAATCTGAAATTAAATTTTCTACTATGGGCTAGGTTAATTTTTCGGAACATAACCAAACGCCATACATCAGACAAATCTACAATTTATGTTCCTAGCCATTTGAGTATTTACTAAACATAATAAATTGAGCGTCACAACATTTGAAGTAACTGGAATGATCGTAGATACTAGGAGCTGGGGTTGACTTTGCTAAAAGTAGGCAGTATAAGCATAATTTCGACAATACTCGCAATAACTCGAAAGATCGCAACTAAACGCAGATGGTTTCTTTTCTCCCTTAAAGTAGAGAGTCTAAGCATCACTTTGACTGTTGTCCCATGGCGGGAATTCGTAGGAGTTAGCCGCAATCTGAAATTAAATTTTTTACTATGGGCCATAGCATGGTAATTTTTTCAGCACGGAACTAAAATGGCAGAATTATAATGAAACAACCAAATGATGTAACAGATATGATAAATATGTCAACAAATACGGGAATCCCCTGAGTGGTTGTGTAACGTTCGTGATAGAACGCAATTTAATGCCTATGTCACGGTTTTTCGGGTTTCGGACCACTGTGCGGCGCGTCCCCGGGTGGCGGATAGGGGGCCCCTCCGGTTCCAACTGGAGGGTTGCGACTTGCGTAAGCGGTCGCCGCGGACCAAAACCAGCGCTCACACTTACATACACTTACACTGACACATTTACACACACCTACACTACACACCGTCCGGGGGCGGATACCCCCGGGGATTTCTCCCGCCTCAAGGGGGATAGGGGAAGAAACCCCGAAACTAAATCAATCATGGACGGCAGCAACAAAGAGATTCCGTTTACGGAGCAGGGGTGCGAGTCCCCAGTTCCGGCGTGTGAGAGTGCGAAAGCGGGCCCCAGCACGTCGTCAGCCAGCAACCGCAGCGGTGCGTCGGTTGGCCACTTGGCCGGCGCATCGTTTAAAGCCACAAGCGTGCTTAGGGAGGGAGTGGCTGGAGGGGGGTCCTCTCCAGCGGGTGGTTCCGGAATTCCGGGCGGGTCGGGGGGGGGGGGGGGGGGGTGATCCCTCCCGCAGCTCGTTCGGAGGCGGTACGTCGTCGTCGGTCGGACGACAGGGCGCGCGTCTCCCAAAGCCCGGGGGGACGACCCGGGTCTTCGGACCCCGGGTCTAAGCCTGGGCCGAAGAGGCACGCGGAGGGGGTGCGGGAGCTGGTGGTCCGGGTGAGCCGCCTGGACCTACTGGCTCCCGCAGCACCAACGGCGGGGTCTTCGTCTTCCTCTTCAGACAAGAAGAGGAAGACGAAGGCCCCGAAACGCAGACGGATCCTGTCCGACTCGTCCTCCGCAGAGGACGAGTCGGAGGCGGGATCCCGTCGTCCGAAGACGGTGTCGGGGGCTGGAAAGCCCTCGTCATCGGGGGCGACGAGTGCCGGTGCGCCGGCGCCGCCGCCCAGAGAGGAGTTCCCGCCCCTGCCTCCTCTCCGCTCTGCAGAGGCAGAGCGGTCGAGGAGACGCAGGGAGGGTAAAGAGCAGAAGGCCGACCTGGATGTCACGCAGAAGGTGAGACGTATGTCCACCTCTGACGTGGGCTCCAGGTTGCTGGAGAAAGCCCAGGCGGTGCTGGCGGTCGCCTCGGCGTCGACGGGGCTGAAGGGGACCTGCCAGGAGGACCTCAAAGATGCGGCTCGGTGGCTGTCAGCAGGCACCGCCGAGCTCGCGCTCAGGGCAGGTGCCTCCGGGTCTTCGGTGGACGGCCGCATCGAGGCGATTCGCCTACACCAGCAGGTGGCCGCACTCGCGAGCGAGCTGGAGGCATCCCGCAGGGAGGTGGCGGAGCTTCGCCTCCAAGTCGCCTCCCTCGCGGGGTCGGGTTTAAATACGGCCCCACCCTCCCAGGAGCCAAAACCGACCCAGGACACGCATGTCTTGGAGCGGCGCATACTCAAGAGGGTGGGGTCGCTGGTAGAGACCCGCCTTCAGGCGGCTCTCGGTGGGGCGGCCACGCAGCCCCCCCCCCCCTCGCCGCGCCACCGTTGGCCCCTCGCCCGGCCGCCAAACCCGCGACACCGTCTGCCGCGGGTGGCGATGGTGAGTGGGCCACTGTGGCGAGGAGGGGAAAAGGCGGGAGGAAGAAGGAGGCCGGAGGGCCCCTTTCCTCCACGCCCACCACCAACAAGGCGGGCGGGACGTCCCGAGTGGCAGCGGCCACTGCCCGGCCGGCGTCCAAGCCCCCCGGCGCCGCAAGGATGAAGCCGGCTAAACCGGCAAAACCTGCCGCCGCCGCAGGGACCAAAACGGCGAGGCCGAGCGGGAGCCAACCCCCCGCTTCACAAACAGGGGTGAAGCTCCCAAGGAGCAGGGCACATGCCGCAGTGGCTCTTAACCTCGACGGTAGTGTCGAGGGTATGAGCTACGCGGAGGTGATGCGCCGGGCCCGGGATCGGATAAATATATCCGATCTCGGGATCAAGGAGATCCGGCCCAAGAGGGCCGTTACAGGAGCCCTGCTCCTTGAAATCCCTGGCGAGGGCGGTGCGGAGAAGGCGAAAGCCCTATCCCAGCGCCTCTCCCAGGTGATGGAGGACTCGGGGGTGAGGGTTACCAGGCCGGTTAAGAGCGCGGAGCTGCGCGTGACCGGCCTGGATGATTCCGTCACCCCGGAGGAGGTCCTTGCGGCGGTGGCGCGCGAAGGGGACTGTCCCCCCGCGGAGGTCAGGGTGGGGCGGATCGCCACCCGTGCGGGTGGCGGTCCTGGCTCCATCTGGGTGAGGTGCCCACTGACCTCCGCGAAGAAGCTGGTTGCTGCGGGGCGTGTGCTGGTCGGCTGGTCGTCGGCCCGGATAGTTGCGCTGGCGCAGCGCCCTCTCCAGTGCTTCAGATGCCTTTTTTTTTTTTTTTTTTCCGTGGGGAAATCCTCATGGACCCCCCGCCGCCCTGGTGGGGGCGGAGGGGGAGTGCCGGACTCTTACCGGCTAAAACCCCACGGTGGCCATCCTTCGCGCGTAATGGGGCGACACCGGGAACTCTTGTCGAACACTACCGGTGCCGCCCCGCGCCCGCCCCCTTCTGGGGGCACTTCTCGTGGAGGGGGGGTTAACCATCGCCCCTCTCGCTCTCGCGAGAGAGGGAGGCACCCCCCTCCGAGCCCGGGAGGGCACGGCTCGACCCGCTCCTTCACCAACTGTGAAGGAGGAGCGAACCACGCCTCCCGGATCACCAAGAAGCCAAATTGGGCGGGACGCGCGACCACTACACGCCCCGCCCCGCCACGGGGCCGCTACAGGCGGGCGGCAGAGCCACCACACTGCCGCCACACGACCCCTCGGCACGCACCCGGCCCGTCAGCGGATTGAGATCCGCCACAGAACCGGGGCGTCGCTTTTACTGCGGGGGGACTCGATCCCCCCGCGCGGCACGGCGGCGAGGACGGGCCCTCTCCAAGCGGAAGGGGTCCGTCCTCTCTCGCCACCGCTCCGCCTCCTCCTTTTGGAGGAGCACTTCCTCGCAAAAAGCGAGGAAGGCCCTCCACGACCTCCCGCTGCCGAGGATCATTCTGATGACCGTCGGCAGCGAGAGGTCACAACCAATTTGCCGGACCAGGACACGGCGCTGCTGGGCCCACGCACTGCAGTACTGCAGCGTGTGCTGCGCCGTGTCCCGGTCCCCGTCACAATGGTGGCACTGTGCCGTCGCCTCCTTCCCGATGCGACACAGGTACTCACCGAAGCAACCGTGCCCGGTGAGCACCTGCGTCGCGCGGTAGGAGAGTTGACCCCTGCCGCGACTCAGCCAAGCTTCGAGGCTCGGCAGAATCGCCCCGACGGCTCTGTGGCGGGAGTGTTCTGGATTCTCCAGTCTCTCCCGCCACATCTCAACAACGAGCCGCCGGGTCTGACGCTTCAACTCCTCGACCGACCGTTCCGTGGGTGTTCCGCCCCCGTCCCGAAGGACGCGAAGACTGGCGTACGTCCTCGCGTCCCCCGCCGCCAGGATATCCAGGGGCGGAAACCTCGCTAGGAGGGTCGCCGACGCCAGGGAGATCGTGCGGTAACCCCGCACGACCCTGGCGGCCATCCGACGCTGTACCCTGAACAGCAGGGCACAATTGCGCCGACTGGCCGCCAGATCGTCCGCCCAGACTGGTGCTCCATAGAGCACCATAGAACGGACGACTCCCGCGTATAGGCGTCGGACCCCTTCCCACGGTCCCCCGATGTTTGGCAGCAGGCGACCCAAAGCGCCCGCTGCCTTCTCGACTCGGGGGAGTAGCCGGTCAAAGTGCTCGTTGAAGCGCCAGAGGCTGTCCAGGGTGAGCCCGAGATACCTCATGGTATCGCCCACCTGGACACGAGTCTCCCCTACCGTTATCCACCGCTGGGACGGCCCCACAAAAGACCTATGGCGATTGTAAAACAAAATCGCCTCGGTCTTCTGCGGAGCGACACTAAGTCCCAGGCGGCGGATTCGGGCGACGACACAGGCCACCGCCATTTCCGCAACACGGATGGTCCTTCTGCAGTTCTCCCCGCTGGCCACCACAAGGGTGTCATCTGCATAGCAGATGAGCTGTACACCAGCGGGGAGCGCGGCACGCAAGACATAATCGTAGCCGAGGTCCCATAGCAGAGGACCCAGAACGGAACCCTGCGGGACCCCGGCGTACGTCCCCCTCACGTACTCTCTTGTCCGGCCCGTATACATTATATGCCTGTCGGCCAGGTAGTCTCCGACGACGGCCCGCAGCTCAGGGGGCGCCCGATGATACTCGAGCGCCTCCCTGATCACCCACCAGGGCAGGGTGTTGAACGCATTGACTATATCCAACGATATAGCCAAGCACACCCCGCCCCGGCCTACAGCCGCCCCCGCCAGGGAACGCAGACGCTTAATAGCGTCTAGCGTCGATCGTCCCCGGCGGAATCCGAACTGCCCGTCGTCGAGGTCGGGACCCGTGGCCGACAGGTGCTGGACGAGGCGGTTGGCAATGACTCTTTCAAAGAGTTTGCCCGCCTCGTCCAGCAAGCAAATAGGCCGGTACGCGGAGGGGGTGTCCGCGGGCCGCCCGTCCTTCCTCAGGAGGACCATCCGTGCCCGCTTCCAACAGCGGGGGAACCTGCCGCGCCTCAGACAGCTGTTAAGAAGCTGCCCGAGGCGCGGGGCCAGGACGCTCATGGCCATGGCCAAGGCCCTGCCCGGGATGCCGTCCGGGCCCGGCGCCTTATTTGCGCGGGCCCTGAGACGCTTCACCGCTTCCCGAAGCTCGTCGCCACTGACCCCCATGCTGGCCTCGTCCCACACAAAGTGCGAGCGAGGCCGACCGGGGGCGGGGTCCTCTGCTCCAGCGGGGAACAGACTACCCACCACCCGGTCGAGGAACTGGGGATCTAGGAGCTCCGTCGTGGGGGGCGCCCAAGGACGCAATCGTCCCATGACGATCTTGTATGGGCGCCCCCACGGATCCCTATCCAGAGTGGCGACGAGTTCGTCCCAGGCTCGGGCCTTGGCAGCTTTTATGGCCCGCTGCAGGGCGACCACGGACTCGCGGTACGCCGCATACAGCGGAGCCACATCCGCCGCGACCTGATTGCGCCGTCTCCTGGCGCGGGTGTACTGGCGCCTACGACGCACGCAGGCGGTGCGCAGGACGGCAATGTCCTGCGACCACCAGTACACCCCGCCGACGCGAGGGGGTCGGGCCCGGGGCATCGCGACGTCGCAGATCGACGTCAGTCTGTCCCGGAGCCACTCAGCCCCCTCGTCCGGGTCGGGAGGCTCCTCCTCGTCTCCCGACCCATCCGGCCAGGCCACGGCGATCGCTGCCGCCATGAGAGCGTCCCGGTCAAGGCGTTTCAGCGCCCATCGCGGTGGTGGGCCATCCTGCCCTCCTCCTCGAGAGTTGCCCGACGGTGGGCGGCGCGCCGGGGCAGCAGGTGCGGTGGCCACCTCCATCGTCAGATAGAGGTGGTCCGAGAGCGTTTCGCGCTCTTCCGCGACCCGCCACCCCAGCACACGACGCACGGCCGCCGGGGAACCGAAGGTCAGATCGACGATCGACTCCCCATTCCACCGTACGCACGTGCTAACGGACCCCCGGTTGACTAACCGGAGGTCGTGCTGCGCCGCCCAGTCGAGCAACATCCCGCCCCTAGCGTCGTCCCGGGGGCTACCCCACGCTTGAGCGTGCGCGTTGAAGTCCCCCAGGACGAGTACCGGGCACGGCCGCGCGCGGGAAATGCACCGGCCGACCGCACCCAGGTACGCCTCGAAGTCGTCGAGGCCGCAGTTGGGCGAGATGTAACACCCCACCACCGCGAGGTTCCCCCACTGTACTGCCGCGAATCCCCGCCCCTGCTCCAGGGTCAAGCAGAGGGGAGAGTCGGGCCACCTTGTCGCGATTATCGCGACGGAGCCACAAGCGTCCCCGACCCAATTAGTGTTATTGGGAGGGACTACGTACGGCTCCGCCGCGATCGCCAGACCCACTCTCCACTCGCGCAGGGTTTGAACCAGGAGGTCCTGGGCCCTGCGCGAGTGATTGAGGTTGGCTTGGAGGAGGCGCTGTGACATTATTTATTCAATGTCCATGGCCCCCTCCAAGCCTCCATCTCGCTTGACCGGCTTCGGCCCCACAGCCGCGCCTTTCCCCGCCAGCTCAGTTGGCTTGGCGGGTACGGCACTCTCCGGCCCAGACATGGGATTCGGGGCCGAAGCCTTACCCTTTACTGGCAACGGCGGTACCACCCGGACGTCGGAAACTTTCCGAACGCCCGGTGGTCCGCCCCTGCCACCCTTCTTTGCCGCCGGCTCCTTCCCTTTTTTGGGGAGAGGCCTGGCGGGCGTCGCAGCCAGCCTGGCTTGGGCCATTCGGCCAGCGGCTCGGCAAGCCTCACCCCCAAGACGGTGGTCGGCCGGTCGCCCAAGGTCGCCGCACAACGGGCACCTGGGCTTTCCGGCCGTGCAACCACCTGCCTTGTGGCCCTCCTCGCCGCAGGCGTAGCACCGCCGGCTGCGGTCCACGCCCGCCTTGCACTGCCGCCGCACGTGCCCCGCTTCTAGACAGAGGTAGCACTGCAGCGGCCGTGCCGCCAGCGCCTCCACCTTCACGGAGGTCCAGCCGACCACTAGTCGGCCGGCCCCCGCGACCTTCCTAGCCGCGATGACTGGACATCGCAGCCAGAGAGACCCGAGCTTGGTGGTGGGGGAGGGCATCCGGATTTCTCCGGCGGTCACTTCCCCCTCCTTGCACCCGCCCTGCTTGGCGATGGCCGAGATGACCTCGCCGACGGTGACGGACTCAACTAGTCCGCTCACCCTCAGCTCGGCCTTCTTCGAGGGGCGGGCGACACGTGCCTCCGCCCCATCGAAGATCCCGGCCATCGCCGCGGCCAACTTGTCGGCCTTAGCAGCACCGTCGGCACCGGGGATCTCAAGGATGAGACCCCCTGTGACGGCGCGCTTCGGCCTCACCTCGGCGATGCCCAGGTCTGCGAGCTTAATACGCTCGCGCGCCCGGGACATCGCCTCGGCATACGTCATCTTGGACCCCTCCGGAACCGTCAGCGTTACCGCTGCGGTCTTCGGAAGGCGTCCTGGGACGACCCTGCCCCCACTTGCCGCCTTTGGCGGCGCTCTGGACGGTGGGGGTGGCGACGCCTTGCACGCGGCCGCGCCCCTCTTCTTCCTTCCCACCACCGTCGCCCACGTTTCACCCTGTGTGGGCGGAGTGGCCAGGGGTGCTGGGGAGGGAACACAACCACTCGAGGAGCCTTGAGGGGGCTGGGCAGCCTGCCCTGCCATCCCCCTCTTACTCCCCTTCTTTTTCTTCCGGCGACGAACCGTGCCGTCCGTCGCCGAAACCTCCGTAGGCGAAGCGGTGGGCTGAACGGGCTCATACCCACCCGTCCGTCCCGCCGCCTGCGCTGCCAGTGGAGGCCTCACCGCCCGCCCAGGAAACAGCTCCTCCCTCAAGCGGTCCAATTTGGCCTCCACGAGGGCACCGATGCGCGCCATCGCACTCTCGTCGAGAGCGAGGCCGGCGGGGCCCTTACTGGGGCCTTGGGGAGCCGTCGCCGGAGCGCCCGAGGGTCCCGCCCCCTGGCGGCCCAGAATCTCGACCTTCATGGAGAGGGAGAGAATCTCCCTCTCCAGGTCGGCGATTCTGGCCCTCAGGCGATTGTTCTCGGCCTTTACGAGAACCGTCTCCCCGTCGGAGCTGGCCCTCGATGCCAACTCCGTCGCCCCTGCAGTGCCCTTGTAGGCCGCCCTCCTGAACCTAGGCTTGTAGGTGCCTTTAAGGTTGGACGAGGTGGCCGCCAGGTGACGCACCTCGTCCATCGCCTCGAGGATTTCGGCACCCACATCGGCCGTGGAGGAAACTCTCATCCTCTGCACGGTCTCAGCCTCCCAGCGGAGGATCTGAGCCGCGCTCTCCCCGCCGCTCGACGGCGGGTCGCCCCGGTCCGAGTCGACCTGGCGTTTCTTTGCCTCAGCCGGCTCGGCGCACTCACCCGACATTGGGCGCCCCCTCTTTCGAACGGGCCTCCCCGTACGTGAAGACGCAGATGCCATTGAGGCATCCGAGTCCTCACCGACGGAGGACAATGAGGCCTCCGACGCCCGCCGGGAGAGGACCTCCTGTGTCAGCGCGTCCGGCAGCCGGCTGAGCGCAACCGTGCACGCCGGCACTGCCCTCTCCGTCGCTGACACCACGGAGGCAACGGACGTGTCCGAGTCGTCGGACCCGCCAGCGCTGTCCTCCGTCGGCCCCACGACGACGCGCCTCGTTTTGGTGCGCTTGTTGCGCACCTCGGTGGGAGCCGCAGGCGGCCCCATTCCGTCTCCGGAATTGGAGTCCGCACCGCTCCGCCCCTCTCCGCCTGCCCTTGAGCTGGGAAGCTCCTCCTCCTCTCTCTGGCACTTTTGGGAACGTTCATTATTTTTACTGTCCTCCATGGTTGTTGAGTTTAGGGGCCTCCGCCCATTCCTCCCCATCTCGTCTGTGTGTGTGTTTGTGTATCTGTGTGTGTGCGAAGTGTGTTGAGAGACGGTCCTCGCGCGGAAAATCCGAACCCCCCGGAACAAGAAGGGGCCGGCCGCGCCACCGCAGCGGCTAAGCTTTTTTAAGGCATCCACGGGTGGCCTCGGGAGAGCCCCCCGGGGCGGGCTGCAGGGTCCCATCCGGTCACCAACCGGCACTACAACCCGCCCCGAGATTATTCGCCCCTGATAGGGCAGCCTCCCCGTTGGTTAAACGGGGTTCGGGCCCCTGTACTAGGGAGCGGCCCGGGAGTGCCTGAACCCGGTTTATCTCCTGTACCCTCCCGTGGTACCACCGCGGCAGAACGACAGACCATCCCCCCGAACGGGGAGAACGGCCCCGCAACGCGACCGTCTCTCATATAAGTGTGAGTGTAAGTGTGTGTAGAAATGTATGTGTGTAAGTGTAAGTGTAAGTGTAAGTATAAGTGTGTTTGTGTTTGGTGTCCTCTTAGTCTGGAGGCTCCCCTGAGACCAATCCGGCATGGTAGTACCTGCCAGGGAACGAGTCCCCGCCGGCATAGCTCTCAGGATCATTACCCCACGCAAGCCCCTCCGCCACGACAAGGCGGGACACCATCGAAGGGGAGTGCTTCAGATGCCTGGAGAAGGGTCATGTGCGGGCCAACTGCTCGGCCCCCACTGACCGCACTGGTCATTGTTTCCGGTGCGGCGGTGCGGGAAACCTGGCCAGCGCATGCCGGGAAGCCGTGTGCTGCCCGGTGTGCAAGGAGAAGGGGCTCAAGTCGGACCACCGTCTGGGTGGCCCGGCTTGCAAAGCCCCGGCTAAGAGGGGGACGAGGGGTCTTCCCGCTGGGAAGAGCGCCCTTGCCCCCTCTGCCCCGCAGCCAGCCGGCGTGACAGTCCCCACCGGAGGGGCCGTCACCGCCTCCCCGCTGGAGGTGGAGATGGCCCCAATACCATCAAACAGTGGGGGGAGTGATTCACCCCCCACTGAACCAACAGAAGTGGCTGAGGTTGCCAGACCCGCAACGACAGAGGCCCGCCCGGAGGAAGGGATGGACATCGCCGAATAATGGCGATATCCCTCCTCCAGGCGAACCTGAACCACTCCCCCGACGCCCAGGGTCTGCTGGCGCAGACTATGGCGGAAAGGGGAGTGGCCCTGGCGGCAGTGTCCGAGCCCCACAGGATCCCCGATTCACCCCTATGGGTCGGAGACCTGCTGGGTGTCTCCGCCATAGCGGTAGGGCCCGCCGCGGCTACGAGCTTCGGCACCGCCCGCCTCCTGGGGCGAGGCCGGGGCTTCGTGGCCGCACGGTGGAAAGATCTCGTGGTGGTGGCGGTCTACCTGTCCCCGAACATCCCCCTCAACGACTACGAGTCGGCGCTCGACGATCTGGGCGCCAGCATCCGGCCGCATCTTGGCGGTCGGATGCTCGTGATGGGGGACTTCAACGCCCACGCGACTGCGTGGGGGTCCCCCAGCACAGACCGTAGGGGGACCGTTCTCGGGGACTGGGCAGCGGGGTTGGACCTGAGGTTGCTCAACCAAGGGTCCACCCCCACCTGCGTGCGGGTACAGGGGGTGTCCATCGTCGATTTGACATGGGCTTCCCCCTCGACCGTGCGCTGGGTCGAGGGCTGGCGTGTGGAGGAGGGTCTGGAGTCATTCTCCGATCACTTATACGTGACAATGACCCTCCTCCCGAACACGGTCTCCTCGGCTGCCCGGGACCGCCGCCATGGCGGGCCCAGGACACTGCCGTCAGGATGGAGGTCCCGAACCCTGGACGAAGACCTGCTGGTCGCGGCTGCCCTGGTCATCACTTGGACAGCGAGGCAGCCCTGCGTCGACCCCGGAGACGAGGTGGAGAATTTGCGGGCCGACATGGCGACTGTTTGTGACGTCGACATGGCCCGCGCCACGAAATCCGTCCCCCGGGGCCAGGTGTACTGGTGGTCGGAGGAGAAGATCCCTCGCTGAGGAGGCGGTTCTGTGGGAGAGCTTCTCCGCTAGGAAGCGTCTCCTGCAGGCCGCAATCAGGGCAGCCAAGAGCAGAGCCTGGGCTGAGCTCGTCGCCACCATTAACGAGTGTTGAGAAATACTTATTTAAAAGTAATTTCGAACATGGCGCTCAAATCAAAAACCGAAGTGCGCTACGATAAAGCGAGACTAAAAAACGATAACGATACAACTAAAAAGAAGGTACAAAAAATAATTGAAAGATTATTAGATCTTCAGACAAGTCTGTTTAGAAAGACGTGATTTGCAAAAGAAAAGTTAAAATAGTTTAACGATTTGTATGTGAGTATATAAGATAAATGTACCTTGTTATGGTCTTAATATAAAATACAACAGATACAACCAACATAAGAACATGTTTAGTGATTAGAGTGCTTTAATATAAAATACAACAGGTTATGGGCCCAGGGCGCTGACAATCTGTTTTTTCGATCAAAGTGACGAAATTGAAATAAAATAATAAACCGGACGAGATTGAAATAAAATAATAAACCGAAATAAGATGCCTGAGACACAGCTAAAAATTGATATGGACGAAATCAATCAGGTTGATAGACTGAAGGGTGCTGAAAACTTTCAGGTATGGAAGTTTCAGATTACAATTCTTCTAAAATCTCATGAGCTTTATAAAATTGTTCTGGAAGAGCCTCCCGCTCAACCATCAAAGGATGGGGAGAAAAAAGATGCTAATGCTCAAAAAATTATTATTACTTCATGCGATAAAACGCAACTGATGCACATAATAACTTCGGAAACGGCACATGCAATGTGGTTAAAGTTAAATGCAATCTACAAACAAGATAATGAGGAACAGAAATGTACATTAATGCAAGAATTTTTCAACTACACTTTTGAGAAAACTAAAGATATAGCCAAGCACATTAGCCATTTAGAACATATTGTTTTTCGACTTAAGACACTAGGATCAGAAGTGTCCAATGAAATGCTTATATCTAAAATATTAGTTACTTTACCAACATCCTATAACCATTTCGTAACAGCGTGGGAGTCTGCCACGAAAGAACAGAAAACGTTAGAAAATCTAATGACAAGACTTCTTATGGAAGAATCCAGATTTAAAATGAACGACAATAAAGACGAGTCAGTGGCATTCAAAGCGGAGGAAAGAAGATGTTATAATTGTAACAATATTGGACATATAGCTAGAAATTGTCGAAAGAGGACTAACAGTTACCGGGACAATAACAACATAAAAAGACCCTATGATGAAACTGAACTACCAAAAAAACGAGCTTATCAAGGAGAGACAGATAAAAATAACAAATACTTCTGCAGAATATGTAAAAAGACAAATCATCTAGAAAAAAATTGTTTCTTCAGAGAAAAAGATTCTCCACGATCGAAAGAATCTAGTAACATGCTTTCATTTTTGGCGGAAGAAAATAGTATGAAATGGATTCTGGATTCAGGAACGACATCACACATGACCTATCAGAAGAAATATCTGACACAATTGACATCTATTAATTCTCAAATAGGTGTCGCAAAAGCAAACCAACATATGACAGCAGAGGCAGTTGGAACCTTAAGAACCAAAGACTTCAGTCTCGAAAATGTTGTATATGTTCCTGATCTTAGTGCAAATTTGTTGTCCGTCAAGGCAATTACAGACAAGGACGGTGAAGTACATTTCAAAAAAGGAAAAGTAATTGTAACACATCATAGCAAAAAAATATTAGAAGGAAAAATTGGTAATAATAACCTTTACGAATTGAACTTGATTCCTTTAATAAAGTCGGAAAATGGAAAATCCCTAATTTCTCGTGAAGATAATCAAATTGAACTGTGGCATAGAAAATTAGGACATTTAAGCTTTGGGAGACTTGCAGAACTGATTGACATGTCTGAAGGTATGACTCTAAGAAAAGAAATGTTGAACAGAAATAAAGAAGTATGTGAAATTTGTATTCGATCCAAACAAGCAAGAACACCATTTAATAAGGAAAGAACAAGAGCCACTAGGCCATTAGAAATTATTCATACCGATTTATGTGGTCCAGTAGAACCTGATACGTGGGATGGTAAAAGATATATACTGACATTCTTGGATGATTTTACGCACTACGTAATAATCTATTTGATCAAAAACAAGTTCGAAGTAGTGGATATTGTAAAAGAATACATAAACACAGTAGAAAGGAAATGGAATAAAACGGTAACAAAAATAAGAAGCGACAATGGGAAGGAATATGCAAATAATAATCTGAGAAGTTGGTGCATTAAAAAGGGAATTGTGATGGATTTCACAGTACCATATACACCGCAGCAGAACGGAAAAGCAGAACGACTAAACCGGACTTTATTTGAAAAAATAAGAGCTCTACTTCTTGAAAATGATATGAATAAGGAAATGTGGGGAGAAGCAGCGTACACATCGGCATATCTACTAAACAGAAGCCCTGTAACAAATCAGAAACAGACACCACTTGAAAAATTGACAGGAAAAAAACCAGATTGAAAAAATTTGAAAATATTTGGCGAAACAGGATTTGCAAAAAAATTACACAATGTGAAGAAACTGGATGATAGATGCATAAAATACATCTTTGTTGGATATGCACCCAATGGTTACAGGCTGTGGGACAGTAAAAATAAGAAAATAGTTGTGTCAAGAGATGTAATTATACCAACGCAGTCTAACAATAAAGTTAAAGATACTAATCCAATTAAGCTTAATATAGTAAATGACTTGGAAATAGAACACATGGATGAACATAATGAAAAGGAACAAAGTCAATCAGATTCTGAATACGATAACATCGAACTTCAACAGAGAAATCAATCAATTGATAACACTACAGAAATTCAAACTCATACAAGTCCAAGAAGATCTCAAACTCATACAAGCCCAAGACGATCTCAACGTCATAGACAACAACCTAACAGATACGGTGATAATATTTACTTAACATATACACAAGTAACTTCAGGTCCAGAACAAAAATTGTGGCTCGAAGCGATTCAAAAAGAAAAGGATTCATTACAAAAAAATAAAACATGGAAAGTAGTGGACGAGTCTGATGCTAAAGGAAGGAAAATACTAACTAGCAAATGGATATTCAAGAAAAAAGATAATGGAATTTACAAAGCGAGATTAGTGGCAAGAGGAAACCAACAAAGACATGGTATAGATTACCATGAAACATTCAGTCCCGTGGTTAATTCAACGTCGCTGAGAATACTTTTTTCACTGATACCAAAACGAGGCTACAAAATCGCCACATTTGACATAAAAACGGCATTTTTATATGGTGACATAGAAGAAGAATTGTATATGCATCCGCCAGAGGGATACGATCTGAAAGGGAAATTATGTAAACTGACAAAATCTTTATATGGTTTGAAACAGGCTCCTACGAGATGGAATCGAAGATTCACCTCGTCTCTAAACAAGATGGGACTTGAAGCCATCAAAGCAGAGCAATGCATCTTCAAGAACAAAGATAAATCATTAATTCTAGGAATTTACGTAGATGACGGTATCATTCTGAGCACCAAAGAAATACACATAGAAAAATTGCTCGAAGAACTGAAAACCGAATTCGAAATAACGATTAACAAGAATCCCACTTCATTCATTGGAATTCAATTTGAATTATACACTAATGAAATTAAATTATTTCAGCGACAGTATACAAACAAAATACTAGATAAGTTTAATATGGCCAACTCAAAAAAGGTATCCACTCCGATCTGTAGTGGAGAGGAAGATAGCAGTAATACGCTCAATTCTAACAAGATGCTTGATCATCTTAATCCCGTTTGTAATGACGAAGAAAACGATATTGAAGAAACAGTAAAATACCCATATCAAGAGGCGATAGGAAGTCTGTTATATTTGACTACTAATACTAGGCCAGACATTAGCTACGCGGTCGCATATGAAAGTAGACATATTTCTAATCCGTGTAAACGCAACATAACTGACGTGAAAAGAACTTTAAGATACCTTAATGGAACATTAGATTATGGTTTAAGTTACAATAACACAAACAATATAAATCAAATAACAGCATACAGTGACTCAGACTTCGCAGGAGACCCACAAACGAGGAAGAGCACAACTGGATACGTGATTATGTACAATGGAGGTCCGATATCATGGTGTTCAAGAAAACAACCAATTGTTGCTATGTCTTCTACGGAAGCTGAATATATAGCTGCCGCAGAATGTACAAAAGAACTAGTATATCTAAAAGCCGTTATTGAAGACTTAATTACTGATACTATATACATAACTCTTAAAATTGATAATCAAAGCTCGATGAAATTGATTGAAAATGGAATATTCAATCGCAGATCGAAACATATAGATGTCAGGTATCATTATATACATGAAAAACTTAAAGAAAAAATTATTAGTATTCAATACTGTGACACAAATCATCAATTAGCGGATATATTTACAAAACCCCTTAAGAAGGACAAGTTTGAAAAACTACGAGATGAGATTCTTCAGAAGCATAATGAATGATCAAATCAATTTAAAAAAAAAAAAAAAAAGTTATTAGTTATTACTACAGTTATTACGCTAGTCATTTCATTTTAGTTTCCAGAGTTGGATTTTTTGTGATTATTCTACGCTTGATGTACTGCTTCATGTCATATACATATTGATTTGTATTCGTTCAAAACTTAATCCTTTACGTTAATTGTATACGTTCACTGTGTTCATTCGAAAGTTAGTTTTTTAGAATACTATCTGAAATTGTATAGAGCGCAATGTTGAAATTAAGAGAAGGTGTTGAGAAATACTTATTTAAATGTAATTTCGAACATGGCGCTCAAATCAAAACCGAAGTGCGCTACGATAAAGCGAGACTAAAAACGATAACGATACAACTAAAAAGAAGGTACAAAAAATAATTGAAAGATTATTTTAGATCTTCAGACAAGTCTGTTTAGAAAGACGTGATTTGTAAAAGAGAAGTTAAAATAGTTTAACGATTTGTATGTGAGTATATAAGATAAATGTACCTTGTTGTGGTCTTAATATAAAATACAACAGATACAACCAACATAAGAACATGTTTAGTGATTAGAGTGCTTTAATATAAAATACAACAAATCCCAATCGACCTTCAACAACCAGGTGCTTTGAATGTAAATTTTAGCTCTTACCGTGACAGGCGCCAACCACCCAAGTGGGTCAAACAATTGCGCTGCTTGTGATAAGATGCTCCTTCTGGTCACGGCTTCCACTGCTACTTCCTTCACTGAGAAGCTGAAGATGTCTCTTGCTGGATGCCAGTGAAGCCCCAGGGTCAGGTGAGTATCCTCCTTTTCCTCCAATCTGACTTGCTGGGTGAGTGTTTCAGGCGTTTGAGAGAGTGTTTGGAGGAGAGTCTTGGAGTTAGAGGCCCACTTTTGCAAGGGGAAGCCGCCCGCCTTGCAAATTCCAACCAGTTGGTCCTTCAACTCCAGAAGTTGCTCCTCACTGGCCGCTCCAGTAAGTATGTCATCCACATACATATTATTTTTAAGAGCAAGCGCTCCCTGGGGATAGCGGGCAGTCTCATCTTCAGCAAGCTGCTGAATAGTACGGATGGCTAGATAAGGGGCACAGCCCAGGCCATACGTCACAGTATTTAGTTGAAACTCAGATATGTCTTGCTGTGGAGAGGGCCGCCACAGGATTCTCTGCCAATCTCTGTCCCGCTGATCCACCAGAATTTGCCGATACATTTTCTCAATGTCTGTAATGAGCGCAAATTTAAACATTCTCCACTTTAACAGGATATCAGCCAAACTGGGAAGAAGGTTTGGACCAGTGAGGAGCTGCTGGTTGAGTGAAGTGCCCTGAGCTGTGGTCGCAGACCCATTAAACACCGTGCGACGCAGGTGCTCACCGGGCACGGTTGCTTCGGTGAGTACCTGTGTCGCATCGGGAAGGAGGCGACGGCACAGTGCCACCATTGTGACGAGGACCGGGACACGGCGCAGCACACGCTCCAGGACTGTCCTGCCTGGAGCGATCAGCGCCGTGTCCTGGTCCGACACGTTGGAGGTGATCTCTCGCTACCGAGGATTGTCAGGGAGATCCTCGGCAGCGAGAGAGCGTGGAGGGCCTTCCTCGCTTTTTGCGAGGAAGTGCTCCTCCACAAGGAGGAGGCGGAGCGGCGGCGAGAGAGGACGGACCCCTTCCGATTGGAGAGGGCCCGTCCTCGCCGCCGTGCCGCGCGGGGGGATCGAGTCCCCCCGCAGTAAGAGCGACGCCCCGGCCCTGTGGCGGATCTCGACCCGCTGACGGGCCGGGTGCGTGCCAAGGGGTCGTGTGGCGGCAGAGTGGTGGCTCTGCCGCCCACCTATAGCGGCCCCGAGGCGTGGCGGGGCGTGTAGTGGTCGCGCGTCCCGCCCAATTTGGTGGTTTTTGGTGATCCGGGAGGCGCGGTTCGCTCCTCCTTCACGGTTAGTGAAGGAGTGGGTCGAGCCGTGCCCTCCCGGGCTCGGAGGGGGGCGCCTCCCTCTCTCGCGGGAGCGAGAGGGGCGATGGTTAACCCCCCCTCCACGAGAAGTGCCCCCAGAAGGGGGCGGGCGCGGGGCGGCACCGGTAGTGTTCGACAAGAGTTCCCGGTGTCGCCCCATTACGCGCGAAGGATGGCCACCGTGGGGTTTTAGCCGGTAAGAGTCCGGCACTACCCCGTCGCCCCCACCAGGGCGGCGGGGTGTCCATGAGGATTTCCCCACGAAAAAAAAAAAAAAAAAAAAGACCCATTAAACACCACTCTCAGCCGAGTGGTCTTGCTGGACTCTCTGAGCACCCCATGGTGAGGTAGGTAAGCTACTCTCCCTTCAATGGGAGCCTCTTTGGATTGGCTCATGTGACCTAACCTTTCATACTGCGTCAGGAACTCCACGTAGAGCTCCTGCAGCACTGGGTTACGGGCAAATTTCCTCTCATTGTATAGTAAAGCTCGCTTGGCATTTGCTCGCGAGCTTGAAACGTCGGTGAGCCCGTCTTTAAATGGGAGACGCACAACATACCTGCCTTCTTCGTCTCTTCTATGCGTTGCAACGAAATGTTCCTCACATTGGCATTCCTCTGGTGTTCTTGGTAATTGAGAGGAGTGCATTTCTTCTTGTTCTCAAAAGGATCTTACCAGCTTGGTAAGTGAATCTCCCACCACGCACTGCAATGACGAAGATGCAGGGGAGATTTCATCCCTTAACTTTCCAGAGAGAATCCATCCAAGCGAGGTATGTTGTGCGATTGGTTCTCCAGGTTGCCCTTTCCGTAACCCAGCGTGCAGGATAGCTCCATAAACGTCAGCACCTAAAATGATATCGGTCGGATCAGATGAAAAATAGCTGGGATCTGCCAGCTCCAGACCCTTCAAATGACCCCATTCGTATGAGGCTGGATTAAGTCGTGAAGCATAGACAGTCAGTCTAGGCATAACCAGTGCCCACGCCTGGAGTGAGTGGCTCCCATGGAGAGAGCGCAGGGTTAAGGACACCTTTGGGCGTCCTGGTCCCGCGCCTCGGGCAGCTTTTCAACAGCTGTCTGAGGCGCGGCAGGTTCCCCCGCTGCTGGAAGCGGGCGCGGATGGTCCTCATCCGGAAGGAAGGGCGGCCCGCGGACTCTCCCTCCGCGTACCGGCCCATATGCTTGCTGGACGAGGCGGGCAAGCTCTTCGAAAGAGTGATTGCCAACCGCCTCGTCCGGCACCTGTCGGCGACAGGGCCGGACCTCGACGACGGGCAGTTCGGCTTCCGTCAGGGACGATCGACGTTAGACGCGTGTAGTGGTCGCACGTCCCGCCCGGGAGGAGATTGTTAGTAGTGTGGGAGGCACGTTTCCCTCCTCCTTCGCCGCTGGCGAAGGAGTGCGGAGAGACGTGTCTCCCCGCGAGTAGTGGGGGACGCCTCCCTCTCTCGTGAAAGCGAGAGAGCGGATGGCCACTCCCCCACCACGAGACGTGCCCCCAATAGGGGGCGGGCGCGGGGCGGCACCGGTCGTGTTCTTCCAGAGTTCCCGGTGTCACCCCGGTAAGCGCCGAGGATGGCCACCGTGGGGTTTTAGCCGGTAAGAGTCCGGCACTACCCCGTCGCCCCCACCAGGGCGGCGGGGTGTCCATGAGGATTTCCCCACGAAAAAAAAAAAAAAAAGGGTTAAGGACACCTTCCCCTTCGATGGTGTCCCGCCTTGTCGTGGCGGAGGGGCTTGCGTGGGGCAATGATCCTGAGAGCTATGCCGGCGGGGACTCGTTCCCTGGCAGGTACTACCATGCCGGATTGGTCTCAGGGGAGCCTCCAGACTAAGAGGACACCAAGCACACATACACACGCTACTCACATTTTACACATACACATACACTTACACTCACACGATTCGGGATCTCGATGCGGGGCCGTCCTCCCTGGGCGGGGGGATGGCCGGCCGTATTGCCGCGGTGGTACCACGGGAGGGTACAGGAGATAAACCGGGTTGGGCACTCCCGGGCCGCTCCCTAGTACAGGTGCCCGAACCCCGTCTAACCAACGGGGAGGCTGCACTATCAGGGGCGAATAATCTCGGGGCGGGTTGTAGTGCCGGTTGGTGACCGGATGGGACCCTGCAGCTCGCTCCGGGGGGCTCTCCCGAGGCCAGCCGTGGATGCCGTAAAAAATCTTAGCCGCCGCGGCTGTGTGGCCGGCCCCTCCTCGTTTTCGGGGGGTTCGGATTTCCTGCGCGAGATCCCGTTTCAACACACTATCGCACTCACACATACAAACATACACACTCACGCACTCACACATTTGGACGTTTGATTGGGAGGTTTTAAGTATGGACGGTAAAAATACAGAAACTAGTTTCGAAAAGTGCCGCAAAGACGAAGTGGAGATACCCAGCTCCAAAGAGGTAGGAGAGGAGTGCGGTAGCGCGGCTACCCCCTCCGTTAGCGGAATGGGGCCGCCTGCGACCCCCTCCGCTCAAAAAAAGAAGTCGAGGCGCGTGGTCATCCGGCCCACGGAGGACAGCGCGGGCGAGTCCGATGATTCGGACACGTCCGCCGCCTCTGTGGTGACGGTGGCCGAGAGGGCCGTGTCGGGCTGTTCGGTGGTCTTGAGCCGCCTGCCCGACGCGCCTCGGCGACGTCGGTCGCTTCCGCCGGCGGGGGGTCCGATGCCTCGATGGCTTCGGCCTCCTCCCGGCGGAAGAGAGGGCCCCCATCCGCGGAGGAGGGCGCCGTGTCGGCACAGGCGAAGAAACGCCTGGTCGATGCGGCGCCCGAGGGGAGCGAGCCCGAGGCGGGGCAGCCTTCTGGCGGCTCGGGGTCCGGGCAACCGCCAGCCCTGGGCAGTCCTGCGACAAAACGCAGGAGGGGCACGGCTCAGGCTCTGAAGAGGGAGGCTGAGCTAGCGCGGAAGCTCCGAGTGAGCTCGACCGCGGATGTGGGTGCCCACATCATTGAGGCGATGGACGTGGTGCGTCACCTGGCGACCACCTCGACCCGCCTCAAGGGCACCTACAAACGTAGGTTCCGCCTGGCGGCCCAGGATGCGACCGTGGCGGTGACGGAGTTGGCAGCCAGGGCCAACTCCGACGGGGAAGGGGCCTTCCTTAGGGCCGAAAATCGGCGTCTGAGGGCCAGGATTGCCGATCTCGAGGGGGAGACTCTCTCCCTCTCGAGGAAGGTTGACCTCCTGGGCCGCCAGGGGGCGGGACCCTCGGGCGCCGCGGCGACGGCGCACTGCGCCCCCAACGATAGCCCCGTCGGCCTCGCTCTCCAAGAGAGAGTGATGGCCCAGATCGGGGCTCTCGTGGAGGCCAAGCTGACCCGCTTCAGGGAGGAGCTCTTCCCTGGGCGGGCGGTGAGGCCTCCATTGGGGGTGAAGGCGACGGCTCCGGAGGGTGGGTCTGAGCCCGTCCGGACCGCCGCTTCTTCCGCGGAGGCTCCGGCGGTGGAAGGTACAGTCCGCCGCCGGAAGAGGAAGCGGAAGAATAAGAAGGGGAAGAAGGGAGGGGCAGCAGCCGAGGCTGTCCAGCCACCCGGGGGCTCCCCGAGCGCCGGTGGGTCCCCCAAACCGCCCCAGCCCGCACCTCCCACGCAGGGAGAAACGTGGGCGAAGGTGGTGGGGAGGAAGGCCAAGCGCGAGGCCGCGCGGAAGCCACCGCCAGCCCCGACAGCCGGAGCGGTCGCCAAGGCGACCAAGCTCATTCCTGGACGCCCTCCGAAGACCGCGGCGGTAACGCTTACGGTCTCGGAGGGGTCCAGGCTGACGTATGCCGAGGCGATGTCCCGGGCACGCGAGCGCATCAAGCTCGCCGACCTGGGCATCGCCGAGGTAAGGCCGAAGCGCGCCGTCACCGGGGGTCTCATCCTCGAGATCCCCGGTGCCGACGGTGCCGCTAAGGCCGACAAGCTGGCGGCGGCGATGGCCGGGATATTTGACGGGACGGAGGCACGGGTTGCCCGTCCCTCAAAGAAGGCCGAGCTGAGGGTGACCGGGCTCATTGAGTCCGTCACCGTCGGCGAGGTCGTCTCGGCCATCGCCAAGGGCGGAGGCTGCAGGGAGGAGGACGTGACGGCCGGGGAAATTCGGTCGTCCTCCTCCTCCAAGCTTGGCTCCCTCTGGCTGCGGTGCCCTGTCACCGCGGCCAGGAAGGTGGCGCAGGCGGGCCGCGTAGTGGTGGGGTGGACCTCGGTGAAGGTGGAGGCACTGGCTGCACGGCCGCTGCAGTGCTACCGCTGCCTGGAGACGGGGCACGTGCGGCGGCAGTGCAAGTCCGGTGTCGACCGAGGCCGCCGCTGCTACGCGTGCGGCGAGGAGGGCCACAAGGGGGGCGCCTGCAAGGCCGAAAAGCCCCGGTGCCCGCTTTGCGGGGACCTCGGGCGCCCGGCCGACCATCGCCTTGGTGGCACGGCCTGCCGAGCCGCCACACAAAGGGCCGCAAGGCCGACAGGGGCGGACAAGCCGGTGAAGCAACCGGCGGGGAAGGTGCCGCCTGCGAAGGCGCGGGGCGGCAGGGTTGGAATATCGGCCGTTAAGGCCGTGACCAACGTGCCTGTCGTCCCGCCCTTAAAGGTAGCGGTGGTGGCGGCACCTTCGGCGAAGAAGCCCGCGCCGGGTCCGGGCGCGGTTGCCCCAGCCAAGCCGGCGGCGGCGGCAGACGGGGCAACACAGGCCCAAGGAGTGGGTGGCTTGGAGGGGGCCATGGACATTGAGTAAGAATGTATCAACGCCTCCTCCAGGCCAACCTGAACCACTCGCGCAGGGCCCAGGACCTTCTGGTGCAAACCTTGCGCGAGTGGAGAGTGGGCTTGGCAATCGCGGCGGAGCCGTACGTAGTCCCGCCCAATAACCCTAATTGGGTCGGGGACGCGTGCGGCTCTGTCGCGATCATTGTAAATAGGTGGCCCGACTCCCCCCTCTGCTCAGCCCTGGAGCAGGGGCGGGGATTCGTGGCCGTGCAGTGGGGGGACCTCGCGGTGGTGGGGTGTTACATCTCGCCCAACTGCGGCCTCGATGACTTCGAGGCGTACCTGGGTGCGGTCGGTGGGTGCATTTCCCGCACACGGCCGCGCCCGGTACTCGTCCTGGGGGACTTCAACGCTCACGCCCAAGCGTGGGGCAGCCCCGGGGACGACGCAAGGGGCGAGATGTTGCTCGACTGGGCGGCGCAGCACGACCTCCGGTTGGTTAACCGGGGGTCCGTTAGCACGTGCGTTCGGTGGCAGGGGGAGTCGATCGTCGATTTGACTTTCGGCTCCCCGGCCGCCGTGCGCCGTGTGTCGGGGTGGCGGGTCGCGGAAGAGCGTGAAACTCTTTCGGACCACCTCTATTTGACTATGGAGGTGGCCGCCGCGCCCGTCGCTCCGGCACGCCGCTCAGCATCGTGCACCCCTGGGGGTGGAGGGCATACCCCATCACCGCGATGGGCGCTTAAGCGCCTCGACCGGGACGCCCTGATGGCGGCGGCGATCGCCGTGGCCTGGCCGGACGGGTCGGGGGACGAGGAGGAGTTTCCCGACCCGGACGCAGGGGCGGAGTGGTTCCGGGGTAGTATGACGTCGGTTTGCGACGTCGCGATGCCCCTGGCCAGGCCGCCGCGCGTCGGCGGGGTGTACTGGTGGTCCCAAGATCTTGCGGCGCTACGCACTGAGTGCGTGCGCCGCCGACGCCGGTACACCCGCGCCCGGAGACGGCGGAATCAAGCTGCGGCGGGGGTGGTCCCGCTGTACGCGGCGTACCGCGAGTCCGTGGTCGCCCTACAGCGGGCCATCCGAGCTGCCAAGGCCCGTGCCTGGGACGAGCTCGTCGCCACCCTGGATGGGGATCCGTGGGGGCGCCCGTACAAAATCGTCATGGGACGATTGCGTCCCTGGGCGCCCCCCACGACGGAGCTTCTGGACCCCCATGTCCTCGACCGGGTGGTGGACACTCTGTTCCCTGCTGAAGCAGAGGACCCCGCCCCCGGTCGGCCTCCCCCACACTTTGTGTGGGACGAGGCCACTATGGGGGTCAGTGGCGACGAGCTCCGGGCGGCGGTGACGCGTCTCGCGGCCCGCGCGAACAAAGCGCCGGGCCCGGACGGCATCCCGGGCAGGGCCTTGGCCATGGCCATGGGCGTCCTGGTCCCGCGCCTCGGGCAGCTTTTTAACAGCTGTCTGAGGCGCGGCAGGTTCCCCCGCTGCTGGAAGCGGGCGCGGATGGTCCTCATCCGGAAGGAAGGGCGGCCCGCGGACTCTCCCTCCGCGTACCGGCCCATATGCTTGTTGGACGAGGCGGGCAAGCTCTTCGAAAGAGTGATTGCCAACCGCCTCGTCCGGCACCTGTCGGCGACAGGGCCGGACCTCGACGACGGGCAGTTCGGCTTCCGTCAGGGACGATCGACGTTAGACGCGATTAAGCGTCTGAGATCCCTGACGGAGTCGGCTGCAACCCGGGGCAGGGTGTGCATAGCTATATCACTGGATATAGTTAATGCTTTTAACACCCTGCCCTGGTGGGTCATCAGGGAGGCGCTCGAGTACCATCGAGTGCCCCCTGAGTTACGGGCCGTCGTCGGGGATTACCTCGCCGGCAGGAGCATCAGCTTCATGGGCCGGTCGCAGGAGTACGAGAGGGAGACGTACGCCGGGGTCCCGCAGGGGTCCGTTTTGGGCCCCCTGCTGTGGGACCTCGGCTACGATTACGTCCTGCGGGCTGCACTCCCCGCTGACGCCACCATGATCTGCTATGCGGACGACACACTGGTGGTAGTCAGCGGGGAGGATGGGACGAGGACCATCCGCGTGGCAGAGATGGCGGTGGCCTGTGCCGTCGCCCGAATCCACCGACTGGGCCGTCGGGTGGCCCCGCAGAAGACCGAGGCGATCTGGTTTTACGATCGCCAACGGTCCGCGGGGCCGCCCGCCCAGCGGTGGATTGCGGTGGGAGAGACCCGCGTCCAGGTGAGAGATACGATGAAGTATCTGGGTCTCACGCTGGACGGCCTCTGGCGCTTTAACCAGCACTTCGACCGGCTTATCCCCCGAGTTGAGAAGGCGGCGGGCGCTTTAGGACGCCTGCTGCCCAACATCGGGGAACCGTGGGAGGGGGTCCGACGCCTATACGCGGGAGTCGTCCGTTCCATGTTGCTCTACGGAGCACCAGTCTGGGCGGACGACCTGGCGGCCAGTCGGCGCAATTGTGCCCTGTTATTCAGGGTACAGCGTCGGATGGCCGTCAGGGTCGTGCGAGGATATCGCACGATCTCCCTGGCGTCGGCCACCCTACTAGCGAGGTTTCCGCCCCTAGACATCCTGGCGATGGGGGACGCGAGGACCTATTCGGGTCTTCGCGTCCTCCGTGAAGGGGGCGGAATACCCACGGAACGGTCGGTCGAGGAGTTGAAGCGCCAGACCCGACGGCTCGTTGTCGAGATGTGGCGGAAGAGGCTGGAAGATCCAGCCAACGCCCGCCACAGAGCCGTCGGGGCGATTCTCCCGAGCCTCGAGGCTTGGGTGAGTCGTGGCAGGGGCAACTCTCCTACCGCGCGACGCAGGTGCTTACCGGGCACGGCTGCTTCGGCGAGTACCTGCGTCGCATCGGGAAGGAGGCGACGGCACAGTGCCACCATTGTGACGGGGACCAAGACACGGCGCAACACACCCTCCAGTATTGCAGGGCCTGGAGGGAGCAGCGCCGCGTCCTGGTCCGGTATATCGGAAGGGACCTCTCGCTGCCGACGGTCATCCGGCAGATCCTCGGCAGCCAGAGGTCGTGGAGAGCCTTCCTCGCCTTCTGCGAGGAAGTGCTCTCCCAGAAGGAGGAGGCGGAGCGGCGGCGGGAGCGAACGGACCCCTTCCGTTTGGGGAGGGCCCGTCCCCGCCGCCGCCCCGCACGGGGGGACGCCGTTCCCCCCGACTAAGTTTGACGGCCCGGACCTGCCGGTGTGGGGGGGGGGGGGGGGGGGTTTCGCTGCCGGTGGGCCGGGCACGTGCCAAGGGGCCCCGAGGCGACAGAGTGGTGGCTCTGTCGCCTCCGCAAAGCGGCCCCGAGGCGGGGCGGGACGTGTAGTGGTCGCACGTCCCGCTCAGGGGATTGTTAGTAGTGCGGGAGGCACGGTTCCCTCCTCCTTCGCCGCTGGCGAAGGAGTGCAGCGAGACGTGTCTCCCCGCGAGTAGTGGGGACGCCTCCCTCTCTCGTGAAAGCGAGAGAGTGGATGGCCACTCCCCCACCACGAGACGTGCCCCCCAATAGGGGGCGGGCGCGGGGCGGCACCGGTCGTGTTCTTCCAGAGTTCCCGGTGTCGCCCCAGTAAGCGCCGAGGATGGCCACCGTGGAGTTTTAGCCGGTAAGAGTCCGGCACTACCCCGTCGCCCCCACCAGGGCGGCGGGGTGTCCATGAGGATTTCCCCACGAAAAAAAAAAGGTAGTGTTTGCATGTTAGCAATCGTTGCTTTTAGAGCGTTGATCTCCTTGAGTAAAGCTTGGAGATTCGGCGCATCTGACGTTTTACTAACTCTTGGTTCCCTTATCGTTGTCATGGAACTCTCACTTTGGGAAGGAGACTCGCGCTGTCTTTGTTGGGCTGCCATTTGTTCCAATTGGCAAGTTCGCTCAAGGATTTCTTTTTCTTTTTCGGCCGGGGCTCTAGCCTTCTCCTGCATCTGTGCGTTTTGTTGCTTCAGCGATTCTTCGAGCTCCTGCTCCTTCCGCTGAAGGGCGACGCTTTGCTCCCTGAGCGTGGTTTGTTTTACGTTCAGTGCCTGTTCTATTTGTTGCAACTCGGCTGCTGACATGTCTTTTGCTTTCGAACGCGTGTCCATAGTGGAGGTGGCAACAGACGACTTGGTATCCCACCGCTGTCACCAATTTGTTACGTGCCGGAGTGCCGCTCGGCCAAAAAAAACTATTTTGTCTGACTCGCGCACTTCGATCACTTTAAGTTTATATTTTGAGCCAATACACTTAAGTGCTCTGCTCGGGATCTCAGTCGTCGGCTGATTAACTAGACAGTGGAACGCGCGTGGAGAACTAAGGAAATGTCACCTGAATAATAATTCCAATATGTCAGTGGTGCCGAACAAGAGTCGGATCCTGTCGGCTCGCTTCTTCTGCTTTTCTCTAGTCCAGAGCTGCTGGTTGGTGGGTCGAAAGATGTCCGCAGTGATCGGGATTAAACGGTATGTCACTTTTGCTGGTTCAACTGAGGCGACGCTCTTAGATTGTTGGGCAGGAGAAATGCGAACTCGTTCAGGTAGGGGAATAGGTATAATTGCAGTTAGAGGAATGCGTGAGGAGCTGGATTGACCGGCTGTCTGATAGAGTGCTCTTGCGAGCTTCTGAATTTGGAACTTGCGTCCTCCTCGTCGTGCTTTAGGCATGAGTGTGTCTTGTGTGCGAAGAGTGTAATCGTGCTCGTGCCGGACGTGCCTTCACAGAGTTGATTTTGTGTGTAAAGGTAATCGTGCCGGACGTGCCCTCACCGATACCTTGTGTGTGTGTGTAGCGAGAGTGAAAGACGTGCCTTCACCTAACGCCTGGGTACCGTTGCAAGAGTCGAGAGTTGGCAAGAAAGAGAGTATGAGGAGTTCGGAAGGAGATTTGAAGGAAGAGAATTAAAGATGTAGAGCATTTCACTTTATAACTTGTATTGAACTTGCACTTTGGTGGATACAGTGTTACCTTATAACGTCGATATTGAAACTCGCGGTTGGCGGTTACACGCGGTTTCGAGACCAGCAGGGCGGACCTAGACTGTCTTATGTCTTATAGCGTGCACAGCAGAGCGGATCTAGACTATGTCGCAGAGTTCGCGAATACAGCAGAGCGGATCTGGACTGTATCGGAGAGACGTTACGGCGATTGTTGTTTGATAGAGTGAATACAGTGAATGCTTTCGGCTTGAGTCTTGGTCTCGACTCGGTGGCGACTCGCTCCGAACTGGCTGCAGAGAGCCGCGCTTGGACCTCCTTCGTTTTGGCGGCGACGCTGCGCAGTGGTGGGGAGGCGCGTTGGAGTAGGGCGCAGGGTTGCCAGATTAAGAGGGGGAAATGACGCATGCGCATGTCAATTTGTGGAACTCAAAGTCAGGTTCCGCTACACTCCTACAAAACGGTGGTGCCCTTGTCGCCCCTTTCACCTGTTGCAGCTTCTAACTACAAAATTTTTTGCTAAATTTCTAAATTAAGGTTTATTACTGGACTAGGATATTATAATAATAGTATATACTTTATATATTATAAACTACCCATTTTATTATATTATTATCGTACAGTTGACCTAAAATGGAATAATATATATAAATTAATTGAATTATAGCTGACAAGGGGAGGCCGCGACCCGGAACTCTTTGATTTAAAAGTATTATAGCTTAAAATGTAAGGAATGTCGTTAGTAATTAAATTCTAGAATACTTATAGCCAATCATTCTTTTTAATTGGTGTTAAATATTTAACTTTCGGCATCGTGCAATGCGTGATTTTCTTAAATCACAATAATACAATACAAAATAATACATAATACTTATTATTCGATCTAGTATTCTAGCATTTAATTACTGACCCTATTCCTTACATTTTAGGGTACAATATATTCAAATCGAAGAGTTCCGGGTCGTGACTTCCCCTTGTGAAAAAGATTAAATTACAAATATAGGGCGTAAACTTTCCGTTAATGAAATGGATATTTTACTTAGTGAGATTTCACTTAGTGGCAAACGAAAGTTTACGCCCGATATTAAATCGTATAAAATACAAAATAGTATACATAAATACAAAAAATGCACTCCTTGCCCGCTTCCCCATGAAGACTGCAAAGAGTAACGCTGTCCCCAATATGCGACCTAAAAATAAAAAGATGTATATGATTACTAATACAATAATTTTAAACTAGTTGCATAATTGTATTTAAAACTCTCACCTGTTGTAAGAAATTTTCTAATCTCTGCCTTGGACTGGCTGCTGCTGACACTGGAAAATAGAAATTTATATTTCATTATTAATAGAGTCATGTAATAGTAGTTGAACCACTCTTTTATTGATATTTCTTCTATTTAATTGTCTTGATATGTAACCTATAACGTACACTTACCTCACGACAATAACAATAACAATAATAATAATCAAAAATAATAATAAACATTACATTTTAATATGTAATTTAATTATCGCGATTTTGACTGGAACCTTATAATCACCTATGTGGTGTAATGGGTAAGGTGGTTGACTGTCGATGGAGCGGACGGGGGTTCGGTTCTCGGAGAGGACAACATTTTTGTCCCGCGTACTCTATACAGATTTGATTTCTTTGCATGATATTAATTGACGATACGTACTGCGTATCAATACTTTTGTCGTAAGTGATAGCCATTGTTTTACAGAACTAAAGGGTATATATAAAGTATAAGATTTAATAACTTTTAAAACTGTTCCTGTCATTCAATTAAACTTTTATTAACTACGATATTACACTATAACAAGCATAAATCGGTACATTAAAATCATAAAACGGTGGAAAAAGACATATTCGCCCAAAAAAAGGAAAAGGATATTTTGTGACAGAGGGGATTCGAAGCAGTGTCACTAAGTTCAAGGGGCCCCTCAGTGCTCCCTACGAAAAGATTTGGATGCGCCCGATACGTGTTTGGCACGGCCGCAGCGACGCCTGTGGCACATGCGCAGATGAGGCGAGTGTAAGGAATTCCTTACAAATCTGGCAAGCCTGGTAGGGCGGTGCGCGCAGGTCTTACTTGGTCGGTCGGGGTGGGGGTGGTCACATGGTTTTGACTCGGAGGGGGTCGTTTTCGCGCTCTCTCGCTCGCTCGTTCGTTCGTGCGTATGCACTGCTATAGTATTCTTAAAGCTATCGCTTATGTATGACTACAAGATACATGTATGTATAGTGTATGAATAAATGTCTGAGGAGAATTTGTTAGTTAATGCTCGACAGTGCCCCTCGATAGGCTTAAGGTAAGTATAAAGATGAATGTGAATATAACTAATTATTATAATTATTATTGTGTTTAGTCCAAACTGAGGCAGCCGTCACACCTCCCCCCTTATTAAAAAATGGAACAGAGGCTCGGATTTGAATTCTGCCGGCAGCGTAAGATTGCTCGTGTCATTTTACGGAGGAAATACTTGTCTTCATTTCCCGCTAGCGACCCTGGGAGCCAGAATACTGTAAAACATGTTTTCAGACATATTAGTGATTTCCAGGGGAACAGAGACTCGGATATGAATTGTGCCGGCAGCGTACGATTGCTCGTGTCATTTTACGTAGGAAATACTTGTCTTCATTTCCCGATTACGATCCTGGGAGCCAGAATACTGTAAAACACGTTTTCATACATATTAGTGATTTCCAGGGGAACGGAGACTCGGATTTGAATTCTGTCGGCAGCGTACGATTGCTCGTGTCATTTTACGTAGGAAATACTTGTCTTCATTTCCCGCTAGCGACCCTGGGAGCCAGAATACTGTAAAACACGTTTTCATACATATTAGTGATTTCCAGGGGAACGGAGGTTCGGATTTGAATTCTGCCGGCAGCGTACGATTGCTCGTGTCATTTTACGTAGGAAATATTTGTCTTCATTTCCCGATAGCGATCCTGGGAGCCAGAATACAGTAAAACACGTTTTCATACATATTAGAGATGTTGTAACCCGGCATATGCCCAACTAACTCCGAGTATTGCTCCGAGTGCTGACTAGACTGTGGCCTCATTTCCAAATACTGATGACTTGAAAACCAAGAATCAGAACAAATTGCCGAAACTCTAGCAGGCAATACCGGTAATGCACGGTAAGCACCTCCTTGGAAGAACGGTATAAAAACACCGATCAGGAAGCGATCGGGGAGTACAACGAGGAGTCATATGCCCGAGGGCACTCCGCCGCGTCTCCACACAGTGTAAGCCACCCTGACAGTCGTACCACTGTCCGGGACCGCGCCGAGACTAACTCTCTGCCGTCACCACGATACTAGGCCCAGAGCGGCTAGTATACCTTGTAAGTGACCATTTCTGTACTTCAATAAATCCTCCTGGATCACCAATATCCGAATTGAGTTCCAACTCTTAAGTGACCGACCCCTTTACCTTGACGTGTGCGACCCGACAAGGGAAGCATAACGATCTCGCGTTGCACGAGTCTTCAACCCGGTTCGCCGAGCTGAGACGAGACGTGTAACAGAGATTTCCGGAGGAACAGAGGCTCGGATTTGAATTCTGCCTGCAGCGTACGATTGCTCGTGTCATTTTACGTACGAAATACTTGTCTTCATTTCCCGATAGCGATCCTGGGAGCCAGAATACAGTAAAACACGTTTTCGTACATAGTCGTGATTTCCAGAGGAACGGAGGTTCGGATTTGAATTCTGCCGGCAGCGTACGATTACTGGTTTCATTTTACGTAGGAAATACTTGTCTTCATTTCCCGATTACGATCCTGGGAGCCAGAATACCGTAAAACACGTTTTCGTACATAGTCGTGATTTCCATAGGAACGGAGGTTCGGATTTGAATTCTGCTGGCAGCGAACGATTACTGGTGTCATTTTACGTAGGAAATACTTGTCTTCATTTCCCGATTACGATCCTGGGAGCCAGAATACAGTAAAACACGTTTTCGTACATAGTCGTGATTTCCATAGGAACGGAGGTTCGGATTTGAATTCTGCTGGCAGCGAACGATTACTGGTGTCATTTTACGTAGGAAATATTTGTCTTCATTTCCCGATAGCGATCCTGGGAGCCGGAATACTGTAAAACACATTTCCGTACATATTAATGATTTCCAGGGGAACGGAGGTTCGGATTTGAATTCTGCCGGCAGCGTTCGATTGCTCGTGTCATTTTACGTAGGAAATATTAGTCTTCATTTCCCGCTAGCGACCCTGGCAGCCAGAATACTGTAAAACACGTTTTCATACATATTAGTGATTTCCAGGGGAACGGAGGTTCGGATTTGAATTCTGCCGGCAGCGTACGATTACTGGTGTCATTTTACGTAGGAAATACTTGTCTTCATTTCCCGATAGCGATCCTGGGAGCCGGAATACTGTAAAACACATTTTCGTACATATTAATGATTTCCAGAGGAACGGAGGTTCGGATTTGAATTCTGCCGGCAGCGTTCGATTGCTCGTGTCATTTTGCGTAGGAAATACTTGTCTTCATTTCCCGCTAACGACCCTGGGAGCCAGAATACTGTAAAACACGTTTTCATACATATTAGAGATTTCCGGAGGAGCAGAGGCTCGGATATGAATTCTGCCGGCAGCGTACGATTGCTCGTGTCATTTTACGTAGGAAATATTTGTCTTCATTTCCCGATAGCGATCCTGGGAGCCAGAATACAGTAAAACACGTTTTCATACATATTAGAGATGTTGTAACCCGGCATATGCCCAACTAACTCCGAGTATTGCTCCGAGTGCTGACTAGACTGTGGCCTCATTTCCAAATACTGATGACTTGAAAACCAAGAATCAGAACAAATTGCCGAAACTCTAGCAGGCAATACCGGTAATGCACGGTAAGCACCTCCTTGGAAGAACGGTATAAAAACACCGATCAGGAAGCGATCGGGGAGTACAACGAGGAGTCATATGCCCGAGGGCACTCCGCCGCGTCTCCACACAGTGTAAGCCACCCTGACAGTCGTACCACTGTCCGGGACCGCGCCGAGACTAACTCTCTGCCGTCACCACGATACTAGGCCCAGAGCGGCTAGTATACCTTGTAAGTGACCATTTCTGTACTTCAATAAATCCTCCTGGATCACCAATATCCGAATTGAGTTCCAACTCTTAAGTGACCGACCCCTTTACCTTGACGTGTGCGACCCGACAAGGGAAGCATAACGATCTCGCGTTGCACGAGTCTTCAACCCGGTTCGCCGAGCTGAGACGAGACGTGTAACAGAGATTTCCGGAGGAACAGAGGCTCGGATTTGAATTCTGCCTGCAGCGAACGATTACTGGTGTCATTTTACGTAGGAAATACTTGTCTTCATTTCCCGATTACGATCCTGGGAGCCAGAATACAGTAAAACACGTTTTCGTACATAGTCGTGATTTCCATAGGAACGGAGGTTCGGATTTGAATTCTGCTGGCAGCGAACGATTACTGGTGTCATTTTACGTAGGAAATATTTGTCTTCATTTCCCGATAGCGATCCTGGGAGCCGGAATACTGTAAAACACATTTCCGTACATATTAATGATTTCCAGGGGAACGGAGGTTCGGATTTGAATTCTGCCGGCAGCGTTCGATTGCTCGTGTCATTTTACGTAGGAAATATTAGTCTTCATTTCCCGCTAGCGACCCTGGCAGCCAGAATACTGTAAAACACGTTTTCATACATATTAGTGATTTCCAGGGGAACGGAGGTTCGGATTTGAATTCTGCCGGCAGCGTACGATTACTGGTGTCATTTTACGTAGGAAATACTTGTCTTCATTTCCCGATAGCGATCCTGGGAGCCGGAATACTGTAAAACACATTTTCGTACATATTAATGATTTCCAGAGGAACGGAGGTTCGGATTTGAATTCTGCCGGCAGCGTTCGATTGCTCGTGTCATTTTGCGTAGGAAATACTTGTCTTCATTTCCCGCTAACGACCCTGGGAGCCAGAATACTGTAAAACACGTTTTCATACATATTAGAGATTTCCGGAGGAGCAGAGGCTCGGATATGAATTCTGCCGGCAGCGTACGATTGCTCGGATCATTTTGCGTAGGAAATACTGGTCTTCATTTCCCGCTAGCGACCCTGGGAGCCAGAATAGTGTAAAACACATTTTCATACTACCACCATTTTCCCTGATCAGCGGGTCGTGCAAACTGACCAGGGAGACGAGGAAATGAACGCCACGCTTCCCCTCCGCAACTCAGGTCCTCCGGGCGCTTCACTGGGCGCCAGGCCCCGAAAACCGAGACCAATATTTATAATATTTAGCAGCCCGGAGGAGATGGTCAACCTGAGAGGGAGAGCAAGTGCGGCGGACCACGCGGATATTAGCCCGGCCGGCTAGATGTTTGGGAGAGGGGCGGGGAACAAGGGAGGCCGGGGACAACACACTATGCAACACAGATAGCCAAAAGAGACACGACTTCTCTCGGTAACAAACGCCCTGTTTATTTGTGTCGGGCGAGCCGACGTGCTACAATCTAATTAACCTACAGCAAACCGGACTATCGCGCTCCCGGTCCTAGGCCACGAAGGCCCCTATACAATCTAACCCCGCGGTAGCGGGTGGTCAAGAATGCGGCCGAGAAGCGGCCGGAAATGTGAAGAATCGCGCGTTGAAACGGCCGAAGTAAGCGAGATCCGCAATGCCGCACGAGCGGAAAATCTACCGAGCGGTCCCGGCAACAAGTGGCAAGATGGCCACCACTTGATTTGGCGAACGCGATTCTTAGGTGCTACCGCGTGACTCAGTGCGACTCGCGAAGTCGCCCCAAGGAAGGCAGGACAGTTACAGGCTTATCTGACTCTAGCAATAAATACAGCAATTGCGAGGAACCCGATTACCGGGCTCGGAACTTTTACGCAAAGATTCTACTAATAGGGCACGAAGGTGTGAGGCTTACCGCTGTTAATCTCCGGTCTCTTACACCGGTATTCCTCCTTCTAGCCTGCTCTTTGAAAGGCCTAAGTCCAGGCGTCTGGAACGGTCGGAGATAATCTCGCTCTTTTTCCCTTTCGTCTATACCTCTCGGTGTTTCTCTCTCTCTCTCTCGTCACTTCACTCACAAACGGAAAATGCTCGGATACAATGGTCGCTTGGACGGTCGCAATCTGAGTGACGAGAGAGAGTCCTTATTTCGCTACGTAGCCTCACACCCTCAGCGCCACTACCCCTCGAATCCTCCCGTGGCTCCATCCATTAGGCGGTGTCGCAATCGACCCCGCGCGTTAGGATCGACTTCGACCTCTTCTATCGACCGCTTGAGACCGCTGTCCTTTCGGTCGACATCAGGAGTGACGGGCTCCCAACTCCTCGCTCCGACGTGCTCGGGTTGGCCGTCCGTCTTCCAGGGCAGCTCCGGCGTCCCGTGTGCTGGCCCCAGCTCGCTCGACCTGGGAGGATTGACCATCCTCGGAGCCGAACTTATCTCCACGCCTAATGGACAGCCGTTCCACTAGGCGGCTCAGTCCGTCGCGCTCACCTAGGTGCCTCTCGGCGTTCCAAATTCGCATTAGTGCCTGTCTTATTTGCCTGTGCCTGCCTTGGAGCAACGATGGTGACGAGGCCCGAACGCTCGGGCGAGTGAGAGAGAGAGAGAGAGTGGCCACGCGGGCGTTCCCCTGGCCTCCCTTGCGGGGGTGAGGAGTATTCTTGTGGCGAGGCTAGCTTGCCCCGTCACAATACATATTAGTGATTTCCAGGGAACGGAGGTTCGGATTTGAATTCTGCCGGCAGCGTACGATTGCTCGTGTCATTTTACGTAGGAAATATTTGTCTTCATTTCCCGATAGCGATCCTGGGAGCCAGAATATTGTAAAGGCAGAGAGATGTAAAGGCAAAGAATATTGTAAAGAGAAATCTGCAGAGGCAGAGCGGTCGAGGAGACGCGGGGAGAATAAAGACCAGCAGGCCGACCTGGGGGTCACCCAGAAGGTGAGACGTATGTCCACCTCTGACGTGGGCTCCAGGTTGCTGGAGAAAGCCCAGGCTGTGCTGGGGGTCCCCTTCGATGGTGTCCCGCCTTGTCGTGGCGGAGGGGCTTGCGTGGGGCAATGATCCTGAGAGCAATGCCGGCGGGGACTCGTTCCCTGGCAGGTACTACGATGCCGGATTGGTCTCAGGGGAGCCTCCAGACTAAGAGGACACCAAGCACAAACACACTTACACTTACACATATACATTTCTACACACACTTACACTCACACTCACATGAGAGACGGTCGCGTTGCGGGGCCGTTCTCCCCGTTCGGGGGGATGGTCTGTCGTTCTGCCGCGGTGGTACCACGGGAGGGTACAGGAGATAAACCGGGTTCAGGCACTCCCGGGCCGCTTCCTAGTACAGGGGCCCGAACCCCGTTTAACCAACGGGGAGGCTGCCCTATCAGGGGCGAATAATCTCGGGGCGGGTTGTAGTGCCGGTTGGTGACCGGATGGGACCCTGCAGCCTGTCCCGGGGAGCTCTCCCGAGGCCACCCGTGGATGCCTTAAAAAAGCTTAGCCGCCGCGGTGGCGCGGCCGGCCCCCTCTCGTTCCGGGGGGTTCGGATTTTCCGCGCGAGGACCGTCTCTCAACACACTTCGCACACACACAGATCCACTAACACACACATACACACACACACACACAGACGAGATGGGGAGGAATGGGCGGAGGCCCCTAAACTCAACAAACATGGAGGACAGTACAAATAATGAATGTTCCCAAAAGTGCCAGAGAGAGGAGGAGCTTCCCAGCTCAAGGGTAGGCGGAGAGGGGCGGAGCGGTGCGGACTCCAATTCCGAAGACGGAATGGGGCCGCCTGCAGCTCCTACCGAGGTGCGCAACAAGCGCACCAAATCGAGGCGCGTCGTCGTGGGGCCCACGGAGGACAGCGCTGGCGGGTCCGACGACTCGGACACGTCCGTTGCCTCCGTGGTGTCAGCGACGGAGAGGTCAGTGCCGGCGTGCACGGTTGTGCTCAGCCGGCTGCCCGACGCGCTGACACAGGAGGTCCTCTCCCGGCGGGCGTCGGAGGCCTCATTGTCCTCCGTCGGTGAGGATTCGGATGCCTCAATGGCATCTGCGTCTTCCCGCACGGGGAGGCCTGCTCGAAAGAGGGGGCGCCCAATGTCGGGTGAGTGCGCCAAGCCGGCCAAGGCTAAGAAACGCCAGGTCGACTCGGACCGGGGCGACCCGCCGTTGAGCGGTGAGGAGAGCACGGCTCAGATCCTCCGCTGGGAGGCTGAGACCGTGCAGAGGATGAAAGTTTCCTCCACAGCCGATGTGGGTGCCGAAATCCTCGAGGTGATGGACGAGGTGCGTCACCTGGCGGCCACCTCGTCCAACCTTAAGGGCACCTACAAGCCGAGGTTCAGGAGGGCGGCCTACAAGGGCACAGCAGGGGCTACGGAGTTGGCATCGAGGGCCAGCTCCGACGGGGAGACGGTTCTCGTAAAGGCCGAGAACAATCGCCTGAGGGCCAGAATCGCCGACTTGGAGAGGGAGATTGTCTCCCTCTCCATGAAGGTGGAGATTCTGGGCCGCCAGGGGGCGGGACCCTCGGGCGCCTCGGCGACGGCTCCCCAAGGCCCCAGTGAGGGCCCCGCCGGCCTCGCTCTCGACGAGAGAGCGATGGCGCGGATCGGTGCCCTCGTGGAGGCCAAATTGGACCGCTTCAGGGAGGAGCTCTTTCCTGGGCGGGCGGTGAGGCCTCCACTGGCAGCGCAGGCGGCGGGACGGACGGGTGGGTGGGAGCCCGTCCGCTCTGCCGCTTCGCCTGCGGAGGTTTCGGCGACGGACGGTACGGTCCGTCGCCAGAAGAAAAAGAAGGGGAATAAGAGGGGGACGGCAGGGCAGGCTACCCAGTCCCCTCTAGACTCCTCGAGTGGTGGTGTTCCCTCCCCACCAACCCTGCCCACGCAGGGTGAAACGTGGGCGACGGTGGTGAGAAGGAAAAAGAGAAGCGAGGCCGCGCGCAAAGCGTCGACACCCCCACCGTCCAGAGCGCCACCAAAGGCGGCAAGTGGGGGCAAGGTCGTCACAGGACGCCCTCCGAAGACCGCAGCGGTAACGTTGACGGTTCCGGAGGGGTCCAAGATGACGTATGCCGAGGCGATGTCCCGGGCGCGCGAGCGTATTAAGCTCGTAGACCTGGGCATCGCCGAGGTAAGGCCGAAGCGCGCCGTCACCGGGGGCCTCATCCTTGAGATTCCCGGTGCCGACGGTGCCGCTAAGGCCGACAAGTTGGCCGCGGCGATGGCCGGGATCTTCGATGGGGCGGAGGCACGTGTCGCCCGCCCGTCGAAGAAGGCCGAGCTGAGGGTGAGCGGACTGGTCGAGTCCGTCACCGTCGGCGAGGTCATCTCGGCCATCGCCAAGCAGGGCGGGTGCAAGGAGGGGGAAGTGACCGCCGGAGAAATCCGGATGTCCTCCCCCACCACCAAGCTCCGGTCTCTCTGGCTGCGGTGTCCGGTCATCGCAGCCAGGAAGGTCGCGGGGGCCGGCCGACTAGTGGTCGGCTGGACCTCCGTGAAGGTGGAGGCAGTGCATGGAGCACCAGTTTGGGCGGACGATCTGGCGGTCAGTCGGCGCAATCGTACCCTGTTGTACAGGGTGCAGCGTCCGATGGCCGTCAGGGTCGTGCGGGGCTACCGCACGATCTCCCAGGCGTCGGTGACCCTCCTAGCGAGGTTTCCACCCCTGGATATGCTGGCGGCGGGGGACGCGAGGACGTACGCCAGTCTTCGCGTCCTTCGGGACGGGGGCGGAACACCCACGGAACGGTCGGTCGAGGAGTTGAAGCGTCAGACCCGGCGGCTCGTTGTTGAGATGTGGCGGGAGAGACTGGAGAATCCAGAACACTCCCGCCACAGAGCCGTCGGGGCGATTCTGCCGAGCCTCGAAGCTTGGCTGAGTCGCGGCAGGGGTCAACTCTCCTACCGCGCGACGCAGGTGCTCACCGGGCACGGTTGCTTCGGTGAGTACCTGTGTCGCATCGGGAAGGAGGCGACGGCACAGTGCCACCATTGTGACGGGGACCGGGACACGGCGCAGCACACGCTCCAGTACTGCAGTGCGTGGGCCCAGCAGCGCCGTGTCCTGGTCCGGCAAATTGGTTGTGACCTCTCGCTGCCGACGGTCATCAGAATGATCCTCGGCAGCGGGAGGTCGTGGAGGGCCTTCCTCGCTTTTTGCGAGGAAGTGCTCCTCCAAAAGGAGGAGGCGGAGCGGTGGCGAGAAAGGACGGACCCCTTCCGCTTGGAGAGGGCCCGTCCTCGCCGCCGTGCCGCGCGGGGGGATCGAGTCCCCCCGCAGTAAGAGCGACGCCCCGGCCCTGTGGCGGATCTCAACCCGCTGACGGGCCGGGTGCGTGCCGAGGGGTCGTGTGGTGGCAGAGTGGTGGCTCTGCCGCCCGCCTATAGCGGCCCCGAGGCGGAGCGGGGCGTGTAGTGGTCGCGCGTCCCGCCCAATTTGGTGGTTTTTGGTGATCCGGGAGGCGCGGTTCGCTCCTCCTTCACGGTTACTGAAGGAGCGGGTCGAGCCGTGCCCTCCCGGGCTCAGAGGGGGGCGCCTCCCTCTCTCGCGCGAGCGAGAGGGGCGATGGTTAACCCCCCCTCCACGAGAAGTGCCCCCAGAAGGGGGCGGGCGCGGGGCGGCACCGGTAGTGTTCGACAAGAGTTCCCGGTGTCGCCCCATTACGCGCGAAGGATGGCCACCGTGGGGTTTTAGCCGGTAGGAGTCCGGCACTCCCCCTCCGCCCCCACCAGGGCGGCGGGGGGTCCATGAGGATTTCCCCACGAAAAAAAAAAGGTAAGAGCTCGTCCCTGAAGCGGTCCAGTTTGGCCTCCACGAGGGCACCGATCCGCGCCATCGCTCTCTCGTCGAGAGCGAGGCCGGCGGGGCCCTCACTGGGGTCTTGGGGAGCCGTCGCCAAGGCGCCCGAGAGTCCCGCCCCCTGGCATCCCAGAATCTCGACCTTCATGGAGAGGGAAAGAATCTCCCTCTCCAGGTCGGCAATTCTGGCCCTCAGGCGATTATTCTCGGCCTTTAGAAGAACCGACTCCCCGTCGGAGCTGGCCCTCGATGCCAACTCCGTAGCCCCAGCTGTGCCTTTGAAGGCCGCCCTCCTAAACCTACGCTTGTAGGTACCCTTAAGGCAGGGATGTGTACCGGTACAGAATGTTACAAAACGGGACGGTTCGGTACGGACCGAACCGTTTCTGTAACAGAGCTTAAGAACCGAATCTTGTACCGAACCGTTCTTGGACCGAACAACCTGTCCCGAACCTGTACCGTGTCTGTACCGTCCCGCCTGTCGCGATGTCTGCCGTCCCGAACCAGTAACCGCGGCCGCTGTTACTGGTTCGGGACGGGCTCCGTACCGAACCGTTTTTGAAGCTACCTGCTCCGATTCTTGTCCCGCATCATTTTTGCTATCTTGTTCCGAATTTCCCCGACGATATAGATTCCTTACTGTACCGTGCCCCCAAAAATGTTGACGTACATGTAGATGCGTATGCGTGCTTGTGCGTGTCATCACATACGTATATGTGTCTGTACGTATATGCATGCGTTCACATGTATGATTGCACATGCCCGGCCGTAAGGATGCGTGAACGGATGTGTGTCTGGTTGTATATGCGTGTGCGTGTATGTGCATTCTTGCATATGCCTGAGCGTGTGTGTGCGTGCTTGTACATGTGCGAGAGTGTGTACATGCTTGTATATGTTCGAACATATGCATGCGCGACAGTACATATATGCGTGCCTGTATGTATGCACGCTTATACATACATGAGCCTGTCTGTGGGCGCGTGCGCGTACACGTGTGTATGTGTTCGTGTTTGTACATGTCTGAATATGCGTGCCCGTGTGTATGCGTGAGCACGGATGTGCGCGCGGTTGTATATGCGTGAGCGCGTTGATGCACGTTTGCATATGTGAGAGCGTGTGTGCGTGCGCGATTCCACATATCTGAAAGTATGTATGCGTGTTTCATCATGCGTGCAGTCGTGTATGCGTGCTTCCGCATGCCTGAACGTATGCATGCGTGGTTGTACATTCGTGCGCATGCTTGTTCATCCGCGTGGTTGCACATACGTGCTTGTACATGCCTGAATGTATACATGCGTGATTCAGAATACCTATGTATGTATGTCTGGTTGCACAAGCGCGAGTGTGTGGATTGCACAGGATTGCTGACGGTTAAACATCGATTTAGGAAAAGGTCAAGTAGTAGGCATCAACGTTAACAAGGAGTTGTTATTAAAATATCTCTTACTTTCTGCACTTGGGTGTAGTATCAGGAAGCACCCTGGAAGGACAGTTTAAAGAAAGGTGTAAAGGTAAGAGATTGGACGGGAATGAGTCAAAGAGGCTCTTGTGTGGGTAGCGAAAAGACAGGTATACGTTATGGAGGAAGACAGGTCAGAAATCTAAGTCCTGACAAGAATTGTGACAGTGTTGGCCACTTTGTATGAATACCAACTTCTTGAGAAAGTATTAGATTTTTATATCTAGAAAGAATATAACAAGTGGAAAAGATGAGATAGTTAGAAAATGTTCACTGTTCACGAATCGAAATTTGAGAGTCTTGACTTTCCATACTCCAGGGTGCAAAAAATAAAATGTATGACGCACGTGATTGACAGAAGCAGGGGTTTTATGGTTGGGTGAAATAGAGAACTCTTAACGTGGTAGAAGTTGGCGAGTGCAAAAGATCGAAAAATAAGGAAAGTCCGGATTCTTAGAATAGTTGCGAAGGGTCGCAGGTAAACGGAACGCGACGGTCATCAGATGACCAAGCGCAACTGCCATCGGATTAACTAGATTTATGGTTTAAATTACGGTACTAACCCGGAGCCGAGTTTAACAATTTTAATGACTTCAAAGTAATAAAAAATGTGCGTACCAGATGAGTGCAGAATCGCAGCTGCAAGGGATTAAAGAAAGTAGGAATTTTCCTATGGAAAGCAGACGGAAAGAAATAACGGCTGTATGAAGCCGTAACGGTACTCTCTGTTACTCCATACAAAACTGCTCTGATACGATATTTAAAGATTTTGTAGGATGGTTATGATTGCTGTATATTACTAAATTCAAAGTATGCCGACCTTAAGAGTTAAAGACAACGATTAAATTATTGGTTTGTGACGGGGCAAACTAGCCTCGCCACAAGATTACTCCTCACCCCCGCAAGGGAGGCCAGGGGAACGCCCGCGTGGCCACTCTCCCTCTCTCTCTCACTCGCCCGAGCGCACAGGCCCTACCACCATCGTTGCTCCAAGGCAGGCACAGGGAAATAAGACAGGCATTAATGCGAATTTGGAACGCCGAGAGGCACCTAGGTGTGCGCGACGGACTGAGCCGCCTAGTGGAACGACTGTCTATTAGGTGCGGAGATAAGTTCGGCTCCGAGGATGGTCAATCCTCCCAGGCCGAGCGAGCTAGGGCCAGCATACGGGACGCCGGAGCTGCCCTGGAAGACGGACGGCCAACCCAAGCACGTCGGAGCGGGGAGTTGGGAGCTCGTCACTCCTGATGTCGACCGAAAGGACAGCGGTCTCAAGCGGTCGATAGAAGAGGTCGAAGTCGATCCTAACGCGCGGGGTCGATTTCGACACCGCCTAATGGATGGAGCCACGGGAGGATTCGAAGGGTAGCGGCGCTGAGGGTGTGAGGCTACGTAGCGAATTAGGGACTCTCGCTCGTCACTCAGATTGCGACCGTCTTAGCGACTAGAGGCATCCGAGCATTTGCGATTATTGTTAATCAGTGACGAGTGAGAGAGTGAGACCATACATAAGAGAGAGCAGCATAAGACCGGACGACCGGACCACAGATTGAATTACAGTTAGCCTGGAGAGTAAGAGCCGGCGAGCTTAGGGAGGAATTAACGGCCTCTCGCCGTAGGAAAATCACGGTAAGCCTTACACCTTCGTGTCCTTCCATTAGATTCTTTACGTAGAAGTTCCGAGCCCGGTAGTCGGGTTCCTCGGAATTGTTGTAGTTGTTCTTAGAGTCAGAAAAGCCTGTAACTGTCCTGCCTTCCTTGGGGCGACTTCGCAAGTCGCACTGAGTCACGCGGTAGCACCTAAGAATCGCGTTCGCCAAACCGAGTGGTGGCCATCTTGCCACTTGTTGCCGGGATCGCTCGGTCGATTTTCCGCTTGTGCGGCGTCGCGGATCCCGCTTTATTCGGCCGTAATAACTCGCGGTTCTTCATATTTCCGGCCGCTTCTCGGCCGAACTCTTGACCACCCGCTACCGCGGGGATAGATTGTACAGGGGCCTTCGTGGCCTAGGACCGGGAGCGCGATAGTCTGGTTTAGCGTAGGTTAATTAGTTTGTAGCACCGTCGGCTCGCCCGACATAAATAAACAGGGCGTTTGTTAACCAGAGAAGTCGTGTCTCTTTTGGCGATCTGTGTTGCACAGTGTGTTGTCCCCGGCCTCCCTTGTTCCCCGCCCCTCTCCCAAACAACTACCCGGCCGGGCTAATATCCGCGTGGTCCACCGCACTTGCTCTCCCTCTCAGGTTGACAATCTCCTCCGGGTTGCTAAATATTATAAATATTGGTCTCGGTTGTCGGGGCCTGGCGCCCAGGGAAGCGCCTGGAAGACCTGAGCTGCGGAGGGGAAGCGCGGCATCGATTTCCTCGTCTGCCTGGTCGGCTTGCACGACCCGCTGATCAGGGAAAACGGTGGTAGGTTACATATTTTTGGGCCCATAATTTTATAAACACCCATGCCTGTCGGTATTATGTAATATTATGCAATTTGAAGACATTCTTGCTTTTCCGTTATTAAAATAAGGGACTACCAGAGCGGAACGGCGAGGGCCTGCGAATTCAGTCTCCTGATGAGGCAGACTATCACATTCTTGGGCCCAATTTTCTTGTAACTTAACAAAACATTCACGGACGTCTTGTACTTGTCAACATGATGTAATATTTGTGTGCCAAGGAATAGTGAGACGAATATAACAAATAGCACAAGCACTCGCATTTGTTATTGTAGATTTTTCGTGTTTGCAGTAACTATACATACGCCACATGTACAGGTATTTATGTGAAATCCAAGAAAAGCAGTTTTACTGCGAAGTTGTTTAATACAAGGAGGCAAATATCGGTGGAACAGCCGATTGACTGATAATAATTGCAATGCATCGGGATCTATCTATATTTACAACCATTCAACGTAGTGTAGCAGACACGAAAAATATTTTTCAATGCTTAATATACGAAAGTGCTTGCGTTGTACTAAATACGAATGCAGCAATATAATATGAATTGAAGAATAAGTATCGTGTCTGCTACTTTTGTTTTCGATGTCTGTAAATATAAATGAAACCTTGTGGGTTCGAATCCATAACAAATATACAACTTGATGAGTCGAGACAACGCGTTCATAACATTTCTGAGTCCTAGTACGCTACGCTAGCGTGTTGTTAGATTTTTAAACAAAAAGCTGATTGCTGCTACGTGCCGAATTACTTGCATCTGTGCGGCTAAGTCAACATCGGTACCCTATTTCCCGGAAAGGGTACGGCGGCCTTTCCCAACTACCTGGGGGTCTGCCGCGCGCCTCGATGTCAGTGACCACCGGAAGTCTTTTTCCGAAGTGTCTCCAGCCAATGACAAATTAGCAGATTAGTTCGTCGTGGCGCTCAAATACTTTTCCTGCCACTGAGTGGGGAAAAATACCTCTTGCGGCTGGACATCCAAAAATCGACAGATCAGATCGCATCAAGTCCTTGAAGTGAATAGATCAAGAATTACGCCTTGGAAGAAGTGTGCAGTGTGAACCAGGAAGTTAGTGTTAGCGAAGTGTGTTGTGCTTTGTGCCCAAGTCCACCAACAATCCAGGTCCTAAAGGATGACAGCCTCCAGCTCTAATATGGACCAAGAACTGGAACTCTCTGGCTTCCGTCCTGCCGACATTGTGGCTCCCTACTTTACTTTTGACAAGGACTCCAACATATCAAAGTATTTAGTACCAGGATGTTCAGTCACAATGAAGGTTAGTTTTTCATTTCTTGTATTACAAAAATATTGTATCTTTTAATCCGCATTGCAAAATTTGAGATTTAATGAGTTTATTTAGTGTGATAAATGTAAACCGTAGACAGCGGCTGTAGGGATAAGCGAGAACTGTTGCCAACACTAAACTCTGAATGCTTATAAACTGTTAAATATAGGAGATATGTAGCAATAACTCGACCTTTGTATTTAACTTTTAGGGTCGGCACACTTCAAATTTGGAGAAACATATCCATCGCAATCACCCGTCGGAGTCCGCGATCATCGCGGCAAAGCGAGATTTGCTGAAGAGACGGCGTTCGCGATCAGGCAGCGATTCATCTGCCGAAACAAGTCATGGTAAGCAAGTGATTTTATCAGGCCAAATCCACAGCTTTATAGTGATTGAACCTTAAGAATCCGATCAGTTTACACTCTAACGAGAAAGCGTAACATATTCGATTTCATGCGCGTACATTTAGCTACAAACTTATACAAAACTAGATTCTTACTTCTCTTTGACTGTACAGTTCATTAGTTAATGAAATTGTTACATATGGGACATTCAGTGCCAAGCGGATTACTTCTCTGATCATGTACGATTTTTAAGAACATGGAGTATTATATTCATAACATTATGTTAATCGTTCCCACTCCTGTTTCTTCACAATCTTTATTCGTACTATAAAACATTTTTCCTTTTTTCAGTTGTTTTCGAAAAATGTATCTTTTATCCCAGGTTGTAGAGTAACACGTCAGTTTCGTTCGTTGTTCATTAATTTCGATAAGAAGCATACTTTATTTGCAATGATTTGTGAATGATTTTCGCAAAGAAATTTCATTAATAAGTTATAGGTGTCCGATGCAGCTTGAACATTAATTAAAATTTTCCAAACTCACAAATTAACGTTATAAAAATCAACAAAATATTCTTAAGAAACCTGACTCTTCTCAAAATTAATGAACATCGATCAGGATCAACGTGTTTTCCACAACTTGAGACGAAAAATCGTTTATACAACAAACACCTGAGAAAAGAGAAAAAATTACAATTTTGAAACTAATAATTATTCTGACAGACTAGACATTTGGATGGTTTTAACTCAAGGTTACGAATATAATTATCTACTTTTATCAAAGTCCGTCACAAGACCGGATACAAGTGATTCGCTTGAGGTGAAACGATCGATATTACAGCGCCCCATAATATTCCATGGTTGTTACATATGTTTTTCCTTGTAACTTTAACCCCTTTCTTGCTTTTATATTTTCCGATTGAAATTATTCGAACACTACAGCGCGTTTAATCATACACTGCAATCATACATTTAATCATACTTCTACAGGATGTGTTACGTTTCTTTCATGAGTTATTAGTGCAAGTGTTTCATTTATTATTCATTGGTAATGATATGATGACTAATATGAGTAATATGCTTTCATCAAATGAGGATGATGGTAACACGCGCAGAACTATCCCCCTGAAGAAGAGGAAGGTATGCGTGATCGAGATGGACGCGGACACCATTTTGGATGCGTGCATTGATTTGGTCACGGTGGATGGGCTGTTGCGCCCGAGCCCAAGGTTGGCTCCCGGAATGCACAAACTAAGCAGACCGCTAAATCCTATCTTTGAAAGGATGTTGCAATGTATAAAAGAAATAAGATATTAGTATAGCAATAAGCGAGCGAACAGCGACTAAATCACGTTTTGCACATCAGCACTGAGTCACATCGCCTGATCAGTGCCTCGTGCTGATGCGACGCCCACTCCGAGCAAAACCATTGCTCCAAGCCCCAATCGGGGACTCGCTCTCCAGATTTCGAACAGAACACATCAGTGCGTACCAGCGAGTTACTCTGTACCTTTCGTGTCAGTCTTTGGTTATATCCTATCAATAAACTCCAAGTTTTGGGTTTAATCCCGGTGGATTCTAATCCTTTAAACGCTACGAGCCTGACTTCCTCCGATCCCGCTACCCGCTCTGTGCAGTCACCACACAGGGCACAACAGGGCGACCTTTCTCCATTTTTGAAGACCGGGGATTTCAAAATCTTTTCGGCCCCCTAATAAAAAATCTGCCGAACTTGGCAATCAATCGGCACACCATTCAGCGACACGTTGCTCAAGAAGCAGAGTCACTACGGGCGGCGATAAGGCGAGAAGTGGAAGGACGTTTGGTGTCCGTAAAAATTGATGCGGCCACGAGGCTCCACCATTCCGTATTGGGCGTCAATATTCAATTCTGCAAGGAAGGAAGAATTGTTTTACGCAATTTGGCAGTGCGTGAATTGTTACAACGCCACTCGGCCGAGTATCTGAAGACTGAAGTCCTCCTGGTATTAAATGCTTTCGGCATTGGCTGCGACAACATTTATAGTATTACCACAGACAATGCAGCCAACATGATCAAAACCATTCGGCTTCTTGATGAAGAGGTCGATTATCATAGTCCTGCCAGCAGTGAGAAAGAAGAGGGGATGGTGACGGCTGAAAGTGACGAAAGTGAACATATGACTTTCACCAACATAGAAGAGGATGACAGCAATATGATTTTCCTTCGTTCTTATATGCGAGATCAGCATATATTTACGCAGCGATGTGCAGCACACACGCTGCAATTGGCCGTCCACGACGCATTGCGGTAGAGTGACGTCGAAGACCTTATAAACAAGGTCCGTCTAATTTGCCGACAGCTACGAGCACCGGCCATCAGCTCCATTCTACAACGAATGGGCAAAAGCAAACCAACGCTTGACGTCGCTACCCGGTGGCATTCTACTTTAGACATGATTGAGAGCTTCCTTAAATTTCAAGAAATTTGTAAGAACCAGCTTGAAATTTCTGCTCGTTGCCAGGAAAGGGGTGACTTAAATATCACCGAACAGGAACACCGCCAACTACTGCTTATGAGAGAGGCACTTGCGCCAGCTAAAGTAGCAACGAAGCGGTTGCAGAGAGAACAATTAAATGTTGGCGAATTTGTACAGCTGTGGATGCGCTGCAAGATTCAAACACAGCAAGTGCAGTCTTCCCTTGCGCAAGCCCTGGTTATCGCACTAGAGACCAGAGAAAAATATATTCTGCAAACACCAGCAGTAGCTTGCGGCCTATTCATGGATCCGCGATGCCACGTCCTTTTGAGTAAGGAGGAACGTATTACGGCAATACAATATTTGGAGCACACGTGGCGTTGAATAGAATCCATGAAGGCCTCAAGGTTCGAAGCTCAGGCGCACACCAGCGAACCAATCGCTCGCCGTGCTTCCTACAGGCAAATGCCACCGCCCGTGGCACCTGATTCAGCCGGCCCCAGCACCTCTATGCAGTCGGAGCCAGAGGATCCTGTAGAGGCATTTCTGCAGCGAAAGAGGCAGAAAATGATCGCAGAAATCCAATCGCCGTCGCGTCCAGAAATAAAAAAAATTTTAGAAGGCGTTACGGCTAGCATACTTTCGCAGCAGGAGTTCAGGCCACGCGAGGAGAGCCCAATTGCGTATTGGGAGTCAAAGAAGTTTGCGCACCCCGAATTATACGAGTTGGCGATGGTAGTCTTGGCGGTCCCCGTTACCCAAGTCAGCGTGGAGCGCATTTTCTCCAACCTAAAATTTATTCTGTCATATTTAAGAGCGCGGATGCATTCCCGAACAATAGAAGATGTTTTGTTCGTGCGACGTAATCGCAATTTTATAGATAAATAGTGTATAGATGTTGAAATGTATGGATGTGTGGATGTATGGATGTATGGATGAATGGATGTATGGATGTATGGATGTATGGATGTATGGATGTATGGATGTATAGATCATAATATGGTAGAGAAGCTGATGCGTTTGCAGTTATGAATGTAAGTGCGTGTATGTATGCGGCGTGCATGGAACTTTATGCATTTTGTAAATATACCTTGATGCGTGTGTATGTGTGGAAATATATATCTATTTTTAACTTGGAATAAAAAAAATATTTTAAAAAAAATGTGACCGACTTCGAAAAACTGACAGAGTTGCAAAAACCTACAAACGAAAAAGCTGAAAATGAAAAACTGACAGAGTCCCAAAAAGCAGAAAACTAGAAACCAACCAGCACAAAAAATGCGCTGAAAAGTAAAAAATAATTTGCTCTTCCCATGTATCCATAAATTTGCAGTTATATTGAGTAACTTTGGCAGCCTTCCCTCATTATATTGCAACCAAATGCAACACCTAACCCTTTGCAAGCCCAAATATATTGCAACTTTTCGGAGTCGGCGCAAATATAAGTAAAATACTACCAAAGACAGTCACATGTAACAGACCGTAAGCAAGACAATATTCTTTACTATTGTGAGCATCCTTCTGCCTTCATCTATGATGGACGTGTTCCTGTGGATGGAGAGATAGATATATACACACATGTATGTCATATCTAAAAGTATACCTTATCTAACATACTACTATTATTAACATTAACTGGTCTGGTATACGACTGACAACTCTAACATTTCACAGATCTAGGTGATTGTTCCAAATACACATACACATATAAGAAACTGCTAGCAAGGGACCGCATCGTTACGCTTTGTATGTATCATTCTTTCTTCGTCTATTATGGAAGCATTCCCGTGAATAGATGGATAGATATATACATGAAGATAGAAGAAGAGAGTGAGATTGTAAATGAGCGTGAGCAAGTGGGATAGGGCATGCGCTCACCCGTCATCTTTCTTTTGCTCCGCGATGTCTTCTCCCTCTTACTCACTCTCGATTTCGTACCGCTTCCCGCCCCATCTCTCTCCCTCAATCATCTTCTGTGTCCATATCAGGAGACTCGGTAGAGTCTCGCGCCAAGTAGTAGTATATATAGGACAGCGCGAGACTACCGAGGATACTTATCCCGAAGTGGTGCGGTTGTCGTCTGCTAGAAAACTTTCACCTCGATTTATGAGAAAGTTATAGCTCCAAGAATTTATTTCTCAATTTTGTATTTTTTTCCCGATTTTTCTGAATCGAATGGGCCAAGAATCAAGCGAATCGGTTCAGTAATTCAGGAGATATGAATTCTGCTGCTTATTTTACTCGTCGAAAAGGCGAGGCGGATTATGTTCATGGGATTCAGCAATTCCTAAAAATGTGACTTTCACTTTTTTCACACCAGTTGGCACCACGGCGAAATGTCGCGTTTACGTTACCGATCTATAATCTGTAATCTGTGTCATACCGACACTTTGGTTAAGCCGGTTATGCCATGGTTGGTTATGTGCAGTAATGGTTATATGACACAGTCCGATTTCATCATTTTATTCCAGATTCCATGCTTTATTTAGTTAATAAAAGAGTCTAGTGTCCTTGCCCTTGTACCTGTGACCTTGTCATTATTAAGAATTATGAAATGTTGAAAGTGTTAAGTGTGCCACTTGAAGTCCTTGTTTTGGTAAACAAGTGTTGATCAGGAGACTCGGTAGAGTCTCGCGCCAAGTAGTAGTATATATAGGACGGCGCAGTATATATAGGACGGCGCGAGACTACCGAGGATACTTATCCCGAAGTGTAGCGGTTGTCGTCCGCTAGAAAACTTTCACCTCCATTTATGCAAAAGTTGTAGCTCCAAGGATTTATTTCTCAATTTTGTATTTTTTTTCTGATTTTTCTGAATCGAATAGGCCAAGAATCAAGCGAATCGGTTCAGTCATTCAGGAGATATGAATTCTCCTCCTTATTTTACTCGTGGAAAAGGCGAGGCGGATTAAGGCCGATGGGATTCAGCAATTCCTAAAAATGTGCCTTTCACTTTTCTCACACCAGTTGGCACCACGGCCAAATGTCGCGTTTACGTTACCGATCTATAATCTGTAATCTATGTCATACCGACACTTTGGTTAAGCCGGTTATGCCATGGTTGGTTATGTGCAGTAATAGTTATATATGATACAGTCCGATTTGATCATTTTATCATTTTATTCCAGATTCCATGCTTTATTGAGTTAATAAAAGAGTACACCGTCCTTGCCCTTGTCCCTGCGATCGTGTCATTATTAGGAATTACGAAATGTTGAAAGTGTTAAGTGTGCAACTTACAAGTCCTTGTTTTGGTAAACAAGTACTGATTACCAATAATTAAAATTGCCAAGAATACAATATATATCAATCTTTTTAGCAATATGAGCAATTATTTATAATTTAAAGGAATGCTTGTTATTGGTGATCAGCATTTGCTTAGACTAATTTCAGCACTTCAAGTTTGCATTCTGTCAGCAAGGCACTTGACAGTCAGGATACATAAAAAACTAGACTGCGAATCAAAGAGCTTGTATATATAACTTATCTAATATAATTTGTAAGGTGTTAAGTCATCATTTATAATTTCAACACGTTCTAGCTATTGGGAATCTCCCTTTTCATCTCCCTACTCAGAATCATTGTTTGACTTAACACTTTATAATTATAATATATAAACCAAGCAAAATGCTGATACACAGTTTAATTTGGTTGTATCTTGTTTGTCAAGTTCATTGCTCAAGGAACACTTTAGCTTAAGAACTAAAACAACTTAAATAAATAAGCAACAATTACCAATCATGTGTTTTAGCGACATACTAGCTATTGATAATCAGTACCTATTTAACAAATTTTATTGCTTTAAATTGTGTACCTTGAGCTATGCTTTTGAGAGTCAGAATATCAAAGTTACAGTACGTGTAAGGATATAGCTTATCTAATGTGCAATTTAAATGCATTTTAGCTATTGTTAATTTCTCTCTTGTTAATGAGAATCATTACTTGATCTAATGTTTACAATTACAAACTATATCAGGCAAGCGATATGCTCATACATATTCCAATTTAGGTCTTGACCGTCAAGCTTGTCACTCAAGGAACACTTTGGTTAAAAAACTAATTTCTACACTTTAGATTGTGTGCTCCCTGAGCTATGCATTTGACAGTCAAGATATCAAAGGTACAGTACTTACATATAAGGGTATAGCTTATCTAATCTACAAATTAAATCACCCTAGCTATCGGTAATCGCTTATTTGCTAATGAAATTAGCAAATGAATTACAATTATTACTAATTACAATTGTATTATATTTATATTTAAGGATCAAGGGATGTTTGACCTGAAGGGCGAGGAAATAGATAAGACTAAATTTTTGAAAAAATTTTTATTTAAAAATATATATTAATTATACGGCCACGGCCACCATCGCCACCACCACGGCCACCACCACGGCCACCACGACCGCCCCTATCATGGTAGCGCACAACATTACGGGCTGCGCGCCACCTTTCCGCGGCGGCCCTGCGCCCCCTGCCGCCTGCCTTGAAACGATCTGTAATAAAACATTTGAAATTAAATTAAATGAAAGAAAAATAAAACAATCTGTTGATAGTTTATTTAAGTCGTGAAAATAAACTCACTTCGTCTGTTGCCGTTTGGCAGTGCCGCCACTGCTTGGGGCGGCACTGCCACTGCCTGTGATGGCATCATGAGGGGCTGTGGTGGTAGCGGTGGGGCCTGTGGCAGGAACTGCCCTGGCTGCCCCGCTCCTGGAGGTGGTGGTGGAGGCGGAGGCGGTGGCGGATGTGGAGGCGGAGGCGGAGGCGGCGGGGCACCCTGGCACGCCCGCAGCCGCAAAATTTCTTCGCGCATTTCTAAAACAGAAAACTTTGATTATGTGTCTATCTAGACGGGTCCCCTCAATTTTAAGAAACTGTACGTTTCCCGTACAGCTTCCACTTTGCATGCTCGCAGCATACGTAGAAAACCTAAAGTTTTCAGTTCGCGTTCGTTGCATGCATACATTTTTTAAAACATTCAGTCCATCTCTCTCTCTCTCTCTCTCTCTCTCTCTCTCTCTCTCTCTCGGTCGCGCGAGCATAAGCGTCAGAACGATTGTTACCTCTTGCACATTTGGTTACAATATTTTCATGCTTTTCGATTCTTATTTCGTACTCTGACGTGGACTTGAGCCTTCCTCAGGCTTTGCAATCTTTACTAGTGTTATTATCCTTTGCAATTGGGGCAGGTTAAATTTACGACAGAGTACGAAATAAGAATGCGAGAATATTGGTCGAAAAAGTCGACGACATTGTAACCGAGTACGCAAAACTTTCCGACCCTCGGGCGCGTACGCTCGCGCGACAGAGAGAGAGAGAGAGAGAGAGAGAGAGAGAGAGAGAGAGAGAGAGAGAGAGAGAGAGAGAGAGAGAGATGGATTGAATGTGTTATAAAAAGTGTATGCATGCGACGAAGGCGAACGGAAAACTTTAGGTTTTCTACGTATGCTGCGAGCATGCAAAGTGGAAGCTAATTAATAGAAATAGGGCAAATACTGTATAAAAACACTCGCGGACAGTACTAATCATTGACGTGAAAAGACAGAGGAGACAGAGAATATGTAGATAGATAGAGGTTTATAAAGATATAAAGAAAAAGAAATGGAAAAAATTACAAGATTAAAAGGAAGAAACAGGTAAACCTGTGATCACACTTACGATTGACGTCCCCGGTGTCGACCACATCGACCACCACCTCCATGGCACTTGCTGGTGCTTGCTCCATTCTATATTACATTGAAGAAATGATATTATATATATTAGCATTGTTATTTATCAAACAGTCGTAGACTGATCTCAATTAAATACTTACATGCTCCTTCGCTGAGCTGCGAAGATACACTGCTTTCGCGTTGCTTCAGCTCGACCGTGCCGAAGGTGGTGGGGATTCACCCCGTGAGAGAAAGAGAAGTATACGAGGAAATCGTGTGTCAAACAGAAACGAACTTACTAACCGCGGTTGCGCATAACACTGGTGTTGTCGCGTGGTCGTGTTTATACACGTGCGCCGAGAAATCCCCATGGCAGATCTCAGTGCGTGAACAATGCGTTCAAATGAAATTAATAATGTATATGTATGTCATTGTATATATGTTGACTTTATCTCCATTCGCTCTCTTGGCTGTTTGAGTGAGCAACGAGTAATATCAAAAATATATTGATACTAATAATAATTTTAAAATTCAATATGATCAGGCACATATAAAAACCATTTAAACTTAAAATCTAAAATTTACTAAGCAATAGCTAGCTGCAAATAGCTGCCATGCGCTTAAATTGCACATAATTAGCCCAACACTCCATAAGATACATAAGATCAATGAGTTAGTTCCTCACTCGATTGTATTTAAAAGTATGAAAATTCTTAAGTGCATAGCACAACAATCACTTAAGCTAAAGGCTTCAGTTTTCCTAAGAAAATGCTGGCTGGCCATAGTTAGCATACTCTTATTCCCAATAATTAGCCCAACCCTGTATAAGATACATTGTATTACGCCGGAGGGTACGCTGCCGGGCAGTAGAAAAAACGAAGTCTGGACTCTGGACTCGGCAGCGGGGTTGCCAAGTTTATTAGGTGGAGTTGGGCGGTGGGGTTGGGTGGTGAGGTAATGCTAGGCTTATAGGAAGTGTAACGATATCCTTACAAATCTGGCAACCTTGATCTGGCACACTCGCTCGGCAGTTTTCGACTGACTGTTGAGCGAGGCGGTCCAGCAGTTACAGCCAGGGGTTTTTTATTATAATATTTTACCTTATTTTTTATCCTATTCTTTTCCTATTCTTTTCCTATTCTATTTCCCGTTTCTTTTTCCGTGAATCTTTTTTCTTGCCCCTATTTCCTCTTTTCCATTTTCCATTTTCCATTTTCTACTTTCTCTTCCCTATTTCCTATTAGTTTTATTTATTATTATAATTATTTATTATTAGTTATTAGTTATTATTTTTTAAAAAATGAATGCAAGAATCCCGAAATTGACGGAGGAATTGCAAAGCACACTTTCCAAAAACGGGTGGTTGGAGGATACACATATAGATATTTTTCATTGCCTTTTAAGTGAATATGGGTATGCTCCACAGGAACCGTGGAAATTACAATGTCCGGACAGGATAAACGAAATGCCACGAAGTAAGGAGCATATACAAATTTTATTTAGTGGCATTTCGGACCTTGACGGACATTGGGTGTGCGCCTATTACGATAGGCAATCTATATATATATATATGATTCATTGAATAAAAGGGAAATGCATAAGGATCACATAATATTCTTAAAGAGATTATTTCCCTTTTACGAATTGAATAATAAAACAGTTTCCTTTCCGAAAGTGCAACAGCAACCGAATGGAAACGACTGTGGGGTATTCTCCATAGCGTTTGCAACTTCGTTGCTGTTCAACATTCGGCCAAATGACGTTATTTATGACCACGCGAAAATGCGTGGTCACCTTATAACGATGTTAAAATCACATGTCATTCAGCATTTCCCGCAGAGTTCAGCGCACTGCAGTAATGTAAAAGTTCTGCCATTACCGGCAGTGCAGGCAAAAAGGCAGAGAGCAGAAGCGAGGCGATCAATTCGATTTTTTCATGAAAAAAAAATCAAAGTTGCGACCACAGCAACAGTTTGTTGCCTACTATCTCCATCAAGTAGGACTAATGATGAGGAACAGGCATCGTTAGCACAATGCGACAATATTATACCTGTATCTAATCAAATCGTACCAACCACGTCCGCATCTAGCGACATCATTGTAAAGAAATGCCCAACGTCCGCATCTTGCGACACCATTGCAAATAACAACGTCCCGTCTGCATTTAGCGACTCCTTTGCAAAGAAATGCCCAACGTCCGCATCTTGCGACACCATTGCAAATAACAACGTCCCGTCTGCATTTAGCGACTCCTTTGCAAAGAAATGCCCAACGTCCGCATCTTGCGACACCATTGCAAATAACAACGTCCCGTCCGCATTTAGCGACTCCTTTGCAAAGAAATGCCCAACGTCCGCATCTTGCGACACCATTGCAAATAAGAACGTCCCGTCTGCATTTAGCGACTCCTTTGCAAAGAAATGCCCAACGTCCGCATCTTGCGACACCATTGCAAATAACAACGTCCCGTCTGCATCTTGCGACACCATTGCAAATAACAACGTCCCGTCTGCATCTTGCGACACCATTGCAAATAACAACGTCCCGTACGCATTTAGCCAATCCTTTGCAAAGAAAAGGCCAGCGTCCGCATCTAGTGACTCCTTTGCAAAGAAAAGGGCAATATCTACATTAAGTGACAATATACCAAAAACACAGCTGATGTTTAACTTACGTGAAAATTCGTCAGAGAAACAGCCCATGGTGGCTGAATTAAGCGAAAGTATTATGTCAAAGACACAGCTCATGTCTGATGTAAATGAAAATCTTTCAGAGAAAGCGTCTTTAACTTCATCCAGCCATAAATGTGGTGATAACGTTGTAAAAAGACAAACTCTATCCGGGTTTAACGATATTGGAAGTAAAACAGGCAAATTATTTAGAAGTTCTGACAATCAGAAATACTACATGGAAAATAAAGAACAAATACGTATGCGGAACAAAAAATTAGGCATAGAAAATAAGGATCAAATACGTATCAAGAAAAAAAAATATAATACAAAAAATAAAGATAAAAGACGTATTACGACTAGAAAATATTATGTAGAAAATAAAGATAGATTACGAATAAACCGCAATAATAAGCGTTTTGCGACCAATAAAGATATGCAACGTTTAGGCAATGAAAAGTATGGTAGCAAATTTCACAAAAATTGTTTTGTGAAAGACAAATTGCGCACAGCACAGAAAATAAGTGATAAATATAAGAGATTCCGCATTCGTGGAAATACTATAGTTTTACAGCGAAGTGCTGAAGACTATATTCGGAAAATATCAAAAAATCTTACAAGTGAAACATTTATCAGCGGAAGAATTGAGGCTGAACGAATACTAAAATGGTGTTTGTTCGTTAGACAGAATTATATATCCAATGTGAGAAAGGCACTGCATACTGTGAGAGATAATGCTGAATTGTATTTAACACAGTTGTCAGCACTTAATTGCGATGACATTGATAGTATTCGAAATGTGTTATGTGGAAGTTCTAAACATACTCCCACAACGGAACCGTACTTTTCAGAGACAGCATACGATTTCAATATTACCAAATTAAAGGAGACGTCTTTCGTAATGAACAAGTATGGACAGGTTACAAATGTTTTACCATTAATAGAATCCAAACCCAATGTAAATTCTAAGAAATCATGGGTTTGTAATGAATTCTGTACAGTTCAGCAGTCTGAAATACTTTGGCGATATAAGCGATTGCTTAAATTTGTATCGGAATGTAGGCAAATAAAAAACATACCAAAACTAGTAGAGCGTTTGAAGGGATGTACAGCAAAATATACAACTAAATTGGGGCATTCGCATGGTTGTTATATAAAGCCCGATATTTGTCAATCATTATCCCTAGCAATCCATTTCTTGTCTTCGCACTTTCCACGAGTCAGAGGCATTGGTAGGTTGATGAATCGTTTGACTGAGCAATATAAAATCCTGCAAGATTTAGATAAGGCACTGGAAGCCGGAGATGTTGTAGCCATCAGGGAAATAATTAAAAATGCAGAGGAAGTGGCGTCAGGAAATTCGTTGTTGGAAGAAAATAAAATTAATTTAAATGAGGATCACATAATTGATAAATATTCTACAGCGTTTAAATTATTCACGGAAAGATCTATGGACGTTCCTCGAAATGCATGTATATCATGTGAAAAATTGCATTGTCGAAAAAATATTACTTCTGTGACAAACATGAGAAATCCAATGTTTGGAAAATATTGGGACAAATTAATGGATTACTTAGAAAAACACGAGATAAACGTTGACTATATCTGCCATTATTGCAAAGGTTATTTCCGCAGAGGTGCTATGCCGCCAGTATGTGTATTAAATAATCTCTATGTAGAAAGAATGCCTGAGATACTGTCAACGTTGAATGATTATGAAAGAATTTTGATTCAGCGTGCTAAAGCATTTCAATGTGTGCAACGATGTGGTACAGTAATGAGTAAAAAGATACCACACAGGCACATGATACCAAAGATAAAAGGAAGAGTATTTCATTTACCGCTGCCGATCGAGCAGAGTTTAAAGAAAATATGCCCCGCAGAGGCTCCAATAAATCTTAATCATGAAGTTTATATATTAGTACGTGGAATTCCGACAAAATCAAAAATAGTGTGGGAGAAATTGGTAGATTTAAACAAAATTTGTCAACTTTTGAGATGGATGAAGGAAAACAACCCGTTGTACTCGAAAATTATTTTGCCCCGCTCCCACAAAGATTTATTAAGTGAAAACTTCACAGAAACAGAATTTGAGATTAATGAAGATGAAGGTGAGGAAGTGGATAACCCTGGTGCAATGCTAACGCATGTTACCGATCCAGATTCGTATTACGAACATTTCTCTATATACCCTCAGTGTGAGAAAAGACAAAATAATACGTCTACTGAGCTGTATCAAATGCTGAAAGTAGAAGCCGCTCCTTTAGACAATCGTTGCCAAGATTTGGATGTTCTGTGTTTTCCAGATTTATATCCATACGGCAAGAACGGTATAAATCAGCAAAGACAAACCCCTATACGAGATTTCGATTTTGTAAAGTCGAGATTGATGTCGAAACATTCCCATTTCCGCTTGAATATTCAATATTTGTTCTTCTTGATGAACAATGCGAATATGCGTCAAATCAGTAGCGGTATTTATCACAAACTCAACACTGTCAATCCACGTGTGAGATATACAGCAACCGAATTTTTACAATCCATGTCTACAAAAGAATTGGAAGGAAATTTGGAAACTATTTTCGGAAAATTGCCAAATACCAAACAATATTGGCGGAAAGTGAGAAGCAATGTTAATGCTATGACACGCGATTATGGGCCAGCAACTTGGTTTTTAACGTTGAGTCCGGCAGAATATCTATGGTCGGACTTAGCGGAATATATCAAAGAAGTAAGTCCTAGTTTGAGCTCGATAAAATCAATAAGCGAATTGGTTGCTGCCGATCCAGTATCTGCAGCTAGATTTATAGAAAATAAATTCCAAGCAATGTTAGATCTCATTTGCGCGGCCGACAATCCTATAGGAAAAGTAAAGCATTACTTTGTGAGGCGCGAGTACCAAAATAGAGGAATGCCCCACTGGCATTTAATGTTTTGGATAGAAGATGCGCCTATAATAGGAAAATCATCCGACAAAGATGTACAAAGTTTCATATTGGATTATGTTACTTGTACGATCCCCGATAAGAAAGTATCGCCACAATTATATCGGCGTGTCACTACTCACCAAGAGCATTACCACAACTCTTATTGTCAAAGGAAAAAGAAAACCAAGAAAGGTTTCGTAACAAAATGTCGTTTTGGATTTTCACGTCCGGTGACAGACAAGATAATATTAAGAGATCTTGCAGTCTCTATAGCAAATAGAAAACAATTAAAAAGTAAAAATCGTCTATACGATTTGCCTCGTGGAGAACGCGAGAAAAACATAAATGATTATAATCCTATCATTCTCACGGCTTGGGAAGGGAATATGGATATCCAATTTATCGGTGAAAAGTCAGCCCTGTTAAATTTCTATTGTACAAAGTACACCACTAAAACGGAATGCAGCTATGGTGTGGATACTTTTAGCGTAATAAACAGTACAAAGTCTCTCCACAGCAATTTGTGGAACATTGGATTACGCAGTTTAAGCAACAGAGAATGCGGAGCCATTGAAGCCGCGGATATTCTTTTAGGCATTGCATTACATAGAACTGATCCTCATACGACATTTCGTTGGTTAGATGTCAATCAGATAAGAAGTAGGAAAATCAAAACGCGAAAGGAAATTGCTGAACTCGATTCGCAATCGACAGACATATTTTGTCACTCCTTCATTGATAATTATTATCCGAATAGACCGCACGAGTTGGAAACGTGGAATTTGTACGACTTTGCTAAGTGGTACGACGTTTCGCGAGTTAAAATGTCAAAGTGCACGTTAGAATTCTACGATTCAAAAACTCGCTTATATTTGAAAAAAAGAGATCGTGGTTATTTGATCAACCATTTTACATATAATAAGAATCTTAATCCAGAAAAATACTATTACTCAATGTTATTATTGTTTAAACCCTGGAGGAACTTGGACGAGTTAAAAGGGTGCAGTGGTACTTATACCGAAGCATTTGCGTCGGTAAAGTCAGAAATTATTAGTGGTCTTCAGTACCATGAACGATTAGAAGAATTTCAAGCAGCTGTTGACCATGTCCAAGAATTAATTAAGCAGAATATTTTGGGAAATGAATGTAAGAATGAGAAACCTGATTCATTCGATGAGATGGAATGTCAGCCTCTTGAAGTAGAAGGTGCAATTGTGGAGTTGAAAGAAATGGAGAAGAATGCAAAAATTGTTGATTGTAACATTACGCAGATGATACAAGAATTAAATCTTGATCAGAAAAGGATTTTTGAAAAGGTTACAAAAACAATTGCTAGCAATTTAGACGATGTGAATAGTTCACTATTGCGCTTGTATGTCAGCGGAGAAGGCGGAACAGGGAAAAGTTTCTTGATTAAGGCACTGCGTTGTTGGACAAAACAAGCAGTTGAAAAAGATACAGTTGTATTAGCCCCTACTGGAGTAGCAGCGTTCAATATCGACGGTTTAACCGTACATAGATTACTTCAACTTCCCGTTGAACACGGTCAAACTCCTAGCTATAGGCCTTTATCTGATATGGTCTTGAAAACATTACGTACAGACTTAAAAAATACCGTTCTATTCATTATAGACGAAATTTCTATGATATCGAATATTACCTTAATGTTTATACATCTGAGACTGGCAGAAATATTCGATACAGTTGACACAAACGATGGATGGTTTGGCAGAAAGCATATTCTTCTGTTTGGTGATTTATTACAGTTACCACCTGTTCACGAAGAGCCGGCATTTATTGAAATATCGAGAGAGAAAAATGCTAAATGTTTAGGTTCGTTGGCCAGTTACAATTTGTGGACTGAGCTATTCACTTACGATGAATTGAGTATAAATATGCGACAAAAAGGTGATGATACTTATCGCGAAATTCTTTCAAGAATTCGTTTGGGTATTGTTACGGAAGCAGATGGTTTGGAATTGCAATCGAGGAAAATTGTGTTCATATCCAACGACACTGGTGGAATGTTAAGGGAGCTTTGTAATTACATTAAAACTTTACCGCCAGATGCAATTTGTTTACTTCCTACATGCCATTTGTGTGACGTACTTAATGCAGCAATGCTCGAAAGAATTAACAGCGAAGCGGTGAAGCTGACTGCACGCGACGTTCTCGATTGTGCGGAGTATTTAAAGAAACGTGTGAATAAACTATTAGATCAATATGAAGAAGACAACTCTCAGACAGCTGGCTTAAGCAGAAATATAATTGTGAAAGTTGGTGCCAAAATCATGCTTAGACGTAACATTGATGTCACACTAGGTCTTGTGAATGGTGCTATTGGAGAAATTGTTGCATTTACCGAAGCGGTGGAAGCTAATGGTGATATTCAAACGATACAGTTTCGTTTATCAACTGGTCAGACATATTCATTAGAAAGAGTTACTTCGAAATTTCAAGTAATGGAAAAAGCTTATGTCATTCGTCACCAATTTCCAATATCTCTTAGCTATGGTATTACCATTCACAAGTGCCAGGGGTTAAGTTTAAAAACAGCTATCGTCGACGCAGGTAACACTATCTTTAGCTGCGGTCAGACGTACGTTGCACTATCACGTGTAACTTCATTGGACGGTTTGCATCTGATCAATTTCGATCCGTACTCCGTACAAGCTAATAAACTAGCTGTACTGGAATACAACAGATTAAGAGGCATTTACAGACCTGATCTGGCAAATATAAATTATGTGATGGAAAGGCAGCAGAAAATTACTGACAGATATTGGACAGGACTACCAAGACCTAATATTGATGCATTGTATGCAGATAATGCGGTAATTGTAGTCCGTTCCGTTAAAGGCTTTACCAATTCGGACCATGTATCCGCATACGCTAACGTAAGTATGCAATGTATGCTTCATAGCGAGATTATTCGTGAAAAAATGCTCAATCTCCACAAACATGGTGCGTTAAGAGCTTTGGCCCAAGTCTACGTAAGTGAAGGAGTGCCACTCCTTAATTCTCTTGGGGTTAGGCAGGACTTAGGTGGAACTTTCATTGAAAACATTCCACAAGATGCTGCTGAATTTTTACTCAGTGTTATAAATGGTCATGAGAGTATTAGACAAACGTTAGAACACGAGTTGACTCATCAACTGCGCTGCAAAACTTGCCTTCAAACAAGTGCGAGAACTGAGAAAAACGTAATTTTGACACTACCATTATGTGAACTAAAAGGACAAAGTAAAGGTCTACAGGAAATTATTAAGATGTATTCCAACTGGCGTGAACTAGACAATTCCTCGTGCTCTCATTGTGGAAGTAACACAATGATGTTTAAAACTGATGTAACGATGGCTGCAGATGTTGTACTAATTCAGTTATTACCCTTTCACAAAAGGGAAGAAAGATTTATGAAAATGCAAAAGTATAGTATCACAGGTGCACATATGTCAAAAATACTTATCGCGCAAAAATCGTATAGAGCGATAAGTGCTATATTTTATCATGACAGAAAAAATAAAGATAATAACCAAACTGGGCATTACACATGTTTTGTAAGAAATAAAAGAAATACATTCATTAACATTGACGATGAAAAGATTATACAAAAAATACAGTGGCCGAGAGGTGCAAAAGATGCCTATCTGTTCTTTTTTGAAAAGTATGGATCAAAATGATGTGTTATACAATTTAATAGCTTTGAACAGAAGCCAAGTTTATCCCCATAACAAAAAAAGTAGAGAAACAGTCTATGTCCGCACTCTGCACCGAATTCGCGAGCAACTACATCTTGTTCGTATATAGCGATTTGCAAAGAACAACGTCCCGTCTGCATTTAGCGACTCCTTTGCAAAGAACAAAGCCCCGTCTGCATTTAGCGACTCCTTTGCAAAGAACAACGTCCCGTCTGCATCTAGCGACTCCTTTGCAAAGAAAAGGCCCACGTCCGCATCTAGCGACTCCTTTGCAAAGAACAACGTCCCGTCTGCATTTAGCGACTCCTTTGCAAAGAACAACGTCCCGTCTGCATCTAGCGACTCCTTTGCAAAGAAAAGGCCCACGTCCGCATCTAGCGACTCCTTTGCAAAGAACAACGTCCCGTCTGCATTTAGCGACTCCTTTGCAAAGAACAAAGCCCCGTCTGCATTTAGCGACTCCTTTGCAAAGAACAACGTCCCGTCTGCATCTAGCGACTCCTTTGCAAAGAACAAAGCCCCGTCTGCATTTAGCGACTCCTTTGCAAAGAACAACGTCCCGTCTGCATCTAGCGACTCCTTTGCAAAGAAAAGGCCCACGTCCGCATCTAGCGACTCCTTTGCAAAGAACAACGTCCCGTCTGCATTTAGCGACTCCTTTGCAAAGAACAACGTCCCGTCTGCATCTAGCGACTCCTTTGCAAAGAACAAAGCCCCGTCTGCATTTAGCGACTCCTTTGCAAAGAATAATGTCCCGTCTGCATCTAGCGACTCCTTTGCAAAGAACAAAGTCCCGTCTGCATTTAGCGACTCCTTTGCAAAGAACAACGTCCCGTCTGCATCTAGCGACTCCTTTGCAAAGAAAAGGCCCACGTCCGCATTTAGCGACTCCTTTGCAAAGAACAACGTCCCGTCTGCATCTAGCGACTCCTTTGCAAAGAACAACATCCCGTTTGCATTTAGCGACTTCTTTGCTAAATCATAAATAGACTCAATTACACAAAAAATCTTCTTCATTTAAAAGAAATCATACACAGAAAGAATCCCCCCAACCTCCAAAAACACTATAATGTAGAAAGTAGCGTCAAGTAGTTTTGTTCCACTTCCCGAAAAACATCCAACAACCCAAAAAAGCATTCCGCGTTTAAAACAAATCCTACATAAAAAGAATCCTCCCATTCCTCAACAACCTTAAAATCTAAACAAGCGGTAGGTAATGTTCTACTTTTCCGCAATTCTTATTATACTAGGCCCGTTTCCACTAGAACATTTCGCCGTAACAGAACATCGAACACCGAACATCCGAATAGAACTCCCAACGTCCTATGCTTTCGTATAGGAAAAGAAGGTTGCCCATATCGTATTAAGGCCCGTTTCCACTAGAACATTTCGTCGTAACAGAACATCGAACACCGAACATCCGAACAGAACTCCGAACTTCCTATGCTTTCCTATAGGGAAAAAATGGTTGTCCATATCGTATTAACTGAACGACCAAAAAGACATGGAATCCCTCCAAAAACATTAAAATGTAAAAAAAAGCGCCAAGTAGTCCTGTTCCTCACCCCAAAAAGGATCCCGCTTCATAACCAAATGTATCGTGTTCCACAAAAATAACAGTGTGATGAAACCACCTTATCAAATTGACCAAAAACGTAAATCGATATCATTGGAAAGCCAAGCCTTGATTATATACTCTATATAAGGCTAATACCCTAGTACCACAAAATAATTTAATGGTAGGGCATGGAATACAAATATTGTGTTTAATTGAATGAATATTAAAACAAAATTAATGTCACACTGAATTAAAAATTCTACGAACAAACAAACAAGAACAGGGGCAGAATGTGACTGTGGAAACCAAACCTTCAGTTAGGAATACAAAACGAAACATATGTTCAACAATCGTGAAAATTAAATTAAAAAATATATCTCTTCTCTTCGTTCAGTTTATCAAAGGAAACGTAATACTTGGCCCGCTCGGTTCTTCACAAATCGAGTTTCAAGGCTTTCACACAGCAAACGAATGCGGAGTTCGATTCGCAATCGACAGATATATTTTGTCACTCATTCATTGATAATTATTATCCGAATACACTGCACGAGTGGGGAACGTGGAATTTGTATGACTTTGCTAAGTAGTGCGACGTTTCGCGAGTTACAATGGAATATCAGGCGACTCTGCAGAGTTTCACGCCAAGTAGTAGTATTAATTAAGAAAATTACGTTTCCTAAGAAATACAGTCCATCTTACATCCTAACATTAACTGTACAAAAACGATTTGCGATGATGAAAGGTATCATTGGAATAATAATGTACCATCTGAGCTATCACTAAGAAACTTACTGTTTCCAAGAAGTACTATATCCATCTTGCATCTTAACATTAACAATACAATAGCGATTTGCAATGATGTAAGGTATCATTTTAATAATAAGGTTGCATCCATTTGTGTGTAGACTTGAAACTCGATTTGTGAAGAACCGAGCGGGCCAAGTATTACGTTTCCTTTGATAAACTGAACGAAGAGAAGAGATATATTTTTTAATTTAATTTTCACGATTGTTGAACATATGTTTCGTTTTGTATTCCTAACTGAAGGTTTGGTTTCCACAGTCACATTCTGCCCCTGTTCTTGTTTGTTTGTTCGTAGAATTTTTAATTCAGTGTGACATTAATTTTGTTTTAATATTCATTCAATTAAACACAATATTTGTATTCCATGCCCTACCATTAAATTATTTTGTGGTACTAGGGTATTAGCCTTATATAGAGTATATAATCAAGGCTTGGCTTTCCAATGATATCGATTTACGTTTTTGGTCAATTTGATAAGGTGGTTTCATCACACTGTTATTTTTGTGGAACACGATACATTTGGTTATGAAGCGGGATCCTTTTTGGGGTGAGGAACAGGACTACTTGGCGCTTTTTTTTACATTTTAATGTTTTTGGAGGGATTTTACTTATATTTGCGCCGACTCCGAAAAGTTGCAATATATTTGGGCTTGCAAAGGGTTGGGTGTTGCATTTGGTTGCAATATAATGAGGGAAGGCTGCCAAAGTTACTCAATATAACTGCAAATTTATGGATACATGGGAAGAGCAAATTATTTTTTACTTTTCAGCGCATTTTTTGTGCTGGTTGGTTTCTAGTTTTCAGCTTTTTGGGACTCTGTCAGTTTTTCATTTTCAGCTTTTTCGTTTGTAGGTTTTTGCAACTCTGTCAGTTTTTCGAAGTCGGTCACATTTTTTTTTAAATATTTTTTTTATTTCATACGTTTTAGTGTAGTAAAAGGTGTTGTTTGTGAAACTTTTGCAAGACATTCCTCTACATAATTCTTCGACATTTGCAATTGCATGTATTGTTACCAAGTTATATGATGATGGGTGTAACATGTCGCACATATACTAGCAGGATATTTGTATCTTGCGTAATTCGTGCAAAGTGTAAGTTATAAATGATGACGGATTCCGTGTACACGACACTGTACACACGCGAAACGTGGCAGAAGACTACCCGGCTTAACGATTTGCCTGTATGCGTAACGGAATGCGGGCAAAAAACGTAAGTTGTATGAACGCGTTGTTGGTGAGCTGGTGTGTAATATGTGCCGAAATCTGTCGGGAGCAATAGAAGAAAGGAATACTAGGCTTGTCAGTCATCATGAGCGTGTCGCCCAGAGAAGACGTAAGTATCGATAGTCATATTGGAACCATACGCTTCGTCTTCGTATTCGTGTATTTTAATTCTGATTAATAAGGTATGAATATATTTTGCAGATTGCAATGCAGGTAGAAGAAGCCGGGGCTGGAGCTGCCCCACTAGGTGAGTATCTTCTCTATTGATCTGTGTATTTCGATCTGTGTTGCAATCACGTATCATGTTTTCTGTGTAAACTTATAGATCCCAGACATGGGCAGCAGCCGAGCTATGAGGAGTTGCTGCGGGTGGTGCAGCAGCAGCAACACCACCCGCAGCAACAACAGCAGCCGCAACAGCAGCAGCCGCAGCAACAACAGCAGCCGCAACAACAGCAGCCGCAACAGCAGCAGCCGCAGCAGCAGCAGCAGCAGCCGCAGCAGCAGCAGCAGCAGCTCCAGCAGCAGGAGCAGCACCACCGTGACCGATGTATGTTTATGATCATTATTCTTGTGGTAGAATAGAATAATTACGGTCGAAAGAAATGTAACAAAAATTGTCATTCAACAGCTGGAACCCGAAGGCGTGAGAAGGGAGGGTGGTCCAGGGCGCGGTGGTACGCCCGCCGCAATGGCCGAGGAGGAAGAGGCGACAGAGGTGGCAGAGGCGGCAATGGCGGTTGGAGGAGCAGGGTGCCGAGGGGGGCAGGGGAGAGTAAAACTTTTATATTTTACAATAATTGAATAAAAAAAATTATACAAAAAGAATAAACACTCGTGTTGTGTCATCCTTATTCCCATATTGTATATTGTTTGCAACGTATGGCATGTTGTTCTTTTTTATTTTACGATCAAATCTTTTACTAATGTATTGAGAATATATCAATGTAGATTCTAACGATAGGAACATATGAAAGTGTACCACTGATAGGTATCACAATAATACAGAGTATGACCTTCGACTTGTGATATTAATGTAATCGATGTTCAATTCAACTTGATGCGAAATCTGATATTAATGTATAGAACGTATTCGGTGTATTCAGTGGCTTATATTTCGGCATGAGAGAGTGAGAGTAAGAGTGAGAGCGGGAGTGAGAGTGAGAGCGGAAGTGAGAGTGAGAGTGAGAGAAAACACAATATTATGGGAGTCTCTATCGTATCGAGCATTGTGTCCAAATAGCACAAGTGTTCTGTACTTCGCAAGTGACGTTTGTAACGAGTGACTGCGAAGCGCGTAAAGAATACGTGATTTTCCGGGTGAAAGTGATATTATTCGAGTTTGAGAAATGGGTAGACCATCGAAGGAGGCCGCTCGCAAGCGGAAAATTCGCGCGGAGGAACCAGGAGATGAAAAGAAGGTACGTCTTGATAAATGTAGAAACCGCGTGAAGGCTAAGCGCCGGAAGGAGAGCAGTAGGGATCGTGCCACGCGACTGAAAAAAATGCGCAATTACAATACAGCTAGACAGATACGTGAAACGCAGGACGAATATGAAAGGCGACTTAATATTATTCGGACGCGATTAGATAACGAAACGCCGGAAGAATATAAAAAGCGATTAAATGTAATTCACGCACGATTAGCGAATGAAACGAGCGAGGAAAAACAAAAAAGACTAAATATTATTCGCACGCGGCTAGATAATGAAACGATCGAGGAAAAAGAGGAAAGATTAAGTGTTATTCGCACGCGGCTAGGTAATGAAACGATCGAGGAAAAGGAGAAAAGATTAAATGTTATTCGCACGCGGCTAGGTAATGAAACGATCGAGGAAAAGGAGAAAAAATTAAGTGTTGTTCGCGCGCGACTAGATAATGAAACGGTCGAGGAAAAAGAGAAACGGTTAAATGTTATTCGCTCGCGATTAGAGAATGAAACACCTGACGAATATGCTCGTAGGCTAAGTGTTATTCGTACACGCCTGGCGAAAGAAACTCCAACAGAACGCGAGCATCGAATGGGTCTTATACAGGCGCGATTAGAGAAAGAGACAGACGAAGAACGAACGCATAGAATCGGTTTGGGGAAAGCCCGATTGGAAAACGAAACGCAGGAGGAATGTACGCGCCGGTTGACGCGTGTAAAAAACCGTGCCCGACGAGCAATAGGAAACGAAAGTAATGAGGAAAGAAGTACGCGTTTAATGAATATGCGGCTGGCAACCGCTCAACGTAAAAAAGAGCTGATGATGTCGGAAGAGCACTTTCAATTGGTTATTAATGTGTTCGCCAATGTACCGTGTAGTATATGTTGTAAGTTGTTGTACCCGCAACAACGTATAAATTTACAAACGGCGCGTGTATGGGCTCTCCTTCCCACGAGTCTAGCTGAATGTAACGGAACAATAATTGCATGCTCCCGCTGTTCAAACCTTCTGAAGAAACATAAAGTCCCGTCCAAGGCGTATTGGAATGCGGTGACGTATGGTAAAAGACCGCCCAAAAATGCGGTGGTCTCTTACATACTCTACAGTTAGCTGTTAGCTCACGAGTGATGCTGCGACGAAATATATCAATTTCCGATGGACTAATAAACGGTGCAATGGGAATAGTGAAACGCTTCAAATGGCCGGCTCTACGTAGAGATCAACTGGAGGAGGGTGAAATGCCGGAATCTGTAATGATACAATTTGATGACGAAACTATTGGCAATAGATTTAAAGATACCGACGGGAGTATTGCAATTGCACCGGTTTCAGCGACATTTCAAGCGATCAAAGGTTACGGAGATGTTGAACGCAGAATGTTGCCCCTTATTCTAAGCTGGGCAGTAACGGTGCACAAATTACAAGGAACTACTCTGAACAAGGCCGTAATAGACCTTGGTAAGAAAAATTTTGCAAAGGGACAAATCTATGTCTCCCTGAGTCGTGTGAAAAGTCTGAATGGGTTAGCCGTATCTGATCTGGCAACAAATAAAGTTCTACAAAAACCACATGACGAAAAAGCACTTGCAGAAATGCAACGGTTACGTAAGCTATTGTGAATGTAGTGACAGGTGTTATGTAATATAACATGGATACCAATGTGTATACCACTCATACCAACGTTGCGTAAATAGACACCATACTTGGCAAATATATATTGGCAACAATGGCCACCACACGGACACCGTCATTTCATGTCGAAACATATATTGGCAAGAATGGCCACCAAACGGACACCGTTATTTCATGTCGAACCATATATTGGCAACAATGGCCACCACACGGACACCATCATTTCATGTCGAAACATATATTGGCAAGAATGGCCACCAAATGGACACCGTTATTTTATGTCGAACCATATATTGGCAACAATGGCCACCAAATGGACACCGTTATTTTATGTCGAACCATATATTAGCAACAATGGCCACCAAACGAAGACCGTCATTTCATGTCGAAACATATATTGGCAAGAATGGCCACCAGACGGACACCGTCATTTCATGTCGAAACATATATTGGCAACAGTGGCCACCAAATGGACATCGTTATTTTATGTCGAACCATATATTGGCAAGAATGGCCACCAAACGGACACCGTCATTTCATGTCGAAACATATATTGCCAAGAATGGCCACCACACGGACACCGTCATTTCATGTCGAAACATATATTGGCAAGAATGGCCACCACACGGACACCGTCATTTCATGTCGAAACATATATTGGCAAGAATGGCCACCACACGGACACCGTCATTTCATATGGAAACATATATTGGTAACAATGGCCACCACATGGACACCACACTTGTCAAAAGAATCTTGTCAAAGAAGGTCGAATGAGATCAGCAAAATTATTTTTTACTTTTCAGCGCATTTTTATTTTTTATTTTATTTCTTCAGGTTTTTGAGTTTTCAGTTTTCTGGGATGCTGTCAGTTTTCGAGGTCGGTCACATTGTTGTATTTAATACTTTTTAGTATATGGAACGTTTAGAACCATGGGTCGCACTAGATTGCATCTCGAATTTCATCGATGCGCTGGTGTATCAAATTATAGAAAATAAACGTATCTGAAACTAATGAGGAAAGAAAAGCTTGTGCATTGCAAAATGCATGTAAAGCGGACACTTCGAGAACTTCCCTCATAAGTGAAGAAATATTTCGTTCCGATCGAACAAGCCCTCACACAAAACTATCGCCGGACAATCAAACCTTCGGTTTTCTGCAATAAAAGAAGTTAATGTTAAAGAATTTCCGAAAGATGGACAAGATTTCATCAAGATCGGTCCATCCATCTCGGAGATATCACTGGACACACGAAAATTCCCTCAGAAACGTGAAATCGGCGAAGAATGGGGTTTTTTATGCAATAACAATAGTTAGTGTTAAACAATTTGGGAAAAATTTATATTGGGACCAAAGTACGAACATCCTCTACGCGATAAGCCTGGGTTCATCAATTTCGGTCCATCCATCTCGGAGATATCGCTGGACACACGAAAATTCCCTCAGAAACGTGAAATCGGCGAAGAATTGGGTTTTTATGCAATAACAATAGTTAGTGTTACACAATGTGTGAAAAATTTGTATTGGGACCAAAGTACGAACATCCTCTACGCGATAAGCCTAGGTTCATCAATTTCGGTCCATCCATCTCGGATATATCGCCGGACACACGAAAATTTCAGCAGAAACGTAAAATCGGCGAAGAATTGGGTTTTTATGCAATAACAATGGTTAGCGTTAAACAATTTCGAAAAATTTGATAATGGGACCAAACTGTGAACATCCTCTATGATATAAGCCCGGTTTCATCCCGATCGGTCCAGCCGTCTTCCCGTACTAGCCGGACAAACATTAAAGAAAAAAAAAAAAAAAACAGCGATCGAATTGAGTACCTCCTCCTTTTCGAAGTCGGTAAAAACTAACGCTGGGGAGACATGGGTGGTACTTTCTTCTGTCGATTGATACCTCTTACAACCCAAAATCACTTCATATAAGGTGCGAACATTGTAGCGGCGAGGAGCGTTGCTTCGTGATGCCCTATTGCCATATTGTCGATATGCAGAGCGGTATAGCTGGGTACTTTAAGTGGGCCATTGGGTCCGAGGTGGCGCCTAATTGAGAGGGCTACTCTGCGCTGTGTTGACAGCTTTGACAACAAGATCTGGGGTTAGGCATACCCGCGAGACAGATACATATCACAAAAATATAATTGGAAAAAATATTCTATTCTCACTTATGATTTTTAGTCATAAAATATATAGGCGGAAACACGAAAGTTCAGTAACCCGGACTTGTACTTTTGGGATAAACATTGTCTGGAAGAGTTGCAATGTGTTTGCCGGCTGCAGTATTTTGTTATTGAAATATTGTTATGCCATGATAATAGTGTTACTACGAGTAGTACCACCGTTTTCCCTGATCAGCGGGTCGTGCAAACTGACCAGGGAGACGAGGTAATGAACGCCGCGCTTCCCCTCCGCAACTCAGGTCCTCCGGGCGCTTCACTGGGCGCCAGGCCCCGAAAACCGAGACCAATATTTATAATATTTAGCAGCCCGGAGGAGATGGTCAACCTGAGAGGGAGAGCAAGTGCGGCGGACCACGCGGATATTAGCCCGGCCGGCTAGATGTTCGGGAGAGGGGCGGGGAACAAGGGAGGCCGGGGACAACACACTATGCAACACAGATAGCCAAAGAGACACGACTTCTCTCGATAACAAACGCCCTGTTTATTTATGTCGGGCGAGCCGACGGTGCTACAAACTAATTAACCTACAGCAAACCGGACTATCGCGCTCCCGGTCCTAGGCCACGAAGGCCCCTGTACAATCTAACCCCGCGGTAGCGGGTGGTCAAGAGTGCGGCCGAGAAGCGGCCGGAAATGTGAAGAATCGCGAGTTATAACGGCCGAAGAAAGCGGGATCCGCAATACCGCACAAGCGGAAAATCTACCGAGCGGTCCCGGCAACAAGTGGCAAGATGGCCACCACTTGTTTGGCGAACGCGATTCTTAATTGCTACCGCGTGACTCAGTGCGACTCGCGAAGTCGCCCCAAGGAAGGCAGGACAGTTACAGGCTTATCTGACTCTAACAATAAATACAACAATTGCGAGGAACCCGACTACTGGGCTCGGAACTTTTACGCAAGGAATCTAATGGAAGGGCACGAAGGTGTGAGGCTTACCGTATTTAACAGACGGCCGTTGCCGCTTCTCAATATCTGTGCTCGCCGGCACTAATTCTCCAGTCTAGCTGGTGAAAGGTCTTAATCCGGTCGTCCGGGTAACGCTCGGTGGTCTCCTGAGCTTCGCTTTATCTCTCTTTCTCTCTCTCGTCACTACACTTCTAGTCGCAAAACGCTCGGAATAACAGTTGTCGCTAAGACAGTCGCAATCTGAGTGACGAGAGAGAGCCCTTATTTCGCTACGTAGCCTCACACCCTCAGCGCCACTACCCCTCGAATCCTCCCGTGGCTCCATCCATTAGGCGGTGTCGCAATCGACCCCGCGCGTTAGGATCGACTTCGACCTCTTCTATCGACCGCTTGAGACCGCTGTCCTTTCGGTCGACATCAGGAGTGACGGGCTCCCAACTCCTCGCTCCGACGTGCTCGGGTTGGCCGTCCGTCTTCCAGGGCAGCTCCGGCGTCCCGTGTGCTGGCCCCAGCTCGCTCGGCCTGGGAGGATTGACCATCCTCGGAGCCGAACTTATCTCCACGCCTAATGGACAGCCGTTCCACTAGGCGGCTCAGTCCGTCGCGCTCACCTAGGTGCCTCTCGGCGTTCCAAATTCGCATTAGTGCCTGTCTTATTTGCCTGTGCCTGCCTTGGAGCAACGATGGTGACGAGGCCCGAACGCTCGGGCGAGTGAGAGAGAGAGAGAGAGTGGCCACACGGGCGTTCCCCTGGCCTCCCTTGCGGGGGTGAGGAGTATTCTTGTGGCGAGGCTAGCTTGCCCCGTCACAGTAGTAATTATGTCCTCAATTATAGGTCTTGAGTAAAGAGGAAAAAGTTAATGCAGTCAAAATATCTAATTTTGGGATGTTATAAATCTTTTCCTGTACTGTCCAAGTTTATCCAAGATCAACAATGGATCATTGGATTACTACTGGCAGTACATGTACGAATTGCAGTTCAGATGCAATGGAAATAAGCTTTTCCTAGTCAGTGCTGAGATACGTACTGCTAATATTAATCCAGATTGTAGGCCTCTAATAAACTTTGACAGTACTAGAAAAGTCATATGCCATTAAATTATCGAAATGTACGATGTTGTAAACTATTTTGAATAATGTCAAAGATCACCGACAATCTGAAACTGAGCATACAATCATTACACAGGTAGTACTGACAGTACATATTCAAATACAGCCTTAGTATGTCAGACAACCTATGCCGCTGTGTTGCTTTTGATAAAATCTGATTGGACAAAACTCTTAGCGAACATAACTGTTTTATTTATAATCAATAGAGATTTGCAAGAGAATTGAAGACTTGCAAATCTTGATAACTCTAATGAAATTACAAGTTCTCTAATACATATACCATTCAATTCAAACATACTATATAACTCTTCTGTACTGATGACTGTTTTGGAATGGAGGGTCTTATCATATAATACTATTCAATTCTACTATAATAAAACTAGAACCAAGTGCATTTGACTACCATTTTCTTATATCCTCTCTCTCAAAAATTCATGCAACAATTTCATGTATGGTCTGATCTAGTATCTACAATATGAGACAAAAAATCAAGAACTATGCAAAGAAATAACATTTTACGATGCCTTCAGAGAAATTCTTCAGAACAGTAATTTACAGTGAAGCTGTTTGAAATAAATAACTAGATAGGAAAATTGTATGATAGAAATAAGCGACGGGGGAGGGGGGAGCTTAGAAATAGCAAACAAAAGTATTTTTTTTAAATTACCTCGATATAATGTAAAAAAACTCCGCATAGATTTACATGTGCGTGTGTGTGTGTGTGTGTGCGCGCGCGCGTGTGCGTGTGTGGTCTAAATGATCTTTATACTTTGAAGTATACATTAGAAAGACAATGAAACAATCCAATTTATCTTTATATCTACTTACTTGCCGGCTCCGCTCTTCAGCGCCTGGCGATGCCTGACGCACAGGGTTTTGGGGCGCAGCCCCCTGATTTGCTTGTGGCTCTATACGAGCCACGCTATTATTTTGCGGGGGCAAGCCCGCCCCCGCTTGCTCGCCCGCTGGCTGTTGCCCACCGGCTGCTTCTTGCCCACCGGCTGCCTCCTGCTGTACTACTACATTTGGAACTTCTTCCATATTTTGATTAATCTGAAATAAAAAAATACGGAATAGTATCACTTTACACTGTTTATTACAACACGTGTTATACATTAATGAAACATGCATTTTACACGTGTCGATATGACTTTTGCGGTTTTACATCTTTTTTTGTGACAACGAAAGAGGGTGTGATGCCAAATCAAAGAAAGAAAACCGAAAAGTAGTATTCAAAGAACTGAAATCTACGACTACACTGACAAGTCCTTTACGACGATTGTAATGCCATCGAAGCAAGACTTCGTACCGTACAGACTAGAAGACTCACTAAATTTCTGTCACTTATTTCTTTGTTACATTGTGTATTTCTAAGATTGGGAAAGTTTAGTACGCGATAAATACGAAAACCGTGCACGAGTTTCGATGGCATGTCTAAAAATCACGGCATGGTGTAAAAGACCATTGTTCCCGATGTATTCGTCAACAATGTAACAAGAAGAAGTACAACAGAAATCGTACAAAGAGTGCGAAAACGGGACGAAACCGATGAAAAAACAGCGCTAATTTGGCAAACGCTTATTTAGGCGTAGGGAGAGATATTCAAGAGAAACTGGAAGTTACATATCTGTAGACGTGAAGAAGAACTGGAAATGGTACTTACGATTGTCACGATGTATCCTCGTCAAAGGTCGAAAATCGTCTGAAGCTCGGGTCTCCACTGCCACAAAGGGCCTGACCGAGGTCGAACGTCACGCCACCAATTAGCCCCGAAGTGTCACTCAAGGAGGCACGGCGCGCGAAGCATCGAAACAAATTTTGACCCCTGCGATACTCGATCAAGAATCGCAAAGAAAGTCACATAAAAATGAATGATATAGAAATACTTACCCACCGAATAATGCAACTGTCACTTTTGTACGGATTTCCGCTGCCAAACGATCCCACATCCATGCAATTTCACATAAGTAGTCGTTGCACTCACTGTTAGAGTCTTTGAATAGAGCGGGCCCGAAGGCGTGAAATCACCGCGCTTTCGGTTCCCCTCTCGCCCCGCTACCCGCGAACCGAACGATCTCACTGCTTCGATTCTTCAGTTCATTCTTTTGTGCGTTACGCTGAACACGTGCGATACACTTGAACTTCATAAATACGAAAGTTATTTATTAGTGACAACGGTGCACTAAGATTTTCGTATTTATTTCGTGACACGTTCCGCATATCTCAAAGTTTGCGGTACGTTTCGCGGCTGACAGTGATAGCGTTCACTGATAAAGTTCAGCACTTTGTAAGAGATGGAAGAAGATGAAGGAGAAAAGAATCGCAATGTTCCAAAGAACAAACGGACACTAAAAGAAAATGCGAAAGGCCGTCTCCGACTGAATACAAGACGCAGGTCTATGAATAAAAGCTGGCAACGAAGGTAAGTTTCATCATTCCCTGTAATACACATTGAAATTCTTATTGACAATGATATTATTCTTTCTGCGCTATCCAAAAATCATGATGCATCTTTTTTTCTGTATCTACAGAAATTGCAACGAAAGATTGCACATATATACTATTTTGCGATTAGAATTTGCCAAGTCTAGCGATTTTTCAGATTTTGCCTTTGCCTTATTCGGACTTCCCCCTCTCATAATTTCTGATCTTGAAAAATGTTAGTTCGTATCGATAGTATTGCTGATGATAATCATTTTCTCAAAGCTACATTGTTGCATTTTCATCGAAAGACTCAACATCATTGTTATGCTTCTCTCGCTTACACACCCGTCCAATTTCTTTATGCTTTTCCCTCGTGCTGCACGCTGGTTCGTTCACCCTCTCTTTCTTTCTTTCGTCTCTCTAACAGCGCGTTGTCCCTTGAGCTCCTGGCCATCTTTTTATAAGTCGACGTAAAATAATCAGTCGGACAATTGTTCGCTCAAACATCATTGGCGGTACTATAAGTAGTTCTCTTTTTCTTACGTCGCAATACACAGTCTGAAGGACCACAATAATTTGTTGGGTAACATAACGTCATTCTATCTCAAATGAATCGCGTATTTCCGATTATTTTCTACATTCACATTTTTAAAGAAAACACAAGGCAGCAAAGTTTTCCGATTCCGTGACACCGAGATTGACCTAAACATTTATTTTGTTGGAAAGTATCTATAGAAAGGAATTTTATTGCCGCTTCTTTCGTAAATCGTTACAACGCATGGGAATGCATTATATGCTAACCGGTAACTCTGCCCTGCGCTGTTGTTGCTAGTATTGCCTCGTCTTATGTATTCATGAGATCTCAAGAGTCCCGGATTCTGTTAGAAGGCTCGAATGAAAACTCACTGCCCCAGATCTATAGTTCTATTCTCAATCTTTTTGGCACGATGAAGCGCTCTTTGCCTGACAATTTCTATTAATTTATGAATAACACACGACCTCTCGAATTTTATTATAAAAATATTTATTGTATTCTCGCCGAAAAGTTGCCCACATTTTTAATCTTGAGACAGTATAAAGTGGAAACCAGGAAATCTCTCCCGCAGACGCAAGCATGTGTTTCCAGCGAATTTGTAACCTTGCCAGTCCGTCTGTCTATCTGTAGAACTGCCTCACTAAAAGTGGCATGTATACCTCTTGCAACGTCGAGATCCCCCGGTGACTCAAAACGTCGTATTCCAATACTATTTACTACGATTGTCCGCAATTTTCTATAGAAGCAACTATGGCGGAGCATTTTCTCGCAACTGCCAATGCATGGTCAAATTATTATTCTTGTACAGTTTCCATGGATGTCGGATACAAACGAAATGAATATTTCTGGTACCTGCAGAGACGGAAGGAACTTTGTCACAGCTTCAACGGACATAGGCAATTTCATAATCTCTTATCTTTCATGAATAATATGCCGCAATTTACGTGAAATAGTCCACACATAAATTTTGTGCTCTTTTTTATTGTCACAGGAATAATTACATTGTTTTAATAACGGTTTTGAAATTCTGACTACACTTTGGATTGTTAGAAAAGAAAATCTTCTTAGGGCAAATAAATGCCGCGCTTGTCCCTATCTTATTAGCAAGTAACTTTTCTTTCTCCCTTCATGCCCAAATCCAGTAGATACCTAATTTCTCACGTTCAAACTAATGAGAATGCGAAGTCAAGGTGCTCGTCTTTTCTCTCTACCTTTGGTTTGTTGAAAGTCAATCGCTAGCCGATCGTACTGACGGCCGCCGACCATCGGTGAAAAAAAGGTAACGCCTGGACACCAAGTGTGCACTCGACGCTCGGATCCCTCAGCCGCGCTCAGTCCCCATTCCCCGTCATAAATCTGTCAACGGGCCGACTTTCTGATTGTTGCTTAGTCAAGTAGGAACCTCTATAAAGTACATTGGCACTAGCATTATTGCTTCTCGCATCCACCGACCGTTGAGCGGTTTATTGGAAAATGACTAATTCAATAAATATTCAGAAATCTCAGTAATCGCATTGAGATAACGGAATTCTTACATCAGTCTGATTAGCTGAATCGGAAACATACCGGTTTTTCAACGCACCCTATTCGTGAAGGTAATGAGGGAACAGAACGAAGGAAACGATGCGTTGGAAAATGCGGGGATGCTTGCACGCTCCTCTTTATAAAATTAGATAAAAAGTGCCCCGATTACAGATGGAGGCTTTATGACGGCCTGCACGTCCGAGGGGATTATCCGAGAAAAGAGACGTATGCGCCATCGTGCAATTTGTCAAAACGAATCGGCAAAGGATTTAAAATTATTAGCATCGCTTCAGATTTTCGGGTAGAGTTTTTATACCGAAGCATGTCGAACCGCTATGACTTGATAAATCAAAAAAATCTCAGCAAATTTCGTTAGACTCTTGCTCTCACATTTGAAGAAAAAAAAGCTAGTCAAATTGGGTAACAAGGGCCCCCTTATCGTTTAGGATCGTGACGTATCTGCAATGACGACGAATCTTGCGTTCCTTGCACCATAATACTATTCGGCAACACTCTTCCCTCGCTTGCTCGCTCCATCCGCCTCCTTCTCTCTCACTCTTTCTCACTCACTCGCTCGCTGCGGCAGATAGGCACTTTTTCATGGTATGGCTGTAGCCCGCTGCTCTCGGTTCCTTCTCGGTCAGCTAGTACAACATACCCTCCAAAAACATTAAAATGTAAAAAAAAGCGCCAAGTAGTCCTGTTCCTCACCCCAAAAAGGATCCCGCTTCATAACCAAATGTATCGTGTTCCACAAAAATAACAGTGTGATGAAACCACCTTATCAAATTGACCAAAAACGTAAATCGATATCATTGGAAAGCCAAGCCTTGATTATATACTCTATATAAGGCTAATACCCTAGTACCACAAAATAATTTAATGGTAGGGCATGGAATACAAATATTGTGTTTAATTGAATGAATATTAAAACAAAATTAATGTCACACTGAATTAAAAATTCTACGAACAAACAAACAAGAACAGGGGCAGAATGTGACTGTGGAAACCAAACCTTCAGTTAGGAATACAAAACGAAACATATGTTCAACAATCGTGAAAATTAAATTAAAAAATATATCTCTTCTCTTCGTTCAGTTTATCAAAGGAAACGTAATACTTGGCCCGCTCGGTTCTTCACAAATCGAGTTTCAAGTCTACACACAAATGGATGCAACCTTATTATTAAAATGATACCTTACATCATTGCAAATCGCTATTGTATTGTTAATGTTAAGATGCAAGATGGATATAGTACTTCTTGGAAACAGTAAGTTTCTTAGTGATAGCTCAGATGGTACATTATTATTCCAATGATACCTTTCATCATCGCAAATCGTTTTTGTACAGTTAATGTTAGGATGTAAGATGGACTGTATTTCTTAGGAAACGTAATTTTCTTAATTAATACTACTACTTGGCGTGAAACTCTGCAGAGTCGCCTGATATTCCATTGTAACTCGCGAAACGTCGCACTACTTAGCAAAGTCATACAAATTCCACGTTCCCCACTCGTGCAGTGTATTCGGATAATAATTATCAATGAATGAGTGACAAAATATATCTGTCGATTGCGAATCGAACTCCGCATTCGTTTGCTGTGTGAAAGCCTTGAAACTCGATTTGTGAAGAACCGAGCGGGCCAAGTATTACGTTTCCTTTGATAAACTGAACGAAGAGAAGAGATATATTTTTTAATTTAATTTTCACGATTGTTGAACATATGTTTCGTTTTGTATTCCTAACTGAAGGTTTGGTTTCCACAGTCACATTCTGCCCCTGTTCTTGTTTGTTTGTTCGTAGAATTTTTAATTCAGTGTGACATTAATTTTGTTTTAATATTCATTCAATTAAACACAATATTTGTATTCCATGCCCTACCATTAAATTATTTTGTGGTACTAGGGTATTAGCCTTATATAGAGTATATAATCAAGGCTTGGCTTTCCAATGATATCGATTTACGTTTTTGGTCAATTTGATAAGGTGGTTTCATCACACTGTTATTTTTGTGGAACACGATACATTTGGTTATGAAGCGGGATCCTTTTTGGGGTGAGGAACAGGACTACTTGGCGCTTTTTTTTACATTTTAATGTTTTTGGAGGGATTCCATGTCTTTTTGGTCGTTCAGTTAATACGATATGGACAACCTTTTTTTCCCTATAGGAAAGCATAGGAAGTTCGGAGTTCTGTTCGGATGTTCGGTGTTCGATGTTCTGTTACGACGAAATGTTCTAGTGGAAACGGGCCTTAATACGATATGGGCAACCTTCTTTTCCTATACGAAAGCATAGGACGTTGGGAGTTCTATTCGGATGTTCGGTGTTCGATGTTCTGTTACGGCGAAATGTTCTAGTGGAAACGGGCCTAGTATAATAAGAATTGCGGAAAAGTAGAACATTACCTACCGCTTGTTTAGATTTTAAGGTTGTTGAGGAATGGGAGGATTCTTTTTATGTAGGATTTGTTTTAAACGCGGAATGCTTTTTTGGGTTGTTGGATGTTTTTCGGGAAGTGGAACAAAACTACTTGACGCTACTTTCTACATTATAGTGTTTTTGGAGGTTGGGGGGATTCTTTCTGTGTATGATTTCTTTTAAATGAAGAAGATTTTTTGTGTAATTGAGTCTATTTATGATTTAGCAAAGAAGTCGCTAAATGCAAACGGGATGTTGTTCTTTGCAAAGGAGTCGCTAGATGCAGACGGGACGTTGTTCTTTGCAAAGGAGTCGCTAAATGCGGACGTGGGCCTTTTCTTTGCAAAGGAGTCGCTAGATGCAGACGGGACGTTGTTCTTTGCAAAGGAGTCGCTAAATGCAGACGGGACTTTGTTCTTTGCAAAGGAGTCGCTAGATGCAGACGGGACATTATTCTTTGCAAAGGAGTCGCTAGATGCGGACGTGGGCCTTTTCTTTGCAAAGGAGTCGCTAGATGCAGACGGGACGTTGTTCTTTGCAAAGGAGTCGCTAAATGCAGACGGGGCTTTGTTCTTTGCAAAGGAGTCGCTAGATGCAGACGGGACGTTGTTCTTTGCAAAGGAGTCGCTAAATGCAGACGGGGCTTTGTTCTTTGCAAAGGAGTCGCTAAATGCAGACGGGACGTTGTTCTTTGCACAGGAGTCGCTAGATGCGGACGTGGGCCTTTTCTTTGCAAAGGAGTCGCTAGATGCAGACGGGACGTTGTTCTTTGCAAAGGAGTTGCTAAATGCAGACGGGGCTTTGTTCTTTGCAAAGGAGTCGCTAAATGCAGACGGGACGTTGTTCTTTGCAAATCGCTATATACGAACAAGATGTAGTTGCTCGCGAATTCGGTGCAGAGTGCGGACATAGACTGTTTCTCTACTTTTTTTGTTATGGGGATAAACTTGGCTTCTGTTCAAAGCTATTAAATTGTATAACACATCATTTTGATCCATACTTTTCAAAAAAGAACAGATAGGCATCTTTTGCACCTCTCGGCCACTGTATTTTTTGTATAATCTTTTCATCGTCAATGTTAATGAATGTATTTCTTTTATTTCTTACAAAACATGTGTAATGCCCAGTTTGGTTATTATCTTTATTTTTTCTGTCATGATAAAATATAGCACTTATCGCTCTATACGATTTTTGCGCGATAAGTATTTTTGACATATGTGCACCTGTGATACTATACTTTTGCATTTTCATAAATCTTTCTTCCCTTTTGTGAAAGGGTAATAACTGAATTAGTACAACATCTGCAGCCATCGTTACATCAGTTTTAAACATCATTGTGTTACTTCCACAATGAGAGCACGAGGAATTGTCTAGTTCACGCCAGTTGGAATACATCTTAATAATTTCCTGTAGACCTTTACTTTGTCCTTTTAGTTCACATAATGGTAGTGTCAAAATTACGTTTTTCTCAGTTCTCGCACTTGTTTGAAGGCAAGTTTTGCAGCGCAGTTGATGAGTCAACTCGTGTTCTAACGTTTGTCTAATACTCCCATGACCATTTATAACACTGAGTAAAAATTCAGCAGCATCTTGTGGAATGTTTTCAATGAAAGTTCCACCTAAGTCCTGCCTAACCCCAAGAGAATTAAGGAGTGGCACTCCTTCACTTACGTAGACTTGGGCCAAAGCTCTTAACGCACCATGTTTGTGGAGATTGAGCATTTTTTCACGAATAATCTCGCTATGAAGCATACATTGCATACTTACGTTAGCGTATGCGGATACATGGTCCGAATTGGTAAAGCCTTTAACGGAACGGACTACAATTACCGCATTATCTGCATACAATGCATCAATATTAGGTCTTGGTAGTCCTGTCCAATATCTGTCAGTAATTTTCTGCTGCCTTTCCATCACATAATTTATATTTGCCAGATCAGGTCTGTAAATGCCTCTTAATCTGTTATATTCCAGTACAGCTAGTTTATTAGCTTGTACGGAGTACGGATCGAAATTGATCAGATGCAAACCGTCCAATGAAGTTACACGTGATAGTGCAACGTACGTCTGACCGCAGCTAAAGATAGTGTTACCTGCGTCGACGACAGCTGTTTTTAAACTTAACCCCTGGCACTTGTGAATGGTAATACCATAGCTAAGAGATATTGGAAATTGGTGACGAATGACATAAGCTTTTTCCATTACTTGAAATTTCGAAGTAACTCTTTCTAATGAATATGTCTGACCAGTTGATAAACGAAACTGTATCGTTTGAATATCACCATTAGCTTCCACCGCTTCGGTAAATGCAACAATTTCTCCAATAGCACCATTCACAAGACCTAGCGTGACATCAATGTTACGTCTAAGCATGATTTTGGCACCAACTTTCACAATTATATTTCTGCTTAAGCCAGCTGTCTGAGAGTTGTCTTCTTCATATTGATCTAATAGTTTATTCACACGTTTCTTTAAATACTCCGCACAATCGAGAACGTCGCGTGCAGTCAGCTTCACCGCTTCGCTGTTAATTCTTTCGAGCATTGCTGCATTAAGTACGTCACACAAATGGCATGTAGGAAGTAAACAAATTGCATCTGGCGGTAAAGTTTTAATGTAATTACAAAGCTCACTTAACATTCCACCAGTGTCGTTGGATATGAACACAATTTTCCTCGATTGCAATTCCAAACCATCTGCTTCCGTAACAATACCCAAACGAATTCTTGAAAGAATTTCGCGATAAGTATCATCACCTTTTTGTCGCATATTTATACTCAATTCATCGTAAGTGAATAGCTCAGTCCACAAATTGTAACTGGCCAACGAACCTAAACATTTAGCATTTTTCTCTCTCGATATTTCAATAAATGCCGGCTCTTCGTGAACAGGTGGTAACTGTAATAAATCACCAAACAGAAGAATATGCTTTCTGCCAAACCATCCATCGTTTGTGTCAACTGTATCGAATATTTCTGCCAGTCTCAGATGTATAAACATTAAGGTAATATTCGATATCATAGAAATTTCGTCTATAATGAATAGAACGGTATTTTTTAAGTCTGTACGTAATGTTTTCAAGACCATATCAGATAAAGGCCTATAGCTAGGAGTTTGACCGTGTTCAACGGGAAGTTGAAGTAATCTATGTACGGTTAAACCGTCGATATTGAACGCTGCTACTCCAGTAGGGGCTAATACAACTGTATCTTTTTCAACTGCTTGTTTTGTCCAACAACGCAGTGCCTTAATCAAGAAACTTTTCCCTGTTCCGCCTTCTCCGCTGACATACAAGCGCAATAGTGAACTATTCACATCGTCTAAATTGCTAGCAATTGTTTTTGTAACCTTTTCAAAAATCCTTTTCTGATCAAGATTTAATTCTTGTATCATCTGCGTAATGTTACAATCAACAATTTTTGCATTCTTCTCCATTTCTTTCAACTCCACAATTGCACCTTCTACTTCAAGAGGCTGACATTCCATCTCATCGAATGAATCAGGTTTCTCATTCTTACATTCATTTCCCAAAATATTCTGCTTAATTAATTCTTGGACATGGTCAACAGCTGCTTGAAATTCTTCTAATCGTTCATGGTACTGAAGACCACTAATAATTTCTGACTTTACCGACGCAAATGCTTCGGTATAAGTACCACTGCACCCTTTTAACTCGTCCAAGTTCCTCCAGGGTTTAAACAATAATAACATTGAGTAATAGTATTTTTCTGGATTAAGATTCTTATTATATGTAAAATGGTTGATCAAATAACCACGATCTCTTTTTTTTAAATATAAGCGAGTTTTTGAATCGTAGAATTCTAACGTGCACTTTGACATTTTAACTCGCGAAACGTCGTACCACTTAGCAAAGTCGTACAAATTCCACGTTTCCAACTCGTGCGGTCTATTCGGATAATAATTATCAATGAAGGAGTGACAAAATATGTCTGTCGATTGCGAATCGAGTTCAGCAATTTCCTTTCGCGTTTTGATTTTCCTACTTCTTATCTGATTGACATCTAACCAACGAAATGTCGTATGAGGATCAGTTCTATGTAATGCAATGCCTAAAAGAATATCCGCGGCTTCAATGGCTCCGCATTCTCTGTTGCTTAAACTGCGTAATCCAATGTTCCACAAATTGCTGTGGAGAGACTTTGTACTGTTTATTACGCTAAAAGTATCCACACCATAGCTGCATTCCGTTTTAGTGGTGTACTTTGTACAATAGAAATTTAACAGGGCTGACTTTTCACCGATAAATTGGATATCCATATTCCCTTCCCAAGCCGTGAGAATGATAGGATTATAATCATTTATGTTTTTCTCGCGTTCTCCACGAGGCAAATCGTATAGACGATTTTTACTTTTTAATTGTTTTCTATTTGCTATAGAGACTGCAAGATCTCTTAATATTATCTTGTCTGTCACCGGACGTGAAAATCCAAAACGACATTTTGTTACGAAACCTTTCTTGGTTTTCTTTTTCCTTTGACAATAAGAGTTGTGGTAATGCTCTTGGTGAGTAGTGACACGCCGATATAATTGTGGCGATACTTTCTTATCGGGGATCGTACAAGTAACATAATCCAATATGAAACTTTGTACATCTTTGTCGGATGATTTTCCTATTATAGGCGCATCTTCTATCCAAAACATTAAATGCCAGTGCGGCATTCCTCTATTTTGGTACTCGCGCCTCACAAAGTAATGCTTTACTTTTCCTATAGGATTGTCGGCCGCGCAAATGAGATCTAACATTGCTTGGAATTTATTTTCTATAAATCTAGCTGCAGATACTGGATCGGCAGCAACCAATTCGCTTATTGATTTTATCGAGCTCAAACTAGGACTTACTTCTTTGATATATTCCGCTAAGTCCGACCATAGATATTCTGCCGGACTCAACGTTAAAAACCAAGTTGCTGGCCCATAATCGCGTGTCATAGCATTAACATTGCTTCTCACTTTCCGCCAATATTGTTTGGTATTTGGCAATTTTCCGAAAATAGTTTCCAAATTTCCTTCCAATTCTTTTGTAGACATGGATTGTAAAAATTCGGTTGCTGTATATCTCACACGTGGATTGACAGTGTTGAGTTTGTGATAAATACCGCTACTGATTTGACGCATATTCGCATTGTTCATCAAGAAGAACAAATATTGAATATTCAAGCGGAAATGGGAATGTTTCGACATCAATCTCGACTTTACAAAATCGAAATCTCGTATAGGGGTTTGTCTTTGCTGATTTATACCGTTCTTGCCGTATGGATATAAATCTGGAAAACACAGAACATCCAAATCTTGGCAACGATTGTCTAAAGGAGCGGCTTCTACTTTCAGCATTTGATACAGCTCAGTAGACGTATTATTTTGTCTTTTCTCACACTGAGGGTATATAGAGAAATGTTCGTAATACGAATCTGGATCGGTAACATGCGTTAGCATTGCACCAGGGTTATCCACTTCCTCACCTTCATCTTCATTAATCTCAAATTCTGTTTCTGTGAAGTTTTCACTTAATAAATCTTTGTGGGAGCGGGGCAAAATAATTTTCGAGTACAACGGGTTGTTTTCCTTCATCCATCTCAAAAGTTGACAAATTTTGTTTAAATCTACCAATTTCTCCCACACTATTTTTGATTTTGTCGGAATTCCACGTACTAATATATAAACTTCATGATTAAGATTTATTGGAGCCTCTGCGGGGCATATTTTCTTTAAACTCTGCTCGATCGGCAGCGGTAAATGAAATACTCTTCCTTTTATCTTTGGTATCATGTGCCTGTGTGGTATCTTTTTACTCATTACTGTACCACATCGTTGCACACATTGAAATGCTTTAGCACGCTGAATCAAAATTCTTTCATAATCATTCAACGTTGACAGTATCTCAGGCATTCTTTCTACATAGAGATTATTTAATACACATACTGGCGGCATAGCACCTCTGCGGAAATAACCTTTGCAATAATGGCAGATATAGTCAACGTTTATCTCGTGTTTTTCTAAGTAATCCATTAATTTGTCCCAATATTTTCCAAACATTGGATTTCTCATGTTTGTCACAGAGGTAATATTTTTTCGACAATGCAATTTTTCACATGATATACATGCATTTCGAGGAACGTCCATAGATCTTTCCGTGAATAATTTAAACGCTGTAGAATATTTATCAATTATGTGATCCTCATTTAAATTAATTTTATTTTCTTCCAACAACGAATTTCCTGACGCCACTTCCTCTGCATTTTTAATTATTTCCCTGATGGCTACAACATCTCCGGCTTCCAGTGCCTTATCTAAATCTTGCAGGATTTTATATTGCTCAGTCAAACGATTCATCAACCTACCAATGCCTCTGACTCGTGGAAAGTGCGAAGACAAGAAATGGATTGCTAGGGATAATGATTGACAAATATCGGGCTTTATATAACAACCATGCGAATGCCCCAATTTAGTTGTATATTTTGCTGTACATCCCTTCAAACGCTCTACTAGTTTTGGTATGTTTTTTATTTGCCTACATTCCGATACAAATTTAAGCAATCGCTTATATCGCCAAAGTATTTCAGACTGCTGAACTGTACAGAATTCATTACAAACCCATGATTTCTTAGAATTTACATTGGGTTTGGATTCTATTAATGGTAAAACATTTGTAACCTGTCCATACTTGTTCATTACGAAAGACGTCTCCTTTAATTTGGTAATATTGAAATCGTATGCTGTCTCTGAAAAGTACGGTTCCGTTGTGGGAGTATGTTTAGAACTTCCACATAACACATTTCGAATACTATCAATGTCATCGCAATTAAGTGCTGACAACTGTGTTAAATACAATTCAGCATTATCTCTCACAGTATGCAGTGCCTTTCTCACATTGGATATATAATTCTGTCTAACGAACAAACACCATTTTAGTATTCGTTCAGCCTCAATTCTTCCGCTGATAAATGTTTCACTTGTAAGATTTTTTGATATTTTCCGAATATAGTCTTCAGCACTTCGCTGTAAAACTATAGTATTTCCACGAATGCGGAATCTCTTATATTTATCACTTATTTTCTGTGCTGTGCGCAATTTGTCTTTCACAAAACAATTTTTGTGAAATTTGCTACCATACTTTTCATTGCCTAAACGTTGCATATCTTTATTGGTCGCAAAACGCTTATTATTGCGGTTTATTCGTAATCTATCTTTATTTTCTACATAATATTTTCTAGTCGTAATACGTCTTTTATCTTTATTTTTTGTATTATATTTTTTTTTCTTGATACGTATTTGATCCTTATTTTCTATGCCTAATTTTTTGTTCCGCATACGTATTTGTTCTTTATTTTCCATGTAGTATTTCTGATTGTCAGAACTTCTAAATAATTTGCCTGTTTTACTTCCAATATCGTTAAACCCGGATAGAGTTTGTCTTTTTACAACGTTATCACCACATTTATGGCTGGATGAAGTTAAAGACGCTTTCTCTGAAAGATTTTCATTTACATCAGACATGAGCTGTGTCTTTGACATAATACTTTCGCTTAATTCAGCCACCATGGGCTGTTTCTCTGACGAATTTTCACGTAAGTTAAACATCAGCTGTGTTTTTGGTATATTGTCACTTAATGTAGATATTGCCCTTTTCTTTGCAAAGGAGTCACTAAATGCGGACGCTGGCCTTTTCTTTGCAAAGGATTGGCTAAATGCGTACGGGACGTTGTTATTTGCAATGGTGTCGCAAGATGCAGACGGGACGTTGTTATTTGCAATGGTGTCGCAAGATGCAGACGGGACGTTGTTATTTGCAATGGTGTCGCAAGATGCAGACGGGACGTTGTTATTTGCAATGGTGTCGCAAGATGCGGACGTTGGGCATTTCTTTGCAAAGGAGTCGCTAAATGCAGACGGGACGTTGTTATTTGCAATGGTGTCGCAAGATGCGGACGTTGGGCATTTCTTTACAATGATGTCGCTAGATGCGGACGTGGTTGGTACGATTTGATTAGATACAGGTATAATATTGTCGCATTGTGCTAACGATGCCTGTTCCTCATCATTAGTCCTACTTGATGGAGATAGTAGGCAACAAACTGTTGCTGTGGTCGCAACTTTGATTTTTTTTTCATGAAAAAATCGAATTGATCGCCTCGCTTCTGCTCTCTGCCTTTTTGCCTGCACTGCCGGTAATGGCAGAACTTTTACATTACTGCAGTGCGCTGAACTCTGCGGGAAATGCTGAATGACATGTGATTTTAACATCGTTATAAGGTGACCACGCATTTTCGCGTGGTCATAAATAACGTCATTTGGCCGAATGTTGAACAGCAACGAAGTTGCAAACGCTATGGAGAATACCCCACAGTCGTTTCCATTCGGTTGCTGTTGCACTTTCGGAAAGGAAACTGTTTTATTATTCAATTCGTAAAAGGGAAATAATCTCTTTAAGAATATTATGTGATCCTTATGCATTTCCCTTTTATTCAATGAATCATATATATATATACAGGTTGTCCCAAAAATGTTGGATATCACTATAGCCATCTTGTTGGGAAGGGGGCGGGGATGATGATGCCGTTTTTAAAAATTTGCGTTAGGCCTCCAATTCCGAGTTATTCAACAACAAAGTTAGGTAACGCCCACCGAGCTCTTGGCGAGTCCTGGCCGGTTATGCCTCGCTCCTAGAAAAAGGGAGGTGACAGAAAAGATGTTGAGTGTGGGCCTGCGACAATTGCTATGGAGGACCGGCGGGTGCTCAACCGCTCGGTTCCTTCCAAACCGCGGAGCAGACCCTTGCATGTGGCGTCTTGAAGACCCGAGCATGCCACGGCACGGCATCGCCCTACGGACACTCACTTTGACTTTCCTCTCGCTTTCCCTCTTTCTTCATACACGCTTGCGACAACTGATATTCTTCATTAGTTGTTTAGTTACTCCCGACCAAATCCAGTTAAATCCGTCCAAATCCAGTGAATCAACTTTATCAGGGGCCTATGACACTTCTTTTACAAGTATCGAAGTGGTGCCGTGACAAAACGTTGGAACTGGAACTCTGAGGATTCGAGTTCGATTCCTCCCCGTCGCGGATTTTTTTTTGGATTTCTTCGCTATTTGTTTTACAGTTCTTTGCCTTATGTTGAATACCCAGCTAATGGTAATGTTTAATTGTTAATCTTTGTGGCCTGTCCTCGTAATTTAGACAAGACTGCAAATTCTCCAGATAGTACTCGTAATTGGTTTGCAAAAAAATTATCAGAAAATCCGATTGAATTTCGATTGAAATAGTATGAAAATAATACAACGCGAAGCGTAAAATACTCATTGAGAAAAAGAGAAACGAAGTCATGTTCTCAAGGTTAGAGACCTATCGCTTTAAACTACTTACTGACTACATTTTCTAACATGTAGGGAAATGTGTATCGGTAGTAATTGATGTTTAACATAATTTAAGAAGATAATCCAAGTCGAATAATGTTCGCTCAATGGTAGTTAAAAAAGTTAAAATTCATACCAATTTATTAAGGAGTCGCTAAACAACTGCTTAGAGACCTTACGTATCGCATGCACGTGCAGGGAAAATGAAAATCTCGGAGAAAAAGCGAGAAAATATTACCACTGCTGGATATTGAACAAGGAAATCAAAAAAAAATGTTCGCGACGGGGAAGAATCGAACTTGAATCCTCAGAGTTCCAGTTCCAACGTGTTGTCACGGCACCACTTCGATACTTGTAAAAGAAGTGTCATAGGCCCCTGATAAAGTTGATTCACTGGATTTGGTCGGGAGTCACTAAACAACTAATCAAGAATATCAGTTGTCGCAAGCGTGTATGAAGAAAGAGGGAAAGCGAGAGGAAAGTCAAAGTGAGTGTCGGTAGGGCGATGCCGTGCCGTGGCATACTCGGGTCTTCAAGACGGCACATGCAAGGGTCTGCTCCCCGGTTTGGAAGGAACCGAGCGGTTGAGCACATGCCGGTCCTCCATAGTAATTGTCGCAGGCCCACACTCAACATCTTTTCTGTCACCTCCCTTTTTCTAGGAGTGAGGCATAAACGGCCAGGATTTGCTAGCGCTCCGAGGGCGTTACCTAACTTTGTTGTTGAATAACTCGGAATTGGAGGCCTATCGCAAATTTTTAAAAACGGCATCATCATCCCCGCCCCCTTCCCAACAAGATGGCTATAGTGATATCCAACATTTTTGGGACACCCTGTATAGATTGCCTATCGTAATAGGCGCACACCCAATGTCCGTCAAGGTCCGAAATGCCACTAAATAAAATTTGTATATGCTCCTTACTTCGTGGCATTTCGTTTATCCTGTCCGGACATTGTAATTTCCACGGTTCCTGTGGAGCATACCCATATTCACTCAAAAGGCAATGAAAAATATCTATATGTGTATCCTCCAACCACCCGTTTTTGGAAAGTGTGCTTTGCAATTCCTCCGTCAATTTCGGGATTCTTGCATTCATTTTTTAAAAAATAATAACTAATAACTAATAATAAATAATTATAATAATAAATAAAACTAATAGGAAATAGGGAAGAGAAAGTAGAAAATGGAAAATGGAAAATGGAAAAGAGGAAATAGGGGCAAGAAAAAAGATTCACGGAAAAAGAAACGGGAAATAGAATAGGAAAAGAATAGGATAAAAAATAAGGTAAAATATTATAATAAAAAACCCCTGGCTGTAACTGCTGGACCGCCTCGCTCAACAGTCAGTCGAAAACTGCCGAGCGAGTGTGCCAGATCAAGGTTGCCAGATTTGTAAGGATATCGTTACACTTCCTATAAGCCTAGCATTACCTCACCACCCAACCCCACCGCCCAACTCCACCTAATAAACTTGGCAACCCCGCTGCCGAGTCCAGAGTCCAGACTTCGTTTTTTCTACTGCCCGGCAGCGTACCCTCCGGCGTAATACAATGTATCTTATACAGGGTTGGGCTAATTATTGGGAATAAGAGTATGCTAACTATGGCCAGCCAGCATTTTCTTAGGAAAACTGAAGCCTTTAGCTTAAGTGATTGTTGTGCTATGCACTTAAGAATTTTCATACTTTTAAATACAATCGAATGAGGAACTAACTCATTGATCTTATGTATCTTATGGAGTGTTGGGCTAATTATGTGCAATTTAAGCGCATGGCAGCTATTTGCAGCTAGCTATTGCTTAGTAAATTTTAGATTTTAAGTTTAAATGGTTTTTATATGTGCCTGATCATATTGAATTTTAAAATTATTATTAGTATCAATATATTTTTGATATTACTCGTTGCTCACTCAAACAGCCAAGAGAGCGAATGGAGATAAAGTCAACATATATACAATGACATACATATACATTATTAATTTCATTTGAACGCATTGTTCACGCACTGAGATCTGCCATGGGGATTTCTCGGCGCACGTGTATAAACACGACCACGCGACAACACCAGTGTTATGCGCAACCGCGGTTAGTAAGTTCGTTTCTGTTTGACACACGATTTCCTCGTATACTTCTCTTTCTCTCACGGGGTGAATCCCCACCACCTTCGGCACGGTCGAGCTGAAGCAACGCGAAAGCAGTGTATCTTCGCAGCTCAGCGAAGGAGCATGTAAGTATTTAATTGAGATCAGTCTACGACTGTTTGATAAATAACAATGCTAATATATATAATATCATTTCTTCAATGTAATATAGAATGGAGCAAGCACCAGCAAGTGCCATGGAGGTGGTGGTCGATGTGGTCGACACCGGGGACGTCAATCGTAAGTGTGATCACAGGTTTACCTGTTTCTTCCTTTTGATTTTGTAATTTTTTCCATTTCTTTTTCTTTATATCTTTATAAACCTCTATCTATCTACATATTCTCTGTCTCCTCTGTCTTTTCACGTCAATGATTAGTACTGTCCGCGAGTGTTTTTATACAGTATTTGCCCTATTTCTATTAATTAGCTTCCACTTTGCATGGTCGCAGCATACGTAGAAAACCTAAAGTTTTCCGTTCGCCTTCGTCGCATGCATACACTTTTTATAACACATTCAATCCATCTCTCTCTCTCTCTCTCTCTCTCTCTCTCTCTCTCTCTCTCTCTCTCTCTCTCTCTCTCTCTCTCTCTCTCTCTCTCTCTCTCTCTGTCGCGCGAGCGTACGCGCCCGAGGGTCGGAAAGTTTTGCGTACTCGGTTACAATGTCGTCGACTTTTTCGACCAATATTCTCGCATTCTTATTTCGTACTCTGTCGTAAATTTAACCTGCCCCAATTGCAAAGGATAATAACACTAGTAAAGATTGCAAAGCCTGAGGAAGGCTCAAGTCCACGTCAGAGTACGAAATAAGAATCGAAAAGCATGAAAATATTGTAACCAAATGTGCAAGAGGTAACAATCGTTCTGACGCTTATGCTCGCGCGACCGAGAGAGAGAGAGAGAGAGAGAGAGAGAGAGAGAGAGAGAGAGAGATGGACTGAATGTTTTAAAAAATGTATGCATGCAACGAACGCGAACTGAAAACTTTAGGTTTTCTACGTATGCTGCGAGCATGCAAAGTGGAAGCTGTACGGGAAACGTACAGTTTCTTAAAATTGAGGGGACCCGTCTAGATAGACACATAATCAAAGTTTTCTGTTTTAGAAATGCGCGAAGAAATTTTGCGGCTGCGGGCGTGCCAGGGTGCCCCGCCGCCTCCGCCTCCGCCTCCACATCCGCCACCGCCTCCGCCTCCACCACCACCTCCAGGAGCGGGGCAGCCAGGGCAGTTCCTGCCACAGGCCCCACCGCTACCACCACAGCCCCTCATGATGCCATCACAGGCAGTGGCAGTGCCGCCCCAAGCAGTGGCGGCACTGCCAAACGGCAACAGACGAAGTGAGTTTATTTTCACGACTTAAATAAACTATCAACAGATTGTTTTATTTTTCTTTCATTTAATTTAATTTCAAATGTTTTATTACAGATCGTTTCAAGGCAGGCGGCAGGGGGCGCAGGGCCGCCGCGGAAAGGTGGCGCGCAGCCCGTAATGTTGTGCGCTACCATGATAGGGGCGGTCGTGGTGGCCGTGGTGGTGGCCGTGGTGGTGGCGATGGTGGCCGTGGCCGTATAATTAATATATATTTTTAAATAAAAATTTTTTCAAAAATTTAGTCTTATCTATTTCCTCGCCCTTCAGGTCAAACATCCCTTGATCCTTAAATATAAATATAATACAATTGTAATTAGTAATAATTGTAATTCATTTGCTAATTTCATTAGCAAATAAGCGATTACCGATAGCTAGGGTGATTTAATTTGTAGATTAGATAAGCTATACCCTTATATGTAAGTACTGTACCTTTGATATCTTGACTGTCAAATGCATAGCTCAGGGAGCACACAATCTAAAGTGTAGAAATTAGTTTTTTAACCAAAGTGTTCCTTGAGTGACAAGCTTGACGGTCAAGACCTAAATTGGAATATGTATGAGCATATCGCTTGCCTGATATAGTTTGTAATTGTAAACATTAGATCAAGTAATGATTCTCATTAACAAGAGAGAAATTAACAATAGCTAAAATGCATTTAAATTGCACATTAGATAAGCTATATCCTTACACGTACTGTAACTTTGATATTCTGACTCTCAAAAGCATAGCTCAAGGTACACAATTTAAAGCAATAAAATTTGTTAAATAGGTACTGATTATCAATAGCTAGTATGTCGCTAAAACACATGATTGGTAATTGTTGCTTATTTATTTAAGTTGTTTTAGTTCTTAAGCTAAAGTGTTCCTTGAGCAATGAACTTGACAAACAAGATACAACCAAATTAAACTGTGTATCAGCATTTTGCTTGGTTTATATATTATAATTATAAAGTGTTAAGTCAAACAATGATTCTGAGTAGGGAGATGAAAAGGGAGATTCCCAATAGCTAGAACGTGTTGAAATTATAAATGATGACTTAACACCTTACAAATTATATTAGATAAGTTATATATACAAGCTCTTTGATTCGCAGTCTAGTTTTTTATGTATCCTGACTGTCAAGTGCCTTGCTGACAGAATGCAAACTTGAAGTGCTGAAATTAGTCTAAGCAAATGCTGATCACCAATAACAAGCATTCCTTTAAATTATAAATAATTGCTCATATTGCTAAAAAGATTGATATATATTGTATTCTTGGCAATTTTAATTATTGGTAATCAGTACTTGTTTACCAAAACAAGGACTTGTAAGTTGCACACTTAACACTTTCAACATTTCGTAATTCCTAATAATGACACGATCGCAGGGACAAGGGCAAGGACGGTGTACTCTTTTATTAACTCAATAAAGCATGGAATCTGGAATAAAATGATAAAATGATCAAATCGGACTGTATCATATATAACTATTACTGCACATAACCAACCATGGCATAACCGGCTTAACCAAAGTGTCGGTATGACATAGATTACAGATTATAGATCGGTAACGTAAACGCGACATTTGGCCGTGGTGCCAACTGGTGTGAGAAAAGTGAAAGGCACATTTTTAGGAATTGCTGAATCCCATCGGCCTTAATCCGCCTCGCCTTTTCCACGAGTAAAATAAGGAGGAGAATTCATATCTCCTGAATGACTGAACCGATTCGCTTGATTCTTGGCCTATTCGATTCAGAAAAATCAGAAAAAAAATACAAAATTGAGAAATAAATCCTTGGAGCTACAACTTTTGCATAAATGGAGGTGAAAGTTTTCTAGCGGACGACAACCGCTACACTTCGGGATAAGTATCCTCGGTAGTCTCGCGCCGTCCTATATATACTGCGCCGTCCTATATATACTACTACTTGGCGCGAGACTCTACCGAGTCTCCTGATATATGTATACCCTACACACCCATATGCCACTACCAATACAAGACAGGGAATGCATATATATGTTGTACTAGCTGACCGAGAAGGAACCGAGAGCAGTGGGCTACAGCCATACCATGAAAAAGTGCCTATCTGCCGCAGCGAGCGAGTGAGTGAGAAAGAGTGAGAGAGAAGGAAGCAGATGGAGCGAGCAAGCAAGAGAAGAGTGTTGCCGAATAGTATTATGGTGCAAGGAACGCAAGATTCGTCGTCATTGCAGATACGTCACGATCCTAAACGATAAGGGGGCCCTTGTTACCCAATTTGACTAGCTTTTTTTTCTTCAAATGTGAGAGCAAGAGTCTAACGAAATTTGCTGAGATTTTTTTGATTTATCAAGTCATAGCGGTTCGACATGCTTCGGTATAAAAACTCTATCCGAAAATCTGAAGCGATGCTAATAATTTTAAATCCTTTGCCGATTCGTTTTGACAAATTGCACGATGGCGCATACGTCTCTTTTCTCGGATAATCCCCTCGGACGTGCAGGCCGTCATAAAGCCTCCATCTGTAATCGAGGCACTTTTTATCTAATTTTATAAAGAGGAGCGTGCAAGCATCCCCGCATTTTCCAACGCATCGTTTCCTTCGTTCTGTTCCCTCATTACCTTCACGAATAGGGTGCGTTGAAAAACCGGTATGTTTCCGATTCAGCTAATCAGACTGATGTAAGAATTCCGTTATCTCAATGCGATTACTGAGATTTCTGAATATTTATTGAATTAGTCATTTTCCAATAAACCGCTCAACGGTCGGTGGATGCGAGAAGCAATAATGCTAGTGCCAATGTACTTTATAGAGGTTCCTACTTGACTAAGCAACAATCAGAAAGTCGGCCCGTTGACAGATTTATGACGGGGAAAGGGGACTGAGCGCGGCTAAGGGATCCGAGCGTCGAGTGCACACTTGGTGTCCAGGCGTTACCTTTTTTTCACCGATGGTCGGCGGCCGTCAGTACGATCGGCTAGCGATTGACTTTCAAAAATCTGAAATCTTCCAATGTTTCTTCGTATTTCTTTGCATGTAATTTTTTTCATTATTCAGTTTCGAGTATTTGTTTATTTGTATTGTATCTGTATTCACAGGCGATGGCTGAGGGAAGCAGCACGCCGACAGGAAGTGACAATGACAATGTTAATAATACAGCAGCAGACACGCAGTCGAACAGCGGTGCATGTAGCTCGATGGAAGTGGTAAATCCGTCAGCTAAAGAAATGGACTCGTGCACCTCTGCTGCTGGCGAAATAAACGTTCCTCTACAAGACGTACAGGTAGAGAGTGAAGAGCTCCTCGAAAACATATCAACGAGATATAAAGAGGAAGAGGAGATCATTGTCATTGAAGAAATCGTTGAAGAAATCGTCGAAGAAATGGACGAAGAAACACTCGAGAAAACCAACCCAGAAATCGACGAAACTTCACACGACCGGCAAATGAATAATCTAATGGAGTGTGAAACTGCAGAAGAAATCCACGAATTGCAGTACGAGTCTGCACAAGCAATTTCCCCAGAAAGGCAAGATGCTTCTGCTGCAGAGGAAAGCAATCAAATGGAAATTGATAATGATGATTGGATCAATAATCTCATCGATGATTGCTTGGAAGGCAGACCAGAAACACTGGAATCAGAAGATGTGGATCCAGAAGCACCCATTGAAAGGGAAATTACAGCAAATGATAACATGGACGATAGCGATGAAGATGAGTATTGGGTAGTAGAAAGAGCGCAAACACCAGAGCCTGAAGAGCCTGTTTCGAAAGGCCTAGACTTCGTTGACTTCGGCTACGTATTTCAAAAAATAATAAACCTCGGCGCTCATTCTAAGATCGATTGCGGCGTCCAATATTTCAAAATAATTGGATGCCGAAAAATAGGATTGGTTAAGATTTATACGGCCAAATGTCAAATGTGCGGATATGAAGCACGAATACCATGCTTGCCAGAAAATAAGGACGAGATGGATCTGAATCACAGTGCTGTCTCTGGAACAATGGTGACAGGTGGTGGATATAACCAACTGGAGGAAATGATGTCTGCCATGAACGTAGAATGCATGTCCAAGAAAACGTACGAAAAGTGCCAACAAACCATCATCGATGGATTTGAAGTGGCTGCGCAGCGAGAAATGAAGGAAGCTGCGAGAGAGGAAAGAGAGCTAACAATTGCAAAAGGTGACGCTCATCCTGAAACCAATATTCCCATCATCTCAGTTGTCGCTGATGGAAGTTGGTTGAAAAGGGTTTACCGTGGCGGAGAGTATAGTTCTACTTACGGTGTAGGAGCCATCGTAGGATACGCCACGAAGAAGGCCCTTTACTACAATGTGAAGAACAAGTTCTGCATGATCTGTCTCACAGCAGCGAAAAAAAGCAAGCGCCACGTGAGCATCGCTGCTACAAGAACTGGGGTCGTGATGCAACTTCCACAAGTATGGAATCCGCTGCAATAGTAGAAGGCTTCAAGTGCAGCGTAGAAATGCATGGCCTAATATATGGCATATTAGTTGGCGATGGTGACAGCAGCGTCACCAAAAAGATCGCGGACAATGATCCATATAAAGACTACGGGATTCGTTTGAAAAAGATTGAATGTCGCAACCACGTCTTACGATCTTTCTGCAGGAAGCTACGTGAATTAGTGTCAAAAGGACCTTTTAAAAATTCACGAGATATTATCAAAAGCAATATTCTCCGTTTGCGCATTGGCATACAAAAAGCTGCAGAATATCGATACACAGAACAGCTGCCGCTTGCCCAACGAATGCGCAACTTCAAGAACGATTTGAAAAATGTACCGAGCCATGTTTCCGGTGAACATAAAGTGTGCAAAAAATTGGGATATTTTTGTAAGAAATATTCAGACCCGAAAAACATCAACCATGTGCCGGAACTGAAAAAAACAGGACTATACCAGCAAATAGAGGATGTTTGAAGTGACCGATTTCCGGTCCTACCGCAAATTCGACCCAGCGTTACGTTGCCGCTTTACCTGTTCGATCTCTCGGTGCCGGCGCGTCGATCGTTATCGATCGCTGTCGAGGGCTGGCGTATCGATTCCCGCGCGCTGGTATCGACGCCTCGCTACGCTACGCTAGTCGCCGCTGTCTTCAGTCGGCGACGCTGGGAGCTCCTACGTCACGACGGCTGCTGGCTGACGTCACGGCTACCGTCGTCTCGGCAGGCTCCGAGTGGTTCGGTCGACTCTCCTGGTGGACCGACACCCTCTTCATGACTCGTGGCCTTAGCCATTCCGGTCGCTCATCCACGAGCTTATCTCCCGCTCCTCGATCGACTAGGCGTAGTTGTCTCTAAATAGGGGCTCGACAAAAGAGGCATTCCTTAAGTAATATGTGCGCATAACCTAGGCGGTAACCCTTGGAGCGACGGTTGTTCGTATCGCGAGGCGAGTGCGCGGCGAGTGCGCTTCAGAGCGGGCGATTTGTGATGGGCAATTCTGCCCCGTCACAACTCCCCCCTCCTTAGCATGAGCCCACCGGGCGAACCACCCCGCCTCCCACTGTCTGGTCTCGATGTTTGCCTCGCAACGCGTGGCCGTGACTCCAAAAGTTTCACGCAAAATAACTTCTAAGAGACATACCCTAGTATCGGAGTTCCTTCTAACTGAACTCCACGTCGTTCGTCTAAATGAGTAGCATTCGCATGGTCAATGGTCGTGCAAGCTTTGGTTTCGGGTGGATGGGATTGGGAAAGGTAGCTGATGTCTTGCTTCCTCTTGCGGCCGCGTGGCAGTCAGTCGTAGGCGCTAAGTCCCGTGACAGGAGCAGGTGATGTGCCGCTGGTGGCACACCGCGTTGAAGTGACGCGCTCGGCTCGGCGTCGGCTGGCTACGGCGGCGTCCGCCTTCGGCTGGCTTCGGCGCTCGTCGGCGCTCGGCTCGGCGAGCTGATCGGCTCGCCGGCTGCGCTCGTGAGCGGTAAAGCGTTCGCCGCTTCGGCTCTTCTCGTCGGCGTTCGGTCACTCGGCCGAGTGACACTTAGCCGCCGCTCTTCTCGCCACGATGACTTCCTACTTCGGCCCTTGGCCAAGGGCTGGCCCTGCGGCCGATGGTGGGTCCCTTGGTTCTCCTTCCTTATCGCCCCTCCTCCTTCCTTCCCCCCGGGCACGGGTGGCCGGTGCTCCCCTCGGGGTGTGGTGGCCACGGCTGGTCGGCGGCCCTTCACGAGCTCCTGCTCACGGCTCGCCGTAGCCTCGGCGAGCTCTGGCTAGCGCCTCAGTGTATCTGCGGCCGAGGGTGGCTAGCTCGGGTCCCTTTGCATGCCAGCCCTCTTGCCGGTACGGGCATCGGGTGGCCGGGGCTCCCGGGTAGCCGCATCGCCCGCACCGCTCCCGCGAGGGCCTCTGGCGAGGGCACCGGGACGCCACATGTCCCTTTCGCCGGCAACGCCAGCAGGTCAACCGGGGGTTCGGGCTGCCAGGCGTGTCTTGGGGCGGCTCGCATCCGTCCCGGAGCTGCTGTCGCGATAGGTGTAGTCGACGAAGGGCCTCCTGGACGAAGGCCTCCCGGTCTCGTTCGGCCCTGGCTTGCTCGGTAGCTTCGCGCCGGGCTCGTTCGACTGCCCGGGCGGTTTCGCGGGCCTCCCGTTCCCGGTCGGTCACCCGGATGAGATCGGCCCACGCTTGTAGCGCCCGCAGCCACTCCTCTGCGTCTGTCGGCTGGGCGCCGACCCATGAGGTGAGGGTGTTGGGCCCGGTCGCCTCGTGCTCCGGCATCTCCTCCCCGGGCTGCTCTGTGGGGATCCTCCTTCGGCCCCTCCAGCTGCCGCACAGAGCTCTTCCGCCTCGGTCCATTGTTGTCGGTGGTATTCTACGGGAGGAGGGTCAGAGGGGGAGGAACAGGCACATCTCCGGATTAAATCTTCCTCCGGTCTCGTCAATTCCCATCACCAACCAATTCTACACACCATATTACCCACTAATACTACTCTTATACTCTAACTATCCCCGGATTCCACGTACGGCTTGAGATCTTGCACGTGGACTTTTCCGGCCGGCTTACCTCCGAGTGTCTTGCACTCATAAACTACCGCTGACAGTACCTTCGAGATCACAAAGGGCCCATGAAATTTTGTCGTTAATTTTGCAGCCACGTTTTGAGCTGCTGAGGAGAGAACATGTTGTCGCTTGAGGACTCGATCTCCGATCTGAAAGTTTCGTGCGCGCCGTCCTCGGTTATAGTACCGGCTTTGCGTGTCGTACGCGTTCGCGATGTTTTCAGCGACCCAATGGCGCAGCTCTCCGACGCGTTTCATTCGCGCTGTCCACGACTCTCGGTCGGCCGTCGGCCAGACATCGTCTCCGGCGGCCGCCTCCTCCCTCCCTCGGAAACAGCGAGCCGGCTGCGGCTCGCGTCCGAAGTTGAGGAACGCTGGCGTCGTACCGAGAGCCGTGTGCTTTGCCGTGTTATACGCGAACCGGAAGTGCGCGAGGTGTAGGTCCCAATCTCGGTGGTCCTTCTTTATGAACGCGACGATCATCGTTTTGAGCACTCGATTCACTCGCTCCACTGGATTCGCTTGCGGGTGGTATGGCGGAGTGGTAGCTCGCCGGATACCATACTCTTCCGACAGTGTGCCGAGTGTCCGGTTCACGAACTCCGTCCCGTTGTCGGTCAACAGGACCTTCGGGACGCCCCATCGCGAGAGGACGTCCTTCTCGAACGCTTCGCTTATCTTTTTCCCGTTCGCGGCGCGTAACGGGCACACTTCGATCCACTTCGTGAAGAGGTCTTGAAATACCACGATGTATTGGTATCCGGCCTTGCTACGCGGCAGTGGACCCATGACGTCGGCAGCGACGATGGTCCATGGTTCGTGGACGTAGTGGCGGCCCATGAGCCCTAACGGTGCGCCTTGTTCAAACTTTGACTTTTGGCAGGTGTCGCACGCGCGCACGTATTTCGCGACGTCTCGGAACATCCGCGGCCAGAAATACCGTATCAGGAGGCGCTCGTAGGTTTTTTCTCGGCCCAAGTGGCCGGCTTGAGGTTCATCGTGGGCCTCCGCGATGATTTCCCGTTTCTCGGGATTCCGCGGGACCAGCTTCCAGTCATTAAGATCATCATCGAAAATGTCGCGACGACGCGCTCGCAGCCGTCGATCTCCTGCGTTAGCACTGCCCCGAGCCCGATGGTACTCGCGTCTGTCTGTAGTACGAATGGAATTTCGAAGTGCGGATATGTGAGGACTGGAGTCGTCGCGATCGAATGACGCAGACTGTCAAACGCGGCTTGCTGGTCCGCGGTCCACTGCCACTTCCGATCTTTCTTCGTGAGGCCGTTCAGCGGTTCACTCACGGTGGCGAAGTCGGGTATGAATTTACGATACCACGAGGCCATCCCGATGAAACGGCGTAACTGTTTGAGGTTCCGAGGTTCCGGGTACTCGAGAATGGGCCGTATTTTCTCTATGTCGACTTTAAGCCCGTCCGCGTGTACGATGAAGCCGAGGTACCGCACTTCCGGCTTGCAAAAATCGCACTTCTCGGGATTGACGGTGAGGCCGGCGTCTTGGATTCGGCGGAGAACTCGTTCGAGCCATACGAGGTGGTCGCTAAACGTTCGCGTTACTGCGATGATGTCGTCCAGGTACGCGAAAGCGAAGGGTTCCATCTCCGGGCCGATCAGACGATCTAAAAGCTTTTGGAACGTCGCTGGAGCTCCAGTCAGGCCATACGGCATCCGTATAAAATGGAAAAGCCCGCGACCGGGCACGGTAAAGGCCGTGATTTCTCGACTTTTCTCGTCGAGAGGCACTTGAAAATAGGCCTGACTGAGATCCAGCGTCGAGATGTACTTCGCGGCTCGCAGCTTTGTGACGGGGCAGAATTGCCCATCACAAATCGCCCGCTCTGAAGCGCTCTCGCCGCGCACTCGCCGCGCGAAACGATCAACCGTCGCTCCAAGGGTTACCGCCTAGGTTATGCGCACACATTACTCAAGGAATGCCTCTTTTGTCGAGCCCCTATTTAGAGACAACTACGCCTAGTCGATCGAGGAGCGGGAGATAAGCTCGTGGATGAGCGAGCGGAATGGCTAAGGCCACGAGCCATGAAGAGGGTGTCGGTCCGCCAGGAGAGCCGACCGAGCCGTTCGGAGCCTGCAAAGACGACGGCAGCCGTGACGTCAGCCAGCAGCCGTCGTGACGTAGGAGCTCCCAGCGTCGCCGACTGAAGACAGCGGCGACTAGCGTAGCGTAGCGAGGCGTGCGATCCCAGCGCGCGGGATCGATACGTCAGCCCTCGACAATGATCGATACCGATCGATGCGCCGGCACCGAGAGATCGAACAGGTAAAGCGGCAACGTAACGCTGGGTCGAAATTGAGGTAGGACCGGGACTCGGTCACTTTGTCTGCGACCGTCTACGCGAGCGAATCTTGGATTGCGAGTGCGACGAGAGCAAACGATTAGCTTCAACGACTTTCAAGTAAGCCCAGCGAAGTTGCCTGCCTACCGAAGTACCTGTTGGTCTCGGTGTCGGCCGTTCACGCTCCTGAGAGGCATCCCTAGCGCGAGTGACCACCGGTCACTAGCGGTCAACTCTTGGCGCGACCCTTCAGGTCGTAGCAAAGTCCCCGGTTCTCTACTCCGTAGATTGTGAGGCGCAGGGAAGCCAGGAGCGCCACGGCCGTCATCGCCGTAGTTAGAGGAATTGCGTGCGTTGGACTTTCCGGAATTCGAGGCACTACCACCAGCCGACGAGAGCGATCCGCGACCGTTACGGTTCAAACGTCGCTGTTTGAACCGCGTGTCCAACCAACTACTGGCGTGTTCTCATCAATTCTCGAGGCGTACGGCGAGCGCGTTTAGGCCGGGTAATCCACCTTAAATTGTAAACGGCTGCGGAAAAGCCGAGAGTCCGAACGGACTGCGTTCGGACGCGAGCGTTAGGACTTTGGGTTCCGGCCGTTTCCGGCCGAATAAATATCTTCGCCACCCATCCGCGTGGGTTCTTTAGCTCCCTTTCTCTCCCGTATACACTCCGCCACTCTACCGTTCTTCACGAGCTAGCTGGGTGGACAGCAGCGAGTGCCGCCCTGGGAACCACGGGCCACCTGGAGGACCACCAGCCGGAGCGCAGAGCCAACCAGAAATTTGGCCCCTCTCAGGGCCTGGCGCCCACGCGGCTCTGCAGATTTTCCCGACTTTCAGGAGCCCGCGGCCCACGGCGAAGTTGGAGCGCCTCCACCCGGAGCAAGCGCGGACGGAGCCGGGGACAACGCTTACAAATTGGCGCCCAACGTGGGGCCCACGCTGAGAGAAAGGGACTAAAATAAAAGTTGCCGTTCGCGAGTAGGAACACGCCAGTCGCGAGCGCATTTTCGGAAAAGTACGTTAGAGGTCACAGAGGGACCCGAAAACATTACGTAACCGGCAGGTAAGGTCACGTCCCAACGTAAACACCTGTAGCGGCTGAGGGGAGAGAACAACAAAGAAGTCGAACTGTGCGTCCATCGGCGTAGGCCTCGGGTGTGACATAGGCGTCGGTGAATCAGCCAAAAATCGGGCGCGATGGCTTTTGTCAGCCGGAGTGAAATCGAGCAGCTCGCTCGGCTTATGTCGGAGGAGCAGTTGCGGGGATTGTTGGTGGAGCGCGGATTAGAGGAGACCGGGACGGTAGAAGAGCTACGGGAGCGTTTTGTGACGGCCACTGTCCGAAGGGGGGCTGAGGCCAAGGCGGCCGCGGCCGCCCGCCGGGCCGCCCGCCAGGAGGAAGACGCGGGGGCGAGTAGCCCCGCGCCGAGTGACCTGGTGGAGTCGTCAGGCGAGGAGGAGGACCGAAGAACCGTCCGCGGAGCAGGAGAGAGCTCCCGACGGCCGTCGCGGAAGACCGGTGGCCTCCGCAAGCGCTCCACAGTGCATGAGTGCAGCTGGGAGGTGCCGTCGGCGGGCCACCACGAGGAGTCCGGGGGTCATGACCCCTACCGCCGTTCCCCCGTGCGCGCCTACCCTTATCGGGAGCCATCGCCGGAAAGACGACCTGCGACCCGCCCGCTCCCAGGAGAAGCCGCCTACGATCGGATCCGGAAGTGGCCCATTCGGTTTGGAGGAGAGGGGCTTGAGGAGTTGGAGGATTTCCTGTGGGAGATCCGCCACCGACGACACCTGGTGCCCGTGGAAGACCGGGCGATGATTGAGAACCTCCCGCTTCTCCTGACGGGGGCCGCCCGAAAATGGTATCAGGGCGCCAGTCGCCAATACCATACCTGGGAGGCCCTAGAGGAGGCTCTCATCGACCGGTACGACACCACCACGATGGCGGAGAAATTCGCCATGGCAAGCTCGAGGAAGCAGAAGCCTGGGGAGACGTTCGCGGATTTCCAGGTGGAGGTTTCCTCGATGGTGAGCCGATGCCGACCCGCGATGACCACGGAACAGCTCCTCCACCTCCTCCACCTGAACATGCGGCCCCAGTACCGCAACTGGATCCAGATCCACCCGTACATGACCGTGGACGAGCTGGCAGAGCGGGTCAACAAAATCGAGAAGAATATGGGCACCACCGACGAGGGCTCACAGACGACCCGCGCCGCGATCCGGGGAGGACCGACATCGCGGGCACATCACGGGCAGTTAGCCCTTACGGCGGACGCGGGTGCCAGTACGTCGGCGGGACCGTCGGACAGGCGCGCGTCGCGGAAAGCTCGCCCCAAGACCCAGGTGAGCAAGTCCCCAACCGTAGACCTGGACGTGAAGTGTTGGCGGTGCGGGGGTTTGGGGCACACGCAGACCGGCTGCCGCGGAATCGCGACGAATTATTGTGTCCGGTGCAACGCCACCGGCACCAGAACGTCGGAGTGCCCGCGGTGTTCGGGAAACGCGAAAAGCCGGCGCTAAGGGAGGCGATACCGCACGGCGCGGACGACGATGATGCGACCTCCACCACGTCCGAGGAGTCCTGCGACTTCCTCGACCTGACCGCTCCACCCGCCAGCTACAGACCCATCAAACCAGTGCTCGTCTTCGTTCTCGCCAAGCTCGAAGGACTTCGTGTGCGCGTGTTAGTGGACGGCGGCGCCGGTGACAATTTTATCAGTCCGTCAACACTGAAAGAACTCGGGTCGCGAGTGACAGTGCAGGTGTCGCAACCGAAATACTATGTGCTCGGGAATGGGGCGGTTGACAGCTCGAAATCGTCAATGACGGCGAGGTTCACGGTCCAAGGGCGGACGAAACGCCTCGAGTTCCGCACGATGTGCGCGTTAGGCGGACCGGTCATCCTAGGCGTGCGCGGACTCGGAGAACTCGGGATCGCGATCGATTACGCCGTCAATGAGTGGTACTTCCGCGACCGACCGAGCGTGAGATTCCGGTACAGTGCGGAGGGGGATGAGTATCCGCGGTGCTGCGGCATAGCGCACCTGACGGCATCGGAGACGGTGCAACTCCAAAACTTCCTCGAGCGCGTCGTCGGTCAGCTGAAGCCGGCCACCGGGCTCACCTCCCTCATAAAGCACACGATTGACGTCGGTGACAGCGCGCCGATTAAACAGCGGTACCATCAAGTCTCGCCGAAGGTACAGGAAGCCATCTACGCGGAAGTCGACCAGCTCCTCGCGGACGGGTTTATCGAACCTTCAAATAGCGCGTGGTCAAGCCCGATCGTCATGGTGCGCAAAGCGAACGGAAAATATCGATTCTGTTTAGATTTCCGGCGGGTGAATAGTGTATCGAAGAAAGACGCGTACCCGCTGCCGATCATGACTAGCATCCTGGACAAGCTACGAGCAGCCAAATATATCTCGACGCTGGACCTCAGTCAGGCCTACTTCCAAGTGCCTCTCGACGTGAAAAGTCGAGAAATTACGGCTTTTACCGTGCCCGGTCGCGGGCTATTCCACTTCGTACGGATGCCGTATGGCCTGACTGAAGCTCCAGCGACGTTTCAGAAGCTATTAGATCGTCTGATCGGCCCGGAAACGGAGCCCTTCGCGTTCGCGTACCTTGACGATATAATCGTGGTTACCCAAACATTTAGTGACCACCTCGTGTGGCTCGAACGAGTTCTCCGACGGATCCAAAACGCCGGCCTCACCGTCAATCCAGAGAAGTGCGATTTTTGCAAGCCGGAAGTGCGTTACCTCGGCTTCGTAGTACACGCGGACGGGCTTAAAGTCGACCTAGAGAAAATACGGCCCATTCTCGAGTACCCGGAACCTCGGAACCTCAAACAGTTGCGCCGTTTCATCGGGATGGCCTCGTGGTACCGTAAATTTATACCCGACTTCGCCACCGTGAGTGAACCGCTGACCGGCCTCACGAAGAAAGATCGGAAGTGGCAGTGGACCGCGGACCAGCAAGCCGCGTTTGACAGTCTGCGTCATTCGATCGCGACGACTCCAGTCCTCACATATCCGCACTTCGAAATTCCATTCGTACTACAGACCGACGCGAGTACCATCGGGCTCGGGGCAGTGCTAACGCAGGAGATCAACGGCTGCGAGCGGGTCGTCGCGTACGCGAGCCGAACGCTGTCCGACGCGGAGCGAAAATACTCGACGACCGAGCAGGAATGTCTCGCGGTGCTCTGGGCTATTAAGAAGCTCCGTCCGTACTTGGAAGGTTATCACTTTACCGTGATAACCGACCATAGCAGCCTCCAATGGCTGCGAAATCTCAAAGATCCGGCGGGAAGGCTAGGGCGTTGGGCACTGCAGCTGCAGGAATACGATTTTAAAGTCGTGCATCGAAAGGGCGCGCTACATCATGTCCCTGTCGCGCTATCGCGAGCGCACGAAACTGCAGCTGAGGCGGCCGACGAAGACCGCCGAGAGCACCCGAGTACGTCCGAACCCGGCGACGCGAGCGCGGTACCGGGGGCACTCGCGTGGATGTACGAAGCCCACGTCGAACAGCTGTTAGCTACGATCGCTGCGAGTCCCGATCGCTGGTACGACGGCCAGCTCGAGCGCGTCCGGAAAGACCCGAAGATGCACGAGGACTGGAAGATCGAGAACGAACGCCTCTACCGCCGTCGCGCAAATGAGATCGAGCGCGACATTTTCGGCGATACATTAAATGCATGGAAGCTGGTCCCGCGGAATCCCGAGAAACGGGAAATCATCGCGGAGGCCCACGATGAACCGCAAGCCGGCCACTTCGGCCGAGAGAAAACCTACGAGCGCCTCCTGATACGGTATTTCTGGCCGCGGATGTTCCGAGACGTCGCGAAATACGTGCGCGCGTACGACACTTTTTTTTTTTTTTTTTTTCGTGGGGAAATCCTCATGGACACCCCGCCGCCCTGGTGGGGGCGACGGGGTAGTGCCGGACTCTTACCGGCTAAAACCCCACGCGGGTCGCGGCTAAAATCCTTCGCGCGTAATGGGGCGACACCGGGAACTCTTGTCGAACACTACCGGTGCCGCCCCGCACCCGCCCCCTTCTGGGGGCACTTCTCGTGGAGGGGGGGTTAACCATCGCCCCTCTCGCTCCCGCGAGAGAGGGAGGCGCCCCCCTCCGAGCCCGGGAGGGCACGGCTCGACCCACTCCTTCACTAGCCGTGAAGGAGGAGCGAACCGCGCCTCCCGGATCACCAAAAACCACCAAATTGGGCGGGACGCGCGACCACTACACGCCCCGCCACGCCTCGGGGCCGCTATAGGCGGGCGGCAGAGCCACCACTCTGCCGCCACACGACCCCTTGACACGCACCCGGCCCGTCAGCGGGTCGAGATCCGCCACAGGGCCGGGGCGTCGCTCTTACTGCGGGGGGACTCGATCCCCCCGCGCGGCACGGCGGCGAGGACGGGCCCTCTCCAATCGGAAGGGGTCCGTCCTCTCTCGCCGCCGCTCCGCCTCCTCCTTCTGGAGGAGCACTTCCTCGCAAAAAGCGAGGAAGGCCCTCCACGCCCTCTCGCTGCCGAGCATCTCCCTGATAATCCTCGGCAGCGAGAGATCACCTCCAATGTGTCGGACCAGGACACGGCGCTGACCGCTCCAGGCAGGACAGTCCTGGAGCGTGTGCTGCGCCGTGTCCCGGTCCTCGTCACAATGGTGGCACTGTGCCGTCGCCTCCTTCCCGATGCGACACAGGTACTCACCGAAGCAACCGTGCCCGGTGAGCACCTGCGTCGCACGGTAGGAGAGTTGACCCCTGCCGCGACTCAGCCAAGCTTCGAGGCTCGGCAGAATCGCCCCGACGACTCTGTGGCGGGAGTGTTCTGGATTCTCCAGTCTCTCCCGCCACATCTCAACAACGAGCCGCCGGGTCTGACGCTTCAACTCCTCGACCGACCGTTCCGTGGGTGTTCCGCCCCCGTCTCGAAGGACGCGAAGACCAGCGTAGGTCCTCGCGTCCCCCGCCGCCAGGATATCCAGGGGCGGAAACCTCGCTAGGAGGGTTGCCGACGCCAGGGAAATCGTGCGGTAGCCCCGCACGACCCTGACGGCCATCGGACGCTGCACCCTGAACAACAGCGCGTGCGACACCTGCCAGAAGTCAAAGGTTGAACAAGGCGCACCGCTAGGGCTCATGGGCCGCCACTACGTCCACGAACCATGGACCATCGTCGCCGCCGACGTCATGGGTCCACTGCCGCGTAGCAAGGCCGGATACCAATACATCGTGGTGTTTCAAGACCTCTTCACGAAGTGGATCGAAGTGTGCCCGTTACGCGCCGCGAACGGGAAGAAGATTAGTGAAGCGTTCGAGAAGGACGTCCTCTCGCGATGGGGCGTCCCGAAGGTCCTGTTGACCGACAACGGGACAGAGTTCGTGAACCGGACACTCGGCACACTGTCGGAAGAGTATGGTATCCGGCGAGCTACTACTCCACCATACCACCCGCAAGCGAATCCGGTTGAGCGGGTGAATCAAGTGCTCAAAACGATGATCGTCGCGTTCATAAAGAAGGACCACCGAGATTGGGACCTACATCTCGCGCACTTCCGTTTCGCGTATAATACGGCAAAGCACACGGCTCTCGGTACAACGCCAGCGTTCCTCAACTTCGGACGCGAGCCGCAGCCGGCTCGCTGTTTCCGAGGGAGGGAGGAGGCGGCCGCCGGAGACGATGTCTGGCCGACGGCCGACCGAGAGTCGTGGACAGCGCGAATGAAACGCGTCGGAGAGCTGCGCCAATGGGTCGCCGAAAATCTCGCGAACGCGTACGACACGCAAAGCCGGTACTATAACCGAGGACGGCGCGCACGAAACTTTCAGATCGGAGATCGAGTCCTCAAGCGACAACATGTTCTCTCCTCAGCAGCTCAAAACGTGGCTGCAAAATTAACGACAAAATTTCATGGGCCCTTTGTGATCTCGAAGGTACTGTCAGCGGTAGTTTACGAGTGCGAGACACTAGAAGGTAAGCCGGCCGGAAAAGTCCACGTGCAAGACCTCAAGCCGTACGTGGAAGCCGGGGAAGTTTAGTAGAGATAAGAGTAGCGTTAGTGGGATATGGTGTGTAGATTGGTTGGTGATGGGATTGACGAGACCGGCAGAAGAGCTAATCCGGCGATGTGCCTTTCTTTCTTCCTCCCTCCGCCAGACTTTACAACACAGCTGACCAACATGGACCGCAACGGCCGAGCCTTGAGGGGAAGCTGGCGTGGCCGGAGGAGAGTGGCCTCCGAACAACCCGGGACGACCGCGGGGGCTGAAGACCAGAAGCCTCCCCAAGAAGCTGCAGTGGCCCCGAGCTGGATCGGCGCCCGGCCGGAGGAAGAGGAGGAGTGGGCCCGGGCGCTCCATGCGTGGGCGGACCTCCTCCGGGGGGAAGCCCGACAACGAATGGAGCAGGAGACAGCCCGGGCCGCGGCCCAAACAGCGCAAGCCGCCGTCGAGGCCCTGAGGGCCGACCGGAAGAGGGAGGCCTTCCTCCAGGAGGCCCTCCGCCGGCTACATCTCACCCGGGACCAGCTGCGGGAGGGACAAGAGCCGCCGAAACAACCCGGCCGCCACGAGAACTCCAACGTACGGTGTTGGAGATGCCAGGGCCGTGGGCACCTGCACTCTCGGTGCCCCCGCAAGAGCCCCCAGGTGGAGACGTGCCACAAATGCGGCTATAAGGGATCCCCAGCCGCCCGCTGTCCCTACAGGCGAGAGGGGTGGCATGATAAGAGCCCCGAGGTGGCGGCCCTTGGCCGCCGATACACTGAGGCGCTGGCCCGAGCCCGGTAAGGAGCCGGGAGAGGGGGCGCGGCCACCGACCACCCGGGTCCGCCCCTGAGGGCCAAGGGAGAAGGGCCACCGAGCACCGGTAGTCGGAAGAACGAGGGAAGACCGAGGGCGACCACCACCGGCCGAAAGGCCAGCCCTGGCCACAGGCCAAAGTAGGAAGTCATCGTGGCGAGAAGAGCGGCGGCTAAGTGCACTCGGGCGAGTGACCGAACACCGGCGAGCAGAGCCGAAGCGGCGAGCGCTTCACCGCTCACGAGCGCAGCCGGCGAGCCGAGTAACTCGCCGAGCCGAGCGCCGACGAGCGCCGAAGCCAGCCGAAGCCGGACGCCGCCGCAGCCAGCCGACGACGAGCCGACAGGAGCCGAGCGCGCCCGACAAGGACCGAGCGCGTCACTTCAAGACGGAGTGCCACCAGCGGCACATCACCTGCTCCTGTCACGGGACTTAGCGCCTACGACTGACTGCCACGCGGCCGCAAGAGGAAGCAAGACATCAGCTACCTTTCCCAATCCCATCCACCCGAAACCAAAGCTTGCACGACCATTGACCATGCGAATGCTACTCCATTAGACGAACGACGTGGAGTTCAGATAGAACGAACTCCGATACTAGGGTATGTCTCTTAGAAGTTATTACCGACTTCGAAAAGGAGGAGGTACTCAATTCGATCGCTATGTTTCTTTTTTTTTTTTTTTTTTTTTAATGTTTGTCCGGCTAGTACGGGAAGACCGCTGGACCGATCGGGATGAAACCGGGCTTATATCATAGAGGATGTTCACAGTTTGGTCCCATTATAAAATTTTTCGAAATTGTTTAACACTAACTATTGTTATTGCATAAAAACCCAATTCTTCGCCGATTTCACGTTTCTGAGGGAATTTTCGTGTGTCCAGCGATATCTCCGAGATGGATGGACCGAAATTGATGAACCCAGGCTTATCGCGTAGAGGATGCTCGTACTTTGGTCCCAATATAAATTTTTCCCAAATTGTTTAACACTAACTATTGTTATTGCATAAAAACCCAATTCTTCGCCGATTTCACGTTTCTGAGGGAATTTTCGTATGTCCAGCGATATCTCCGTGATGGATGGACCGAAATTGATGAACCCAGGCTTATCGCGTAGAGGATGTTCGTACTTTGGTCCCAATATAAATTTTTCCCAAATTGTTTAACACTAACTATTGTTATTGCATAAAAACCCAATTCTTCGCCGATTTCACGTTTCTGAGGGAATTTTCGTATGTCCAGCGATATCTCCGTGATGGATGGACCGAAATTGATGAACCCAGGATTATCGCGTAGAGGATGTTCGTACTTTGGTCCCAATATAAATTTTTCCCAAATTGTTTAACACTAACTATTGTTATTGCATAAAAACCCAATTTTTCGCCGATTTCACGTTTCTGAGGGAATTTTCGTGTGTCCAGCGATATCTCCGAGATGGATGGACCGAAATTGATGAACCCAGGCTTATCGCGTAGAGGATGCTCGTACTTTGGTCCCATTACACATTTTCCCGAAATTGTTTAACGATAACCATTGTTATTGCATAAAATGCCATCTTCTCGCTGATTTCACGTTTCTACTACTATTTTCGTTTGTCCGTCGATATCTCCGAGATGGATGGACCGATCTTGATCAAATCTTGTCTATCTTATAGCGGTTACTCGTACTTTGGTCCCATTACACATTTTCCCGAAATTGTTTAACGATAACCATTGTTATTGCATAAAATTTCATTTTCTAGCTGATTTCACGTTTCTACTACAATTTTCGTTTGTCCGTCGATATCTCCGAGATGGATGGACCGATCTTGATGAAATCTTATCTATCTTATAGCGGATACGCGTACTTTGGTCCCATTACACATTTTCCCGAAATTGTTTAACGATAACCATTGCTATTGCATAAAATGCCATTTTCTCGCTGATTTCACGTTCCTACTACAATTTTCGTTTGTCCGTCGATATCTCCGAGATGGATAGACCGATTTTGATGAAATCTGAGGTATCTTATAGAGGATGCACATTCTTTAGTTACAACATAAATTTTCACGAAATTGTTTAACGCTAACTATTGTTATTGCATAAAATCCCAATTTCTCGCTGATTTCACGTTTCTACTATAATTTTCGTTTGTCCGTCGATATCTCCGAGATGCATGGCCCGATTTTGATGAAATCTGACGTATCTTATAGAGGGTGCTTGTACTTTGGTCCCATTATCAATCTTTGCGAAATTGTTTAACGCTAACCATTGTTATTGCATAAACACCGAATGTTTTGCTGATTTCACTTTTCTACTAAAACTGCGTTTGTCCAACGTTATCTTCGAGATGGTTGGACCGATATTGACTAAATCTGACATATCTTATTGAGGATGCACATACTTTAGTCTCACCATAAATTTTTCCGAAATTGTTTAATGCTAATCATTTTTAGTGCATAAAAGCTTTTCCTTCCTCGACAATTCCGGATACATTTGTTCGTCTATAACTGGTACACCAGTGCATCGATGAAATTCGAGATGCAATCTACTGCGAACTATCGTTGTATGCATTTGAAATACTAAAAAGCATGAAATAAAAAAAATATTTTAAAAAAAATGTGACCGACTTCGAAAAACTGACAGCATCCCAGAAAACTGAAAACTAAAAGAGCTGGAAAAATAAAATTAATAATCAAAATAAGCAGAATAAAAATGCGCTGAAAAGTAAAAAATAATTTGCTGTTTTCGTGCTTTCGTCATTTTGCAGTCATAATGTGTAACTTTGGCAACCTTCCCGCATTGTACTGCAACCCAATGCAACACCCAACCCTTTGCAAGCCCAAATATTTTGCAACTTTTCGGAGTCGGCGCAAATATAAGTAAAATACTACAAAAGACAGTCACATATAGCAGACCGTAAGCAAGAGAATACTCTTTACAATTGTGTGCATCCTTCTGCCTTCATCTATCATGAACGTGTTCCTGTGGATGGTTAGATAGATATATACACATATGTATATCTTATCTAAACGTATCTCCCGTGTAACATACTAATACTACTGTTAACATTAACTGGTCTGGTATATGGAGGACAATTCTAACATCTCATAGATGTAGATGATTGTCTCGAATAATCATCTCTTGTATCTATCATTCTCTCTTCGTCTATCATGGAAGTATTCTCGTGAACAGATAGATAGATATACAGGGTGTAAACGATATAACTCCCGCCGCTCTAGGGGATGGTAGAGGGGAAAATTCTAAGGCTATAGGGGGCAAATGTTTAGATCCTATCACTTTTAGTTTAGTTGTTATTGCATCTTAAAGTAAGCTGTAAGTTATTGGAACGGGTAGTAATCGAACGGCAGGTCGGCAACATCGGGGATTGACCGAGGGCCCGTCTTTACTTTTTTACGTTTTTGTCTTAGCCCTTCTCGGTGATTTGTCGTTGTTGGACCATTGGGATGCAACTAATATAACTATATCGGTTCGAATCGGAGAAAACAATTGGTTTCAGCCTATTCTACCGAGAGATAAGGGACGGCCCTTAAAGATGTCACGTTACATCCCGCAAAGACACCGACACTTGGGGGGCGAACGCGCCCCATTATTTCCACTACACTTGCACACTATTGAGTCTGCAAACATCGTTCACTCGGAGCAAAAATACTTTATTAATTATTATGTAAACCAATCCGAGTATCGAGTCGCTTTCTTAGGTGTTACCTCCAATCGCACAACAGCACACATGCACAAATTTATGGGACGATTCTAGCAGTGGGATCGAAGATAGCCTCTCCACCATTAATATCTTATACCAACCAAACAAACAAAGATCGGACATCATAATCTCATTTTAAAATGTTTAAAATTTTCCCCTGTGCCTTCCCTCAAAGCGCCGGGAGCCATATCGTTTACACCCTGTATAGACGAAGATAGAAGAAAAGAGAGAGATCGTAAATGAGCGTGAGCAAGTAGGATTGGACTTGGCGCGATAAAAGAGAGAATACGGGTAGGTGAGATTAAGTCATTTTGCGAGAAACTTTTGGAGCCACGGCCATGCGTTGCGAGGCAACCATCGAGACCAGACAGTGGGAGGCGAGGTGGTTCACCCGGTGGGCTCACGCTAAGGAGGGGGGAGTTGTGACGGGGCAGAATTGCCCATCACAAATCGCCCGCTCTGAAGCGCTCTCGCCGCGCACTCGCCGCGCGAAACGATCAACCGTCGCTCCAAGGGTTACCGCCTAGGTTATGCGCACACATTACTCAAGGAATGCCTCTTTTGTCGAGCCCCTATTTAGAGACAACTACGCCTAGTCGATCGAGGAGCGGGAGATAAGCTCGTGGATGAGCGAGCGGAATGGCTAAGGCCACGAGCCATGAAGAGGGTGTCGGTCCGCCAGGAGAGCCGACCGAGCCGTTCGGAGCCTGCAAAGACGACGGCAGCCGTGACGTCAGCCAGCAGCCGTCGTGACGTAGGAGCTCCCAGCGTCGCCGACTGAAGACAGCGGCGACTAGCGTAGCGTAGCGAGGCGTGCGATCCCAGCGCGCGGGATCGATACGTCAGCCCTCGACAATGATCGATACCGATCGATGCGCCGGCACCGAGAGATCGAACAGGTAAAGCGGCAACGTAACGCTGGGTCGAAATTGAGGTAGGACCGGGACTCGGTCACTTTGTCTGCGACCGTCTACGCGAGCGAATCTTGGATTGCGAGTGCGACGAGAGCAAACGATTAGCTTCAACGACTTTCAAGTAAGCCCAGCGAAGTTGCCTGCCTACCGAAGTACCTGTTGGTCTCGGTGTCGGCCGTTCACGCTCCTGAGAGGCATCCCTAGCGCGAGTGACCACCGGTCACTAGCGGTCAACTCTTGGCGCGACCCTTCAGGTCGTAGCAAAGTCCCCGGTTCTCTACTCCGTAGATTGTGAGGCGCAGGGAAGCCAGGAGCGACACGGCCGTCATCGCCGTAGTTAGAGGAATTGCATGCGTTGGACTTTCCGGAATTCGAGGCACTACCACCAGCCGACGAGAGCGATCCGCGACCGTTACGGTTCAAACGTCGCTGTTTGAACCGCGTGTCCAACCAACTACTGGCGTGTTCTCATCAATTCTCGAGGCGTACGGCGAGCGCGTTTAGGCCGGGTAATCCACCTTAAATTGTAAACGGCTGCGGAAAAGCCGAGAGTCCGAACGGACTGCGTTCGGACGCGAGCGTTAGGACTTTGGGTTCCGGCCGTTTCCGGCCGAATAAATATCTTCGCCACCCATCCGCGTGGGTTCTTTAGCTCCCTTTCTCTCCCGTATATACTCCGCCACTCTACCGTTCTTCACGAGCTAGCTGGGTGAACAGCAGCGAGTGCCGCCCTGGGAACCACGGGCCACCTGGAGGACCACCAGCCGGAGCGCAGAGCCAACCAGAAATTTGGCCCCTCTCAGGGCCTGGCGCCCACGCGGCTCTGCAGATTTTCCCGACTTTCAGGAGCCCGCGGCCCACGGCGAAGTTGGAACGCCTCCACCCGGAGCGAGCGCGGACGGAGCCGGGGACAACGCTTACAGCTTATCCAAAATACCCGTCATGATCGGCAGCAGATACGCGTCCTTTTTCGATACGCTATTGACTTTGCGGAAGTCCAAACAGAACCGATACTTTCCGTTCGCTTTGCGCACCATGACGATCAGACTTGACCACGCGCTGTTCGAGGGCTGGATAAATCCGTCCGCGAGGAGCTGGTCAACTTCCGCGTATATCGCCTCCTGAACTTTCGGCGAGACTTGATGGTATCGCTGCTTGATCGGCGCGCTGTCACCGACGTCGATCGTGTGTTTGATGAGGGAGGTGAGTCCGGTGGCCGGCTTAAGTTGACCTACGACGCGCTCGAGGAATTTTTGCAGTCGCACCGTCTCCGATGCGGTCAGATGCGCGATGCCGCAGCAACGCGGATACTCATCTCCCTCGGCACTGTACCGAAATCTCTCGCTCGGCCGATCGCGGAAGTACCACTCATTAACGGCGTAATCGATCGCGATCCCGAGTTCTCCGAGTTCGCTCACGCCGAGGATGACCGGTCCGCCTAACGCGCACATGGTGCGGAATTCGAGGCGTCTCGTCCGCCCTTGGACCGTAAACCTCGCCGTCACCGACGATTTTGAACAGTCTACTGCCCCATTCCCGAGCACATAATATTTCGGTTGCGACACCTGCACTGTCACTCGCGACCCGAGCTGTTTCAGGGTCGACGGACTGATAAAATTGTCACTGGCGCCGCCGTCCACTAACACACGCACACGGTGCCCCTCGAGCTTTGCGAGGACGAACACGAGCACTGGCTGAATGGCTGGCGGTGGTCTGGTGAGCCGGTCAGGTCGAGGAAGTCGCAGGACTCCTCGGAAGTCCGTGCCGCGTTTCTGGTGCAGTTGGGCCGACTTTAAGTCGTTCCCACAACCGCCAGTCTCGCGGAGGGAGTTGCTGGTCTCCGACACGGCGCGTCCCCGGGTGGCGGATAGGGGGCCCCTCCGGTTCCAACTGGAGGGTTGCGACTTGCGTAAGCGGTCGCCGCGGACCAAAACCAGCACTCACACTCACACACACACTTACACTTACACACTTACACATACTTACACTCACACACCGTCCGGGGGCGGATACCCCCGGGGATTTCTCCCGCCTCAAGGGGGATAGGGGAAGAAACCCCGAAAACAAATCAATCATGGAGGGTGAACATAAAACAGTTTCGTTTACGGAGCAGGGGTGCGAGTCCCCAGTTCCGGCGTGTGAGGGTGCGAAAGCGGGCCCCAGCACGTCGTTATCCTGCAACCGCAGCGGTGCGTCGGTGGGCCACTTGGCCGGCGTAGCGTATAATGCCACAAGAGTGCCTAAGGAAGGAGCGGCTGGTTCTCCAGCTGGTGGTTCGGGTGGTCCGGGCTCCGTGTCTCACACGGGGATCGGTCCCTCCCGAACTGAGGGAGTGCGTAACTCCCAAAGCCCGGGGGGACGACCCGGGTCTTCAGACACCGGGTCTAAGCCTGGGCCAAAGAGTCACGCGCAGGGAATGCGGGAGCTGGTGGTCCGGGTGAGCCGCCTGGACCTACCGGCTCCCGCAGCACCAGCGGCGGGGTCTTCGTCTTCCTCTTCAGACAAGAAGAGGAAGACGAAGGCCCCGAAACGCAGACGGATCCTGTCCGACTCGTCCTCCGCAGAGGACGAGTCGGAGGCGGGATCCCGGCGTCCGAACACGGTGTCGGGGGCTGGAAAGCCCTCGTCATCGGGGGCGAAGAGTGCCGGTGCGCCGGCGCCGCCGCCCAGAGAGGAGTTCCCGCCCCTGCCTCCTCACCGCTCTGCAGCGGCAGAGCGGTCGAGGAGACGGAGGGAGGAGAAAGAGGAGAAGGCTGACCTGGGGGTCGCGCAGAAGGTGAGACTTATGTCCACCTCTGACGTGGGCTCCAGGTTGCTGGAGAAGGCCCAGGCGGTGCTGGGGGTCGCCTCGGTGTCCTCGGGACTGAACGGGACCTGCCAGGAGCAGCTGAAAGATGCGGCTCGGTGGTTGTCAGCAGGCACCGCCGAGCTAGCACTCAGGGCAGGTGCCTCTAAGTCTCCACTGGAGGGCCGCACCGAGGCGATACGCCTGCAATAGGTGGCCGTTTTCGCGAGCGAGCTGGAGGCATCCCGCAGGGAGGTGGCGGAGCTTCGCCTCCAAGTCGCCTCCCTCGCGGGGTCGGTTTCAAATACGGCCCCACCGACCCAGGAGCCAAAACCGCCCCAGGACACGCATGTCTTGGAGCGGCGCATCCTCGAAAGGGTGGGGTCGCTGGTAGAGAGCCGCCTTCACGCGGCGCTCGGTGGGGCGGCCACACAGCCCCCCCTCGAGGCGCCTCCATTGGCCCCTCGCCCGGCCGCCAAACCCACGACACTATCTGCCGCGGGTGGCGACGGTGAGTGGGCCACTGTGGTGAGGAGGGGAAAAGGCGGGAGGAAGAAGGAGGCCGGCGGGCCCCTTTCCTCCACGCCCGCCACCGGCAAGGCGGGCGAGACGTCCCGAGCGGCAGCGCCCACTGCCCGGCCGGCGTCCAAGCCCCCCAGCGTCACAAAGGCGAAGCCGGCTAAGCCTGCCGCCGCCGCGAGGCCCAAATCGGCAAAGCCGACCGGGAGCCAACCCCCCGCGTCGCAGACGGGGGTGAAGCTCCCGAGGAGCAGGGCCCATGCCGCGGTGGCTCTTACCCTCGACGGTAGTGTCGAGGGTATGAGCTACGCGGAGGTGATGCGCCGGGCCCGAGATCGGATAAATATATCCGATCTCGGGATCAAGGAGATCCGGCCCAAGAGGGCCGTTACAGGAGCCCTGCTCCTTGAAATCCCTGGCGAGGGCGGTGCGGAGAAGGCGAAAGCCCTATCCCACCGCCTCTCCCAGGTGATGGAGGGCTCGGGGGTGAGGGTTACCAGGCCGGTTAAAAGCGCGGAGCTGCGCGTGACCGGTCTGGATGATTCCGTCACCCCTGATGAGGTCCTCGCGGCGGTGGCGCGCGAAGGGGACTGCCCAGTCGCGGAGGTTAAGGTGGGGCGGATCGCCACCCATGCGGGTGGCGGTCTTGGCTCCATCTGGGTGCGGTGCCCACTGACCTCCGCGAAGAAGCTGGTCGCTGCGGGGCGTCTGCTGGTCGGGTGGTCGTCGGCCCGGATAGTTGCGCTGGGGCAGCGTCCTCTCCAGTGCTTCAGATGCCTGGAGAAGGGTCATGTGCGGGCCAACTGCTCGGCCCCCACTGACCGCACCGGTCATTGTTTCCGGTGCGGCGGTGCGGGACACCTGGCCAGCGCATGCCGGGAAGCCGTGAGCTGCCCGGTGTGCAAGGAGAAGGGGCTCAAGTCGGACCACCGTCTGGGTGGCCCGGCTTGTAAAGCCCCGGCCAAGAGGGCGACGAGGGGTCTTCCCGCTGGGAAGCGCGCCCTTGCCCCCTCTGCCCCGCAGCCAGCCGATGGGACAGTCCCCACCGGACGGGCCGTCACCACCTCCCCGCCGGAGGTGGAGATGGCCCCAATACCATCAACCAGTGGGGGGAGTGATCCACCCCCCACTGAACCAAGGGAAGTGGCTGAGGTTGCCAGACCCGCAACGACAGAGGCCCGCCCGGAGGAGGGGATGGACATCGTCGAGTAATGGCGATATCCCTCCTCCAGGCGAACCTGAACCACTCTCCCGACGCCCAGGGTCTGCTGGCGCAGACTATGGCGGAAAGGGGAATGGCCCTGGCGGCAGTGTCCGAGCCCCACAGAATCCCCGACTCACCCCTATGGGTCGGAGACCTGCTGGGTGTCTCCGCCATAGCGGTAGGGCCCGCCGCGTCTGCGAGCTTCGGCACCGCCCGCCTCCTGGGGCGAGGCCGGGGCTTTGTGGCCGCGCGGTGGAAAGATCTCGTGGTAGTGGCGGTCTACCTGTCCCCGAACATCCCCCTCAACGACTACGAGTCGGCGCTCGACGATCTGGGCGCCAGCATCCGGCCGCATCTTGGCGGTCGGATGCTCGTGATGGGGGACTTCAACGCCCACGCGACTGTGTGGGGGTCCCCCAGCACGGACCGTAGGGGGACAGTTCTCGGGGACTGGGCAGCGGGGTTGGATCTGAGGTTGCTCAACCAAGGGTCCACCCCCACCTGCGTGCGGGTACAGGGGGTGTCCATCGTCGACTTGACATGGGCTTCCCCCTCGACCGTGCGCTGGGTCGAGGGCTGGCGTGTGGAGGAGGGTCTGGAGTCATTCTCCGATCACTTATACGTGACAATGACCCTCCTCCCGAACACGGCCTCCTCGGCTGCCCGGGACCGCCGCCATAGCGGGCCCAGGACACTGCCGTCAGGATGGAGGTCCCGAACCCTGGACGAAGACCTGCTGGTCGCGGCTGCCCTGGTCATCACTTGGCCAGCGAGGCAGCCCTGCGTCGACCCCGGGGACGAGGTGGAGAATTTGCGGGCCGACATGGCAACTGTTTGTGACGTCGCCATGGCCCGCGCTACGAAATCCGTCCCCCGGGGCCAGGTGTACTGGTGGTCGGAGAAGATCGCTGATCTCCGGCGCACCACCATCCGCGCCCGACGCCGGTACACCAGAGCAAGGCGCAGGGCTCACAGATGCCTCGCTGAGGAGGCGGTTCTGTGGGAGAGCTTCTCCGCTAGGAAGCGTCTCCTGCAGGCCGCTATCAGGGCAGTCAAGAGCAGAGCCTGGGCTGAGCTCGTCGCCACCATTAACGAGGATCCGTGGGGGCGCCCGTATCGCATGGTCATGCATAAGCTACGACCACGGGTGCCCCCGCTGACGGAGACTCTCGACCCCGGCTTCCTGGACGAGGTGATAGCTACCCTTTTCCCGCCGGACGTTCCGGTGGGGGAGGTGGCTGTGCCTCCGGGAGTCGGGGATGGGACTGCGATGGTGGCGCACTCCGAGGCGGTCGACGACCTGGCCGTCTCGGAGCACGAGCTTGCCAGAGCGGCCAGGAAGCTTTCAGGCAAGAAAGCTCCTGGTCCGGACGGCATCCCTGGCAAAGCCTGGGCTCTGACCAGCAGGATCTGGGGTCCGAGGGTTCGGGACCTCTTCTCCAAGTGCTTGGTGATGGGCTGTTTTCCCAGGGCTTGGAGAAACTCGCGGCTCGTCCTTCTCCACAAGGAGGGAAAGCCCGCTGACTCCCGTCGGCTTACCGGCCGATTTGTCTGCTGGACGAGTCGGAAAAGTGGTTTGAGCGAGTAATCGCCAACCGACTCGTCCAGCACCTGTCCACGGTGGGACCCGATCTGAGCCCACATCAGTTCGGGTTTCGCGAGGCCCGCTCCACGGTTGATGCCATCAGCCGTGTTAGGGCCTTCGCGGACGCGGCGATCGCCCGGGGCGAGGTCGCATTGGCGGTGTCGCTTGACATCGTCAATGCGTTCAACTCCCTCCCCTGGGGCAGGATCATGGAGGCGCTCGAGTACCACCGGGTGCCTCTGTACCTGCAGCGGGTCGTCCGCGCCTACCTGTCGGACAGGACGGTCGGCTTTCCAGCCGCCAGTGGCCGGTTGGGAGTCAAGGACGTTACCCGAGGTGTCCCGCAGGGATCGGTTCTGGGACCCCTGCTGTGGAACCTCGGGTATGACAAAGTCCTGCGGGCCGCCCTCCCCGCTGGTACGGCACTGGTCTGCTACGCGGACGACACTCTGGTGCTGGCCAGCGAGGAGGACTGGAGAAGGACGTGCCGCCTCGCGGGTCTGGCAACCGCGCGGGTCGTGGCAGAGGTGGAGAGCCTGGGTCTCCGCGTAGCCCCGCAGAAGACCGAGGCGGCCTCGATCAGCCGTCCTCGGAGTCTGCACGCCGGGCTGCCGGAGACCGGGATCATGGTGCGTGACACTCTGGTCGAGGTGAAGGGGTGCTTCAAATACCTCGGTGTTCACCTCGACCACCGCTGGCGCTTCAAGGAGCACTTCGAGAGGATCCTCCCCAGGGCGGAGAAGACGGCTGGCGCGTTATGCCGGCTCCTTCCCAATCTGGGCGGTCCTCTCGAGAAAGTCGGTCGGCTGTACGGTGGAGTCGTCAGGTCGCAAGTCCTGTACGGCTCTCCGGTATGGTCCGAGGCCTTAGGCGGCGCTGGCAACGCCGCTACCCGAGCTCGGGTGGGCCGGCTACACCGCTGTGTAGCCATAAGGACCTGCCGGGGATATAGAACTATATCCCACCGTGCAGCCAGTGTGGTGGCCCGATCTCCCCCGTGGGAGATCGTAGCCCGCTCGCAGGCGCTCTATTACAGAGGCCTGTCCGACGCGCGGCAACGGGGAGTCGCCACCACCGAGATGATGGCCGACTTGAAGCGCCAGTCCCGGCAGTACCTGGTGGATTCGTGGGTCAGCTGGCTCGACGAGCCGGGTATCGAGCCCACCAGGGCTGTTGGGGCTATCCGTCCGCATCTCCAGCGCTGGGCGGATAGGGGTTTTGGGGGTGTCACGTACCGCCTGTGCCAGGTGCTCACCGGGCATGGTTGCTTCGGTGCGTACCTGGCCAGGATTGGCAGGGAGGCCACGACCCGCTGCCACCATTGTGCGGCCGACCGGGACGATGCGCAGCACACGCTGGAATTCTGTCCAGCGTGGGCGGACGAGCGCGCCGTCCTGGTCGACGAGATAGGGAGTGACGATCTCGCGCCGTCGAGCATCGTGGGTCGGATGCTCGACGGCGCGGATCGTTGGGATGCGGTCGTCTCCTTCTGCGAGCACGTAATGCTCGCGAAGGAGACGGCCGAGAGGGCTCGGGAGCGGCAACGCCATCCCGAGCGGCGTGGGCCCCCCGGGCGGAGGGGCAGGGGGAGGAGAAGGAGGCCCGACCTCCAGGCGCCACCGTGATGGTGTCGCCACCTCCTCTTCCCTCTCCTCCTTCCGGAACATCTACGGGGGACGGCCGCGGGAGAGAGCCACGGCTCTCCCGCGGCACAAAAACGTCCGCGCGGTCGGCGGGGGGGCTCAGCTGGGGGGCAGAGTCCCTCCTTTGCACTCCGGCCGCGTGAAGGGGTGATGGGTGTGTGGCCCGCCCATCGCCCGAACATCAACAGTGTATCAAACGGGGGGAGGGCATTTCCTCCCCCCCGGGCATGTGGCACTATCTGTGCCGAGACAGGGGCGGGTCCTGGTAGCATCCTCTGGTCTCCCCAGGGCCCGTCCCGTCATGTCTCCGAGGTCACCGCAGTGTTTTTAGTGGGTGCAAGCCCCACATAACCCCGCCTCTCCCCCCAGAGAGACGGGGTATCCGTTCAGGGATTTTCACTGCGTCAAAAAAAAAAAAAAAAAAAAAGGTGCTCACCGGTCATGGTTGCTTCGGTGCGTACCTGGCCAGGATTGGCAAGGAGGCCACGACCCGCTGCCACCATTGTGCGGCCGACCGGGACGATGCGCAGCACACGCTGGAATTGTGTCCAGCGTGGGCGGACGAGCGCGCCGTCCTGGTCGACGAGATAGGGAGTGACGATCTCGCGCTGTCGAGCATCGTGGGTCGGATGCTCGGCGGCGCGGATCGTTGGGATGCGGTCGTCTCCTTTGCGAGCATTACGTGCTCCGAGAGGCCGAGACGGCTCGGGAGCGGCAACGCCATCCCGAGCAGCGTGGGTTCCCCGAGCGGAGGGGCAGGGGGAGGAGAAGGAGGCCCGACCTCCAGGCGCCACCGTGATGGTGCCGCCTACTCCTCTGCCCTCCCCTCCTGTCCGGAACATCTACGGGGGACGGCCGCGGGAGAGAGCCACGGCTCTCCCGCGGCATAAAAACGTCCGCGCGGTTGGCGAGGGGGCTTAGCTGTGGGGCTGAGTCCCTCCTTTGCACACCGGCCGCGTGAAGGGGTGATGGGCGTGTGGCCCGCCCATCGCCCAAACAACAAAAGTGTTTTGAACGGGGGGAGGGCATTTCCTCCCTCCCGGGCATGTGGCACTACCTGTGCCGCGACAGAGGCGGGTCAGGGTGGCATCCTCTGGTCTCCCCAGGGCCCGCCCCGTCATGTCTCCGAGGTCGCCGCAGTGTTTTTAGTGGGTGCAAGCCCCACATAACCCTGTCTCTCCCCCCAGAGAGACGGGGTATCCGCTCAGGGATTTTCACTGCATCAAAAAAAAAGGGGGGAGGGGACCCTCAGGCGCCCAGGCGACCGCATCCCGGCCCCCGGCGAATGAGGGCTCCGCTGGCCTCGCTCTCGATCAGAGAGCGATGGTGCAGATCGGGGCCCTCATGGAGGCCAAACTCTCCGTTTTTCGGGAGGTGTTCTTCCCGGGGCGGGCAGTGAGGCCTCCACTGGGGCTTAAGGCGGCAGCGCCAACGGGCGATACCGCGCCCGCTGCTCCGCCAGCTATGGATCCGGCGACGGGTGGTTCCGTCCGTAGCCGGAAAAAGAAGAAGGCGAGGAAAGGGGAGACGGGCGGGACTGCTAGTCCAACCGCCCAAACCTCCCCGAGCGTCCCACCATCACCTACGCCACCCACGCAGGGAGAGACATGGGCGACGGTGGTGGGTCGAAGACGGAAGGGCGAGACGGCTCGCAAGGCTCCGCCACCTTCGCAGACCGTGGCGAGGGTAGAGAAGGGGGTGAAGGGGACTAAGGTGGTGCCTGGACGCCCTCCGAAGACCGCAGCAGTCACGCTGACGGTGTCGGAGGGGTCCAGGCTCACCTACGCGGAGGCGATGTCCAGGGAGCGGGAGCAGATCAAGCTCGCCGACCTTTTTTTTTTTTGACGCAGTGAAAATCCCTAAACAGATACCCCGTCTCTCTGGGGGGAGAGGCGGGATTATGTGGGGCTTGCACCCACTAAAAACACTGCGGTGACCTCGAAGACATCACGGGGCGGGCCCTGGGGAGACCAGAGGATGCTACCAGGACCCGTCCCTGTCTCGGCACTGCTGTAGTGCCACATTCCCGGGGGGGAGGAAATACCCTCCCCCTGTTGGATACGCTTTCGTTGTTTGGGCGATGGGCGGGCCACACGCCCATCACCCCTTCACGCAGCCGGAGTGCAAAGGAGGGACTCAGCCCCCCAGCTGAGCCCCCCCGCCGACCGCGCGGACGTTTTTGTGCCGCGGGAAAGCCGTGGCTCTCTCCCGCGGCCGCCCCCGTAGATGTTCCGGAAGGAGGGGAGGGAAAAGGAGGTGGCGACACCATCATGGTGGCGCCTGGAGGTCGGGCCTCCTTCTCCTCCCCCTGCCCCTCCACCCGCGGGACCCACGCCGCTCTTGATGGCGTTGCCGCTCTCGAGCCCTCTCGGCCGTCTCCTTCGCGAGCATTACGTGCTCGCAGGTCCCTGATCCCGGTCTCCGGCAGCCCGGCGTGCAGACCCCGAGGACGGCTGATCCAGGCCGCCTCGGTCTTCTGCGGGGCTACGCGGAGATCCAGGCTCTCTACCTCGCCCCTTCGATGGTGTCCCGTCTTGTCGTGGCGGAGGGGCTTGCGTGGGGCAATGATCCTGAGAGCTATGCCGGCGGGGACTCGTTCCCTGGCAGGTACTACCATGACGGATTGGTCTCAGGGGAGCCTCCAGACTAAGAGGACACCAAACACAAACACGTACATTTCTACACACACTTACACTCAATCTCACATGAGAGACGGTCGCGTTGCGGGGCCGTTCTCCCCGTCCGGGGGGATGGTCTGTCGTTCTGCCGCGGTGGTACCACGGGAGGGTACAGGAGATAAACCGGGTTCAGGAACTCCCGGGCCCGCGGGGCGGCACCGGTAGTGTTCGGCAAGAGTTCCCGGTGTCGCCCCATTACGCGCGAAGGATGGCCACCGTGGGGTTTTAGCCGGTAGGAGTCCGGCACTCCCCCTCCGCCCCCACCAGGGCGGCAGGGGGTTTATGAGGATTTCCCTACGAAAAAAAAAGGTTTGTGTAAGCGGTTTCGTCTTTAGTTGTGAGCGGTGGGATTACGGTTTTTGTTTTCTTAATGGCTTTGTAAGTGTTCCAGAGGGTGTTGTCTTTGGTATTCAGTTTTGATAATTTTTGGTTCCATTCTTGTTGTTTCATGGCCGCTATTTTCTTTTTTATACTGTTAGTGAATATGTTCCTGAGTAGTCTGTGATATGCGGAGTTAGTTTTTTGGGTTTTGCGTCTATGTTTGTTTCTTCTTTTGATAAGATTTGTTAATTCTAGATCGGATTTTATTGAGTGTGGTTTGATTAGGCTTTTGGTGGTGGCTTTGCTATAGGATTTGGTTATCGTGTTTGTCAGTCTTCGTATGGCTGTGTCTATCTCTTTGGTTGTGCTGATGTTTTTGTTTACTTCGTATCTCGAGCATAAATATCTGTATAATTTCCATTTGGTTTTTCTGATTATAGTGCCTTTCTCTCTTTTGGAGACGGTGTCTGTCTAAAGGATTACTGGCAGGTGGGTGGAGGCTAGTTCGTTGAGCGCTTCACATTGCATTTGGTAGGCGCTGTTTGAGAGGAAAACGTCGATCTTTGATTTTTTGTTGTTCGAGGTGGCGTATGTGAAGTTGCCACAGTCTATGATGTTCTAGTTATATTGTACTATGTGTTTGTGTAGTGCTACTCCTGAAATGTTGTTGCTTTTATTGTTCCAGGTTTTGTGCCTCGCATTTAGGTCTCCTCCAATAAGGAATTCATTTGGCTTTAGGTGGTTGATGATTAGAACAAGTTCGGCGTTTGTTAGGTTATTTTTGAGAGGATTATAACCTGTTCCGATTATTAGTTTCCTATCGAGGTTGATGACTGCTAGGATTATTTCTGTTGTGGTTTTTGGTTCTTCTATTTGGTCAAAGGGTATGGACTTGTGGATTATGAGCGCTTCTCCCCCGCCTGTGTGGGATCGGTCTTTCCGTATTATTTTGTAGTTTTTTAAGTGGAAGTTATCGTGGGCGTTTAGCCACGTTTCGGTGATCATGGCAATGTCAATTTGTTTTTGCTCTAGAAATAGTTGTAATTCGTGCTTTTTGTTTCTAATGCTTGCGGCGTTCCATAATAGTATTTTGAGGGGTTCTTTAGGCATCGAGTTCATTGGCAGTATTTACTAGGATTTGCAGTCTTTCAAAGTTTGTTCTACATCTTTGAAACTGCTCTATAAGTTTTTCGACTGCTGCTAGCATTTCTGCAAGATTGCATAATTGATTTACTTCCCTAGTTTTGGCTAAGAGTTGTTCAAGAGTCTTGAGTTCATTGGTTTTTTGCGCGGTAGCTTGAGCGTATGTCCTATCGTGTGTATGGCTTGGGCGTGTTGGTGGATGAGGGAGTGTGGTTGTGTTGGTAGTGGGCGGCTTCGGAGTTATGGTTTTGTGCCCTGTTTTCTGGGTGTACCTTATGAATGCTGGGCAGTGGGAGTAGTTGGCGGTATGGCTGCCACCGCAGTTTGCGCAGGTGGGAGGGGTTTCCAGTTGTTTCTCACAACCTCTGGAATCGTGGTTTTTCCCGCATATAACACATTTGGGCATTTTATTGCAGTTGGTTGAGGAGTGTCCGTGCGCCTGGCATCGATAACATTTGTGACGTCCCAGTCACGCGCCCACGCTGGCAGGCGGACATAGTGCGCAGCGCCGCCGCTAGAGGTCTCACTAATGCTCCCAAGTTTCTCACAAGTGCTCGCTACAGCCCTCGTTCCAATATATACGAGTTCCAAGCATCCTCTAGTATCCCCCAGCGTCTAGGGCAGGGGTCGGCCACGCAGCGCTACAGATGAGTCTGTGGTCGACTCCAAGACTAAACGCTCCCCTCCCTTCATCTTTTCGGCTCCCTCAGAGCATCGCTTCCTCCCCGACAGCCTCCATTGCGTCCATGTAGTAGTACCACGGTACGATACACTTGGGCGGCGAGGCAAGATCCCAAATCTAAGTTCGGCATCGCTCCCTCCGTTACCGAGGATGGACACACAGCGAACCGGACGTCGTAACACATTGTATTGGGCGATTTCCGGGTCTGAAAGTCTCCCAATAAACTCTTATTTCGAACAGGAAACCGTGGTGTCTTATTTCCTGGATTTTTGTTCGAGGCGGGAAGGTGATTTTGTATATAGGCGTTTGTGAGTCGCGTTTCCGTTGGATTTCGGAGCAATTTATTGGTTCTAGCCCGATGTTTTTCAGTTCTTCGATGATTTCTTCAGTTTTGAGTCGTGGTAGTCCTCTCAGTATTTTTTGTTTTTTTGATGTTATTTACTTTGGGGTTTGTTTTGCGGTTCCCTGGGACGTATCCTGTGTATGCGTATTTCCCCGAATCCGTCCGCGCTGGCTCCGGGAGGAGACGCTCCAACCTCGCCAAGGTCCTCGAGCTCCTGTAAGGGTGGAGAAAACGGAGGGCCGCGTGGGCGCCAGGCCCTGCAAAGGGCCGAATTTATAGGCGGCTCTCCTATCCGGCTGGTAGCCCTCCGGGTGACCCTTGGTGTTCTTGGCAGCACTCGCTGCTGTCCACCTAGCTAGCTCGGGGAAACGGTAGATTGGCGGAGTGAAGACGTGGAGAGAAAGGAAGCTAAAGAACCCACGCGGATGGGTGGCGAAGACGTTTATTCGGCCGGAAACGGCCGGAACCCAAAGCCCTAACGCTCGCGTCCGAACGCAGTTCGTTCGGACTCTCGGCTTTTCCTTAGCCGTTGGCAATTGTGAGGTAATTCTTCCTGGGACTGCTCGGGAATACAGCTACCCGCAGCTAGAGACCCAGGAAAATTCGAGAACGGTATACTTTTCTATCAAAGAACGAGAGTCCAGACGGGACGCAAAATTAAGCCCTTACCCTCGACGACAATTCCGGGAATCTAAAATCTGGGCGCCAGGTAGCCCGCGGTACCACGATAACGGAACGAACTGGCGTTTAGCCGCACTACGTTTCCGGAGACTTGCCGTCGGGTTTCTATACGCGGCAGCTCAGAGATGAATTAGTGAGAGCACAGTGGATTCGGCAGGAGACGCAACCAAGACAGATTTGCTGTTAATGCGGGACTTTATTAGCTCTTCGGAGGTGGAAATCTGACAGAATATATGGGAAGTACGGGCTTCACTCACGGGCGTTACTAGGCGTCCGTGAGGAGCAAGCTACAAGTTTTACGAGTATTTTAAAGACGGCCTAACACAAGGGAAGAGAAACGTCTCGGGACGACGAGACGAGCGGAAACAAATCAGCGAGCTACTGCTAGAATAAAGTCTCGTGAAGCGAGCTACTAACTAACGGACGGAATTAGCGATTCGTTGCGAGGACGCGGGAGTCCTCCAGGAAGGTCGACTATAGTTACGGGGAACTTGCAAGGGTCAAAACTACGGAAAAGCACGAATACGGCACGTTTACACGACTCAGCCAGGACAATCCCCTGACTGGCCAATACGTGAAAGGCGAGATAATTGAAGTCCGAAAATTCGGCTTTTACCTAATGTTGTTTAAACTTTGGTGGTGACGAGACACACACTTTAAACTACAACCACTTAATTAACTTCCCACGCAACGAATGTTCGCTCCTTACTCGCGCGGGACTTTAATAGACTTGAGCCTATGATTCCCCCCTGCCCCTGACTTTGGCCGATCATGCCACCTAACGCAGTCCGGACGCCAAGGTTCGGGGAGCCTCCGCACAGGGCCGTACCCCTGCGCTGTAGGAAGATCCTAGCGGCCGCTGCCGATGAATCCTTCCTCTTGGATGTGCCTTCCCGACCGCCCAGAAATCCTGCGGTGTGGCCCACACCGCCCTGGAAGTCCTTCGCAGGCTGCTATCATCCGCAGTGGAGTCTCCACGTCGAGCCGGAATCTCGTGGCTGCTGGTGACGGAACTAAAGATGGTTGTCAGCGGGCTGGAGAAATTGCTACGCCCCTGCTCAACGGTGTCTAAATGGCTCAAGCGAATTCAAAGAGTATTAGGAGCGGAACATCAACTTTCGCTAGTGATTAACGGACGACCTTGCCTGGAGGCTATGTTGTTTTCCCTAATTTGCGGCTTCGAATTAGCCTTCCGGTCTTATGCTTGGGTTGGGGGAGGACACTTCGTCACACAATATAAATCCAGTTAACAAATACAGTAACCCGGCCTATTCGCGCTCGCCGTGCGCTCTTACAAGCTGTTCAGAACACGCCAGTGGTTCGGTAGACGCGCGATTCAAACGTCGCCGTTTGAATCGTACCGGTCGCGGATCGCTCGCGGAGTCCGATGTTCTGGCCTCGAATCTCGGTGTTCGTGGTGCAGAGTAGGATCGTGAGGAAGCACTGAGGAAGGCTCAGAGGAGACGTAGTTGTTAGATCTTTGTTCCCAGTTATTTAGGTCACCTGTTGCGTTGTATTAAGTTTTATTCCCACTAGTTCTTAAGTTCGTTTGATCACTCGTCACTTATTGAATAAATACAAGGTTGTTAGTTCAGAGTAAGACTGACTAATTATTCACGGCTATGGTGATGGATGCAATTCGCAGCAAGGCGAAAAGATGGATTTCAGATAACAGTGAGCACGCACTTGACACTTCCGTATTCGCTTCCGAGAATCGAGAGAGGGTGTCGGATGTTGCGGGGTGTATTTATAGCGTCGACCGGCTCTCGAACCTTCCAGCACTGACCTCACTTCCGTAAGGAAAAATATCGAAAGTACTGGAAGATTCGGAGCGGTTATGATACTCCGGGTGATTGACCGCAGGTGTAACGCAATCAGTCAGCTGACTGCTCGAGTGACAGCTGGAGCATCTCGGTCGCTCACCTGCACTACTTAGTCAGCTGATCCCTACCGCGCGCTATTCGGATGATCCGAAACATTACCGCCCGCCTCGCCAGTAGTGGCGATAACTATCTGAAGAAAAGTGACCGTGTATGATAAGTACAATTCCAAATTCAATGAAGAAAGAAAATTACAATTACAGGTAAGTGCTAATAATGAAATGTATCCAACTCGCTAGAAGTATGAACCTTCTCCTAAGGATTTTCCATCGGTAGAATAACAATTACGATTACTATCAGAGAAGGCTCACAATGAATCGGTATGAGAATGGATCCGAGAATCGCTCGAGTGCCTTTGAGCTCGAGGAATGTGAATCGAGTGTTGTTGCCGAGGGGATTAACCTTTTTTGGTTACTCACGGCGCTGGGTCTAAGAGTCCTCGCTTTCCACAGGAAGCAACGCCAATTTTACGACCGGCCGTACTAGAGTGGTAGTCGCAGTTTTTACGGTCACAGTTCGCACTGTGCCATCGGCCCCTGGATAGAGCGTAATGATCCGCGCCAATGGCCAACGAGAGGGGGGTGTCGTCTCGTTCACAATGAGACAAAGTGAGCCGGGTTGAACGCTCGGTGTCTTCTGATGCCATTTTCCTCGAGCAGTCAGACTGTGGAGATATTCTCGCGACCATCGCTGCCAGAAATGATCCCGCATCTGAGTAGTAAACTGCCAGCGAGACAGACGGGAAGTCGACGTATCCAGGAGAGTTGGTTCCGGCAGAGAGTTCAACGCCGACCCGATCAAGAAGTGGCCAGGAGTCAACGCCTGGAGATCGTCAGGATCGTCGGACAAAGCGCAGAGTGGCCTCGAATTGAGGCAGGCCTCGATCTCAGCCAGCAGGGTGGACATCTCCTCAAAGGTGAGTTTGTGCTCCCCTATCACCCTTCGAAGATGGTGTTTTGTGGACTTCACTGCAGCTTCCCATATGCCTCCGAAATGGGGAGAGACGGGAGGATTGAAGTGCCACTGGACCCTTAGCGTAGCCATCTCGTCAGCCAGCAATGTTCCCTCCTTGGTAGCGACGGAGAACAGTCGACGCAGCTCGGCATCGGCGCCCACAAAGTTTGTCCCTCGGTCGCTGTACAGACTGGAACACAGTCCTCGACGAGAAATGAAACGTCGAAAAACTGTCAAAAAAGCCTCAATAGAGTAACTGGACGCTATGTCGAGATGTACAGCTTTGGTGCAAAGACAAACAAAAATGACAAGAAACGATTTCACGCATTTTTGTCCGGGTCCAGGGGAGGCCTTGATCAGGAACGGGCCTGCTAAGTCCACTCCAGTGTGTTGGAAAGGTCGAGCCGGCGTGACCCTTTTCGGAGGAAGATCACCCATCTGAGGAGTTCGCGTGGCCGCCCGCCATCGAGAACAGGTAACGCATTTGAGTATCGCCTGCTTCACTTCACGACGCCCTTGAGGAATCCAAAAACGCTGCCTGAGAGAAGCCAGAGTCAATTGAGTTCCCCCGTGCAATGTCCTCCGATGATACGCTGCAATCAGCATGGTAGAGAATCTGCAAGAGGTAGGCAAGATAATAGGGTGGACTTTGTCGGCATGGTCGGGAGGATGGAGTGCCGGAGTCTGCCCCCAACTCTTAGAAGCCCGCGATCATCGAGGAAAGGAGCTAATGGCAGGAGCGAACTCTTCCTCGACAGCTGTTTCCCAGCCCGAAGCGATACCAACTCAGCGTGGTAAGACTCTCTTTGAGCAAGTCGGATCCAAGTTTCTTCAGCAGACAGAGAACCAGAGGAGGAAGGTATCCCAGAAGAGTGGCTAGTCTTCCTCAGCCATCGCCTACACCATGCAGTTACTCTCAAGAGTCTTCCGTACGTAGAAATTCTTTCCAGCAAGATGTTGGTTTCCTGTGCCTTAGTGCAGAGCACTGACTTGGATCTTCGTTCAGGTAATTCTTCCTCGAGGATGTCAGGGAGCGGTTTCGTCCAACACTCCTTTTCGTAGAGGAAATTAGGCCCACGCCACCAGAGAGGGTGATTAAGAAGGTCAGCGGGTGCTAATCCCCGAGAAGCACAGTCCGCGGGATTCTCCTCCCCAGATACGTGGTTCCAGTGGATGTCAGGAACCAGACGGTGGATCTCAGCCACGCGATTCGCAACGAAGGTATTCCACTTGTTGGGCTGACCTCTAATCCATCCAAGCGTCACAGTCGAGTCCGCCCAACAATAAACTGGTGTCTGCATCAGGTTCAACACCTTTCGGGAGTGGGCGACCAGTCGAGCCAACAAGACTGCACCGCATAGCTCGAGCCTTGGAATGGATATTTGTTTCAAAGGTGCTACTTTGCTCTTGGCAATCATCAAGGAGACTGTAGGTTCTTGATCGTCAATTATTTGTCGCATATATAGCACTGCGGCAAAGGCGTGCTCTGAGGCGTCGCTGAAGCCCACCAGCTCTAAAGAGCCCTTCCGGTGGTAACGGATGGGTCGTGGAATGGACAGTCTGCTCAACTCACCCCATTGTTGCCGGTATTCCAACCATCGAGATTCCATCTCACGTGGAAGAGGGTTTTCCCACTCTGTCTTCAAGAGCCAGGTATTTTGGATAAATATTTTAGCTCTTACTGTCACCGGCGTAAGCCATCCAAGGGGATCAAACAATTGGGCTGCCTGAGAAAGCACAGTTCTCCTAGTTACAGGACAGTTCGGTGCTGGCTGTGCTGAAAATGAGAAGGCATCGTCACCAACATTCCAAGCCAGACCAAGCGTTTGCTGCGTCACTTGTTTGTCAGTAAGAGCCAAAGCAGATTTAGTGGAAGCATCCATTTTCCTTAGGTCAGCTTGCATTTCATTGCAGTTAGAAGCCCATTTTTGCAACGGGAAGCCGCCCGCCGTGCAAATGGCAATTATTTGACGCCGCATTTCCTTTAAATCCTCGAGACAGTCAGCACCAGTGAGTATGTCGTCCATATAGACATCCCTGGATAAAATTTGGGCCCCCAATGGGTAATGTTCTATTTCGTCTTCGGCTAGCTGCCGAACTGTACGTTGAGCAAGAAAAGGAGCACAGGCCAAGCCGTACGTGACTGTGTTCAGCTGAAATTCCTGCACCGCCTCCTGATTATGAGCTCGCCACAAGATTCACTGAAGGTCTCTATCACGCGAATCTACCAGGATTTGTCTAAACATTTTCTCTATGTCTGCCACCACCACCAAAATGTGCCATCTCCATTACCACCGTTTTCCCTGATCAGCGGGTCGTGCAAACTGACCAGGGAGACGAGGAAATCAACGCCGCGCTTCCCCTCCGCAGCTCAGGTCCTCCGGGCGCTTCACTGGGCGCCAGGCCCCGAAAACCGAGACCAATACTTATAATATTCTGCAACCCGGAGGAGATGGTCAACCTGAGAGGGAGAGCAAGTGCGGCGGACCACGCGGATATTAGCCCGGCCGGCTAGATGTTCGGGAGAGGGGCGGGGAACAAGGGAGGCCGGGGACAACACACTATGCAACACAGATAGCCAAAAGAGACACGACTTCTCTCGTTAACAAACGCCCTGTTTATTTATATCGGGCGAGCCGACGGTGTTTTTTTTTCCGTGGGGAAATCCTCATGGACACCCCGCCGCCCTGGTGGGGGCGACGAAGTAGTGCCGGACTCTTACCGGCTAAAACCCCATGGTGGCCATCCTCGGCGCTTACTGGGGCGACACCGGGAACTCTGGAAGAACACGACCGGTGCCGCCCCGCGCCCGCCCCCTATTGGGGGCACGTCTCGTGGTGGGGGAGTGGGCATCCACTCTCTCGCTTTCACGAGAGAGGGAGGCGTCCCCCACCACTCGCGGGGAGACACGTCTCGCCGCACTCCTTCGCCAGCGGCGAAGGAGGAGGGAACCGTGCCTCCCGCACTACTATCAATCTCCTCCCGTGCGGGACGTGCGACCACTACACGTCCCGCCCCGCCTCGGGGCCGCTTTGCGGAGGCGACAGAGCCACCACTCTGTCGCCTCGCGGCGAGCCGACGGTGCTACAAACTAATTAACCTACGGCAAACCGGACTATCGCGCTCCCGGTCCTAGGCCACGAAGGCCCCTGTACAATCTATCCCCGCGGTAGCGGGTGGTCAAGAATGCGGCCGGAAATGTGAAGAACCGCGAGTTGTAACGGCCGAATAAAGCGGGATCCGCGATGCCGCACAAGCGGAAAATCTACCGAGCGGTCCCGGCAACAAGTGGCAAGATGGCCACCACTTGGTTTGGCGAACGCGATTCTTAAATGCTACCGCGTGACTCAGTGCGACTCGCGAAGTCGCCCCAAGGAAGGCAGGACAGTTTACAGGCTTATCTGACTCTAATAACAATTACAACAATTGCGAGGAACCCGACTACTGGGCTCGGAACTTTTACGCAAAGAATCTAATGGAAGGGCACGAAGGTGTGAGGCTTACCGTGATGTTACTACGGCGAGAGGCCGTTAATTCCTCCCTAAGCTCGCCGGCTCTTACTCTCCAGGGTGACTGGAATTCAATCTGGGTTCCGGTCGTCTGGTCTTATGCTGCTCTCTCTTATTTACGGTCTCACTCTCTCACTCGTCACTTACTGACAATAATCGCAAAATGCTCGGATGCCTCTAGTCGCTAAGACGGTCGCAATCTGAGTGACGAGAGAGAGTCCCTAATTTGCTACATAGCCTCACACCCTCAGCGCCACTACCCCTCGAATCCTCCCGTGGCTCCATCCATTAGGCGGTGTCGCAATCGACCCCGCGCGTTAGGATCGACTTCGACCTCTTCTATCGACCGCTTGAGACCACTGTCCTTTCGGTCGACATCAGGAGTGACGGGCTCCCAACTTCTCGCTCCGACGTGCTTGGGTTGGCCGTCCGTCTTCCAGGGCAGCTCCGGCGTCCCGTATGCTGGCCCCAGCTCGCTCGGCCTGGGAGGATTGACCATCCTCGGAGCCGAACTTATCTCCACGCCTAATGGACAGCCGTACCACTAGGCGGCTCAGTCCGTCGCGCTCACCTAGGTGCCTCTCGGCGTTCCAAATTCGCATTAATGCCTGTCTTATTTGCCTGTGCCTGCCTTGGAGCAACGATGGTGATGAGGCCCGTACGCTCGGGCGAGTGAGAGAGAGAGAGAGAGAGTGGCCACGCGGGCGTTCCCCTGGTCTCCCTTGCGGGGGTGAGGAGTAATCTTGTGGCGAGGCTAGCTTGCCCCGTCACACCATCGTAGGAGAATATCCGCCAAAGCAGGCAATAGATTAGGGCCCGGAGATAAGTAATCATTGAGTGACCTACCTGCTGACGTCCTGGCAGACCCATTAAATACTACTCGTAGGTTGGTAGTGGTATTAGATTCCCTGAGTACGCCGTGGTGAGGCAGGTACGCAACTTCTGTCGAGTCAGCAGGAGCGTTGATTGGCGACATGTGCCCCAAATCCAGGTAACTCCTCATAAAATCCTTATATAGATCCCCCAGTTCAGGGTGGCGAATGAATCGACGCTCGTTACTCATTAGTGCACGCTCGGCATTTAGCCGCAATTCAGAACGGGACAACTGGAGCGGCTTCCTTGGAAGGCGGACTACATATCGCCCAGAAGGTAAGCGTGCGTGAGAAGCAGTGAAATGCGCTTCGACTTCCTGCTCCTCAGCGGTAAGCACAGGCGCCAAATCCGGCATTTCTTCTTGGGTCCAGAAGGAGCGTACCAGAGTTTCTAAGGATTCGCCCACAGAGCATTGGTGAGAAGTTATTGTCTGGAAGGGCGTTTCGGACTCGGCTCTTCCTGCCAGTATCCAGCCGAAGAGCGTGTTTTGCGCAACTGGCTCATTCTCATTCCCCTTTCGCAGCCCTGGCAAAAGGATCTGTGCCAGGACGTCAGCTCCCAGGATTAGGTCTATCTGATCATTGTGGAAGTAGCGTGGGTCAGCAAGGACCAGCCCTTCGACGTGCTTCCACATCGGTATCGACCAGTTTTTAGTCGTAGTATAGGCAGACAGACACGGCATTATCAGTGCTGAAACTTTTAATCCGTGGTGAGTTAAGCGCGCTCGCAGTGATAGAGTTACCTTGCCTTTTGTCACTCCCGTCTGGACGCCTCCTAGTCCGAGGATAGCGACAGACGAACTTGCTCTCTTTAAATGAAGTCTCTGCACGAGACGCTCAGTGACCATTGTCACTTCTGATCCGTGGTCGATCAACGCTCTCACCTCCTTATTTTTATTGCAGGAATCAGCCACGTACAGCCTGGCAGTGGCAAGTAACACGGAGGCAGCAGGCTCACTTGAAGATTGCGACACGTGCACTGTCGTGTTGCTCGTAGAAGGCCCAGCGGAATTTCGGTGAACCTCGTGAATGCTAGTATGATGCTTGCCCCGGCATATCGAGCAATTGCGTTTAGAACCGCAATCGGTGGCATTGTGCTTCCCTAAACAATTCAAATAGAGGTGGTGTTTGAAAATACATTCCTTCCTTTCTTCAGGGCTCTTCTTGCGATATGCCTTGCAAAACATCAGATGATGATCCCCAGAGCACAGGACACATCGACGAGAAGAAATTTGACGTGAACTGCTCTGATGGAACAGAGAAGCGACTCTTGGACCAGAGGAAACCTTGGAGGGAGCGGCATCGTATTTGGAGCAATTCAGAACCTCCAAGGACTGGATCTTTTCCTCTACGAATTGTTTGAGAATTGTATAGGTAGGAGGCTCCGTCGTCCGTGCCGCGTTGCTGGTGCAGTTGGGCCGACTTTAAGTCGTTCCCACAACCACCAGTCTCGCGGAGGGAGTTGCTGGTCTCCGACACGGCGCGTCCCCGGGTGGCGGATAGGGGGCCCCTCCCGTTCCAACTGGAGGGTTGCGACTTGCGTAAGCGGTCGCCGCGGACCAAAACCAGCACGCACACTCACACACACACTTACACTTACACACACTCACACTCACACACCCTCCGGGGGCGGATACCCCCGGGGATTTCTCCCGCCTCAAGGGGGATAGGGGAAGAAACCCCGAAAATAAATCAACTATGGAGGGAGCAAAAACAAAAGTTTTGTTTAGGGAGCAGGGGTGCGATTCCCCAGTTCCGGCGTGCGAGGGTGAGAAAGCGGGCCCGAGCACGTCGTCATCCTGCAACCACAGCGGTGCGTCGGTTGGCCACTTAGCTGGCGCATCGTGCAAAGCCACAGGCGTGCTTAAGGAGGGAGTGGTTGGAGGGGGACCCTCTCCAGTGAGTAGTTCAGGGACTCCGGGCGCATCGGGGGGCATGATCCCTCCTGCAGCTCGTTCGGAGCCGGTACGTCGTCGGAAGGACGACAAGGCGCGCGTCTCCCAAAGCCCGGGGGGACGACCCGGGTCTAAGCCTGGGCCGAAGAGCCACGCGGAGGGGGTGCGGGAGCTGGTGGTCCGGGTGAGCCGTCTGGACCTACCGGCTCCCGCAGCACCAGCGGCGGGGTCTTCGTCTTCCTCTTTAGACAAGAAGAGGAAGAAGAAGGCCCCGAAACGCAGACGGATCCTGTCCGACTCGTCCTCCGCAGAGGACGAGTCGGAGGCAGGATCCCGGCGTCCGAAGACGGTGTCGAGGGCTGGAAAGCCCTCGTCATCGGGGGCGAAGAGTGCCGGTGTACCGGCGCCGCCGCCCAGAGAGGTGTTCTCGCCCCTGCCTCCTCCCCGCTCTGCAGAGGCACAGCGGTCGAGGAGACGCAGGGAGGATAAGGATCAGAAGGCCGACCTGGGGGTCACGCAGAAGGTGAGGCGTATGTCCACCTCTTTTTTTTTTTTTTTTTCGTGGGGAAATCCTCATGGACCCCCCGCCGCCCTGGTGGGGGCGGAGGGGGAGTGCCGGACTCCTACCGGCTAAAACCCCACGGTGGCCATCCTTCGCGCGTAATGGGGCGACACCGGGAACTCTTGTCGAACACTACCGGTGCCGCCCCGCGCCCGCCCCCTTCTGGGGGCACTTCTCGTGGAGGGGGGGTTAACCATCGCCCCTCACGCTCGCGCGAGAGAGGGAGGCGCCCCCCTCCGAGCCCGGGAGGGCACGGCTCGACCCGCTCCTTCACTAACCGTGAAGGAGGAGCGAACTGCGCCTCCCGGATCACCAACAAACCAAATTGGACGGGACGCGCGACCATTACACGCCCCGCCCTGCCTCGGGGCCGCTACAGGCGGGCGGCAGAGCCACCACTCTGCCGCCACACGACCCCTCGGCACGCACCCGGCCCGTCAGCGGGTTGAGATCCGCCACAGGGCCGGGGCGTCGCTCTTACTGCGGGGGGACTCGATCCCCCCGCGCGGCACGGCGGCGAGGACGGGCCCTCTCCAAGCGGAAGGGGTCCGCCCTCTCTCGCCGCCGCTCCGCCTCCTCCTTTTGGAGGAGCACTTCCTCGCAAAAAGCGAGGAAGGCCGTCCACGCTCTCTCGCTGCCGAGGATCTCCCTGACAATCCTCGGTAGCGAGAGATCACCTCCAACGTGTCGGACCAGGACACGGCGCTGATCGCTCCAGGCAGGACAGTCCTGGAGCGTGTGTTGCGCCGTGTCCCGGTCCTCGTCACAATGGTGGCACTGTGCCGTCGCCTCCCTCCCGATGCGACACAGGTACTCACCGAAGCAACCGCGCCCGGTGAGCACCTGCGTCGCACGGTAGGAGAGTTGACCCCTGCCGTGACTCAGCCAAGCTTCGAGGCCCGGCAGAATCGCCCCGACGACTCTGTGGCGGGAGTGTTCTGGATTCTCCAGTCTCTCCCGCCACATCTCAACAACGAGCCGCCGGGTCTGACGCTTCAACTCCTCGACCGACCGTTCCGTGGGTGTTCCGCCCCCGTCTCGAAGGGCGCGAAGACCAGCGTAAGTCCTCGCGTCCCCCGCCGCCAGGATATCCAGGGGCGGAAACCTCGCTAGGAGGGTTGCCGACGCCAGGGAGATCGTGCGGTAGCCCCGCACGACCCTGACGGCCATCGGACGCTGCACCCTGAACAACAGGGTACGATTGCGCCGACTGGCCGCTGTAATAGAACGCCTGCGAGCGGGCTACGATCTCCCACGGGGGAGATCGGGCCACCACACTGGCTGCACGGTGGGATATAGTTCTATATCCCCGGCAGGTCCTTATGGCTACACAGCGGTGTAGCCGGCCCACCCGAGCTCGGGTAGCGGCGTTGCCAGCGCCGCATAAGGCCTCGGACCATACCGGAGAGCCGTACAGGACTTGCGACCTGACGACTCCACCGTACAGCCGACCGACTTTCTCGAGAGGACCGCCCAGATTGGGAAGGAGCCGGCATAACGCGCCGGCCGTCTTCTCCGCCCTGGGAAGGATCCTCTCGAAGGGCTCGTTGAAGCGCCAGCGGTGGTCGAGGTGAACTCCGAGGTACTTGAAGCACCCCTTCACCCCGACCAGAGTGTCACGCACCATGATCCCGGTCTCCGGCAGCCCGGCGTGCAGACTCCGAGGACGGCTGATCCAGGCCGCCTCGGTCTTCTGCGGGGCTACGCGGAGACCCAGGCTCTCCACCTCGGCCACGACCCGCGCGGTTGCCAGACCCGCGAGGCGGCACGGCCTTCTCCAGTCCTCCTCGCTGGCCAGCACTAGAGTGTCGTCCGCGTAGCAGACCAGTGCCGTACCAGCGGGGAGGGCGGCCCGCAGGACTTTGTCATACCCGAGGTTCCACAGCAGGGGTCCCAGAACCGATCCCTGCGGGACACCTCGGGTAACGTCCTTGACTCCCAACCGGCCACTGGCGGCCGGAAAGCCGACCGTCCTGTCCGACAGGTAGGCGCGGACGACCCGCTGCAGGTACAGAGGCACCCGGTGGTACTCGAGCGCCTCCATGATCCTGCCCCACGGGAGGGAGTTGAACGCATTGACGATGTCAAGCGACACCGCCAATGCGACCTCGCCCCGGGCGATCGCCGCGTCCGCGAAGGCCCTAACACGGCTTATGGCATCAACCGTGGAGCGGGCCTCGCGAAACCCGAACTGATGTGGGCTCAGATCGGGTCCCACCGTGGACAGGTGCTGGACGAGTCGGTTGGCGATTACTCGCTCAAACCACTTTTCCGACTCGTCCAGCAGACAAATCGGCCGGTAAGCCGACGGGGAGTCAGCGGGCTTTCCCTTCTTGTGGAGAAGGACGAGCCGCGAGTTTCTCCAAGCCCTGGGAAAACAGCCCATCACCAGGCACTTGGAGAAGAGGTCCCGATCCCTCGGACCCCAGATCCTGCTGGTCAGAGCCCAGGCTTTGCCAGGGATGCCGTCCAGACCAGGAGCTTTCTTGCCTGAAAGCTTCCTGGCCGCCCTGGCAAGCTCGTGCTCCGAGACGGCCAGGTCGTCGACCGCCTCGGAGTGCGCCACCATCGCAGTCCCATCCCCGACTCCCGGAGGCACAGCTACCTCCCCCACCGGAACGTCCGGCGGGAAAAGGGTAGCTATCACCTCGTCCAGGAAGCCGGGGTCGAGAGTCTCCGTCAGCGGGGGCACCCGTGGTCGTAGCTTATGCATGACCATGCGATACGGGCGCCCCCACGGATCCTCGTTGTTGTATTTTATATTAAAGCACTCTAATCACTAAACATGTTCTTATGTTGGTTGTATCTGTTGTATTTTATATTAAGACCACAACAAGGTACATTTATCTTATATACTCACATACAAATCGTTAAACTATTTTAACTTCTCTTTTACAAATCACGTCTTTCTAAACAGACTTGTCTGAAGATCTAAAATAATCTTTCAATTATTTTTTGTACCTTCTTTTTAGTTGTATCGTTATCGTTTTTAGTCTCGCTTTATCGTAGCGCACTTCGGTTTTGATTTGAGCGCCATGTTCGAAATTACATTTAAATAAGTATTTCTCAACACCTTCTCTTAATTTCAACATTGCGCTCTATACAATTTCAGATAGTATTCTAAAAAACTAACTTTCGAATGAACACAGTGAACGTATACAATTAACGTAAAGGATTAAGTTTTGAACGAATACAAATCAATATGTATATGACATGAAGCAGTACATCAAGCGTAGAATAATCACAAAAAATCCAACTCTGGAAACTAAAATGAAATGACTAGCGTAATAACTGTAGTAATAACTAATAACTTTTTTTTTTTTTTTTAAATTGATTTGATCATTCATTATGCTTCTGAAGAATCTCATCTCGTAGTTTTTCAAACTTGTCCTTCTTAAGGGGTTTTGTAAATATATCCGCTAATTGATGATTTGTGTCACAGTATTGAATACTAATAATTTTTTCTTTAAGTTTTTCATGTATATAATGATACCTGACATCTATATGTTTCGATCTGCGATTGAATATTCCATTTTCAATCAATTTCATCGAGCTTTGATTATCAATTTTAAGAGTTATGTATATAGTATCAGTAATTAAGTCTTCAATAACGGCTTTTAGATATACTAGTTCTTTTGTACATTCTGCGGCAGCTATATATTCAGCTTCCGTAGAAGACATAGCAACAATTGGTTGTTTTCTTGAACACCATGATATCGGACCTCCATTGTACATAATCACGTATCCAGTTGTGCTCTTCCTCGTTTGTGGGTCTCCTGCGAAGTCTGAGTCACTGTATGCTGTTATTTGATTTATATTGTTTGTGTTATTGTAACTTAAACCATAATCTAATGTTCCATTAAGGTATCTTAAAGTTCTTTTCACGTCAGTTATGTTGCGTTTACACGGATTAGAAATATGTCTACTTTCATATGCGACCGCGTAGCTAATGTCTGGCCTAGTATTAGTAGTCAAATATAACAGACTTCCTATCACCTCTTGATATGGGTATTTTACTGTTTCTTCAATATCGTTTTCTTCGTCATTACAAACGGGATTAAGATGATCAAGCATCTTGTTAGAATTGAGCGTATTACTGCTATCTTCCTCTCCACTACAGATCGGAGTGGATACCTTTTTTGAGTTGGCCATATTAAACTTATCTAGTATTTTGTTTGTATACTGTCGCTGAAATAATTTAATTTCATTAGTGTATAATTCAAATTGAATTCCAATGAATGAAGTGGGATTCTTGTTAATCGTTATTTCGAATTCGGTTTTCAGTTCTTCGAGCAATTTTTCTATGTGTATTTCTTTGGTGCTCAGAATGATACCGTCATCTACGTAAATTCCTAGAATTAATGATTTATCTTTGTTCTTGAAGATGCATTGCTCTGCTTTGATGGCTTCAAGTCCCATCTTGTTTAGAGACGAGGTGAATCTTCGATTCCATCTCGTAGGAGCCTGTTTCAAACCATATAAAGATTTTGTCAGTTTACATAATTTTCCTTTCAGATCGTATCCCTCTGGCGGATGCATATACAATTCTTCTTCTATGTCACCATATAAAAATGCCGTTTTTATGTCAAATGTGGCGATTTTGTAGCCTCGTTTTGGTATCAGTGAAAAAAGTATTCTCAGCGACGTTGAATTAACCACGGGACTGAATGTTTCATGGTAATCTATACCATGTCTTTGTTGGTTTCCTCTTGCCACTAATCTCGCTTTGTAAATTCCATTATCTTTTTTCTTGAATATCCATTTGCTAGTTAGTATTTTCCTTCCTTTAGCATCAGACTCGTCCACTACTTTCCATGTTTTATTTTTTTGTAATGAATCCTTTTCTTTTTGAATCGCTTCGAGCCACAATTTTTGTTCTGGACCTGAAGTTACTTGTGTATATGTTAAGTAAATATTATCACCGTATCTGTTAGGTTGTTGTCTATGACGTTGAGATCGTCTTGGGCTTGTATGAGTTTGAGATCTTCTTGGACTTGTATGAGTTTGAATTTCTGTAGTGTTATCAATTGATTGATTTCTCTGTTGAAGTTCGATGTTATCGTATTCAGAATCTGATTGACTTTGTTCCTTTTCATTATGTTCATCCATGTGTTCTATTTCCAAGTCATTTACTATATTAAGCTTAATTGGATTAGTATCTTTAACTTTATTGTTAGACTGCGTTGGTATAATTACATCTCTTGACACAACTATTTTCTTATTTTTACTGTCCCACAGCCTGTAACCATTGGGTGCATATCCAACAAAGATGTATTTTATGCATCTATCATCCAGTTTCTTCACATTGTGTAATTTTTTTGCAAATCCTGTTTCGCCAAATATTTTCAAATTTTTTAAATCTGGTTTTTTTCCTGTCAATTTTTCAAGTGGTGTCTGTTTCTGATTTGTTACAGGGCTTCTGTTTAGTAGATATGCCGATGTGTACGCTGCTTCTCCCCACATTTCCTTATTCATATCATTTTCAAGAAGTAGAGCTCTTATTTTTTCAAATAAAGTCCGGTTTAGTCGTTCTGCTTTTCCGTTCTGCTGCGGTGTATATGGTACTGTGAAATCCATCACAATTCCCTTTTTAATGCACCAACTTCTCAGATTATTATTTGCATATTCCTTCCCATTGTCGCTTCTTATTTTTGTTACCGTTTTATTCCATTTCCTTTCTACTGTGTTTATGTATTCTTTTACAATATCCACTACTTCGAACTTGTTTTTGATCAAATAGATTATTACGTAGTGCGTAAAATCATCCAAGAATGTCAGTATATATCTTTTACCATCCCACGTATCAGGTTCTACTGGACCACATAAATCGGTATGAATAATTTCTAATGGCCTAGTGGCTCTTGTTCTTTCCTTATTAAATGGTGTTCTTGCTTGTTTGGATCGAATACAAATTTCACATACTTCTTTATTTCTGTTCAACATTTCTTTTCTTAGAGTCATACCTTCAGACATGTCAATCAGTTCTGCAAGTCTCCCAAAGCTTAAATGTCCTAATTTTCTATGCCACAGTTCAATTTGATTATCTTCACGAGAAATTAGGGATTTTCCATTTTCCGACTTTATTAAAGGAATCAAGTTCAATTCGTAAAGGTTATTATTACCAATTTTTCCTTCTAATATTTTTTTGCTATGATGTGTTACAATTACTTTTCCTTTTTTGAAATGTACTTCACCGTCCTTGTCTGTAATTGCCTTGACGGACAACAAATTTGCACTAAGATCAGGAACATATACAACATTTTCGAGACTGAAGTCTTTGGTTCTTAAGGTTCCAACTGCCTCTGCTGTCATATGTTGGTTTGCTTTTGCGACACCTATTTGAGAATTAATAGATGTCAATTGTGTCAGATATTTCTTCTGATAGGTCATGTGTGATGTCGTTCCTGAATCCAGAATCCATTTCATACTATTTTCTTCCGCCAAAAATGAAAGCATGTTACTAGATTCTTTCGATCGTGGAGAATCTTTTTCTCTGAAGAAACAATTTTTTTCTAGATGATTTGTCTTTTTACATATTCTGCAGAAGTATTTGTTATTTTTATCTGTCTCTCCTTGATAAGCTCGTTTTTTTGGTAGTTCAGTTTCATCATAGGGTCTTTTTATGTTGTTATTGTCCCGGTAACTGTTAGTCCTCTTTCGACAATTCCTAGCTATATGTCCAATATTGTTACAATTATAACATCTTCTTTCCTCCGCTTTGAATGCCACTGACTCGTCTTTATTGTCGTTCATTTTAAATCTGGATTCTTCCATAAGAAGTCTTGCCATTAGATTTTCTAACGTTTTCTGTTCTTTCGTGGCAGACTCCCACGCTGTTACGAAATGGTTATAGGACGTTGGTAAAGTAACTAATATTTTAGATATAAGCATTTCATTGGACACTTCTGATCCTAGTGTCTTAAGTCGAAAAACAATATGTTCTAAATGGCTAATGTGCTTGGCTATATCTTTAGTTTTCTCAAAAGTGTAGTTGAAAAATTCTTGCATTAATGTACATTTCTGTTCCTCATTATCTTGTTTGTAGATTGCATTTAACTTTAACCACATTGCATGTGCCGTTTCCGAAGTTATTATGTGCATCAGTTGCGTTTTATCGCATGAAGTAATAATAATTTTTTGAGCATTAGCATCTTTTTTCTCCCAATCCTTTGATGGTTGAGCGGGAGGCTCTTCCAGAACAATTTTATAAAGCTCATGAGATTTTAGAAGAATTGTAATCTGAAACTTCCATACCTGAAAGTTTTCAGCACCCTTCAGTCTATCAACCTGATTGATTTCGTCCATATCTATTTTTAGCTGTGTCTCAGGCATCTTATTTCGGTTTATTATTTTATTTCAATCTCGTCCGGTTTATTATTTTATTTCAATCTCGTCACTTTGATCGAAAAAACAGATTGTCAGCGCCCTGGGCCCATAACCTGTTGTATTTTATATTAAAGCACTCTAATCACTAAACATGTTCTTATGTTGGTTGTATCTGTTGTATTTTATATTAAGACCACAACAAGGTACATTTATCTTATATACTCACATACAAATCGTTAAACTATTTTAACTTTTCTTTTACAAATCACGTCTTTCTAAACAGACTTGTCTGAAGATCTAAAATAATCTTTCAATTATTTTTTGTACCTTCTTTTTAGTTGTATCGTTATCGTTTTTAGTCTCGCTTTATCGTAGCGCACTTCGGTTTTGATTTGAGCGCCATGTTCGAAATTACTTTTAAATAAGTATTTCTCAACAGGATTCAGCACTTCCCACGAGCTTGGTGGAGAAATGGAACGACTTCCGATCACAATGGCCGAGGCTAACCTCAATTTCACTGCCACGAGCTGTCACTTTGGGCTCAGATGAGGAAGTTGAGCTGATGGGATTTTGTGACGCGTCTGAACACGCTTACGCTGCGGTGCTCTACCTGCGACAATTTCCGAGCTCAGGACAACCACTTATTTCCTTGTTGACAGCTAAAACCAAGGTAGCTCCATTACAACAGGTATCCTTACCAAGGCTTGAGCTTTGTGCTGCTGTACTTCTGGTCCGGCTGACACACCGAGTGCAAGAGGTTCTTAACCTGCAAAATGCACCAGTTCATTGCTGGTCGGATTCGACAGTAACTCTTGCATGGATTCGGGGCCATCCTAACCGGTGGGCAACTTACGTAGCTAACAGGGTGTCCGAGATCCAGCGGCTTCTGCCTGAGGCCACGTGGAGGCATATCCCTGGACTGGACAATCCAGCTGATTGCGCGTCAAGAGGAATATCTCCAGCAGAACTGTCCGACCATCCACTTTGGTGGCATGGACCGGAGTTCCTTCGGACAAGGGAGCTCCCAAATCCCAGCGAAGAAGAACTTGAAGATGTTCCAGAGCAACGAGGGAGGGCAACGTATGCCTCCAATCTCAAGAGCAGCGTCCAGGGAGCTCTTCCATTCAGCAGCTCTTCATACATGCGACTGATCCGCATCACTGCATGGGTTCGGAGGTGGCTTCCCAACCAGCAGCGCAAAGGACATTCCGCTGAAGTGAGCAGCTGCTTATCCGCTCTTGAGCTTGAGGAAGCGGAGACGTGCTGGCTCAAGCTCACTCAGCGAGCTGCCTTTGCAGAGGAAATAACTGCCTTGGAATCAGGAAAGGCACTAAAGGCTCGGAGCCCCTTATTGCAGCTCACACCCTTCATGGATAAGAAAGGGCTGCTAAGAGTGGGAGGGCGCCTCAAGTATTCCTTTCTCCCATGGGAGCAAGCTCATGCTATTATCTTCCCTTCTAAATCAGAATTTGCAGAATTGCTGGTTGGGGAGTTTCACAAGAGGACATTGCATGGAGGAGTGCAGCTCACCCTGGGCTCTCTACGCCAACGATTCTGGATACTGCAGGGCCGCAACCTGGTGAAGAGGAGTATCCACCGGTGCATCACCTGTGCTCGATGGCGGGCGGCTCCTCCTACTACGCTCATGGGAGCTCTTCCGCCAGCACGAGTACAACCATCTCGGCCCTTCCAGTTTACTGGAGTGGACTACGCTGGCCCGTTCATGGTCCGGACTGCTCCTGGAAGAGGAATTAAGGCCTATAAAGGCTTCCTGGCTGTCTTTGTGTGTCTTGTGACAAAGGCAGTCCATCTAGAAGTGGTCTCTGATTACTCAGCAGAAGCCTTTATTGCCGCTTTAAGAAGGTTTGTTTCTAGGCGAGGCCTTTGTGCAGAGTTGCGGAGTGACCAGGGGACCAACTTTGTGGGAGCGGACGCGGAGCTCAAACGAATGTTCTCTGCATCCAGCGGAGCTACTAAGAAAGTACTGGACTTTCTTACTACGCTCCGTATACGCTGGCGCTTCAATCCACCTGGAGCCCCTCACTTTGGTGGCCTGTGGGAGGCTGCGGTCAAGTCCACCAAGCACCATCTCCGAAGGGTCATTGGAGCACACACCTTGACGTACGAGGAGATGGCTACCCTTTTGGCTCAAATAGAGGCGTGCCTTAATTCGAGGCCTTTGTGTGCGCTTTCGGATGATCCCAGTGATCTGCAGGCCCTCACTCCTGGGCACTTTCTAACTGGCGGTGCCTTGAACTCTCTGCCGGAGGCTTCCTTGTTGGACACTAGCGAGTCCAGACTTAACCGATGGCAGCTAATCACCCGGATGCGAGACCATTTCTGGGATCGGTGGTCCTCCGAGTATCTGCGTGGCCTGGCTCCACGTTCCAAGTGGCAGACTCAAGGGGTGACTGTTCAACCTGGAGCGATGTGCATAGTCATCCAGGATAACCTGCCTCCATCTGCTTGGGCGCTGGCCCGAGTCGTTGCTGTTCATCCTGGGGCGGACGGCCACGTGCGAGTTGTGACCGTGAGAACTGCATCGCGAACTCTTGACCGGCCAATAGCGAAACTCGTGTTGTTGCCGATGGATAACGACGCGCCTAAGTTGAGTGAGGAATAATTGCGAGAAATGTGCGTTGGAAATTGTACTTACAATGCTTTAATTCCAAGAGGTTCCTTTTGCGCCATTGTTGCGATCTTCATCGTGCGTGATCTAGTGCGCCGCGATCAATGAGAGAGTGATTCACTGCGCTCACTTCACATCACGGAACTCATTCACCTTTGTTCACTGTCACGTGATTCATTTCATTCATTCGTCTCGCGAACCGACTTGTGACTAATTTCGCCGATATGGCGAGGCGGGCGGGATGTTCAAGATATGTGTTAGTATATCGAAATTGGCGCGCGGAGCGTTGAGCGACAGCGCTCCCAGCCAGTTATGACAGGTGAGGTTAGGTAGTGACAGCGGTCACTCACCTGGCCAAAACGCGAGCAAAGTCAGTTGCAACTGACTTTGTGAAACTTTTCGTGTCAGTTTTTGTATTGCATGTCACTTCCATCCTAGGACCTTCCCGAAAGTTCCGCCGCAGGAAATAGCGTAGGCGGAGGGTCCTGGGAAGGGAGATCTATAAATAGGAGTGCAAATAGGCGCACTTCCTCTTTCGCTTTGCTGCTTGACTTACGTAAGATCTGTCATAAGTGCTTGCTTAACAATCCAACGAAATCATACAGAGTGCTTTCTCTGATATTATAATCCGCTCTGAGTGCTTGCTCAAAATTCACCGCTGTAATATTGCGCTTGCATGTTTCTGGGTGATCTGTGTAATTTAACGACAACTGCTGGTTTGACAATAGAGTGATTTAATTTCTGACTACAACGAAACGACACTGACTTATTCTACATATCCTCTCCGATCCACTGACTTCTATCTTCAACATTTGTCAACGTGTCATAATCACTCCCCCGGAAGAACAACGAGCGGTTGTCATTAGTGGCGTATGGGCTGATGACGTATAACTGGTTGTTTTCTTTGAGTGGGATTTTTATGATGGTGTATTCAAGGATTTGATTATTGTGCGAGTTAGGGTGGGTGATGCTGAGGTATTTGATGGTATTGCGGATAAGGATTGCTGTGCCACCTCCTTGGGCGGAGTTGGGACGGTCGGTTCTAATTAGTGTGAAATCTTTAAAAGTGGGTTTATGCTTATGTGTTAGCTTTGTTTCGGAGAGCAGGATGATGTCGTGTTTGTGTTGAGTTAGGAAAGTGTCTAGTTCGAGTCGTTTGGGTCTGGAGATTAAGGAGTTAACATTTATGGCTGCAATACTGAGTGTAATGGGTGGGGGAGTGGTGTTGGTTGGCCGTGAATTGGTAGGTTGGAAAGGTGGGTGAGTGCGAGGCATTTTAATTGAAGAGGCTGTAAATGCGTTCTATCTTGGCAGAATTGTTGGCAATCTGGGAGGCTAAGAAATTAAATTGTTCCTTGATGGAACAGATGAGCTCGGCTTTGAGGTCTTCAAGCCAGTGGGGAGAGAGGTTGGGTATTGTATGTTGAGGCAGGTGATGTTGAGGGTATGTGTTTGGGTTAGGGATAGGTAAGGAGTATGGTGATGGGGGGGTGTGAGGGGTGTGGTGAGGGTGAGAGGGGTGTTGTTGAGGTTGGTTGGGGCCTTTAACCATGTTGGCATAGGAGATATTGGGGTTGATAGGGGTGGAGCGTATTACTCTGTTTTTGGTTGAGTTGAGGTTCTTGGCGATATTATTTGTATGTATTTGTTGGGCGAACTTCAAGAATTTGCAGCCTTTGTAGGAGGCAGGGTGACCTTTTTCGCCACAATTGGCGCAGAGGAGGTTGTCTTTATCGGAACCACTGGGTAGGGGGCATTGGCCCGGCTCATGAGATTGGGCGCACTTGACGCATCGGAATGGCATGTTGCAATTAGAGCTAGAGTGGCCGAGGCGTTGGCATTTTTTACATTGGAAAATTGATTTTTTTTTGTAGGAGTTCCCATTTTATTGATTGGTAAGCTAAGGATTTGATGTCGGTGAGGGATTTGGTTCGGCTGTCGTGACTGACTTGGATTAGATAATGATATTTGCTGGGGTCGGATTTATTGAATTGGAATTTTGTTATTTTTATAATGTTGATTTCTGGTGGTATGAGTTCTGTGAGTTCATTTCTTATTTCTTCAGGGGAGAAGTCGCCTTTAACGCCTTTGAGGATAAGTGATTTGGGTTTGAGGTTTTTGGGGGTGTAGGTGAAGAAGTGGATCCGTGCCGCGTTGCTGGTGCAGTTGGGCCGACTTTAAGTCGTTCCCACAACCACCAGTCTCGCGGAGGGAGTTGCTGGTCTCCGACACGGCGCGTCCCCGGGTGGCGGATAGGGGGCCCCTCCGGTTCCAACTGGAGGGTTGCGACTTGCGTAAGCGGTCGCCGCGGACCAAAACCAGCGTTCACACTTACATACACTTACACTGACACATTTACACACACCTACACTACACACCGTCCGGGGGCGGATACCCCCGGGGATTTCTCCCGCCTCAAGGGGGATAGGGGAAGAAACCCCGAAAATAAATCAACTATGGACGGAGAGAAAAGCAAAACTCAGTTTAGGGAGCAGGGGTGCGAGTCCCCAGTTCCGGCGTGCAAGGGTGAGCAAGCGGGCCCGAGCACGTCGTCATCCTGCAACCGCAGCGGTGCGTCGGTTGGCCACTTGGCCGGCGCATCGTGCAAAGCCACAAGCGTGCTTAAGGAGGGAGTGGCTGGAGGGGGATCTTCTCCAGCGGGCAGTTCCGTGACTGCGGGCGGGCCGGGGGGGATGATTCCTCCCGTAGCTCGCTCGGAGCCGGGTCCTCGTCCATTGGACGAGAGTGGGCGTGTCTCCCAAAGTCCGGGGGGACGACCCGGGTCTTCGGACCCTGGGTCTAACCCTGGGCCAAAGAGCCACGCCCAGGGGATGCGGGAGTTGGTGGTCCGGGTGAGCCGCCTGGACCTACCGGCCCTCGCAGCACCCGCGGCGGGGTCTTCGTCTTCCTCTTCAAATAAGAAGAGGAGGAAGAAGGCCCCGAAACGCAGACGGATCCTGTCCGACTCGTCCTCCGCTGAGGACGAGTCGGAGACCGGGTCCCGCCGTCCGGAGACGGTGTCGGGGGCTGGAAAGCCCTCGTCATCGGGGGCGACGAGTGCCGGTGTGCCGGCGCCGCCGCCCAGAGAGGAGTTCCCGCCCCTGCCTCCTCCCCGCTCTGCAGAGGCAGAGCGGTCGAGGAGACGCAGGCAGAATAAAGACCAGCAGGCCGACCTGGGGGTCACCCAGAAGGTGAGACGTATGTCCACCTCTGACGTGTGCTCCAGGTTGCTGGAGAAAGCCCAGGCTGTGCTGGGGGTCGCCTCGGTGTGCACGGGGCTGAAGGGGACCTGCCAGGAGGACCTGAAAGATGCGGCTCGGTGGCTGTCAGCAGGCACCGCCGAGCTCGCGCTCAGGGCAGGTGCCTCCGGGTCCTCGGTGGACGGCCGCGTCGAGGCGATCCGCCTGCACCAGCAGGTGGCCGTACTCGCGAGCGAGCTGGAGGCATCCCGCAGGGAGGTGGCGGAGCTTCGCCTCCAGATCGCCTCCCTCACCGGGTCGGGTCCAAATACGGCCCCACCCTCCCGGGAGCCAAAACCGCCCCAGGACATGCATGTCTTGGAGCGGCGCATCCTCGAGAGGGTGGGGTCGCTGATAGAGAGCCGCCTTCACGCGGCTCTCGGTGGGGCGGCTGTACAGCCCCCACTCGCCACGCCACTCTTGGCCACTAGTCCGGCCGCTATACCCGCGACACCGTCTGCCGCGGGTGGTGACGGCGAGTGGGCCGCTGTGGTGAGGAGGGGAAAAGGCGGGAGGAAGAAGGAGGCCGGAGGGCCCCTTCCCTCCACGACCGCTACCAGCAAGGCGGGCGGGACGTCCCGAGCGGCAGCGGCCATTGCCCGGCCGGCGTCCAAGCCCCCCGGCGCCGCAAGGACGAAGCCGGCTAAACCGGCTAAGCCTGCCGCCGCCGCAGGGACAAAAACGGCCGGGAGTCAACCACCCGCTTCGCGGACAGGGGTGAAGCTCCCGAGGAGCAGGGCCCATGCCGCGGTGGCTCTTACCCTCGACGGTAGTGTCGAGGGTATGAGCTACGCGGAGGTGATGCGCCGTGCCCGAGATCGGATAAATATATCCGATCTCGGGATCAAGGAGATCCGGCCCAAGAGGGCCGTTACAGGAGCCCTGCTCCTTGAAATCCCTGGCGAGGGCGGTGCGGAGAAGGCGAAAGCCCTATCCCAGCGCCTCTCCCAGGTGATGGAGGACACGGGGGTGAGGGTTACCAGGCCGGTTAAGAGCGCGGAGCTACGCGTGACCGGCCTGGATGACTCCGTCACCCCGGAGGAGGTCCTTGCGGCGGTGGCGCGCGAAGGGGACTGTCCCCCCGCGGAGGTCAGGGTGGGGCGGATCGCCACCCGTGCGGGTGGCGGTCTTGGCTCCATCTGGGTGAGGTGCCCACTGACCTCCGCGAAGAAGCTGGTGGCTGCGGGGCGTCTGCTGGTCGGGTGGTCGTCGGCCCGGATAGTTGCGCTGGCGCAGCGCCCTCTCCAGTGCTTCAGATGCCTGGAGAAGGGTCATGTGCGGGCCAACTGCTCGGCCCCCACCGACCGCACTGGTCATTGTTTCCGGTGCGGCGGTGCGGGACACCTGGCCAGCGCATGCCGGGAAGCCGTGTGCTGCCCGGTGTGCAAGGAGAAGGGACTCAAGTCGGACCACCGTCTGGGTGGCCCGGCTTGCAAAGCCCCGGCTAAGAGGGTGACGAGGGGTCTTCCCGCTGGGAAGCGCGCCCTTGCCCCCTCTACCCCGCAGCCAGCCGGTCGGACAGTCCCCACCGGAGGGGCCGTCACCACCTCCCAGCCGGAGGTGGAGATGGCCCCAATACCATCAACCAGTGGGGGGAGTGATCCACCCCCCACTGAACGAACAGAAGTGGCTGAGGTTGCCAGACCCGCAACGACAGAGGCCCGCCCGGAGGAGGGGATGGACATCGCCGAGTAATGGCGATATCCCTCCTCCAGGCGAACCTGAACCACTCCCCCGACGCCCAGGGTCTGCTGGCGCAGACTATGGCGGAAAGGGGAGTGGCCCTGGCGGCAGTGTCCGAGCCCCACAGGATCCCCGACTCGCCCCTATGGGTCGGAGACCTGCTGGGTGTCTCCGCCATAGCGGTGGGGCCCGCCGCGGCTGCGAGCTTCGGCACCGCCCGCCTCCTGGGGCGAGGCCGGGGCTTCGTGGCCGCGCGGTGGAAAGATCTCGTGGTGGTGACGGTCTACCTGTCCCCGAACATCCCCCTCAACGATTACGAGTCGGCGCTCGACGATCTGGGCGCCAGCATCCGGCCGCATCTGGGCGGTCGGATGCTCGTGATGGGGGATTTCAACGCCCACGCGACTGCGTGGGGGTCCCCCAGCACAGACCGTAGGGGGACAGTTCTCGGGGACTGGGCAGCGGGGTTGGACCTGAGGTTGCTGAACCAAGGGTCCACCCCGACCTGCGTGCGGGTACAGGGGGTGTCCATCGTCGACTTGACATGGGCTTCCCCCTCGACCGTGCGCTGGGTCGAGGGCTGGCGTGTGGAGGAGGGTCTGGAGTCATTCTCTGATCACTTATACGTGACAATGACCCTCCTCCCGAACACACTCTCCTCGGCTGCCCGGGACCGCCGCCATGGCGGGCCTAGGACACTGCCGTCCGGATGGAGGTCCCGAACCCTGGACGAAGACCTGCTGGTCGCGGCTGCCCTGGTCATCACTTGGCCAGCGAGGCAGCCCTGCGTCGACCCCGGGGACGAGGTGGAGAATTTGCGGGCCGACATGGCGACTGTTTGTGACGTCGCCATGGCCCGCGCCACGAAATCCGTCCCCCGGGGCCAGGTGTACTGGTGGTCGGAGGAGATCGCTGATCTCCGGCGCACCACCATCCGCGCCCGACGCCGGTACACCAGAGCAAGGCGCAGGGCTCACAGATCCCTCGCTGAGGAGGCGGTTCTGTGGGAGAGCTTCTCCGCTAGGAAGCGTCTCCTGCAGGCCGCTATCAGGGCAGCCAAGAGCAGAGCCTGGGCTGAGCTCGTCGCCACCATTAACGAGGATCCGTGGGGGCGCCCGTATCGCATGGTCATGCATAAGCTACGACCACGGGTGCCCCCGCTGACGGAGACTCTCGACCCCGGCTTCCTGGACGAGGTGATAGCTACCCTTTTCCCGCCGGACGTTCCGGTGGGGGAGGTGGCTGTGCCTCCGGGAGTCGGGGATGGGACTGCAATGGTGGCGCACTCCGAGGCGGTCGACGACCTGGCCGTCTCGGAGCACGAGCTTGCAAGGGCGGCCAGGAAGCTTTCAGGCAAGAAAGCTCCTGGTCCGGACGGCATCCCTGGCAAAGCCTGGGCTCTGACCAGCAGGATCTGGGGTCCGAGGGTTCGGGACCTCTTCTCCAAGTGCCTGGGGATGGGCTGTTTCCCTAGGGCTTGGAGAAACTCGCGGCTCGTCCTTCTCCACAAGGAGGGAAAGCCCGCTGACTCCCCGTCGGCTTACCGGCCGATTTGCCTGCTGGACGAGTCGGAAAAGTGGTTTGAGCGAGTAATCGCCAACCGACTCGTCCAGCACCTGTCCACGGTGGGACCCGATCTGAGTCCACATCAGTTTGGGTTTCGCGAGGCCCGCTCCACGGTTGATGCCATGAGCCGTGTTAGGGCCTTCGCGGACGCGGCGATCGCCCGGGGCGAGGTCGCATTGGCGGTGTCGCTCGACATCGTCAATGCGTTCAACTCCCTCCCCTGGGGCAGGATCATGGAGGCGCTCGAGTTCGGGGGACGTCAAGACGGGGCAGATCCGTCGGTCCCCCGACGGGCTGGGCACTGCATGGGTGCAGTGCCCACTGGCGGCCGCCAAGAAGATCGCGGCGGCCACCAAGATTCGGGTGGGCTGGTCCACCGCGCGGGTAGAGGCCCTAGAGAAGCGCCCCCTCCAGTGCTTCAGGTGCCTGGAGTGGGGCCACGCGAGGGCGGCGTGCTCCGGAGCGGTTGACCGCTCCGGGGTATGCTACCGGTGCGGTGGATCAGGCCACAAGGCCGCCGGTTGCCAGCTCCCGCACAAATGCGCTCTATGCGCGGCGCGGGGGCAACCGGCGGCCCACAGACTTGGCGGCAAGTCTTGTGCTGCCGCTAAGGGGAGTGGGCGGGGGCGTAAAAGGCCCAGGGCTGAGCCAAGGGGGGTGCCGTCGGTGACGGCGCAACCCGCTGGGGGGCGGACGGGGGTAACCCCGTCGCTCCCCGAGAAGCCAGCCCCGGTGCCCGTGGGAAGCCCCACGGCACCTCCTGCCCTCTCCCCATCAGAGACTCCGGCGGAAGCCCTCCCACCCCCTCCCTCTGGGAAGGGAAAAGGGAAGGGCAAGAAGAAGCCCCAGGGGGGCCTGCGGGAGGGGGAGCGCCTTGGGGAGGCCATGGACGTCGCTGAGTGATGGCCAGGCTCCTCCAGGCGAACCTGAACCGTTGCCGGGCGGCTCAGGACCTCCTCCTGCAGGCCATGCTGGAGAGAGGTGTCGCCCTGGCGGTCGTCGCGGAGCCTTACGGTGTTCCAACCCATCCATTTTGGATGGGGGACGAGCGCCAGGACGTGGCGATCGTCAGGGGCGGCAACGCGCCGCCCGGATCCCCGCTCGTCTCCACGATGGAGAGGGGCGAGGGATTCGTGGCGGCGCTGTGGGGTGACATGGCGGTGGTGGGGTGCTTTTTTTTTTTTTTTTTTTCGTGGGGAAATCCTCATGGACCCCCCGCCGCCCTGGTGGGGGCGGAGGGGGAGTGCCGGACTCTTACCGGCTAAAACCCCACGGTGGCCATCCTTCGCGCGTAATGGGGCGACACCGGGAACTCTTGTCGAACACTACCGGTGCCGCCCCGCGCCCGCCCCCTTCTGGGGGCACTTCTCGTGGAGGGGGGGTTAACCATCGCCCCTCTCGCTCTCGCGAGAGAGGGAGGCACCCCCCTCCGAGGCCGGGAGGGCACGGCTCGACCCGCTCCTTCACCAACCGTGAAGGAGGAGCGAACCACGCCTCCCGGATCACCAACAAGCCAAATTGGGCGGGACGCGCGACCACTACACGCCCCGCCCCGCCACGGGGCCGCTACAGGCGAGCGGCAGAGCCACCACACTGCCGCCACACGACCCCTCGGCACGCACCCGGCCCGTCAGCGGGTTGAGATCCGCCACAGAACCGGGGCGTCGCTTTTACTGCGGGGGGACTCGATCCCCCCGCGCGGCACGGCGGCGGGGACGGGCCCTCTCCAAGCGGAAGGGGTCCGTCCTCTCTCGCCACCGCTCCGCCTCCTCCTTTTGGAGGAGCACTTCCTCGCAAAAAGCGAGGAAGGCCCTCCACGACCTCCCGCTGCCGAGGATCATTCTGATGACCGTCGGCAGCGAGAGGTCACAACCAATTTGCCGGACCAGGACACGGCGCTGCTGGGCCCACGCACTGCAGTACTGGAGCGTGTGCTGCGCCGTGTCCCGGTCCCCGTCACAATGGTGGCACTGTGCCGTCGCCTCCTTCCCGATGCGACACAGGTACTCACCGAAGCAACCGTGCCCGGTGAGCACCTGTATGGTGGTGGGGTGCTACATTACCCCCAACTGTCCCCTCGGGGAGTTCCAGGCGTACCTGGAGCGGCTGGGCCGCTGCGTACAGCGGTGCCGGCCGCGTCCGGTGCTGGTTCTCGGGGACTTCAACTCGAAGTCAACGAGTTGGGGTTCCCCGAGAACGGACCCGAGGGGACGGGACTTGGAGGCCTGGGCGGCGGGTCTCGACCTCTGGCTTGCTAACCAGGGGTCGGCCCACACATGCGTGCGGCGCGGGGGTGGCTCCATCGTGGATCTCACGTGGGGCTCGCCCTCCGTCGTGCGCAGATTGCGCTCCTAGCGCGTGGAGAGTGAAGTGGAGACGTTATCGGATCATCGATACGTCTCCATGGAGCTCTCCGGAACAGGAGCGCGTGTGGGCAGACGACCTAACCGCCGGGGACGGAACACCTCACCACCGCCACCGAGGTGGAGGCTGAGGAGCCTCGATGAGGACGCCTTGATGGCGGCCGCCCTGGCCGTTACTTGGCCGCAGGGGCCGGCCGACAGTTTGGGCGTGGAGGAGACCGCCGTCTGGCTCCGGGGCGCCATGACGCGAGTTTGCGACGTGGCGATGCCCCGGGCCAGGGGCGGCCCGCCACCGCGGCGCTGCGTGTACTGGTGGTCTGGCCAGATCCACGAACTCAGGCAAGCCTGTGTTCGGGCCAGACGCCGGTACACGCGGGCGCGCCGCGTGAGTCGGCCGGACCCTGCCAGGGTGGAAGCGCTGTACGCTGCGTATCGGGAGTCCCGCTCGCAGCTGCAGCGCGCCATCAGGGCGGCCAAGGCCAGGTCCTGCGACGAGCTCCAGGGGTTGGTCGACAGTGATCCGTGGGGGCGTGCCTACAGGGCGGTGCTGGGCAAGCTCCGCCCATGGACCCCCCCGGTCACCGAGACCCTAAGCCCGGGATTCCTCGACCGGGTGGTCCTGACGCTCTTCCCAGCCGGGGAGCGGGCCGAACCCGCCACCGTCGGGGGTATCCCGGGCCCCTCCAGGGAATCGGGCCAGCCAATATGGTCCGAGGAACTGGAGGTGACCCCTGGAGAGCTCAGGGATGCAGCCAAACGGCTCCGTGCCGGCAAGGCACCGGGGCCCGACGGCATCCCGGGCAGGGCCTGGTCTCTGGCGTTGGGGGTGATGGGCCCCAGGCTCCTCAGCCTCTTTAACAGGTGTTTGGAGGAGGGGGCTTTCCCCTCCTCGTGGAAGTTGGCCCGCTTGGTCCTTCTCCAAAAGGAGGGCAAGCCCGCACTCTCCCTCGGCCTTCCGGCCGATATGTCTGCTGGACGAGGCTGGCAAGCTCTTTGAGCGCATCATCGCTCGTCGCCTTGTCCAGCACCTTGTCGGTCTAGGTCCCGACCTGGACGACCGCCAGTACGGCTTCCGTGGAGGACGGTCCACCGTGGATGCGGTGAACCGCGTCAAGTCCTTCACGGAGGCGGCGGTCTCCAGAGGAGGTGTGGCGTTGGCGGTGTCACTCGATATCGTCAACGCCTTTAACTCCCTGCCCTGGGAGAGGATTATGGGGGCGCTCGAATACCACCGAGTACCCCCGTACCTCAAAAGGGTAGTCGGGGCCTACCTGTCCGACAGGTTCATTGAATTTGTCGGGCAGGATGGAGGGTCGAGGCAGAGGAGAGTGGACCGCGGCGTCCCACAGGGGTCGGTGCTCGGACCGCTCCTGTGGGACATCGCCTACGACGCGGTCCTGCGGGTGTCGCTTCCCGCCGGTGTGGATGTCGTCTGCTACGCCGACGACACCCTCGTCATCACCGGCGAGAGCGACTGGAGGAGGACCAAGCGGATCACGGAGATGGCGGTGGCGCGGGTGTCCGCCGCCATTCGGCAGCTCGACCTGGCGGTGGCCGCCCACAAAACGCAGGCCATTTGGTTCTGCGCTCGTGGGCGGCTAGGTCCGCCGCCAGGGGTCGGGCTGTCGGTGGGTGACGCCGTGGTCGAGGTCGGGGCCGACATGAAATATCTCGGCCTCGTCCTCGACAGCCACTGGCGCTTCGAGGTGCACTTTGACTGCCTCGCCCCCCGCGTTGAGGCTGCAGCCGGCGCGCTTTGCCGGCTGTTGCCCAACGTGGGGGGAGCGGGAGGACGAGCTCGCCGTCTTTATGCCGGGGTGGTGCGGTCCATACTGATGTATGGTGCCCCGGTCTGGGCGACCAGCATGGTGGCCAGTGCGCGGTGTCGCCGCCTAGTCGGGCGGTTGCACCGCAGTATGGCCATCCGGGTCGCCCGGGGCTACCGCACCATCTCCGGTGCGGCGGCAAGCGCCGTGGCGGGTATGCCGCCCTGGGAGTTGGAGGCTCAGTACCTGGCCGAGGTGTATCTCGGCCAGGCTGACCTCCGGCGAAGGGGCGAGCCCGTCACGGCAGAGGCGGTCAAGGGCCTGAAGCGCCAGGCTCGGCAGACCCTGCTGGAGAGGTGGCGAGCGTGGCTGTCCGAGCCGCGCCACGCCGCCAGCAGGGCTGTCGGGGCTATCCTCCCCTCCTTGGCGGAGTGGGCGGATAGCGGTAGGAGACACGGCGTCACCTACAGGACGTGCCAGATGCTCGCCGGGCATGGTTGCTTTGGCGAGTATCTGGCGCGCATAGGGCGGGAGGCGGACACCCGCTGCCATCACTGCGGGGCCGACCGGGACGACGCTCAGCACACCCTCGAGGAGTGTCCCTCGTGGGACGCTGAGCGTGCCGTCCTGGTCGGCCAAATTGGGGAGGATCTCTCGCCGGCGGCCGTCGTGCGAGCCATGGTCGCCGGCGAGGAGAATTGGCTGGCGGTGGCCTCCTTCTGCGAGACCGTTCTCTCGCAGAAGGAGGCCGCCGAACGCGACCGGGAGCGGCGTCAAGCTCCCGGTCGCAGAGGACGGGCGAGGGCGAGGGGCGGACGTCTCCGGAGAGGGGCTTATAGGCCCTGACCGGACTGCCCCTCCCCTCGAATTTTTTGTACGAGCCTCGCCTTGTTGGCGACAACGCGCGGCGGGGAGCCACAGCCTCGCCGCGCGCAAGCTCCACCGGCCCTTGGGGGGTCCCTGCTGAGGACAGGGTCCCCTCCGCGAAAAGGGCCCGGTGAGGGGCGGCTAGGCGTGTGGCCCGCCTAGTCGCCAGAGTGCAGGTAACCGGGGGGTCCGCGACACGGGCCCCCCCGGGAGGTAGCGCGTAGCGCGCCGAGGGGCCGAGCAGGGCGGGCTCTGGATGTTGTTCGTCCAGAGTTCCCAGAGTCCGCCCTGGAGGGCCCCAGAGGCTGGCCACCATGGGGGTTTTAGCCGGTAAGAGTCCGGCATATCCCCGTCCCCTCCTCAGGGGGGCGGGGAATCCATGAGGATTTCCCCCATGTAAAAAAAAAAAAAAAAAAAATGGAGGCGCTCGAGTACCACCGGGTGCCTCTGTACCTGCAGCGGGTCGTCCGCGCCTACCTGTCGGACAGGACGGTCGGCTTTCCGGCCGCCGGTGGCCGGTTGGGAGTCAAGGACGTTACCCGAGGTGTCCCGCAGGGATCGGTCCTGGGACCCCTCTTGTGGAACCTCGGGTATGACAAAATCCTGCGGGCCGCCCTCCCCGCTGGTACGGCACTGGTCTGCTACGCGGACGACACTCTAGTGCTGGCCAGCGAGGAGGACTGGAGAAGGACGAGCCGTCTCGCGAGTCTGGCAACCGCGCGGGTCGTGGCCGAGGTGGAGAGCCTGGGTCTCCGCGTAGCCCCGCAGAAGACCGAGGCGGCCTGGATCAGCCGTCCTCGGAGTCTGCACGCCGGGCTGCCGGAGACCGGGATCATGGTGCGTGACACGCTGGTCGAGGTGAAGGGGTGCTTTAAGTACCTCGGTGTTCACCTCGACCACCGCTGGCGCTTCAAGGAGCACTTCGAGAGGATCCTCCCCAGGGCGGAGAAGACGGCCGGCGCGTTATGCCGGCTCCTTCCCAACCTGGGCGGTCCTCTCGAGAAAGTCGGTCGGCTGTACGGTGGAGTCGTCAGGTCGCAAGTCCTGTACGGCTCTCCGGTATGGTCCGAGGCCTTATGCGGCGCTGGCAACGCCGCTACCCGAGCTCGGGTGGGCCGGCTACACCGTTGTGTAGCCATAAGGACCTGCCGGGGATATAGAACTATATCCCACCGTGCAGCCAGTGTGGTGGCCCGATCTCCCCCGTGGGAGATCGTAGCCCGCTCGCAGGCACTCTATTACAGAGGCCTGTCCGATGCGCGGCAAAGAGGAGTCGCCACCACCGAGAAGATGGCCGACTTGAAGCGCCAGTCCCGGCAGTACCTGGTTGACTCTTGGGTCAGCTGGCTCGACGAGCCGGGTATCGAGCCCACCAGGGCTGTCGAGGCTATCCGTCCGCATATCCAACGCTGGGCGGATAGGGGTTTTGGGGGTGTCACGTACCGCCTGTGCCAGGTGCTCACCGGGCATGGTTGCTTCGGTGCGTACCTGGCCAGGATTGGCAGGGAGGCCACGACCCGCTGCCACCATTGTGCAGCCGACCGGGACGACGCGCAGCACACGCTGGAGTTCTGTCCGGCGTGGGCGGACGAGCGCGCCGCCCTGGTCGATGAGATAGGGAGTGACGATCTCGCGCTGTCGAGCATCGTGGGTCGGATGCTCGGCGGCGCGGATCGCTGGGATGCGGTCGTCTCCTTCTGCGAGCACGTAATGCTCGCGAAGGAGACGGCCGAGAGGGCTCGGGAGCGGCAGCGCCATCCCGAGCGGCGTGGGCCCCCCGGGCGGAGGGGCAGGGGGAGAAGGAGGCCCGACCTCCGGGCGCCACCCTGATGGTGCCGCCAGCTCCTCTTCCCTCCCCTCCTTCCGGAACATCTACGGGGGACGGCCGCGGGAGAGAGCCACGGCTCTCCCGCGGCACAAAAACGTCCGCGCGGTCGGCGGGGGGGCTCAGCTGGGGGGCTGAGTCCCTCCTTTGCACTCCGGCCGCGTGAAGGGGTGATGGGTGTGTGGCCCGCCCATCGCCCAAACAACAACAGTGTATCGAACGGGGGGAGGGCATTTCCTCCCCCCCGCGCATGTGGCACTATTTGTGCCGAGACAGGGGCGGGTCCTGGTAGCATCCTCTGGTCTCCCCAGGGCCCGCCCCGTCATGTCTCCGAGGTCACCGCAGTGGTTTTAGTGGGTGCAAGCCCCACATAACCCCGCCTCTCCCCCCAGAGAGGCGGGGTATCCGTTCAGGGATTTTCACTGCGTCAAAAAAAAAAAAAAAAAAAAAAGGTGAAGAAGTGGATATTATGGGATTTTAGGCAGTTGAGTATATTCGTGTGAGTGTCAAGGGTTTTGGGTGATATGGTGATGGCATTTTTGTCCCCTGCCCTGATCAGAAATGTGCCTTTGGAGATGTTATTAGCTGCGAGGAGGCTTATTGTAGGTTTAATGTCACCCGAGGCTAGGTGGATTGGTGGCGGGCGTTGGTTCTTTGGGGATTTGGGTCCTCTTTGGTTTTGGGTGGTGTGTTGTCCGGGTTCTTCTGCTGAGGCATCTTCGAAGATTTCGGTAGTCGTGTTCTCAGCGTCTGTGGATAGCTGTGAGAACGGGTTGTCGGAGGTGGGTATATCGTCGTTAGTATCCTCGGAGGGGGTGTTTCTGGTAGTTCTTTTTGGATGGGTCCATTCGTTGGGTGGGGAGTGGTAAGTTTCGCCGGAGGAGGTGGACGGTTGATTGGTGTCCAGGATAGTGGATGGTTTTCTGGCCCGACTGAGGTTAGGTGTCACAGTTGTTATGGTTGGTTTTCCAGATTCTTTGAGAGCTTTTCTAAATAGCTTCTCTAGCTCAAAGGAATTGGTATTTTTCAGTGAAGGACGTCGTAGGGTTTTGTGAGGAGTTGGGTCCTGGGGTATCGGTGAGGTATCATCAATTTTCCTCTTGGCGCTCATCGCTGAGCGCCAAGGGCTGCGTTGAGCCCTACTATGGCTAAGAGGAATTGTCTAGACTGTATGGGCAGAGCACTGGCTTGTGTGTTGAACTATTATTATGTGGATTAGACTGATATTGCGAGTTGGGTTGGTAAACTGGAGCGGGGGTGAGAGAGGCGGTAGTAGCGGAGAGAGGTTAGCGTACACACGTCTGTTCTCAATGCGCGCTCATGCCCGACTCAGCCACCCGGCCACCAGCTTATTTGGAGAGATGCTTTCTTTGTTTCTCCTATATGGCAGATATGCACTTGAAGATATGATAAATTAATTTTTGTTTAATCTAGAATAGTCGAAATGTACATAAACGTAACGCCAGAACAGTGTTTCTTAGCGAATGCGCACATAAAAATGTATTACAAATATTTCTCCAGTACCGGGACTCGAACTCGCGCTCTTCGCTGACACATTAGCTCCTAAGTATTCGGGTGGGGGTACCCCTACCAGGCACACTCCGATTCTTCCCCCACCGAAAATCGAGTCGGTCGAGAGCGCCAGCCGAGATCCTCACTTCGGTCTCATCGCTCGACATCGCCGGGTCTCCTCTTCTTCCAGTCTCCTACTCCGAATTATTTCAAATATTTCCACTTCGGGACTTAGTCTCATTTACTCTTGTGAATTATTTCCATTTATTCGGTTAAGGACTTAGTCTCAATTACTCTTGTGAATTATTTTCATTTATTCAGTTAGGGACTTAGTCTCATTTACTCTTGTAAATTATTTTCATTTATTCAGTTAAGGACTTAGTCACATTTACTCTTGCGAATTATTTCCATTTATTCGGTTAAGGACTTAGTCTCAATTACTCTTGCGAATTATTTCCATTTATTCGGTTAAGGACTTAGTCTCAATTACTCTTGTGAATTATTTTCATTTATTCAGTTAAGGACTTAGTCACATTTACTCTTGAGAATTATTCAATTTATTTCGGTTTGGGACTAAGCCTAAGTTACCAGTGTGAACTTAGTACATTTCTACGGTGTAGTCTCCAACTCCTTCCTCGTCCTTGGAGCGCTTTAGAGTATTATTTATACATACATACCCTAACTATTTGCCGCGTTAAATAGTTCTACTGTCCCTAAGTCATCGTGACGCATTATCAATTCACTTGTACTGCGATTTAGCTATCCTGTATACAATTTTGCTACAATATACAGATATTTACCTAAGATACAAAGAATTAAGTTTTCAGTTATACTTACCTTACACTTCTACACTGACCTACTACTACTTTCTAAGGGTTTAATACTTACTCCTCAAATAGCTGCTTTAATAAGTTTACCGGCGAACTGAAACAGAAAATTCAATTAATTATTATTATTTGCCAATCATAATTTCCATACTTAAATATATCTCCACCGGGGTTTCCGCTTCCTTCCTCCAGCTGATTGAGGCACCTTCACGGAGCTTGCAGTTTCCGCTTCCTTCCTTCAGCTGATTGAGGCACCTTCACGGAGCTTGCAGTTTCCCTTCCTTTAACTGATTGAGGCACCTTCGCGGAGCTTGCAGTTTCCCATTCTTTAACTGATTGAGGCACCTTTACGGAGCTTGCAGTTTCCCATTCTTTAGCTGATTGAGGCACCTTCACGGAGCTTACAGTTTCCCTTCTTTCAGCTGATTGAGGCACCTTCGCGGAGCTTGCAGTGCTGTCCTTCCCTCTTATTCTTGCTGGGGCCCTGAAACAAACGGGAAGATATACGTATTTTTCCATTATTTGCGCCTACTAAATAATCAAGTGAATGCCGCCCAATAAGAAACTCCGTCACCGCGCTGGTAAGCAGGAGAAAGCCCGACGTGAGCGACGGCGTTTGGCTCGGGAAGGTGATAATTCAATCGCGCAGAATTCGAATCTTAGTACGGGCATTCCGCTCTCCGCCGAGCCTCGCGTTCCCTGCTCCTCCTTGGATTTATTTTGGGACCGATGGGACACCCCGTACGAGGGAGACTCACCTCGACCTGACATTCCTTCTTTCCCGCTCGTAGAGCAGGTTCAGCCATCTATCCATAGTCAGAGTCAGATCACGACTCTCGCTCGGGTCGATGAAGACTGCAACAACAACGTTCTTGCCGAGAAGTCCGTGATAAGCGTTACTGACCCCGAAGTAACCGACCTGGCCGATGATTGGGAGCCATGGTTTTTTGACTTCTCCGCCCATCCTGATATTAACCCTTTGAGTGCTGTGGGCGCATATATGCGTCCAACGAAAGCTATCAATATAGACTGTGGACGCAAATACGCGCTCAGCAGATGTTATCAGTATGGACTATGGACGCAAATACGCGCTCAGCGGATGTTTTCAGTATGGGCTATAGCCGCACATACGTGTATGGCAAAAATGATAGTGTACTATACAACACTCGCATACCTCGTTGCTTGGTAACGATGGAAAACAAAATTTTGTTTTAGACGCCACTTCAGTTAGTTTCTGATAACTCATTTCTTCTGTTACGCCGTACAGTTGTAATTGTTGCGTTGGCATATTGTCGTATTAAAGTTATAGTGCACATAATTGTCATATTGATATTCGCCCCTGTTTCATACTTTAAAAATGTGTGCCAATTTTAAAGAAATTATTACAAGAGACGACAGCGATGACGACTTGGATGAAACGGCAGATTTAAACGGCGACAGTTATGATGCCGAAATACAGGTATCACACGAATACACATCAGATTCGGAAGATTCAGAAAACAGCTTAAATAATGGGATAGTTAGATGTAGAAGGAATAATAAACGGCAAAGAATACTTAGCACATCTACCGATGAGGATGATTTACATTCAAATTCGAATTTAGAAAGATCCGACTAGAATGAAGTGCTTCCAACGTTATCATGGTCGAAAAAAGATTTCAAGCCCACACTACATGCATTTAACGACAACAATTCTGGAGTAAAGGGAGATTTAACTCCAGAAGCTACGCCTTTAGATGCTTTTCAACTCTTCTTCTCAGAAGGGTTAATTTCACATATTGCTGAGGAGACGAACAATTATTATAAATTTGTTATTGAAAATACTACATTTAAAACGTATTCTCGTATCAATACTTGGAAAGACACATCAATATGTGAGATGTACAAATTTTTAGCTCTCGCGATGTTAATGCCGCGGGTGAAAAAATTGGATCTAAAAGAGTATTGGTCGACTGATGGCATGTTAAAAACTGATTTTTTTCGAAGAACTATGGCGCGAGATAGATATATGATGTTATTGCAAATGTTGCACTTTAATGATAATAATGTACAAAGTGACGATCCATTGATAAAAATACGACCTATAATTGATATTCTGAAGAACTCTTTCTCACAGTCATTTTATCCGTACAAAGATTTGTGCATTGACGAAAGCCTTATGTTATTCAAAGGCCGGTGTTACTTTAAACAATTTATTCCATCTAAAAGAAGTAGATTTGGTATCAAATCATTTATCCTGTGCGACTGCAAAACAAACTATGTATTAAATTATATAGTATATACCGGGAAAAATACAGATATTGTACATAATTCTACAACCATTGGGAAATCGGCAGATATTGTTATGACACTTTTACATCCATACCTTGAAAAGGGCCATACATTGATAACGGATAATTGGTATACAAGCCCGCATTTGTATAATGTACTTCATAAACATAAAACTAATGCGTTTGGGACAGTGCGGAAAAACAGAAAAGATATGCCCCATTTCGAGGGAAAATTGACAAAAGGGCAATTTGACTACAGATGTACAAACAATTTATTGGCAATGAAGTGGCGAGATAGAAAAGATGTATGGATGTTATCAAGTGCTCACGAACCGAAAATGATAAATTCTGGTCGAATACATTATCGTACAGGATCGCCCAAGTTAAAACCAGAATGTGTTGTAGAGTACAACATCAAAATGGGTTCTGTAGACCACGTTGACATGGTCCTAAGTACAATAAATTCATGCAGAAAATGTCTCAAGTGGTATAAGAAGTATTTTTTCCATTTATTAGACATCTCAATATATAACTCGTATGTCCTGTATCAATGTGTGACTGGTAAAAAACTAAAATATAAGGATTTTCATCTGTCACTAGTCAAACAAATTCTGCAAAAATACCCTCAAAATAGGAAACAAGCGGGCGGTGGCAAAAGAAGCATAGAAAACCTACCATTTCGTTTGACTGAAAGACATTTCCCTTCAAAAACTTTAAATGCAGAGGGAAAATCGAGAAGGAAATGTGTTGTCTGTAGTAGACAGAAAAGAAGGAAAGATACAGCATATGAGTGTAAAAAATGCGACATCGGATTATGTGTCGATACTTGTTTTGAGATTTATCATACCCAAATGAATTATTAATTTTTCCTATTGTTTTTTCTTTAAATATCTATGTATTCAATGTTATTTTAAAATATATATATTTGAAGCCTTTCCATGATTATATAATCCTTATGATTTTTTTAATTTTCTGATTTTGAATATCCAAATACATTATAATTATTTAATAAATAATTGTTTTTAATAATTACTTAATATAACTATTAAATAAATTATTATTATAATTATTAAATTACTGGGAATTCAAATTCTACCAGGTGTGTAAACAGTATATATTGAAAATGAAAATGTTTTCATTTAATGTGGAATAGACAACGGAATAGTAATTGGATTGTATACTATATTATAATGTGCCATACACCGTTAACGAAATCCATACTAGGCGAAAAAGTATTCAGTCCCCGGCGATCGCCAACGCCAGCCGCGCGCCGTCCGTACGGACCGCATAGGCCGCGAGTATTCAGCACTCAAAAGGTTAACGCTCTTCCCACGGAATATCAGCCGTCAGTTGAGCCGCCTCAATCCCATCAGCCCTACAGCACGCGCCAACCTCAGGACATTCCTTGGATTTTGCATGAGGTGGAGATTCAGGCGTCATTAGGGCCATTGATTGATCCGACGCGCGTCCATCCTGCCGATCCAAGGGTGCCCGTGCTCCTACGCAGGAGAGAATTAATGTTAAGTGTTTTCAAGTAAGTACTACTTACCTGGCGTGACACAATCGGGCTAGCGGTGCCGCTCACGTTTGTCCGTTTGGGTCCGCTTTGCGGTAAGAGTTTATTTTATTTTTCTTGTTAACATACTAAGTAAATGGATAACATACTATTAAGGATTTCCTCCCCATTGTCCCTTTAACGTCTCAATCCCAACCACTCAGGACGTAACACCCCGTCTCTCTGGGGGGAGAGGCGGGGTTATGTGGGGCTTGCACCCACTAAAAACACTGCGGTGACCTCGGAGACATGACGGGACGGGCCCTGGGGAGACCAGAGGATGCTACCAGGACCCGCCCCTGTCTCGGCACAGATAGTGCCACATGCCCGGGGGGGGGGGAGGAAATGCCCTCCCCCCGTTCCATACACTGTTGTTGTTTGGGCGATGGGCGGGCCACACACCCATCACCCCTTCACGCGGCCGGAGTGCAAAGGAGGGACTCAGCCCCCCAGCTGAGCCCCCCGCCGACCGCGCGGACGTTTTTGTGCCGCGGGAGAGCCGTGGCTCTCTCCCGCGGCCGTCCCCCGTAGATGTTCCGGAAGGAGGGGAGGGAAGAGGAGGTGGCGACACCATCATGGTGGCGCCTGGAGGTCGGGCCTCCTTCTCCTCCCCCTGCCCCTCCGCCCTGGGGGCCCACGCCGCTCGGGATGGCGCTGCCGCTCCCGAGCCCTCTCGGCCGTCTCCTTCGCGAGCATTACGTGCTCGCAGAAGGAGACGACCGCATCCCAACGATCCGCGCCGCCGAGCATCCGACCCACGATGCTCGACAGCGCGAGATCGTCACTCCCTATCTCGTCGACCAGGACGGCGCGCTCGTCCGCCCACGCCGGACAGAACTCCAGCGTGTGCTGCGCGTCGTCCCGGTCGGCTGCACAATGGTGGCAGCGGGTCGTGGCCTCCCTGCCAATCCTGGCCAGGTACGCACCGAAGCAACCATGCCCGGTGAGCACCTGGCACAGGCGGTACGTGACACCCCCAAAACCCCTATCCGCCCAGCGTTGGAGATGCGGACGGATAGCCTCGACAGCCCTGGTGGGCAAAAACACACCCCGCCCTGGGCTGCAGCCGACTCCGCCAGGGACCGCAGGCGCAAGATCGCGTCCACGGTTGAGCGTCCCTGGCGGAAGCCGAACTGCCCGTCGTCGAGGTCCGGACCTGTCGCCGACAGGTGACGGACGAGGCGGTTGGCGATAACACGCTCGAAGAGTTTGCCCGCCTCGTCCAGCAAACAGATGGGCCGGTACGCGGAGGGAGAGTCCGCGGGCCGTCCATCCTTCCGGAGGAGGACCAGCCGCGCCCGCTTCCAGCAGCGGGGGAACCTACCGCGCTCCAGGCAGCTGTTAAACAGCTGTCCGAGGCGCGGGACCAGAACGCTCATGGCCATGGCCAAGGCCCTGCCTGGAATACCGTCCGGGCCCGGCGCCTTGTTCGCGCGGGCCCGGAGACGCCTGATCGCGGCGTCGAGCTCGCCGCCAGTGACCCCCATGGTGGCCTCGTCCCACACAAAACGGGGACGAGGCCGATCGGGGGTGGGGTCCTCTGCTCCAGCAGGGAACAGAGTAGTCACCACCCGGTCGAGAAACTGGGGGTCAAGCGGCTCCGTCGTTGGGGGCGCCCATGGACGTAATCGTCCCATGACGATCTTATATGGGCGCCCCCACGGATCCCCGTCCAATGTGGCGACGAGCTCGTCCCAGGCTCTGGCCTTGGCGGCTTTGATAGCCCGCTGCAGGGCGACCGCTGACTCGCGATACGCCGCATACAGCTGGGCCACTTCCGCCGCGACCTGACCGCGCCGTCTCCTGGCGCGGGTGTACTGGTGGACGCAGGACATTGCTGTCCTGCGCTCCGCCTGCGTGGTGGCCGACGCGGGGTGGCCGGGCCCGGGGCATTGCGACGTCGCATATCGACGTCATTGTGCCCCGAAGAGACTCGGCCCCCTCGTCCGGGTCGGGAGACTCGTGCTCGTCTCCCGACTCGTCCTGCCAGGCCACGAGTCACAGTTCGACCATCGGAGGCCACAAGGGCGTGACTAAAACTTACGCTCGCATCCGACAGAAATTCAATTGGCCCGGACTTAAAGAGGATGTCTGCAGCTACATCAAAACATGCGTGGGCTGTCAAACCAAGAAGACGGTGCGCTTGAAGACCCGTCAACCAATGACGCTCACCGATACTCCCGGGAATACATTCGACAAGGTCGCACTGGACATTGGCGGACCGCTTCCTCCCTCTCCTTCCAACAATACCCATATACTAACCATTCAAGATCTCTTAACCAAATACTCCGTAGCAGTCCCCCTTCAACAAACCACTAGCAGAGATATTTCTGACGCCTTCATAAATAATTTCGTATGCATATTCGGGTCCCCCAAAGCGATCTTGACAGATCAAGGAACTAACTTCACTTCCGCGTTCCTAAAACAAGTCGCGAAGAGATTCCGAATAAATCAAGTTAGAACGACAGCGTTTCATCCACAGTCAAACGGCTCACTAGAACGGTCCCATCAGGTTCTCGTAGAGTATCTAAAGCAATATGTAAGCAACAGAAACGATTGGGACACATGGCTGAATATGGCTATGTTCTCTTACAATACCAGTCTGCACGAAGGGACAAAGTACACTCCATACGAGTTAGTCTTCGGAGTCCTGGCGCGTACGCCTTCCGAAATCGCTCCAGTCGCCCCTTCGACTGACGAAACCTGCGCAGCCTATCTAGAAGCTCTAAACGAACGCCTACGAGTCATACGGGACAGCGCCAGAGCAAATCTGGAACAGTCTAAAATAAAGTCAAAAGCGTATTACGATAAGTTAGTAAGACCTAAGAATTTCAAGGTAGGAGACAAGGTTTACTTATTAAAAGAACCTCGTAAAGGAAAATTCGATGATCAATACACAGGACCCTATCTCATCATTGAAATTCTCAGTTCAACCAATGTTAAGATAAGAATAAAGAATAGAGATAAGATAGTACATACCAACAAGCTGAAGCTAGCTTACTAAACCTGAAAAGAAAAACAAAAAAAGAGCATTAGTCATAAGCTACATTGTAAGGAAAAGAAGTGTTAATCATAAGTTAGATAGTGTATCCCTTCCAACCAACAAGCTACCCCTCCACTAAGGGACGAAAACTGATAACGAACAGTATAAGACTCAGTGTTGCGAGCCCAGTTACTCATAGTCGTCCGAAAGTCCTTGAAGTGAACATCGATCATTATGAACACCCAAAGTGTCTCGGTACTCGCGCTTCTAGTGCTGTGCGCGTGTGCCAACGCTCTCATTGGCTATGACTGCGGAGGGCAGGGACTCAACGTTACCACCATCTCAGCCATAGACGTGGCCAATTGCGACACTACTAGCGTGGTGCCTATAGAGGAACAAATCCCGCTCCAACTATTGCAGATATCCGACTACGCCTACACGGACGTCATCCAATGCTTAGTCGAGATCGACCGCACAATCACTTACTGCGGAATGAACTCCCACATTTCGTTCGTACAAAATGGGCGACGGGTCTACCTCCACACCACCAGCTTGAAGACATGCAGAGAAATGCAGGCAACAGGACTACTGTACTTAGGCGGCTCCACACAGATTACCGGTCTCAAACCTAACACCACAGACTGGAGGAGCTTAACTCTGGCCGGCACCTATGGGAACGACGGAAAGTGCCAAGGAGTTCAATACAGCGATCCGTTTGGAACCTGGGACAACGTGGCTGTTCAAGCATAGGTCAAAATCACATTATCCAACTACCACGCCCTCGTTAAAATGAACGGCTTCCAAGTGGTCCTCGCCTCCGGCAAGCATTGCCCAATGGACGAAGGGTACTGTCTCGACAGCGACATCAGCGACATGTATTGGTCACCCATACCAATTGACAGCTGTCAGTTCACCAAATACGACGTTCTGTACGACGGATTGGCTAAGAAGGTCACAACACAAGACTCAAACACGCCAATCATGTATTCCGTCGCCAGCAGAGACACGCCGTTCGCCCTAACCAAAACTACAGAAACTAACCTATGCGGTTACACTCTGGCGAACACCGAGCACCCAAAACTACTGGTACTCGAGGTTAAGAAAGGAATGACTTTCAAGCAACGAAACAAGGTCTCTGTGGATAACCTGGACATCTTCTCCTACGTCAACTCCAAGTTCATCTACGTGGAGAAGCACCTCAAGACTCAGCTTACCACACTGTACCAAGACGTGATGGCACAAAAGTGCGCCTTGGAGAAACAAATCCTGAAGAACGCACTCTCACTCGCCAACACAGCCCCCGCCGAGATGGCCTATGCTATAATGAAAGCACCAGGCTATACCGCCATCACTGCAGGAGAAGCGGTACACATAGTAAAATACATCCCAGTCACCTGCAAAATAAGGAGCACTGAACACTGCTATCACGAGTTACCAGTGACACACCAGAATAGTAGCTATTTTCTGGCGCCCAGATCCAGGACCTTGCAGAGAACGGGCACCGTTAGAGATTGCAACGAACTACTACCGGTGACGTACCAGATTCACGACACCTGGTATAAACTCTTACCCAAACCAGTGGAAGCATTGGCGCCACACACAATTCAGCCTCTCACAAAGCCAACGTGGAAATACATCAGTCCTTCCACACTGGCGACCAACGGGATCTATACGGAGGGAGACATTAACCGCCTCCGCGAACATATTATGTTCCCGCTGGAAAAACCTGCAATGATCAATACCATTGCACAAGGCGCCATGGGACGACACATCTCGCCAGGTACTGTCACCTTAGGGAGATTCCTGGACGAGGATGCCCTCAACACCATTGCCGAACACACAGGTGCAAAAATATGGAACGGCTTTGTTCAAGATGCCTGTTAGCACATCGAAAGTGGCGCGCGGAGCGTTGAGCGACAGCGCTCCCAGCCAGTTATGACAGGTGAGGTTAGGTAGTGACAGCGGTCACTCACCTGGCCAAAACGCGAGCAAAGTCAGTTGCAACTGACTTTGCTAAACTTTTCATACTAGTTTTTGTTTTGCATGTCACTTCCTTCCTAGGACCTTCCCGAAAGTTCCGCCGCAGGAAATAGCGTCGGCGGAGGGTCCTGGGAAGGGAGTTCTATAAATAAGAGTGCAAATAGGCGCACTTCCTCTTTTCGCTTTGCTGCTTGGCTTACGTGAGACCTGTGTTAAGTGCTTGCTTAAACAATCTAACCGAATCATACAGAGTGCTTGCTCTTATATTCTCATCCGTTCTGAGTGCTTGCTCAGAATTCACCTTTGTAAATTGCGCTTGCATGTTTAATGGTGATCTTTGTGTAATTAACGACAACTTCTGGTTTGAACAATAGACTGATTTAATTTTGACTACATCAAGACGACACTCTGACTTATTCTATATATCCTCTCCAATCCACCGACTTCTGACTTCAACAGCTTCCTAACTTTCGGATCCGCCAGTGCCGGGATCATCGGCATATTCATGATCCTGCGACTAATCAAGTTCATGGTAGACACCGTCATTCACGGCTACGCGCTCCACTCAGTATACGGCTGGAGTGTTCACATGTTAGGAGCAGTCTGGAGTTCCATAACGCACTTGCTAATTCACCTGGCTCATCCAACGCCAACCAACGCAGCAGTGGAGGAAGAAGCAGGAGTCGCGATGACGGCTCCCACATCGCCCGAAGAGAAAGCTGAACCTACTCCTCACTATGGAAACCTTCGTGCTTACCTCCACGAAAATGCCGGGCATTAGCCCAGACATTTTTTAATAAGGGGGGAGGTGTGACGGCTGCCTCAGTTTGGACTAAACACAATAATAATTATAATAATTAGTTATATTCACATTCATCTTTATACTTACCTTAAGCCTATCGAGGGGCACTGTCGAGCATTAACTAACAAATTCTCCTCAGACATTTATTCATACACTATACATACATGTATCTTGTAGTCATACATAAGCGATAGCTTTAAGAATACTATAGCAGTGCATACGCACGAACGAACGAGCGAGCGAGAGAGCGCGAAAACGACCCCCTCCGAGTCAAAACCATGTGACCACCCCCACCCCGACCGACCAAGTAAGAGCTGCGCGCGCCGCCCTACTCCAACGCGCCTCCCCACCACTGCGCAGCGTCGCCGCCAAAACGAAGGAGGTCCAAGCGCGGCTCTCTGCAGCCAGTTCGGAGCGAGTCGCCACCGAGTCGAGACCAAGACTCAAGCCGAAAGCATTCACTGTATTCACTCTATCAAACAACAATCGCCGTAGCGTCTCTCCGATACAGTCCAGATCCGCTCTGCTGTATTCGCGAACTCTGCGACATAGTCTAGATCCGCTCTGCTGTGCACGCTAACATAAGACAGTCTAGGTCCGCCCTGCTGGTCTCGAAACCGCGTGTAACCGCCAACCGCGAGTTTCAATATCGACGTTATAAGGTAACACTGTATCCACCAAAGTGCAAGTTCAATACAAGTTATAAAGTGAAATGCTCTACATCTTTAATTCTCTTCCTTCAAATCTCCTTCCGAACTCCTCATACTCTCTTTCTTGCCAACTCTCGACTCTTGCAACGGCACCCAGGCGTACCACCGTTTTCCCCGATCAGCGGGTCGTGCAAACTGACCAGGGAGACGAGGAAATGAACGCCGCGCTTCCCCTCCGCAACTCAGGTCCTCCGGGCGCTTCACTGGGCGCCAGGCCCCGAAAACCGAGACCAATATTTATAATATTTAGCAGCCCGGAGGAGATGGTCAACCTGAGAGGGAGAGCAAGTGCGGCGGACCACGCGGATATTAGCCCGGCCGGCTAGATGTTCGGGAGAGGGGCGGGGAACAAGGGAGGCCGGGGACAACACACTATGCAACACAGATAGCCAAACGAGACACGACTTCTCTTGTTAACAAACGCCCTGTTTATTTATGTCGGGCGGGCCGACGGTGCTACAATCTAATTAACCTACAGCAAACCGGACTATCGCGCTCCCGGTCCTAGGCCACGAAGGCCCCTATACAATCTAACCCCGCGGTAACGGGTGGTCAAGAGTGCGGCCGAGAAGCGGCCGGAAAAGTGAAGAATCGCGAGTTATAACGGCCGAAGAAAGCGGGATCCGCAATGCCGCACAAGCGGAAAATCTACCGAGCGGTCCCGGTAACAAGTGGCAAGATGGCCACCACTTGTTTGGCGAACGCGATTCTTAATTGCTACCGCGTGACTCAGTGCGACTCGCGAAGTCGCCCCAAGGAAGGCAGGACAGTTACAGGCTTATCTGACTCTAACAATAAATACAACAATTGCGAGGAACCCGACTACTGGGCTCGGAACTTTTACGCAAAGAATCTAATGGAAGGGCACGAAGGTGTGAGGCTTACCGTGACTTTACTACGGCTTGCGGCCGTTAACTCCTCCTTAATTCGCCGGCTTTCCCTTTCCAGGCTCACTGGAACTTAGTCGGGTGTCCGGTCGTCCGGTCGTAATCTTTTAGCTGTCGGTTTTCTCTCTCTCTCCCTCGTCACTCAACACAACTAGGATATAGGCTCTGGTACGCAAGTTGTCGCTAAGACAGTCGCAATCTGAGTGACGAGAGAGAGTCCTTATTTCGCTACGTAGCCTCACACCCTCAGCGCCACTACCCCTCGAATCCTCCCGTGGCTCCATCCATTAGGCGGTGTCGCAATCGACCCCGCGCGTTAGGATCGACTTCGACCTCTTCTATCGACCGCTTGAGACCGCTGTCCTTTCGGTCGACATCAGGAGTGACGGGCTCCCAACTCCTCGCTCCGACGTGCTCGGGTTGGCCGTCCGTCTTCCAGGGCAGCTCCGGCGTCCCGTGTGCTGGCCCCAGCTCGCTCGGCCTGGGAGGATTGACCATCCTCGGAGCCGAACTTATCTCCACGCCTAATGGACAGCCGTTCCACTAGGCGGCTCAGTCCGTCGCGCTCACCTAGGTGCCTCTCGGCGTTCCAAATTCGCATTAGTGCCTGTCTTATTTGCCTGTGCCTGCCTTGGAGCAACGATGGTGACGAGGCCCGAACGCTCGGGCGAGTGAGAGAGAGAGAGAGAGCGGCCACGCGGGCGTTCCCCTGGCCTCCCTTGCGGGGGTGAGGAGTATTCTTGTGGCGAGGCTAGCTTGCCCCGTCACAGGCGTTAGGTGAAGGCACGTCTTTCTCTCTCGCTACACACACACACAAGGTATCGGTGAGGGCACGTCCGGCACGATTACCTTTACACACAAAATCAACTCTGTGAAGGCACGTCCGGCACGAGCAGGATTACACTCTTCGCACACAAGACACACTCATGCCTAAAGCACGACGAGGAGGACGCAAGTTCCAAATTCAGAAGCTCGCAAGAGCACTCTATCAGACAGCCGGTCAATCCAGCTCCTCACGCATTCCTCTAACTGCAATTATACCTACTCCCCTACCTGAACGAGTTCGCATTTCTCCTGCCCAACAATCTAAGAGCGTCGCCTCAGTTGAACCAGCAAAAGTGACATACCGTTTAATCCCGATCACTGCGGACATCTCTCGACCCACCAACCAGCAGCTCTGGACTAGAGAAAAGCAGAAGAAGCGAGCCGACAGGATCCGACTCTTGTTCGGCACCACTGACATATTGGAATTATAATTCAGGTGACATTTCCTTAGTTCTCCACGCGCGTTCCACTGTCTAGTTAATCAGCCGACGACTGAGATTCCGAGCAGAGCACTTAAGTGTGTTGGCTCAAAATATAAACTTAAAGTGATCGAAGTGCGCGAGTCAGACAAAATAGTTTTTTTTTGGCCGAGCGGCACTCCGGCACGTAACACATACATATTAGTGATTTCCAGGGGAACGGAGGCTCGGATTTGAATTCTGCCGGCAGCGTACGATTCGTCGTGTCATTTTACGTAGGAAATACTTGTCTTCATTTCCCGCTAACGACCCTGGGAGCCAGAATACTGTAAAACACGTTTTCATACATATTAGTGATTTCCAGGGGAACGGAGACTCGGATTTGAATTCTGCCGGCAGCGTACGATTGCTCGTGTCATTTTACGTAGGAAATACTTGTCTTCGTTTCCCGATAGCGATCCTGGGAGCCAGAATACTGTAAAACACGTTTTCATACATATTAGTGATTTCCAGGGGTACGGAGGCTCGGATCTGAATTCTACCGGCAGCGTACGATTGCTCGTGCCATTTTACGTAGGAAATACTTGTCTTCATGTCCAGATAGCGATCCTGGGAGCCAGAATACTGTAAAACACGTTTTCATACATATTAGTGATTTCCAGAGGAACGGAGGCTCGGATTTGAATTCTGCTGGCAGCGTACGATTGCCCGTGTCATTTTACGTAGGAAATACTTGTCTTCGTTTCCCGATAGCGATCCTGGGAGCCAGAATACTGTAAAACACGTTTTCATACATATTAGTGATTTCCAGGGGTACGGAGGCTCGGATCGGAATTCTGCCGGCAGCGTACGATTCCTCGTGTCATTTTACGTAGGAAATACTTGTCTTCGTTTCCCGATAGCGATCCTGGGAGCTAGAATATTGTAAAACACGTTTTCATACATATTAGTGATTTCCAGGGGTACGGAGGCTCGGATCTGAATTCTGCCGGCAGCGTACGATTGCTCGTGCCATTTTACGTAGGAAATACTTGTCTTCATGTCCAGATAGCGATCCTGGGAGCCAGAATACTGTAAAAAAAATATTTTTTAAAAAAATGTGACCGACTTCGAAAACTGACAGCATCCCAGAAAACTGAAAATTCGAAAACATGAAAATATAAAATAAAAAATAAAAATGCGCTGAAAAGTAAAAAATAATTTTGCTGATTTCATTCAACCTTCTTTTGACAACCTTGTTGCAACTTTTCGGAGTCGGCGCAAATATAAGTAAAACGTCCAAAAACATTAAAATGTAAAAAAAGTGCGCCAAGTAGTTTGATTTCCCGACAAAATTGGAATATAATAAAAAAGATAATAGATATCATACAAGAAAGCCAAGTTTTCATTCAAAGATACCTTGATTTAACTCGCATTAGCAACGAACAATAAATTAACAATAAATTAGCGATTAAAAATAAAAAAAACTTGGCGTGTGCGCGCTTCACTGCGAGGTAAAAAGATAATGAGAAACTGATTTAAACCTAACACTCACTTTACCACAATTTAATTTCTTTAAAACTTTTTTAGGAATATTACCGGTGCGAGTGCCTCGAATGAAGTGCGCAAACGCCAAGTTTTTTTTATTTTTAATCGCTAATTTATTGTTAATTTATTGTTCGTTGCTAATGCGAGTTAAATCAAGGTATCTTTGAATGAAAACTTGGCTTTCTTGTATGACATCTATTATCTTTTTTATTATATTCCAATTTTGTCGGGAAATCAAACTACTTGGCGCACTTTTTTTACATTTTAATGTTTTTGGACGGATTTTGTCTTTTTGTTAGTTAACCCTTAGCAATAATAAAATTCGTTTGAGGGCCTTTATTATATACTTTAAAGAATGATTACAGTTTTTTATTTAATTATTTTCGACAAAATGGCAGAGTTAGAGCTCGTCAGCAAGTGAAAGCGTGTTTGTGTTCTACGGCCAGAAACGTTTCTCGAATTTTCAATCTGGAGTAATAAAACAGACAGTATTCAATTCTATATACGCTTAACTCGAAAAGTACGTATCAAAAATAAATTAAAAACTATTGCTTTTTGTTAGAACGACGTACAATAGAAATAAATTGTCTCCTAAAATTTCACATAATATTCTATCGAAAACAGAAACTTTCTCTTATGTGCGTCATTCTAACAAAAAGCAATATTTTTTAATTCTGATAGGTACTTTTCGAGCTAACCTTACGCAGAATACAAGATTAAACAATGTTTGTTTTTTTGCTCCAGATTAGAGAAGAAATCTTTTCGACGGCAAAACACTACACAGCTTTACTTGACGTGCTGTAGCTCCGCCAATTTATAGAAAATGATACAATGAAGGCCTTTAAGCAAATTTTACATAGCATTTACTGTGTTGTCTTAAAAAACTCTATTCTCTAAACTATTTTCTCGGGTGCTGGGGTGGCATCATTTCATAACACTTTACACGTTATATTGAATGAGCTATCCTCATACACTATCTAATTTTAGTGTATTCTGTTTCTCAAATGCATAACTCAAGATGGTACAACCTTTAGTATTGAAATTTACTAACAATAAGTACTTATTTCACTATAAAATTTATGTACTTTGATTACATCATCTTAACTCTTTAACTGATACATTTCTTAGACACTTCACAGTCAGGAACACTAAAATTAAAGAGCCCATGGAGATGTTGCCTGCCAAATATAATTTGTAAAGTGTTAACATACAATAATTCAGGTTCAAATCAGCAATGATACATTACCAACAGCTAGGATGCATTTAAATTTCAGATTAGATAAGTTATAGCTGCATAAGCACTCTAACTTTGATACATCTTGGTTGGCAAATGCATAGTTCAAATAGTGCACAATCAAAAGTGATGAAATTTGCTAAACAAATACTAATTATCAATTGATAATATATTCCTAAATGACGTATGACTGGTAACTATTACTGGATTATGTCATTTTAGCCAAATGTTCCTTGAGCAACAAACTTGACATTCACAACTAAATTAGATTGCGTATGAGCATATCATTTAGTTCATATTTTAATTGTGAAGGATTGGCTCAAACAATGATTTAGATTTTGTTAGCAATATACCCAGCTCATACACAATCTAGTTTCGTTTGGTCTATCTTGAATGTCAAGTGCCTTGCTGATGGAGCAAACACGTAAACTCCTGAAATTAGTTTGAGCAAGCACTGATTACCAATAACAAGCATTCCCTTAAATTAGAAATAACTGCTCATATTGCTTAAAAGATTCATATACTACACTCTTAACAATTTTAAATATTGGTAATTCAACACTTGTTTACCAAAACAAGGACTTGCAACTGGCACACTTAACACTTTCAACATTTCATAATTCTTAATAATGACAAGGTCACAGGGACAAGGGCAAGGACACTAGACTCTTTTATTAACTAAATAAAGCATGGAATCTGGAATAAAATGATCAAATCTGACTGTGTCATATAACCATTACTGCACATAACCAACCATGGCATAACCGGCTTAACCAAAGTGTCGGTATGACACAGATTACAGATTATAGATCGGTAACGTAAACGCGACATTTCGCCGTGGTGCCAACTGGTGTGAAAAAAGTGAAAGTCACATTTTTAGGAATTGCTGAAACTTCTGAACATAATCCGCCTCGCCTTTTCGACGAGTAAAATAAGCAGCAGAATTCATATCTCCTGAATTACTGAACCGATTGGCTTGATTCTTGGCCCATTCGATTCAGAAAAATCGGAAAAAAAATACAAAATTGAGAAATAAATTCTTGGAGCTATAACTTTCTCATAAATCGAGGTGAAAGTTTTCTAGCAGACGACAACCGCACCACTTCGGGATAAGTATACTCGGTAGTCTCGCGCTGTCCTATATATACTGCGCCGTCCTATATATACTACTACTACTTGGCGCGAGACTCTACCGAGTCTCCTGATATTACTGCTAATCATCTGTCTTAACCGCGCTTACCCGGCTTCTTTCTTTTGCCGCGTGATGTCCTCACCCACTTACACACGCTCATTTACGAACTCACTCTCGCTTTCGTACCGCCTCCCGCCCCATCTCTCTCCCTCGATCACCCTCTATATCCATACATCTATCTATCCACGAGAACACTTTAATGAAAGACGAAAATAGAATGAGAAACACAAAAGTAACGAGCTGTCTTTTACTGACAGTCTGTCATACGTATGTAATGTGTCCGCTACAATCATCGACACGTATGTAATGTTGGAATTGTATGTCGTATACCACACCAGTTAATGTTAACAATATTGGGATGTTAGATAGGGTATATGTTCGACCGCCCCCCCCCCCCCAGACCCCTTCATTATCTCATTCTTTCTCTCTTTCTCGCTCAACCCTTTCAATGTGTTTATTCTATTGATCAATAGCGCGGTTAAGACAGATGATTAGCAGTAATATTTTACTTATATTTGCGCCGACTCCGAAAAGTTGCAATAAGGTTGTCAAAAGAAGGTTGAATGAAATCAGCAAAATTATTTTTTACTTTTCAGGGCATTTTTATTTTTTATTTTATATTTTCATGTTTTCGAGTTTTCAGTTTTCTGGGATGCTGTCAGTTTTCGAAGTCGGTCACATTTTTTTTAAAAATATTTTTTTATTTAATACTTTTTAGTATATGAAACGTTTAGAACGATGGGTCACACTAGATTGCATATCGAATTTCATCGATGCGCTGGTGTACCAATTATAGACAAACAAATGTATCTGAAAGTAATGAGGAAAGAAAAGCTTGTCCATTGCAAAATGCTTGGACAAGTGAAGTCTCGAAGTGTCCGCCTTACACTTCGTAAGGCGGACACTTCGAGAACATCCCTCATAAGTGAAGAAAAATTTCATTCTGATCCAACAAGCCCTCACACAAAACTATCGCCGGACAATCAAACCTTCGGTTTTATGCAATAGAAGAAGTTAATGTTAAAGAATTCCCGAAAAAGTTAGAACGGTTCCATTCAGGGAATATTCTGTATGAGACAAACGAAAATTGTAGTAGAAACGTGAAATCAGCGAGAAAATGGCTTTTTATGCAATAAAAATAGTTAGTGTTAAACAATTTGGGAAAAATTTATATTGGGACCAAAGTACGAACATCCTCTACGCGATAAGCCTGGGTGTTACGTCCCAGGAGAAACAAATACCTGAAAATATTTTTTATTTATTAATAACTCCTCCATTTTTCTTAAAATATAACGTCAGTATTAGCAATTAAGGAATATTTAACTATAAAACAATCAGGAGCGACAGAAAGACTGAAAGAGAAAAATATCAATGTTAATAATTAAGTAAATATCTAAGAGATATTCATAAAATTAAGTAATACGTACCTCTAGATTTTACTCCAGGAAAAAACCTAAAAACAAAGAAAAGAAATAATTAGTATTGTAGCATCAGGAAAATTCCACAAGAGCCTGGAATCTTCTAGACGGGCGATCATACCTTGTCATTGCCGCTTGTAGGCGGCCGCGGGCGTAGGAGACGCAGAGCGCGGAGCGCGATCGCTGACCTCGCGCCTGACAACGCGACTGTTGATTTCGGTAGCAACGGCTAGTATAAAACGACTGATCTCGGCCACGCGCAGTCATTACGCTGTTTCCGAAGGGAGAGGACGAGGTAATACCATCGGCCGCCCTCTCGGACGGGTAATCGGAGCGCTAGCAGGAGAGTTCGGCGAGAATACCTGGACGCCTGCTAGCCTCAACGGGAGAGTACGGAGAGTTCCCGTGGACGCCCTCGGTCAGGAGAGTTCGGTGATAATACCTGGACGCCTGACTGAGAGGAGAGTACGGGGGAATATCTCTGGACGCCCGATAGGGACAGGAGAGTACGGGAGTGTATTCCTGGACGCCTGCTTGGTATGGAGAGTTCGGCGATAATACCTGGACGCCTACCAAGCAGGAGAGTACAGAATGACTCCTGGACGCCTGAAGGAACAGGAGAGTACGGGGAGTTCTCGTGGACGCCCTCGGTCAGGAGAGTTCGGCGATAATACCTGGACGCCTGACCGAGAGGAGAGTACGGGAGAGCATCCCTGGACGCCTGAGTAGCATGGGAGAGTCCGGGGAGTTTCCGTGGGCGCCCTCGATTGGGAGAGTACGGTGATAATACCCGGACGCCTGATCGAGGGAGAGCACGGGGAAATATTCCTGGACGCCCGGTTTTGACGATACACGATTGTACGAGATCAGTTGGGCTACTAGCAGCAAAATGCCGAAACTTAGAGTCTTGCCTTTTCCTTGGATTGTATCGAGTCCCCTCTGTACACCAATCCTATGTTATCCACGACAACCACCTGATCTCAATTCCTGTTGTACTCTTTCGCAAACAAATTATGTGTCCTCGATCCTTTTCCCATGTACCAAACTAACCTTCTCCTCAATAAATCCTGTTATAGTTGCAATCCTTGACATCCGAACCTTATTCCTGGCTACAGTATAAATTATTGACATATACAAATATTGATAAATTAATATTACTTACCCAGAAGGAGAGATAAACTGAAAAGAAAAGTTATTAGAATACTTACATATATAGCAGCAGAGAGAACAAATTAGAATATTTATACAAATGTAAATAATTATTCTTACCTGTACAGTAGAGAAACCTGAAAAAGATAGGATAACAATATTAGTTACATTAAGATAATTATTTCTAACAAATAAATATTCATAAATACTACTTACTAGTAAACATAGAAATATTCATAGGTATTACTTACCAGTAACATTTATGAGCGTTTCTAACACAATATTACGTCCAAATATCCTGCAAAAGAAAAATATATAATTATTATAATCTTTAACATATATATATATATATAATTATATCAACATGTATATATATTTGTATATATAGATATACAAATATATAATTATATAAATGTATATATATATATATATATATATATTCTTACCGTACACTCTGTAAATACCTTAGAATTAAGACAAATATTACTGTATATAATACTTACTATACTTCATCACCTGTAAAATAAGTACAACAATTGTTAAAAATGTTATATATAAGAGAAACATTATAATAAAATAATTCTCGATGTCGCGACAAGGACACTAGGTATGTAGAAGGAGGCATAGTAGTATCGCGGCGCGCCACCAGATGGCGAGGCGGCGCACTGCGCTCTCTCGCTGCTGGAAACGCATAGCGCCTTCAATAAGCTCGGTGATTCGAGCACTACTCAATAGTATACTTCCCCGAGTCGGGTGATTCACTTCGAATCACTTCTATAGTATACTTCCCCAAGTCAGGTAGTTCACTTCGAGTCACTTCTAAGCCTACTTCCAGTCCAGTTTCATTTCGAGTTATCAGTAAAGACGGGAGTTTTCTTTTCTTCTTACCCTACCTGGCAGTTCGAGCCTCACGGCTCCTGTCCATCCAAGGCAGTCCGAGCCTAACGGCTCCTGACCACCAAGGCAGTTCGAGCCTCACGGCTCCTGTCCATCCAAGGCAGTCCGAGCCTAACGGCTCCTGTCCACCAAGGCAGTTCGAGCCTCACGGCTCCTGTCCATCCAAGGCAGTCCGAGCCTAACGGCTCCTGTCCACCAAGGCAGTTCGAGCCTCACGGCTCCTGTCCATCCAAGGCAGTCCGAGCCTAACGGCTCCTGTCCACCAAGGCAGTTCGAGCCTCACGGCTCCTGTCCATCCAAGGCAGTCCGAGCCTAACGGCTCCTGTCCACCAAGGCAGTTCGAGCCTCACGGCTCCTGTCCATCCAAGGCAGTCCGAGCCTAACGGCTCCTGTCCACCAAGGCAGTATGAGCCTCACGGCTCCTGTCACACTGCTTTTGGGCATACCAGAAACACACATTAGGGCTTCAGTCATGATTAATCTCAGATTTTTCTTATATTTATATAGCGTTATTCTCGTTATCCTATATATATACATATATGTATATATTTTCTTTTTCCTCTTACAATTCTATTAACTTCACGTGTCATTATTCCACTTTACCGGATATCTATAAAATAATTTCACTCACCCGCTACGCCCTTCCGCTCGGGGTGCCACGCAACTTCTAAAAATCAAATCAAAGCCAATATAATGTACACCATAATTATTATTTCATCTTACCCGGTAATTATAGTTGCCTTTTCTCCTCACGTTCCGGCTGTGAGCTCATAACCTAAAAACATAAAGAAATAATTATAACATGCATTCAATTTAGACTTACCTGATGACAGTAATTTATGCCCTGTCTCTTCGCAATTCTATTTATCACTTCTCAACCTGAAAAGAAAAATTAAATTAATACATGTTAAAATTTCTTAAACTAAAAAACTTACCGGGTGACAGCAACTTGCCCTTTGATTCCGCTTTTTCACTCCACCTGCCTATGCCCTGTACCATAGGACGTAACAGATTCCTCGTGTCATTTTACGTAGGAAATACTTGTCTTCATTTCCCGATGACGATCCTGGGGGTCAGAATAGTGTAAAACACGTTTTCATTCATGTTAGTGATTTCCAGGGGAACGGAGGCTCGGATTTGAATTCTGCCGGCAGCGTACGATTGCTCGTGTCATTTTACGTAGGAAATACTTGTCTTCCTTTCCCGATAGCGATCCTGGGAGTTAGAATACTGTAAAACACGTTTTCGTACATATTAGTGATTTCCAGAGGAACGGAGGCTCGGATTTGAATTCTGCCGGCAGCGTACGTTTCCTCGTGTCATTTTACGTAGGAAATACTTGTCTTCATTTCCCGATGACGATCCTGGGGGCCAGAATAGTGTAAAACACGTTTTCATTCATGTTAGTGATTTTCAGGGGAACGGAGGCTCGGATTTGAATTCTGCCGACAGCGTACGATTGCTCGTGTCATTTTACGTAGGAAGTACTTGTCTTCCTTTCCCGATAGCGATCCTGGAGGCCAGAATAGTGTAAAACACGTTTTCATACATGTTAGTGATTTCCAGGGGAACGGAGGCTCGGATTTGAATTCTGCCGGCAGCGTACGATTGTTCGTGTCATTTTACGTGGGAAATACTTGTCTTCCTTTCCAGACAGCGATCCTGGGAGCCAGAATACTGTAAAACACGTTTTCGTACATATTAGTGATTTCCAGAAGAACGGAGGCTCGGATTTGAATTCTGCCGGCAGCGTACGATTCCTCGTGTCATTTTACGTAGGAAATACTTGTCTTCATGTCCAGACAGCGATCCTGGGAGCCAGAATACTGTAAAACACGTTTTCATACATATTAGTGATTTCCAGGTGTACGGAGGCTCGGATCTGTATTCTGCCGGCAGCGTACGATTGCTCGTGTCATTTTACGTAGGATATACTTGTCTTCATGTCCAGATAGCGATCCTGGGAACCAGAATACTGTAAAACACGTTTTCATACATATTAGTGATTTCCAGGGGAACGGAGGCTCGGATTCGAATTCTGCCGGCAGCGTACGATTGCTCGTGTCATTTTACGTAGGAAATACTTGTCTTCATGTCCAGATAGCGATCCTGGGAACCAGAATACTGTAAAACACGTTTTCATACATATTAGTGATTTCCAGGGGTACGGAGGCTCGGATCTGAATTCTGCCGGCAGCGTACGATTGCTCGTGTCATTTTACGTAGGAAATACTTGTCTTCATGTCCAGATAGCGATCCTGGGAACCAGAATACTGTAAAACACGTTTTCATACATATTAGTGATTTCCAGGGGAACGGAGGCTCAGATTTGAATTCTGCCGGCAGCGTACGATTGCTCGTGCCATTTTACGTAGGAAATACTTGTCTTCGTTTCCCGATAGCGATCCTGGGAGCCAGAATACAGTAAAACACGTTTTCGTACATATTAGTGATTTCGAGGGGAACGGAGGCTCGGATTTGAATTCTGCCGGCAGCGTACGATTGCTCGTGTCATTTTACGTAGGAACTACTTGTCTTCCTTTCCCGATAGCGATCCTGGGGGCCAGAATAGTGTAAAACACGTTTTCGTACATATTAGTGATTTCCAGGGGAACGGAGGCTCGGATTTGAATTCTGCCGGCAGCGTACGATTGCTCGTGCCATCTTACGTAGGAAATACTTGTCTTCATGTCCAGATAGCGATCCTGGGAGCCAGAATACTGTAAAACACGTTTTCATACATATTAGTGATTTCCAGGGGTACGGAGGCTCGGATCTGAATTCTGCCGGCAGCGTACGATTGCTCGTGTCATTTTACGTAGGAAATACTTGTCTTCATGTCCAGATAGCGATCCTGGGAGCCAGAATACTGTAAAACACGTTTTCATACATATTAGTGATTTCCAGTTGTACGGAGGCTCGGATCTGAATTCTGCCGGCAGCGTACGATTGCTCGTGCCATTTTACGTAGGAAATACTTGTCTTCATGTCCAGATAACGATCCTGGGAGCCAGAATACTGTAAAACACGTTTTCATACATATTAGTGATTTCCAGCGGAACGGAGGCTCGGATTTCAATTCCGCCGGCAGCGTACGATTGCTCGTGTCATTTTACGTAGGAAATACTTGTCTTCATGTCCAGATAGCGATCCTGGGAACCAGAATACTGTAAAACACGTTTTCATACATATTAGTGATTTCCAGGGGAACGGAGGCTCGGATTTGAATTCTGCCGGCAGCGTACGATTGCTCGTGTCATTTTACGTAGGAAATACTTGTCTTCCTTTCCCGATAGCGATCCTGGGAACCAGAATAGTGTAAAACACGTTTTCATTCATGTTAGTGATTTCCAGCGGAACGGAGGCTCGGATTTGAATTCTGCCGGCACAGTTCGCTTATTCGTGTCATTTTACGTAGGAAATGCTTGCTTCCATTTCCTGATAGCGATCCTCGGAGCCAGAATACTGTAAAACACGTTTTCATACATATTAGTGATTTCCAGGGGAACGGAGGCTCGGATTTGAATTCTGCCGGCAGCGTACAATTGCTCGTGTCATTTTACGTAGGAAATACTTGTCTTCATGTCCAGACAGCGATCCTGGGAGCCAGAATACTGTAAAACACGTTTTCATACATATTAGTGATTTCCAGGTGTACGGAGGCTCGGATCTGAATTCTGCCGGCAGCGTACGATTGCTCGTGTCATTTTACGTAGGATACACTTGTCTTCATGTCCAGATAGCGATCCTGGGAACCAGAATACTGTAAAACACGTTTTCATACATATTAGTGATTTCCAGGGGAACGGAGGCTCGGATTCGAATTCTGCCGGCAGCGTACGATTGCTCGTGTCATTTTACGTAGGAAATACTTGTCTTCATGTCCAGATAGCGATCCTGGGAACCAGAATACTGTAAAACACGTTTTCATACATATTAGTGATTTCCAGGGGAACGGAGGCTCGGATTCGAATTCTGCCGGCAGCGTACGATTGCTCGTGTCATTTTACGTAGGAAATACTTGTCTTCGTTTCCCGATAGCGATCCTGGGAGCCAGAATACTGTAAAACACGTTTTCATACATATTAGTGATTTCCAGGGGTACGGAGGCTCGGATCTGAATTCTGCCGGCAGCGTACGATTGCTCGTGTCATTTTACGTAGGAAATACTTGTCTTCATGTCCAGATAGCGATCCTGGGAGCCAGAATACTGTAAAACACGTTTTCATGCATATTAGTGATTTCCAGGGGAACGGAGGCTCGGATTCGAATTCTGCCGGCAGCGTACGATTGCTCGTGTCATTTTACGTAGGAAATACTTGTCTTCGTTTCCCGATAGCGATCCTGGGAGCCAGAATACTGTAAAACACGTTTTCATACATATTAGTGATTTCCAGGGGTACGGAGGCTCGGATCTGAATTCTGCCGGCAGCGTACGATTGCTCGTGTCATTTTACGTAGGAAATACTTGTCTTCATGTCCAGATAGCGATCCTGGGAACCAGAATAGTGTAAAACACGTTTTCATACATATTAGTGATTTCCAGTTGTACGGAGGCTCGGATCTGAATTCTGCCGGCAGCGTACGATTGCTCGTGCCATTTTACGTAGGAAATACTTGTCTTCATGTCCAGATAGCGATCCTGGGAGCCAGAATACTGTAAAACACGTTTTCATACATATTAGTGATTTCCAGGGGTACGGAGGCTCGGATCTGAATTCTGCCGGCAGCGTACGATTGCTCGTGTCATTTTACGTAGGAAATACTTGTCTTCATGTCCAGATAGCGATCCTGGGAACCAGAATACTGTAAAACACGTTTTCATACATATTAGTGATTTCCAGGGGAACGGAGACTCGGATTCGAATTCTGCCGGCAGCGTACGATTGCTCGTGTCATTTTACGTAGGAAATACTTGTCTTCGTTTCCCGATAGCGATCCTGGGAGCCAGAATACAGTAAAACACGTTTTCGTACATATTAGTGATTTCGAGGGGAACGGAGGCTCGGATTTGAATTCTGCCGGCAGCGTACGATTGCTCGTGTCATTTTACGTAGGAACTACTTGTCTTCCTTTCCCGATAGCGATCCTGGGGGCCAGAATAGTGTAAAACACGTTTTCATACATGTTAGTGATTTCCAGAAGAACGGAGGCTCGGATTTGAATTCTGCTGGCAGCGTACGATTGCTCGTGTCATTTTACGTAGGAAATACTTGTCTTCATGTCCAGATAGCGATCCTGGGAGCCAGAATACTGTAAAACACGTTTTCATACATATTAGTGATTTCCAGTTGTACGGAGGCTCGGATCTGAATTCTGCCGGCAGCGTACGATTGCTCGTGCCATTTTACGTAGGAAATACTTGTCTTCATGTCCAGATAACGATCCTGGGAGCCAGAATACTGTAAAACACGTTTTCATACATATTAGTGATTTCCAGCGGAACGGAGGCTCGGATTTCAATTCTGCCGGCAGCGTACGATTGCTCGTGTCATTTTACGTAGGAAATACTTGTCTTCATGTCCAGATAGCGATCCTGGGAACCAGAATACTGTAAAACACGTTTTCATACATATTAGTGATTTCCAGGGGAACGGAGGCTCGGATTTGAATTCTGCCGGCAGCGTACGATTGCTCGTGTCATTTTACGTAGGAAATACTTGTCTTCCTTTCCCGATAGCGATCCTGGGAACCAGAATAGTGTAAAACACGTTTTCATTCATGTTAGTGATTTCCAGCGGAACGGAGGCTCGGATTTGAATTCTGCCGGCACAGTTCGCTTATTCGTGTCATTTTACGTAGGAAATGCTTGCTTCCATTTCCTGATAGCGATCCTGGGAGCCAGAATACTGTAAAACACGTTTTCATACATATTAGTGATTTCCAGGGGAACGGAGGCTCGGATTTGAATTCTGCCGGCAGCGGACGATTGCTCGTGTCATTTTACGTAGGAAATACTTGTCTTCGTTTCCCGATAGCGATCCTGGGAGCCAGAATACTGTAAAACACGTTTTCATACATATTAGTGATTTCCAGGGGTACGGAGGCTCGGATCTGAATTCTGCCGGCAGCGTACGATTGCTCGTGTCATTTTACGTAGGAAATACTTGTCTTCATGTCCAGATAGCGATCCTGGGAACCAGAATACTGTAAAACACGTTTTCATACATATTAGTGATTTCCAGGGGAACGGAGGCTCGGATTCGAATTCTGCCGGCAGCGTACGATTGCTCGTGTCATTTTACGTAGGAAATACTTGTCTTCGTTTCCCGATAGCGATCCTGGGAGCCAGAATACTGTAAAACACGTTTTCATACATATTAGTGATTTCCAGGGGTACGGAGGCTCGGATCTGAATTCTGCCGGCAGCGTACGATTGCTCGTGTCATTTTACGTAGGAAATACTTGTCTTCATGTCCAGATAGCGATCCTGGGAACCGGAATACTGTAAAACACGTTTTCATACATATTAGTGATTTCCAGGGGAACGGAGGCTCGGATTTGAATTCTGCCGGCAGCGTACGATTGCTCGTGTCATTTTACGTAGGAAATACTTGTCTTCCTTTCCCGATAGCGATCCTGGGAACCAGAATAGTGTAAAACACGTTTTCATTCATGTTAGTGATTTCCAGCGGAACGGAGGCTCGGATTTGAATTCTGCCGGCACAGTTCGCTTATTCGTGTCATTTTACGTAGGAAATGCTTGCTTCCATTTCCTGATAGCGATCCTCGGAGCCAGAATACTGTAAAACACGTTTTCATACATATTAGTGATTTCCAGGGGAACGGAGGCTCGGATTTGAATTCTGCCGGCAGCGTACGATTGCTCGTGTCATTTTACGTAGGAAATACTTGTCTTCATGTCCAGATAGCGATCCTGGGAACCAGAATACTGTAAAACACGTTTTCATACATATTAGTGATTTCCAGGGGAACGGAGGCTCGGATTCGAATTCTGCCGGCAGCGTACGATTGCTCGTGTCATTTTACGTAGGAAATACTTGTCTTCGTTTCCCGATAGCGATCCTGGGAGCCAGAATACTGTAAAACACGTTTTCATACATATTAGTGATTTCCAGGGGTACGGAGGCTCGGATCTGAATTCTGCCGGCAGCGTACGATTGCTCGTGTCATTTTACGTAGGAAATACTTGTCTTCATGTCCAGATAGCGATCCTGGGAACCAGAATAGTGTAAAACACGTTTTCATACATATTAGTGATTTCCAGTTGTACGGAGGCTCGGATCTGAATTCTGCCGGCAGCGTACGATTGCTCGTGCCATTTTACGTAGGAAATACTTGTCTTCATGTCCAGATAGCGATCCTGGGAACCAGAATACTGTAAAACACGTTTTCATACATATTAGTGATTTGCAGGGGTACGGAGGCTCGGATCTGAATTCTGCCGGCAGCGTACGATTGCTCGTGTCATTTTACGTAGGAAATACTGGTCTTCATGTCCAGATAGCGATCCTGGGAACCAGAATACTGTAAAACACGTTTTCATACATATTAGTGATTTCCAGGGGAACGGAGGCTCGGATTTGAATTCTGCCGGCAGCGTACGATTGCTCGTGTCATTTTACGTAGGAAATACTTGTCTTCCTTTCCCGATAGCGATCCTGGGAACCAGAATAGTGTAAAACACGTTTTCATTCATGTTAGTGATTTCCAGCGGAACGGAGGCTCGGATTTGAATTCTGCCGGCACAGTTCGCTTATTCGTGTCATTTTACGTAGGAAATGCTTGCTTCCATTTCCTGATAGCGATCCTCGGAGCCAGAATACTGTAAAACACGTTTTCATACATATTAGTGATTTCCAGGGGAACGGAGGCTCGGATTCGAATTCTGCCGGCAGCGTACGATTGCTCGTGTCATTTTACGTAGGAAATACTTGTCTTCATGTCCAGATAGCGATCCTGGGAACCAGAATACTGTAAAACACGTTTTCATACATATTAGTGATTTCCAGGGGAACGGAGGCTCGGATTCGAATTCTGCCGGCAGCGTACGATTGCTCGTGTCATTTTACGTAGGAAATACTTGTCTTCGTTTCCCGATAGCGATCCTGGGAGCCAGAATACTGTAAAACACGTTTTCATACATATTAGTGATTTCCAGGGGTACGGAGGCTCGGATCTGAATTCTGCCGGCAGCGTACGATTGCTCGTGTCATTTTACGTAGGAAATACTTGTCTTCATGTCCAGATAGCGATCCTGGGAACCAGAATACTGTAAAACACGTTTTCATACATATTAGTGATTTCGAGGGGAACGGAGGCTCGGATTTGAATTCTGCCGGCAGCGTACGATTGCTCGTGTCATTTTACGTAGGAACTACTTGTCTTTCTTTCCCGATAGCGATCCTGGGGGCCAGAATAGTGTAAAACACGTTTTCATACATGTTAGTGATTTCCAGAAGAACGGAGGCTCGGATTTGAATTCTGCTGGCAGCGTACGATTGCTCGTGTCATTTTACGTAGGAAATACTTGTCTTCATGTCCAGATAGCGATCCTGGGAGCCAGAATACTGTAAAACACGTTTTCATGCATATTAGTGATTTCCAGGGGAACGGAGGCTCGGATTCGAATTCTGCCGGCAGCGTACGATTGCTCGTGTCATTTTACGTAGGAAATACTTGTCTTCGTTTCCCGATAGCGATCCTGGGAGCCAGAATACTGTAAAACACGTTTTCATACATATTAGTGATTTCCAGGGGTACGGAGGCTCGGATCTGAATTCTGCCGGCAGCGTACGATTGCTCGTGTCATTTTACGTAGGAAATACTTGTCTTCATGTCCAGATAGCGATCCTGGGAACCAGAATAGTGTAAAACACGTTTTCATACATATTAGTGATTTCCAGTTGTACGGAGGCTCGGATCTGAATTCTGCCGGCAGCGTACGATTGCTCGTGCCATTTTACGTAGGAAATACTTGTCTTCATGTCCAGATAGCGATCCTGGGAGCCAGAATACTGTAAAACACGTTTTCATACATATTAGTGATTTCCAGGGGTACGGAGGCTCGGATCTGAATTCTGCCGGCAGCGTACGATTGCTCGTGTCATTTTACGTAGGAAATACTTGTCTTCATGTCCAGATAGCGATCCTGGGAACCAGAATACTGTAAAACACGTTTTCATACATATTAGTGATTTCCAGGGGAACGGAGACTCGGATTCGAATTCTGCCGGCAGCGTACGATTGCTCGTGTCATTTTACGTAGGAAATACTTGTCTTCGTTTCCCGATAGCGATCCTGGGAGCCAGAATACAGTAAAACACGTTTTCGTACATATTAGTGATTTCCAGGTGTACGGAGGCTCGGATCTGAATTCTGCCGGCAGCGTACGATTGCTCGTGCCATTTTACGTAGGAAATACTTGTCTTCATGTCCAGATAACGATCCTGGGAGCCAGAATACTGTAAAACACGTTTTCATACATATTAGTGATTTCCAGCGGAACGGAGGCTCGGATTTGAATTCTGCCGGCAGCGTACGATTGCTCGTGTCATTTTACGTAGGAAATACTTGTCTTCATGTCCAGATAGCGATCCTGGGAACCAGAATACTGTAAAACACGTTTTCATACATATTAGTGATTTCCAGGTGTACGGAGGCTCGGATCTGACTACAGGGCACAGGATATTCGACAGTTCGGAGTGAGTGATAATAGAGTGAACATAGCGACTGGATATACGAGGCGCCACGGATAACATCACAATAAGAAACAACCCAAAAGTGAAGATCAGGCGGGCCGCAAATCCAACGCCTTCAGGTGCCCTCTGCCCCCACCTCACCCCTGGGGTCCCCTCAGTGGACCCCTCAGCCACAGAAATGTCAGGGAACCGGAGCACATTAAACACGTCTTCGGAATCATCATCTGGTGAGCATGAGCAAATTTTCACCTCTTCATCTGGCCTCAAGAGAGGCATACCAACCGAGGAACCTCGCCTTAACAAGCGAAGCGAGAAGAAACGCGCAATATCGAAAACAAACTTAGATAATGATGCCGAATCAGACCTATCCTTCAGCATCCCAGTCAATAATAGATACGATGAGCTATTAAAGTGCCTCGAAATGCCATCACTAGCAGCACCCGGGCCACATAATAACAAAAGCAATCCCACCACTAACCAACCCAAACTAACAACCCAATCAAGAAACAATGCTACCCACAAGAAACCACCGCCATTTTACATCCACAGCAGATCAATAAATCTGATACAATTTTCCAAGACCTTAAAGGAAATTTTCCAAGACAGATACCACATTAAATTCCTCGGTGACAAAACAAAAATCCAGTTCACACAGACTAACGACTTCGTCGCCTTCAGGGACTTCTCGCGACAGAAAAACATACAATTTCACACGTACACTATCCCCAATGAAAGGCACATATCAGCCGTCCTCAAGGGATTACCTCGTTTAGAGAACGACGAGATCATAGGAGAGTTGAAGGAGCACGGTTTATCGCCAACCAACTGCGTCCAAATACAACGGAACCCGGACTCCCAAAACCCGGTGTATAAAGTAACTTTCGTCCCAGGAACCAACTTTCAGGATATAAGACATCAAGGATTCTTATTCCAAGTAAGAGTCTACTGGGAACCTTACAGACCAGGAAATAGACCAACACAATGCTATAGATGTCAGGCTCATGGACATACCTCAGCAAACTGTAATAAGACCCCTAAATGTGTAAAGTGCGGTAAAAGTCACGACTCTAGGAACTGTGAGAAAGACTCAGAAGCTCCCCCCACATGCGCAAACTGTGGTGAAAACCACACCGCAAATTACACCCAGTGTCCTGCATTCATAAAATATATCCAGAAAAAGGCGAACAAACCCAGCACCAATAGGAACATCATAGTCAACACACCAAGCGTAACAAAGGCACTCGGAAAAACCACCCAATATAATAAATCATACGCACAAGCTGCGTCAAACACACAAAACCCCTCAAACGACCTAGTAACACTAGACCGGCTACTAAACAAAACAAAAGAGCTAAACGAAATTTGTGACCTATCGAGAATGCTTCAAATTGTAGAAAAGTTAATAGTACAGCTTAAAGGCTGCAAAAGTAATTTCGAGCGACTGCAAATACTAATCACCGCCGCAAATGAACTCGGTGACTAGAGACTGTATAAACATTTTACTTTGGAATGCCACGAGCATCAAAAATAAGGTTCAAGAATTACAACTCTTTCTCGAACAAAACACCATAGACATAGCCATGATTTCCGAAACATGGCTAAACCCCAGCGACAAGTTACGCATTAAGGGATATAATATTGTGCGAAAAGACAGGACGGAAGTAGGAGGAGGAGTTGCGCTCCTAATACACAAATCCATCCCGTTCAACCAAATCCAAGACCCTGACACATCAATGGAACTAGTGATGGCCACAGTGGAGCTACAGAGAAAACTAACAGTCGGAGCAGCATACAACCACCCCCGCAATAAAATAGATGGCAAAGAACTGGATGAAATAATCAAATGCTGTAACCAAAATAAGAATGAATTCCTAATCGGAGGTGACTTCAACGCCAGACACAAGACATGGAATAACATCTCCAACAATGCTTCTGGCACCGCCCTATTCAAACACATGACCCAACAAACCTACAACATACTCGACTGCAACAGCTATACATATGCCACAACCAACAATAGGAAATCCAATATAGATATCTTCCTCACCAATAGCTCATATCAAACTGAATGTGCCTCCATTAATGACCTCCCATCAAATCACCTACCTGTAATATTGAAGCTTTTCACCAACACTGCAAGAGACAGACGCACCAAAATCCGTAAAACCAATTGGAAACAATTTAGAGAACTATGCCAAAAGTTCGAAATCAACAGTAACCTCCAAAACAAAAATGACATCGACAAAGCCATCCGGAACATTACTAGCACCATAAACTCTGCCTACAACAAGGCTGTTACGTCCTGTGTTGCAGAGCGCGAGGAGGAAAGGCAGAATTATTTTGGTTGAAATGGAAGAGCAAATTGCTGTCACCAGATAAGTACTAGGTTAAGAATTTTTAATGAATGTATTAATTAATCTTCCCCTTTTATTTTTAGGTCGGACCGCGATAACCAAGACGCGAAGAGGCAAGGCAAAAATTAATGTCATCAGGTGAGTATAAATTGAGCGCTTATAATAATTAATTCCCCCTTTGATTTTAGGTTTAAGAGCTGGTAAGCAGACATGAGGAAGGAAGGTAACAGTTATCACTAGGTAAGTTGAAATAGTAAAATATTCTTAATTTAATAAAAGATGTTTTTCCTTTAAGATTTGCGTGGAGCCCCGAGCGGAAGGGCGTAGCGGGTGAGTAAAATTATTTTATAGATATCCGGTAAAGTGGATTAATGGCACGTGAAGTTAATAGAATTGTAAGAGGAAAAAGAAAATATATATATATATGTATATATATAGGATAATACAAATATAAGAAAAATCTGAGATTAATCATGACTGAAGCTCTAATATGTGTTTTTGTATGCTATAGGAGAGCAGTATGACAGAAGCCGTTAGGCTCACGATGCCAACTGAGAATGACAGCAGAAGCCGTTAGGCTCACGATGCTGTTTGTAAGTCGTAGGGCAGAAGCCGTTAGGCTCACGATGCCTTCGGTGGACAGAAGCCGTGAGGCTCACAATGCCATATCGGTGGACAGAAGCCGTGAGGCTCACAATGCCGTATCGTTGGACAGAAGCCGTGAGGCTCACAATGCCATATCGGTGGACAGAAGCCGTGAGGCTCACAATGCCGTATCGTTGGACAGAAGCCGTGAGGCTCACAATGCCATATCGGTGGACAGAAGCCGTGAGGCTCACAATGCCATATCGTTGGACAGAAGCCGTGAGGCTCACAATGCCATATCGGTGGACAGAAGCCGTGAGGCTCACAATGCCGTATCGTTGGACAGAAGCCGTGAGGCTCACAATGCCGTATCGTTGGACAGAAGCCGTGAGGCTCACAATGCCAGGTAGGGAAAAGGAAATAAGACTACCGTCTTAACAGGTTATTCCTTACGACGACAAGGATACTGGGACTTCCTCCGGTATTACTGCTCCTGAGATACTCCTGGTGAGAGAACAACTGCTGAGATACTAACTCGATACTGACTCGATACTGACTCGATACTAACTCGATACTAACTCGATACTAACTCGATACTGACTGCCTAGTGCTCGAATCACCGAGCTTATTGAAGCCGCTATGCGTTTCCAGCAGCGAGAGAGCGCAGTGCGCCGCCTCGCCATCTGGTGGCGCGCCGCGATACTACTATGCCTCCTTCTACATACCTAGTGTCCTTGTCGCGATGTTCAGAAGTATTTTATTATAATGTTTCTTATATATAACATTTCTAACAATAATCGTAATTATTTTACGGGTGGTAAACTGGTGTTCGTAGTAAAAATTGTGAGTATTGTTTTACAGTAATAATTATCTTAATTCTAAGGTATTTACAGGGTGTACGGTAATTATGTATATGTTAATAATTATATATCTTATTTCTCCTACAGGTTATTTTATCTTACAGGTAAGTAATGTTGATTTGTTAATAATTGTATATGTTACTAATTATACTAATTATTTCTTTCTCTTTGATTTTAGGTTTTCTTAGATATTTACTTAATTATTAATATTAATATTTTTCTCTTTCAGTCTTCCTGTCTCTCCTGATTGGTTTATAGTTAAGTACTCCTTAATTGCTATTACTGACATTGTATTTTAAGAAAAATGGAGGAGTTATTAATTAAAAAAAATATTTTCTGGTATTTGTTTATCCTGGGACGTAACAAAGGCAACCACCTTGCACGCGATCAAACCTAATGCTATCACCCCTGATGAAGAACTAATAGGCCTCATCAGGGCCAGGAACAGGTTCAGACGGGTCTTCCAAAAACAGGGCTCCCCTTACGCGAAACTCCTTAGGAATACCCTTACAACCAAAATCAAAAACAAAATCAAAAGCCTCAAGCAAAAAGACTGGGACAAAAAACTCGCAAAATTAAACCCTAAAGACAACACCCTATGGAACACGTATAAAAGCATCAAACGGAGCGATCCACCAATACCCCCACTAACGGAAAAACAGGTTACTGCGTACACGGATCAAGAAAAAGCAAATATGCTAAACAACTCCTTCCTAGCTGCGCAAATAACATCTCAACAAAAGACCAGCACATATGAGCAGGCCATCGCGCAGGAAATCCAAAAATTAAACAACGCATCAGTTATAGGACCCCATCTACACCAAATATCAACTCCCCAAGAACTAAAACGCAAAATCTCCAAGCTCAAGAACAACGCCCCCGGGGATGACAGAATAACAGCAATCCAGCTCAAAAATATACCGAAGAAAATGATCCTAGAACTCTATTATATATACCAAGCGTGCTTCAAGAACTGCTACTTCCCCAATGCATGGAAAAGAGCAAAGATAGTTCCAATCAAAAAACCGGGAAAACTAGCCACTGATCCCGCCAGCTACAGGCCCATAAGTTTGCTCAGCATACTTGGTAAACTCCTCGAGAGGTCCATACTCAAGGCTCTCTTCAAGGAGAAAAACCACAGCCAATTACTCCCCCCAGAGCAATATGGCTTTAGACCAGGATTCTCAACAATTCACCAACTCCATAGGATAAAGCAACTAATAAATAAAGCCAACCTAAACCACCAAAAAACGTGCATGGTTAGCTTAGATCTAACGAAAGCGTTCGACCTGGTATGGCACAATGGCCTCCTATACAAACTTACACAAAGTGGCATTAGCGAACCCCTAATCAAAACAATAGCCAGCTACCTAACAAATAGGACAGCATACACACGCATTAACACAGCAAAATCATCTCTGATAAACCAAAACGCAGGGGTACCACAGGGATCCGTACTCGGGCCCCTACTCTTCAATATATATACCAGCGACATACCCAAAACGAAAAATACAGATCTTGCAATCTACGCGGACGACACTGCTATCCTATCATCATCCTGGTCCATTGAACATGCGATAAAAAAAGCCCAAGTATGCCTAACCAACATTGAGGAATACTATGAAAACTGGAAACTCACCGTAAACCCAAACAAAAGCGAGGCCATCCTATTCCACAAAACCAGACAAACACCGATAAATAACATAACAATAAAAGGACTAAACATACCCTGGTCCAAAACCATCAACTACCTAGGGATCACACTAGACGCTAAACTTTCCTGGAACCCAGCAGTTAAAAACAGGCACAGCAAAGCCTTCACAGCGTACAGGCTGCTTTTTCCACTAATTAGCTGGAAAAGCAAGCTAAATATCAAACTGAAGATAATGCTCTACAGAATGTGCATTCTTCCTGTAGCACTATACGGTTCCGAGGTCTGGAACAGTGCATCAAAAACATACACAAACAAGTTACAACTACTACAGAACAAGATCCTTAGAATAATACTAGGCAGAAGGAGACGTACAAAGCCAAGGAACAAAGACTTGCACGAGGACACCAAATCCCCGTACATACTGGAAATCATAAATGAAAAGACACACAGACTTCAGGAATCAGTGAAGAACCGCAACAGCAGCGAAAAAATCTCCCCACACCCCCCCTATTCCCTCAACCCAACACCCACACACGACTCTCAACACTAAGCTATGAGTTTTTTGAAACATTTTCTCATAAAACCAAATAGAAGATGATACATTATTTTACAAACCTCAAGACCAACAAAATCAATAAATCACTCATGATATGCGGGTTAACAGGACACATCCCAGGGAACCGCAAAACAAACCCCAAAGTAGATAACAACAAAAAAAAAAAAAAAAGAGGCTCGGATCTGAATTCTGCCGGCAGCGTACGATTGCTCGTGTCATTTTACGTAGGATATACTTGTCTTCATGTCCAGATAGCGATCCTGGGAACCAGAATACTGTAAAACACGTTTTCATACATATTAGTGATTTCCAGGGGAACGGAGGCTCGGATTCGAATTCTGCCGGCAGCGTACGATTGCTCGTGTCATTTTACGTAGGAAATACTTGTCTTCGTTTCCCGATAGCGATCCTGGGAGCCAGAATACAGTAAAACACGTTTTCGTACATATTAGTGATTTCGAGGGGAACGGAGGCTCGGATTTGAATTCTGCCGGCAGCGTACGATTGCTCGTGTCATTTTACGTAGGAACTACTTGTCTTCCTTTCCCGATAGCGATCCTGGGGGCCAGAATAGTGTAAAACACGTTTTCATACATGTTAGTGATTTCCAGAAGAACGGAGGCTCGGATTTGAATTCTGCTGGCAGCGTACGATTGCTCGTGTCATTTTACGTAGGAAATACTTGTCTTCGTTTCCCGATAGCGATCCTGGGAGCCAGAATACAGTAAAACACGTTTTCGTACATATTAGTGATTTCCAGGTGTACGGAGGCTCGGATCTGAATTCTGCCGGCAGCGTACGATTGCTCGTGCCATTTTACGTAGGAAATACTTGTCTTCATGTCCAGATAACGATCCTGGGAGCCAGAATACTGTAAAACACGTTTTCATACATATTAGTGATTTCCAGCGGAACGGAGGCTCGGATTTGAATTCTGCCGGCAGCGTACGATTGCTCGTGTCATTTTACGTAGGAAATACTTGTCTTCATGTCCAGATAGCGATCCTGGGAACCAGAATACTGTAAAACACGTTTTCATACATATTAGTGATTTCCAGGTGTACGGAGGCTCGGATCTGACTACAGGGCACAGGATATTCGACAGTTCGGAGTGAGTGATAATAGAGTGAACATAGCGACTGGATATACGAGGCGCCACGGATAACATCACAATAAGAAACAACCCAAAAGTGAAGATCAGGCGGGCCGCAAATCCAACGCCTTCAGGTGCCCTCTGCCCCCACCTCACCCCTGGGGTCCCCTCAGTGGACCCCTCAGCCACAGAAATGTCAGGGAACCGGAGCACATTAAACACGTCTTCGGAATCATCATCTGGTGAGCATGAGCAAATTTTCACCTCTTCATCTGGCCTCAAGAGAGGCATACCAACCGAGGAACCTCGCCTTAACAAGCGAAGCGAGAAGAAACGCGCAATATCGAAAACAAACTTAGATAATGATGCCGAATCAGACCTATCCTTCAGCATCCCAGTCAATAATAGATACGATGAGCTATTAAAGTGCCTCGAAATGCCATCACTAGCAGCACCCGGGCCACATAATAACAAAAGCAATCCCACCACTAACCAACCCAAACTAACAACCCAATCAAGAAACAATGCTACCCACAAGAAACCACCGCCATTTTACATCCACAGCAGATCAATAAATCTGATACAATTTTCCAAGACCTTAAAGGAAATTTTCCAAGACAGATACCACATTAAATTCCTCGGTGACAAAACAAAAATCCAGTTCACACAGACTAACGACTTCGTCGCCTTCAGGGACTTCTCGCGACAGAAAAACATACAATTTCACACGTACACTATCCCCAATGAAAGGCACATATCAGCCGTCCTCAAGGGATTACCTCGTTTAGAGAACGACGAGATCATAGGAGAGTTGAAGGAGCACGGTTTATCGCCAACCAACTGCGTCCAAATACAACGGAACCCGGACTCCCAAAACCCGGTGTATAAAGTAACTTTCGTCCCAGGAACCAACTTTCAGGATATAAGACATCAAGGATTCTTATTCCAAGTAAGAGTCTACTGGGAACCTTACAGACCAGGAAATAGACCAACACAATGCTATAGATGTCAGGCTCATGGACATACCTCAGCAAACTGTAATAAGACCCCTAAATGTGTAAAGTGCGGTAAAAGTCACGACTCTAGGAACTGTGAGAAAGACTCAGAAGCTCCCCCCACATGCGCAAACTGTGGTGAAAACCACACCGCAAATTACACCCAGTGTCCTGCATTCATAAAATATATCCAGAAAAAGGCGAACAAACCCAGCACCAATAGGAACATCATAGTCAACACACCAAGCGTAACAAAGGCACTCGGAAAAACCACCCAATATAATAAATCATACGCACAAGCTGCGTCAAACACACAAAACCCCTCAAACGACCTAGTAACACTAGACCGGCTACTAAACAAAACAAAAGAGCTAAACGAAATTTGTGACCTATCGAGAATGCTTCAAATTGTAGAAAAGTTAATAGTACAGCTTAAAGGCTGCAAAAGTAATTTCGAGCGACTGCAAATACTAATCACCGCCGCAAATGAACTCGGTGACTAGAGACTGTATAAACATTTTACTTTGGAATGCCACGAGCATCAAAAATAAGGTTCAAGAATTACAACTCTTTCTCGAACAAAACACCATAGACATAGCCATGATTTCCGAAACATGGCTAAACCCCAGCGACAAGTTACGCATTAAGGGATATAATATTGTGCGAAAAGACAGGACGGAAGTAGGAGGAGGAGTTGCGCTCCTAATACACAAATCCATCCCGTTCAACCAAATCCAAGACCCTGACACATCAATGGAACTAGTGATGGCCACAGTGGAGCTACAGAGAAAACTAACAGTCGGAGCAGCATACAACCACCCCCGCAATAAAATAGATGGCAAAGAACTGGATGAAATAATCAAATGCTGTAACCAAAATAAGAATGAATTCCTAATCGGAGGTGACTTCAACGCCAGACACAAGACATGGAATAACATCTCCAACAATGCTTCTGGCACCGCCCTATTCAAACACATGACCCAACAAACCTACAACATACTCGACTGCAACAGCTATACATATGCCACAACCAACAATAGGAAATCCAATATAGATATCTTCCTCACCAATAGCTCATATCAAACTGAATGTGCCTCCATTAATGACCTCCCATCAAATCACCTACCTGTAATATTGAAGCTTTTCACCAACACTGCAAGAGACAGACGCACCAAAATCCGTAAAACCAATTGGAAACAATTTAGAGAACTATGCCAAAAGTTCGAAATCAACAGTAACCTCCAAAACAAAAATGACATCGACAAAGCCATCCGGAACATTACTAGCACCATAAACTCTGCCTACAACAAGGCTGTTACGTCCTGTGTTGCAGAGCGCGAGGAGGAAAGGCAGAATTATTTTGGTTGAAATGGAAGAGCAAATTGCTGTCACCAGATAAGTACTAGGTTAAGAATTTTTAATGAATGTATTAATTAATCTTCCCCTTTTATTTTTAGGTCGGACCGCGATAACCAAGACGCGAAGAGGCAAGGCAAAAATTAATGTCATCAGGTGAGTATAAATTGAGCGCTTATAATAATTAATTCCCCCTTTGATTTTAGGTTTAAGAGCTGGTAAGCAGACATGAGGAAGGAAGGTAACAGTTATCACTAGGTAAGTTGAAATAGTAAAATATTCTTAATTTAATAAAAGATGTTTTTCCTTTAAGATTTGCGTGGAGCCCCGAGCGGAAGGGCGTAGCGGGTGAGTAAAATTATTTTATAGATATCCGGTAAAGTGGATTAATGGCACGTGAAGTTAATAGAATTGTAAGAGGAAAAAGAAAATATATATATATATGTATATATATAGGATAATACAAATATAAGAAAAATCTGAGATTAATCATGACTGAAGCTCTAATATGTGTTTTTGTATGCTATAGGAGAGCAGTATGACAGAAGCCGTTAGGCTCACGATGCCAACTGAGAATGACAGCAGAAGCCGTTAGGCTCACGATGCTGTTTGTAAGTCGTAGGGCAGAAGCCGTTAGGCTCACGATGCCTTCGGTGGACAGAAGCCGTGAGGCTCACAATGCCATATCGGTGGACAGAAGCCGTGAGGCTCACAATGCCGTATCGTTGGACAGAAGCCGTGAGGCTCACAATGCCATATCGGTGGACAGAAGCCGTGAGGCTCACAATGCCGTATCGTTGGACAGAAGCCGTGAGGCTCACAATGCCATATCGGTGGACAGAAGCCGTGAGGCTCACAATGCCATATCGTTGGACAGAAGCCGTGAGGCTCACAATGCCATATCGGTAGACAGAAGCCGTGAGGCTCACAATGCCGTATCGTTGGACAGAAGCCGTGAGGCTCACAATGCCGTATCGTTGGACAGAAGCCGTGAGGCTCACAATGCCAGGTAGGGAAAAGGAAATAAGACTACCGTCTTAACAGGTTATTCCTTACGACGACAAGGATACTGGGACTTCCTCCGGTATTACTGCTCCTGAGATACTCCTGGTGAGAGAACAACTGCTGAGATACTAACTCGATACTGACTCGATACTGACTCGATACTAACTCGATACTAACTCGATACTAACTCGATACTGACTGCCTAGTGCTCGAATCACCGAGCTTATTGAAGCCGCTATGCGTTTCCAGCAGCGAGAGAGCGCAGTGCGCCGCCTCGCCATCTGGTGGCGCGCCGCGATACTACTATGCCTCCTTCTACATACCTAGTGTCCTTGTCGCGATGTTCAGAAGTATTTTATTATAATGTTTCTTATATATAACATTTCTAACAATAATCGTAATTATTTTACGGGTGGTAAACTGGTGTTCGTAGTAAAAATTGTGAGTATTGTTTTACAGTAATAATTATCTTAATTCTAAGGTATTTACAGGGTGTACGGTAATTATGTATATGTTAATAATTATATATCTTATTTCTCCTACAGGTTATTTTATCTTACAGGTAAGTAATGTTGATTTGTTAATAATTGTATATGTTACTAATTATACTAATTATTTCTTTCTCTTTGATTTTAGGTTTTCTTAGATATTTACTTAATTATTAATATTAATATTTTTCTCTTTCAGTCTTCCTGTCTCTCCTGATTGGTTTATAGTTAAGTACTCCTTAATTGCTATTACTGACATTGTATTTTAAGAAAAATGGAGGAGTTATTAATTAAAAAAAATATTTTCTGGTATTTGTTTATCCTGGGACGTAACAAAGGCAACCACCTTGCACGCGATCAAACCTAATGCTATCACCCCTGATGAAGAACTAATAGGCCTCATCAGGGCCAGGAACAGGTTCAGACGGGTCTTCCAAAAACAGGGCTCCCCTTACGCGAAACTCCTTAGGAATACCCTTACAACCAAAATCAAAAACAAAATCAAAAGCCTCAAGCAAAAAGACTGGGACAAAAAACTCGCAAAATTAAACCCTAAAGACAACACCCTATGGAACACGTATAAAAGCATCAAACGGAGCGATCCACCAATACCCCCACTAACGGAAAAACAGGTTACTGCGTACACGGATCAAGAAAAAGCAAATATGCTAAACAACTCCTTCCTAGCTGCGCAAATAACATCTCAACAAAAGACCAGCACATATGAGCAGGCCATCGCGCAGGAAATCCAAAAATTAAACAACGCATCAGTTATAGGACCCCATCTACACCAAATATCAACTCCCCAAGAACTAAAACGCAAAATCTCCAAGCTCAAGAACAACGCCCCCGGGGATGACAGAATAACAGCAATCCAGCTCAAAAATATACCGAAGAAAATGATCCTAGAACTCTATTATATATACCAAGCGTGCTTCAAGAACTGCTACTTCCCCAATGCATGGAAAAGAGCAAAGATAGTTCCAATCAAAAAACCGGGAAAACTAGCCACTGATCCCGCCAGCTACAGGCCCATAAGTTTGCTCAGCATACTTGGTAAACTCCTCGAGAGGTCCATACTCAAGGCTCTCTTCAAGGAGAAAAACCACAGCCAATTACTCCCCCCAGAGCAATATGGCTTTAGACCAGGATTCTCAACAATTCACCAACTCCATAGGATAAAGCAACTAATAAATAAAGCCAACCTAAACCACCAAAAAACGTGCATGGTTAGCTTAGATCTAACGAAAGCGTTCGACCTGGTATGGCACAATGGCCTCCTATACAAACTTACACAAAGTGGCATTAGCGAACCCCTAATCAAAACAATAGCCAGCTACCTAACAAATAGGACAGCATACACACGCATTAACACAGCAAAATCATCTCTGATAAACCAAAACGCAGGGGTACCACAGGGATCCGTACTCGGGCCCCTACTCTTCAATATATATACCAGCGACATACCCAAAACGAAAAATACAGATCTTGCAATCTACGCGGACGACACTGCTATCCTATCATCATCCTGGTCCATTGAACATGCGATAAAAAAAGCCCAAGTATGCCTAACCAACATTGAGGAATACTATGAAAACTGGAAACTCACCGTAAACCCAAACAAAAGCGAGGCCATCCTATTCCACAAAACCAGACAAACACCGATAAATAACATAACAATAAAAGGACTAAACATACCCTGGTCCAAAACCATCAACTACCTAGGGATCACACTAGACGCTAAACTTTCCTGGAACCCAGCAGTTAAAAACAGGCACAGCAAAGCCTTCACAGCGTACAGGCTGCTTTTTCCACTAATTAGCTGGAAAAGCAAGCTAAATATCAAACTGAAGATAATGCTCTACAGAATGTGCATTCTTCCTGTAGCACTATACGGTTCCGAGGTCTGGAACAGTGCATCAAAAACATACACAAACAAGTTACAACTACTACAGAACAAGATCCTTAGAATAATACTAGGCAGAAGGAGACGTACAAAGCCAAGGAACAAAGACTTGCACGAGGACACCAAATCCCCGTACATACTGGAAATCATAAATGAAAAGACACACAGACTTCAGGAATCAGTGAAGAACCGCAACAGCAGCGAAAAAATCTCCCCACACCCCCCCTATTCCCTCAACCCAACACCCACACACGACTCTCAACACTAAGCTATGAGTTTTTTGAAACATTTTCTCATAAAACCAAATAGAAGATGATACATTATTTTACAAACCTCAAGACCAACAAAATCAATAAATCACTCATGATATGCGGGTTAACAGGACACATCCCAGGGAACCGCAAAACAAACCCCAAAGTAGATAACAACAAAAAAAAAAAAAAAGAGGCTCGGATCTGAATTCTGCCGGCAGCGTACGATTGCTCGTGTCATTTTACGTAGGATATACTTGTCTTCATGTCCAGATAGCGATCCTGGGAACCAGAATACTGTAAAACACGTTTTCATACATATTAGTGATTTCCAGGGGAACGGAGGCTCGGATTCGAATTCTGCCGGCAGCGTACGATTGCTCGTGTCATTTTACGTAGGAAATACTTGTCTTCGTTTCCCGATAGCGATCCTGGGAGCCAGAATACAGTAAAACACGTTTTCGTACATATTAGTGATTTCGAGGGGAACGGAGGCTCGGATTTGAATTCTGCCGGCAGCGTACGATTGCTCGTGTCATTTTACGTAGGAACTACTTGTCTTCCTTTCCCGATAGCGATCCTGGGGGCCAGAATAGTGTAAAACACGTTTTCATACATGTTAGTGATTTCCAGAAGAACGGAGGCTCGGATTTGAATTCTGCTGGCAGCGTACGATTGCTCGTGTCATTTTACGTAGGAAATACTTGTCTTCATGTCCAGATAGCGATCCTGGGAACCAGAATACTGTAAAACACGTTTTCATACATATTAGTGATTTCCAGGGGAACGGAGGCTCGGATTCGAATTCTGCCGGCAGCGTACGATTGCTCGTGTCATTTTACGTAGGAAATACTTGTCTTCATGTCCCGATAGCGATCCTGGGAGCCAGAATACTGTAAAACACGTTTTCATACATATTAGTGATTTCCAGGGGTACGGAGGCTCGGATCTGAATTCTGCCGGCAGCGTACGATTGCTCGTGTCATTTTACGTAGGAAATACTTGTCTTCATGTCCAGATAGCGATCCTGGGAACCAGAATAGTGTAAAACACGTTTTCATACATATTAGTGATTTCCAGTTGTACGGAGGCTCGGATCTGAATTCTGCCGGCAGCGTACGATTGCTCGTTCCATTTTACGTAGGAAATACTTGTCTTCATGTCCAGATAGCGATCCTGGGAGCCAGAATACTGTAAAACACGTTTTCATACATATTAGTGATTTCCAGGGGTACGGAGGCTCGGATCTGAATTCTGCCGGCAGCGTACGATTGCTCGTGTCATTTTACGTAGGAAATACTTGTCTTCATGTCCAGACAGCGATCCTGGGAGCCAGAATACTGTAAAACACGTTTTCATACATATTAGTGATTTCCAGTTGTACGGAGGCTCGGATCTGAATTCTGCCGGCAGCGTACGATTGCTCGTGCTATTTTACGTAGGAAATACTTGTCTTCATGTCCAGATAGCGATCCTGGGAGCCAGAATACTGTAAAACACGTTTTCATACATATTAGTGATTTCCAGGGGTACGGAGGCTCGGATCTGAATTCTGCCGGCAGCGTACGATTGCTCGTGTCATTTTACGTAGGAAATACTGGTCTTCATGTCCAGATAGCGATCCTGGGAACCAGAATACTGTAAAACACGTTTTCATACATATTAGTGATTTCCAGGGGAACGGAGGCTCGGATTCGAATTCTGCCGGCAGCGTACGATTGCTCGTGTCATTTTACGTAGGAAATACTTGTCTTCATGTCCAGATAGCGATCCTGGGAACCAGAATACTGTAAAACACGTTTTCATACATATTAGTGATTTCCAGGGGAACGGAGACTCGGATTCGAATTCTGCCGGCAGCGTACGATTGCTCGTGTCATTTTACGTAGGATATACTTGTCTTCATGTCCAGATAGCGATCCTGGGAACCAGAATACTGTAAAACACGTTTTCATACATATTAGTGATTTCCAGGGGAACGGAGGCTCGGATTCGAATTCTGCCGGCAGCGTACGATTGCTCGTGTCATTTTACGTAGGAAATACTTGTCTTCATGTCCAGATAGCGATCCTGGGAACCAGAATACTGTAAAACACGTTTTCATACATATTAGTGATTTCCAGGGGAACGGAGGCTTGGATTCGAATTCTGCCGGCAGCGTACGATTGCTCGTGCCATTTTACGTAGGAAATACTTGTCTTCATGTCCAGATAGCGATCCTGGGAGCCAGAATACTGTAAAACACGTTTTCATACATATTAGTGATTTCCAGGGGTACGGAGGCTCGGATCTGAATTCTGCCGGCAGCGTACGATTGCTCGTGTCATTTTACGTAGGAAATACTTGTATTCATGTCCAGATAGCGATCCTGGGAACCAGAATACTGTAAAACACGTTTTCATACATATTAGTGATTTCCAGGGGAACGGAGACTCGGATTCGAATTCTGCCGGCAGCGTACGATTGCTCGTGTCATTTTACGTAGGAAATACTTGTCTTCATGTCCAGATAGCGATCCTGGGAACCAGAATACTGTAAAACACGTTTTCATACATATTAGTGATTTCCAGGGGAACGGAGGCTCGGATTCGAATTCTGCCGGCAGCGTACGATTGCTCGTGTCATTTTACGTAGGAAATACTTGTCTTCATGTCCAGATAGCGATCCTGGGAACCAGAATACTGTAAAACACGTTTTCATACATATTAGTGATTTCCAGGGGAACGGAGACTCGGATTCGAATTCTGCCGGCAGCGTACGATTGCTCGTGTCATTTTACGTAGGATATACTTGTCTTCATGTCCAGATAGCGATCCTGGGAACCAGAATACTGTAAAACACGTTTTCATACATATTAGTGATTTCCAGGGGAACGGAGGCTCGGATTCGAATTCTGCCGGCAGCGTACGATTGCTCGTGTCATTTTACGTAGGAAATACTTGTCTTCATGTCCAGATAGCGATCCTGGGAACCAGAATACTGTAAAACACGTTTTCATACATATTAGTGATTTCCAGGGGAACGGAGGCTTGGATTCGAATTCTGCCGGCAGCGTACGATTGCTCGTGCCATTTTACGTAGGAAATACTTGTCTTCATGTCCAGATAGCGATCCTGGGAGCCAGAATACTGTAAAACACGTTTTCATACATATTAGTGATTTCCAGGGGTACGGAGGCTCGGATCTGAATTCTGCCGGCAGCGTACGATTGCTCGTGTCATTTTACGTAGGAAATACTTGTATTCATGTCCAGATAGCGATCCTGGGAACCAGAATACTGTAAAACACGTTTTCATACATATTAGTGATTTCCAGGGGAACGGAGACTCGGATTCGAATTCTGCCGGCAGCGTACGATTGCTCGTGTCATTTTACGTAGGAAATACTTGTCTTCCTTTCCCGATAGCGATCCTGGGGGCCAGAATAGTGTAAAACACGTTTTCATACATGTTAGTGATTTCCAGAAGAACGGAGGCTCGGATTTGAATTCTGCTGGCAGCGTACGATTGCTCTTGTCATTTTACGTAGGAAATACTTGTCTTCATGTCCAGATAGCGATCCTGGGAGCCAGAATACTGTAAAACACGTTTTCGTACATATTAGTGATTTCCAGGTGTACGGAGGCTCGGATCTGAATTCTGCCGGCAGCGTACGGTTGCTCGTGCCATTTTACGTAGGAAATACTTGTCTTCGTTTCCCGATAGCGATCCTGGGAGCCAGAATACTGTAAAACACGTTTTCATACATATTAGTGATTTCCAGGGGAACGGAGGCTCGGATTTGAATTCTGCCGGCAGCGTACGATTGCTCGTGTCATTTTACGTAGGAAATACTTGTCTTCGTTTCCCGATAGCGATCCTGGGAGCCAGAATACTGTAAAACACGTTTTCATACATATTAGTGATTTCCAGGGGAACGGAGGCTCGGATTCGAATTCTGCCGGCAGCGTACGATTGCTCGTGTCATTTTACGTAGGAAATACTTGTCTTCATGTCCAGATAGCGATCCTGGGAACCAGAATACTGTAAAACACGTTTTCATACATATTAGTGATTTCCAGGGGAACGGAGGCTCGGATTCGAATTCTGCCGGCAGCGTACGATTGCTCGTGTCATTTTACGTAGGAAATACTTGTCTTCGTTTCCCGATAGCGATCCTGGGAGCCGGAATACTGTAAAACACGTTTTCATACATATTAGTGATTTCCAGGTGTACGGAGGCTCGGATCTGAATTCTGCCGGCAGCGTACGATTGCTCGTGTCATTTTACGTAGGAAATACTTGTCTTCATGTCCAGATAGTGATCCTGGGAACCAGAATACTGTAAAACACGTTTTCATACATATTAGTGATTTCCAGTTGTACGGAGGCTCGGATTTGAATTCTGCCGGCAGCGTACGATTGCTCGTGTCATTTTACGTAGGAAATACTTGTCTTCCTTTCCCGATAGCGATCCTGGGGGCCAGAATAGTGTAAAACACGTTTTCATTCATGTTAGTGATTTCCAGCGGAACGGAGGCTCGGATTTGAATTCTGCCGGCAGCGTACGATTGCTCGTGTCATTTTACGTAGGAAATACTTGTCTTCATGTCCAGATAGCGATCCTGGGAACCAGAATAGTGTAAAACACGTTTTCATACATATTAGTGATTTCCAGGGGTACGGAGGCTCGGATCTGAATTCTGCCGGCAGCGTACGATTGCTCGTGTCATTTTACGTAGGAAATACTTGTATTCATGTCCAGATAGCGATCCTGGGAACCAGAATACTGTAAAACACGTTTTCATACATATTAGTGATTTCCAGGGGAACGGAGACTCGGATTCGAATTCTGCCGGCAGCGTACGATTGCTCGTGTCATTTTACGTAGGAAATACTTGTCTTCCTTTCCCGATAGCGATCCTGGGGGCCAGAATAGTGTAAAACACGTTTTCATACATGTTAGTGATTTCCAGAAGAACGGAGGCTCGGATTTGAATTCTGCTGGCAGCGTACGATTGCTCTTGTCATTTTACGTAGGAAATACTTGTCTTCATGTCCAGATAGCGATCCTGGGAGCCAGAATACTGTAAAACACGTTTTCATACATATTAGTGATTTCCAGGGGTACGGAGGCTCGGATCTGAATTCTGCCGGCAGCGTACGATTGCTCGTGTCATTTTACGTAGGAAATACTTGTCTTCATGTCCAGATAGCGATCCTGGGAACCAGAATAGTGTAAAACACGTTTTCATACATATTAGTGATTTCCAGTTGTACGGAGGCTCGGATCTGAATTCTGCCGGCAGCGTACGATTGCTCGTGCCATTTTACGTAGGAAATACTTGTCTTCATGTCCAGATAGCGATCCTGGGAGCCAGAATACTGTAAAACACGTTTTCATACATATTAGTGATTTCCAGGGGTACGGAGGCTCGGATCTGAATTCTGCCGGCAGCGTACGATTGCTCGTGTCATTTTACGTAGGAAATACTGGTCTTCATGTCCAGATAGCGATCCTGGGAACCAGAATACTGTAAAACACGTTTTCATACATATTAGTGATTTCCAGGGGAACGGAGACTCGGATTCGAATTCTACCGGCAGCGTACGATTGCTCGTGTCATTTTACGTAGGATATACTTGTCTTCATGTCCAGATAGCGATCCTGGGAACCAGAATACTGTAAAACACGTTTTCATACATATTAGTGATTTCCAGGGGAACGGAGGCTCGGATTCGAATTCTGCCGGCAGCGTACGATTGCTCGTGTCATTTTACGTAGGAAATACTTGTCTTCATGTCCAGATAGCGATCCTGGGAACCAGAATACTGTAAAACACGTTTTCATACATATTAGTGATTTCCAGGGGAACGGAGGCTCGGATTCGAATTCTGCCGGCAGCGTACGATTGCTCGTGTCATTTTACGTAGGAAATACTTGTCTTCGTTTCCCGATAGCGATCCTGGGAGCCAGAATACTGTAAAACACGTTTTCATACATATTAGTGATTTCCAGTTGTACGGAGGCTCGGATTTGAATTCTGCCGGCAGCGTACGATTGCTCGTGTCATTTTACGTAGGAAATACTTGTCTTCCTTTCCCGATAGCGATCCTGGGGGCCACAATAGTGTAAAACACGTTTTCAATCATGTTAGTGATTTCCAGCGGAACGGAGGCTCGGATTTGAATTCTGCCGGCAGCGTACGATTGCTCGTGTCATTTTACGTAGGATATACTTGTCTTCATGTCCAGATAGCGATCCTGGGAACCAGAATACTGTAAAACACGTTTTCATACATATTAGTGATTTCCAGGGGAACGGAGGCTCGGATTCGAATTCTGCCGGCAGCGTACGATTGCTCGTGTCATTTTACGTAGGAAATACTTGTCTTCATGTCCCGATAGCGATCCTGGGAGCCAGAATACTGTAAAACACGTTTTCATACATATTAGTGATTTCCAGGGGAACGGAGACTCGGATTCGAATTCTGCCGGCAGCGTACGATTGCTCGTGTCATTTTACGTAGGATATACTTGTCTTCATGTCCAGATAGCGATCCTGGGAACCAGAATACTGTAAAACACGTTTTCATACATATTAGTGATTTCCAGGGGAACGGAGGCTCGGATTCGAATTCTACCGGCAGCGTACGATTGCTCGTGTCATTTTACGTAGGAAATACTTGTCTTCATGTCCAGATAGCGATCCTGGGAACCAGAATACTGTAAAACACGTTTTCATACATATTAGTGATTTCCAGGGGAACGGAGGCTCGGATTCGAATTCTGCCGGCAGCGTACGATTGCTCGTGTCATTTTACGTAGGAAATACTTGTCTTCATGTCCAGATAGCGATCCTGGGAACCAGAATAGTGTAAAACACGTTTTCATACATATTAGTGATTTCCAGTTGTACGGAGGCTCGGATCTGAATTCTGCCGGCAGCGTACGATTGCTCGTGCCATTTTACGTAGGAAATACTTGTCTTCATGTCCAGATAGCGATCCTGGGAGCCAGAATACTGTAAAACACGTTTTCATACATATTAGTGATTTCCAGGGGTACGGAGGCTCGGATCTGAATTCTGCCGGCAGCGTACGATTGCTCGTGTCATTTTACGTAGGAAATACTTGTATTCATGTCCAGATAGCGATCCTGGGAACCAGAATACTGTAAAACACGTTTTCATACATATTAGTGATTTCCAGGGGAACGGAGACTCGGATTCGAATTCTGCCGGCAGCGTACGATTGCTCGTGTCATTTTACGTAGGAAATACTTGTCTTCCTTTCCCGATAGCGATCCTGGGGGCCAGAATAGTGTAAAACACGTTTTCATACATGTTAGTGATTTCCAGAAGAACGGAGGCTCGGATTTGAATTCTGCTGGCAGCGTACGATTGCTCTTGTCATTTTACGTAGGAAATACTTGTCTTCATGTCCAGATAGCGATCCTGGGAGCCAGAATACTGTAAAACACGTTTTCATACATATTAGTGATTTCCAGGTGTACGGAGGCTCGGATCTGAATTCTGCCGGCAGCGTACGATTGCTCGTGTCATTTTACGTAGGAAATACTTGTCTTCATGTCCAGATAGTGATCCTGGGAACCAGAATACTGTAAAACACGTTTTCATACATATTAGTGATTTCCAGTTGTACGGAGGCTCGGATTTGAATTCTGCCGGCAGCGTACGATTGCTCGTGTCATTTTACGTAGGAAATACTTGTCTTCCTTTCCCGATAGCGATCCTGGGGGCCAGAATAGTGTAAAACACGTTTTCATTCATGTTAGTGATTTCCAGCGGAACGGAGGCTCGGATTTGAATTCTGCCGGCAGCGTACGATTGCTCGTGTCATTTTACGTAGGAAATACTTGTCTTCATGTCCAGACAGCGATCCTGGGAGCCAGAATACTGTAAAACACGTTTTCATACATATTAGTGATTTCCAGGTGTACGGAGGCTCGGATCTGAATTCTGCCGGCAGCGTACGATTGCTCGTGTCATTTTACGTAGGAAATACTTGTCTTCATGTCCCGATAGCGATCCTGGGAGCCAGAATACTGTAAAACACGTTTTCATACATATTAGTGATTTCCAGGGGTACGGAGGCTCGGATCTGAATTCTGCCGGCAGCGTACGATTGCTCGTGTCATTTTACGTAGGAAATACTTGTCTTCATGTCCAGATAGCGATCCTGGGAACCAGAATAGTGTAAAACACGTTTTCATACATATTAGTGATTTCCAGTTGTACGGAGGCTCGGATCTGAATTCTGCCGGCAGCGTACGATTGCTCGTGCCATTTTACGTAGGAAATACTTGTCTTCATGTCCAGATAGCGATCCTGGGAGCCAGAATACTGTAAAACACGTTTTCATACATATTAGTGATTTCCAGGGGTACGGAGGCTCGGATCTGAATTCTGCCGGCAGCGTACGATTGCTCGTGTCATTTTACGTAGGAAATACTGGTCTTCATGTCCAGATAGCGATCCTGGGAACCAGAATACTGTAAAACACGTTTTCATACATATTAGTGATTTCCAGGGGAACGGAGACTCGGATTCGAATTCTACCGGCAGCGTACGATTGCTCGTGTCATTTTACGTAGGATATACTTGTCTTCATGTCCAGATAGCGATCCTGGGAACCAGAATACTGTAAAACACGTTTTCATACATATTAGTGATTTCCAGGGGAACGGAGGCTCGGATTCGAATTCTGCCGGCAGCGTACGATTGCTCGTGTCATTTTACGTAGGAAATACTTGTCTTCATGTCCAGATAGCGATCCTGGGAACCAGAATACTGTAAAACACGTTTTCATACATATTAGTGATTTCCAGGGGAACGGAGGCTCGGATTCGAATTCTGCCGGCAGCGTACGATTGCTCGTGTCATTTTACGTAGGAAATACTTGTCTTCGTTTCCCGATAGCGATCCTGGGAGCCAGAATACTGTAAAACACGTTTTCATACATATTAGTGATTTCCAGGTGTACGGAGGCTCGGATCTGAATTCTGCCGGCAGCGTACGATTGCTCGTGTCATTTTACGTAGGAAATACTTGTCTTCATGTCCAGATAGTGATCCAGGGAACCAGAATACTGTAAAACACGTTTTCATACATATTAGTGATTTCCAGTTGTACGGAGGCTCGGATTTGAATTCTGCCGGCAGCGTACGATTGCTCGTGTCATTTTACGTAGGAAATACTTGTCTTCCTTTCCCGATAGCGATCCTGGGGGCCAGAATAGTGTAAAACACGTTTTCATTCATGTTAGTGATTTCCAGCGGAACGGAGGCTCGGATTTGAATTCTGCCGGCAGCGTACGATTGCTCGTGTCATTTTACGTAGGATATACTTGTCTTCATGTCCAGATAGCGATCCTGGGAGCCAGAATACTGTAAAACACGTTTTCATACATATTAGTGATTTCCAGTTGTACGGAGGCTCGGATCTGAATTCTGCCGGCAGCGTACGATTGCTCGTGCCATTTTACGTAGGAAATACTTGTCTTCATGTCCAGATAGCGATCCTGGGAGCCAGAATACTGTAAAACACGTTTTCATACATATTAGTGATTTCCAGGGGTACGGAGGCTCGGATCTGAATTCTGCCGGCAGCGTACGATTGCTCGTGTCATTTTACGTAGGAAATACTGGTCTTCATGTCCAGATAGCGATCCTGGGAGCCAGAATACTGTAAAACACGTTTTCATACATATTAGTGATTTCCAGGGGTACGGAGGCTCGGATCTGAATTCTGCCGGCAGCGTACGATTGCTCGTGTCATTTTACGTAGGAAATACTTGTCTTCATGTCCAGATAGCGATCCTGGGAACCAGAATAGTGTAAAACACGTTTTCATACATATTAGTGATTTCCAGTTGTACGGAGGCTCGGATCTGAATTCTGCCGGCAGCGTACGATTGCTCGTGCCATTTTACGTAGGAAATACTTGTCTTCATGTCCAGATAGCGATCCTGGGAGCCAGAATACTGTAAAACACGTTTTCATACATATTAGTGATTTCCAGTTGTACGGAGGCTCGGATCTGAATTCTGCCGGCAGCGTACGATTGCTCGTGCCATTTTACGTAGGAAATACTTGTCTTCGTTTCCCGATAGCGATCATGGGAGCCAGAATACTGTAAAACACGTTTTCATACATATTAGTGATTTCCAGGGGTACGGAGGCTCGGATCTGAATTCTGCCGGCAGCGTACGATTGCTCGTGTCATTTTACGTAGGAAATACTTGTCTTCATGTCCAGATAGCGATCCTGGGAACCAGAATAGTGTAAAACACGTTTTCATACATATTAGTGATTTCCAGTTGTACGGAGGCTCGGATCTGAATTCTGCCGGCAGCGTACGATTGCTCGTGCCATTTTACGTAGGAAATACTTGTCTTCATGTCCAGATAGCGATCCTGGGAGCCAGAATACTGTAAAACACGTTTTCATACATATTAGTGATTTCCAGTTGTACGGAGGCTCGGATCTGAATTCTGCCGGCAGCGTACGATTGCTCGTGCCATTTTACGTAGGAAATACTTGTCTTCATGTCCAGATAGCGATCCTGGGAGCCAGAATACTGTAAAACACGTTTTCATACATATTAGTGATTTCCAGGTGTACGGAGGCTCGGATCTGAATTCTGCCGGCAGCGTACGATTGCTCGTGTCATTTTACGTAGGAAATACTTGTCTTCATGTCCAGATAGCGATCCTGGGAACCAGAATACTGTAAAACACGTTTTCATACATATTAGTGATTTCCAGTTGTACGGAGGCTCGGATTTGAATTCTGCCGGCAGCGTACGATTGCTCGTGTCATTTTACGTAGGAAATACTTGTCTTCCTTTCCCGATAGCGATCCTGGGGGCCAGAATAGTGTAAAACACGTTTTCATTCATGTTAGTGATTTCCAGCGGAACGGAGGCTCGGATTTGAATTCTGCCGGCAGCGTACGATTGCTCGTGTCATTTTACGTAGGAAATACTTGTCTTCATGTCCAGACAGCGATCCTGGGAGCCAGAATACTGTAAAACACGTTTTCATACATATTAGTGATTTCCAGGTGTACGGAGGCTCAGATCTGAATTCTGCCGGCAGCGTACGATTGCTCGTGCCATTTTACGTAGGAAATACTTGTCTTCATGTCCAGATAGCGATCCTGGGAGCCAGAATACTGTAAAACACGTTTTCATACATATTAGTGATTTCCAGTTGTACGGAGGCTCGGATCTGAATTCTGCCGGCAGCGTACGATTGCTCGTGCCATTTTACGTAGGAAATACTTGTCTTCATGTCCAGATGTTACGTCCCAGGAGAAACAAATACCTGAAAATATTTTTCATTTATTAATAACTCCTCCATTTTTCTTAAAATAAACCGTCAGTATTAGCAATTAAGGAATATTTAACTATAAAACAATCAGGAGCGACAGAAAGACTGAAAGAGAAAAATATCAATATTAATAATTAAGTAAATATCTAAGAGATATTCATAAAATTAAGTAATACGTACCTCTAGATTTTACTCCAGGAAAAAACCTAAAAACAAAGAAAAGAAATAATTAGTATAAATTATTGACATATACAAATATTGATAAATTAATATTACTTACCCAGAAGGAGAGATAAACTGAAAAGAAAAGTTAATAGAATACTTACATATATAGCAGCAGAGAGAACAAATTAGAATATTTATACAAATGTAAATAATTATTCTTACCTGTACAGTAGAGAAACCTGAAAAAGATAGGATAACAATATTAGTTATATTAAGATAATTATTTCTAACAAGTAAATATTCATAAATACTACTTACTAGTAAACATAGAAATATTCATAGGTATTACTTACCAGTAACATTTATGAGCGTTTCTAACACAATATTACGTCCAAATATCCTGCAAAAGAAAAATATATAATTAGTATAATTTTTAACATATACATATATATAGATATACAAATATATATATAATTATATAAATGTATATATATATATATATTCTTACCGTACACTCTGTAAATACCTTAGAATTAAGACAAATATTACTGTATATAATACTTACTATACTTCATCACCTGTAAAATAAGTACAACAATTGTTAAAAATGTTATATATAAGAGAAACATTATAATAAAATAATTCTCGATGTCGCGACAAGGACACTAGGTATGTAGAAGGAGGCATAGTAGTATCGCGGCGCGCCACCAGATGGCGAGGCGGCGCACTGCGCTCTCTCGCTGCTGGAAACGCATAGCGGCTTCAATAAGCTCGGTGATTCGAGCACTACTCAACAGTATACTTCCCCGAGTCAGGTAGTTCACTTCGAGTCACTTCTATTGTATACTCCTTCGAGTCACTTCTAAGCCTACTTCCAGTCCAGTTTCATTTCGAGTTATCAGTAAAGACGGGAGTTTTCTTTTCTTCTTACCCTTCCTGGCAGTTCGAGCCTCACGGCTCCTGTCCATCCAAGGCAGTCCGAGCCTAACGGCTCCTGTCCACCAAGGCAGTTCGAGCCTCACGGCTCCTGTCCACCAAGGCAGTTCGAGCCTCACGGCTCCTGTCCATCCAAGGCAGTCCGAGCCTAACGGCTCCTGTCCACCAAGGCAGTACGAGCCTCACGGCTCCTGTCTTCCCTCTTATGGCAGTATGAGCCTCACGGCTCCTGTCTTCCCTCTTATGGCAGTATGAGCCTCACGGCTCCTGTCCATTAACTCACAGTTGGCATCATAAGCTTAACGGCTCCTATCACACTGCTTTTGGGCGTACAATTTCGCATATTAGAGCTTCACTCATAATTGATTCACTGAGATATTTCTTTTCTCTCTCTCTATTACATTATCCTAATTTACCTAAATAGATATACACACATATTTTTTCCTCTCTACTAGACAATCCCATTAGCTTCTCATGCCGCGAAAGAATCGTCGCTCGGGCCTCAAAGCTCGCGCTCGCCGTCAGCTAGCCCAACTTCATCAACATGGAGAGTTCAATCCAGCCGTCCTGGAAACAAATAAAGAAAATATAGAGCCGTATGTTCCTATAAATCACACTGAGCCGGTGTTTAAAATCCCCCAGTACGTGCCAACTAGGAAGCACGTCCTCAGTACGCAATCCAAGCCTACTCTTTTTAAATTCCCTGCGCAAATTTATCAATCCATAACCCCTCGGACTTTCTCTGCTCCACCGAAATTCACATCAATAGATGAACTCCTTAAAACTATAGCCAACGAGTTTCCTGCACCACCATGCCTTATACCTCCTTTCCAGCCCCTCCCAAATGATGTTCAATCCTCCACTCAATCCTCTGCTCCTCGGTATATAAGGTGTTAAATAATCATCTATTTAATTTGACCATGTGCGCCAGCTCGGTGAATCCTTGGAGCCCTCCAAGAGACCTATTCATGATCCACTCCTACATAACCCCTCCTGTCAAATACGGCCCTGCTCATGGTGTCCCAACCTTACCATGAGATCACTAGCCACTGATCAATGGCCGATCAACCTAGGTGTGCGCCACGCACACACTCTGGTGATCATCTCACGAACTGTTCTCCCTGGTCGTTATCTCTCGGGCGCTGATAGCTCTCTCGCCTCGAGGACGTCGAACAGTAAGCATCCGATCATTTTCACCTGTCCTGATCATGAACCTTTCTCAAGCCACATGGCTACCGGGAATCACATAGTGATTCCCACTTGATTTGCCCTGATCATTAAAAGCCCTTCTCACGAGGATTTGTAGTCAGGCCACAATTGTGGCCTTCTGTACATCAACGGCTGCAATACTCTGCTCATGTAGGAGCTAACCCCTCCTATGCTAACCTATGAACCTTACTCAGATCTAATCCTCATGTGTGCCAAGTTCCTTTCAGGAACTTTTAGTACATCAACAAGCACACATTGTCCAAATCAGTCCTGCTCACTCCAACCATGCTCCCACCGAAATGGTTGTGTTTTTGACTCATCTATCGATCAAGTCGATCGATAGATGACCTGTACATTCCTGTAAATTCTTGTACATAGCACACGGCAACAAGAATGTCACCGGACATTCCTCTATTAATAAATCAGAACAGCTAGTCATTTATATTACAGTCCACTTTTTATTTTGTTATACCCACCACCTTACTCATGAGTTTATCGAACATTTTTGGTCCTTCGAGCCGGATGTCCGGTCATTCGCGCGGGATAGCGCCGCTGTTGTCGTGTGCTCTCAGCCAATCAGCGCCCAAGCGCTACCCCCTCTGCTCCTGATCACTTCCGGCATCATGCCCTGCGGGGACCGTTAGCGTCGGTTCGAACCTCATTGTTCTGAAAACTGTTGCCGGTGTGCCACGTGTTGGAGGAGAACCTTTAGAAAAGATTTCTTTGTGAAAGAAAAGTGCGTCAGATAAAGTCAGCTCTAATTCACCAAACTCGAACCAATCAAGCTCTTAAAAGCACCATCGCTTGAAGGAGCCAAGAGGTGAATTCCACTTAGAGAGCCGATCATCGTTTCGCCATGCCGAAATCGAAAGGCGCAAAGTCAACTCAGCCTGAGGCGGCCCAGCCTCAACCAGAGCCAATCATGGAGGATGAAGAAGACCCGATCACCGAGCTGAATAAGTCACTCGACAAGCTTCAGATCGATGTAGAGCAGATCACAAGTGAGAAAACCAGCCGATCAAAATCGCCTGTGCCCAGCTCATCCTTGCCAGGCACAGTTGAATTCGCGATCCTTTCTCAGAGGACGAGGTACGCCTCACTGACCAGATCAAAGGATATGATCACGGGACCAGATCAACCCCCAATGTCGATGGAGGAGATCTCTCAGGCGAGGGATCACATCGGCACCACGTGGGTGGAGTTCCACCAAGCGCACTACGTCATCGGACAGTGCGCTTGGAAGGCGCTGTTCGAGCATCCCTACATAGTAGAGGATGTGTACGGCAAGGGTTGCATGCAGTACGACCTCGCCATGACTGCTCTGCGCCGCATGGAGACCGCTCTCAAGGTCAAGGCCTCAGAACAGATCAAGAGCTGTTCAACATCGTCGGCAAAGCTCCCAGAGCTGAGCTTGCCGAAGTTTGGTGGGGATCTGATGGAGTGGCCTGCTTTCCGTGATCTGTTCACCGCCCTGGTGAGGAAGAATCAGAGCTTCACTGATGTGGAGAGGCTCCACTATCTGAAGGCAAGCCTTACAGATTCCGCAGCACAGCTCATCACCTCAGTTCCTCTCACGAACGAGGAGTTCTGTCCAGCGTGGGAGCGGCTCAAAGCCCAATACGAGGACAAGGATCGGCTCATCATTGCCTATGTGAATAGGCTGATTGCACCTCGCCCAGAGCCGTGCGAGACGGCTGCGCAACTCAAGGAGCTGATCGCCTCCATGGTAGAAACCAGGGACGCCCTCAAGGGTCTAGGAGTGGCGGTGGAACACTGGACATATATATTCATATGTCTCACCGTCCAGCGCCTCCATCCCTCCATCAGGGAGCCTTGGGAGGTCAAATGGAGCTTGGCGGAGAAGGCCCCAACCATGTCGGAACTGATCAGCTTTCTCCGAGCCAAGGTGAATGCTTCGGAGGCAATTTCAGCGGCCCAAGGAGCGGATCAACCTAAGAGCAGTTCCTTCTCCAAGGCTGCAGCGAAGCCTGGACAGTCTGCGGCCAGGTCTTCTCACCAAGTGGTCCGATCCTCATCAACCACTGCCACCAGAGCTGCTCATGCTGGCACTGCTTCGGAGGCCGAGGCCAGCCACACTAGTTACCCTTGCGATCATTGCAAGGGTACACACTACGTTGTGAATTGTGCCAAGTTTAAGGAGCTATCACCCCAGGAGCGGCTCAAGGTGGTCGACAAGCACAGGCTGTGCTTCAATTGTTTCGGCCACCACAATTCATACAATTGCCAGTCGACTAGAACGTGCAAATCATGTGGTGGCAGGCACCACACCATGCTGCACGCAGCAAGATCAGTTCAGCAGAAGGCGGCCTCCACCGCCAAAAAATGAGGAGATTGTGTGCCACTCTGCACAAGATCCGATCATAGCACTGCTCAACATCACATAAGAACTGATCACCGAACTGCTCAACTCCACCCAAGACCAGATCATCGGCCAGCCAGCAGAACTGCCACACTGCTGGCCACAGCTCAGGCACTGATCATCACAACAGTTACAGCTCACCCAGTCAGACTGCTCATAGACCCAGGCTCAGAGCTTTCATTCATCTCTAGTGATTGTGTCAGGACTCATCATATTCAACGTCAGCACTCAACAGTCCCTATCGTGGGAATAGGCAACTCTCAGGTGATACACACCAAAGGTATCGTCACAGTCCAGCTCAGATCTGTTCATTCAGCACAGCACGCAGTTATCACTGCCCATGTGTTGAACAAGCTGACACGAGTCCTGCCATCAGCTCCTGCTCATGCCCAGGAATGGGATCACCTTTCTAACCTACAATTGGCAGACCCAGAGTTCACCAAATCCAGAACGGTGGACATCATCATAGGAGCAGATGCTTATGGCCAGATCATCAAGCCAGGTATTAGGAAATGCTCAGACTCACTGCCAATTGCTCTCTTAACCATCTTTGGCTGGGTAGTTCTTGGACCTATTCCTGAATCTGCTCACCAAGAAAGGTACTCATTCCACACAACGATCGGCCCATCAGATCAAGAGATTCAAGACTTGCTCACCAAATTCTGGATACAAGAAGAAGTTCAAGCGTCATCTCAAACACTTACCCCAGACGAGCAAGCCTGTGAAGATCACTTTAAGGAAACACACACAAGAGATGAAACAGGACGGTTCATTGTGAGGATTCCATTAAAATCCTCTCCTGCAGCTTTGGGAGAATCCAAGTACACTGCTCAACGATGTCTCATCAGACTTAAGAGACGTCTCTCAGCTAACAGTTCGTACAGTTCATTATACACATCCTTCATGAGGGAGTACGAGGAAATGGGGCACATGAGGCCCGCTCCAGAAGACAACCCATCAGATCTGTTCAAGGAGATTGACTCTGATGTCCGAGACAAAGAGATGACCTTAGCACATGATGCCTTGGCATCAGGAGGGTGGAGGGTCTCTGAGGATCGGACAATGGGGCAATCTCACACTCATCCATATTATCTCCCTCATCATGGAGTCCTCAAGGAGGACAGTACAACCACTAACCTGAGAGTCGTTTTCAATGGTTCAAGCCCCAGTTCATCGGGGGTATCCATCAATGACTTACAATATGTGGGTCCAAAGATTCAACGAGACATCTCAGACATCCTCATTTGGATTCGACAATTCAAATACATCTTTGCTACTGACATCACAAAGATGTATCGACAAATCAAGGTGCATGAAGACGACTGGGATCTTCAACGCATCATGTGGACCGATGACCAACAAAACATGGTGCCATATCAGCTCACTACTGTGACATATGGAACAAGATCAGCACCATTCTTGGCTGTCCGTTCACTCCTGCAACTTGTTGAAGATGAAGGACATCGGTTTCCACTGGCAACCCAACCTCTCCTCTGTGGCAGATATGTAGATGACATATTTGGAGGAGCAGAGCAATTGTCTACCTTGAAAGATATTGCAACTCAAGTCATTCAGCTGTGCGCAGCAGGTGGATTTCCTCTAGCAAAGTGGCACACCAACAACATAAAGTTCCTGGCTCACGTTTCAGAACAATCGGCTCAATCTGAGCCTCACTCATTTGAAGACAGCAAGACCAAGCTTCTTGGTCTGTCATGGACTCCTCACTCAGACACGTTCAACTTCCTGTCCAGACCAGATCCCTCAAATTCCAAACTCACCAAGAGAATCATCCTATCAGAAACTGCTCAACTGTTCGACCCTCTTGGGTTCTTGGCTCCATTTGTTGTTCGGGCTAAAATCCTACTGCAAGAACTTTGGCTCGAGAAGCTCAGCTGGGATGAGCCAGTGTCATCCCACATCTCCACCAAATGGAATTCATTCAGAGGCGAGCTCAATCAAGTGCAAGACATTTCAATTCCACGCTGGCTTCAGATCAGCTCACATTCAGCTGTGGAATTCCATGGATTCTCTGATGCGTCTCAACTTGCCATGGCAGCTGTCGTTTACATCAAGGTAACGGATCCAGGGCAACAGTCACGGGTGACACTGACCTGCTCAAAGTCCAAGGTGGCACCGCTCAAGAGAATGTCTATTCCAAGATTAGAACTGACCGCAGCACTTCTCCTAGCAAGACTCATGAGGTATGTGACAAGCACGTTACACATGCCTAATGCTAAGACATTCTTGTGGACAGACTCATCCGTCACCCTAACCTGGATCAACTCACACCCATCACGGTGGAAAGATTTTGTCAGGAACAGAGTGTCAGCAATTCAAGATCTATCTCCAACCAGCGTATGGAGATTTGTTCCTGGCAAGGTCAATCCAGCCGACTGTGCTTCAAGGGGGCTAACAATCTCCCAGCTCCAGAAGCACCAACTGTGGTGGACAGGACCACAGTGGCTAATCAAGGATCAGCAGCATTGGCCCACTCATTGCCAATCCGAAGACTCAAGCACTCATCTAGAAGAGCGTCCGGGGCTCTCATTAGTCGTGGCAGCAGCTCAACCAACATATCACTGGGAGATTATAGAACAGTTCTCATCATTGAACAGATTGCTCAGAGCAACCGCAGTGTGCTTTAGAGTAGCTCAGATCATCAAGAAGCTGCCAAACTCAACACTTAGACACCCACTCACGCCACAAGATTTAGAGAAGTCTAAGGTGTTTTGGATCAAGGCCACTCAAGCAGCGCACTTCTCACCAGAACTCAAGCTGATCTCTAAACAAGGGCTACCACCGTCACATCCTCTCAGCTCTCTGACTGCCTTTCTTGACACTCAAGGCATTCTGAGAGTTGGAGGAAGGCTGAAGAACTCATCACTGGAATTTGAGGCAGTTCACCCAGCAATACTCCCCCGCCATTCAAGGTTCACTCATTTGGTCATCTCAGAGGCTCATCACAAGACTATGCATGGCGGGACACAGCTCACCCTGAACCACATCAGGAGGACGTACTGGATCATTGGTGGTAGACAGCCAGTACGTTCTCACATACTCCGCTGCATTCAATGTGCTCGTCAACGTGGCGTACGAGCTCAGCAATTGATGGGTCAGCTCCCACCAGCCAGAGTCACTCCATCAAGACCATTCCACAACACCGGAGTGGATTACGCTGGTCCACTCCAACTAAAATCCAGATCTGGTAGAGGCGCCAAACTCGTAAAGGGATGGCTGTGCATCTTTGTGTGCTTTTCAACCTCAGCAGTCCATCTTGAGGTAGCAAGTGACTACTCAGCTGACTCATTCATTGCAGCGTTCAGACGGTTCACTGGACGCAGAGGTGTCTGCCATACTCTCCATAGTGACTGCGGCACAAACTTCATCGGGGCAGACGCCTCACTCAAGGAACTGTTCACTCAAGGCACCGATCAGTTCAAATCACTGGCGTGCTCACTGACCAACGATGGAACAACTTGGAAGTTCCTTCCACCTGCTGCACCTCACATGGGAGGAAAGTGGGAAGCAGCAGTAAAGTCAGTGAAATTCCATCTGAAGAGAACTATTGGAGAAGCATCGCTCACATATGAAGAGCTCACTACCTTGATCGTTCAGATTGAGGCTATATTGAATTCAAGACCATTGGAACCGCTCACTGAAGATCCTGATGACGTATCAGCACTGACACCTGCTCATTTCTTGGTTGGCGGACCACTAACAGCTGTCCCTGAACCATCACTTATGGATGTGAAGCAAAATCGTCTTTCACGGTGGCAGTTTATTCAGCAACGTGTACAGTGCTTCTGGACTTTGTGGTCTACTCAGTATCTCCAGCGACAGCTCTCCATCTCTAAGTGGCATCACCCCTTCAATGAAATCAAGGTCGGTTCACTAGTTCTGATTACAGATGAGAGATTTCCTCCAACAAAGTGGCCGCTTGCACGTGTCACTCAAGTGCATCCAGGGAAGGACGGATTGATAAGAGTGGCTACTCTCAAGACAGCCACCACTACGTTGACAAGGCCTGTCTCCAAGCTGGCCATTCTCCCAGTGACAGATTCAGTGGAGATACACAAGAAAGACTGATCATCGACACCGTCGCTGATGGGGGGGGGGGGGGGGGGGAATGTTAAATAATCATCTATTTAATTTGACCATGTGCGCCAGCTCGGTGAATCCTTGGAGCCCTCCAAGAGACCTATTCATGATCCACTCCTACATAACCCCTCCTGTCAAATACGGCCCTGCTCATGGTGTCCCAACCTTACCATGAGATCACTAGCCACTGATCAATGGCCGATCAACCTAGGTGTGCGCCACGCACACGCTCTGGTGATCATCTCACGAACTGTTCTCCCTGGTCGTTATCTCTCGGGCGCTGATAGCTCTCTCGCCTCGAGGACGTCGAACAGTAAGCATCCGATCATTTTCACCTGTCCTGATCATGAACCTTTCTCAAGCCACATGGCTACCGGGAATCACATAGTGATTCCCACTTGATTTGCCCTGATCATTAAAAGCCCTTCTCACGAGGATTTGTAGTCAGGCCACAATTGTGGCCTTCTGTACATCAACGGCTGCAATACTCTGCTCATGTAGGAGCTAACCCCTCCTATGCTAACCTATGAACCTTACTCAGATCTAATCCTCATGTGTGCCAAGTTCCTTTCAGGAACTTTTAGTACATCAACAAGCACACATTGTCCAAATCAGTCCTGCTCACTCCAACCATGCTCCCACCGAAATGGTTGTGTTTTTGACTCATCTATCGATCAAGTCGATCGATAGATGACCTGTACATTCCTGTAAATTCTTGTACATAGCACACGGCAACAAGAATGTCACCGGACATTCCTCTATTAATAAATCAGAACAGCTAGTCATTTATATTACAGTCCACTTTTTATTTTGTTATACCCACCACCTTACTCATGAGTTTATCGAACATAAGGCCTCCAATACATTTCCGTCCAGTCTCCATTAATTATCCTCCTCCTAATGAACCATTTATATATATATATTATTATATATTATATATATTATAAATAAAAAATATTAAGAATATTATATCTGTATATTATATATATTTAATATAATATATTATATATTATATATTATATATATAATATATATATATATATAATATATAATATGCAATGCCGGCAATTTCTCCATTTATTGCAAGACCGATGTCGGTAACTCATGCATTCGCAAATATGCTATGGCAAAGCCATAGCAGGTAGCGTGTAGCGGCCAGCTGGCCTCTCTGCTGGCTTGGCACGGCATGTTCCGCATGGCTCGGCACGGACCGCCTAGTCCCGTCGCCAGCTCTCTCCCCTCCACAGTGGGATAGACCCGTCGGTAACTGTGTTACCGACCGAACAGGCCTGCTCGGTCGGTAATACCTGATTCAAAGGCAAGTGACTCACCCTGTACATGACTTACCTAAAAATTCTATAGATGGTTCTAATAACGATACAAAATCCACATACCTCTTTCCATGTCTTGAAACCTTAAAAATACAAACCAACATTCCTTCTGAATGCTCTCTATCCATGTACGATAATCCGGACTTCTATGGTTCTCAACCTAAAAAGAAAAAGATAGTTCTTTATCTGAACAATAAGTCAGCCAAACCAGTAATTCGTCTCAAAATTAATTATAAGGAAATATGCGATTTCTTAGGCTTTAATCTTGCGGATACACGTAGCATAAATAAGTTTCATACGCCTCTTCACTGGCTTCATAACCCCTCATCAAGACCATTTCAATGTTCACCGAAGTATAATCTCAACGCCCTATACCAGCCAGGAAGATCAACACTGAATTTTAATGTACTTTCTCGCAACGTTCTCCCTATCCGTCCCCGATCATCATCCGAGTCGTCTGAAAATTCTCCAAAACGACCACATTTATCTTCATCATCGAGCGACGCAATATTCGACCGGCCCCTGAAACGAAAAACACAATCTTCATCCGATGATTCCTCAATTGAATTTCCTGCTAGGAAAATACACTCAAAAGACATATGCGAACCTTCAGAACCAGAATCTCCGCCCGAAGACCCAGATATAGAGGATATCGAGCTATTAGATCCAGATGTCCCAACCGAAGAAACAAGTAATATATCCCAACAATCGTCACCTCTTGAAGAAACACCTGAAACCAGAAGCACGTTGACAATAATCGAATCTCGCGATCCGCTATCCTTAAGAAAAGATAATATCGCGTTCTTCATAACAAAAACGGGATCGCCCATAGATACAGGAGCTAAGAATGTTTTCCAAACGAAGAAAATCCCACAGTTGAAAAATCTGACACTCGGCAGAGCTCGAGTAATACAGAACCTTGGCTATCGACAGATCGCTCTAACCATTAAGGAATCAATCAACACTGGAACTGATCCTGATATCCTCACAGAAGCCATATCCTCCTTAGTCGATGTCGTAACTGAATTAGGAATCACCACGCTGAGTATCTCCAAAACAGATCCCCTGGAAGGAGTAGATTGGCCTACGATCTTCAACTACATATGTACTTCATTGGAAGGATATCTAAATACACTTACCTTATGTCTACATCTGGTTCAAATTCCCGTAAAAGAAAACAGACGTAAAATCATCAAAGAATTCCATGATAGCCCAGTGGGAGGTCACAAGGGGGTTTCAAAAACGTACAGACGTATTCGCACACAATTCTATTGGGATGGCATGAAGAATGAAATCCAATTATACATACAACAATGTCTAGAGTGCCAAAGGAAAAAACTAGTTCGGGTAAAAACCAAACAGCCCATGATATTAACCGATACTCCCGGTTCTTCATTCGATAAAGTAGCCCTGGACGTAGTGGGAGAACTACCGATTACCACCAACGGATACGAATATATCCTTACTATGCAAGACTTGCTGACCAAATACGCATTGGCCGTCCCATTAAGGGATACCACTGCTAAAACAGTAGCACGTAGCTTCGTCAACAAACTCGTCTGCATATTTGGAGCACCAAAAATAATATTAACCGACCAAGGAAGGAATTTTACAAGTTCACTCATGCGTCTGGTCGCAAAAAGGTTTCAGATAAAACAAATACAAACCTCAGCATATCACCCACAGTCCAATGGTTCCCTCGAACGCTCGCACCACGTCTTAAAGGAGTATCTGAAAATGTATATCGAAAATGAAGAGGATTGGGATGAATGGCTTCCTTTAGCAATGCTATCATACAACACTTCCGTTCATGAAGGCACCAACTTCACTCCATACGAACTCGTTTATGGAAAAATAGCACGTGTTCCTTCAACTATGATACAGAACATAGAAGATGAAGAAACTTACCAATATTACCTGTTCAAACTATCCACAAAAATCCACGAACTCCAAGCCATCGCCCATCAGAACCTAGTCAAGGCAAAAGAAAAATCAAAAAAATATTACGATAGGAAACTAAACATTCATCACTTCAAAGAAGGGGATTATGTCTTTCGGTTAATTGACAGACAAAAAGGAAAATTTTCGCATCAATATACTGGTCCCTACCAAATCACATCTATACTTGAAAACGGGAACATCTGCATAAACTTCAATGGTAAACCACAAACCGTCCATCCAAACAAGTTAAAAAAGGCTCATGTTGTCGACGAGGAAAATGGAGATCGGCAGCAAACAAACCTACGGGAATAGCATTATTAGTAAGAAAACATTCGAGAAACAGTGCATTAAAATCAGTAAATAGAAACCTATGGAAGAAGCATGAAGTCATCTCACCGCATCAAGCAAAAGTACTCCCAATTATCTTGTTCTATGAAGCCAGTCAGAAAAAAAAGGAGAAATCTTTTTTTTTTAAGAAAAAGGGGGGAGGTGTTACGTCCCAGGAGAAACAAATACCTGAAAATATTTTTCATTTATTAATAACTCCTCCATTTTTCTTAAAATAAACCGTCAGTATTAGCAATTAAGGAATATTTAACTATAAAACAATCAGGAGCGACAGAAAGACTGAAAGAGAAAAATATCAATATTAATAATTAAGTAAATATCTAAGAGATATTCATAAAATTAAGTAATACGTACCTCTAGATTTTACTCCAGGAAAAAACCTAAAAACAAAGAAAAGAAATAATTAGTATAAATTATTGACATATACAAATATTGATAAATTAATATTACTTACCCAGAAGGAGAGATAAACTGAAAAGAAAAGTTAATAGAATACTTACATATATAGCAGCAGAGAGAACAAATTAGAATATTTATACAAATGTAAATAATTATTCTTACCTGTACAGTAGAGAAACCTGAAAAAGATAGGATAACAATATTAGTTATATTAAGATAATTATTTCTAACAAGTAAATATTCATAAATACTACTTACTAGTAAACATAGAAATATTCATAGGTATTACTTACCAGTAACATTTATGAGCGTTTCTAACACAATATTACGTCCAAATATCCTGCAAAAGAAAAATATATAATTAGTATAATTTTTAACATATACATATATATATATAGATATACAAATATATATATAATTATATAAATGTATATATATATATATATTCTTACCGTACACTCTGTAAATACCTTAGAATTAAGACAAATATTACTGTATATAATACTTACTATACTTCATCACCTGTAAAATAAGTACAACAATTGTTAAAAATGTTATATATAAGAGAAACATTATAATAAAATAATTCTCGATGTCGCGACAAGGACACTAGGTATGTAGAAGGAGGCATAGTAGTATCGCGGCGCGCCACCAGATGGCGAGGCGGCGCACTGCGCTCTCTCGCTGCTGGAAACGCATAGCGGCTTCAATAAGCTCGGTGATTCGAGCACTACTCAACAGTATACTTCCCCGAGTCAGGTAGTTCACTTCGAGTCACTTCTATTGTATACTCCTTCGAGTCACTTCTAAGCCTACTTCCAGTCCAGTTTCATTTCGAGTTATCAGTAAAGACGGGAGTTTTCTTTTCTTCTTACCCTTCCTGGCAGTTCGAGCCTCACGGCTCCTGTCCATCCAAGGCAGTCCGAGCCTAACGGCTCCTGTCCACCAAGGCAGTTCGAGCCTCACGGCTCCTGTCCACCAAGGCAGTTCGAGCCTCACGGCTCCTGTCCATCCAAGGCAGTCCGAGCCTAACGGCTCCTGTCCACCAAGGCAGTACGAGCCTCACGGCTCCTGTCTTCCCTCTTATGGCAGTATGAGCCTCACGGCTCCTGTCTTCCCTCTTATGGCAGTATGAGCCTCACGGCTCCTGTCCATTAACTCACAGTTGGCATCATAAGCTTAACGGCTCCTATCACACTGCTTTTGGGCGTACAATTTCGCATATTAGAGCTTCACTCATAATTGATTCACTGAGATATTTCTTTTCTCTCTCTCTATTACATTATCCTAATTTACCTAAATAGATATACACACATATTTTTTCCTCTCTACTAGACAATCCCATTAGCTTCTCATGCCGCGAAAGAATCGTCGCTCGGGCCTCAAAGCTCGCGCTCGCCGTCAGCTAGCCCAACTTCATCAACATGGAGAGTTCAATCCAGCCGTCCTGGAAACAAATAAAGAAAATATAGAGCCGTATGTTCCTATAAATCACACTGAGCCGGTGTTTAAAATCCCCCAGTACGTGCCAACTAGGAAGCACGTCCTCAGTACGCAATCCAAGCCTACTCTTTTTAAATTCCCTGCGCAAATTTATCAATCCATAACCCCTCGGACTTTCTCTGCTCCACCGAAATTCACATCAATAGATGAACTCCTTAAAACTATAGCCAACGAGTTTCCTGCACCACCATGCCTTATACCTCCTTTCCAGCCCCTCCCAAATGGTGTTCAATCCTCCACTCAATCCTCTGCTCCTCGGTATATAAGGCCTCCAATACATTTCCGTCCAGTCTCCATTAATTATCCTCCTCCTAATGAACCATTTATACCCCTTCATATTATTCCATCTTATCGGATATCTGTAAAATAATTTCACTCACCCGCTACGCCCTTCCGCTCGGGGTGCCACGCAACTTCTAAAAATCAAATCAAAGCCAATATAATGTACATCATAATTATTATTTCATCTTACCCGGTAATTATAATTGCCTTTTCTCCTCACGTTCCGGCTGTGAGCTCATAACCTAAAATCATAAAGAAATAATTATAACATGCATTCAATTTAGACTTACCTGATGACAGTAATTTATGCCCTGTCTCTTCGCAATTCGATTTATCACTTCTCAACCTGAAAAGAAAAATTAGATTAATACATGTTAAAATTTCTTAAACTAAAATACTTACCTGGTTACAGCAACTTGCCCTTTGATTCCACTTTTTCACTCTACCTGCCTACGCCCTGTACCATAGGACGTAACACCAGATAACGATCCTGGGAGCCAGAATACTGTAAAACACGTTTTCATACATATTAGTGATTTCCAGGGGTACGGAGGCTCGGATCTGAATTCTGCCGGCAGCGTACGATTGCTCGTGTCATTTTACGTAGGAAATACTTGTCTTCATGTCCAGATAGCGATCCTGGGAACCAGAATACTGTAAAACACGTTTTCATACATATTAGTGATTTCCAGGGGAACGGAGACTCGGATTCGAATTCTGCCGGCAGCGTACGATTGCTCGTGTCATTTTACGTAGGAAATACTTGTCTTCGTTTCCCGATAGCGATCCTGGGAGCCAGAATACAGTAAAACACATTTTCGTACATATTAGTGATTTCGAGGGGAACGGAGGCTCGGATTTGAATTCTGCCGGCAGCGTACGATTGCTCGTGTCATTTTACGTAGGAAATACTTGTCTTCATGTCCAGATAGCGATCCTGGGAACCAGAATACTGTAAAACACGTTTTCATACATATTAGTGATTTCCAGGGGAACGGAGGCTCGGATTCGAATTCTGCCGGCAGCGTACGATTGCTCGTGTCATTTTACGTAGGAAATACTTGTCTTCGTTTCCCGATAGCGATCCTGGGAGCCAGAATACTGTAAAACACGTTTTCATACATATTAGTGATTTCCAGTTGTACGGAGGCTCGGATCTGAATTCTGCCGGCAGCGTACGATTGCTCGTGCCATTTTACGTAGGAAATACTTGTCTTCATGTCCAGATAGCGATCCTGGGAGCCAGAATACTGTAAAACACGTTTTCATACATATTAGTGATTTCCAGGGGTACGGAGGCTCGGATCTGAATTCTGCCGGCAGCGTACGATTGCTCGTGTCATTTTACGTAGGAAATACTTGTCTTCATGTCCAGATAGCGATCCTGGGAACCAGAATACTGTAAAACACGTTTTCATACATATTAGTGATTTCCAGGGGAACGGAGACTCGGATTCGAATTCTGCCGGCAGCGTACGATTGCTCGTGTCATTTTACGTAGGATATACTTGTCTTCATGTCCAGATAGCGATCCTGGGAACCAGAATACTGTAAAACACGTTTTCATACATATTAGTGATTTCCAGGGGAACGGAGGCTCGGATTCGAATTCTGCCGGCAGCGTACGATTGCTCGTGTCATTTTACGTAGGAAATACTTGTCTTCATGTCCAGATAGCGATCCTGGGAACCAGAATACTGTAAAACACGTTTTCATACATATTAGTGATTTCCAGGGGAACGGAGGCTCGGATTCGAATTCTGCCGGCAGCGTACGATTGCTCGTGTCATTTTACGTAGGAAATACTTGTCTTCGTTTCCCGATAGCGATCCTGGGAGCCAGAATACTGTAAAACACGTTTTCATACATATTAGTGATTTCCAGGGGTACGGAGGCTCGGATCTGAATTCTGCCGGCAGCGTACGATTGCTCGTGTCATTTTACGTAGGAAATACTTGTCTTCATGTCCAGATAGCGATCCTGGGAACCAGAATACTGTAAAACACGTTTTCATACATATTAGTGATTTCCAGGGGAACGGAGACTCGGATTCGAATTCTGCCGGCAGCGTACGATTGCTCGTGTCATTTTACGTAGGATATACTTGTCTTCATGTCCAGATAGCGATCCTGGGAACCAGAATACTGTAAAACACGTTTTCATACATATTAGTGATTTCCAGGGGAACGGAGGCTCGGATTCGAATTCTGCCGGCAGCGTACGATTGCTCGTGTCATTTTACGTAGGAAATACTTGTCTTCATGTCCAGATAGCGATCCTGGGAACCAGAATACTGTAAAACACGTTTTCATACATATTAGTGATTTCCAGGGGAACGGAGGCTCGGATTCGAATTCTGCCGGCAGCGTACGATTGCTCGTGTCATTTTACGTAGGAAATACTTGTCTTCGTTTCCCGATAGCGATCCTGGGAGCCAGAATACTGTAAAACACGTTTTCATACATATTAGTGATTTCCAGGGGTACGGAGGCTCGGATCTGAATTCTGCCGGCAGCGTACGATTGCTCGTGCCATTTTACGTAGGAAATACTTGTCTTCATGTCCAGATAGCGATCCTGGGAGCCAGAATACTGTAAAACACGTTTTCATACATATTAGTGATTTCCAGGGGTACGGAGGCTCGGATCTGAATTCTGCCGGCAGCGTACGATTGCTCGTGTCATTTTACGTAGGAAATACTTGTCTTCATGTCCAGATAGCGATCCTGGGAACCAGAATACTGTAAAACACGTTTTCATACATATTAGTGATTTCCAGGGGAACGGAGGCTCGGATTCGAATTCTGCCGGCAGCGTACGATTGCTCGTGTCATTTTACGTAGGAAATACTTGTCTTCGTTTCCCGATAGCGATCCTGGGAGCTAGAATACTGTAAAACACGTTTTCATACATATTAGTGATTTCCAGTTGTACGGAGGCTCGGATCTGAATTCTGCCGGCAGCGTACGATTGCTCGTGCCATTTTACGTAGGAAATACTTGTCTTCATGTCCAGATAGCGATCCTGGGAGCCAGAATACTGTAAAACACGTTTTCATACATATTAGTGATTTCCAGGGGTACGGAGGCTCGGATCTGAATTCTGCCGGCAGCGTACGATTGCTCGTGTCATTTTACGTAGGAAATACTTGTCTTCATGTCCAGATAGCGATCCTGGGAACCAGAATACTGTAAAACACGTTTTCATACATATTAGTGATTTCCAGGGGAACGGAGACTCGGATTCGAATTCTGCCGGCAGCGTACGATTGCTCGTGTCATTTTACGTAGGAAATACTTGTCTTCGTTTCCCGATAGCGATCCTGGGAGCCAGAATACTGTAAAACACGTTTTCATACATATTAGTGATTTCCAGGGGTACGGAGGCTCGGATCTGAATTCTGCCGGCAGCGTACGATTGCTCGTGCCATTTTACGTAGGAAATACTTGTCTTCATGTCCAGATAGCGATCCTGGGAGCCAGAATACTGTAAAACACGTTTTCATACATATTAGTGATTTCCAGGGGTACGGAGGCTCGGATCTGAATTCTGCCGGCAGCGTACGATTGCTCGTGTCATTTTACGTAGGAAATACTTGTCTTCATGTCCAGATAGCGATCCTGGGAACCAGAATACTGTAAAACACGTTTTCATACATATTAGTGATTTCCAGGGGAACGGAGGCTCGGATTCGAATTCTGCCGGCAGCGTACGATTGCTCGTGTCATTTTACGTAGGAAATACTTGTCTTCGTTTCCCGATAGCGATCCTGGGAGCCAGAATACTGTAAAACACGTTTTCATACATATTAGTGATTTCCAGTTGTACGGAGGCTCGGATCTGAATTCTGCCGGCAGCGTACGATTGCTCGTGTCATTTTACGTAGGAAATACTTGTCTTCATGTCCAGATAGCGATCCTGGGAGCCAGAATACTGTAAAACACGTTTTCATACATATTAGTGATTTCCAGGGGTACGGAGGCTCGGATCTGAATTCTGCCGGCAGCGTACGATTGCTCGTGTCATTTTACGTAGGAAATACTTGTCTTCATGTCCAGATAGCGATCCTGGGAACCAGAATACTGTAAAACACGTTTTCATACATATTAGTGATTTCCAGGGGAACGGAGACTCGGATTCGAATTCTGCCGGCAGCGTACGATTCCTCGTGTCATTTTACGTAGGATATACTTGTCTTCATGTCCAGATAGCGATCCTGGGAACCAGAATACTGTAAAACACGTTTTCATACATATTAGTGATTTCCAGGGGAACGGAGGCTCGGATTCGAATTCTGCCGGCAGCGTACGATTGCTCGTGTCATTTTACGTAGGAAATACTTGTCTTCATGTCCAGATAGCGATCCTGGGAACCAGAATACTGTAAAACACGTTTTCATACATATTAGTGATTTCCAGGGGAACGGAGGCTCGGATTCGAATTCTGCCGGCAGCGTACGATTGCTCGTGTCATTTTACGTAGGAAATACTTGTCTTCGTTTCCCGATAGCGATCCTGGGAGCCAGAATACTGTAAAACACGTTTTCATACATATTAGTGATTTCCAGGGGTACGGAGGCTCGGATCTGAATTCTGCCGGCAGCGTACGATTGCTCGTGTCATTTTACGTAGGAAATACTTGTCTTCATGTCCAGATAGCGATCCTGGGAACCAGAATACTGTAAAACACGTTTTCATACATATTAGTGATTTCCAGGGGAACGGAGACTCGGATTCGAATTCTGCCGGCAGCGTACGATTGCTCGTGTCATTTTACGTAGGATATACTTGTCTTCATGTCCAGATAGCGATCCTGGGAACCAGAATACTGTAAAACACGTTTTCATACATATTAGTGATTTCCAGGGGAACGGAGGCTCGGATTCGAATTCTGCCGGCAGCGTACGATTGCTCGTGTCATTTTACGTAGGAAATACTTGTCTTCATGTCCAGATAGCGATCCTGGGAACCAGAATACTGTAAAACACGTTTTCATACATATTAGTGATTTCCAGGGGAACGGAGGCTCGGATTCGAATTCTGCCGGCAGCGTACGATTGCTCGTGTCATTTTACGTAGGAAATACTTGTCTTCGTTTCCCGATAGCGATCCTGGGAGCCAGAATACTGTAAAACACGTTTTCATACATATTAGTGATTTCCAGGGGTACGGAGGCTCGGATCTGAATTCTGCCGGCAGCGTACGATTGCTCGTGTCATTTTACGTAGGATATACTTGTCTTCATGTCCAGATAGCGATCCTGGGAACCAGAATACTGTAAAACACGTTTTCATACATATTAGTGATTTCCAGGGGAACGGAGGCTCGGATTCGAATTCTGCCGGCAGCGTACGATTGCTCGTGTCATTTTACGTAGGAAATACTTGTCTTCGTTTCCCGATAGCGATCCTGGGAGCCAGAATACTGTAAAACACGTTTTCATACATATTAGTGATTTCCAGGGGTACGGAGGCTCGGATCTGAATTCTGCCGGCAGCGTACGATTGCTCGTGCCATTTTACGTAGGAAATACTTGTCTTCATGTCCAGATAGCGATCCTGGGAGCCAGAATACTGTAAAACACGTTTTCATACATATTAGTGATTTCCAGGGGTACGGAGGCTCGGATCTGAATTCTGCCGGCAGCGTACGATTGCTCGTGTCATTTTACGTAGGAAATACTTGTCTTCATGTCCAGATAGCGATCCTGGGAACCAGAATACTGTAAAACACGTTTTCATACATATTAGTGATTTCCAGGGGAACGGAGACTCGGATTCGAATTCTGCCGGCAGCGTACGATTGCTCGTGTCATTTTACGTAGGATATACTTGTCTTCATGTCCAGATAGCGATCCTGGGAACCAGAATACTGTAAAACACGTTTTCATACATATTAGTGATTTCCAGGGGAACGGAGGCTCGGATTCGAATTCTGCCGGCAGCGTACGATTGCTCGTGTCATTTTACGTAGGAAATACTTGTCTTCATGTCCAGATAGCGATCCTGGGAACCAGAATACTGTAAAACACGTTTTCATACATATTAGTGATTTCCAGGGGAACGGAGGCTCGGATTCGAATTCTGCCGGCAGCGTACGATTGCTCGTGTCATTTTACGTAGGAAATACTTGTCTTCGTTTCCCGATAGCGATCCTGGGAGCCAGAATACTGTAAAACACGTTTTCATACATATTAGTGATTTCCAGGGGTACGGAGGCTCGGATCTGAATTCTGCCGGCAGCGTACGATTGCTCGTGCCATTTTACGTAGGAAATACTTGTCTTCATGTCCAGATAGCGATCCTGGGAACCAGAATACTGTAAAACACGTTTTCATACATATTAGTGATTTCCAGGGGAATGGAGACTCGGATTCGAATTCTGCCGGCAGCGTACGATTGCTCGTGTCATTTTACGTAGGATATACTTGTCTTCATGTCCAGATAGCTATCCTGGGAACCAGAATACTGTAAAACACGTTTTCATACATATTAGTGATTTCCAGGGGAACGGAGGCTCGGATTCGAATTCTGCCGGCAGCGTACGATTGCTCGTGTCATTTTACGTAGGAAATACTTGTCTTCATGTCCAGATAGCGATCCTGGGAACCAGAATACTGTAAAACACGTTTTCATACATATTAGTGATTTCCAGGGGAACGGAGGCTCGGATTCGAATTCTGCCGGCAGCGTACGATTGCTCGTGTCATTTTACGTAGGAAATACTTGTCTTCGTTTCCCGATAGCGATCCTGGGAGCCAGAATACTGTAAAACACGTTTTCATACATATTAGTGATTTCCAGGGGTACGGAGGCTCGGATCTGAATTCTGCCGGCAGCGTACGATTGCTCGTGTCATTTTACGTAGGAAATACTTGTCTTCATGTCCCGATAGCGATCCTGGGAGCCAGAATACTGTAAAACACGTTTTCATACATATTAGTGATTTCCAGGGGTACGGAGGCTCGGATCTGAATTCTGCCGGCAGCGTACGATTGCTCGTGTCATTTTACGTAGTGTCACGTCCCCGCGACTGGCACCACGGGTCCGGCGCACCCGGGGTTCCCCAGCTCAGGGAAGGTCACCCTGTCACAAACCATTTAGCTATAAGCGTTCCTAGATGTAAGGTTTCCTAGATATAAGTATTTCTAATTCTAAGCGTTCTTAGTTCTTATCAACCCGTGGCAAATACGCATTATTGTTGCTAAATCGCAGATCACGAAAACATAGATTGTTTAGTTCTCCTCTGGTTAAATCGCCATGCACTTTTCGGGCGACGTCGCCTTTTCTTTAAAAGGCATAAATCTAAGACTGTAAAGTCGAAAAGCCAGAATCGTGCGCGATAATGTATCCCACGCAGGAAAACGTAAACCATTAAAATACCCTCATATATTGGGCTAGCGTTTGTACAAAAGACAGAGATCGAAATATCAAAGCACTTGTGAATAAGGAAGAACATGCGATACTTACCGTCGGAACACTAGCGACACCTATAAAATGCGTTATAACAGATAAACATATTTGTACTTACCTGCACTTCCCGCTGGAACTGCAGCGCCACCTAGAAAAAGCGTTAGTATCTATTAGCATAGTTGTAAGATACATGTACAGTTTGAATTTCCCGCCGATAGTCAGTAAGTTGCGATAGAATAAGTATTAGTACGTTTGAATTTCCCGCGCAAGGCAGCGAGCCTTTGAACGTTTGAATTTCCCGCCGTTTGTACAGTGCGACAGAACAGATATTACAGTATTCGAATTTAGCGCCCAAGGCTACGAGCCTTCCGCGCGTTTGAACTTCCCGCCGAGATGGCGCCAGCGTCGAGCGCCCGGGGAAGCGAGCGCTCGCCGGCTTATAAGGCGGCGTGCCACGCCGAGTCAGTCAGTCGGGCTCCGCGCCAAGTGGAGACCAGAGCTCAGGCAGCGTGTCCGCTCCTTAGATCTGGGATCCTGGCAAAGAGCCTTGACCACTGCCACCGCTCCGGTAGCGTTCACCCGCTCCGGTAGCGAAGCAGGTTTATCCGCGACGTAGTCCAGTCGGACTCCGCGCCTAGTGGTGACCAGTGCTCAGGCAGCGTGTCCGCTCCTTAGACCTGGAATCCTGGCAAAGAGTCTTGACCACTGCCACCGCTCCGGTAGCGTTTATCCGCTCCGGCAGCGAAGCAGGTTATCCCTAACGTAGTCCAGTCGGACTCCGCGATGAGTGGAGACCAGACCTCAGGCAGCGTGTCCGCTCCTTAGATCTGGAATCCTATCAACGAGTCTTGACCACTGCCACCGCTCCGGCAGCGTCCACCCGCTCCGGCAGCGAAGCAGCATTCCTCCGCGATATCAGGTTAAATTGTTACTATTAATGTTAAGTGTAGGATTAATGACCGATTCGATTGTTAGTTAAAATGCGATAGCGTACAGTAGATTCGTACGTCGGGAAACATGTATTCGTCTCACTACAGTTCGTTTCATTGTAATGTAATTTAGTTATGCACTCGATATAGTTAGTATTGCTCTCGCTACATTCTATTCGCGTCTTCTCCATTCGTGTATTCAAATGCTCCAATGTACAGGGAGTTCCAATAAATGAGTTTTGTATGCTCTTATCGGTAGTCTTCATCACTTCTTGACCCTCTCTCAATCCCTGCGCTCGGTATTCGCCCTGTAGGCTCTAGCCGCTCGGAGTCTACGATATTTTATGAGATATTCGATATTGGTAATTCCTGTGGGATAGCGAAGGCCCACAGAGACGTTACATTAGAAGGTCGCTAACAGCGCTGGGGTGACGAGGCCCCGCTGAGACGCGACATTACAAAATTGGTGACAGCGGTGGGATAACAAATATCCACCGAAACGTCACTGTACAAATTGGTGACTACGGTGGGATAACAAATATCCACCGAAACGTCACAGTAGGATATACTTGTCTTCATGTCCAGATAGCGATCCTGGGAACCAGAATACTGTAAAACACGTTTTCATACATATTAGTGATTTCCAGGGGAACGGAGGCTCGGATTCGAATTCTGCCGGCAGCGTACGATTGCTCGTGTCATTTTACGTAGGAAATACTTGTCTTCGTTTCCCGATAGCGATCCTGGGAGCCAGAATACTGTAAAACACGTTTTCATACATATTAGTGATTTCCAGGGGTACGGAGGCTCGGATCTGAATTCTGCCGGCAGCGTACGATTGCTCGTGTCATTTTACGTAGGAAATACTTGTCTTCATGTCCAGATAGCGATCCTGGGAACCAGAATACTGTAAAACACGTTTTCATACATATTAGTGATTTCCAGGGGTACGGAGGCTCGGATCTGAATTCTGCCGGCAGCGTACGATTGCTCGTGTCATTTTACGTAGGAAATACTTGTCTTCATGTCCAGATAGCGATCCTGGGAACCAGAATACTGTAAAACACGTTTTCATACATATTAGTGATTTCCAGGGGAACGGAGACTCGGATTCGAATTCTGCCGGCAGCGTACGATTGCTCGTGTCAGTTTACGTAGGAAATACTTGTCTTCGTTTCCCGATAGCGATCCTGGGAGCCAGAATACTGTAAAACACGTTTTCATACATATTAGTGATTTCCAGGGGTACGGAGGCTCGGATCTGAATTCTGCCGGCAGCGTACGATTGCTCGTGTCATTTTACGTAGGAAATACTTGTCTTCATGTCCAGATAGCGATCCTGGGAACCAGAATACTGTAAAACACGTTTTCATACATATTAGTGATTTCCAGGGGAACGGAGGCTCGGATTCGAATTCTGCCGGCAGCGTACGATTGCTCGTGTCATTTTACGTAGGAAATACTTGTCTTCGTTTCCCGATAGCGATCCTGGGAGCCAGAATACTGTAAAACACGTTTTCATACATATTAGTGATTTCCAGGGGTACGGAGGCTCGGATCTGAATTCTGCCGGCAGCGTACGATTGCTCGTGTCATTTTACGTAGGAAATACTTGTCTTCATGTCCCGATAGCGATCCTGGGAGCCAGAATACTGTAAAACACGTTTTCATACATATTAGTGATTTCCAGGGGTACGGAGGCTCGGATCTGAATTCTGCCGGCAGCGTACGATTGCTCGTGTCATTTTACGTAGGATATACTTGTCTTCATGTCCAGATAGCGATCCTGGGAACCAGAATACTGTAAAACACGTTTTCATACATATTAGTGATTTCCAGGGGAACGGAGGCTCGGATTCGAATTCTGCCGGCAGCGTACGATTGCTCGTGTCATTTTACGTAGGAAATACTTGTCTTCGTTTCCCGATAGCGATCCTGGGAGCCAGAATACTGTAAAACACGTTTTCATACATATTAGTGATTTCCAGGGGTACGGAGGCTCGGATCTGAATTCTGCCGGCAGCGTACGATTGCTCGTGCCATTTTACGTAGGAAATACTTGTCTTCATGTCCAGATAGCGATCCTGGGAGCCAGAATACTGTAAAACACGTTTTCATACATATTAGTGATTTCCAGGGGTACGGAGGCTCGGATCTGAATTCTGCCGGCAGCGTACGATTGCTCGTGTCATTTTACGTAGGAAATACTTGTCTTCATGTCCAGATAGCGATCCTGGGAACCAGAATACTGTAAAACACGTTTTCATACATATTAGTGATTTCCAGGGGAACGGAGACTCGGATTCGAATTCTGCCGGCAGCGTACGATTGCTCGTGTCATTTTACGTAGGATATACTTGTCTTCATGTCCAGATAGCGATCCTGGGAACCAGAATACTGTAAAACACGTTTTCATACATATTAGTGATTTCCAGGGGAACGGAGGCTCGGATTCGAATTCTGCCGGCAGCGTACGATTGCTCGTGTCATTTTACGTAGGAAATACTTGTCTTCGTTTCCCGATAGCGATCCTGGGAGCCAGAATACTGTAAAACACGTTTTCATACATATTAGTGATTTCCAGGGGTACGGAGGCTCGGATCTGAATTCTGCCGGCAGCGTACGATTGCTCGTGTCATTTTACGTAGGAAATACTTGTCTTCATGTCCCGATAGCGATCCTGGGAGCCAGAATACTGTAAAACACGTTTTCATACATATTAGTGATTTCCAGGGGTACGGAGGCTCGGATCTGAATTCTGCCGGCAGCGTACGATTGCTCGTGTCATTTTACGTAGGATATACTTGTCTTCATGTCCAGATAGCGATCCTGGGAACCAGAATACTGTAAAACACGTTTTCATACATATTAGTGATTTCCAGGGGAACGGAGGCTCGGATTCGAATTCTGCCGGCAGCGTACGATTGCTCGTGTCATTTTACGTAGGAAATACTTGTCTTCGTTTCCCGATAGCGATCCTGGGAGCCAGAATACTGTAAAACACGTTTTCATACATATTAGTGATTTCCAGGGGTACGGAGGCTCGGATCTGAATTCTGCCGGCAGCGTACGATTGCTCGTGCCATTTTACGTAGGAAATACTTGTCTTCATGTCCAGATAGCGATCCTGGGAGCCAGAATACTGTAAAACACGTTTTCATACATATTAGTGATTTCCAGGGGTACGGAGGCTCGGATCTGAATTCTGCCGGCAGCGTACGATTGCTCGTGTCATTTTACGTAGGAAATACTTGTCTTCATGTCCAGATAGCGATCCTGGGAACCAGAATACTGTAAAACACGTTTTCATACATATTAGTGATTTCCAGGGGAACGGAGGCTCGGATTCGAATTCTGCCGGCAGCGTACGATTGCTCGTGTCATTTTACGTAGGAAATACTTGTCTTCGTTTCCCGATAGCGATCCTGGGAGCCAGAATACTGTAAAACACGTTTTCATACATATTAGTGATTTCCAGTTGTACGGAGGCTCGGATCTGAATTCTGCCGGCAGCGTACGATTGCTCGTGCCATTTTACGTAGGAAATACTTGTCTTCATGTCCAGATAGCGATCCTGGGAGCCAGAATACTGTAAAACACGTTTTCATACATATTAGTGATTTCCAGGGGTACGGAGGCTCGGATCTGAATTCTGCCGGCAGCGTACGATTGCTCGTGTCATTTTACGTAGGAAATACTTGTCTTCATGTCCAGATAGCGATCCTGGGAACCAGAATACTGTAAAACACGTTTTCATACATATTAGTGATTTCCAGGGGAACGGAGACTCGGATTCGAATTCTGCCGGCAGCGTACGATTGCTCGTGTCATTTTACGTAGGATATACTTGTCTTCATGTCCAGATAGCGATCCTGGGAACCAGAATACTGTAAAACACGTTTTCATACATATTAGTGATTTCCAGGGGAACGGAGGCTCGGATTCGAATTCTGCCGGCAGCGTACGATTGCTCGTGTCATTTTACGTAGGAAATACTTGTCTTCATGTCCAGATAGCGATCCTGGGAACCAGAATACTGTAAAACACGTTTTCATACATATTAGTGATTTCCAGGGGAACGGAGGCTCGGATTCGAATTCTGCCGGCAGCGTACGATTGCTCGTGTCATTTTACGTAGGAAATACTTGTCTTCGTTTCCCGATAGCGATCCTGGGAGCCAGAATACTGTAAAACACGTTTTCATACATATTAGTGATTTCCAGGGGTACGGAGGCTCGGATCTGAATTCTGCCGGCAGCGTACGATTGCTCGTGTCATTTTACGTAGGAAATACTTGTCTTCATGTCCAGATAGCGATCCTGGGAACCAGAATACTGTAAAACACGTTTTCATACATATTAGTGATTTCCAGGGGAACGGAGACTCGGATTCGAATTCTGCCGGCAGCGTACGATTGCTCGTGTCATTTTACGTAGGATATACTTGTCTTCATGTCCAGATAGCGATCCTGGGAACCAGAATACTGTAAAACACGTTTTCATACATATTAGTGATTTCCAGGGGAACGGAGGCTCGGATTCGAATTCTGCCGGCAGCGTACGATTGCTCGTGTCATTTTACGTAGGAAATACTTGTCTTCATGTCCAGATAGCGATCCTGGGAACCAGAATACTGTAAAACACGTTTTCATACATATTAGTGATTTCCAGGGGAACGGAGGCTCGGATTCGAATTCTGCCGGCAGCGTACGATTGCTCGTGTCATTTTACGTAGGAAATACTTGTCTTCGTTTCCCGATAGCGATCCTGGGAGCCAGAATACTGTAAAACACGTTTTCATACATATTAGTGATTTCCAGGGGTACGGAGGCTCGGATCTGAATTCTGCCGGCAGCGTACGATTGCTCGTGTCATTTTACGTAGGAAATACTTGTCTTCATGTCCCGATAGCGATCCTGGGAGCCAGAATACTGTAAAACACGTTTTCATACATATTAGTGATTTCCAGGGGTACGGAGGCTCGGATCTGAATTCTGCCGGCAGCGTACGATTGCTCGTGTCATTTTACGTAGGATATACTTGTCTTCATGTCCAGATAGCGATCCTGGGAACCAGAATACTGTAAAACACGTTTTCATACATATTAGTGATTTCCAGGGGAACGGAGGCTCGGATTCGAATTCTGCCGGCAGCGTACGATTGCTCGTGTCATTTTACGTAGGAAATACTTGTCTTCGTTTCCCGATAGCGATCCTGGGAGCCAGAATACTGTAAAACACGTTTTCATACATATTAGTGATTTCCAGGGGTACGGAGGCTCGGATCTGAATTCTGCCGGCAGCGTACGATTGCTCGTGCCATTTTACGTAGGAAATACTTGTCTTCATGTCCAGATAGCGATCCTGGGAGCCAGAATACTGTAAAACACGTTTTCATACATATTAGTGATTTCCAGGGGTACGGAGGCTCGGATCTGAATTCTGCCGGCAGCGTACGATTGCTCGTGTCATTTTACGTAGGAAATACTTGTCTTCATGTCCAGATAGCGATCCTGGGAACCAGAATACTGTAAAACACGTTTTCATACATATTAGTGATTTCCAGGGGAACGGAGACTCGGATTCGAATTCTGCCGGCAGCGTACGATTGCTCGTGTCATTTTACGTAGGATATACTTGTCTTCATGTCCAGATAGCGATCCTGGGAACCAGAATACTGTAAAACACGTTTTCATACATATTAGTGATTTCCAGGGGTACGGAGGCTCGGATTCGAATTCTGCCGGCAGCGTACGATTGCTCGTGTCATTTTACGTAGGAAATACTTGTCTTCATGTCCAGATAGCGATCCTGGGAACCAGAATACTGTAAAACACGTTTTCATACATATTAGTGATTTCCAGGGGAACGGAGGCTCGGATTCGAATTCTGCCGGCAGCGTACGATTGCTCGTGTCATTTTACGTAGGAAATACTTGTCTTCGTTTCCCGATAGCGATCCTGGGAGCCAGAATACTGTAAAACACGTTTTCATACATATTAGTGATTTCCAGGGGTACGGAGGCTCGGATTTGAATTCTGCCGGCAGCGTACGATTGCTCGTGTCATTTTACGTAGGAAATACTTGTCTTCATGTCCAGATAGCGATCCTGGGAACCAGAATACTGTAAAACACGTTTTCATACATATTAGTGATTTCCAGGGGAACGGAGACTCGGATTCGAATTCTGCCGGCAGCGTACGATTGCTCGTGTCATTTTACGTAGGAAATACTTGTCTTCGTTTCCCGATAGCGATCCTGGGAGCCAGAATACTGTAAAACACGTTTTCATACATATTAGTGATTTCCAGTTGTACGGAGGCTCGGATCTGAATTCTGCCGGCAGCGTACGATTGCTCGTGCCATTTTACGTAGGAAATACTTGTCTTCATGTCCAGATAGCGATCCTGGGAGCCAGAATACTGTAAAACACGTTTTCATACATATTAGTGATTTCCAGGGGTACGGAGGCTCGGATCTGAATTCTGCCGGCAGCGTACGATTGCTCGTGTCATTTTACGTAGGAAATACTTGTCTTCATGTCCCGATAGCGATCCTGGGAACCAGAATACTGTAAAACACGTTTTCATACATATTAGTGATTTCCAGGGGAACGGAGACTCGGATTCGAATTCTGCCGGCAGCGTACGATTGCTCGTGTCATTTTACGTAGGATATACTTGTCTTCATGTCCAGATAGCGATCCTGGGAACCAGAATACTGTAAAACACGTTTTCATACATATTAGTGATTTCCAGGGGAACGGAGGCTCGGATTCGAATTCTGCCGGCAGCGTACGATTGCTCGTGTCATTTTACGTAGGAAATACTTGTCTTCATGTCCAGATAGCGATCCTGGGAACCAGAATACTGTAAAACACGTTTTCATACATATTAGTGATTTCCAGGGGAACGGAGGCTCGGATTCGAATTCTGCCGGCAGCGTACGATTGCTCGTGTCATTTTACGTAGGAAATACTTGTCTTCGTTTCCCGATAGCGATCCTGGGAGCCAGAATACTGTAAAACACGTTTTCATACATATTAGTGATTTCCAGGGGTACGGAGGCTCGGATCTGAATTCTGCCGGCAGCGTACGATTGCTCGTGTCATTTTACGTAGGAAATACTTGTCTTCATGTCCAGATAGCGATCCTGGGAACCAGAATACTGTAAAACACGTTTTCATACATATTAGTGATTTCCAGGGGAACGGAGACTCGGATTCGAATTCTGCCGGCAGCGTACGATTGCTCGTGTCATTTTACGTAGGATATACTTGTCTTCATGTCCAGATAGCGATCCTGGGAACCAGAATACTGTAAAACACGTTTTCATACATATTAGTGATTTCCAGGGGAACGGAGGCTCGGATTCGAATTCTGCCGGCAGCGTACGATTGCTCGTGTCATTTTACGTAGGAAATACTTGTCTTCATGTCCAGATAGCGATCCTGGGAACCAGAATACTGTAAAACACGTTTTCATACATATTAGTGATTTCCAGGGGAACGGAGGCTCGGATTCGAATTCTGCCGGCAGCGTACGATTGCTCGTGTCATTTTACGTAGGAAATACTTGTCTTCGTTTCCCGATAGCGATCCTGGGAGCCAGAATACTGTAAAACACGTTTTCATACATATTAGTGATTTCCAGGGGTACGGAGGCTCGGATCTGAATTCTGCCGGCAGCGTACGATTGCTCGTGTCATTTTACGTAGGATATACTTGTCTTCATGTCCAGATAGCGATCCTGGGAACCAGAATACTGTAAAACACGTTTTCATACATATTAGTGATTTCCAGGGGAACGGAGGCTCGGATTCGAATTCTGCCGGCAGCGTACGATTGCTCGTGTCATTTTACGTAGGAAATACTTGTCTTCGTTTCCCGATAGCGATCCTGGGAGCCAGAATACTGTAAAACACGTTTTCATACATATTAGTGATTTCCAGGTGTACGGAGGCTCGGATCTGAATTCTGCCGGCAGCGTACGATTGCTCGTGCCATTTTACGTAGGAAATACTTGTCTTCATGTCCAGATAGCGATCCTGGGAGCCAGAATACTGTAAAACACGTTTTCATACATATTAGTGATTTCCAGGGGTACGGAGGCTCGGATCTGAATTCTGCCGGCAGCGTACGATTGCTCGTGTCATTTTACGTAGGAAATACTTGTCTTCATGTCCAGATAGCGATCCTGGGAACCAGAATACTGTAAAACACGTTTTCATACATATTAGTGATTTCCAGGGGAACGGAGACTCGGATTCGAATTCTGCCGGCAGCGTACGATTGCTCGTGTCATTTTACGTAGGATATACTTGTCTTCATGTCCAGATAGCGATCCTGGGAACCAGAATACTGTAAAACACGTTTTCATACATATTAGTGATTTCCAGGGGAACGGAGGCTCGGATTCGAATTCTGCCGGCAGCGTACGATTGCTCGTGTCATTTTACGTAGGAAATACTTGTCTTCATGTCCAGATAGCGATCCTGGGAACCAGAATACTGTAAAACACGTTTTCATACATATTAGTGATTTCCAGGGGAACGGAGGCTCGGATTCGAATTCTGCCGGCAGCGTACGATTGCTCGTGTCATTTTACGTAGGAAATACTTGTCTTCGTTTCCCGATAGCGATCCTGGGAGCCAGAATACTGTAAAACACGTTTTCATACATATTAGTGATTTCCAGGGGTACGGAGGCTCGGATCTGAATTCTGCCGGCAGCGTACGATTGCTCGTGCCATTTTACGTAGGAAATACTTGTCTTCATGTCCAGATAGCGATCCTGGGAGCCAGAATACTGTAAAACACGTTTTCATACATATTAGTGATTTCCAGGGGTACGGAGGCTCGGATCTGAATTCTGCCGGCAGCGTACGATTGCTCGTGTCATTTTACGTAGGAAATACTTGTCTTCATGTCCAGATAGCGATCCTGGGAACCAGAATACTGTAAAACACGTTTTCATACATATTAGTGATTTCCAGGGGAATGGAGACTCGGATTCGAATTCTGCCGGCAGCGTACGATTGCTCGTGTCATTTTACGTAGGATATACTTGTCTTCATGTCCAGATAGCTATCCTGGGAACCAGAATACTGTAAAACACGTTTTCATACATATTAGTGATTTCCAGGGGAACGGAGGCTCGGATTCGAATTCTGCCGGCAGCGTACGATTGCTCGTGTCATTTTACGTAGGAAATACTTGTCTTCATGTCCAGATAGCGATCCTGGGAACCAGAATACTGTAAAACACGTTTTCATACATATTAGTGATTTCCAGGGGAACGGAGACTCGGATTCGAATTCTGCCGGCAGCGTACGATTGCTCGTGTCATTTTACGTAGGATATACTTGTCTTCATGTCCAGATAGCGATCCTGGGAACCAGAATACTGTAAAACACGTTTTCATACATATTAGTGATTTCCAGGGGAACGGAGGCTCGGATTCGAATTCTGCCGGCAGCGTACGATTGCTCGTGTCATTTTACGTAGGAAATACTTGTCTTCATGTCCAGATAGCGATCCTGGGAACCAGAATACTGTAAAACACGTTTTCATACATATTAGTGATTTCCAGGGGAACGGAGGCTCGGATTCGAATTCTGCCGGCAGCGTACGATTGCTCGTGTCATTTTACGTAGGAAATACTTGTCTTCGTTTCCCGATAGCGATCCTGGGAGCCAGAATACTGTAAAACACGTTTTCATACATATTAGTGATTTCCAGGGGTACGGAGGCTCGGATCTGAATTCTGCCGGCAGCGTACGATTGCTCGTGTCATTTTACGTAGGAAATACTTGTCTTCATGTCCAGATAGCGATCCTGGGAACCAGAATACTGTAAAACACGTTTTCATACATATTAGTGATTTCCAGGGGAACGGAGACTCGGATTCGAATTCTGCCGGCAGCGTACGATTGCTCGTGTCATTTTACGTAGGAAATACTTGTCTTCGTTTCCCGATAGCGATCCTGGGAGCCAGAATACTGTAAAACACGTTTTCATACATATTAGTGATTTCCAGTTGTACGGAGGCTCGGATCTGAATTCTGCCGGCAGCGTACGATTGCTCGTGCCATTTTACGTAGGAAATACTTGTCTTCATGTCCAGATAGCGATCCTGGGAGCCAGAATACTGTAAAACACGTTTTCATACATATTAGTGATTTCCAGGGGTACGGAGGCTCGGATCCGAATTCTGCCGGCAGCGTACGATTGCTCGTGTCATTTTACGTAGGAAATACTTGTCTTCATGTCCAGATAGCGATCCTGGGAACCAGAATACTGTAAAACACGTTTTCATACATATTAGTGATTTCCAGGGGAACGGAGACTCGGATTCGAATTCTGCCGGCAGCGTACGATTGCTCGTGTCATTTTACGTAGGATATCCTTGTCTTCATGTCCAGATAGCGATCCTGGGAACCAGAATACTGTAAAACACGTTTTCATACATATTAGTGATTTCCAGGGGAACGGAGGCTCGGATTCGAATTCTGCCGGCAGCGTACGATTGCTCGTGTCATTTTACGTAGGAAATACTTGTCTTCATGTCCAGATAGCGATCCTGGGAACCAGAATACTGTAAAACACGTTTTCATACATATTAGTGATTTCCAGGGGAACGGAGGCTCGGATTCGAATTCTGCCGGCAGCGTACGATTGCTCGTGTCATTTTACGTAGGAAATACTTGTCTTCGTTTCCCGATAGCGATCCTGGGAGCCAGAATACTGTAAAACACGTTTTCATACATATTAGTGATTTCCAGGGGTACGGAGGCTCGGATCTGAATTCTGCCGGCAGCGTACGATTGCTCGTGTCATTTTACGTAGGAAATACTTGTCTTCATGTCCAGATAGCGATCCTGGGAACCAGAATACTGTAAAACACGTTTTCATACATATTAGTGATTTCCAGGGGAACGGAGACTCGGATTCGAATTCTGCCGGCAGCGTACGATTGCTCGTGTCATTTTACGTAGGATATACTTGTCTTCATGTCCAGATAGCGATCCTGGGAACCAGAATACTGTAAAACACGTTTTCATACATATTAGTGATTTCCAGGGGAACGGAGGCTCGGATTCGAATTCTGCCGGCAGCGTACGATTGCTCGTGTCATTTTACGTAGGAAATACTTGTCTTCATGTCCAGATAGCGATCCTGGGAACCAGAATACTGTAAAACACGTTTTCATACATATTAGTGATTTCCAGGGGAACGGAGGCTCGGATTCGAATTCTGCCGGCAGCGTACGATTGCTCGTGTCATTTTACGTAGGAAATACTTGTCTTCGTTTCCCGATAGCGATCCTGGGAGCCAGAATACTGTAAAACACGTTTTCATACATATTAGTGATTTCCAGGGGTACGGAGGCTCGGATCTGAATTCTGCCGGCAGCGTACGATTGCTCGTGTCATTTTACGTAGGATATACTTGTCTTCATGTCCAGATAGCGATCCTGGGAACCAGAATACTGTAAAACACGTTTTCATACATATTAGTGATTTCCAGGGGAACGGAGGCTCGGATTCGAATTCTGCCGGCAGCGTACGATTGCTCGTGTCATTTTACGTAGGAAATACTTGTCTTCGTTTCCCGATAGCGATCCTGGGAGCCAGAATACTGTAAAACACGTTTTCATACATATTAGTGATTTCCAGGGGTACGGAGGCTCGGATCTGAATTCTGCCGGCAGCGTACGATTGCTCGTGCCATTTTACGTAGGAAATACTTGTCTTCATGTCCAGATAGCGATCCTGGGAGCCAGAATACTGTAAAACACGTTTTCATACATATTAGTGATTTCCAGGGGTACGGAGGCTCGGATTTGAATTCTGCCGGCAGCGTACGATTGCTCGTGTCATTTTACGTAGGAAATACTTGTCTTCATGTCCAGATAGCGATCCTGGGAACCAGAATACTGTAAAACACGTTTTCATACATATTAGTGATTTCCAGGGGAACGGAGACTCGGATTCGAATTCTGCCGGCAGCGTACGATTGCTCGTGTCATTTTACGTAGGATATACTTGTCTTCATGTCCAGATAGCGATCCTGGGAACCAGAATACTGTAAAACACGTTTTCATACATATTAGTGATTTCCAGGGGAACGGAGGCTCGGATTCGAATTCTGCCGGCAGCGTACGATTGCTCGTGTCATTTTACGTAGGAAATACTTGTCTTCATGTCCAGATAGCGATTCTGGGAACCAGAATACTGTAAAACACGTTTTCATACATATTAGTGATTTCCAGGGGAACGGAGGCTCGGATTCGAATTCTGCCGGCAGCGTACGATTGCTCGTGTCATTTTACGTAGGAAATACTTGTCTTCGTTTCCCGATAGCGATCCTGGGAGCCAGAATACTGTAAAACACGTTTTCATACATATTAGTGATTTCCAGGGGTACGGAGGCTCGGATCTGAATTCTGCCGGCAGCGTACGATTGCTCGTGCCATTTTACGTAGGAAATACTTGTCTTCATGTCCAGATAGCGATCCTGGGAGCCAGAATACTGTAAAACACGTTTTCATACATATTAGTGATTTCCAGGGGTACGGAGGCTCGGATCTGAATTCTGCCGGCAGCGTACGATTGCTCGTGTCATTTTACGTAGGAAATACTTGTCTTCATGTCCAGATAGCGATCCTGGGAACCAGAATACTGTAAAACACGTTTTCATACATATTAGTGATTTCCAGGGGAATGGAGACTCGGATTCGAATTCTGCCGGCAGCGTACGATTGCTCGTGTCATTTTACGTAGGATATACTTGTCTTCATGTCCAGATAGCTATCCTGGGAACCAGAATACTGTAAAACACGTTTTCATACATATTAGTGATTTCCAGGGGAACGGAGGCTCGGATTCGAATTCTGCCGGCAGCGTACGATTGCTCGTGTCATTTTACGTAGGAAATACTTGTCTTCATGTCCAGATAGCGATCCTGGGAACCAGAATACTGTAAAACACGTTTTCATACATATTAGTGATTTCCAGGGGAACGGAGGCTCGGATTCGAATTCTGCCGGCAGCGTACGATTGCTCGTGTCATTTTACGTAGGAAATACTTGTCTTCGTTTCCCGATAGCGATCCTGGGAGCCAGAATACTGTAAAACACGTTTTCATACATATTAGTGATTTCCAGGGGTACGGAGGCTCGGATCTGAATTCTGCCGGCAGCGTACGATTGCTCGTGTCATTTTACGTAGGAAATACTTGTCTTCATGTCCCGATAGCGATCCTGGGAGCCAGAATACTGTAAAACACGTTTTCATACATATTAGTGATTTCCAGGGGTACGGAGGCTCGGATCTGAATTCTGCCGGCAGCGTACGATTGCTCGTGTCATTTTACGTAGTGTCACGTCCCCGCGACTGGCACCACGGGTCCGGCGCACCCGGGGTTCCCCAGCTCAGGGAAGGTCACCCTGTCACAAACCATTTAGCTATAAGCGTTCCTAGATGTAAGGTTTCCTAGATATAAGTATTTCTAATTCTAAGCGTTCTTAGTTCTTATCAACCCGTGGCAAATACGCATTATTGTTGCTAAATCGCAGATCACGAAAACATAGATTGTTTAGTTCTCCTCTGGTTAAATCGCCATGCACTTTTCGGGCGACGTCGCCTTTTCTTTAAAAGGCATAAATCTAAGACTGTAAAGTCGAAAAGCCAGAATCGTGCGCGATAATGTATCCCACGCAGGAAAACGTAAACCATTAAAATACCCTCATATATTGGGCTAGCGTTTGTACAAAAGACAGAGATCGAAATATCAAAGCACTTGTGAATAAGGAAGAACATGCGATACTTACCGTCGGAACACTAGCGACACCTATAAAATGCGTTATAACAGATAAACATATTTGTACTTACCTGCACTTCCCGCTGGAACTGCAGCGCCACCTAGAAAAAGCGTTAGTATCTATTAGCATAGTTGTAAGATACATGTACAGTTTGAATTTCCCGCCGATAGTCAGTAAGTTGCGATAGAATAAGTATTAGTACGTTTGAATTTCCCGCGCAAGGCAGCGAGCCTTTGAACGTTTGAATTTCCCGCCGTTTGTACAGTGCGACAGAACAGATATTACAGTATTCGAATTTAGCGCCCAAGGCTACGAGCCTTCCGCGCGTTTGAACTTCCCGCCGAGATGGCGCCAGCGTCGAGCGCCCGGGGAAGCGAGCGCTCGCCGGCTTATAAGGCGGCGTGCCACGCCGAGTCAGTCAGTCGGGCTCCGCGCCAAGTGGAGACCAGAGCTCAGGCAGCGTGTCCGCTCCTTAGATCTGGGATCCTGGCAAAGAGCCTTGACCACTGCCACCGCTCCGGTAGCGTTCACCCGCTCCGGTAGCGAAGCAGGTTTATCCGCGACGTAGTCCAGTCGGACTCCGCGCCTAGTGGTGACCAGTGCTCAGGCAGCGTGTCCGCTCCTTAGACCTGGAATCCTGGCAAAGAGTCTTGACCACTGCCACCGCTCCGGTAGCGTTTATCCGCTCCGGCAGCGAAGCAGGTTATCCCTAACGTAGTCCAGTCGGACTCCGCGATGAGTGGAGACCAGACCTCAGGCAGCGTGTCCGCTCCTTAGATCTGGAATCCTATCAACGAGTCTTGACCACTGCCACCGCTCCGGCAGCGTCCACCCGCTCCGGCAGCGAAGCAGCATTCCTCCGCGATATCAGGTTAAATTGTTACTATTAATGTTAAGTGTAGGATTAATGACCGATTCGATTGTTAGTTAAAATGCGATAGCGTACAGTAGATTCGTACGTCGGGAAACATGTATTCGTCTCACTACAGTTCGTTTCATTGTAATGTAATTTAGTTATGCACTCGATATAGTTAGTATTGCTCTCGCTACATTCTATTCGCGTCTTCTCCATTCGTGTATTCAAATGCTCCAATGTACAGGGAGTTCCAATAAATGAGTTTTGTATGCTCTTATCGGTAGTCTTCATCACTTCTTGACCCTCTCTCAATCCCTGCGCTCGGTATTCGCCCTGTAGGCTCTAGCCGCTCGGAGTCTACGATATTTTATGAGATATTCGATATTGGTAATTCCTGTGGGATAGCGAAGGCCCACAGAGACGTTACATTAGAAGGTCGCTAACAGCGCTGGGGTGACGAGGCCCCGCTGAGACGCGACATTACAAAATTGGTGACAGCGGTGGGATAACAAATATCCACCGAAACGTCACTGTACAAATTGGTGACTACGGTGGGATAACAAATATCCACCGAAACGTCACAGTAGGATATACTTGTCTTCATGTCCAGATAGCGATCCTGGGAACCAGAATACTGTAAAACACGTTTTCATACATATTAGTGATTTCCAGGGGAACGGAGGCTCGGATTCGAATTCTGCCGGCAGCGTACGATTGCTCGTGTCATTTTACGTAGGAAATACTTGTCTTCGTTTCCCGATAGCGATCCTGGGAGCCAGAATACTGTAAAACACGTTTTCATACATATTAGTGATTTCCAGGGGTACGGAGGCTCGGATCTGAATTCTGCCGGCAGCGTACGATTGCTCGTGTCATTTTACGTAGGAAATACTTGTCTTCATGTCCAGATAGCGATCCTGGGAACCAGAATACTGTAAAACACGTTTTCATACATATTAGTGATTTCCAGGGGTACGGAGGCTCGGATCTGAATTCTGCCGGCAGCGTACGATTGCTCGTGTCATTTTACGTAGGAAATACTTGTCTTCATGTCCAGATAGCGATCCTGGGAACCAGAATACTGTAAAACACGTTTTCATACATATTAGTGATTTCCAGGGGAACGGAGACTCGGATTCGAATTCTGCCGGCAGCGTACGATTGCTCGTGTCAGTTTACGTAGGAAATACTTGTCTTCGTTTCCCGATAGCGATCCTGGGAGCCAGAATACTGTAAAACACGTTTTCATACATATTAGTGATTTCCAGGGGTACGGAGGCTCGGATCTGAATTCTGCCGGCAGCGTACGATTGCTCGTGTCATTTTACGTAGGAAATACTTGTCTTCATGTCCAGATAGCGATCCTGGGAACCAGAATACTGTAAAACACGTTTTCATACATATTAGTGATTTCCAGGGGAACGGAGGCTCGGATTCGAATTCTGCCGGCAGCGTACGATTGCTCGTGTCATTTTACGTAGGAAATACTTGTCTTCGTTTCCCGATAGCGATCCTGGGAGCCAGAATACTGTAAAACACGTTTTCATACATATTAGTGATTTCCAGGGGTACGGAGGCTCGGATCTGAATTCTGCCGGCAGCGTACGATTGCTCGTGTCATTTTACGTAGGAAATACTTGTCTTCATGTCCCGATAGCGATCCTGGGAGCCAGAATACTGTAAAACACGTTTTCATACATATTAGTGATTTCCAGGGGTACGGAGGCTCGGATCTGAATTCTGCCGGCAGCGTACGATTGCTCGTGTCATTTTACGTAGGATATACTTGTCTTCATGTCCAGATAGCGATCCTGGGAACCAGAATACTGTAAAACACGTTTTCATACATATTAGTGATTTCCAGGGGAACGGAGGCTCGGATTCGAATTCTGCCGGCAGCGTACGATTGCTCGTGTCATTTTACGTAGGAAATACTTGTCTTCGTGTCCCGATAGCGATCCTGGGAGCCAGAATACTGTAAAACACGTTTTCATACATATTAGTGATTTCCAGGGGTACGGAGGCTCGGATCTGAATTCTGCCGGCAGCGTACGATTGCTCGTGCCATTTTACGTAGGAAATACTTGTCTTCATGTCCAGATAGCGATCCTGGGAGCCAGAATACTGTAAAACACGTTTTCATACATATTAGTGATTTCCAGGGGTACGGAGGCTCGGATCTGAATTCTGCCGGCAGCGTACGATTGCTCGTGTCATTTTACGTAGGAAATACTTGTCTTCATGTCCAGATAGCGATCCTGGGAACCAGAATACTGTAAAACACGTTTTCATACATATTAGTGATTTCCAGGGGAACGGAGACTCGGATTCGAATTCTGCCGGCAGCGTACGATTGCTCGTGTCATTTTACGTAGGATATACTTGTCTTCATGTCCAGATAGCGATCCTGGGAACCAGAATACTGTAAAACACGTTTTCATACATATTAGTGATTTCCAGGGGAACGGAGGCTCGGATTCGAATTCTGCCGGCAGCGTACGATTGCTCGTGTCATTTTACGTAGGAAATACTTGTCTTCGTTTCCCGATAGCGATCCTGGGAGCCAGAATACTGTAAAACACGTTTTCATACATATTAGTGATTTCCAGGGGTACGGAGGCTCGGATCTGAATTCTGCCGGCAGCGTACGATTGCTCGTGTCATTTTACGTAGGAAATACTTGTCTTCATGTCCCGATAGCGATCCTGGGAGCCAGAATACTGTAAAACACGTTTTCATACATATTAGTGATTTCCAGGGGTACGGAGGCTCGGATCTGAATTCTGCCGGCAGCGTACGATTGCTCGTGTCATTTTACGTAGGATATACTTGTCTTCATGTCCAGATAGCGATCCTGGGAACCAGAATACTGTAAAACACGTTTTCATACATATTAGTGATTTCCAGGGGAACGGAGGCTCGGATTCGAATTCTGCCGGCAGCGTACGATTGCTCGTGTCATTTTACGTAGGAAATACTTGTCTTCGTTTCCCGATAGCGATCCTGGGAGCCAGAATACTGTAAAACACGTTTTCATACATATTAGTGATTTCCAGGGGTACGGAGGCTCGGATCTGAATTCTGCCGGCAGCGTACGATTGCTCGTGCCATTTTACGTAGGAAATACTTGTCTTCATGTCCAGATAGCGATCCTGGGAGCCAGAATACTGTAAAACACGTTTTCATACATATTAGTGATTTCCAGGGGTACGGAGGCTCGGATCTGAATTCTGCCGGCAGCGTACGATTGCTCGTGTCATTTTACGTAGGAAATACTTGTCTTCATGTCCAGATAGCGATCCTGGGAACCAGAATACTGTAAAACACGTTTTCATACATATTAGTGATTTCCAGGGGAACGGAGGCTCGGATTCGAATTCTGCCGGCAGCGTACGATTGCTCGTGTCATTTTACGTAGGAAATACTTGTCTTCGTTTCCCGATAGCGATCCTGGGAGCCAGAATACTGTAAAACACGTTTTCATACATATTAGTGATTTCCAGTTGTACGGAGGCTCGGATCTGAATTCTGCCGGCAGCGTACGATTGCTCGTGCCATTTTACGTAGGAAATACTTGTCTTCATGTCCAGATAGCGATCCTGGGAGCCAGAATACTGTAAAACACGTTTTCATACATATTAGTGATTTCCAGGGGAACGGAGGCTCGGATTCGAATTCTGCCGGCAGCGTACGATTGCTCGTGTCATTTTACGTAGGAAATACTTGTCTTCATGTCCAGATAGCGATCCTGGGAACCAGAATACTGTAAAACACGTTTTCATACATATTAGTGATTTCCAGGGGAACGGAGACTCGGATTCGAATTCTGCCGGCAGCGTACGATTGCTCGTGTCATTTTACGTAGGATATACTTGTCTTCATGTCCAGATAGCGATCCTGGGAACCAGAATACTGTAAAACACGTTTTCATACATATTAGTGATTTCCAGGGGAACGGAGGCTCGGATTCGAATTCTGCCGGCAGCGTACGATTGCTCGTGTCATTTTACGTAGGAAATACTTGTCTTCATGTCCAGATAGCGATCCTGGGAACCAGAATACTGTAAAACACGTTTTCATACATATTAGTGATTTCCAGGGGAACGGAGGCTCGGATTCGAATTCTGCCGGCAGCGTACGATTGCTCGTGTCATTTTACGTAGGAAATACTTGTCTTCGTTTCCCGATAGCGATCCTGGGAGCCAGAATACTGTAAAACACGTTTTCATACATATTAGTGATTTCCAGGGGTACGGAGGCTCGGATCTGAATTCTGCCGGCAGCGTACGATTGCTCGTGTCATTTTACGTAGGAAATACTTGTCTTCATGTCCAGATAGCGATCCTGGGAACCAGAATACTGTAAAACACGTTTTCATACATATTAGTGATTTCCAGGGGAACGGAGACTCGGATTCGAATTCTGCCGGCAGCGTACGATTGCTCGTGTCATTTTACGTAGGATATACTTGTCTTCATGTCCAGATAGCGATCCTGGGAACCAGAATACTGTAAAACACGTTTTCATACATATTAGTGATTTCCAGGGGAACGGAGGCTCGGATTCGAATTCTGCCGGCAGCGTACGATTGCTCGTGTCATTTTACGTAGGAAATACTTGTCTTCATGTCCAGATAGCGATCCTGGGAACCAGAATACTGTAAAACACGTTTTCATACATATTAGTGATTTCCAGGGGAACGGAGGCTCGGATTCGAATTCTGCCGGCAGCGTACGATTGCTCGTGTCATTTTACGTAGGAAATACTTGTCTTCGTTTCCCGATAGCGATCCTGGGAGCCAGAATACTGTAAAACACGTTTTCATACATATTAGTGATTTCCAGGGGTACGGAGGCTCGGATCTGAATTCTGCCGGCAGCGTACGATTGCTCGTGTCATTTTACGTAGGAAATACTTGTCTTCATGTCCCGATAGCGATCCTGGGAGCCAGAATACTGTAAAACACGTTTTCATACATATTAGTGATTTCCAGGGGTACGGAGGCTCGGATCTGAATTCTGCCGGCAGCGTACGATTGCTCGTGTCATTTTACGTAGGATATACTTGTCTTCATGTCCAGATAGCGATCCTGGGAACCAGAATACTGTAAAACACGTTTTCATACATATTAGTGATTTCCAGGGGAACGGAGGCTCGGATTCGAATTCTGCCGGCAGCGTACGATTGCTCGTGTCATTTTACGTAGGAAATACTTGTCTTCGTTTCCCGATAGCGATCCTGGGAGCCAGAATACTGTAAAACACGTTTTCATACATATTAGTGATTTCCAGGGGTACGGAGGCTCGGATCTGAATTCTGCCGGCAGCGTACGATTGCTCGTGCCATTTTACGTAGGAAATACTTGTCTTCATGTCCAGATAGCGATCCTGGGAGCCAGAATACTGTAAAACACGTTTTCATACATATTAGTGATTTCCAGGGGTACGGAGGCTCGGATCTGAATTCTGCCGGCAGCGTACGATTGCTCGTGTCATTTTACGTAGGAAATACTTGTCTTCATGTCCAGATAGCGATCCTGGGAACCAGAATACTGTAAAACACGTTTTCATACATATTAGTGATTTCCAGGGGAACGGAGGCTCGGATTCGAATTCTGCCGGCAGCGTACGATTGCTCGTGTCATTTTACGTAGGAAATACTTGTCTTCGTTTCCCGATAGCGATCCTGGGAGCCAGAATACTGTAAAACACGTTTTCATACATATTAGTGATTTCCAGGGGTACGGAGGCTCGGATCTGAATTCTGCCGGCAGCGTACGATTGCTCGTGCCATTTTACGTAGGAAATACTTGTCTTCATGTCCAGATAGCGATCCTGGGAGCCAGAATACTGTAAAACACGTTTTCATACATATTAGTGATTTCCAGGGGTACGGAGGCTCGGATCTGAATTCTGCCGGCAGCGTACGATTGCTCGTGTCATTTTACGTAGGAAATACTTGTCTTCATGTCCAGATAGCGATCCTGGGAACCAGAATACTGTAAAACACGTTTTCATACATATTAGTGATTTCCAGGGGAACGGAGGCTCGGATTCGAATTCTGCCGGCAGCGTACGATTGCTCGTGTCATTTTACGTAGGAAATACTTGTCTTCGTTTCCCGATAGCGATCCTGGGAGCCAGAATACTGTAAAACACGTTTTCATACATATTAGTGATTTCCAGGGGTACGGAGGCTCGGATCTGAATTCTGCCGGCAGCGTACGATTGCTCGTGTCATTTTACGTAGGAAATACTTGTCTTCCTTTCCCGATAGCGATCCTGGGGGCCAGAATAGTGTAAAACACGTTTTCATTCATGTTAGTGATTTCCAGCGGAACGGAGGCTCGGATTTGAATTCTGCCGGCAGCGTACGATTGCTCGTGTCATTTTACGTAGGAAATACTTGTCTTCATGTCCTGATAGCGATCCTGGGAGCCAGAATACTGTAAAACACGTTTTCATACATATTAGTGATTTCCAGGGGAACGGAGGCTCGGATTTGAATTCTGCCGGCAGCGTACGATTGCTCGTGTCATTTTACGTAGGAAATACTTGTCTTCATGTCCAGACAGCGATCCTGGGAGCCAGAATACTGTAAAACACGTTTTCATACATATTAGTGATTTCCAGGGGTACGGAGGCTCGGATCTGAATTCTGCCGGCAGCGTACGATTGCTCGTGCCATTTTACGTAGGAAATACTTGTCTTCATGTCCAGATAGCGATCCTGGGAGCCAGAATACTGTAAAACACGTTTTCATACATATTAGTGATTTCCAGGGGTACGGAGGCTCGGATCTGAATTCTGCCGGCAGCGTACGATTGCTCGTGTCATTTTACGTAGGAAATACTTGTCTTCATGTCCAGATAGCGATCCTGGGAACCAGAATACTGTAAAACACGTTTTCATACATATTAGTGATTTCCAGGGGAACGGAGACTCGGATTCGAATTCTGCTGGCAGCGTACGATTGCTCGTGTCATTATACGTAGGATATACTTGTCTTCATGTCCAGATAGCTATCCTGGGAACCAGAATACTGTAAAACACGTTTTCATACATATTAGTGATTTCCAGGGGAACGGAGGCTCGGATTCGAATTCTGCCGGCAGCGTACGATTGCTCGTGTCATTTTACGTAGGAAATACTTGTCTTCATGTCCAGATAGCGATCCTGGGAACCAGAATACTGTAAAACACGTTTTCATACATATTAGTGATTTCCAGGGGAACGGAGGCTCGGATTCGAATTCTGCCGGCAGCGTACGATTGCTCGTGTCATTTTACGTAGGAAATACTTGTCTTCGTTTCCCGATAGCGATCCTGGGAGCCAGAATACTGTAAAACACGTTTTCATACATATTAGTGATTTCCAGGGGTACGGAGGCTCGGATCTGAATTCTGCCGGCAGCGTACGATTGCTCGTGTCATTTTACGTAGGAAATACTTGTCTTCATGTCCCGATAGCGATCCTGGGAGCCAGAATACTGTAAAACACGTTTTCATACATATTAGTGATTTCCAGGGGAACGGAGGCTCGGATTCGAATTCTGCCGGCAGCGTACGATTGCTCGTGTCATTTTACGTAGGAAATACTTGTCTTCGTTTCCCGATAGCGATCCTGGGAGCCAGAATACTGTAAAACACGTTTTCATACATATTAGTGATTTCCAGGGGTACGGAGGCTCGGATCTGAATTCTGCCGGCAGCGTACGATTGCTCGTGTCATTTTACGTAGGAAATACTTGTCTTCATGTCCAGATAGCGATCCTGGGAACCAGAATACTGTAAAACACGTTTTCATACATATTAGTGATTTCCAGGGGTACGGAGGCTCGGATCTGAATTCTGCCGGCAGCGTACGATTGCTCGTGTCATTTTACGTAGGAAATACTTGTCTTCATGTCCAGATAGCGATCCTGGGAACCAGAATACTGTAAAACACGTTTTCATACATATTAGTGATTTCCAGGGGAACGGAGACTCGGATTCGAATTCTGCCGGCAGCGTACGATTGCTCGTGTCAGTTTACGTAGGAAATACTTGTCTTCGTTTCCCGATAGCGATCCTGGGAGCCAGAATACTGTAAAACACGTTTTCATACATATTAGTGATTTCCAGGGGTACGGAGGCTCGGATCTGAATTCTGCCGGCAGCGTACGATTGCTCGTGTCATTTTACGTAGGAAATACTTGTCTTCATGTCCAGATAGCGATCCTGGGAACCAGAATACTGTAAAACACGTTTTCATACATATTAGTGATTTCCAGGGGAACGGAGGCTCGGATTCGAATTCTGCCGGCAGCGTACGATTGCTCGTGTCATTTTACGTAGGAAATACTTGTCTTCGTTTCCCGATAGCGATCCTGGGAGCCAGAATACTGTAAAACACGTTTTCATACATATTAGTGATTTCCAGGGGTACGGAGGCTCGGATCTGAATTCTGCCGGCAGCGTACGATTGCTCGTGCCATTTTACGTAGGAAGTACTTGTCTTCATGTCCAGATAGCGATCCTGGGAGCCAGAATACTGTAAAACACGTTTTCATACATATTAGTGATTTCCAGGGGTACGGAGGCTCGGATCTGAATTCTGCCGGCAGCGTACGATTGCTCGTGTCATTTTACGTAGGAAATACTTGTCTTCATGTCCAGATAGCGATCCTGGGAACCAGAATACTGTAAAACACGTTTTCATACATATTAGTGATTTCCAGGGGAACGGAGGCTCGGATTCGAATTCTGCCGGCAGCGTACGATTGCTCGTGTCATTTTACGTAGGAAATACTTGTCTTCGTTTCCCGATAGCGATCCTGGGAGCCAGAATACTGTAAAACACGTTTTCATACATATTAGTGATTTCCAGGGGTACGGAGGCTCGGATCTGAATTCTGCCGGCAGCGTACGATTGCTCGTGTCATTTTACGTAGGAAATACTTGTCTTCCTTTCCCGATAGCGATCCTGGGGGCCAGAATAGTGTAAAACACGTTTTCATTCATGTTAGTGATTTCCAGCGGAACGGAGGCTCGGATTTGAATTCTGCCGGCAGCGTACGATTGCTCGTGTCATTTTACGTAGGAAATACTTGTCTTCATGTCCAGACAGCGATCCTGGGAGCCAGAATACTGTAAAACACGTTTTCATACATATTAGTGATTTCCAGGGGAACGGAGGCTCGGATTTGAATTCTGCCGGCAGCGTACGATTGCTCGTGTCATTTTACGTAGGAAATACTTGTCTTCATGTCCAGACAGCGATCCTGGGAGCCAGAATACTGTAAAACACGTTTTCATACATATTAGTGATTTCCAGGGGTACGGAGGCTCGGATCTGAATTCTGCCGGCAGCGTACGATTGCTCGTGCCATTTTACGTAGGAAATACTTGTCTTCATGTCCAGATAGCGATCCTGGGAGCCAGAATACTGTAAAACACGTTTTCATACATATTAGTGATTTCCAGGGGTACGGAGGCTCGGATCTGAATTCTGCCGGCAGCGTACGATTGCTCGTGTCATTTTACGTAGGAAATACTTGTCTTCATGTCCAGATAGCGATCCTGGGAACCAGAATACTGTAAAACACGTTTTCATACATATTAGTGATTTCCAGGGGAACGGAGACTCGGATTCGAATTCTGCCGGCAGCGTACGATTGCTCGTGTCATTATACGTAGGATATACTTGTCTTCATGTCCAGATAGCTATCCTGGGAACCAGAATACTGTAAAACACGTTTTCATACATATTAGTGATTTCCAGGGGAACGGAGGCTCGGATTCGAATTCTGCCGGCAGCGTACGATTGCTCGTGTCATTTTACGTAGGAAATACTTGTCTTCATGTCCAGATAGCGATCCTGGGAACCAGAATACTGTAAAACACGTTTTCATACATATTAGTGATTTCCAGGGGAACGGAGGCTCGGATCTGAATTCTGCCGGCAGCGTACGATTGCTCGTGTCATTTTACGTAGGAAATACTTGTCTTCATGTCCAGATAGCGATCCTGGGAACCAGAATACTGTAAAACACGTTTTCATACATATTAGTGATTTCCAGGGGAACGGAGGCTCGGATTCGAATTCTGCCGGCAGCGTACGATTGCTCGTGTCATTTTACGTAGGAAATACTTGTCTTCGTTTCCCGATAGCGATCCTGGGAGCCAGAATACTGTAAAACACGTTTTCATACATATTAGTGATTTCCAGGGGTACGGAGGCTCGGATCTGAATTCTGCCGGCAGCGTACGATTGCTCGTGTCATTTTACGTAGGAAATACTTGTCTTCATGTCCAGATAGCGATCCTGGGAACCAGAATACTGTAAAACACGTTTTCATACATATTAGTGATTTCCAGGGGAACGGAGACTCGGATTCGAATTCTGCCGGCAGCGTACGATTGCTCGTGTCAGTTTACGTAGGAAATACTTGTCTTCGTTTCCCGATAGCGATCCTGGGAGCCAGAATACTGTAAAACACGTTTTCATACATATTAGTGATTTCCAGGGGTACGGAGGCTCGGATCTGAATTCTGCCGGCAGCGTACGATTGCTCGTGTCATTTTACGTAGGAAATACTTGTCTTCATGTCCAGATAGCGATCCTGGGAACCAGAATACTGTAAAACACGTTTTCATACATATTAGTGATTTCCAGGGGAACGGAGGCTCGGATTCGAATTCTGCCGGCAGCGTACGATTGCTCGTGTCATTTTACGTAGGAAATACTTGTCTTCGTTTCCCGATAGCGATCCTGGGAGCCAGAATACTGTAAAACACGTTTTCATACATATTAGTGATTTCCAAGGGTACGGAGGCTCGGATCTGAATTCTGCCGGCAGCGTACGATTGCTCGTGTCATTTTACGTAGGAAATACTTGTCTTCATGTCCAGACAGCGATCCTGGGAGCCAGAATACTGTAAAACACGTTTTCATACATATTAGTGATTTCCAGGGGAACGGAGACTCGGATTCGAATTCTGCCGGCAGCGTACGATTGCTCGTGTCATTTTACGTAGGAAATACTTGTCTTCATGTCCAGATAGCGATCCTGGGAACCAGAATACTGTAAAACACGTTTTCATACATATTAGTGATTTCCAGGGGAACGGAGGCTCGGATCTGAATTCTGCCGGCAGCGTACGATTGCTCGTGTCATTTTACGTAGGAAATACTTGTCTTCATGTCCAGATAGCGATCCTGGGAACCAGAATACTGTAAAACACGTTTTCATACATATTAGTGATTTCCAGGGGAACGGAGGCTCGGATTCGAATTCTGCCGGCAGCGTACGATTGCTCGTGTCATTTTACGTAGGAAATACTTGTCTTCGTTTCCCGATAGCGATCCTGGGAGCCAGAATACTGTAAAACACGTTTTCATACATATTAGTGATTTCCAGGGGTACGGAGGCTCGGATCTGAATTCTGCCGGCAGCGTACGATTGCTCGTGTCATTTTACGTAGGAAATACTTGTCTTCATGTCCAGATAGCGATCCTGGGAACCAGAATACTGTAAAACACGTTTTCATACATATTAGTGATTTCCAGGGGAACGGAGACTCGGATTCGAATTCTGCCGGCAGCGTACGATTGCTCGTGTCAGTTTACGTAGGAAATACTTGTCTTCGTTTCCCGATAGCGATCCTGGGAGCCAGAATACTGTAAAACACGTTTTCATACATATTAGTGATTTCCAGGGGAACGGAGGCTCGGATTCGAATTCTGCCGGCAGCGTACGATTGCTCGTGTCATTTTACGTAGGAAATACTTGTCTTCATGTCCAGATAGCGATCCTGGGAACCAGAATACTGTAAAACACGTTTTCATACATATTAGTGATTTCCAGGGGAACGGAGGCTCGGATTCGAATTCTGCCGGCAGCGTACGATTGCTCGTGTCATTTTACGTAGGAAATACTTGTCTTCGTTTCCCGATAGCGATCCTGGGAGCCAGAATACTGTAAAACACGTTTTCATACATATTAGTGATTTCCAGGGGTACGGAGGCTCGGATCTGAATTCTGCCGGCAGCGTACGATTGCTCGTGTCATTTTACGTAGGAAATACTTGTCTTCCTTTCCCGATAGCGATCCTGGGGGCCAGAATAGTGTAAAACACGTTTTCATTCATGTTAGTGATTTCCAGCGGAACGGAGGCTCGGATTTGAATTCTGCCGGCAGCGTACGATTGCTCGTGTCATTTTACGTAGGAAATACTTGTCTTCATGTCCTGATAGCGATCCTGGGAGCCAGAATACTGTAAAACACGTTTTCATACATATTAGTGATTTCCAGGGGAACGGAGGCTCGGATTTGAATTCTGCCGGCAGCGTACGATTGCTCGTGTCATTTTACGTAGGAAATACTTGTCTTCATGTCCAGACAGCGATCCTGGGAGCCAGAATACTGTAAAACACGTTTTCATACATATTAGTGATTTCCAGGGGAACGGAGACTCGGATTCGAATTCTGCCGGCAGCGTACGATTGCTCGTGTCATTTTACGTAGGAAATACTTGTCTTCGTTTCCCGATAGCGATCCTGGGAACCAGAATACTGTAAAACACGTTTTCATACATATTAGTGATTTCCAGGGGAACGGAGGCTCGGATTCGAATTCTGCCGGCAGCGTACGATTGCTCGTGTCATTTTACGTAGGAAATACTTGTCTTCATGTCCAGATAGCGATCCTGGGAACCAGAATACTGTAAAACACGTTTTCATACATATTAGTGATTTCCAGGGGAACGGAGGCTCGGATCTGAATTCTGCCGGCAGCGTACGATTGCTCGTGTCATTTTACGTAGGAAATACTTGTCTTCATGTCCAGATAGCGATCCTGGGAGCCAGAATACTGTAAAACACGTTTTCATACATATTAGTGATTTCCAGTTGTACGGAGGCTCGGATTTGAATTCTGCCGGCAGCGTACGATTGCTCGTGTCATTTTACGTAGGAAATACTTGTCTTCCTTTCCCGATAGATATCCTGGGGGCCAGAATAGTGTAAAACACGTTTTCATTCATGTTAGTGATTTCCAGCGGAACGGAGGCTCGGATTGGAATTCTGCCGGCAGCGTACGATTGCTCGTGTCATTTTACGTAGGAAATACTTGTCTTCATGTCCAGATAGCGATCCTGGGAACCAGAATACTGTAAAACACGTTTTCATACATATTAGTGATTTCCAGGGGAACGGAGGCTCGGATTCGAATTCTGCCGGCAGCGTACGATTGCTCGTGTCATTTTACGTAGGAAATACTTGTCTTCATGTCCAGATAGCGATCCTGGGAACCAGAATACTGTAAAACACGTTTTCATACATATTAGTGATTTCCAGGGGAACGGAGGCTCGGATCTGAATTCTGCCGGCAGCGTACGATTGCTCGTGTCATTTTACGTAGGAAATACTTGTCTTCATGTCCAGATAGCGATCCTGGGAGCCAGAATACTGTAAAACACGTTTTCATACATATTAGTGATTTCCAGTTGTACGGAGGCTCGGATTCGAATTCTGCCGGCAGCGTACGATTGCTCGTGTCATTTTACGTAGGAAATACTTGTCTTCGTTTCCCGATAGCGATCCTGGGAGCCAGAATACTGTAAAACACGTTTTCATACATATTAGTGATTTCCAGGGGTACGGAGGCTCGGATCTGAATTCTGCCGGCAGCGTACGATTGCTCGTGTCATTTTACGTAGGAAATACTTGTCTTCATGTCCAGATAGCGATCCTGGGAACCAGAATACTGTAAAACACGTTTTCATACATATTAGTGATTTCCAGGGGAACGGAGGCTCGGATTCGAATTCTGCCGGCAGCGTACGATTGCTCGTGTCATTTTACGTAGGAAATACTTGTCTTCGTTTCCCGATAGCGATCCTGGGAGCCAGAATACTGTAAAACACGTTTTCATACATATTAGTGATTTCCAAGGGTACGGAGGCTCGGATCTGAATTCTGCCGGCAGCGTACGATTGCTCGTGTCATTTTACGTAGGAAATACTTGTCTTCATGTCCAGACAGCGATCCTGGGAGCCAGAATACTGTAAAACACGTTTTCATACATATTAGTGATTTCCAGGGGAACGGAGACTCGGATTCGAATTCTGCCGGCAGCGTACGATTGCTCGTGTCATTTTACGTAGGAAATACTTGTCTTCATGTCCAGATAGCGATCCTGGGAACCAGAATACTGTAAAACACGTTTTCATACATATTAGTGATTTCCAGGGGAACGGAGGCTCGGATCTGAATTCTGCCGGCAGCGTACGATTGCTCGTGTCATTTTACGTAGGAAATACTTGTCTTCATGTCCAGATAGCGATCCTGGGAACCAGAATACTGTAAAACACGTTTTCATACATATTAGTGATTTCCAGGGGAACGGAGGCTCGGATTCGAATTCTGCCGGCAGCGTACGATTGCTCGTGTCATTTTACGTAGGAAATACTTGTCTTCGTTTCCCGATAGCGATCCTGGGAGCCAGAATACTGTAAAACACGTTTTCATACATATTAGTGATTTCCAGGGGTACGGAGGCTCGGATCTGAATTCTGCCGGCAGCGTACGATTGCTCGTGTCATTTTACGTAGGAAATACTTGTCTTCATGTCCAGATAGCGATCCTGGGAACCAGAATACTGTAAAACACGTTTTCATACATATTAGTGATTTCCAGGGGAACGGAGACTCGGATTCGAATTCTGCCGGCAGCGTACGATTGCTCGTGTCAGTTTACGTAGGAAATACTTGTCTTCGTTTCCCGATAGCGATCCTGGGAGCCAGAATACTGTAAAACACGTTTTCATACATATTAGTGATTTCCAGGGGTACGGAGGCTCGGATCTGAATTCTGCCGGCAGCGTACGATTGCTCGTGTCATTTTACGTAGGAAATACTTGTCTTCGTTTCCCGATAGCGATCCTGGGAGCCAGAATACTGTAAAACACGTTTTCATACATATTAGTGATTTCCAGGGGTACGGAGGCTCGGATCTGAATTCTGCCGGCAGCGTACGATTGCTCGTGTCATTTTACGTAGGAAATACTTGTCTTCATGTCCAGATAGCGATCCTGGGAACCAGAATACTGTAAAACACGTTTTCATACATATTAGTGATTTCCAGGGGAACGGAGGCTCGGATTCGAATTCTGCCGGCAGCGTACGATTGCTCGTGTCATTTTACGTAGGAAATACTTGTCTTCGTTTCCCGATAGCGATCCTGGGAGCCAGAATACTGTAAAACACGTTTTCATACATATTAGTGATTTCCAGGGGTACGGAGGCTCGGATCTGAATTCTGCCGGCAGCGTACGATTGCTCGTGTCATTTTACGTAGGAAATACTTGTCTTCCTTTCCCGATAGCGATCCTGGGGGCCAGAATAGTGTAAAACACGTTTTCATACATATTAGTGATTTCCAGGGGAACGGAGGCTCGGATTTGAATTCTGCCGGCAGCGTACGATTGCTCGTGTCATTTTACGTAGGAAATACTTGTCTTCATGTCCAGACAGCGATCCTGGGAGCCAGAATACTGTAAAACACGTTTTCATACATATTAGTGATTTCCAGGGGAACGGAGACTCGGATTCGAATTCTGCCGGCAGCGTACGATTGCTCGTGTCATTTTACGTAGGAAATACTTGTCTTCGTTTCCCGATAGCGATCCTGGGAACCAGAATACTGTAAAACACGTTTTCATACATATTAGTGATTTCCAGGGGAACGGAGGCTCGGATTCGAATTCTGCCGGCAGCGTACGATTGCTCGTGTCATTTTACGTAGGAAATACTTGTCTTCATGTCCAGATAGCGATCCTGGGAACCAGAATACTGTAAAACACGTTTTCATACATATTAGTGATTTCCAGGGGAACGGAGGCTCGGATCTGAATTCTGCCGGCAGCGTACGATTGCTCGTGTCATTTTACGTAGGAAATACTTGTCTTCATGTCCAGATAGCGATCCTGGGAGCCAGAATACTGTAAAACACGTTTTCATACATATTAGTGATTTCCAGTTGTACGGAGGCTCGGATTTGAATTCTGCCGGCAGCGTACGATTGCTCGTGTCATTTTACGTAGGAAATACTTGTCTTCCTTTCCCGATAGATATCCTGGGGGCCAGAATAGTGTAAAACACGTTTTCATTCATGTTAGTGATTTCCAGCGGAACGGAGGCTCGGATTGGAATTCTGCCGGCAGCGTACGATTGCTCGTGTCATTTTACGTAGGAAATACTTGTCTTCATGTCCAGATAGCGATCCTGGGAACCAGAATACTGTAAAACACGTTTTCATACATATTAGTGATTTCCAGTTGTACGGAGGCTCGGATTCGAATTCTGCCGGCAGCGTACGATTGCTCGTGTCATTTTACGTAGGAAATACTTGTCTTCGTTTCCCGATAGCGATCCTGGGAGCCAGAATACTGTAAAACACGTTTTCATACATATTAGTGATTTCCAGGGGTACGGAGGCTCGGATCTGAATTCTGCCGGCAGCGTACGATTGCTCGTGTCATTTTACGTAGGAAATACTTGTCTTCATGTCCAGATAGCGATCCTGGGAACCAGAATACTGTAAAACACGTTTTCATACATATTAGTGATTTCCAGGGGAACGGAGGCTCGGATTCGAATTCTGCCGGCAGCGTACGATTGCTCGTGTCATTTTACGTAGGAAATACTTGTCTTCGTTTCCCGATAGCGATCCTGGGAGCCAGAATACTGTAAAACACGTTTTCATACATATTAGTGATTTCCAAGGGTACGGAGGCTCGGATCTGAATTCTGCCGGCAGCGTACGATTGCTCGTGTCATTTTACGTAGGAAATACTTGTCTTCATGTCCAGACAGCGATCCTGGGAGCCAGAATACTGTAAAACACGTTTTCATACATATTAGTGATTTCCAGGGGAACGGAGACTCGGATTCGAATTCTGCCGGCAGCGTACGATTGCTCGTGTCATTTTACGTAGGAAATACTTGTCTTCATGTCCAGATAGCGATCCTGGGAACCAGAATACTGTAAAACACGTTTTCATACATATTAGTGATTTCCAGGGGAACGGAGGCTCGGATCTGAATTCTGCCGGCAGCGTACGATTGCTCGTGTCATTTTACGTAGGAAATACTTGTCTTCATGTCCAGATAGCGATCCTGGGAACCAGAATACTGTAAAACACGTTTTCATACATATTAGTGATTTCCAGGGGAACGGAGGCTCGGATTCGAATTCTGCCGGCAGCGTACGATTGCTCGTGTCATTTTACGTAGGAAATACTTGTCTTCGTTTCCCGATAGCGATCCTGGGAGCCAGAATACTGTAAAACACGTTTTCATACATATTAGTGATTTCCAGGGGTACGGAGGCTCGGATCTGAATTCTGCCGGCAGCGTACGATTGCTCGTGTCATTTTACGTAGGAAATACTTGTCTTCATGTCCAGATAGCGATCCTGGGAACCAGAATACTGTAAAACACGTTTTCATACATATTAGTGATTTCCAGGGGAACGGAGACTCGGATTCGAATTCTGCCGGCAGCGTACGATTGCTCGTGTCAGTTTACGTAGGAAATACTTGTCTTCGTTTCCCGATAGCGATCCTGGGAGCCAGAATACTGTAAAACACGTTTTCATACATATTAGTGATTTCCAGGGGTACGGAGGCTCAGATCTGAATTCTGCCGGCAGCGTACGATTGCTCGTGTCATTTTACGTAGGAAATACTTGTCTTCATGTCCAGATAGCGATCCTGGGAACCAGAATACTGTAAAACACGTTTTCATACATATTAGTGATTTCCAGGGGAACGGAGGCTCGGATTCGAATTCTGCCGGCAGCGTACGATTGCTCGTGTCATTTTACGTAGGAAATACTTGTCTTCGTTTCCCGATAGCGATCCTGGGAGCCAGAATACTGTAAAACACGTTTTCATACATATTAGTGATTTCCAGGGGTACGGAGGCTCGGATCTGAATTCTGCCGGCAGCGTACGATTGCTCGTGTCATTTTACGTAGGAAATACTTGTCTTCCTTTCCCGATAGCGATCCTGGGGGCCAGAATAGTGTAAAACACGTTTTCATTCATGTTAGTGATTTCCAGCGGAACGGAGGCTCGGATTTGAATTCTGCCGGCAGCGTACGATTGCTCGTGTCATTTTACGTAGGAAATACTTGTCTTCATGTCCTGATAGCGATCCTGGGAGCCAGAATACTGTAAAACACGTTTTCATACATATTAGTGATTTCCAGGGGAACGGAGGCTCGGATTTGAATTCTGCCGGCAGCGTACGATTGCTCGTGTCATTTTACGTAGGAAATACTTGTCTTCATGTCCAGACAGCGATCCTGGGAGCCAGAATACTGTAAAACACGTTTTCATACATATTAGTGATTTCCAGGGGAACGGAGACTCGGATTCGAATTCTGCCGGCAGCGTACGATTGCTCGTGTCATTTTACGTAGGAAATACTTGTCTTCGTTTCCCGATAGCGATCCTGGGAACCAGAATACTGTAAAACACGTTTTCATACATATTAGTGATTTCCAGGGGAACGGAGGCTCGGATTCGAATTCTGCCGGCAGCGTACGATTGCTCGTGTCATTTTACGTAGGAAATACTTGTCTTCATGTCCAGATAGCGATCCTGGGAACCAGAATACTGTAAAACACGTTTTCATACATATTAGTGATTTCCAGGGGAACGGAGGCTCGGATCTGAATTCTGCCGGCAGCGTACGATTGCTCGTGTCATTTTACGTAGGAAATACTTGTCTTCCTTTCCCGATAGATATCCTGGGGGCCAGAATAGTGTAAAACACGTTTTCATTCATGTTAGTGATTTCCAGCGGAACGGAGGCTCGGATTGGAATTCTGCCGGCAGCGTACGATTGCTCGTGTCATTTTACGTAGGAAATACTTGTCTTCATGTCCAGATAGCGATCCTGGGAACCAGAATACTGTAAAACACGTTTTCATACATATTAGTGATTTCCAGGGGAACGGAGGCTCGGATTCGAATTCTGCCGGCAGCGTACGATTGCTCGTGTCATTTTACGTAGGAAATACTTGTCTTCATGTCCAGATAGCGATCCTGGGAACCAGAATACTGTAAAACACGTTTTCATACATATTAGTGATTTCCAGGGGAACGGAGGCTCGGATCTGAATTCTGCCGGCAGCGTACGATTGCTCGTGTCATTTTACGTAGGAAATACTTGTCTTCATGTCCAGATAGCGATCCTGGGAGCCAGAATACTGTAAAACACGTTTTCATACATATTAGTGATTTCCAGTTGTACGGAGGCTCGGATTTGAATTCTGCCGGCAGCGTACGATTGCTCGTGTCATTTTACGTAGGAAATACTTGTCTTCCTTTCCCGATAGCTATCCTGGGGGCCAGAATAGTGTAAAACACGTTTTCATTCATGTTAGTGATTTCCAGCGGAACGGAGGCTCGGATTGGAATTCTGCCGGCAGCGTACGATTGCTCGTGTCATTTTACGTAGGAAATACTTGTCTTCATGTCCAGATAGCGATCCTGGGAACCAGAATACTGTAAAACACGTTTTCATACATATTAGTGATTTCCAGGGGAACGGAGGCTCGGATTCGAATTCTGCCGGCAGCGTACGATTGCTCGTGTCATTTTACGTAGGAAATACTTGTCTTCGTTTCCCGATAGCGATCCTGGGAGCCAGAATACTGTAAAACACGTTTTCATACATATTAGTGATTTCCAGGGGAACGGAGACTCGGATTCGAATTCTGCCGGCAGCGCACGATTGCTCGTGTCATTTTACGTAGGAAATACTTGTCTTCGTTTCCCGATAGCGATCCTGGGAGCCAGAATACTGTAAAACACGTTTTCATACATATTAGTGATTTCCAGGGGTACGGAGGCTCGGATCTGAATTCTGCCGGCAGCGTACGATTGCTCGTGTCATTTTACGTAGGAAATACTTGTCTTCATGTCCAGATAGCGATCCTGGGAACCAGAATACTGTAAAACACGTTTTCATACATATTAGTGATTTCCAGGGGAACGGAGGCTCGGATTCGAATTCTGCCGGCAGCGTACGATTGCTCGTGTCATTTTACGTAGGAAATACTTGTCTTCGTTTCCCGATAGCGATCCTGGGAGCCAGAATACTGTAAAACACGTTTTCATACATATTAGTGATTTCCAGGGGTACGGAGGCTCGGATCTGAATTCTGCCGGCAGCGTACGATTGCTCGTGTCATTTTACGTAGGAAATACTTGTCTTCATGTCCAGATAGCGATCCTGGGAACCAGAATACTGTAAAACACGTTTTCATACATATTAGTGATTTCCAGGGGAACGGAGACTCGGATTCGAATTCTGCCGGCAGCGTACGATTGCTCGTGTCAGTTTACGTAGGAAATACTTGTCTTCGTTTCCCGATAGCGATCCTGGGAGCCAGAATACTGTACAACACGTTTTCATACATATTAGTGATTTCCAGGGGTACGGAGGCTCGGATCTGAATTCTGCCGGCAGCGTACGATTGCTCGTGTCATTTTACGTAGGAAATACTTGTCTTCATGTCCAGATAGCGATCCTGGGAACCAGAATACTGTAAAACACGTTTTCATACATATTAGTGATTTCCAGGGGAACGGAGGCTCGGATTCGAATTCTGCCGGCAGCGTACGATTGCTCGTGTCATTTTACGTAGGAAATACTTGTCTTCGTGTCCCGATAGCGATCCTGGGAGCCAGAATACTGTAAAACCCGTTTTCATACATATTAGTGATTTCCAAGGGTACGGAGGCTCGGATTTGAATTCTGCCGGCAGCGTACGATTGCTCGTGTCATTTTACGTAGGAAATACTTGTCTTCATGTCCAGACAGCGATCCTGGGAGCCAGAATACTGTAAAACACGTTTTCATACATATTAGTGATTTCCAGGGGAACGGAGACTCGGATTCGAATTCTGCCGGCAGCGTACGATTGCTCGTGTCATTTTACGTAGGAAATACTTGTCTTCATGTCCAGATAGCGATCCTGGGAACCAGAATACTGTAAAACACGTTTTCATACATATTAGTGATTTCCAGGGGAACGGAGGCTCGGATCTGAATTCTGCCGGCAGCGTACGATTGCTCGTGTCATTTTACGTAGGAAATACTTGTCTTCATGTCCAGATAGCGATCCTGGGAACCAGAATACTGTAAAACACGTTTTCATACATATTAGTGATTTCCAGGGGAACGGAGGCTCGGATTCGAATTCTGCCGGCAGCGTACGATTGCTCGTGTCATTTTACGTAGGAAATACTTGTCTTCGTTTCCCGATAGCGATCCTGGGAGCCAGAATACTGTAAAACACGTTTTCATACATATTAGTGATTTCCAGGGGTACGGAGGCTCGGATCTGAATTCTGCCGGCAGCGTACGATTGCTCGTGTCATTTTACGTAGGAAATACTTGTCTTCATGTCCAGATAGCGATCCTGGGAACCAGAATACTGTAAAACACGTTTTCATACATATTAGTGATTTCCAGGGGAACGGAGACTCGGATTCGAATTCTGCCGGCAGCGTACGATTGCTCGTGCCAGTTTACGTAGGAAATACTTGTCTTCGTTTCCCGATAGCGATCCTGGGAGCCAGAATACTGTAAAACACGTTTTCATACATATTAGTGATTTCCAGGGGTACGGAGGCTCGGATCTGAATTCTGCCGGCAGCGTACGATTGCTCGTGTCATTTTACGTAGGAAATACTTGTCTTCATGTCCAGATAGCGATCCTGGGAACCAGAATACTGTAAAACACGTTTTCATACATATTAGTGATTTCCAGGGGAACGGAGGCTCGGATTCGAATTCTGCCGGCAGCGTACGATTGCTCGTGTCATTTTACGTAGGAAATACTTGTCTTCGTTTCCCGATAGCGATCCTGGGAGCCAGAATACTGTAAAACACGTTTTCATACATATTAGTGATTTCCAGGGGTACGGAGGCTCGGATCTGAATTCTGCCGGCAGCGTACGATTGCTCGTGTCATTTTACGTAGGAAATACTTGTCTTCATGTCCAGACAGCGATCCTGGGAGCCAGAATACTGTAAAACACGTTTTCATACATATTAGTGATTTCCAGGGGAACGGAGACTCGGATTCGAATTCTGCCGGCAGCGTACGATTGCTCGTGTCATTTTACGTAGGAAATACTTGTCTTCGTTTCCCGATAGCGATCCTGGGAACCAGAATACTGTAAAACACGTTTTCATACATATTAGTGATTTCCAGGGGAACGGAGGCTCGGATTCGAATTCTGCCGGCAGCGTACGATTGCTCGTGTCATTTTACGTAGGAAATACTTGTCTTCATGTCCAGATAGCGATCCTGGGAACCAGAATACTGTAAAACACGTTTTCATACATATTAGTGATTTCCAGGGGAACGGAGGCTCGGATCTGAATTCTGCCGGCAGCGTACGATTGCTCGTGTCATTTTACGTAGGAAATACTTGTCTTCATGTCCAGATAGCGATCCTGGGAGCCAGAATACTGTAAAACACGTTTTCATACATATTAGTGATTTCCAGTTGTACGGAGGCTCGGATTTGAATTCTGCCGGCAGCGTACGATTGCTCGTGTCATTTTACGTAGGAAATACTTGTCTTCCTTTCCCGATAGATATCCTGGGGGCCAGAATAGTGTAAAACACGTTTTCATTCATGTTAGTGATTTCCAGCGGAACGGAGGCTCGGATTGGAATTCTGCCGGCAGCGTACGATTGCTCGTGTCATTTTACGTAGGAAATACTTGTCTTCATGTCCAGATAGCGATCCTGGGAACCAGAATACTGTAAAACACGTTTTCATACATATTAGTGATTTCCAGGGGAACGGAGGCTCGGATTCGAATTCTGCCGGCAGCGTACGATTGCTCGTGTCATTTTACGTAGGAAATACTTGTCTTCGTTTCCCGATAGCGATCCTGGGAGCCAGAATACTGTAAAACACGTTTTCATACATATTAGTGATTTCCAGGGGTACGGAGGCTCGGATCTGAATTCTGCCGGCAGCGTACGATTGCTCGTGTCATTTTACGTAGGAAATACTTGTCTTCATGTCCAGATAGCGATCCTGGGAACCAGAATACTGTAAAACACGTTTTCATACATATTAGTGATTTCCAGGGGAACGGAGACTCGGATTCGAATTCTGCCGGCAGCGTACGATTGCTCGTGTCATTTTACGTAGGAAATACTTGTCTTCGTTTCCCGATAGCGATCCTGGGAACCAGAATACTGTAAAACACGTTTTCATACATATTAGTGATTTCCAGGGGAACGGAGGCTCGGATTCGAATTCTGCCGGCAGCGTACGATTGCTCGTGTCATTTTACGTAGGAAATACTTGTCTTCATGTCCAGATAGCGATCCTGGGAACCAGAATACTGTAAAACACGTTTTCATACATATTAGTGATTTCCAGGGGAACGGAGGCTCGGATCTGAATTCTGCCGGCAGCGTACGATTGCTCGTGTCATTTTACGTAGGAAATACTTGTCTTCATGTCCAGATAGCGATCCTGGGAGCCAGAATACTGTAAAACACGTTTTCATACATATTAGTGATTTCCAGTTGTACGGAGGCTCGGATTTGAATTCTGCCGGCAGCGTACGATTGCTCGTGTCATTTTACGTAGGAAATACTTGTCTTCCTTTCCCGATAGATATCCTGGGGGCCAGAATAGTGTAAAACACGTTTTCATTCATGTTAGTGATTTCCAGCGGAACGGAGGCTCGGATTGGAATTCTGCCGGCAGCGTACGATTGCTCGTGTCATTTTACGTAGGAAATACTTGTCTTCATGTCCAGATAGCGATCCTGGGAACCAGAATACTGTAAAACACGTTTTCATACATATTAGTGATTTCCAGGGGAACGGAGGCTCGGATTCGAATTCTGCCGGCAGCGTACGATTGCTCGTGTCATTTTACGTAGGAAATACTTGTCTTCGTTTCCCGATAGCGATCCTGGGAGCCAGAATACTGTAAAACACGTTTTCATACATATTAGTGATTTCCAGGGGTACGGAGGCTCGGATCCGAATTCTGCCGGCAGCGTACGATTGCTCGTGTCATTTTACGTAGGAAATACTTGTCTTCATGTCCAGATAGCGATCCTGGGAACCAGAATACTGTAAAACACGTTTTCATACATATTAGTGATTTCCAGGGGAACGGAGACTCGGATTCGAATTCTGCCGGCAGCGTACGATTGCTCGTGTCAGTTTACGTAGGAAATACTTGTCTTCGTTTCCCGATAGCGATCCTGGGAGCCAGAATACTGTAAAACACGTTTTCATACATATTAGTGATTTCCAGGGGTACGGAGGCTCGGATCTGAATTCTGCCGGCAGCGTACGATTGCTCGTGTCATTTTACGTAGGAAATACTTGTCTTCATGTCCAGATAGCGATCCTGGGAACCAGAATACTGTAAAACACGTTTTCATACATATTAGTGATTTCCAGGGGAACGGAGGCTCGGATTCGAATTCTGCCGGCAGCGTACGATTGCTCGTGTCATTTTACGTAGGAAATACTTGTCTTCGTTTCCCGATAGCGATCCTGGGAGCCAGAATACTGTAAAACACGTTTTCATACATATTAGTGATTTCCAAGGGTACGGAGGCTCGGATCTGAATTCTGCCGGCAGCGTACGATTGCTCGTGTCATTTTACGTAGGAAATACTTGTCTTCATGTCCAGACAGCGATCCTGGGAGCCAGAATACTGTAAAACACGTTTTCATACATATTAGTGATTTCCAGGGGAACGGAGACTCGGATTCGAATTCTGCCGGCAGCGTACGATTGCTCGTGTCATTTTACGTAGGAAATACTTGTCTTCATGTCCAGATAGCGATCCTGGGAACCAGAATACTGTAAAACACGTTTTCATACATATTAGTGATTTCCAGGGGAACGGAGGCTCGGATCTGAATTCTGCCGGCAGCGTACGATTGCTCGTGTCATTTTACGTAGGAAATACTTGTCTTCATGTCCAGATAGCGATCCTGGGAACCAGAATACTGTAAAACACGTTTTCATACATATTAGTGATTTCCAGGGGAACGGAGGCTCGGATTCGAATTCTGCCGGCAGCGTACGATTGCTCGTGTCATTTTACGTAGGAAATACTTGTCTTCGTTTCCCGATAGCGATCCTGGGAGCCAGAATACTGTAAAACACGTTTTCATACATATTAGTGATTTCCAGGGGTACGGAGGCTCGGATCTGAATTCTGCCGGCAGCGTACGATTGCTCGTGTCATTTTACGTAGGAAATACTTGTCTTCATGTCCAGATAGCGATCCTGGGAACCAGAATACTGTAAAACACGTTTTCATACATATTAGTGATTTCCAGGGGAACGGAGACTCGGATTCGAATTCTGCCGGCAGCGTACGATTGCTCGTGTCAGTTTACGTAGGAAATACTTGTCTTCGTTTCCCGATAGCGATCCTGGGAGCCAGAATACTGTAAAACACGTTTTCATACATATTAGTGATTTCCAGGGGTACGGAGGCTCGGATCTGAATTCTGCCGGCAGCGTACGATTGCTCGTGTCATTTTACGTAGGAAATACTTGTCTTCATGTCCAGATAGCGATCCTGGGAACCAGAATACTGTAAAACACGTTTTCATACATATTAGTGATTTCCAGGGGAACGGAGGCTCGGATTCGAATTCTGCCGGCAGCGTACGATTGCTCGTGTCATTTTACGTAGGAAATACTTGTCTTCGTTTCCCGATAGCGATCCTGGGAGCCAGAATACTGTAAAACACGTTTTCATACATATTAGTGATTTCCAGGGGTACGGAGGCTCGGATCTGAATTCTGCCGGCAGCGTACGATTGCTCGTGTCATTTTACGTAGGAAATACTTGTCTTCATGTCCAGACAGCGATCCTGGGAGCCAGAATACTGTAAAACACGTTTTCATACATATTAGTGATTTCCAGGGGAACGGAGACTCGGATTCGAATTCTGCCGGCAGCGTACGATTGCTCGTGTCATTTTACGTAGGAAATACTTGTCTTCGTTTCCCGATAGCGATCCTGGGAACCAGAATACTGTAAAACACGTTTTCATACATATTAGTGATTTCCAGGGGAACGGAGGCTCGGATTCGAATTCTGCCGGCAGCGTACGATTGCTCGTGTCATTTTACGTAGGAAATACTTGTCTTCATGTCCAGATAGCGATCCTGGGAACCAGAATACTGTAAAACACGTTTTCATACATATTAGTGATTTCCAGGGGAACGGAGGCTCGGATCTGAATTCTGCCGGCAGCGTACGATTGCTCGTGTCATTTTACGTAGGAAATACTTGTCTTCATGTCCAGATAGCGATCCTGGGAGCCAGAATACTGTAAAACACGTTTTCATACATATTAGTGATTTCCAGTTGTACGGAGGCTCGGATTTGAATTCTGCCGGCAGCGTACGATTGCTCGTGTCATTTTACGTAGGAAATACTTGTCTTCCTTTCCCGATAGATATCCTGGGGGCCAGAATAGTGTAAAACACGTTTTCATTCATGTTAGTGATTTCCAGCGGAACGGAGGCTCGGATTGGAATTCTGCCGGCAGCGTACGATTGCTCGTGTCATTTTACGTAGGAAATACTTGTCTTCATGTCCAGATAGCGATCCTGGGAACCAGAATACTGTAAAACACGTTTTCATACATATTAGTGATTTCCAGGGGAACGGAGGCTCGGATTCGAATTCTGCCGGCAGCGTACGATTGCTCGTGTCATTTTACGTAGGAAATACTTGTCTTCATGTCCAGATAGCGATCCTGGGAGCCAGAATACTGTAAAACACGTTTTCATACATATTAGTGATTTCCAGTTGTACGGAGGCTCGGATTTGAATTCTGCCGGCAGCGTACGATTGCTCGTGTCATTTTACGTAGGAAATACTTGTCTTCCTTTCCCGATAGCTATCCTGGGGGCCAGAATAGTGTAAAACACGTTTTCATTCATGTTAGTGATTTCCAGCGGAACGGAGGCTCGGATTGGAATTCTGCCGGCAGCGTACGATTGCTCGTGTCATTTTACGTAGGAAATACTTGTCTTCATGTCCAGATAGCGATCCTGGGAACCAGAATACTGTAAAACACGTTTTCATACATATTAGTGATTTCCAGGGGAACGGAGGCTCGGATTCGAATTCTGCCGGCAGCGTACGATTGCTCGTGTCATTTTACGTAGGAAATACTTGTCTTCGTTTCCCGATAGCGATCCTGGGAGCCAGAATACTGTAAAACACGTTTTCATACATATTAGTGATTTCCAGGGGAACGGAGACTCGGATTCGAATTCTGCCGGCAGCGCACGATTGCTCGTGTCATTTTACGTAGGAAATACTTGTCTTCGTTTCCCGATAGCGATCCTGGGAGCCAGAATACTGTAAAACACGTTTTCATACATATTAGTGATTTCCAGGGGTACGGAGGCTCGGATCTGAATTCTGCCGGCAGCGTACGATTGCTCGTGTCATTTTACGTAGGAAATACTTGTCTTCATGTCCAGATAGCGATCCTGGGAACCAGAATACTGTAAAACACGTTTTCATACATATTAGTGATTTCCAGGGGAACGGAGGCTCGGATTCGAATTCTGCCGGCAGCGTACGATTGCTCGTGTCATTTTACGTAGGAAATACTTGTCTTCGTTTCCCGATAGCGATCCTGGGAGCCAGAATACTGTAAAACACGTTTTCATACATATTAGTGATTTCCAGGGGTACGGAGGCTCGGATCTGAATTCTGCCGGCAGCGTACGATTGCTCGTGTCATTTTACGTAGGAAATACTTGTCTTCATGTCCAGACAGCGATCCTGGGAGCCAGAATACTGTAAAACACGTTTTCATACATATTAGTGATTTCCAGGGGAACGGAGACTCGGATTCGAATTCTGCCGGCAGCGTACGATTGCTCGTGTCATTTTACGTAGGAAATACTTGTCTTCGTTTCCCGATAGCGATCCTGGGAACCAGAATACTGTAAAACACGTTTTCATACATATTAGTGATTTCCAGGGGAACGGAGGCTCGGATTCGAATTCTGCCGGCAGCGTACGATTGCTCGTGTCATTTTACGTAGGAAATACTTGTCTTCATGTCCAGATAGCGATCCTGGGAACCAGAATACTGTAAAACACGTTTTCATACATATTAGTGATTTCCAGGGGAACGGAGGCTCGGATCTGAATTCTGCCGGCAGCGTACGATTGCTCGTGTCATTTTACGTAGGAAATACTTGTCTTCATGTCCAGATAGCGATCCTGGGAGCCAGAATACTGTAAAACACGTTTTCATACATATTAGTGATTTCCAGTTGTACGGAGGCTCGGATTTGAATTCTGCCGGCAGCGTACGATTGCTCGTGTCATTTTACGTAGGAAATACTTGTCTTCCTTTCCCGATAGATATCCTGGGGGCCAGAATAGTGTAAAACACGTTTTCATTCATGTTAGTGATTTCCAGCGGAACGGAGGCTCGGATTGGAATTCTGCCGGCAGCGTACGATTGCTCGTGTCATTTTACGTAGGAAATACTTGTCTTCATGTCCAGATAGCGATCCTGGGAACCAGAATACTGTAAAACACGTTTTCATACATATTAGTGATTTCCAGGGGAACGGAGGCTCGGATTCGAATTCTGCCGGCAGCGTACGATTGCTCGTGTCATTTTACGTAGGAAATACTTGTCTTCATGTCCAGATAGCGATCCTGGGAGCCAGAATACTGTAAAACACGTTTTCATACATATTAGTGATTTCCAGTTGTACGGAGGCTCGGATTTGAATTCTGCCGGCAGCGTACGATTGCTCGTGTCATTTTACGTAGGAAATACTTGTCTTCCTTTCCCGATAGCTATCCTGGGGGCCAGAATAGTGTAAAACACGTTTTCATTCATGTTAGTGATTTCCAGCGGAACGGAGGCTCGGATTGGAATTCTGCCGGCAGCGTACGATTGCTCGTGTCATTTTACGTAGGAAATACTTGTCTTCATGTCCAGATAGCGATCCTGGGAACCAGAATACTGTAAAACACGTTTTCATACATATTAGTGATTTCCAGGGGAACGGAGGCTCGGATTCGAATTCTGCCGGCAGCGTACGATTGCTCGTGTCATTTTACGTAGGAAATACTTGTCTTCGTTTCCCGATAGCGATCCTGGGAGCCAGAATACTGTAAAACACGTTTTCATACATATTAGTGATTTCCAGGGGAACGGAGACTCGGATTCGAATTCTGCCGGCAGCGCACGATTGCTCGTGTCATTTTACGTAGGAAATACTTGTCTTCGTTTCCCGATAGCGATCCTGGGAGCCAGAATACTGTAAAACACGTTTTCATACATATTAGTGATTTCCAGGGGTACGGAGGCTCGGATCTGAATTCTGCCGGCAGCGTACGATTGCTCGTGTCATTTTACGTAGGAAATACTTGTCTTCATGTCCAGATAGCGATCCTGGGAACCAGAATACTGTAAAACACGTTTTCATACATATTAGTGATTTCCAGGGGAACGGAGGCTCGGATTCGAATTCTGCCGGCAGCGTACGATTGCTCGTGTCATTTTACGTAGGAAATACTTGTCTTCGTTTCCCGATAGCGATCCTGGGAGCCAGAATACTGTAAAACACGTTTTCATACATATTAGTGATTTCCAGGGGTACGGAGGCTCGGATCTGAATTCTGCCGGCAGCGTACGATTGCTCGTGTCATTTTACGTAGGAAATACTTGTCTTCATGTCCAGATAGCGATCCTGGGAGCCAGAATACTGTAAAACACGTTTTCATACATATTAGTGATTTCCAGGGGAACGGAGGCTCGGATCTGAATTCTGCCGGCAGCGTACGATTGCTCGTGTCATTTTACGTAGGAAATACTTGTCTTCATGTCCAGATAGCGATCCTGGGAACCAGAATACTGTAAAACACGTTTTCATACATATTAGTGATTTCCAGGGGAACGGAGGCTCGGATTCGAATTCTGCCGGCAGCGTACGATTGCTCGTGTCATTTTACGTAGGAAATACTTGTCTTCGTTTCCCGATAGCGATCCTGGGAGCCAGAATACTGTAAAACACGTTTTCATACATATTAGTGATTTCCAGGGGTACGGAGGCTCGGATCTGAATTCTGCCGGCAGCGTACGATTGCTCGTGCCATTTTACGTAGGAAATACTTGTCTTCATGTCCAGATAGCGATCCTGGGAGCCAGAATACTGTAAAACACGTTTTCATACATATTAGTGATTTCCAGGGGTACGGAGGCTCGGATCTGAATTCTGCCGGCAGCGTACGATTGCTCGTGTCATTTTACGTAGGAAATACTTGTCTTCATGTCCAGATAGCGATCCTGGGAACCAGAATACTGTAAAACACGTTTTCATACATATTAGTGATTTCCAGGGGAACGGAGACTCGGATCTGAATTCTGCCGGCAGCGTACGATTGCTCGTGTCATTTTACGTAGGAAATACTTGTCTTCATGTCCAGATAGCGATCCTGGGAGCCAGAATACTGTAAAACACGTTTTCATACATATTAGTGATTTCCAGGGGTACGGAGGCTCGGATCTGAATTCTGCCGGCAGCGTACGATTGCTCGTGTCATTTTACGTAGGAAATACTTGTCTTCGTTTCCCGATAGCGATCCTGGGAGCCAGAATACTGTAAAACACGTTTTCATACATATTAGTGATTTCCAGGGGTACGGAGGCTCGGATCTGAATTCTGCCGGCAGCGTACGATTGCTCGTGTCATTTTACGTAGGAAATACTTGTCTTCATGTCCAGATAGCGATCCTGGGAGCCAGAATACTGTAAAACACGTTTTCATACATATTAGTGATTTCCAGGGGAACGGAGGCTCGGATCTGAATTCTGCCGGCAGCGTACGATTGCTCGTGTCATTTTACGTAGGAAATACTTGTCTTCATGTCCAGATAGCGATCCTGGGAACCAGAATACTGTAAAACACGTTTTCATACATATTAGTGATTTCCAGGGGAACGGAGGCTCGGATCTGAATTCTGCCGGCAGCGTACGATTGCTCGTGTCATTTTACGTAGGAAATACTTGTCTTCATGTCCAGATAGCGATCCTGGGAACCAGAATACTGTAAAACACGTTTTCATACATATTAGTGATTTCCAGGGGAACGGAGGCTCGGATTCGAATTCTGCCGGCAGCGTACGATTGCTCGTGTCATTTTACGTAGGAAATACTTGTCTTCGTTTCCCGATAGCGATCCTGGGAGCCAGAATACTGTAAAACACGTTTTCATACATATTAGTGATTTCCAGGGGTACGGAGGCTCGGATCTGAATTCTGCCGGCAGCGTACGATTGCTCGTGTCATTTTACGTAGGAAATACTTGTCTTCCTTTCCCGATAGCGATCCTGGGGGCCAGAATAGTTATTATTATTATTATTATTATTATTAGTGTTGTTGCGGTTCAGCTGCTATGGCCATTTACCGCATCCGTCAGTATAGTCATAACTGTACTTTATTTTCGATTATAGTTCTTTATGAAAATTATTATAATTCGCGATCTAACCCCGACATTTTACAGAATAAATGTAACTGCTGCAAATTTTCCTTTTCGTTCTTTAATATTTCTGCTATATTAGTTTTCAGATCGGCTGCTATTCTCATTTCCTCATACTTTGGATATTCAATAAGCACATGTTTAACGCTTAGGAGCTTATTACAATTCTCGCATATTGGTGGTGGGTCGCCACTTAGTAAGTAGTTGTGTGTAAGTCGTGTGTGACCAATACGTAATCTAGTCATTTGAACACATTCTTTTCTCATATGCTCTACTGGGCATCTCCATTTTTCTATGTGCGGTTTGATTTCTCTATATTTTGTATTTGATTGGTCCCATTGTTCTTGCCATGCCTGGATGACTGCGTCGTATATTTCCTTCTTTATGTCGTCAAGTATTATGCGTGTTTCTATATCGTTTTTGTGTTTTTCTGATTGCTTGCTCTCTGCAGCACCATGTGCTGCGGTGTCGGCTTCTTCATTCCCAGCAATACCAATATGCGATGGTACCCATACTATCATTATATTTTTCCCGGCATTTGATAGAGTTTGTAAATTGTTTCGTATGTCTTGTACTAGCGTGTTCGAATGTTGGCCAGTTTTAATGTTACTAATTGCAGATAGTGAGTCCGTGCATATAATGATTTTATTTTCTATTTGTGCACATATTTTCACGGCTTGCCAAAGAGCATATACTTCAGCTGAGTAAGATGACGCTGATTTCGGTAATTTCCACGTGTAAGTCTGTGCGTGTGTGATCACTGCACACCCGGTGCCATTTATGGTCTTTGATCCATCCGTAAATATTAAATAAGGAGTGTTTCCTTCTTGCTGCACGATGTCCTTAAATAGTGCACGTAGGGTATAAGGGTCAGTGTCGCTTTTTCTGCTTCTCGTTAGTTGCAAGTCAGTATTTATATGAATATTCGTCCATGGTGGGATATCCGGAAGTTTGATTTTGAAGGCATTTTTGATGTTTACTGCGTATGTATTTTCGTATTGTTTTAGCCTGGTGCGTGTTGGTTTGCTTGAATCTGTTACGGTTCTGTAGATTTCATGGTGTTTATTGCTGAAGAGATCTCCTTTATTGATATGGTTTTCTACCGCAGCTACTTTTGCACCATAGCTAAGAAGTATTCTATGCCTCCTTAGAGTAAGTGGGAGGCTGTGGATATCGGCGCAGAGGCTCATTTTGGGGCTTGTAGAGAAAGCTCCCGTTACGTATCTGATTCCTGTATGGTGGATGGGATCCAAGATTCTGAGTCGACTCTTGCCGGCAGAGCTGTAGGCTATACACCCATAATCAATTCTTGACAGTATTAAAGCGTTATAAATGCGGAATAATACTTCTCTGTCAGCTCCCCACTGTGTGCCTGACAAGTATTTTATGATGTTAAGTGATCTTTTGCACTTTGTTGCAATATTTCTTAAGTGTGATGACCATGTCAGTTTTTGATCGAAGGTAAGTCCCAGAAATTGAATTTCGTCTACTACTTCAATAATAGTGTCACTTAGAAATAGGCGGGGTTTTGGGTGCGGATAGCGTTGCTTGCAGAAATGGACGCACTTAGTCTTTGAGAGTGAGAATTTAAATCCAATTTCAGCTGCCTTGCGTTCAGTTACATCTATTGCATCTTGTAGGGCGCGTGTTGCACCCCTAGTAGTCTTTGCAGACTTATACAATACCAGATCATCTACATATAAACTTCGGCCTATAGTGCCAGGTATGTCCTCCGTTATTCCATTTATTGCTATGTTGAACAATAGTACACTAAGTGGTGATCCTTGTGGGACACCGATTTCTTGTGTATACTCTTTCGAGTAGAAGTGTCCTAGGCGCACTCTAAATTTCCGGCTGGTTAGGAAATTTTGTATTAGGGACGGTATATGTCCTTTAAACCCCCATTTATATAACGTTTTTAGTATAATTGTTCTACTAGTGGTATCAAACGCTTTTTCGATATCAAAAAACACAGCAATTAAATGTTCTCTTCTTTTGAAGCTTATGTTAATTGCGTTTTCTAATTTTACTAATTGGTCGACTGTAGACAGGTGTTGTCTGAAACCACACTGGTCTTTCGTTAAATAATTAGCTCTCTCAAGTAACCATAGTAGGCGAGCACTTATCATCCTTTCAAGTATCTTGCTTAAGCAGCAAGTTAAAGATACCGGCCTATAGTTTGCAACTATTCGAGGGTCTTTATTTCCTTTCAATATTGGTACCACAATTCCTGTGCGCCAAGCAATTGGATAGTATTCGTTTTTCAGTATTGAGTTATATATGTATAGTAAGTGATTCTTGGCATCTTGTGTTAATTTCTTAATGAACATTGATGGTATGTCATCCGGACCTGCTGCAGTATTTTTCGCTTTGCTTAGGGCATATTCCAACTCTTCCGGTGTAAAATCGGCATTGTATGGCTCTTGTATAGATGTATTGAAGTCGATATAATTTTTGTTTTCTGATTCTCTTAAATCGCCTTCCCTGTTGTAAATCCTTGAGCGGCTTATATCATAGTAATATGCTGCAAATTCTTCAACAATCTTTATAGAATCTCCACAACACTTCCGTCTATATTGAGAGAAATGTACGGTGATTGGTTACATTTTCCGCTTATGGCTTTTACTTTTCTCCATACTTCTTTGGGTTTTGTCTTTATTGTGATTGTGCTTGTATAATTATTCCAGGAAATACGTTTGCTTTGCCGAATAAGACGTCTGGATTGTGCTCGTAGTTTCTTGTAATTTATTAAATTCTGTGGTGATGGATGTTTTTGAAATAGCTTGAGTGCGCGTCTTTTATTCTTTATAGCTTGCTGTATGTCACTGTTCCACCAGGGAACTGCACGATTGTATTGTTGCTTACCACCTGTCTTGGGTATGGAACTAGAAGCAGCTTTCAAAATGTTATTTGAAAAATCGTGTACCATCACATCAATATCCAATGTCTTTGTTGGGGTTTTCAAATTATATATATAATTATCCCAGTTCGCCTTATGCAATTGCCATTTGGGTTTATACCTTATGTGCCGTATATTCTTGCTAGATTGAAGTATTATGGGAAAGTGATCACTGTCGAACGGATCATCTATGACATCCCATGATAATGACATCGCGATTGATGGTGACGCTATAGATAGATCGATTGCCGTGCTTTTGCCAGTAACAGGATTTAATCGGGTTCCTTTACCTGTATTTAATAAAAGATAGTTGTGACTTGACATGAACCTCTCCAGTCTTCTTCCTTGTGCATTTGTATATTCCGATCCCCATAATCTGCTATAGGAATTGAAGTCTCCTAATATCAAGGTCGGGTTCGGCAATTGTTTGCTTAAGTTGTTCAAGTCCTCCAATTTCCAGTTATGGTCTGGCAGATAAATGCAACAGACCGTTAATTCTTGTGGAATGTTTACTTTGACTGCAACACACTGTAGATCCGTTTGCAAGTGAATGGAATTGAAAAAATAACCCTTTTTAATAAGAATCGCTACGCCGCCTTTCGCCCTTTTGGTAATATTTCCATCTTTTCGTACAATGTCATATCCTTTAAAATGGGTGGTTTTCATATTTAAATGCGTTTCTTGTAGCGCTATTATAATTGGATTGTACTCTGCCACGATTAGTCGAAGTTCAGGCCTATGTAATTCAAATCCGTTAATGTTCCATTGTAAATATATCATTCTTTAATGTTTAAGATTTAGGATTTTTTAATTTCGTGTTGGTTTTCTCTTTACTTTCAGGGTTCGTGGTCGATGGTTTGTCTGGAGGGTCTTGTCGGCTCCTGCTAGAGAATATTTCCATATCGGTATCAGAGTCGGAAGCTGGTGTTTTAGTGCGGAACTCCATCGGGAATGCTCTTGATGTTTCGCCTTCAGTTGTATCATCTTTTTCTGAGGTCAGTCTTTTCTTATAAGGGAGGCGTTCAGCGGTATCCGACGAACTCTTCCTACTTCTTCTAGTACTGACATAGCCTTCTGCATCGCTAGTTATTGTATTGGGTTTAATAATATGTCTTCCAGTTTTCGCTTCGTTATTTACAGATAATACACTCTGTAGAGAGACAACAGGTTCAGTTTTCCGTCTGTGATCTTCTTGGTTCGATGTAGAGGGCAGTTTACATTGGCTACGTCGTCGATCATTGGGTTTGTATATTTGCGACGCATGGCGCAGTTCAACTTGCTTTGGAATTAAACTAGTAGTAGGTGCAGGAGAGCTGATAAGTTTACGTTGCTCTGTGTTAATAAGTTGTGTGATTGCCGGTAGGAGTTGTGCAACAATCTCATTCACTATAGTAGGTGTATCTCTTCTCTCATGTCCTGAAGTGTACTTTGCGGCAATATGCGCATATGACGTTCCAGGTCTTGGTTCGCGCTCGTTGAGAATCCTTCTCGCATCATAGTATGTTACACGATCAGTGACCTTAATACGTTGAATTTCCACCTCTCTTTTATATATGGGACAACTCTTCGACACACTTACGTGTTCTCCTTTACAATTAACACATATTACTGGGCTTCCACATTCGATGCCTTCGTGTGGAATTCTACCGCAAATACAAATTCCATTCCTCCTGCACGTTTTCGTTGTGTGTCCGAATCTTTGGCACCTGTAGCATCGCAATGGAGAGGGAATATAGCGTCGTACGGGTAAAACATAAAATCCGGCTTTGATCTTTTCAGGTAAATTAGTTGTATTAAAAGTAAGTATGCAACTAGGAGTGTCCTCTCGTGTTCCTCCTTTACTTGTAGTTATTCTATGTACGGAAATAACACCTTGAGATCTCAATCCATCTAAAATTTCGTCAGTTGTACAATTTAGTAAGTCTTTGCACCTAATAACGCCTTTCACGTAATTCAATGTCCTGTGTGGTACAACCTCCACGTGTGCATTACCAAATTCCTGTAGCCTAATCAATTTTATTGATTGAGATGAATTCGCAGTTTCGATTAGCAAACCCTCGTTCACCATTCTCACGCTCTTCACTGTACCAACTTTTTCTCGTAAGAGTTTATCAATGAGGAAGGGATTTTCTCTGCTAAAATCACGTCCCCGTTTCTTTACCACTAAATAGCGTGGCGGCGGATTCCGAGCAAAGTCATAATGACTTGTAGCACCGGGTCCACCTGTATCGGTGCCCACACTTAAGGAGGCAGGCAACTCCTTCGAATAATTTTCACTCATTTTTCTTCCCACGAGTACGTCAGAAGTAGAGGTCGACCATGACAGAGCTGCGTTATCATGGCAAGGCTAGATTACAACCAGAGGTCGCCTGGTATCTGGAGGTCTATCGTTAAAAACACACTAACGTAGTGTCATTCATCTTCTCGGCACGATTAGTTACACCTTAAGATTACGGTTTTTTAACGAGGTCTCTCCTCTAGCTCGGGGCCCCGGGATCGCCAAACCCGAACCTTCCACAAAATATGAAAGGCCCCCTGGGGGGGGGCCAGAATAGTGTAAAACACGTTTTCATACATGTTAGTGATTTCCAGAAGAACGGAGGCTCGGATTTGAATTCTGCTGGCAGCGTACGATTGCTCTTGTCATTTTACGTAGGAAATACTTGTCTTCATGTCCAGATAGCGATCCTGGGAACCAGAATACTGTAAAACACGTTTTCATACATATTAGTGATTTCCAGGGGAACGGAGGCTCGGATTCGAATTCTGCCGGCAGCGTACGATTGCTCGTGTCATTTTACGTAGGAAATACTTGTCTTCATGTCCAGATAGCGATCCTGGGAACCAGAATAGTGTAAAACACGTTTTCATACATATTAGTGATTTCCAGTTGTACGGAGGCTCGGATCTGAATTCTGCCGGCAGCGTACGATTGCTCGTGCCATTTTACGTAGGAAATACTTGTCTTCGTTTCCCGATAGCGATCCTGGGAGCCAGAATACTGTAAAACACGTTTTCATACATATTAGTGATTTCCAGGGGTACGGAGGCTCGGATCTGAATTCTGCCGGCAGCGTACGATTGCTCGTGCCATTTTACGTAGGAAATACTTGTCTTCATGTCCAGATAGCGATCCTGGGAGCCAGAATACTGTAAAACACGTTTTCATACATATTAGTGATTTCCAGGGGAACGGAGGCTCGGATTCGAATTCTGCCGGCAGCGTACGATTGCTCGTGTCATTTTACGTAGGAAATACTTGTCTTCGTTTCCCGATAGCGATCCTGGGAGCCAGAATACTGTAAAACACGTTTTCATACATATTAGTGATTTCCAGGGGTACGGAGGCTCGGATCTGAATTCTGCCGGCAGCGTACGATTGCTCGTGTCATTTTACGTAGGAAATACTTGTCTTCATGTCCAGATAGCGATCCTGGGAACCAGAATACTGTAAAACACGTTTTCATACATATTAGTGATTTCCAGTTGTACGGAGGCTCGGATCTGAATTCTGCCGGCAGCGTACGATTGCTCGTGCCATTTTACGTAGGAAATACTTGTCTTCGTTTCCCGATAGCGATCCTGGGAGCCAGAATACTGTAAAACACGTTTTCATACATATTAGTGATTTCCAGGGGTACGGAGGCTCGGATCTGAATTCTGCCGGCAGCGTACGATTGCTCGTGTCATTTTACGTAGGAAATACTTGTCTTCATGTCCAGATAGCGATCCTGGGAACCAGAATAGTGTAAAACACGTTTTCATACATATTAGTGATTTCCAGTTGTACGGAGGCTCGGATCTGAATTCTGCCGGCAGCGTACGATTGCTCGTGCCATTTTACGTAGGAAATACTTGTCTTCATGTCCAGATAGCGATCCTGGGAGCCAGAATACTGTAAAACACGTTTTCATACATATTAGTGATTTCCAGGGGAACGGAGACTCGGATTCGAATTCTGCCGGCAGCGTACGATTGCTCGTGTCATTTTACGTAGGAAATACTTGTCTTCATGTCCAGATAGCGATCCTGGGAGCCAGAATACTGTAAAACACGTTTTCATACATATTAGTGATTTCCAGGGGAACGGAGGCTCGGATTCGAATTCTGCCGGCAGCGTACGATTGCTCGTGTCATTTTACGTAGGAAATACTTGTCTTCGTTTCCCGATAGCGATCCTGGGAGCCAGAATACTGTAAAACACGTTTTCATACATATTAGTGATTTCCAGGGGTACGGAGGCTCGGATCTGAATTCTGCCGGCAGCGTACGATTGCTCGTGTCATTTTACGTAGGAAATACTTGTCTTCATGTCCAGATAGCGATCCTGGGAACCAGAATACTGTAAAACACGTTTTCATACATATTAGTGATTTCCAGTTGTACGGAGGCTCGGATCTGAATTCTGCCGGCAGCGTACGATTGCTCGTGCCATTTTACGTAGGAAATACTTGTCTTCGTTTCCCGATAGCGATCCTGGGAGCCAGAATACTGTAAAACACGTTTTCATACATATTAGTGATTTCCAGGGGTACGGAGGCTCGGATCTGAATTCTGCCGGCAGCGTACGATTGCTCGTGTCATTTTACGTAGGAAATACTTGTCTTCATGTCCAGATAGCGATCCTGGGAACCAGAATACTGTAAAACACGTTTTCATACATATTAGTGATTTCCAGGGGTACGGAGGCTCGGATCTGAATTCTGCCGGCAGCGTACGATTGCTCGTGCCATTTTACGTAGGAAATACTTGTCTTCATGTCCAGATAGCGATCCTGGGAGCCAGAATACTGTAAAACACGTTTTCATACATATTAGTGATTTCCAGGGGAACGGAGGCTCGGATTCGAATTCTGCCGGCAGCGTACGATTGCTCGTGTCATTTTACGTAGGAAATACTTGTCTTCGTTTCCCGATAGCGATCCTGGGAGCCAGAATACTGTAAAACACGTTTTCATACATATTAGTGATTTCCAGGGGTACGGAGGCTCGGATCTGAATTCTGCCGGCAGCGTACGATTGCTCGTGTCATTTTACGTAGGAAATACTTGTCTTCATGTCCAGATAGCGATCCTGGGAACCAGAATACTGTAAAACACGTTTTCATACATATTAGTGATTTCCAGTTGTACGGAGGCTCGGATCTGAATTCTGCCGGCAGCGTACGATTGCTCGTGCCATTTTACGTAGGAAATACTTGTCTTCGTTTCCCGATAGCGATCCTGGGAGCCAGAATACTGTAAAACACGTTTTCATACATATTAGTGATTTCCAGGGGTACGGAGGCTCGGATCTGAATTCTGCCGGCAGCGTACGATTGCTCGTGTCATTTTACGTAGGAAATACTTGTCTTCATGTCCAGATAGCGATCCTGGGAACCAGAATAGTGTAAAACACGTTTTCATACATATTAGTGATTTCCAGTTGTACGGAGGCTCGGATCTGAATTCTGCCGGCAGCGTACGATTGCTCGTGCCATTTTACGTAGGAAATACTTGTCTTCATGTCCAGATAGCGATCCTGGGAGCCAGAATACTGTAAAACACGTTTTCATACATATTAGTGATTTCCAGGGGAACGGAGACTCGGATTCGAATTCTGCCGGCAGCGTACGATTGCTCGTGTCATTTTACGTAGGAAATACTTGTCTTCATGTCCAGATAGCGATCCTGGGAGCCAGAATACTGTAAAACACGTTTTCATACATATTAGTGATTTCCAGGGGAACGGAGGCTCGGATTCGAATTCTGCCGGCAGCGTACGATTGCTCGTGTCATTTTACGTAGGAAATACTTGTCTTCGTTTCCCGATAGCGATCCTGGGAGCCAGAATACTGTAAAACACGTTTTCATACATATTAGTGATTTCCAGGGGTACGGAGGCTCGGATCTGAATTCTGCCGGCAGCGTACGATTGCTCGTGTCATTTTACGTAGGAAATACTTGTCTTCATGTCCAGATAGCGATCCTGGGAACCAGAATACTGTAAAACACGTTTTCATACATATTAGTGATTTCCAGTTGTACGGAGGCTCGGATCTGAATTCTGCCGGCAGCGTACGATTGCTCGTGCCATTTTACGTAGGAAATACTTGTCTTCGTTTCCCGATAGCGATCCTGGGAGCCAGAATACTGTAAAACACGTTTTCATACATATTAGTGATTTCCAGGGGTACGGAGGCTCGGATCTGAATTCTGCCGGCAGCGTACGATTGCTCGTGTCATTTTACGTAGGAAATACTTGTCTTCATGTCCAGATAGCGATCCTGGGAACCAGAATACTGTAAAACACGTTTTCATACATATTAGTGATTTCCAGGGGAACGGAGGCTCGGATTCGAATTCTGCCGGCAGCGTACGATTGCTCGTGTCATTTTACGTAGGAAATACTTGTCTTCGTTTCCCGATAGCGATCCTGGGAGCCAGAATACTGTAAAACACGTTTTCATACATATTAGTGATTTCCAGGGGAACGGAGACTCGGATTCGAATTCTGCCGGCAGCGTACGATTGCTCGTGTCATTTTACGTAGGAAATACTTGTCTTCGTTTCCCGATAGCGATCCTGGGAGCCAGAATACAGTAAAACACGTTTTCGTACATATTAGTGATTTCGAGGGGAACGGAGGCTCGGATCTGAATTCTGCCGGCAGCGTACGATTGCTCGTGTCATTTTACGTAGGAAATACTTGTCTTCATGTCCAGATAGCGATCCTGGGAACCAGAATAGTGTAAAACACGTTTTCATACATATTAGTGATTTCCAGTTGTACGGAGGCTCGGATCTGAATTCTGCCGGCAGCGTACGATTGCTCGTGCCATTTTACGTAGGAAATACTTGTCTTCATGTCCAGATAGCGATCCTGGGAGCCAGAATACTGTAAAACACGTTTTCATACATATTAGTGATTTCCAGGGGTACGGAGGCTCGGATCTGAATTCTGCCGGCAGCGTACGATTGCTCGTGTCATTTTACGTAGGAAATACTTGTCTTCATGTCCAGATAGCGATCCTGGGAACCAGAATACTGTAAAACACGTTTTCATACATATTAGTGATTTCCAGGGGAACGGAGACTCGGATTCGAATTCTGCCGGCAGCGTACGATTGCTCGTGTCATTTTACGTAGGATATACTTGTCTTCATGTCCAGATAGCGATCCTGGGAACCAGAATACTGTAAAACACGTTTTCATACATATTAGCGATTTCCAGGGGAACGGAGGCTCGGATTCGAATTCTGCCGGCAGCGTACGATTGCTCGTGTCATTTTACGTAGGAAATACTTGTCTTCGTTTCCCGATAGCGATCCTGGGAGCCAGAATACTGTAAAACACGTTTTCATACATATTAGTGATTTCCAGGGGAACGGAGACTCGGATTCGAATTCTGCCGGCAGCGTACGATTGCTCGTGTCATTTTACGTAGGAAATACTTGTCTTCATGTCCAGATAGCGATCCTGGGAGCCAGAATACTGTAAAACACGTTTTCATACATATTAGTGATTTCCAGTTGTACGGAGGCTCGGATTTGAATTCTGCCGGCAGCGTACGATTGCTCGTGTCATTTTACGTAGGAAATACTTGTCTTCCTTTCCCGATAGCTATCCTGGGGGCCAGAATAGTGTAAAACACGTTTTCATTCATGTTAGTGATTTCCAGCGGAACGGAGGCTCGGATTGGAATTCTGCCGGCAGCGTACGATTGCTCGTGTCATTTTACGTAGGAAATACTTGTCTTCATGTCCAGATAGCGATCCTGGGAACCAGAATACTGTAAAACACGTTTTCATACATATTAGTGATTTCCAGGGGAACGGAGGCTCGGATTCGAATTCTGCCGGCAGCGTACGATTGCTCGTGTCATTTTACGTAGGAAATACTTGTCTTCGTTTCCCGATAGCGATCCTGGGAGCCAGAATACTGTAAAACACGTTTTCATACATATTAGTGATTTCCAGGGGAACGGAGACTCGGATTCGAATTCTGCCGGCAGCGCACGATTGCTCGTGTCATTTTACGTAGGAAATACTTGTCTTCGTTTCCCGATAGCGATCCTGGGAGCCAGAATACTGTAAAACACGTTTTCATACATATTAGTGATTTCCAGGGGTACGGAGGCTCGGATCTGAATTCTGCCGGCAGCGTACGATTGCTCGTGTCATTTTACGTAGGAAATACTTGTCTTCATGTCCAGATAGCGATCCTGGGAACCAGAATACTGTAAAACACGTTTTCATACATATTAGTGATTTCCAGGGGAACGGAGGCTCGGATTCGAATTCTGCCGGCAGCGTACGATTGCTCGTGTCATTTTACGTAGGAAATACTTGTCTTCGTTTCCCGATAGCGATCCTGGGAGCCAGAATACTGTAAAACACGTTTTCATACATATTAGTGATTTCCAGGGGTACGGAGGCTCGGATCTGAATTCTGCCGGCAGCGTACGATTGCTCGTGTCATTTTACGTAGGAAATACTTGTCTTCGTTTCCCGATAGCGATCCTGGGAGCCAGAATACTGTAAAACACGTTTTCATACATATTAGTGATTTCCAGGGGTACGGAGGCTCGGATTTGAATTCTGCCGGCAGCGTACGATTGCTCGTGTCATTTTACGTAGGAAATACTTGTCTTCATGTCCAGATAGCGATCCTGGGAACCAGAATACTGTAAAACACGTTTTCATACATATTAGTGATTTCCAGGGGAACGGAGGCTCGGATTCGAATTCTGCCGGCAGCGTACGATTGCTCGTGTCATTTTACGTAGGAAATACTTGTCTTCGTTTCCCGATAGCGATCCTGGGAGCCAGAATACTGTAAAACACGTTTTCATACATATTAGTGATTTCCAGGGGTACGGAGGCTCGGATCTGAATTCTGCCGGCAGCGTACGATTGCTCGTGCCATTTTACGTAGGAAATACTTGTCTTCATGTCCAGATAGCGATCCTGGGAGCCAGAATACTGTAAAACACGTTTTCATACATATTAGTGATTTCCAGGGGTACGGAGGCTCGGATCTGAATTCTGCCGGCAGCGTACGATTGCTCGTGTCATTTTACGTAGGAAATACTTGTCTTCATGTCCAGATAGCGATCCTGGGAACCAGAATACTGTAAAACACGTTTTCATACATATTAGTGATTTCCAGGGGAACGGAGACTCGGATTCGAATTCTGCCGGCAGCGTACGATTGCTCGTGTCATTTTACGTAGGAAATACTTGTCTTCCTTTCCCGATAGCGATCCTGGGGGCCAGAATAGTTATTATTATTATTATTATTATTATTAGTGTTGTTGCGGTTCAGCTGCTATGGCCATTTACCGCATCCGTCAGTATAGTCATAACTGTACTTTATTTTCGATTATAGTTCTTTATGAAAATTATTATAATTCGCGATCTAACCCCGACATTTTACAGAATAAATGTAACTGCTGCAAATTTTCCTTTTCGTTCTTTAATATTTCTGCTATATTAGTTTTCAGATCGGCTGCTATTCTCATTTCCTCATACTTTGGATATTCAATAAGCACATGTTTAACGCTTAGGAGCTTATTACAATTCTCGCATATTGGTGGTGGGTCGCCACTTAGTAAGTAGTTGTGTGTAAGTCGTGTGTGACCAATACGTAATCTAGTCATTTGAACACATTCTTTTCTCATATGCTCTACTGGGCATCTCCATTTTTCTATGTGCGGTTTGATTTCTCTATATTTTGTATTTGATTGGTCCCATTGTTCTTGCCATGCCTGGATGACTGCGTCGTATATTTCCTTCTTTATGTCGTCAAGTATTATGCGTGTTTCTATATCGTTTTTGTGTTTTTCTGATTGCTTGCTCTCTGCAGCACCATGTGCTGCGGTGTCGGCTTCTTCATTCCCAGCAATACCAATATGCGATGGTACCCATACTATCATTATATTTTTCCCGGCATTTGATAGAGTTTGTAAATTGTTTCGTATGTCTTGTACTAGCGTGTTCGAATGTTGGCCAGTTTTAATGTTACTAATTGCAGATAGTGAGTCCGTGCATATAATGATTTTATTTTCTATTTGTGCACATATTTTCACGGCTTGCCAAAGAGCATATACTTCAGCTGAGTAAGATGACGCTGATTTCGGTAATTTCCACGTGTAAGTCTGTGCGTGTGTGATCACTGCACACCCGGTGCCATTTATGGTCTTTGATCCATCCGTAAATATTAAATAAGGAGTGTTTCCTTCTTGCTGCACGATGTCCTTAAATAGTGCACGTAGGGTATAAGGGTCAGTGTCGCTTTTTCTGCTTCTCGTTAGTTGCAAGTCAGTATTTATATGAATATTCGTCCATGGTGGGATATCCGGAAGTTTGATTTTGAAGGCATTTTTGATGTTTACTGCGTATGTATTTTCGTATTGTTTTAGCCTGGTGCGTGTTGGTTTGCTTGAATCTGTTACGGTTCTGTAGATTTCATGGTGTTTATTGCTGAAGAGATCTCCTTTATTGATATGGTTTTCTACCGCAGCTACTTTTGCACCATAGCTAAGAAGTATTCTATGCCTCCTTAGAGTAAGTGGGAGGCTGTGGATATCGGCGCAGAGGCTCATTTTGGGGCTTGTAGAGAAAGCTCCCGTTACGTATCTGATTCCTGTATGGTGGATGGGATCCAAGATTCTGAGTCGACTCTTGCCGGCAGAGCTGTAGGCTATACACCCATAATCAATTCTTGACAGTATTAAAGCGTTATAAATGCGGAATAATACTTCTCTGTCAGCTCCCCACTGTGTGCCTGACAAGTATTTTATGATGTTAAGTGATCTTTTGCACTTTGTTGCAATATTTCTTAAGTGTGATGACCATGTCAGTTTTTGATCGAAGGTAAGTCCCAGAAATTGAATTTCGTCTACTACTTCAATAATAGTGTCACTTAGAAATAGGCGGGGTTTTGGGTGCGGATAGCGTTGCTTGCAGAAATGGACGCACTTAGTCTTTGAGAGTGAGAATTTAAATCCAATTTCAGCTGCCTTGCGTTCAGTTACATCTATTGCATCTTGTAGGGCGCGTGTTGCACCCCTAGTAGTCTTTGCAGACTTATACAATACCAGATCATCTACATATAAACTTCGGCCTATAGTGCCAGGTATGTCCTCCGTTATTCCATTTATTGCTATGTTGAACAATAGTACACTAAGTGGTGATCCTTGTGGGACACCGATTTCTTGTGTATACTCTTTCGAGTAGAAGTGTCCTAGGCGCACTCTAAATTTCCGGCTGGTTAGGAAATTTTGTATTAGGGACGGTATATGTCCTTTAAACCCCCATTTATATAACGTTTTTAGTATAATTGTTCTACTAGTGGTATCAAACGCTTTTTCGATATCAAAAAACACAGCAATTAAATGTTCTCTTCTTTTGAAGCTTATGTTAATTGCGTTTTCTAATTTTACTAATTGGTCGACTGTAGACAGGTGTTGTCTGAAACCACACTGGTCTTTCGTTAAATAATTAGCTCTCTCAAGTAACCATAGTAGGCGAGCACTTATCATCCTTTCAAGTATCTTGCTTAAGCAGCAAGTTAAAGATACCGGCCTATAGTTTGCAACTATTCGAGGGTCTTTATTTCCTTTCAATATTGGTACCACAATTCCTGTGCGCCAAGCAATTGGATAGTATTCGTTTTTCAGTATTGAGTTATATATGTATAGTAAGTGATTCTTGGCATCTTGTGTTAATTTCTTAATGAACATTGATGGTATGTCATCCGGACCTGCTGCAGTATTTTTCGCTTTGCTTAGGGCATATTCCAACTCTTCCGGTGTAAAATCGGCATTGTATGGCTCTTGTATAGATGTATTGAAGTCGATATAATTTTTGTTTTCTGATTCTCTTAAATCGCCTTCCCTGTTGTAAATCCTTGAGCGGCTTATATCATAGTAATATGCTGCAAATTCTTCAACAATCTTTATAGAATCTCCACAACACTTCCGTCTATATTGAGAGAAATGTACGGTGATTGGTTACATTTTCCGCTTATGGCTTTTACTTTTCTCCATACTTCTTTGGGTTTTGTCTTTATTGTGATTGTGCTTGTATAATTATTCCAGGAAATACGTTTGCTTTGCCGAATAAGACGTCTGGATTGTGCTCGTAGTTTCTTGTAATTTATTAAATTCTGTGGTGATGGATGTTTTTGAAATAGCTTGAGTGCGCGTCTTTTATTCTTTATAGCTTGCTGTATGTCACTGTTCCACCAGGGAACTGCACGATTGTATTGTTGCTTACCACCTGTCTTGGGTATGGAACTAGAAGCAGCTTTCAAAATGTTATTTGAAAAATCGTGTACCATCACATCAATATCCAATGTCTTTGTTGGGGTTTTCAAATTATATATATAATTATCCCAGTTCGCCTTATGCAATTGCCATTTGGGTTTATACCTTATGTGCCGTATATTCTTGCTAGATTGAAGTATTATGGGAAAGTGATCACTGTCGAACGGATCATCTATGACATCCCATGATAATGACATCGCGATTGATGGTGACGCTATAGATAGATCGATTGCCGTGCTTTTGCCAGTAACAGGATTTAATCGGGTTCCTTTACCTGTATTTAATAAAAGATAGTTGTGACTTGACATGAACCTCTCCAGTCTTCTTCCTTGTGCATTTGTATATTCCGATCCCCATAATCTGCTATAGGAATTGAAGTCTCCTAATATCAAGGTCGGGTTCGGCAATTGTTTGCTTAAGTTGTTCAAGTCCTCCAATTTCCAGTTATGGTCTGGCAGATAAATGCAACAGACCGTTAATTCTTGTGGAATGTTTACTTTGACTGCAACACACTGTAGATCCGTTTGCAAGTGAATGGAATTGAAAAAATAACCCTTTTTAATAAGAATCGCTACGCCGCCTTTCGCCCTTTTGGTAATATTTCCATCTTTTCGTACAATGTCATATCCTTTAAAATGGGTGGTTTTCATATTTAAATGCGTTTCTTGTAGCGCTATTATAATTGGATTGTACTCTGCCACGATTAGTCGAAGTTCAGGCCTATGTAATTCAAATCCGTTAATGTTCCATTGTAAATATATCATTCTTTAATGTTTAAGATTTAGGATTTTTTAATTTCGTGTTGGTTTTCTCTTTACTTTCAGGGTTCGTGGTCGATGGTTTGTCTGGAGGGTCTTGTCGGCTCCTGCTAGAGAATATTTCCATATCGGTATCAGAGTCGGAAGCTGGTGTTTTAGTGCGGAACTCCATCGGGAATGCTCTTGATGTTTCGCCTTCAGTTGTATCATCTTTTTCTGAGGTCAGTCTTTTCTTATAAGGGAGGCGTTCAGCGGTATCCGACGAACTCTTCCTACTTCTTCTAGTACTGACATAGCCTTCTGCATCGCTAGTTATTGTATTGGGTTTAATAATATGTCTTCCAGTTTTCGCTTCGTTATTTACAGATAATACACTCTGTAGAGAGACAACAGGTTCAGTTTTCCGTCTGTGATCTTCTTGGTTCGATGTAGAGGGCAGTTTACATTGGCTACGTCGTCGATCATTGGGTTTGTATATTTGCGACGCATGGCGCAGTTCAACTTGCTTTGGAATTAAACTAGTAGTAGGTGCAGGAGAGCTGATAAGTTTACGTTGCTCTGTGTTAATAAGTTGTGTGATTGCCGGTAGGAGTTGTGCAACAATCTCATTCACTATAGTAGGTGTATCTCTTCTCTCATGTCCTGAAGTGTACTTTGCGGCAATATGCGCATATGACGTTCCAGGTCTTGGTTCGCGCTCGTTGAGAATCCTTCTCGCATCATAGTATGTTACACGATCAGTGACCTTAATACGTTGAATTTCCACCTCTCTTTTATATATGGGACAACTCTTCGACACACTTACGTGTTCTCCTTTACAATTAACACATATTACTGGGCTTCCACATTCGATGCCTTCGTGTGGAATTCTACCGCAAATACAAATTCCATTCCTCCTGCACGTTTTCGTTGTGTGTCCGAATCTTTGGCACCTGTAGCATCGCAATGGAGAGGGAATATAGCGTCGTACGGGTAAAACATAAAATCCGGCTTTGATCTTTTCAGGTAAATTAGTTGTATTAAAAGTAAGTATGCAACTAGGAGTGTCCTCTCGTGTTCCTCCTTTACTTGTAGTTATTCTATGTACGGAAATAACACCTTGAGATCTCAATCCATCTAAAATTTCGTCAGTTGTACAATTTAGTAAGTCTTTGCACCTAATAACGCCTTTCACGTAATTCAATGTCCTGTGTGGTACAACCTCCACGTGTGCATTACCAAATTCCTGTAGCCTAATCAATTTTATTGATTGAGATGAATTCGCAGTTTCGATTAGCAAACCCTCGTTCACCATTCTCACGCTCTTCACTGTACCAACTTTTTCTCGTAAGAGTTTATCAATGAGGAAGGGATTTTCTCTGCTAAAATCACGTCCCCGTTTCTTTACCACTAAATAGCGTGGCGGCGGATTCCGAGCAAAGTCATAATGACTTGTAGCACCGGGTCCACCTGTATCGGTGCCCACACTTAAGGAGGCAGGCAACTCCTTCGAATAATTTTCACTCATTTTTCTTCCCACGAGTACGTCAGAAGTAGAGGTCGACCATGACAGAGCTGCGTTATCATGGCAAGGCTAGATTACAACCAGAGGTCGCCTGGTATCTGGAGGTCTATCGTTAAAAACACACTAACGTAGTGTCATTCATCTTCTCGGCACGATTAGTTACACCTTAAGATTACGGTTTTTTAACGAGGTCTCTCCTCTAGCTCGGGGCCCCGGGATCGCCAAACCCGAACCTTCCACAAAATATGAAAGGCCCCCTGGGGGGGGGCCAGAATAGTGTAAAACACGTTTTCATACATGTTAGTGATTTCCAGAAGAACGGAGGCTCGGATTTGAATTCTGCTGGCAGCGTACGATTGCTCTTGTCATTTTACGTAGGAAATACTTGTCTTCATGTCCAGATAGCGATCCTGGGAACCAGAATACTGTAAAACACGTTTTCATACATATTAGTGATTTCCAGGGGAACGGAGGCTCGGATTCGAATTCTGCCGGCAGCGTACGATTGCTCGTGTCATTTTACGTAGGAAATACTTGTCTTCATGTCCAGATAGCGATCCTGGGAACCAGAATAGTGTAAAACACGTTTTCATACATATTAGTGATTTCCAGTTGTACGGAGGCTCGGATCTGAATTCTGCCGGCAGCGTACGATTGCTCGTGCCATTTTACGTAGGAAATACTTGTCTTCGTTTCCCGATAGCGATCCTGGGAGCCAGAATACTGTAAAACACGTTTTCATACATATTAGTGATTTCCAGGGGTACGGAGGCTCGGATCTGAATTCTGCCGGCAGCGTACGATTGCTCGTGCCATTTTACGTAGGAAATACTTGTCTTCATGTCCAGATAGCGATCCTGGGAGCCAGAATACTGTAAAACACGTTTTCATACATATTAGTGATTTCCAGGGGAACGGAGGCTCGGATTCGAATTCTGCCGGCAGCGTACGATTGCTCGTGTCATTTTACGTAGGAAATACTTGTCTTCGTTTCCCGATAGCGATCCTGGGAGCCAGAATACTGTAAAACACGTTTTCATACATATTAGTGATTTCCAGGGGTACGGAGGCTCGGATCTGAATTCTGCCGGCAGCGTACGATTGCTCGTGTCATTTTACGTAGGAAATACTTGTCTTCATGTCCAGATAGCGATCCTGGGAACCAGAATACTGTAAAACACGTTTTCATACATATTAGTGATTTCCAGTTGTACGGAGGCTCGGATCTGAATTCTGCCGGCAGCGTACGATTGCTCGTGCCATTTTACGTAGGAAATACTTGTCTTCGTTTCCCGATAGCGATCCTGGGAGCCAGAATACTGTAAAACACGTTTTCATACATATTAGTGATTTCCAGGGGTACGGAGGCTCGGATCTGAATTCTGCCGGCAGCGTACGATTGCTCGTGTCATTTTACGTAGGAAATACTTGTCTTCATGTCCAGATAGCGATCCTGGGAACCAGAATAGTGTAAAACACGTTTTCATACATATTAGTGATTTCCAGTTGTACGGAGGCTCGGATCTGAATTCTGCCGGCAGCGTACGATTGCTCGTGCCATTTTACGTAGGAAATACTTGTCTTCATGTCCAGATAGCGATCCTGGGAGCCAGAATACTGTAAAACACGTTTTCATACATATTAGTGATTTCCAGGGGAACGGAGACTCGGATTCGAATTCTGCCGGCAGCGTACGATTGCTCGTGTCATTTTACGTAGGAAATACTTGTCTTCATGTCCAGATAGCGATCCTGGGAGCCAGAATACTGTAAAACACGTTTTCATACATATTAGTGATTTCCAGGGGAACGGAGGCTCGGATTCGAATTCTGCCGGCAGCGTACGATTGCTCGTGTCATTTTACGTAGGAAATACTTGTCTTCGTTTCCCGATAGCGATCCTGGGAGCCAGAATACTGTAAAACACGTTTTCATACATATTAGTGATTTCCAGGGGTACGGAGGCTCGGATCTGAATTCTGCCGGCAGCGTACGATTGCTCGTGTCATTTTACGTAGGAAATACTTGTCTTCATGTCCAGATAGCGATCCTGGGAACCAGAATACTGTAAAACACGTTTTCATACATATTAGTGATTTCCAGTTGTACGGAGGCTCGGATCTGAATTCTGCCGGCAGCGTACGATTGCTCGTGCCATTTTACGTAGGAAATACTTGTCTTCGTTTCCCGATAGCGATCCTGGGAGCCAGAATACTGTAAAACACGTTTTCATACATATTAGTGATTTCCAGGGGTACGGAGGCTCGGATCTGAATTCTGCCGGCAGCGTACGATTGCTCGTGTCATTTTACGTAGGAAATACTTGTCTTCATGTCCAGATAGCGATCCTGGGAACCAGAATACTGTAAAACACGTTTTCATACATATTAGTGATTTCCAGGGGTACGGAGGCTCGGATCTGAATTCTGCCGGCAGCGTACGATTGCTCGTGCCATTTTACGTAGGAAATACTTGTCTTCATGTCCAGATAGCGATCCTGGGAGCCAGAATACTGTAAAACACGTTTTCATACATATTAGTGATTTCCAGGGGAACGGAGGCTCGGATTCGAATTCTGCCGGCAGCGTACGATTGCTCGTGTCATTTTACGTAGGAAATACTTGTCTTCGTTTCCCGATAGCGATCCTGGGAGCCAGAATACTGTAAAACACGTTTTCATACATATTAGTGATTTCCAGGGGTACGGAGGCTCGGATCTGAATTCTGCCGGCAGCGTACGATTGCTCGTGTCATTTTACGTAGGAAATACTTGTCTTCATGTCCAGATAGCGATCCTGGGAACCAGAATACTGTAAAACACGTTTTCATACATATTAGTGATTTCCAGTTGTACGGAGGCTCGGATCTGAATTCTGCCGGCAGCGTACGATTGCTCGTGCCATTTTACGTAGGAAATACTTGTCTTCGTTTCCCGATAGCGATCCTGGGAGCCAGAATACTGTAAAACACGTTTTCATACATATTAGTGATTTCCAGGGGTACGGAGGCTCGGATCTGAATTCTGCCGGCAGCGTACGATTGCTCGTGTCATTTTACGTAGGAAATACTTGTCTTCATGTCCAGATAGCGATCCTGGGAACCAGAATAGTGTAAAACACGTTTTCATACATATTAGTGATTTCCAGTTGTACGGAGGCTCGGATCTGAATTCTGCCGGCAGCGTACGATTGCTCGTGCCATTTTACGTAGGAAATACTTGTCTTCATGTCCAGATAGCGATCCTGGGAGCCAGAATACTGTAAAACACGTTTTCATACATATTAGTGATTTCCAGGGGAACGGAGACTCGGATTCGAATTCTGCCGGCAGCGTACGATTGCTCGTGTCATTTTACGTAGGAAATACTTGTCTTCATGTCCAGATAGCGATCCTGGGAGCCAGAATACTGTAAAACACGTTTTCATACATATTAGTGATTTCCAGGGGAACGGAGGCTCGGATTCGAATTCTGCCGGCAGCGTACGATTGCTCGTGTCATTTTACGTAGGAAATACTTGTCTTCGTTTCCCGATAGCGATCCTGGGAGCCAGAATACTGTAAAACACGTTTTCATACATATTAGTGATTTCCAGGGGTACGGAGGCTCGGATCTGAATTCTGCCGGCAGCGTACGATTGCTCGTGTCATTTTACGTAGGAAATACTTGTCTTCATGTCCAGATAGCGATCCTGGGAACCAGAATACTGTAAAACACGTTTTCATACATATTAGTGATTTCCAGTTGTACGGAGGCTCGGATCTGAATTCTGCCGGCAGCGTACGATTGCTCGTGCCATTTTACGTAGGAAATACTTGTCTTCGTTTCCCGATAGCGATCCTGGGAGCCAGAATACTGTAAAACACGTTTTCATACATATTAGTGATTTCCAGGGGTACGGAGGCTCGGATCTGAATTCTGCCGGCAGCGTACGATTGCTCGTGTCATTTTACGTAGGAAATACTTGTCTTCATGTCCAGATAGCGATCCTGGGAACCAGAATACTGTAAAACACGTTTTCATACATATTAGTGATTTCCAGGGGAACGGAGGCTCGGATTCGAATTCTGCCGGCAGCGTACGATTGCTCGTGTCATTTTACGTAGGAAATACTTGTCTTCGTTTCCCGATAGCGATCCTGGGAGCCAGAATACTGTAAAACACGTTTTCATACATATTAGTGATTTCCAGGGGAACGGAGACTCGGATTCGAATTCTGCCGGCAGCGTACGATTGCTCGTGTCATTTTACGTAGGAAATACTTATCTTCGTTTCCCGATAGCGATCCTGGGAGCCAGAATACAGTAAAACACGTTTTCGTACATATTAGTGATTTCGAGGGGAACGGAGGCTCGGATCTGAATTCTGCCGGCAGCGTACGATTGCTCGTGTCATTTTACGTAGGAAATACTTGTCTTCATGTCCAGATAGCGATCCTGGGAACCAGAATAGTGTAAAACACGTTTTCATACATATTAGTGATTTCCAGTTGTACGGAGGCTCGGATCTGAATTCTGCCGGCAGCGTACGATTGCTCGTGCCATTTTACGTAGGAAATACTTGTCTTCATGTCCAGATAGCGATCCTGGGAGCCAGAATACTGTAAAACACGTTTTCATACATATTAGTGATTTCCAGGGGTACGGAGGCTCGGATCTGAATTCTGCCGGCAGCGTACGATTGCTCGTGTCATTTTACGTAGGAAATACTTGTCTTCATGTCCAGATAGCGATCCTGGGAACCAGAATACTGTAAAACACGTTTTCATACATATTAGTGATTTCCAGGGGAACGGAGACTCGGATTCGAATTCTGCCGGCAGCGTACGATTGCTCGTGTCATTTTACGTAGGATATACTTGTCTTCATGTCCAGATAGCGATCCTGGGAACCAGAATACTGTAAAACACGTTTTCATACATATTAGCGATTTCCAGGGGAACGGAGGCTCGGATTCGAATTCTGCCGGCAGCGTACGATTGCTCGTGTCATTTTACGTAGGAAATACTTGTCTTCGTTTCCCGATAGCGATCCTGGGAGCCAGAATACTGTAAAACACGTTTTCATACATATTAGTGATTTCCAGGGGAACGGAGACTCGGATTCGAATTCTGCCGGCAGCGTACGATTGCTCGTGTCATTTTACGTAGGAAATACTTGTCTTCGTTTCCCGATAGCGATCCTGGGAGCCAGAATACTGTAAAACACGTTTTCATACATATTAGTGATTTCCAGGGGAACGGAGGCTCGGATTCGAATTCTGCCGGCAGCGTACGATTGCTCGTGTCATTTTACGTAGGAAATACTTGTCTTCCTTTCCCGATAGCGATCCTGGGGGCCAGAATAGTGTAAAACACGTTTTCATACATGTTAGTGATTTCCAGAAGAACGGAGGCTCGGATTTGAATTCTGCTGGCAGCGTACGATTGCTCGTGTCATTTTACGTAGGAAATACTTGTCTTCATGTCCAGATAGCGATCCTGGGGGCCAGAATAGTGTAAAACACGTTTTCATACATGTTAGTGATTTCCAGAAGAACGGAGGCTCGGATTTGAATTCTGCTGGCAGCGTACGATTGCTCGTGTCATTTTACGTAGGAAATACTTGTCTTCATGTCCAGATAGCGATCCTGGGAACCAGAATACTGTAAAACACGTTTTCATACATATTAGTGATTTCCAGGGGTACGGAGGCTCGGATCTGAATTCTGCCGGCAGCGTACGATTGCTCGTGTCATTTTACGTCAGCGATCCTGGGAGCCAGAATACTGTAAAACACGTTTTCATACATATTAGTGATTTCCAGGGGAACGGAGACTCGGATTCGAATTCTGCCGGCAGCGTACGATTGCTCGTGTCATTTTACGTAGGAAATACTTGTCTTCGTTTCCCGATAGCGATCCTGGGAGCCAGAATACTGTAAAACACGTTTTCATACATATTAGTGATTTCCAGGGGTACGGAGGCTCGGATCTGAATTCTGCCGGCAGCGTACGATTGCTCGTGTCATTTTACGTAGGAAATACTTGTCTTCATGTCCAGATAGCGATCCTGGGAACCAGAATACTGTAAAACACGTTTTCATACATATTAGTGATTTCCAGGGGTAATGAGGCTCGGATCTGAATTCTGCCGGCAGCGTACGATTGCTCGTGTCATTTTACGTAGGAAATACTTGTCTTCGTTTCCCGATAGCGATCCTGGGAGCCAGAATACAGTAAAACACGTTTTCGTACATATTAGTGATTTCGAGGGGAACGGAGGCTCGGATCTGAATTCTGCCGGCAGCCTACGATTGCTCGTGTCATTTTACGTAGGAAATACTTGTCTTCATGTCCAGATAGCGATCCTGGGAACCAGAATAGTGTAAAACACGTTTTCATACATATTAGTGATTTCCAGTTTTACGGAGGCTCGGATCTGAATTCTGCCGGCAGCGTACGATTGCTCGTGCCATTTTACGTAGGAAATACTTGTCTTCGTTTCCCGATAGCGATCCTGGGAGCCAGAATACTGTAAAACACGTTTTCATACATATTAGTGATTTCCAGGGGTACGGAGGCTCGGATTTGAATTCTGCTGGCAGCGTACGATTGCTCGTGTCATTTTACGTAGGAAATACTTGTCTTCCTTTCCCGATAGCGATCCTGGGGGCCAGAATAGTGTAAAACACGTTTTCATACATGTTAGTGATTTCCAGAAGAACGGAGGCTCGGATTTGAATTCTGCTGGCAGCGTACGATTGCTCGTGTCATTTTACGTAGGAAATACTTGTCTTCATGTCCAGATAGCGATCCTGGGAACCAGAATACTGTAAAACACGTTTTCATACATATTAGTGATTTCCAGGGGTACGGAGGCTCGGATCTGAATTCTGCCGGCAGCGTACGATTGCTCGTGTCATTTTACGTAGGAAATACTTGTCTTCATGTCCAGACAGCGATCCTGGGAGCCAGAATACTGTAAAACACGTTTTCATACATATTAGTGATTTCCAGGGGAACGGAGACTCGAGGAGGCGGTTCTGTGGGAGAGCTTCTCCGCCAGGAAGCGTCTCCTGCAGGCCGCCATCAGGGCAGCCAAGAGCAAAGCCTGGGCTGAGCTGGTGGCCACCATCAACGAGGATCCGTGGGGGCGCCCGTATCGCATGGTCATGCATAAGCTACGACCACGGGTGCCCCCGCTGACGGAGACCCTCGACCCCGGCTTCCTGAACGAGGTGATAGCTACCCTTTTCCCGCCGGACGTTCCGGTGGGGGAGGTGGCTGTGCCTCCGGGAGTCGGGGATGGGACTGCGATGGTGGCGCACTCCGAGGCGGTCGACGACCTGGCCGTCTCGGAGCACGAGCTTGCCAGGGCGGCCAGGAAGCTTTCAGGCAAGAAAGCTCCTGGTCCGGACGGCATCCCTGGCAAAGCCTGGGCTCTGACCAGCAGGATCTGGGGTCCGAGGGTTCGGGACCTCTTCTCCAAGTGCCTGGTGATGGGCTGTTTTCCCAGGGCTTGGAGAAACTCGCGGCTCGTCCTTCTCCACAAGGAGGGAAAGCCCGCTGACTCCCCGTCGGCTTACCGGCCGATTTGTCTGCTGGACGAATCGGAAAAGTGGTTTGAGCGAGTAATCGCCAACCGACTCGTCCAGCACCTGTCCACGGTGGGACCCGATCTGAGTCCACATCAGTTCGGGTTTCGCGAGGCCCGCTCCACGGTTGATGCCATCAGCCGTGTTAGGGCCTTCGCGGACGCGGCGATCGCCCGGGGCGAGGTCGCATTGGCGGTGTCGCTCGACATCGTCAATGCGTTCAACTCCCTCCCCTGGGGCAGGATCATGGAGGCGCTCGAGTACCATCGGGTGCCTCTGTACCTGCAGCGGGTCGTGCGCGCCTACCTGTCGGACAGGACGGTCGGCTTTCCGGCCGCCGGTGGCCGGTTGGGAGTCAAGGACGTTACCCGAGGTGTCCCGCAGGGATCGGTTCTGGGACCCCTGCTGTGGAACCTCGGGTATGACAAAGTCCTGCGGGCCGCCCTCCCCGCTGGTACGGCACTGGTCTGCTACGCGGACGACACTCTAGTGCTGGCCAGCGAGGAGGACTGGAGAAGGACGAGCCGTCTCGCGAGTCTGGCAACCGCGCGGGTCGTGGCCGAGGTGGAGAGCCTGGGTCTCCGCGTAGCCCCGCAGAAGACCGAGGCGGCCTGGATCAGCCGTCCTCGGAGTCTGCACGCCGGGCTGCCGGAGACCGGGATCATGGTGCGTGACACTCTTTTTTTTTTTTTTTTTTTTTCGTGGGGAAATCCTCATGGACACCCCGCCGCCCTGGTGGGGGCGACGGGGTAGTGCCGGACTCTTACCGGCTAAAACCCCACGGTGGCCATCCTCGGCGCTTACTGGGGCGACACCGGGAACTCTGGAAGAACACGACCGGTGCCGCCCCGCGCCCGCCCCCTATTCGGGGCACGTCTCGTGGTGGGGGAGTGGCCATCCACTCTCTCGCTTTCACGAGAGAGGGAGGCGTCCCCCACTACTCGCGGGGAGACACGTCACGCCGCACTCCTTCGCCAGCGGCGAAGGAGGAGGGAACCGTGCCTCCCGCACTACTAACAATCCCCTGGGCGGGACGTGCGACCACTACACGTCCCGCCCCGCCTCGGGGCCGCTGTGCGGAGGCGACAGAGCCACCACTCTGTCGCCTCGCGGCCCCTTGGCACTTGCCCGGCCCACCGGCAGTGAAAAACCCCACCGCCGGCGGGTCCGGACCGTCAAACTTAGTCGGGGGGAACGGCGTCCCCCCGCGCGGGCCGGCGGCGGGGACGGGCCCTCGCCAAACGGAAGGGGTCCGTTCGCTCCCGCCGCCGCTCCGCCTCCTCCTTCAGGGAGAGCACTTCCTCGCAGAAGTCGAGGAAGGCTCTCCACGACCTCCCGCTGCCGAGGATCTGTCGGATGACCGTCGGCAGCGAGAGGTCCCTTCCGATATACCGGACCAGGACACGGCGCTGCTCCCTCCAGGCCCTGCAATACTGGAGGGTGTGTTGCGCCGTGTCCTGGTCCCCGTCGCAATGGTGGCACTGTGCCGTCGCCTCCTTCCCGATGCGACGCAGGTACTCGCCGAAGCAGCCGTGCCCGGTAAGCACCTGCGTCGCGCGGTAGGAGAGTTGTCCCCTGCCGCGACTCACCCAAGCCTCGAGGCTCGGGAGAATCGCCCCGACGGCTCTGTGGCGGGCGTTGGCTGGATCTTCCAGCCTCTCCCGCCACATCTCGACAACGAACCGTCGGGTCTGGCGCTTCAACTCCTCGACCGCCCGCTCCGTGGGAATTCCGCCCCCTTCGCGGAGGACGCGAAGACCCGAATAGGTCCTCGCGTCCCCCATCGCCAGAATGTCTAGGGGCGGAAACCTCGCTAATAGGGTGGCCGACGCCAGGGAGATCGTGCGATATCCTCGCACGACCCTGACGGCCATCCGATGCTGCACCCTGAATAACAGGGTACAATTGCGTCGACTGGCCGCCAGGTCGCCCGCCCAGACTGGTGCTCCGTAGAGCAACATGGAACGGACGACTCCCGCGTATAGGCGTCGGACCCCCTCCCACGGTCCCCCGATGTTGGGCAGCAGGCGTCCCAAAGCACCCGCCGCCTTCTCAACTCGGGGGATAAGCCGGTCGAAGTGCTCGTTAAAGCGCCAGAGGCCGTCCAGGGTGAGTCCGAGATACTTCATCGTATCCTTCACCTGGACGCGGGTCTCCCCCACCGCAATCCACCGCTGGGCAGGCGGCCCCGCGGACCGTTGGCGATCGTAAAACCAGATCGCCTCGGTCTTCTGCGGGGCCACCCGAAGGCCCAGTCGGTGGATTCGGGCGACGGCACAGGCCACCGCCATCTCTGCCACGCGGATGGTCCTCGTCCCATCCTCCCCGCTGACTACCACCAGTGTATCGTCCGCATAGCAGATCATGGTGGCGTCAGCGGGGAGTGCAGCCCGCAGGACGTAATCGTAGCCGAGGTCCCACAGCAGGGGGCCCAAAACGGACCCCTGCGGGACCCCGGCGCACGTCTCCCTCTCGTACTCCTGCGACCGGCCCGTGAAGGTGATGCTCCTGCCGGCGAGGTAGTCCCCGACGACGGCCCGTAACTCAGGGGGCACTCGATGGTGCTCGAGCGCCTCCCTGATGACCCACCAGGGCAGGGTGTTGAAAGCATTCACTATATCGAGCGATATAGCGATGCACACCCTGCCCCGGGTTGCAGCCGACTCCGTCAGGGATCGCAGACGCTTAATCGCGTCTAACGTCGATCGTCCCTGACGGAAGCCGAACTGCCCGTCGTCGAGGTCCGGCCCTGTCGCCGACAGGTGCCGGACGAGGCGGTTGGCAATCACTCTTTCGAAGAGCTTGCCCGCCTCGTCCAGCAAGCATATGGGCCGGTACGCGGAGGGAGAGTCCGCGGGCCGCCCTTCCTTCCGGATGAGGACCATCCGCGCCCGCTTCCAGCAGCGGGGGAACCTGCCGCGCCTCAGACAGCTGTTGAAAAGCTGCCCGAAGCGCGGGACCAGGACGCCCATGGCCATGGCCAAGGCCCTGCCCGGGATGCCGTCCGGGCCCGGCGCTTTGTTCGCGCGGGCCGCGAGACGCGTCACCGCCGCGCGGAGCTCGTCGCCACTGACCCCCATAGTGGCCTCGTCCCACACAAAGTGTGGGGGAGGCCGACCGGGGGCGGGGTCCTCTGCTCCAGCAGGGAACAGAGTGTCCACCACCCGGTCGAGGACATGGGGGTCCAGAAGCTCCGTCGTGGGGGGCTCCCAGGGACGCAATCGTCCCATGACGATTTTGTACGGGCGCCCCCACGGATCTCCATCCAGGGTGGCGACGAGCTCGTCCCAGGCACGGGCCTTGGCGGCTCGGATGGCCCGCTGTAGGGCGACCACGGACTCGCGGTACGCCGCGTACAGCGGGACCACCCCCGCCGCAGCCTGATTCCGCCGTCTCCGGGCGCGGGTGTACCGGCGTCGGCGGCGCACGCACTCAGTGCGTAGCGCCGCAAGATCTTGGGACCACCAGTACACCCCGCCAACGCGCGGCGGCCTGGCCCGGGCCATCGCGACGTCGCAAACCGACGTCATACTACCCCGGAACCACTCCGCCCCTGCGTCCGGGTCGGGAAACTCCTCCTCGTCCCCCGACCCGTCCGGCCAGGCCACGGCGAGAGCTGCCGCCATCAGGGCGTCCCGGTCCAGGCGCTTAAGCGCCCATCGCGGTGATGGGGTGTGCCCTCCACCCCCCGGGGTGCACGATGTTGAGCGGCGTGCCGGAGCGGCGGGCGCGGCGGCCACCTCCATCGTCAGATAGAGGTGGTCCGAGAGCGTTTCGCGCTCTTCCGCGACCCGCCACCCCGACACACGGCGCATGGCGGCCGGGGAGCCGAAAGTCAAATCGACGATCGATTCCCCCTGCCACCGAACGCACGTGCTAACGGACCCCCGGTTAACCAACCGGAGGTCGTGCTGCGCCGCCCAGTCGAGCAACATCCCGCCCCTTGCGTCGTCCCGGGGGCTACCCCACGCTTGGGCGTGAGCGTTGAAGTCCCCCAGGACGAGTACCGGGCGCGGCCGTGTGCGGGAAATGCACCCACCGACCGCACCCAGGTACGCCTCGAAGTCATCGAGGCCGCAGTTGGGCGAGATGTAACACCCCACCACCGCGAGGTCCCCCCACTGCACGGCCACGAATCCCCGCCCCTGCTCCAGGGCTGAGCAGAGGGGGGAGTCGGGCCACCTATTTACAATAATCGCGACAGAGCCGCACGCGTCCCCGACCCAATTTGGGTTATTGGGCGGGACTACGTACGGCTCCGCCGCGATTGCCAAACCCACTCTCCACTCGCGCAAGGTTTGGACCAGGAGGTCCTGGGCCCTGCGCGAGTGGTTCAGGTTTGCTTGGAGGAGGCGCTGGTACATTGTTAATCAATGTCCATGGCCCCCTCCAAGCCACCCTCTCCTTGGGCCTGTGTTGCCCCGTCTGCCGCCGCCGCCGGCTTGGCTGGGGCAACCGCGCCCAGACCCGGCTTGGGCTTCTTCGCCGAAGGTGCCGCCACCACCGCTACCTTTAAGGGCGGGACGACAGGCACGTTGGCCACGGCCTTAACGGCCGATCGGCCAGCCCTGCCGCCCCGCGCCTTCGCAGGCGGCACCTTCGCCGCCGGTTGCTTCGCCGGCTTATCCGCCAGTGTCGGCCTTGCGGCCCTTTGTGCGGCGGCACGGCAGGCCGTGCCACCAAGACGATGGTCGGCCGGGCGCCCAAGGTCCCCGCAAAGCGGACACCGGGGCTTTTCGGCCTTGCAGGCGCCCGCCTTATGGCCCTCCTCGCCGCACGCGTAGCAGCGGCGGCCTCGGTCGACACCGGACTTGCACTGCCGCCGCACGTGCCCCGTCTCCAGGCAGCGGTAGCACTGCAGCGGCCGTGCAGCCAGTGCCTCCACCTTCACCGAGGTCCACCCCACCACTACGCGGCCCGCCTGCGCCACCTTCCTGGCCGCGGTGACAGGGCACCGCAGCCAGAGGGAGCCAAGCTTGGAGGAGGCGGACGACCGGATTTCCCCAGCCGTCACGTCCTCCTCCCTGCAGCCTCCGTCCTTGGCGATGGCCGAGACGACCTCGCCGACGGTGACCGACTCAATGAGCCCGGTCACCCTCAGCTCGGCCTTCTTTGTGGGACGGGCAACCCGTGCCTCCGTCCCATCAAATATCCCGGCCATCGCCGCCGCCAGCTTGTCGGCCTTCGCGGCACCGTCGGCACCGGGGATCTCGAGGATGAGACCCCCGGTGACGGCGCGCTTCGGCCTTACCTCGGCGATGCCCAGGTCGGCGAGCTTGATGCGCTCGCGTGCCCGGGACATCGCCTCGGCGTACGTCAGCCTGGACCCCTCCGAGACCGTGAGCGTTACCGCCGCGGTCTTCGGAGGGCGTCCAGGAATGAGTTTCGTCGCCTTCGCGACCGCTCCGGCTGGCGGGGCTGGCGGTGGCTTCGGCGCGGCCTCGCGCTTCGCCTTCCTCCCCACCACCTTCGCCCACGTGTCTCCCTGCGTGGGAGGTGCGGGCTGGGACGGTCTCGCGGGCCCACCGGCGCTCGGAGAGCCCCCGGGTGGCTGGACAGCCTCGGCTGCTGCCCCACTCTTCTTCCGCTTCCTCTTCCGGCGGCGGACTGTACCGTCCACCGCCGGAGCCTCCGCGGAAGAAGCGGCGGCTTGGACGGGCTCGCTCCCACCCGCCGGAGCCGTCGCCTTCACCCCCAATGGAGGCCTCACCGCCCGCCCAGGGAAGAGCTCCTCCCTGAAGCGGGTCAGCTTGGCCTCCACGAGAGCCCCGATCTGGGCCATCACTCTCTCTTGGAGAGCGAGGCCGACGGGGCTATCGCTGGGGGCGCACTGTGCCGTCGCCGCGGCGCCCGAGGGTCCCGCCCCCTGGCGGCCCAGGAGGTCCACCTTCCTCGAGAGGGAGAGAGTCTCCCCCTCGAGGTCGGCAATCCTGGCCCTCAGACGCCGATTTTCGGCCCTGAGGAAGGCTCCTTCCCCGTCGGAGTTGGCCCTGGCTGCCAACTCCGTCGCCGCCACGGTCGCATCCTGGGCCGCCAGGCGGAACCTACGTTTGTAGGTGCCCTTGAGGCGGGTCGAGGTGGTCGCCAGGTGACGCACCACGTCCATTGCCTCAATGATGTGGGCACCCACATCCGCGGTCGAGCTCACCCGGAGCTTCCGCGCCAGCTCAGCCTCCCTCCTGAGAGCCTGAGCCGCGCCCCTCTTGCGCCTGGTCAAAGGACTGCCCAGGGCTGGCGGTGGCCCGGACCCCGAGCCGCCAGAGGGCTGCCCCGCCTCGGGCTCGCTCCCCTCGGGCGCCGCGTCAACCAGGCGTTTCTTCGCCTGTGCCGACACGGCGCCCTCCTCCGCGGATGGGGGCCCCCTCTTCCGCCGGGAGCTCCCAGGCCGGGAGGAGGCCGAAGCCATCGAGGCATCGGACCCCCCGCCGGCGGAAGCGACCGACGTCGCCGAGGCGCGTTGGGAGAGGACCGCGTCGGGCAGGCGGCTCAACACCACCGAACAGCCCGACACGGCCCTCTCGGCCACCGTCACCACAGAGGCGGCGGACGTGTCCGAATCATCGGACTCGCCCGCGCTGTCCTCCGTGGGCCGGATGACCACGCGCCTCGACTTCTTCTTTTGAGCGGAGGGGGTCGCAGGCGGCCCCATTCCGCTACCGGAGGGGGTAGCCGCGCTACCGCACTCCTCTCCTACCTCTTTGGAGCTGGGATTCTCCACGTCGTCTTTGCGGCACTTTTCAGAACTTTTCTCTTTATTGTTTTCGTCCATCTTTAAACCCTCCCAATCAAACGTCAAAATGTGTGTGTGCGTGCATGTGTATGTTTGTATGTGTGTGTGTGATAGTGTATTGAAACGGGATCTCGCGCGAGAAAGTCCGAACCCCCGAAACGAGGAGGGGCCGGCCGCACCGCCGCGGCGGCTAAGCTTTTTTACGGCATCCACGGGTGGCCTCGGGAGAGCCCCCCGGAGCGAGCTGCAGGGTCCCATCCGGTCACCAACCGGCACTACAACCCGCCCCGAGATTATTCGCCCCTGATAGTGCAGCCTCCCCGTTGGTTAGACGGGGTTCGGGCACCTGTACTAGGGAGCGGCCCGGGAGTGCCTAACCCGGTTTATCTCCTGTACCCTCCCGTGGTACCACCGCGGCAATACGGCCGACCATCCCCCCGGCCAGGGAGAACGGCACCGCAACGAGATCCCGAATCGCGAATCGTGTGAGTGTGAGTGTATGTGTGTGTGTAAAATGTGAGTAGTGTGTGTATGTGTGCTTGGTGTCCTCTTAGTCTGGAGGCTCCCCTGAGACCAATCCGGCATGGTAGTACCTGCCAGGGAACGAGTCCCCGCCGGCATAGCTCTCAGGATCATTGCCCCACGCAAGCCCCTCCGCCACGACAAGGCGGGACACCATCGAAGGGGATGGTGCGTGACACTCTGGTCGGGGTGAAGGGGTGCTTTAAGTACCTCGGAGTTCACCTCGACCACCGCTGGCGCTTCAAGGAGCACTTCGAGAGGATCCTTCCCAGGGCGGAGAAGACGGCCGGCGCGTTATGCCGGCTCCTTCCCAATCTGGGCGGTCCTCTCGAGAAAGTCGGTCGGCTGTACGGTGGAGTCGTCAGGTCACAAGTCCTGTACGGCTCTCCGGTATGGTCCGAGGCCTTATGCGGCGCTGGCAACGCCGCTACCCGAGTTCGGGTGGGCCGGCTACACCGCTGTGTAGCCATAAGGACCTGCCGAGGATATAGAACTATATCCCACCGTGCAGCCAGTGTGGTGGCCCGATCTCCCCCGTGGGAGATCGTAGCCCGCTCGCAGGCACTCTATTACAGAGGCCTGTCCGACGCGCGGCAACGGGGAGTCGCCACCACCGAGATGATGGCCGACTTGAAGCGCCAGTCCCGGCAGTACCTGGTTGACTCTTGGGTCAGCTGGCTCGACGAGCCGGGTATCGAGCCCACCAGGGCTGTCGAGGCTATCCGTCCGCATCTCCAACGCTGGGCGGATAGGGGTTTTGGGGGTGTCACGTACCGCCTGTGCCAGGTGCTCACCGGGCATGGTTGCTTCGGTGCGTACCTGGCCAGGATTGGCAGGGAGGCCACGACCCGCTGCCACCATTGTGCGGCCGGCCGGGACGACGCGCAGCACACGCTGGAATTCTGTCCAGCGTGGGCGGACGAGCGCGCCGTCCTGGTCGACGAAATAGGGAGTGACGATCTCGCGCTGTCGAGCATCGTGGGTCGGATGCTCGGCGGCGCGGATCGTTGGGATGCGGTCGTCTCCTTCTGCGAGCACGTAATGCTCGCGAAGGAGACGGCCGAGAGGGCTCGGGAGCGGCAGCGCCATCCCGAGCGGCGCGGGCCCCCCGGGCGGAGGGGCAGGGGGAGGAGAAGGAGGCCCGACCTCCAGGCGCCACCATGATGGTGTCGCCACCTCCTCTTCCCTCTCCACCTTCCGGAACATCTACGGGGGACGGCCACGGGAGAGAGCCACAGCTCTCCCGCGGCACAAAAGCGTCCGCGCGGTCGGCGGGGGGGCTCAGCTGGGGGGCTGAGTCCCCCCTTTGCACTCCGGCCGCGTGAAGGGGTGATGGGTGTGTGGCCCGCTCATCGCCCAAACAACAACAGTGTATCGAACGGGGGGAGGGCATTTCCTCCCCCCCGGGCATGTGGCACTATCTGTGCCGAGACAGGGGCGGGTCCTGGTAGCATCCTCTGGTCTCCCCAGGGCCCGTCCCGTCATGTCTCCGAGGTCACCGCAGTGTTTTTAGTGGGTGCAAGCCCCACATAACCCCGTCTCTCCCCCCAGAGAGACGGGGTATCCGTTCAGGGATTTTCACTGCGTCAAAAAAAAAAAAAAAAAAAAAAAAAAAAAAGGGGGAACGGAGACTCGGATTCGAATTCTGCCGGCAGCGTACGATTGCTCGTGTCATTTTACGTAGGAAATACTTGTCTTCGTTTCCCGATAGCGATCCTGGGAGCCAGAATACTGTAAAACACGTTTTCATACATATTAGTGATTTCCAGGGGTACGGAGGCTCGGATCTGAATTCTGCCGGCAGCGTACGATTGCTCGTGTCATTTTACGTAGGAAATACTTGTCTTCATGTCCAGATAGCGATCCTGGGAACCAGAATACTGTAAAACACGTTTTCATACATATTAGTGATTTCCAGGGGAACGGAGACTCGGATTCGAATTCTGCCGGCAGCGTACGATTGCTCGTGTCATTTTACGTAGGAAATACTTGTCTTCGTTTCCCGATAGCGATCCTGGGAGCCAGAATACAGTAAAACACGTTTTCGTACATATTAGTGATTTCGAGGGGAACGGAGGCTCGGATCTGAATTCTGCCGGCAGCCTACGATTGCTCGTGTCATTTTACGTAGGAAATACTTGTCTTCATGTCCAGATAGCGATCCTTGGAACCAGAATAGTGTAAAACACGTTTTCATACATATTAGTGATTTCCAGTTTTACGGAGGCTCGGATCTGAATTCTGCCGGCAGCGTACGATTGCTCGTGCCATTTTGCGTAGGAAATACTTGTCTTCGTTTCCCGATAGCGATCCTGGGAGCCAGAATACTGTAAAACACGTTTTCATACATATTAGTGATTTCCAGGGGTACGGAGGCTCGGATCTGAATTCTGCCGGCAGCGTACGATTGCTCGTGTCATTTTACGTAGGAAATACTTGTCTTCATGTCCAGATAGCGATCCTGGGAACCAGAATACTGTAAAACACGTTTTCATACATATTAGTGATTTCCAGGGGAACGGAGGCTCGGATTTGAATTCTGCCGGCAGCGTACGATTGCTCGTGCCATTTTACGTAGGAAATACTTGTCTTCATGTCCAGATAGCGATCCTGGGAGCCAGAATACTGTAAAACACGTTTTCATACATATTAGTGATTTCCAGAAGAACGGAGGCTCGGATTTGAATTCTGCCGGCAGCGTACGATTGCTCGTGTCATTTTACGTAGGAAATACTTGTCTTCCTTTCCCGATAGCTATCCTGGGGGCCAGAATAGTGTAAAACACGTTTTCATTCATGTTAGTGATTTCCAGTTGTACGGAGGCTCGGATCTGAATTCTGCCGGCAGCGTACGATTGCTCGTGCCATTTTACGGAGGAAATACTTGTCTTCATGTCCAGATAACGATCCTGGGAGCCAGAATACTGTAAAACACGTTTTCATACATATTAGTGATTTCCAGTTGTACGGAGGCTCGGATTTGAATTCTGCCGGCAGCGTACGATTGCTCGTGTCATTTTACGTAGGAAATACTTGTCTTCCTTTCCCGATAGCGATCCTGGGGGCCAGAATAGTGTAAAACACGTTTTCATTCATGTTAGTGATTTCCAGCGGAACGGAGGCTCGGATTTGAATTCTGCCGGCAGCGTACGATTGCTCGTGTCATTTTACGTAGGAAATACTTGTCTTCATGTCCAGATAGCGATCCTGGGAACCAGAATACTGTAAAACACGTTTTCATACATATTAGTGATTTCCAGGGGAACGGAGGCTCGGATTTGAATTCTGCCGGCAGCGTACGATTGCTCGTGTCATTTTACGTAGGAAATACTTGTCTTCATGTCCAGATAGCGATCCTGGGAACCAGAATACTGTAAAACACGTTTTCATACATATTAGTGATTTCCAGGGGAACGGAGACTCGGATTCGAATTCTGCCGGCAGCGTACGATTGCTCGTGTCATTTTACGTAGGAAATACTTGTCTTCATGTCCAGATAGCGATCCTGGGAGCCAGAATACTGTAAAACACGTTTTCATACATATTAGTGATTTCCAGTTTTACGGAGGCTCGGATCTGAATTCTGCCGGCAGCGTACGATTGCTCGTGCCATTTTGCGTAGGAAATACTTGTCTTCGTTTCCCGATAGCGATCCTGGGAGCCAGAATACTGTAAAACACGTTTTCATACATATTAGTGATTTCCAGGGGTACGGAGGCTCGGATCTGAATTCTGCCGGCAGCGTACGATTGCTCGTGTCATTTTACGTAGGAAATACTTGTCTTCATGTCCAGATAGCGATCCTGGGAACCAGAATACTGTAAAACACGTTTTCATACATATTAGTGATTTCCAGGGGAACGGAGGCTCGGATTTGAATTCTGCCGGCAGCGTACGATTGCTCGTGCCATTTTACGTAGGAAATACTTGTCTTCATGTCCAGATAACGATCCTGGGAGCCAGAATACTGTAAAACACGTTTTCATACATATTAGTGATTTCCAGAAGCACGGAGGCTCGGATTTGAATTCTGCCGGCAGCGTACGATTGCTCGTGTCATTTTACGTAGGAAATACTTGTCTTCCTTTCCCGATAGCTATCCTGGGGGCCAAAATAGTGTAAAACACGTTTTCATTCATGTTAGTGATTTCCAGTTGTACGGAGGCTCGGATCTGAATTCTGCCGGCAGCGTACGATTGCTCGTGCCATTTTACGGAGGAAATACTTGTCTTCATGTCCAGATAACGATCCTGGGAGCCAGAATACTGTAAAACACGTTTTCATACATATTAGTGATTTCCAGTTGTACGGAGGCTCGGATTTGAATTCTGCCGGCAGCGTACGATTGCTCGTGTCATTTTACGTAGGAAATACTTGTCTTCCTTTCCCGATAGCGATCCTGGGGGCCAGAATAGTGTAAAACACGTTTTCATTCATGTTAGTGATTTCCAGCGGAACGGAGGCTCGGATTTGAATTCTGCCGGCAGCGTACGATTGCTCGTGTCATTTTACGTAGGAAATACTTGTCTTCATGTCCAGATAGCGATCCTGGGAACCAGAATACTGTAAAACACGTTTTCATACATATTAGTGATTTCCAGGGGAACGGAGGCTCGGATTTGAATTCTGCCGGCAGCGTACGATTGCTCGTGTCATTTTACGTAGGAAATACTTGTCTTCATGTCCAGATAGCGATCCTGGGAACCAGAATACTGTAAAACACGTTTTCATACATATTAGTGATTTCCAGGGGAACGGAGACTCGGATTCGAATTCTGCCGGCAGCGTACGATTGCTCGTGTCATTTTACGTAGGAAATACTTGTCTTCATGTCCAGATAGCGATCCTGGGAGCCAGAATACTGTAAAACACGTTTTCATACATATTAGTGATTTCCAGGGGAACGGAGGATCGGATCTGAATTCTGCCGGCAGCGTACGATTGCTCGTGTCATTTTACGTAGGAAATACTTGTCTTCATGTCCAGATAGCGATCCTGGGAGCCAGAATACTGTAAAACACGTTTTCATTCATGTTAGTGTAGCCAAGCAGCAGGGAGTAAATTCAAGAGTCTTTACGTTTGAAGAGATCTTTATTGCAAAGCGGTCATCAGCGGACTGACGAGATCGGCTCGCAGCCCGCTCTAAGGGAGAAAGGGGGTAGGGGACGGGCGCAACCGTGTCGCCCCTTTCTCAGAATCATGTCTAGACGGATCTCTCAGAACTCCGTCCAGACGAAATACTTACTGGTCGCCTACAGTTCGGCCAGCCCTGACATAAGTGGCCGTCCTCGGTCACACACAACAGAAACATACACAATACAATAACAGTAAGAAATTCAAACGAACACATACAGAAAACAGGAATTGTACATTACAGAACTTAAATCTACGGAAACGAAGTCTCCCGAATTGTTAGTCGGAACGTACCCAATGTTTCATTTGATCGGGGCCTACAACACCCTTAAAAGGAACACGGGTTAACTGGAATCCTTCCACATCTTTAACAATATAGCGATCCTTATCTAATACCTTGGTCACAACATAGGGACCCTTATACCTAGGTATGAGCTTTTTATTCACGCCGGGCGTAACATCATGATTTGAAATCATTACATAGTCGCCTTCGCGATACACTGTCGCATACTTGTGCCTTCGATTATACTGTTTCTCGTTCGCGGCCTGACTCGCCTCTATTTTATCTGCGGCCTCATTACGCACGGTAGACAGATCTCTGTCCGGCAGATTTTCATCGCTTAAAGCTAACCGCAACTTATCATCGAGATTTCCTAATTGGCCAGTTCCGAACAATAATCGGCTTGGCGTCTCGCCTGTCGAACGACAAATACTATTATTAAGGGCGTATTCGACCTTTCCTAACACGCTTGTCCACTTTCTTGGATGGTCTGCCAGTTTGGCTAACATCGGCGTTATAATGCGATTGAAACGTTCAACTTGCCCATTAGCGCGAGGCGTAGCCGTAGTGTTACGTCCCAGGGACTTCACTCTATTTTTTCCCCCTCCCTATCTGAAAATATTAAAAATATGTTCCTACAAGCTAGTCTCAATCAACTCGCAAGCTTTCGAAACGTTGATTGAACCTATAAATAAATAACATTTTTTTTTATTTATTATTTTATACTTAAAAAATATTAAAAATATGTTCCTACAAACTAGTCCCAATCAACTCGCATACCTTCGAAACGTTGATTAATCCTATAAATTAATAACATAATTTTTTCATATTTAAAAAATATTAAAAATATGTATTTTGAAACCTAGCCTAATCGACTTGAAACACCTGCAAATATTGATAGAACATAAAATTAAAATACATATTTTTCAAACTTACCTTACCAAAACTCATGTCCAAGCACTACATGACAAAATCCAGGAAAAACCTGCAAAAAAAGAAAAAAAGTTAATTAATTATTATTAATAATAATATTGTGTAAATATAATTTTACAATTACACTTACCATTGTACATACAAACACCGTAGCGCAAATATCTAGTTCATAAGTACCGCCGACATCTAGAAAATAAGTTATTAATTAAGAAAAGTTCTTGTAAATGTTACTAACAATTGATTATAATAAACTAAGTATATACGTGCAGGAGATACCAGAACCAGATTCAAAAATGGCGCGTTCATAATAGTAGCACTGGAGCCAGTATCAAATTCTGCCACCAGATGGCGAGGCGGCGCTAGGCGCTCTCTCGCTAGCTGTATTGCAACTCTCTCGCCTTATAAAGGGCTCCTCCAGCCGTATTCTTCAGTCTTGACTGCCAGTCGTGGTGGACTGGTCTCCAGTACGCTGCTACTCTCCAGTCAACGGCTCACAGTGGTTCTGGTTCCCCTGCCAAGATATACGTTACGTGTAAATCTTGACAGGTGAATTCTTAACTTCTCCTTCCTTTCCTATATACTGAGGTGCAATTCCTGCACCGCCGGTATTCCTTTCCTTTCCTACATACTGAGGTGCAATTCCTGCACCGCCGGTATTCCTTTCCTATATACTGAGGTGCAATTACTGCACCGCCGGTATTCCTTTCCTTTCCTACATACTGAGGTGCAATTCCTGCACCGCCGGTATTCCTTTCCTACATACTGAGGTGCAATTACTGCACCGCCGGTATTCCTTTCCTTTCCTACATACTGAGGTGCAATTACTGCACCGCCGGTATTCCTTTCCTTTCCTACATACTGAGGTGCAATTACTGCACCGCCGGTATTCCTTTCCTACATACTGAGGTGCAATTCCTGCACCGCCGGTATTCCTTTCCTACATACTGAGGTGCAATTACTGCACCGCCGGTATTCCTTTCCTACATACTGAGGTGCAATTACTGCACCGCCGGTATTCCTTTCCTACATACTGAGGTGCAAATTCTGCACCGCCGGTATTCCTTCCTTCCTTCCATACTGAGGTGCAATTCCTGCACCGCCGGTATTCCTTTCCTACATACTGAGGTGCAATTACTGCACCGCCGGTATTCTTTTCCTTTCCTACATACTGAGGTGCAATTACTGCACCGCCGGTATTCCTTTCCTACATACTGAGGTGCAATTACTGCACCGCCGGTATTCCTTTCCTACATACTGAGGTGCAATTACTGCACCGCCGGTATTCCTTTCTCCCGTACTGAGGTGCAACTCCTGCACCGCCGGTACATTCCTTTCTTACCAACATCTTCGGTACTCCTTCCTCGGGTTCTCTACGTCACCATAGATTCTTCTCCCCGTAAACGCAATTTTAATAACCTTTTTCTCTATACCACGTTACTGCGCCGCGCTCCATATAGCCTACCCTCATATAAATTATGAATTCTTGTACACGTTCTTTCTTCAACCCGCTACGCCCTACCGCTCAACTACGCTATTCTTTCTTTTAAATATAATCCATTATTCATTCGGCTTAATCGAGTCACGTCCGCACAGAAATAATTACTGGAAGCCCAATCAATTACGTAACATCCCAATAAATTCACATTAGCATCCCAAGTTACATTCAACTCAATTCACATTCAATCTGCAACTCCCACCTAGTTCATAACATAAAACACTGGTGACAGCGGTGGGATTCATCAAATTCCGCCGTGTCAATACCCAGTCAGGCAGTATCCCCAACAGTTCCTACCTAGGATGTAACAGTAGCTATTAAAACATGTTCCACTGATTCACTGGTCACAAACTCCTTAAACATACCAGAAGTAAATGCAGTACCGCGGTCGCTAATCATGCGGCGAGGTCGACTGTAATCTTGAAAATACTGTCGCAAATGTTTAATTGCCTCTGCACTAGTCGTGGATTTGCAAGCGTATAACTTAATGAATTTAGTAAACCCATCGACTACAGATAATATGTGCTGCATACCGTTTGATTTTTCCAACGGTCCAAGATGATCGATGTGTACAGTTTGGAACGGACAATTATCCTTCTTTATGCTATGAAGGTATCCTTCAGACTTTCCACTGTGAGGTGAAAATTCAATGCACTTTAAACAATTGTCAATATAATGCTTAACCTTATTACGCATTTGGGGAAACCAGTAGACTCGGCAAATACTTTCAACTACCTTTTCTGTGCCTAAATGGCCTAAATCGTCATGGCAAGTTCGAATAACATTGTATTCCATGCTCTCGGGAACGTAGAATAGTAATCTACCGTCGTCCATTTTTTTATACACTAAACCGTCACGTAATTCGTAATATTTTTGCTCTTCTTTCTCAAGACACTCTCTTAAATTTTTGAGTTTTTCGTCCTGTGTCTGCTTCACAGATAACACATATTCAAAGGTATTTGGTTCTAAAATAAGAATACTGTGCTCACGACTTAGTGCGTCGACGTGAGACATTTTTGACCCTGAACGATGCTCGATTTCATAATCGAAGCTCTGCAGAAAGATTGCCCAACGGGCGATGCGAACATTTACACGCTGCTTCGCCAGCGTAAGTCGGAAGCTATCACAATCGGTAACGATTTTAAAATGTATTCCGTATAAATAAATGTAGAAACGCTTAATCGCATAAATAGCGGCTAGACACTCTAGCTCAAAACTGGGGTATTTGGATTCGGCGTACGTAGTTCGCTTACTAAAGTAAAATACTGGTCTAAAGAACCCATTCGATTGTTTCTGCATTAGGACGGCGCCGAAACCGCTCGAACTTGCGTCGCAATGCAGTTCTGTCTTCAAATCTGGCGAATATATCGCCAACACTGGTTCGCTGGCTAATAGTTCCTTCAATTCCATAAATGCGTCATTCTCATCGACGTTAAATTGAAAAGTAACATTCTTTCTTAACAAATCATACAGCGGTTTTGCTAGGATCGAAAAACTAGGAATGAAACGTCTAAAATAGCTTGCAAGCCCAATAAACCGCTGAACCTCTTTGGTCGTACGTGGAGTTGGATAGTCTAAAACAGCCTGTATACCCTCTTTTCCTGGGTAGACTCCTGACTCATCAACTATATATCCAAGGTACGAAACCTTTTGATACATAAATGAACATTTATCAGTACGAAATTCCAGCTGATGTTGCCGGGCCAGACGAATGACCTCTTCCAAAATTACAATATGTTCCTCGATAGTTATTGTGGCAATTAAAATATCGTCCAAATATAAAATTACTTTATTAAACCTCATCAAGTCCGAAAAAATAGCGTTGATGTATCTCTGGAAAACGCGGGGCGCGTTGGTAAGCCCAAATGGCATTCTCAAATATTCAAATTGGCCCAAGGGTGTCACAAACGAGGTATATTTTATAGAAGACTCGGAAACCTTCACGTGATGGAAACCATTTTTTAAATCAAGTTTCGTAAAGAACTTTTTCCCACGTAACTGGTCCAGACAATCGTCAATGTTTGGCACCGGGAAGTTCTCCTTCACTGTGACCTTATTCAGTTCCCTAAAATCTACGCACAAACGAATTTCACCGTTCTTTTTACGAACAAGTACAATTGGGCTTGCAAACGGGGAATTGCTTGGTCGAATTACTTTCTTAACACACAAATCATCTAAGATGAGACGCAACTTTTCCTTTTCAACGAACGCTAAGCGACGTGGTTGGAAACAAATCGGCTGTTCGTTCTTCAGCGTAAGTACCAGCTCTACATTATTCTGCGGAACGCTTTGGTCGGAATGCGCAAAAGAGTCGTCAGACAGAATTGTACGAATCGCTGTCGAAGACTCAAAATCAAGTTCCGGATTGATATCTAGCGTCTCAGTGACGTCATCCGGTTTGCTCACGTATTCGATTTGTAAAATCTGTCGGCCGAATACGTCGGATTCGTCCTCGCGTTCCTCCGCGTCAATTTTCGTGATCTTAAACACTGGATGCAAATCGATCTTTATCCTTGGAGACTTTATAAAATCCCTACCCAAAATCGCTTCGTACTCCATGGTACCTTCAGGGACTACGACAAATTTAAGAGGCATCTCAATCTCTGCAATTTTCGCGGTTATTTCAAAGCTCCCTAAAATTCTTAATGGGGACGAATTTAGTCCATTATAGGAACTGACAGAAAGATTTTTTTGGTAGGCGTCCGCCGGCAACAACGTGGACTTAATCAAACTTACAGGTGATCCGGAGTCGAGTAAGGCATAAATGTGGAAGTTCGTGCGACGAGTACGATCTTCGGTGACGGTGAACCGGATAGGTACAAGGAACGGTGCTTCTGGTGAAGTTGGCACGATGAGGTTCGCCGACGGTCCAGACGGCGGCCTCGGTTTTTCCTTAGGTGGCACAAAGTTTTCCCTCTGGTTGGGGCAGTTATTCGCCCGATGATCCAAACTGCCGCATCGGTAACAGGATCCCCATTGACGACGTGGTTTGGGACAATTTTCCTTAACGTGTCCCATCCCGTTGCAATTATAACAGCGAGTTTCCCTCTGTCGCGTGGCACTTTCTTCTCTCACTAATGGTCGTTGGTTTGGCCTTTTCTCCTGATAGTTTGTTGAGGATTGAAAGAGTACGATGTTGCGATACCCTTCTAAGAGATCTTCCGGGCTCCTGTAACGCAACGCCCTGGCCTGATCACGTAAGCGGACGTCCGGAATTCCCTCTATTATCAAATCGACCAATTCCTCTGTGTCGACGTTAATCTTATTGCCCAACGTAATTTTATGGAAATAGTAATCGGAGAAGGGTTCACCCCTTTTCCAGCTCCGTCTCTCGAAATCTCTCCTTAACTGGAGTTTACTGGGACGATGATCGAACATCGTGGTCATCGCTCGTAACAGCTCTGATGTATTCATCTCCAAATAAGATGGGCTTGAATGGAACCACGTCAAAGCCTTACCTTTCAAACGCAGGCTTATTAATATTCGGACTGCATTGTCGTCCAAATGGTAGGTACTTCGCAGCAAGTCTATCTGGTGTTTCCAGTTGCCGAAATTAACCGTTTCGCCCGAAAATTCCATCAGCAAATCGGCGATTGTCCGAATACTTATGGTGGGCTGCACCATGAACGGGCCGACGTCACTAAGTGGCGTTGATCGGGTGTTTCCGAAAGGAGGTCTCATTTGTAATTCTCCTCGCAAGCGCTCAGTTTCTTCTCTAAGCCTCGACAGTTCACGCTGCATTTGCAGGTGGGGGTCTTCCTGCTCTTCTGGCTGCTCATCCTCCAAACCCCGACAGTTCACAGCGTCCAACATCGCCTCAATATTCGGCTCCGCCACTAGAAGCCTGGCGACGAGTTCGGCCTTATTCCCTGATAATGGCAAGGCCCTTTCCTGAAGCATCTCCTTCAGCTCAACGATGGTATAATCCGTCAACGCTTTCTTATTTCGCAACGGCATTTTGACGAAAGTTTACTAAATGTCGAGTGCGCTGAATAACCGGAACAATCACTTAACCACACAAGAAGTATGTCGATCTCGAAAAGTCTTGATCACTCAACACAATATCTTCACTGCACCAAATCAGCAAGCCAACACAATAATCCAACGGCACAAAGCGGCAGTCGCGATTTTCCAATGTCGCGCGCTACCCTAAATTCTCAATAAATTAACCGTTCAGATCCCACTTCTGAATTTTTGTAGCCAAGCAGCAGGGAGTAAATTCAAGAGTCTTTACGTTTGAAGAGATCTTTATTGCAAAGCGGTTATCAGCGGACTGACGAGATCGGCTCGCAGCCCGCTCTAAGGGAGAAAGGGGGTAGGGGACGGGCGCAACCGTGTCGCCCCTTTCTCAGAATCATGTCTAGACGGATCTCTCAGAACTCCGTCCAGACGAAATACTTACTGGTCGCCTACATTAGTGATTTCCAGCGGAACGGAGGCTCGGATTTGAATTCTGCCGGCACAGTTCGCTTATTCGTGTCATTTTACGTAGGAAATGCTTGCTTCCATTTCCTGATAGCGATCCTGGGAGCCAGAATACTGTAAAACACGTTTTCATACATATTAGTGATTTCCAGGTGTACGGAGGCTCGGATCTGAATTCTGCCGGCAGCGTACGATTGCTCGTGTCATTTTACGTAGGATATACTTGTCTTCATGTCCAGATAGCGATCCTGGGAACCAGAATACTGTAAAACACGTTTTCATACATATTAGTGATTTCCAGGGGAACGGAGGCTCGGATTCGAATTCTGCCGGCAGCGTACGATTGCTCGTGTCATTTTACGTAGGAAATACTTGTCTTCCTTTCCCGATAGCGATCCTGGGGGCCAGAATAGTGTAAAACACGTTTTCATACATGTTAGTGATTTCCAGAAGAACGGAGGCTCGGATTTGAATTCTGCTGGCAGCGTACGATTGCTCGTGTCATTTTACGTAGGAAATACTTGTCTTCATGTCCAGATAGCGATCCTGGGAACCAGAATACTGTAAAACACGTTTTCATACATATTAGTGATTTCCAGGGGTACGGAGGCTCGGGTCTGAATTCTGCCGGCAGCGTACGGTTGCTCGTGCCATTTTACGTAGGAAATACTTGTCTTCGTTTCCCGATAGCGATCCTGGGAGCCAGAATACTGTAAAACACGTTTTCATACATATTAGTGATTTCCAGGGGAACGGAGGCTCGGATTCGAATTCTGCCGGCAGCGTACGATTGCTCGTGTCATTTTACGTAGGAAATACTTGTCTTCGTTTCCCGATAGCGATCCTGGGAACCAGAATACTGTAAAACACGTTTTCATACATATTAGTGATTTCCAGGGGAACGGAGGCTCGGATTTGAATTCTGCCGGCAGCGTACGATTGCTCGTGTCATTTTACGTAGGAAATACTTGTCTTCCTTTCCCGATAGCGATCCTGGGAACCAGAATAGTGTAAAACACGTTTTCATTCATGTTAGTGATTTCCAGGGGAACGGAGGCTCGGATTTGAATTCTGCCGGCACAGTTCGCTTATTCGTGTCATTTTACGTAGGAAATGCTTGCTTCCATTTCCTGATAGCGATCCTGGGAGCCAGAATACTGTAAAACACGTTTTCATACATATTAGTGATTTCCAGGTGTACGGAGGCTCGGATCTGAATTCTGCCGGCAGCGTACGATTGCTCGTGTCATTTTACGTAGGATATACTTGTCTTCATGTCCAGATAGCGATCCTGGGAACCAGAATACTGTAAAACACGTTTTCATACATATTAGTGATTTCCAGGGGAACGGAGGCTCGGATTCGAATTCTGCCGGCAGCGTACGATTGCTCGTGTCATTTTACGTAGGAAATACTTGTCTTCCTTTCCCGATAGCGATCCTGGGGGCCAGAATAGTGTAAAACACGTTTTCATACATGTTAGTGATTTCCAGAAGAACGGAGGCTCGGATTTGAATTCTGCTGGCAGCGTACGATTGCTCGTGTCATTTTACGTAGGAAATACTTGTCTTCATGTCCAGATAGCGATCCTGGGAACCAGAATACTGTAAAACACGTTTTCATACATATTAGTGATTTCCAGGGGTACGGAGGCTCGGGTCTGAATTCTGCCGGCAGCGTACGGTTGCTCGTGCCATTTTACGTAGGAAATACTTGTCTTCGTTTCCCGATAGCGATCCTGGGAGCCAGAATACTGTAAAACACGTTTTCGTACATATTAGTGATTTCCAGGGGAACGGAGGCTCGGATTCGAATTCTGCCGGCAGCGTACGATTGCTCGTGTCATTTTACGTAGGAAATACTTGTCTTCGTTTCCCGATAGCGATCCTGGGAACCAGAATACTGTAAAACACGTTTTCATACATATTAGTGATTTCCAGGGGAACGGAGGCTCGGATTTGAATTCTGCCGGCAGCGTACGATTGCTCGTGTCATTTTACGTAGGAAATACTTGTCTTCCTTTCCCGATAGCGATCCTGGGAACCAGAATAGTGTAAAACACGTTTTCATTCATGTTAGTGATTTCCAGCGGAACGGAGGCTCGGATTTGAATTCTGCCGGCACAGTTCGCTTATTCGTGTCATTTTACGTAGGAAATGCTTGCTTCCATTTCCTGATAGCGATCCTGGGAGCCAGAATACTGTAAAACACGTTTTCATACATATTAGTGATTTCCAGGTGTACGGAGGCTCGGATCTGAATTCTGCCGGCAGCGTACGATTGCTCGTGTCATTTTACGTAGGATATACTTGTCTTCATGTCCAGATAGCGATCCTGGGAACCAGAATACTGTAAAACACGTTTTCATACATATTAGTGATTTCCAGGGGAACGGAGGCTCGGATTCGAATTCTGCCGGCAGCGTACGATTGCTCGTGTCATTTTACGTAGGAAATACTTGTCTTCATGTCCAGATAGCGATCCTGGGAACCAGAATACTGTAAAACACGTTTTCATACATATTAGTGATTTCCAGGGGTACGGAGGCTCGGATCTGAATTCTGCCGGCAGCGTACGATTGCTCGTGTCATTTTACGTAGGAAATACTTGTCTTCATGTCCAGATAGCGATCCTGGGGGCCAGAATAGTGTAAAACACGTTTTCATACATGTTAGTGATTTCCAGAAGAACGGAGGCTCGGATTTGAATTCTGCTGGCAGCGTACGATTGCTCGTGTCATTTTACGTAGGAAATACTTGTCTTCATGTCCAGATAGCGATCCTGGGAGCCAGAATACTGTAAAACACGTTTTCATACATATTAGTGATTTCCAGGGGTACGGAGGCTCGGATCTGAATTCTGCCGGCAGCGTACGATTGCTCGTGTCATTTTACGTAGGAAATACTTGTCTTCATGTCCAGATAGCGATCCTGGGAGCCAGAATACTGTAAAACACGTTTTCATACATATTAGTGATTTCCAGGGGAACGGAGGCTCGGATTCGAATTCTGCCGGCAGCGTACGATTGCTCGTGCCATTTTACGTAGAAAATACTTGTCTTCATGTCCAGATAACGATCCTGGGAGCCAGAATACTGTAAAACACGTTTTCATACATATTAGTGATTTCCAGGGGTACGGAGGCTCGGATCTGAATTCTGCCGGCAGCGTACGATTGCTCGTGTCATTTTACGTAGGAAATACTTGTCTTCATGTCCAGATAGCGATCCTGGGAACCAGAATACTGTAAAACACGTTTTCATACATATTAGTGATTTCCAGGGGTACGGAGGCTCGGATCTGAATTCTGCCGGCAGCGTACGATTGCTCGTGTCATTTTACGTAGGAAATACTTGTCTTCGTTTCCCGATAGCGATCCTGGGAGCCAGAATACAGTAAAACACGTTTTCGTACATATTAGTGATTTCGAGGGGAACGGAGGCTCGGATCTGAATTCTGCCGGCAGCGTACGATTGCTCGTGTCATTTTACGTAGGAAATACTTGTCTTCATGTCCAGATAGCGATCCTGGGAACCAGAATAGTGTAAAACACGTTTTCATACATATTAGTGATTTCCAGTTTTACGGAGGCTCGGATCTGAATTCTGCCGGCAGCGTACGATTGCTCGTGTCATTTTACGTAGGAAATACTTGTCTTCGTTTCCCGATAGCGATCCTGGGAGCCAGAATACTGTAAAACACGTTTTCATACATATTAGTGATTTCCAGGGGTACGGAGGCTCGGATTTGAATTCTGCTGGCAGCGTACGATTGCTCGTGTCATTTTACGTAGGAAATACTTGTCTTCCTTTCCCGATAGCGATCCTGGGGGCCAGAATAGTGTAAAACACGTTTTCATACATGTTAGTGATTTCCAGAAGAACGGAGGCTCGGATTTGAATTCTGCTGGCAGCGTACGATTGCTCGTGTCATTTTACGTAGGAAATACTTGTCTTCATGTCCAGATAGCGATCCTGGGGGCCAGAATAGTGTAAAACACGTTTTCATACATGTTAGTGATTTCCAGAAGAACGGAGGCTCGGATTTGAATTCTGCTGGCAGCGTACGATTGCTCGTGTCATTTTACGTAGGAAATACTTGTCTTCATGTCCAGACAGCGATCCTGGGAGCCAGAATACTGTAAAACACGTTTTCATACATATTAGTGATTTCCAGGGGAACGGAGACTCGGATTCGAATTCTGCCGGCAGCGTACGATTGCTCGTGTCATTTTACGTAGGAAATACTTGTCTTCGTTTCCCGATAGCGATCCTGGGAGCCAGAATACAGTAAAACACGTTTTCGTACATATTAGTGATTTCGAGGGGAACGGAGGCTCGGATCTGAATTCTGCCGGCAGCGTACGATTGCTCGTGTCATTTTACGTAGGAAATACTTGTCTTCATGTCCAGATAGCGATCCTGGGAACCAGAATAGTGTAAAACACGTTTTCATACATATTAGTGATTTCCAGTTTTACGGAGGCTCGGATCTGAATTCTGCCGGCAGCGTACGATTGCTCGTGCCATTTTACGTAGGAAATACTTGTCTTCGTTTCCCGATAGCGATCCTGGGAGCCAGAATACTGTAAAACACGTTTTCATACATATTAGTGATTTCCAGGGGTACGGAGGCTCGGATTTGAATTCTGCCGGCAGCCTACGATTGCTCGTGTCATTTTACGTAGGAAATACTTGTCTTCATGTCCAGATAGCGATCCTGGGAACCAGAATAGTGTAAAACACGTTTTCATACATATTAGTGATTTCCAGTTTTACGGAGGCTCGGATCTGAATTCTGCCGGCAGCGTACGATTGCTCGTGCCATTTTACGTAGGAAATACTTGTCTTCGTTTCCCGATAGCGATCCTGGGAGCCAGAATACTGTAAAACACGTTTTCATACATATTAGTGATTTCCAGGGGTACGGAGGCTCGGATTTGAATTCTGCTGGCAGCGTACGATTGCTCGTGTCATTTTACGTAGGAAATACTTGTCTTCCTTTCCCGATAGCGATCCTGGGGGCCAGAATAGTGTAAAACACGTTTTCATACATGTTAGTGATTTCCAGAAGAACGGAGGCTCGGATTTGAATTCTGCTGGCAGCGTACGATTGCTCGTGTCATTTTACGTAGGAAATACTTGTCTTCATGTCCAGATAGCGATCCTGGGGGCCAGAATAGTGTAAAACACGTTTTCATACATGTTAGTGATTTCCAGAAGAACGGAGGCTCGGATTTGAATTCTGCTGGCAGCGTACGATTGCTCGTGTCATTTTACGTAGGAAATACTTGTCTTCATGTCCAGACAGCGATCCTGGGAGCCAGAATACTGTAAAACACGTTTTCATACATATTAGTGATTTCCAGGGGAACGGAGACTCGGATTCGAATTCTGCCGGCAGCGTACGATTGCTCGTGTCATTTTACGTAGGAAATACTTGTCTTCGTTTCCCGATAGCGATCCTGGGAGCCAGAATACAGTAAAACACGTTTTCGTACATATTAGTGATTTCGAGGGGAACGGAGGCTCGGATCTGAATTCTGCCGGCAGCCTACGATTGCTCGTGTCATTTTACGTAGGAAATACTTGTCTTCATGTCCAGATAGCGATCCTGGGAACCAGAATAGTGTAAAACACGTTTTCATACATATTAGTGATTTCCAGTTTTACGGAGGCTCGGATCTGAATTCTGCCGGCAGCGTACGATTGCTCGTGCCATTTTACGTAGGAAATACTTGTCTTCGTTTCCCGATAGCGATCCTGGGAGCCAGAATACTGTAAAACACGTTTTCATACATATTAGTGATTTCCAGGGGTACGGAGGCTCGGATTTGAATTCTGCTGGCAGCGTACGATTGCTCGTGTCATTTTACGTAGGAAATACTTGTCTTCCTTTCCCGATAGCGATCCTGGGGGCCAGAATAGTGTAAAACACGTTTTCATACATGTTAGTGATTTCCAGAAGAACGGAGGCTCGGATTTGAATTCTGCTGGCAGCGTACGATTGCTCGTGTCATTTTACGTAGGAAATACTTGTCTTCATGTCCAGATAGCGATCCTGGGGGCCAGAATAGTGTAAAACACGTTTTCATACATGTTAGTGATTTCCAGGGGTACGGAGGCTCGGATCTGAATTCTGCCGGCAGCGTACGATTGCTCGTGTCATTTTACGTAGGAAATACTTGTCTTCATGTCCAGACAGCGATCCTGGGAGCCAGAATACTGTAAAACACGTTTTCATACATATTAGTGATTTCCAGGGGAACGGAGGCTCGGATCTGAATTCTGCCGGCAGCCTACGATTGCTCGTGTCATTTTACGTAGGAAATACTTGTCTTCATGTCCAGATAGCGATCCTGGGAACCAGAATAGTGTAAAACACGTTTTCATACATATTAGTGATTTCCAGTTTTACGGAGGCTCGGATCTGAATTCTGCCGGCAGCGTACGATTGCTCGTGCCATTTTACGTAGGAAATACTTGTCTTCGTTTCCCGATAGCGATCCTGGGAGCCAGAATACTGTAAAACACGTTTTCATACATATTAGTGATTTCCAGGGGAACGGAGACTCGGATTCGAATTCTGCCGGCAGCGTACGATTGCTCGTGTCATTTTACGTAGGAAATACTTGTCTTCGTTTCCCGATAGCGATCCTGGGAGCCAGAATACTGTAAAACACGTTTTCATACATATTAGTGATTTCCAGGGGTACGGAGGCTCGGATCTGAATTCTGCCGGCAGCGTACGATTGCTCGTGTCATTTTACGTAGGAAATACTTGTCTTCATGTCCAGATAGCGATCCTGGGAACCAGAATACTGTAAAACACGTTTTCGTACATATTAGTGATTTCGAGGGGAACGGAGGCTCGGATCTGAATTCTGCCGGCAGCCTACGATTGCTCGTGTCATTTTACGTAGGAAATACTTGTCTTCATGTCCAGATAGCGATCCTGGGAACCAGAATAGTGTAAAACACGTTTTCATACATATTAGTGATTTCCAGTTTTACGGAGGCTCGGATCTGAATTCTGCCGGCAGCGTACGATTGCTCGTGCCATTTTACGTAGGAAATACTTGTCTTCGTTTCCCGATAGCGATCCTGGGAGCCAGAATACTGTAAAACACGTTTTCATACATATTAGTGATTTCCAGGGGTACGGAGGCTCGGATTTGAATTCTGCTGGCAGCGTACGATTGCTCGTGTCATTTTACGTAGGAAATACTTGTCTTCCTTTCCCGATAGCGATCCTGGGGGCCAGAATAGTGTAAAACACGTTTTCATACATGTTAGTGATTTCCAGAAGAACGGAGGCTCGGATTTGAATTCTGCTGGCAGCGTACGATTGCTCGTGTCATTTTACGTAGGAAATACTTGTCTTCATGTCCAGATAGCGATCCTGGGGGCCAGAATAGTGTAAAACACGTTTTCATACATATTAGTGATTTCCAGAAGAACGGAGGCTCGGATTTGAATTCTGCTGGCAGCGTACGATTGCTCGTGTCATTTTACGTAGGAAATACTTGTCTTCATGTCCAGATAGCGATCCTGGGAACCAGAATACTGTAAAACACGTTTTCATACATATTAGTGATTTCCAGGGGTACGGAGGCTCGGATCTGAATTCTGCCGGCAGCGTACGATTGCTCGTGTCATTTTACGTAGGAAATACTTGTCTTCATGTCCAGACAGCGATCCTGGGAGCCAGAATACTGTAAAACACGTTTTCATACATATTAGTGATTTCCAGGGGAACGGAGGCTCGGATCTGAATTCTGCCGGCAGCCTACGATTGCTCGTGTCATTTTACGTAGGAAATACTTGTCTTCATGTCCAGATAGCGATCCTGGGAACCAGAATACTGTAAAACACGTTTTCATACATATTAGTGATTTCCAGTTTTACGGAGGCTCGGATCTGAATTCTGCCGGCAGCGTACGATTGCTCGTGCCATTTTACGTAGGAAATACTTGTCTTCGTTTCCCGATAGCGATCCTGGGAGCCAGAATACTGTAAAACACGTTTTCATACATATTAGTGATTTCCAGGGGAACGGAGACTCGGATTCGAATTCTGCCGGCAGCGTACGATTGCTCGTGTCATTTTACGTAGGAAATACTTGTCTTCGTTTCCCGATAGCAATCCTGGGAGCCAGAATACTGTAAAACACGTTTTCATACATATTAGTGATTTCCAGGGGTACGGAGGCTCGGATCTGAATTCTGCCGGCAGCGTACGATTGCTCGTGTCATTTTACGTAGGAAATACTTGTCTTCATGTCCAGATAGCGATCCTGGGAACCAGAATACTGTAAAACACGTTTTCGTACATATTAGTGATTTCGAGGGGAACGGAGGCTCGGATCTGAATTCTGCCGGCAGCCTACGATTGCTCGTGTCATTTTACGTAGGAAATACTTGTCTTCATGTCCAGATAGCGATCCTGGGAACCAGAATAGTGTAAAACACGTTTTCATACATATTAGTGATTTCCAGTTTTACGGAGGCTCGGATCTGAATTCTGCCGGCAGCGTACGATTGCTCGTGCCATTTTACGTAGGAAATACTTGTCTTCGTTTCCCGATAGCGATCCTGGGAGCCAGAATACTGTAAAACACGTTTTCATACATATTAGTGATTTCCAGGGGTACGGAGGCTCGGATTTGAATTCTGCTGGCAGCGTACGATTGCTCGTGTCATTTTACGTAGGAAATACTTGTCTTCCTTTCCCGATAGCGATCCTGGGGGCCAGAATAGTGTAAAACACGTTTTCATACATGTTAGTGATTTCCAGAAGAACGGAGGCTCGGATTTGAATTCTGCCGGCACAGTTCGCTTATTCGTGTCATTTTACGTAGGAAATGCTTGCTTCCATTTCCTGATAGCGATCCTGGGAGCCAGAATACTGTAAAACACGTTTTCATACATATTAGTGATTTCCAGGTGTACGGAGGCTCGGATCTGAATTCTGCCGGCAGCGTACGATTGCTCGTGTCATTTTACGTAGGATATACTTGTCTTCATGTCCAGATAGCGATCCTGGGAACCAGAATACTGTAAAACACGTTTTCATACATATTAGTGATTTCCAGGGGAACGGAGGCTCGGATTCGAATTCTGCCGGCAGCGTACGATTGCTCGTGTCATTTTACGTAGGAAATACTTGTCTTCATGTCCAGATAGCGATCCTGGGAACCAGAATACTGTAAAACACGTTTTCATACATATTAGTGATTTCCAGGGGTACGGAGGCTCGGATCTGAATTCTGCCGGCAGCGTACGATTGCTCGTGTCATTTTACGTAGGAAATACTTGTCTTCATGTCCAGATAGCGATCCTGGGGGCCAGAATAGTGTAAAACACGTTTTCATACATGTTAGTGATTTCCAGAAGAACGGAGGCTCGGATTTGAATTCTGCTGGCAGCGTACGATTGCTCGTGTCATTTTACGTAGGAAATACTTGTCTTCATGTCCAGATAGCGATCCTGGGAACCAGAATACTGTAAAACACGTTTTCATACATATTAGTGATTTCCAGGGGTACGGAGGCTCGGATCTGAATTCTGCCGGCAGCGTACGATTGCTCGTGTCATTTTACGTAGGAAATACTTGTCTTCATGTCCAGACAGCGATCCTGGGAGCCAGAATACTGTAAAACACGTTTTCATACATATTAGTGATTTCCAGGGGAACGGAGACTCGGATTCGAATTCTGCCGGCAGCGTACGATTGCTCGTGCCATTTTACGTAGAAAATACTTGTCTTCATGTCCAGATAACGATCCTGGGAGCCAGAATACTGTAAAACACGTTTTCATACATATTAGTGATTTCCAGGGGTACGGAGGCTCGGATCTGAATTCTGCCGGCAGCGTACGATTGCTCGTGTCATTTTACGTAGGAAATACTTGTCTTCATGTCCAGATAGCGATCCTGGGAACCAGAATACTGTAAAACACGTTTTCATACATATTAGTGATTTCCAGGGGTACGGAGGCTCGGATCTGAATTCTGCCGGCAGCGTACGATTGCTCGTGTCATTTTACGTAGGAAATACTTGTCTTCGTTTCCCGATAGCGATCCTGGGAGCCAGAATACAGTAAAACACGTTTTCGTACATATTAGTGATTTCGAGGGGAACGGAGGCTCGGATCTGAATTCTGCCGGCAGCCTACGATTGCTCGTGTCATTTTACGTAGGAAATACTTGTCTTCATGTCCAGATAGCGATCCTGGGAACCAGAATAGTGTAAAACACGTTTTCATACATATTAGTGATTTCCAGTTTTACGGAGGCTCGGATCTGAATTCTGCCGGCAGCGTACGATTGCTCGTGCCATTTTACGTAGGAAATACTTGTCTTCGTTTCCCGATAGCGATCCTGGGAGCCAGAATACTGTAAAACACGTTTTCATACATATTAGTGATTTCCAGGGGTACGGAGGCTCGGATTTGAATTCTGCTGGCAGCGTACGATTGCTCGTGTCATTTTACGTAGGAAATACTTGTCTTCCTTTCCCGATAGCGATCCTGGGGGCCAGAATACTGTAAAACACGTTTTCATACATGTTAGTGATTTCCAGAAGAACGGAGGCTCGGATTTGAATTCTGCTGGCAGCGTACGATTGCTCGTGTCATTTTACGTAGGAAATACTTGTCTTCATGTCCAGATAGCGATCCTGGGGGCCAGAATAGTGTAAAACACGTTTTCATACATGTTAGTGATTTCCAGAAGAACGGAGGCTCGGATTTGAATTCTGCTGGCAGCGTACGATTGCTCGTGTCATTTTACGTAGGAAATACTTGTCTTCATGTCCAGACAGCGATCCTGGGAGCCAGAATACTGTAAAACACGTTTTCATACATATTAGTGATTTCCAGGGGAACGGAGACTCGGATTCGAATTCTGCCGGCAGCGTACGATTGCTCGTGTCATTTTACGTAGGAAATACTTGTCTTCGTTTCCCGATAGCGATCCTGGGAGCCAGAATACAGTAAAACACGTTTTCGTACATATTAGTGATTTCGAGGGGAACGGAGGCTCGGATCTGAATTCTGCCGGCAGCCTACGATTGCTCGTGTCATTTTACGTAGGAAATACTTGTCTTCATGTCCAGATAGCGATCCTGGGAACCAGAATAGTGTAAAACACGTTTTCATACATATTAGTGATTTCCAGTTTTACGGAGGCTCGGATCTGAATTCTGCCGGCAGCGTACGATTGCTCGTGTCATTTTACGTAGGAAATACTTGTCTTCGTTTCCCGATAGCGATCCTGGGAGCCAGAATACTGTAAAACACGTTTTCATACATATTAGTGATTTCCAGGGGTACGGAGGCTCGGATTTGAATTCTGCCGGCAGCCTACGATTGCTCGTGTCATTTTACGTAGGAAATACTTGTCTTCATGTCCAGATAGCGATCCTGGGAACCAGAATAGTGTAAAACACGTTTTCATACATATTAGTGATTTCCAGTTTTACGGAGGCTCGGATCTGAATTCTGCCGGCAGCGTACGATTGCTCGTGCCATTTTACGTAGGAAATACTTGTCTTCGTTTCCCGATAGCGATCCTGGGAGCCAGAATACTGTAAAACACGTTTTCATACATATTAGTGATTTCCAGGGGTACGGAGGCTCGGATTTGAATTCTGCTGGCAGCGTACGATTGCTCGTGTCATTTTACGTAGGAAATACTTGTCTTCCTTTCCCGATAGCGATCCTGGGGGCCAGAATAGTGTAAAACACGTTTTCATACATGTTAGTGATTTCCAGAAGAACGGAGGCTCGGATTTGAATTCTGCTGGCAGCGTACGATTGCTCGTGTCATTTTACGTAGGAAATACTTGTCTTCATGTCCAGATAGCGATCCTGGGGGCCAGAATAGTGTAAAACACGTTTTCATACATGTTAGTGATTTCCAGAAGAACGGAGGCTCGGATTTGAATTCTGCTGGCAGCGTACGATTGCTCGTGTCATTTTACGTAGGAAATACTTGTCTTCATGTCCAGACAGCGATCCTGGGAGCCAGAATACTGTAAAACACGTTTTCATACATATTAGTGATTTCCAGGGGAACGGAGACTCGGATTCGAATTCTGCCGGCAGCGTACGATTGCTCGTGTCATTTTACGTAGGAAATACTTGTCTTCGTTTCCCGATAGCGATCCTGGGAGCCAGAATACAGTAAAACACGTTTTCGTACATATTAGTGATTTCGAGGGGAACGGAGGCTCGGATCTGAATTCTGCCGGCAGCCTACGATTGCTCGTGTCATTTTACGTAGGAAATACTTGTCTTCATGTCCAGATAGCGATCCTGGGAACCAGAATAGTGTAAAACACGTTTTCATACATATTAGTGATTTCCAGTTTTACGGAGGCTCGGATCTGAATTCTGCCGGCAGCGTACGATTGCTCGTGCCATTTTACGTAGGAAATACTTGTCTTCGTTTCCCGATAGCGATCCTGGGAGCCAGAATACTGTAAAACACGTTTTCATACATATTAGTGATTTCCAGGGGAACGGAGGCTCGGATTTGAATTCTGCTGGCAGCGTACGATTGCTCGTGTCATTTTACGTAGGAAATACTTGTCTTCCTTTCCCGATAGCGATCCTGGGGGCCAGAATAGTGTAAAACACGTTTTCATACATGTTAGTGATTTCCAGAAGAACGGAGGCTCGGATTTGAATTCTGCTGGCAGCGTACGATTGCTCGTGTCATTTTACGTAGGAAATACTTGTCTTCATGTCCAGATAGCGATCCTGGGGGCCAGAATAGTGTAAAACACGTTTTCATACATGTTAGTGATTTCCAGGGGTACGGAGGCTCGGATCTGAATTCTGCCGGCAGCGTACGATTGCTCGTGTCATTTTACGTAGGAAATACTTGTCTTCATGTCCAGATAGCGATCCTGGGAGCCAGAATACTGTAAAACACGTTTTCATACATATTAGTGATTTCCAGGGGAACGGAGGCTCGGATCTGAATTCTGCCGGCAGCCTACGATTGCTCGTGTCATTTTACGTAGGAAATACTTGTCTTCATGTCCAGATAGCGATCCTGGGAACCAGAATAGTGTAAAACACGTTTTCATACATATTAGTGATTTCCAGTTTTACGGAGGCTCGGATCTGAATTCTGCCGGCAGCGTACGATTGCTCGTGCCATTTTACGTAGGAAATACTTGTCTTCGTTTCCCGATAGCGATCCTGGGAGCCAGAATACTGTAAAACACGTTTTCATACATATTAGTGATTTCCAGGGGAACGGAGACTCGGATTCGAATTCTGCCGGCAGCGTACGATTGCTCGTGTCATTTTACGTAGGAAATACTTGTCTTCGTTTCCCGATAGCAATCCTGGGAGCCAGAATACTGTAAAACACGTTTTCATACATATTAGTGATTTCCAGGGGTACGGAGGCTCGGATCTGAATTCTGCCGGCAGCGTACGATTGCTCGTGTCATTTTACGTAGGAAATACTTGTCTTCATGTCCAGATAGCGATCCTGGGAACCAGAATACTGTAAAACACGTTTTCGTACATATTAGTGATTTCGAGGGGAACGGAGGCTCGGATCTGAATTCTGCCGGCAGCCTACGATTGCTCGTGTCATTTTACGTAGGAAATACTTGTCTTCATGTCCAGATAGCGATCCTGGGAACCAGAATAGTGTAAAACACGTTTTCATACATATTAGTGATTTCCAGTTTTACGGAGGCTCGGATCTGAATTCTGCCGGCAGCGTACGATTGCTCGTGCCATTTTACGTAGGAAATACTTGTCTTCGTGTCCCGATAGCGATCCTGGGAGCCAGAATACTGTAAAACACGTTTTCATACATATTAGTGATTTCCAGGGGTACGGAGGCTCGGATTTGAATTCTGCTGGCAGCGTACGATTGCTCGTGTCATTTTACGTAGGAAATACTTGTCTTCCTTTCCCGATAGCGATCCTGGGGGCCAGAATAGTGTAAAACACGTTTTCATACATGTTAGTGATTTCCAGAAGAACGGAGGCTCGGATTTGAATTCTGCTGGCAGCGTACGATTGCTCGTGTCATTTTACGTAGGAAATACTTGTCTTCATGTCCAGATAGCGATCCTGGGGGCCAGAATAGTGTAAAACACGTTTTCATACATGTTAGTGATTTCCAGAAGAACGGAGGCTCGGATTTGAATTCTGCTGGCAGCGTACGATTGCTCGTGTCATTTTACGTAGGAAATACTTGTCTTCATGTCCAGATAGCGATCCTGGGAACCAGAATACTGTAAAACACGTTTTCATACATATTAGTGATTTCCAGGGGTACGGAGGCTCGGATCTGAATTCTGCCGGCAGCGTACGATTGCTCGTGTCATTTTACGTAGGAAATACTTGTCTTCATGTCCAGACAGCGATCCTGGGAGCCAGAATACTGTAAAACACGTTTTCATACATATTAGTGATTTCCAGGGGAACGGAGGCTCGGATCTGAATTCTGCCGGCAGCCTACGATTGCTCGTGTCATTTTACGTAGGAAATACTTGTCTTCATGTCCAGATAGCGATCCTGGGAACCAGAATAGTGTAAAACACGTTTTCATACATATTAGTGATTTCCAGTTTTACGGAGGCTCGGATCTGAATTCTGCCGGCAGCGTACGATTGCTCGTGCCATTTTACGTAGGAAATACTTGTCTTCATGTCCAGATAGCGATCCTGGGAACCAGAATACTGTAAAACACGTTTTCATACATATTAGTGATTTCCAGGGGAACGGAGACTCGGATTCGAATTCTGCCGGCAGCGTACGATTGCTCGTGTCATTTTACGTAGGAAATACTTGTCTTCGTTTCCCGATAGCAATCCTGGGAGCCAGAATACTGTAAAACACGTTTTCATACATATTAGTGATTTCCAGGGGTACGGAGGCTCGGATCTGAATTCTGCCGGCAGCGTACGATTGCTCGTGTCATTTTACGTAGGAAATACTTGTCTTCATGTCCAGATAGCGATCCTGGGAACCAGAATACTGTAAAACACGTTTTCGTACATATTAGTGATTTCGAGGGGAACGAAGGCTCGGATCTGAATTCTGCCGGCAGCCTACGATTGCTCGTGTCATTTTACGTAGGAAATACTTGTCTTCATGTCCAGATAGCGATCCTGGGAACCAGAATAGTGTAAAACACGTTTTCATACATATTAGTGATTTCCAGTTTTACGGAGGCTCGGATCTGAATTCTGCCGGCAGCGTACGATTGCTCGTGCCATTTTACGTAGGAAATACTTGTCTTCGTTTCCCGATAGCGATCCTGGGAGCCAGAATACTGTAAAACACGTTTTCATACATATTAGTGATTTCCAGGGGTACGGAGGCTCGGATTTGAATTCTGCTGGCAGCGTACGATTGCTCGTGTCATTTTACGTAGGAAATACTTGTCTTCCTTTCCCGATAGCGATCCTGGGGGCCAGAATAGTGTAAAACACGTTTTCATACATGTTAGTGATTTCCAGAAGAACGGAGGCTCGGATTTGAATTCTGCTGGCAGCGTACGATTGCTCGTGTCATTTTACGTAGGAAATACTTGTCTTCATGTCCAGATAGCGATCCTGGGGGCCAGAATAGTGTAAAACACGTTTTCATACATGTTAGTGATTTCCAGAAGAACGGAGGCTCGGATTTGAATTCTGCTGGCAGCGTACGATTGCTCGTGTCATTTTACGTAGGAAATACTTGTCTTCATGTCCAGATAGCGATCCTGGGAACCAGAATACTGTAAAACACGTTTTCATACATATTAGTGATTTCCAGGGGTACGGAGGCTCGGATCTGAATTCTGCCGGCAGCGTACGATTGCTCGTGTCATTTTACGTAGGAAATACTTGTCTTCATGTCCAGACAGCGATCCTGGGAGCCAGAATACTGTAAAACACGTTTTCATACATATTAGTGATTTCCAGGGGAACGGAGGCTCGGATCTGAATTCTGCCGGCAGCCTACGATTGCTCGTGTCATTTTACGTAGGAAATACTTGTCTTCATGTCCAGATAGCGATCCTGGGAACCAGAATAGTGTAAAACACGTTTTCATACATATTAGTGATTTCCAGTTTTACGGAGGCTCGGATCTGAATTCTGCCGGCAGCGTACGATTGCTCGTGCCATTTTACGTAGGAAATACTTGTCTTCGTTTCCCGATAGCGATCCTGGGAGCCAGAATACTGTAAAACACGTTTTCATACATATTAGTGATTTCCAGGGGTACGGAGGCTCGGATTTGAATTCTGCTGGCAGCGTACGATTGCTCGTGTCATTTTACGTAGGAAATACTTGTCTTCCTTTCCCGATAGCGATCCTGGGGGCCAGAATAGTGTAAAACACGTTTTCATACATGTTAGTGATTTCCAGAAGAACGGAGGCTCGGATTTGAATTCTGCTGGCAGCGTACGATTGCTCGTGTCATTTTACGTAGGAAATACTTGTCTTCATGTCCAGATAGCGATCCTGGGGGCCAGAATAGTGTAAAACACGTTTTCATACATGTTAGTGATTTCCAGAAGAACGGAGGCTCGGATTTGAATTCTGCTGGCAGCGTACGATTGCTCGTGTCATTTTACGTAGGAAATACTTGTCTTCATGTCCAGATAGCGATCCTGGGAACCAGAATACTGTAAAACACGTTTTCATACATATTAGTGATTTCCAGGGGTACGGAGGCTCGGATCTGAATTCTGCCGGCAGCGTACGATTGCTCGTGTCATTTTACGTAGGAAATACTTGTCTTCATGTCCAGACAGCGATCCTGGGAGCCAGAATACTGTAAAACACGTTTTCATACATATTAGTGATTTCCAGGGGAACGGAGACTCGGATTCGAATTCTGCCGGCAGCGTACGATTGCTCGTGTCATTTTACGTAGGAAATACTTGTCTTCGTTTCCCGATAGCGATCCTGGGAGCCAGAATACTGTAAAACACGTTTTCATACATATTAGTGATTTCCAGGGGTACGGAGGCTCGGATCTGAATTCTGCCGGCAGCGTACGATTGCTCGTGTCATTTTACGTAGGAAATACTTGTCTTCATGTCCAGATAGCGATCCTGGGAACCAGAATACTGTAAAACACGTTTTCATACATATTAGTGATTTCCAGGGGAACGGAGACTCGGATTCGAATTCTGCCGGCAGCGTACGATTGCTCGTGTCATTTTACGTAGGAAATACTTGTCTTCGTTTCCCGATAGCGATCCTGGGAGCCAGAATACAGTAAAACACGTTTTCGTACATATTAGTGATTTCGAGGGGAACGGAGGCTCGGATCTGAATTCTGCCGGCAGCCTACGATTGCTCGTGTCATTTTACGTAGGAAATACTTGTCTTCATGTCCAGATAGCGATCCTTGGAACCAGAATAGTGTAAAACACGTTTTCATACATATTAGTGATTTCCAGTTTTACGGAGGCTCGGATCTGAATTCTGCCGGCAGCGTACGATTGCTCGTGCCATTTTGCGTAGGAAATACTTGTCTTCGTTTCCCGATAGCGATCCTGGGAGCCAGAATACTGTAAAACACGTTTTCATACATATTAGTGATTTCCAGGGGTACGGAGGCTCGGATCTGAATTCTGCCGGCAGCGTACGATTGCTCGTGTCATTTTACGTAGGAAATACTTGTCTTCATGTCCAGATAGCGATCCTGGGAACCAGAATACTGTAAAACACGTTTTCATACATATTAGTGATTTCCAGGGGAACGGAGGCTCGGATTTGAATTCTGCCGGCAGCGTACGATTGCTCGTGCCATTTTACGTAGGAAATACTTGTCTTCATGTCCAGATAACGATCCTGGGAGCCAGAATACTGTAAAACACGTTTTCATACATATTAGTGATTTCCAGAAGCACGGAGGCTCGGATTTGAATTCTGCCGGCAGCGTACGATTGCTCGTGTCATTTTACGTAGGAAATACTTGTCTTCCTTTCCCGATAGCTATCCTGGGGGCCAGAATAGTGTAAAACACGTTTTCATTCATGTTAGTGATTTCCAGTTGTACGGAGGCTCGGATCTGAATTCTGCCGGCAGCGTACGATTGCTCGTGCCATTTTACGGAGGAAATACTTGTCTTCATGTCCAGATAACGATCCTGGGAGCCAGAATACTGTAAAACACGTTTTCATACATATTAGTGATTTCCAGTTGTACGGAGGCTCGGATTTGAATTCTGCCGGCAGCGTACGATTGCTCGTGTCATTTTACGTAGGAAATACTTGTCTTCCTTTCCCGATAGCGATCCTGGGAACCAGAATACTGTAAAACACGTTTTCATACATATTAGTGATTTCCAGGGGAACGGAGACTCGGATTCGAATTCTGCCGGCAGCGTACGATTGCTCGTGTCATTTTACGTAGGAAATACTTGTCTTCATGTCCAGATAGCGATCCTGGGAGCCAGAATACTGTAAAACACGTTTTCATACATATTAGTGATTTCCAGTTTTACGGAGGCTCGGATCTGAATTCTGCCGGCAGCGTACGATTGCTCGTGCCATTTTGCGTAGGAAATACTTGTCTTCGTTTCCCGATAGCGATCCTGGGAGCCAGAATACTGTAAAACACGTTTTCATACATATTAGTGATTTCCAGGGGTACGGAGGCTCGGATCTGAATTCTGCCGGCAGCGTACGATTGCTCGTGTCATTTTACGTAGGAAATACTTGTCTTCATGTCCAGATAGCGATCCTGGGAACCAGAATACTGTAAAACACGTTTTCATACATATTAGTGATTTCCAGGGGAACGGAGGCTCGGATTTGAATTCTGCCGGCAGCGTACGATTGCTCGTGCCATTTTACGTAGGAAATACTTGTCTTCATGTCCAGATAACGATCCTGGGAGCCAGAATACTGTAAAACACGTTTTCATACATATTAGTGATTTCCAGAAGCACGGAGGCTCGGATTTGAATTCTGCCGGCAGCGTACGATTGCTCGTGTCATTTTACGTAGGAAATACTTGTCTTCCTTTCCCGATAGCTATCCTGGGGGCCAAAATAGTGTAAAACACGTTTTCATTCATGTTAGTGATTTCCAGTTGTACGGAGGCTCGGATCTGAATTCTGCCGGCAGCGTACGATTGCTCGTGCCATTTTACGGAGGAAATACTTGTCTTCATGTCCAGATAACGATCCTGGGAGCCAGAATACTGTAAAACACGTTTTCATACATATTAGTGATTTCCAGTTGTACGGAGGCTCGGATTTGAATTCTGCCGGCAGCGTACGATTGCTCGTGTCATTTTACGTAGGAAATACTTGTCTTCCTTTCCCGATAGCGATCCTGGGGGCCAGAATAGTGTAAAACACGTTTTCATTCATGTTAGTGATTTCCAGCGGAACGGAGGCTCGGATTTGAATTCTGCCGGCAGCGTACGATTGCTCGTGTCATTTTACGTAGGAAATACTTGTCTTCATGTCCAGATAGCGATCCTGGGAACCAGAATACTGTAAAACACGTTTTCATACATATTAGTGATTTCCAGGGGAACGGAGGCTCGGATTTGAATTCTGCCGGCAGCGTACGATTGCTCGTGTCATTTTACGTAGGAAATACTTGTCTTCATGTCCAGATAGCGATCCTGGGAACCAGAATACTGTAAAACACGTTTTCATACATATTAGTGATTTCCAGGGGAACGGAGACTCGGATTCGAATTCTGCCGGCAGCGTACGATTGCTCGTGTCATTTTACGTAGGAAATACTTGTCTTCATGTCCAGATAGCGATCCTGGGAGCCAGAATACTGTAAAACACGTTTTCATACATATTAGTGATTTCCAGGGGAACGGAGGATCGGATCTGAATTCTGCCGGCAGCGTACGATTGCTCGTGTCATTTTACGTAGGAAATACTTGTCTTCATGTCCAGATAGCGATCCTGGGAGCCAGAATACTGTAAAACACGTTTTCATTCATGTTAGTGTAGCCAAGCAGCAGGGAGTAAATTCAAGAGTCTTTACGTTTGAAGAGATCTTTATTGCAAAGCGGTCATCAGCGGACTGACGAGATCGGCTCGCAGCCCGCTCTAAGGGAGAAAGGGGGTAGGGGACGGGCGCAACCGTGTCGCCCCTTTCTCAGAATCATGTCTAGACGGATCTCTCAGAACTCCGTCCAGACGAAATACTTACTGGTCGCCTACAGTTCGGCCAGCCCTGACATAAGTGGCCGTCCTCGGTCACACACAACAGAAACATACACAATACAATAACAGTAAGAAATTCAAACGAACACATACAGAAAACAGGAATTGTACATTACAGAACTTAAATCTACGGAAACGAAGTCTCCCGAATTGTTAGTCGGAACGTACCCAATGTTTCATTTGATCGGGGCCTACAACACCCTTAAAAGGAACACGGGTTAACTGGAATCCTTCCACATCTTTAACAATATAGCGATCCTTATCTAATACCTTGGTCACAACATAGGGACCCTTATACCTAGGTATGAGCTTTTTATTCACGCCGGGCGTAACATCATGATTTGAAATCATTACATAGTCGCCTTCGCGATACACTGTCGCATACTTGTGCCTTCGATTATACTGTTTCTCGTTCGCGGCCTGACTCGCCTCTATTTTATCTGCGGCCTCATTACGCACGGTAGACAGATCTCTGTCCGGCAGATTTTCATCGCTTAAAGCTAACCGCAACTTATCATCGAGATTTCCTAATTGGCCAGTTCCGAACAATAATCGGCTTGGCGTCTCGCCTGTCGAACGACAAATACTATTATTAAGGGCGTATTCGACCTTTCCTAACACGCTTGTCCACTTTCTTGGATGGTCTGCCAGTTTGGCTAACATCGGCGTTATAATGCGATTGAAACGTTCAACTTGCCCATTAGCGCGAGGCGTAGCCGTAGTGTTACGTCCCAGGGACTTCACTCTATTTTTTCCCCCTCCCTATCTGAAAATATTAAAAATATGTTCCTACAAGCTAGTCTCAATCAACTCGCAAGCTTTCGAAACGTTGATTGAACCTATAAATAAATAACATTTTTTTTTATTTATTATTTTATACTTAAAAAATATTAAAAATATGTTCCTACAAACTAGTCCCAATCAACTCGCATACCTTCGAAACGTTGATTAAACCTATAAATTAATAACATAATTTTTTCATATTTAAAAAATATTAAAAATATGTATTTTGAAACCTAGCCTAATCGACTTGAAACACCTGCAAATATTGATAGAACATAAAATTAAAATACATATTTTTCAAACTTACCTTACCAAAACTCATGTCCAAGCACTACATGACAAAATCCAGGAAAAACCTGCAAAAAAAGAAAAAAAGTTAATTAATTATTATTAATAATAATATTGTGTAAATATAATTTTACAATTACACTTACCATTGTACATACAAACACCGTAGCGCAAATATCTAGTTCATAAGTACCGCCGACATCTAGAAAATAAGTTATTAATTAAGAAAAGTTCTTGTAAATGTTACTAACAATTGATTATAATAAACTAAGTATATACGTGCAGGAGATACCAGAACCAGATTCAAAAATGGCGCGTTCATAATAGTAGCACTGGAGCCAGTATCAAATTCTGCCACCAGATGGCGAGGCGGCGCTAGGCGCTCTCTCGCTAGCTGTATTGCAACTCTCTCGCCTTATAAAGGGCTCCTCCAGCCGTATTCTTCAGTCTTGACTGCCAGTCGTGGTGGACTGGTCTCCAGTACGCTGCTACTCTCCAGTCAACGGCTCACAGTGGTTCTGGTTCCCCTGCCAAGATATACGTTACGTGTAAATCTTGACAGGTGAATTCTTAACTTCTCCTTCCTTTCCTATATACTGAGGTGCAATTCCTGCACCGCCGGTATTCCTTTCCTTTCCTACATACTGAGGTGCAATTCCTGCACCGCCGGTATTCCTTTCCTATATACTGAGGTGCAATTACTGCACCGCCGGTATTCCTTTCCTTTCCTACATACTGAGGTGCAATTCCTGCACCGCCGGTATTCCTTTCCTACATACTGAGGTGCAATTACTGCACCGCCGGTATTCCTTTCCTTTCCTACATACTGAGGTGCAATTACTGCACCGCCGGTATTCCTTTCCTACATACTGAGGTGCAATTCCTGCACCGCCGGTATTCCTTTCCTACATACTGAGGTGCAATTACTGCACCGCCGGTATTCCTTTCCTACATACTGAGGTGCAATTACTGCACCGCCGGTATTCCTTTCCTACATACTGAGGTGCAAATTCTGCACCGCCGGTATTCTTCCTTTCCTTCCATACTGAGGTGCAATTCCTGCACCGCCGGTATTCCTTTCCTACATACTGAGGTGCAATTACTGCACCGCCGGTATTCTTTTCCTTTCCTACATACTGAGGTGCAATTACTGCACCGCCGGTATTCCTTTCCTACATACTGAGGTGCAATTCCTGCACCGCCGGTATTCCTTTCCTACATACTGAGGTGCAATTACTGCACCGCCGGTATTCCTTTCTCCCGTACTGAGGTGCAACTCCTGCACCGCCGGTACATTCCTTTCTTACCAACATCTTCGGTACTCCTTCCTCGGGTTCTCTACGTCACCATAGATTCTTCTCCCCGTAAACGCAATTTTAATAACCTTTTTCTCTATACCACGTTACTGCGCCGCGCTCCATATAGCCTACCCTCATATAAATTATGAATTCTTGTACACGTTCTTTCTTCAACCCGCTACGCCCTACCGCTCAACTACGCTACTCTTTCTTTTAAATATAATCCATTATTCATTCGGCTTAATCGAGTCACGTCCACACAGAAATAATTACTGGAAGCCCAATCAATTACGTAACATCCCAATAAATTCACATTAGCATCCCAAGTTACATTCAACTCAATTCACATTCAATCTGCAACTCCCACCTAGTTCATAACATAAAACACTGGTGACAGCGGTGGGATTCATCAAATTCCGCCGTGTCAATACCCAGTCAGGCAGTATCCCCAACAGTTCCTACCTAGGATGTAACAGTAGCTATTAAAACATGTTCCACTGATTCACTGGTCACAAACTCCTTAAACATACCAGAAGTAAATGCAGTACCGCGGTCGCTAATCATGCGGCGAGGTCGACTGTAATCTTGAAAATACTGTCGCAAATGTTTAATTGCCTCTGCACTAGTCGTGGATTTGCAAGCGTATAACTTAATGAATTTAGTAAACCCATCGACTACAGATAATATGTGCTGCATACCGTTTGATTTTTCCAACGGTCCAAGATGATCGATGTGTACAGTTTGGAACGGACAATTATCCTTCTTTATGCTATGAAGGTATCCTTCAGACTTTCCACTGTGAGGCGAAAATTCAATGCACTTTAAACAATTGTCAATATAATGCTTAACCTTATTACGCATTTGGGGAAACCAGTAGACTCGGCAAATACTTTCAACTACCTTTTCTGTGCCTAAATGGCCTAAATCGTCATGGCAAGTTCGAATAACATTGTATTCCATGCTCTCGGGAACGTAGAATAGTAATCTACCGTCGTCCATTTTTTTATACACTAAACCGTCACGTAATTCGTAATATTTTTGCTCTTCTTTCTCAAGACACTCTCTTAAATTTTTGAGTTTTTCGTCCTGTGTCTGCTTCACAGATAACACATATTCAAAGGTATTTGGTTCTAAAATAAGAATACTGTGCTCACGACTTAGTGCGTCGACGTGAGACATTTTTGACCCTGAACGATGCTCGATTTCATAATCGAAGCTCTGCAGAAAGATTGCCCAACGGGCGATGCGAACATTTACACGCTGCTTCGCCAGCGTAAGTCGGAAGCTATCACAATCGGTAACGATTTTAAAATGTATTCCGTATAAATAAATGTAGAAACGCTTAATCGCATAAATAGCGGCTAGACACTCTAGCTCAAAACTGGGGTATTTGGATTCGGCGTACGTAGTTCGCTTACTAAAGTAAAATACTGGTCTAAAGAACCCATTCGATTGTTTCTGCATTAGGACGGCGCCGAAACCGCTCGAACTTGCGTCGCAATGCAGTTCTGTCTTCAAATCTGGCGAATATATCGCCAACACTGGTTCGCTGGCTAATAGTTCCTTCAATTCCATAAATGCGTCATTCTCATCGACGTTAAATTGAAAAGTAACATTCTTTCTTAACAAATCATACAGCGGTTTTGCTAGGATCGAAAAACTAGGAATGAAACGTCTAAAATAGCTTGCAAGCCCAATAAACCGCTGAACCTCTTTGGTCGTACGTGGAGTTGGATAGTCTAAAACAGCCTGTATACCCTCTTTTCCTGGGTAGACTCCTGACTCATCAACTATATATCCAAGGTACGAAACCTTTTGATACATAAATGAACATTTATCAGTACGAAATTCCAGCTGATGTTGCCGGGCCAGACGAATGACCTCTTCCAAAATTACAATATGTTCCTCGATAGTTATTGTGGCAATTAAAATATCGTCCAAATATAAAATTACTTTATTAAACCTCATCAAGTCCGAAAAAATAGCGTTGATGTATCTCTGGAAAACGCGGGGCGCGTTGGTAAGCCCAAATGGCATTCTCAAATATTCAAATTGGCCCAAGGGTGTCACAAACGAGGTATATTTTATAGAAGACTCGGAAACCTTCACGTGATGGAAACCATTTTTTAAATCAAGTTTCGTAAAGAACTTTTTCCCACGTAACTGGTCCAGACAATCGTCAATGTTTGGCACCGGGAAGTTCTCCTTCACTGTGACCTTATTCAGTTCCCTAAAATCTACGCACAAACGAATTTCACCGTTCTTTTTACGAACAAGTACAATTGGGCTTGCAAACGGGGAATTGCTTGGTCGAATTACTTTCTTAACACACAAATCATCTAAGATGAGACGCAACTTTTCCTTTTCAACGAACGCTAAGCGACGTGGTTGGAAACAAATCGGCTGTTCGTTCTTCAGCGTAAGTACCAGCTCTACATTATTCTGCGGAACGCTTTGGTCGGAATGCGCAAAAGAGTCGTCAGACAGAATTGTACGAATCGCTGTCGAAGACTCAAAATCAAGTTCCGGATTGATATCTAGCGTCTCAGTGACGTCATCCGGTTTGCTCACGTATTCGATTTGTAAAATCTGTCGGCCGAATACGTCGGATTCGTCCTCGCGTTCCTCCGCGTCAATTTTCGTGATCTTAAACACTGGATGCAAATCGATCTTTATCCTTGGAGACTTTATAAAATCCCTACCCAAAATCGCTTCGTACTCCATGGTACCTTCAGGGACTACGACAAATTTAAGAGGCATCTCAATCTCTGCAATTTTCGCGGTTATTTCAAAGCTCCCTAAAATTCTTAATGGGGACGAATTTAGTCCATTATAGGAACTGACAGAAAGATTTTTTTGGTAGGCGTCCGCCGGCAACAACGTGGACTTAATCAAACTTACAGGTGATCCGGAGTCGAGTAAGGCATAAATGTGGAAGTTCGTGCGACGAGTACGATCTTCGGTGACGGTGAACCGGATAGGTACAAGGAACGGTGCTTCTGGTGAAGTTGGCACGATGAGGTTCGCCGACGGTCCAGACGGCGGCCTCGGTTTTTCCTTAGGTGGCACAAAGTTTTCCCTCTGGTTGGGGCAGTTATTCGCCCGATGATCCAAACTGCCGCATCGGTAACAGGATCCCCATTGACGACGTGGTTTGGGACAATTTTCCTTAACGTGTCCCATCCCGTTGCAATTATAACAGCGAGTTTCCCTCTGTCGCGTGGCACTTTCTTCTCTCACTAATGGTCGTTGGTTTGGCCTTTTCTCCTGATAGTTTGTTGAGGATTGAAAGAGTACGATGTTGCGATACCCTTCTAAGAGATCTTCCGGGCTCCTGTAACGCAACGCCCTGGCCTGATCACGTAAGCGGACGTCCGGAATTCCCTCTATTATCAAATCGACCAATTCCTCTGTGTCGACGTTAATCTTATTGCCCAACGTAATTTTATGGAAATAGTAATCGGAGAAGGGTTCACCCCTTTTCCAGCTCCGTCTCTCGAAATCTCTCCTTAACTGGAGTTTACTGGGACGATGATCGAACATCGTGGTCATCGCTCGTAACAGCTCTGATGTATTCATCTCCAAATAAGATGGGCTTGAATGGAACCACGTCAAAGCCTTACCTTTCAAACGCAGGCTTATTAATATTCGGACTGCATTGTCGTCCAAATGGTAGGTACTTCGCAGCAAGTCTATCTGGTGTTTCCAGTTGCCGAAATTAACCGTTTCGCCCGAAAATTCCATCAGCAAATCGGCGATTGTCCGAATACTTATGGTGGGCTGCACCATGAACGGGCCGACGTCACTAAGTGGCGTTGATCGGGTGTTTCCGAAAGGAGGTCTCATTTGTAATTCTCCTCGCAAGCGCTCAGTTTCTTCTCTAAGCCTCGACAGTTCACGCTGCATTTGCAGGTGGGGGTCTTCCTGCTCTTCTGGCTGCTCATCCTCCAAACCCCGACAGTTCACAGCGTCCAACATCGCCTCAATATTCGGCTCCGCCACTAGAAGCCTGGCGACGAGTTCGGCCTTATTCCCTGATAATGGCAAGGCCCTTTCCTGAAGCATCTCCTTCAGCTCAACGATGGTATAATCCGTCAACGCTTTCTTATTTCGCAACGGCATTTTGACGAAAGTTTACTAAATGTCGAGTGCGCTGAATAACCGGAACAATCACTTAACCACACAAGAAGTATGTCGATCTCGAAAAGTCTTGATCACTCAACACAATATCTTCACTGCACCAAATCAGCAAGCCAACACAATAATCCAACGGCACAAAGCGGCAGTCGCGATTTTCCAATGTCGCGCGCTACCCTAAATTCTCAATAAATTAACCGTTCAGATCCCACTTCTGAATTTTTGTAGCCAAGCAGCAGGGAGTAAATTCAAGAGTCTTTACGTTTGAAGAGATCTTTATTGCAAAGCGGTCATCAGCGGACTGACGAGATCGGCTCGCAGCCCGCTCTAAGGGAGAAAGGGGGTAGGGGACGGGCGCAACCGTGTCGCCCCTTTCTCAGAATCATGTCTAGACGGATCTCTCAGAACTCCGTCCAGACGAAATACTTACTGGTCGCCTAAATTAGTGATTTCCAGCGGAACGGAGGCTCGGATTTGAATTCTGCCGGCACAGTTCGCTTATTCGTGTCATTTTACGTAGGAAATGCTTGCTTCCATTTCCTGATAGCGATCCTGGGAGCCAGAATACTGTAAAACACGTTTTCATACATATTAGTGATTTCCAGGTGTACGGAGGCTCGGATCTGAATTCTGCCGGCAGCGTACGATTGCTCGTGTCATTTTACGTAGGATATACTTGTCTTCATGTCCAGATAGCGATCCTGGGAACCAGAATACTGTAAAACACGTTTTCATACATATTAGTGATTTCCAGGGGAACGGAGGCTCGGATTCGAATTCTGCCGGCAGCGTACGATTGCTCGTGTCATTTTACGTAGGAAATACTTGTCTTCCTTTCCCGATAGCGATCCTGGGGGCCAGAATAGTGTAAAACACGTTTTCATACATGTTAGTGATTTCCAGAAGAACGGAGGCTCGGATTTGAATTCTGCTGGCAGCGTACGATTGCTCGTGTCATTTTACGTAGGAAATACTTGTCTTCATGTCCAGATAGCGATCCTGGGAACCAGAATACTGTAAAACACGTTTTCATACATATTAGTGATTTCCAGGGGTACGGAGGCTCGGGTCTGAATTCTGCCGGCAGCGTACGGTTGCTCGTGCCATTTTACGTAGGAAATACTTGTCTTCGTTTCCCGATAGCGATCCTGGGAGCCAGAATACTGTAAAACACGTTTTCATACATATTAGTGATTTCCAGGGGAACGGAGGCTCGGATTCGAATTCTGCCGGCAGCGTACGATTGCTCGTGTCATTTTACGTAGGAAATACTTGTCTTCGTTTCCCGATAGCGATCCTGGGAACCAGAATACTGTAAAACACGTTTTCATACATATTAGTGATTTCCAGGGGAACGGAGGCTCGGATTTGAATTCTGCCGGCAGCGTACGATTGCTCGTGTCATTTTACGTAGGAAATACTTGTCTTCCTTTCCCGATAGCGATCCTGGGAACCAGAATAGTGTAAAACACGTTTTCATTCATGTTAGTGATTTCCAGCGGAACGGAGGCTCGGATTTGAATTCTGCCGGCACAGTTCGCTTATTCGTGTCATTTTACGTAGGAAATGCTTGCTTCCATTTCCTGATAGCGATCCTGGGAGCCAGAATACTGTAAAACACGTTTTCATACATATTAGTGATTTCCAGGTGTACGGAGGCTCGGATCTGAATTCTGCCGGCAGCGTACGATTGCTCGTGTCATTTTACGTAGGATATACTTGTCTTCATGTCCAGATAGCGATCCTGGGAACCAGAATACTGTAAAACACGTTTTCATACATATTAGTGATTTCCAGGGGAACGGAGGCTCGGATTCGAATTCTGCCGGCAGCGTACGATTGCTCGTGTCATTTTACGTAGGAAATACTTGTCTTCCTTTCCCGATAGCGATCCTGGGGGCCAGAATAGTGTAAAACACGTTTTCATACATGTTAGTGATTTCCAGAAGAACGGAGGCTCGGATTTGAATTCTGCTGGCAGCGTACGATTGCTCGTGTCATTTTACGTAGGAAATACTTGTCTTCATGTCCAGATAGCGATCCTGGGAACCAGAATACTGTAAAACACGTTTTCATACATATTAGTGATTTCCAGGGGTACGGAGGCTCGGGTCTGAATTCTGCCGGCAGCGTACGGTTGCTCGTGCCATTTTACGTAGGAAATACTTGTCTTCGTTTCCCGATAGCGATCCTGGGAGCCAGAATACTGTAAAACACGTTTTCATACATATTAGTGATTTCCAGGGGAACGGAGGCTCGGATTCGAATTCTGCCGGCAGCGTACGATTGCTCGTGTCATTTTACGTAGGAAATACTTGTCTTCGTTTCCCGATAGCGATCCTGGGAACCAGAATACTGTAAAACACGTTTTCATACATATTAGTGATTTCCAGGGGAACGGAGGCTCGGATTTGAATTCTGCCGGCAGCGTACGATTGCTCGTGTCATTTTACGTAGGAAATACTTGTCTTCCTTTCCCGATAGCGATCCTGGGAACCAGAATAGTGTAAAACACGTTTTCATTCATGTTAGTGATTTCCAGCGGAACGGAGGCTCGGATTTGAATTCTGCCGGCACAGTTCGCTTATTCGTGTCATTTTACGTAGGAAATGCTTGCTTCCATTTCCTGATAGCGATCCTGGGAGCCAGAATACTGTAAAACACGTTTTCATACATATTAGTGATTTCCAGGTGTACGGAGGCTCGGATCTGAATTCTGCCGGCAGCGTACGATTGCTCGTGTCATTTTACGTAGGATATACTTGTCTTCATGTCCAGATAGCGATCCTGGGAACCAGAATACTGTAAAACACGTTTTCATACATATTAGTGATTTCCAGGGGAACGGAGGCTCGGATTCGAATTCTGCCGGCAGCGTACGATTGCTCGTGTCATTTTACGTAGGAAATACTTGTCTTCATGTCCAGATAGCGATCCTGGGAACCAGAATACTGTAAAACACGTTTTCATACATATTAGTGATTTCCAGGGGTACGGAGGCTCGGATCTGAATTCTGCCGGCAGCGTACGATTGCTCGTGTCATTTTACGTAGGAAATACTTGTCTTCATGTCCAGATAGCGATCCTGGGGGCCAGAATAGTGTAAAACACGTTTTCATACATGTTAGTGATTTCCAGAAGAACGGAGGCTCGGATTTGAATTCTGCTGGCAGCGTACGATTGCTCGTGTCATTTTACGTAGGAAATACTTGTCTTCATGTCCAGATAGCGATCCTGGGAACCAGAATACTGTAAAACACGTTTTCATACATATTAGTGATTTCCAGGGGTACGGAGGCTCGGATCTGAATTCTGCCGGCAGCGTACGATTGCTCGTGTCATTTTACGTAGGAAATACTTGTCTTCATGTCCAGACAGCGATCCTGGGAGCCAGAATACTGTAAAACACGTTTTCATACATATTAGTGATTTCCAGGGGAACGGAGACTCGGATTCGAATTCTGCCGGCAGCGTACGATTGCTCGTGCCATTTTACGTAGAAAATACTTGTCTTCATGTCCAGATAACGATCCTGGGAGCCAGAATACTGTAAAACACGTTTTCATACATATTAGTGATTTCCAGGGGTACGGAGGCTCGGATCTGAATTCTGCCGGCAGCGTACGATTGCTCGTGTCATTTTACGTAGGAAATACTTGTCTTCATGTCCAGATAGCGATCCTGGGAACCAGAATACTGTAAAACACGTTTTCATACATATTAGTGATTTCCAGGGGTACGGAGGCTCGGATCTGAATTCTGCCGGCAGCGTACGATTGCTCGTGTCATTTTACGTAGGAAATACTTGTCTTCGTTTCCCGATAGCGATCCTGGGAGCCAGAATACAGTAAAACACGTTTTCGTACATATTAGTGATTTCGAGGGGAACGGAGGCTCGGATCTGAATTCTGCCGGCAGCCTACGATTGCTCGTGTCATTTTACGTAGGAAATACTTGTCTTCATGTCCAGATAGCGATCCTGGGAACCAGAATAGTGTAAAACACGTTTTCATACATATTAGTTATTTCCAGTTTTACGGAGGCTCGGATCTGAATTCTGCCGGCAGCGTACGATTGCTCGTGCCATTTTACGTAGGAAATACTTGTCTTCGTTTCCCGATAGCGATCCTGGGAGCCAGAATACTGTAAAACACGTTTTCATACATATTAGTGATTTCCAGGGGTACGGAGGCTCGGATTTGAATTCTGCTGGCAGCGTACGATTGCTCGTGTCATTTTACGTAGGAAATACTTGTCTTCCTTTCCCGATAGCGATCCTGGGGGCCAGAATAGTGTAAAACACGTTTTCATACATGTTAGTGATTTCCAGAAGAACGGAGGCTCGGATTTGAATTCTGCTGGCAGCGTACGATTGCTCGTGTCATTTTACGTAGGAAATACTTGTCTTCATGTCCAGATAGCGATCCTGGGGGCCAGAATAGTGTAAAACACGTTTTCATACATGTTAGTGATTTCCAGAAGAACGGAGGCTCGGATTTGAATTCTGCTGGCAGCGTACGATTGCTCGTGTCATTTTACGTAGGAAATACTTGTCTTCATGTCCAGACAGCGATCCTGGGAGCCAGAATACTGTAAAACACGTTTTCATACATATTAGTGATTTCCAGGGGAACGGAGGCTCGGATTCGAATTCTGCCGGCAGCGTACGATTGCTCGTGTCATTTTACGTAGGAAATACTTGTCTTCGTTTCCCGATAGCGATCCTGGGAGCCAGAATACAGTAAAACACGTTTTCGTACATATTAGTGATTTCGAGGGGAACGGAGGCTCGGATCTGAATTCTGCCGGCAGCGTACGATTGCTCGTGTCATTTTACGTAGGAAATACTTGTCTTCATGTCCAGATAGCGATCCTGGGAACCAGAATAGTGTAAAACACGTTTTCATACATATTAGTGATTTCCAGTTTTACGGAGGCTCGGATCTGAATTCTGCCGGCAGCGTACGATTGCTCGTGCCATTTTACGTAGGAAATACTTGTCTTCGTTTCCCGATAGCGATCCTGGGAGCCAGAATACTGTAAAACACGTTTTCATACATATTAGTGATTTCCAGGGGTACGGAGGCTCGGATTTGAATTCTGCCGGCAGCCTACGATTGCTCGTGTCATTTTACGTAGGAAATACTTGTCTTCATGTCCAGATAGCGATCCTGGGAACCAGAATAGTGTAAAACACGTTTTCATACATATTAGTGATTTCCAGTTTTACGGAGGCTCGGATCTGAATTCTGCCGGCAGCGTACGATTGCTCGTGCCATTTTACGTAGGAAATACTTGTCTTCGTTTCCCGATAGCGATCCTGGGAGCCAGAATACTGTAAAACACGTTTTCATACATATTAGTGATTTCCAGGGGTACGGAGGCTCGGATTTGAATTCTGCTGGCAGCGTACGATTGCTCGTGTCATTTTACGTAGGAAATACTTGTCTTCCTTTCCCGATAGCGATCCTGGGGGCCAGAATAGTGTAAAACACGTTTTCATACATGTTAGTGATTTCCAGAAGAACGGAGGCTCGGATTTGAATTCTGCTGGCAGCGTACGATTGCTCGTGTCATTTTACGTAGGAAATACTTGTCTTCATGTCCAGATAGCGATCCTGGGGGCCAGAATAGTGTAAAACACGTTTTCATACATGTTAGTGATTTCCAGAAGAACGGAGGCTCGGATTTGAATTCTGCTGGCAGCGTACGATTGCTCGTGTCATTTTACGTAGGAAATACTTGTCTTCATGTCCAGACAGCGATCCTGGGAGCCAGAATACTGTAAAACACGTTTTCATACATATTAGTGATTTCCAGGGGAACGGAGACTCGGATTCGAATTCTGCCGGCAGCGTACGATTGCTCGTGTCATTTTACGTAGGAAATACTTGTCTTCCTTTCCCGATAGCGATCCTGGGAGCCAGAATACAGTAAAACACGTTTTCGTACATATTAGTGATTTCGAGGGGAACGGAGGCTCGGATCTGAATTCTGCCGGCAGCCTACGATTGCTCGTGTCATTTTACGTAGGAAATACTTGTCTTCATGTCCAGATAGCGATCCTGGGAACCAGAATAGTGTAAAACACGTTTTCATACATATTAGTGATTTCCAGTTTTACGGAGGCTCGGATCTGAATTCTGCCGGCAGCGTACGATTGCTCGTGCCATTTTACGTAGGAAATACTTGTCTTCGTTTCCCGATAGCGATCCTGGGAGCCAGAATACTGTAAAACACGTTTTCATACATATTAGTGATTTCCAGGGGTACGGAGGCTCGGATTTGAATTCTGCTGGCAGCGTACGATTGCTCGTGTCATTTTACGTAGGAAATACTTGTCTTCCTTTCCCGATAGCGATCCTGGGGGCCAGAATAGTGTAAAACACGTTTTCATACATGTTAGTGATTTCCAGAAGAACGGAGGCTCGGATTTGAATTCTGCTGGCAGCGTACGATTGCTCGTGTCATTTTACGTAGGAAATACTTGTCTTCATGTCCAGATAGCGATCCTGGGGGCCAGAATAGTGTAAAACACGTTTTCATACATGTTAGTGATTTCCAGGGGTACGGAGGCTCGGATCTGAATTCTGCCGGCAGCGTACGATTGCTCGTGTCATTTTACGTAGGAAATACTTGTCTTCATGTCCAGACAGCGATCCTGGGAACCAGAATACTGTAAAACACGTTTTCATACATATTAGTGATTTCCAGGGGAACGGAGGCTCGGATCTGAATTCTGCCGGCAGCCTACGATTGCTCGTGTCATTTTACGTAGGAAATACTTGTCTTCATGTCCAGATAGCGATCCTGGGAACCAGAATAGTGTAAAACACGTTTTCATACATATTAGTGATTTCCAGTTTTACGGAGGCTCGGATCTGAATTCTGCCGGCAGCGTACGATTGCTCGTGCCATTTTACGTAGGAAATACTTGTCTTCGTTTCCCGATAGCGATCCTGGGAGCCAGAATACTGTAAAACACGTTTTCATACATATTAGTGATTTCCAGGGGAACGGAGGCTCGGATTCGAATTCTGCCGGCAGCGTACGATTGCTCGTGTCATTTTACGTAGGAAATACTTGTCTTCGTTTCCCGATAGCAATCCTGGGAGCCAGAATACTGTAAAACACGTTTTCATACATATTAGTGATTTCCAGGGGTACGGAGGCTCGGATCTGAATTCTGCCGGCAGCGTACGATTGCTCGTGTCATTTTACGTAGGAAATACTTGTCTTCATGTCCAGATAGCGATCCTGGGAACCAGAATACTGTAAAACACGTTTTCGTACATATTAGTGATTTCGAGGGGAACGGAGGCTCGGATCTGAATTCTGCCGGCAGCCTACGATTGCTCGTGTCATTTTACGTAGGAAATACTTGTCTTCATGTCCAGATAGCGATCCTGGGAACCAGAATAGTGTAAAACACGTTTTCATACATATTAGTGATTTCCAGTTTTACGGAGGCTCGGATCTGAATTCTGCCGGCAGCGTACGATTGCTCGTGCCATTTTACGTAGGAAATACTTGTCTTCGTTTCCCGATAGCGATCCTGGGAGCCAGAATACTGTAAAACACGTTTTCATACATATTAGTGATTTCCAGGGGTACGGAGGCTCGGATTTGAATTCTGCTGGCAGCGTACGATTGCTCGTGTCATTTTACGTAGGAAATACTTGTCTTCCTTTCCCGATAGCGATCCTGGGGGCCAGAATAGTGTAAAACACGTTTTCATACATGTTAGTGATTTCCAGAAGAACGGAGGCTCGGATTTGAATTCTGCTGGCAGCGTACGATTGCTCGTGTCATTTTACGTAGGAAATACTTGTCTTCATGTCCAGATAGCGATCCTGGGGGCCAGAATAGTGTAAAACACGTTTTCATACATGTTAGTGATTTCCAGAAGAACGGAGGCTCGGATTTGAATTCTGCTGGCAGCGTACGATTGCTCGTGTCATTTTACGTAGGAAATACTTGTCTTCATGTCCAGATAGCGATCCTGGGAACCAGAATACTGTAAAACGCGTTTTCATACATATTAGTGATTTCCAGGGGTACGGAGGCTCGGATCTGAATTCTGCCGGCAGCGTACGATTGCTCGTGTCATTTTACGTAGGAAATACTTGTCTTCATGTCCAGACAGCGATCCTGGGAGCCAGAATACTGTAAAACACGTTTTCATACATATTAGTGATTTCCAGGGGAACGGAGGCTCGGATCTGAATTCTGCCGGCAGCCTACGATTGCTCGTGTCATTTTACGTAGGAAATACTTGTCTTCATGTCCAGATAGCGATCCTGGGAACCAGAATAGTGTAAAACACGTTTTCATACATATTAGTGATTTCCAGTTTTACGGAGGCTCGGATCTGAATTCTGCCGGCAGCGTACGATTGCTCGTGCCATTTTACGTAGGAAATACTTGTCTTCGTTTCCCGATAGCGATCCTGGGAGCCAGAATACTGTAAAACACGTTTTCATACATATTAGTGATTTCCAGGGGAACGGAGACTCGGATTCGAATTCTGCCGGCAGCGTACGATTGCTCGTGTCATTTTACGTAGGAAATACTTGTCTTCGTTTCCCGATAGCAATCCTGGGAGCCAGAATACTGTAAAACACGTTTTCATACATATTAGTGATTTCCAGGGGTACGGAGGCTCGGATCTGAATTCTGCCGGCAGCGTACGATTGCTCGTGTCATTTTACGTAGGAAATACTTGTCTTCATGTCCAGATAGCGATCCTGGGAACCAGAATACTGTAAAACACGTTTTCGTACATATTAGTGATTTCGAGGGGAACGGAGGCTCGGATCTGAATTCTGCCGGCAGCCTACGATTGCTCGTGTCATTTTACGTAGGAAATACTTGTCTTCATGTCCAGATAGCGATCCTGGGAACCAGAATAGTGTAAAACACGTTTTCATACATATTAGTGATTTCCAGTTTTACGGAGGCTCGGATCTGAATTCTGCCGGCAGCGTACGATTGCTCGTGCCATTTTACGTAGGAAATACTTGTCTTCGTTTCCCGATAGCGATCCTGGGAGCCAGAATACTGTAAAACACGTTTTCATACATATTAGTGATTTCCAGGGGTACGGAGGCTCGGATTTGAATTCTGCTGGCAGCGTACGATTGCTCGTGTCATTTTACGTAGGAACTACTTGTCTTCCTTTCCCGATAGCGATCCTGGGGGCCAGAATAGTGTAAAACACGTTTTCATACATGTTAGTGATTTCCAGAAGAACGGAGGCTCGGATTTGAATTCTGCTGGCAGCGTACGATTGCTCGTGTCATTTTACGTAGGAAATACTTGTCTTCATGTCCAGATAGCGATCCTGGGGGCCAGAATAGTGTAAAACACGTTTTCATACATGTTAGTGATTTCCAGAAGAACGGAGGCTCGGATTTGAATTCTGCTGGCAGCGTACGATTGCTCGTGTCATTTTACGTAGGAAATACTTGTCTTCATGTCCAGATAGCGATCCTGGGAACCAGAATACTGTAAAACACGTTTTCATACATATTAGTGATTTCCAGGGGTACGGAGGCTCGGATCTGAATTCTGCCGGCAGCGTACGATTGCTCGTGTCATTTTACGTAGGAAATACTTGTCTTCATGTCCAGACAGCGATCCTGGGAGCCAGAATACTGTAAAACACGTTTTCATACATATTAGTGATTTCCAGGGGAACGGAGGCTCGGATCTGAATTCTGCCGGCAGCCTACGATTGCTCGTGTCATTTTACGTAGGAAATACTTGTCTTCATGTCCAGATAGCGATCCTGGGAACCAGAATAGTGTAAAACACGTTTTCATACATATTAGTGATTTCCAGTTTTACGGAGGCTCGGATCTGAATTCTGCCGGCAGCGTACGATTCCTCGTGCCATTTTACGTAGGAAATACTTGTCTTCGTTTCCCGATAGCGATCCTGGGAGCCAGAATACTGTAAAACACGTTTTCATACATATTAGTGATTTCCAGGGGTACGGAGGCTCGGATTTGAATTCTGCTGGCAGCGTACGATTGCTCGTGTCATTTTACGTAGGAAATACTTGTCTTCCTTTCCCGATAGCGATCCTGGGGGCCAGAATAGTGTAAAACACGTTTTCATACATGTTAGTGATTTCCAGAAGAACGGAGGCTCGGATTTGAATTCTGCTGGCAGCGTACGATTGCTCGTGTCATTTTACGTAGGAAATACTTGTCTTCATGTCCAGATAGCGATCCTGGGGGCCAGAATAGTGTAAAACACGTTTTCATACATGTTAGTGATTTCCAGAAGAACGGAGGCTCGGATTTGAATTCTGCTGGCAGCGTACGATTGCTCGTGTCATTTTACGTAGGAAATACTTGTCTTCATGTCCAGATAGCGATCCTGGGAACCAGAATACTGTAAAACACGTTTTCATACATATTAGTGATTTCCAGGGGTACGGAGGCTCGGATCTGAATTCTGCCGGCAGCGTACGATTGCTCGTGTCATTTTACGTAGGAAATACTTGTCTTCATGTCCAGACAGCGATCCTGGGAGCCAGAATACTGTAAAACACGTTTTCATACATATTAGTGATTTCCAGGGGAACGGAGACTCGGATTCGAATTCTGCCGGCAGCGTACGATTGCTCGTGTCATTTTACGTAGGAAATACTTGTCTTCGTTTCCCGATAGCGATCCTGGGAGCCAGAATACTGTAAAACACGTTTTCATACATATTAGTGATTTCCAGGGGTACGGAGGCTCGGATCTGAATTCTGCCGGCAGCGTACGATTGCTCGTGTCATTTTACGTAGGAAATACTTGTCTTCATGTCCAGATAGCGATCCTGGGAACCAGAATACTGTAAAACACGTTTTCATACATATTAGTGATTTCCAGTTTTACGGAGGCTCGGATCTGAATTCTGCCGGCAGCGTACGATTGCTCGTGCCATTTTGCGTAGGAAATACTTGTCTTCGTTTCCCGATAGCGATCCTGGGAGCCAGAATACTGTAAAACACGTTTTCATACATATTAGTGATTTCCAGGGGTACGGAGGCTCGGATCTGAATTCTGCCGGCAGCGTACGATTGCTCGTGTCATTTTACGTAGGAAATACTTGTCTTCATGTCCAGATAGCGATCCTGGGAACCAGAATACTGTAAAACACGTTTTCATACATATTAGTGATTTCCAGGGGAACGGAGGCTCGGATTTGAATTCTGCCGGCAGCGTACGATTGCTCGTGCCATTTTACGTAGGAAATACTTGTCTTCATGTCCAGATAACGATCCTGGGAGCCAGAATACTGTAAAACACGTTTTCATACATATTAGTGATTTCCAGAAGCACGGAGGCTCGGATTTGAATTCTGCCGGCAGCGTACGATTGCTCGTGTCATTTTACGTAGGAAATACTTGTCTTCCTTTCCCGATAGCGATCCTGGGGGCCAGAATAGTGTAAAACACGTTTTCATTCATGTTAGTGATTTCCAGTTGTACGGAGGCTCGGATCTGAATTCTGCCGGCAGCGTACGATTGCTCGTGCCATTTTACGGAGGAAATACTTGTCTTCATGTCCAGATAACGATCCTGGGAGCCAGAATACTGTAAAACACGTTTTCATACATATTAGTGATTTCCAGTTGTACGGAGGCTCGGATTTGAATTCTGCCGGCAGCGTACGATTGCTCGTGTCATTTTACGTAGGAAATACTTGTCTTCCTTTCCCGATAGCGATCCTGGGGGCCAGAATAGTGTAAAACACGTTTTCATTCATGTTAGTGATTTCCAGCGGAACGGAGGCTCGGATTTGAATTCTGCCGGCAGCGTACGATTGCTCGTGTCATTTTACGTAGGAAATACTTGTCTTCATGTCCAGATAGCGATCCTGGGAACCAGAATACTGTAAAACACGTTTTCATACATATTAGTGATTTCCAGGGGAACGGAGGCTCGGATTTGAATTCTGCCGGCAGCGTACGATTGCTCGTGTCATTTTACGTAGGAAATACTTGTCTTCATGTCCAGATAGCGATCCTGGGAACCAGAATACTGTAAAACACGTTTTCATACATATTAGTGATTTCCAGGGGAACGGAGACTCGGATTCGAATTCTGCCGGCAGCGTACGATTGCTCGTGTCATTTTACGTAGGAAATACTTGTCTTCATGTCCAGATAGCGATCCTGGGAGCCAGAATACTGTAAAACACGTTTTCATACATATTAGTGATTTCCAGTTTTACGGAGGCTCGGATCTGAATTCTGCCGGCAGCGTACGATTGCTCGTGCCATTTTGCGTAGGAAATACTTGTCTTCGTTTCCCGATAGCGATCCTGGGAGCCAGAATACTGTAAAACACGTTTTCATACATATTAGTGATTTCCAGGGGTACGGAGGCTCGGATCTGAATTCTGCCGGCAGCGTACGATTGCTCGTGTCATTTTACGTAGGAAATACTTGTCTTCATGTCCAGATAGCGATCCTGGGAACCAGAATACTGTAAAACACGTTTTCATACATATTAGTGATTTCCAGGGGAACGGAGGCTCGGATTTGAATTCTGCCGGCAGCGTACGATTGCTCGTGCCATTTTACGTAGGAAATACTTGTCTTCATGTCCAGATAACGATCCTGGGAGCCAGAATACTGTAAAACACGTTTTCATACATATTAGTGATTTCCAGAAGCACGGAGGCTCGGATTTGAATTCTGCCGGCAGCGTACGATTGCTCGTGTCATTTTACGTAGGAAATACTTGTCTTCCTTTCCCGATAGCTATCCTGGGGGCCAAAATAGTGTAAAACACGTTTTCATTCATTTTAGTGATTTCCAGTTGTACGGAGGCTCGGATCTGAATTCTGCCGGCAGCGTACGATTGCTCGTGCCATTTTACGGAGGAAATACTTGTCTTCATGTCCAGATAACGATCCTGGGAGCCAGAATACTGTAAAACACGTTTTCATACATATTAGTGATTTCCAGTTGTACGGAGGCTCGGATTTGAATTCTGCCGGCAGCGTACGATTGCTCGTGTCATTTTACGTAGGAAATACTTGTCTTCCTTTCCCGATAGCGATCCTGGGGGCCAGAATAGTGTAAAACACGTTTTCATTCATGTTAGTGATTTCCAGCGGAACGGAGGCTCGGATTTGAATTCTGCCGGCAGCGTACGATTGCTCGTGTCATTTTACGTAGGAAATACTTGTCTTCATGTCCAGATAGCGATCCTGGGAACCAGAATACTGTAAAACACGTTTTCATACATATTAGTGATTTCCAGGGGAACGGAGGCTCGGATTTGAATTCTGCCGGCAGCGTACGATTGCTCGTGTCATTTTACGTAGGAAATACTTGTCTTCATGTCCAGATAGCGATCCTGGGAACCAGAATACTGTAAAACACGTTTTCATACATATTAGTGATTTCCAGGGGAACGGAGACTCGGATTCGAATTCTGCCGGCAGCGTACGATTGCTCGTGTCATTTTACGTAGGAAATACTTGTCTTCATGTCCAGATAGCGATCCTGGGAGCCAGAATACTGTAAAACACGTTTTCATACATATTAGTGATTTCCAGGGGAACGGAGGATCGGATCTGAATTCTGCCGGCAGCGTACGATTGCTCGTGTCATTTTACGTAGGAAATACTTGTCTTCATGTCCAGATAGCGATCCTGGGAGCCAGAATACTGTAAAACACGTTTTCATTCATGTTAGTGTAGCCAAGCAGCAGGGAGTAAATTCAAGAGTCTTTACGTTTGAAGAGATCTTTATTGCAAAGCGGTCATCAGCGGACTGACGAGATCGGCTCGCAGCCCGCTCTAAGGGAGAAAGGGGGTAGGGGACGGGCGCAACCGTGTCGCCCCTTTCTCAGAATCATGTCTAGACGGATCTCTCAGAACTCCGTCCAGACGAAATACTTACTGGTCGCCTACAGTTCGGCCAGCCCTGACATAAGTGGCCGTCCTCGGTCACACACAACAGAAACATACACAATACAATAACAGTAAGAAATTCAAACGAACACATACAGAAAACAGGAATTGTACATTACAGAACTTAAATCTACGGAAACGAAGTCTCCCGAATTGTTAGTCGGAACGTACCCAATGTTTCATTTGATCGGGGCCTACAACACCCTTAAAAGGAACACGGGTTAACTGGAATCCTTCCACATCTTTAACAATATAGCGATCCTTATCTAATACCTTGGTCACAACATAGGGACCCTTATACCTAGGTATGAGCTTTTTATTCACGCCGGGCGTAACATCATGATTTGAAATCATTACATAGTCGCCTTCGCGATACACTGTCGCAGGCTTGTGCCTTCGATTATACTGTTTCTCGTTCGCGGCCTGACTCGCCTCTATTTTATCTGCGGCCTCATTACGCACGGTAGACAGATCTCTGTCCGGCAGATTTTCATCGCTTAAAGCTAACCGCAACTTATCATCGAGATTTCCTAATTGGCCAGTTCCGAACAATAATCGGCTTGGCGTCTCGCCTGTCGAACGACAAATACTATTATTAAGGGCGTATTCGACCTTTCCTAACACGCTTGTCCACTTTCTTGGATGGTCTGCCAGTTTGGCTAACATCGGCGTTATAATGCGATTGAAACGTTCAACTTGCCCATTAGCGCGTGGCGTAGCCGTAGTGTTACGTCCCAGGGACTTCACTCTATTTTTTCCCCCTCCCTATCTGAAAATATTAAAAATATGTTCCTACAAGCTAGTCTCAATCAACTCGCAAGCTTTCGGAACGTTGATTGAACCTATAAATAAATAACATTTTTTTTTATTTATTATTTTATACTTAAAAAATATTAAAAATATGTTCCTACAAACTAGTCCCAATCAACTCGCATACCTTCGAAACGTTGATTAATCCTATAAATTAATAACATAATTTTTTCATATTTAAAAAATATTAAAAATATGTATTTTGAAACCTAGCCTAATCGACTTGAAACACCTGCAAATATTGATAGAACATAAAATTAAAATACATATTTTTCAAACTTACCTTACCAAAACTCATGTCCAAGCACTACATGACAAAATCCAGGAAAAACCTGCAAAAAAAGAAAAAAAGTTAATTAATTATTATTAATAATAATATTGTGTAAATATAATTTTACAATTACACTTACCATTGTACATACAAACACCGTAGCGCAAATATCTAGTTCATAAGTACCGCCGACATCTAGAAAATAAGTTATTAATTAAGAAAAGTTCTTGTAAATGTTACTAACAATTGATTATAATAAACTAAGTATATACGTGCAGGAGATACCAGAACCAGATTCAAAAATGGCGCGTTCATAATAGTAGCACTGGAGCCAGTATCAAATTCTGCCACCAGATGGCGAGGCGGCGCTAGGCGCTCTCTCGCTAGCTGTATTGCAACTCTCTCGCCTTATAAAGGGCTCCTCCAGCCGTATTCTTCAGTCTTGACTGCCAGTCGTGGTGGACTGGTCTCCAGTACGCTGCTACTCTCCAGTCAACGGCTCACAGTGGTTCTGGTTCCCCTGCCAAGATATACGTTACGTGTAAATCTTGACAGGTGAATTCTTAACTTCTCCTTCCTTTCCTATATACTGAGGTGCAATTCCTGCACCGCCGGTATTCCTTTCCTATATACTGAGGTGCAATTACTGCACCGCCGGTATTCCTTTCCTTTCCTACATACTGAGGTGCAATTCCTGCACCGCCGGTATTCCTTTCCTACATACTGAGGTGCAATTACTGCACCGCCGGTATTCCTTTCCTTTCCTACATACTGAGGTGCAATTACTGCACCGCCGGTATTCCTTTCCTTTCCTACATACTGAGGTGCAATTACTGCACCGCCGGTATTCCTTTCCTACATACTGAGGTGCAATTCCTGCACCGCCGGTATTCCTTTCCTACATACTGAGGTGCAATTACTGCACCGCCGGTATTCCTTTCCTACATACTGAGGTGCAATTACTGCACCGCCGGTATTCCTTTCCTACATACTGAGGTGCAAATTCTGCACCGCCGGTATTCTTCCTTTCCTTCCATACTGAGGTGCAATTACTGCACCGCCGGTATTCCTTTCCTACATACTGAGGTGCAATTACTGCACCGCCGGTATTCCTTTCCTTTCCTACATACTGAGGTGCAATTACTGCACCGCCGGTATTCCTTTCCTACATACTGAGGTGCAATTACTGCACCGCCGGTATTCCTTTCCTACATACTGAGGTGCAATTACTGCACCGCCGGTATTCCTTTCCTACATACTGAGGTGCAATTCCTGCACCGCCGGTATTCCTTTCCTACATACTGAGGTGCAATTACTGCACCGCCGGTATTCCTTTCTCCCGTACTGAGGTGCAACTCCTGCACCGCCGGTACATTCCTTTCTTACCAACATCTTCGGTACTCCTTCCTCGGGTTCTCTACGTCACCATAGATTCTTCTCCCCGTAAACGCAATTTTAATAACCTTTTTCTCTATACCACGTTACTGCGCCGCGCTCCATATAGCCTACCCTCATATAAATTATGAATTCTTGTACACGTTCTTTCTTCAACCCGCTACGCCCTACCGCTCAACTACGCTATTCTTTCTTTTAAATATAATCCATTATTCATTCGGCTTAATCGAGTCACGTCCGCACAGAAATAATTACTGGAAGCCCAATCAATTACGTAACATCCCAATAAATTCACATTAGCATCCCAAGTTACATTCAACTCAATTCACATTCAATCTGCAACTCCCACCTAGTTCATAACATAAAACACTGGTGACAGCGGTGGGATTCATCAAATTCCGCCGTGTCAATACCCAGTCAGGCAGTATCCCCAACAGTTCCTACCTAGGATGTAACAGTAGCTATTAAAACATGTTCCACTGATTCACTGGTCACAAACTCCTTAAACATACCAGAAGTAAATGCAGTACCGCGGTCGCTAATCATGCGGCGAGGTCGACTGTAATCTTGAAAATACTGTCGCAAATGTTTAATTGCCTCTGCACTAGTCGTGGATTTGCAAGCGTATAACTTAATGAATTTAGTAAACCCATCGACTACAGATAATATGTGCTGCATACCGTTTGATTTTTCCAACGGTCCAAGATGAGGCGAAAATTCAATGCACTTTAAACAATTGTCAATATAATGCTTAACCTTATTACGCATTTGGGGAAACCAGTAGACTCGGCAAATACTTTCAACTACCTTTTCTGTGCCTAAATGGCCTAAATCGTCATGGCAAGTTCGAATAACATTGTATTCCATGCTCTCGGGAACGTAGAATAGTAATCTACCGTCGTCCATTTTTTTATACACTAAACCGTCACGTAATTCGTAATATTTTTGCTCTTCTTTCTCAAGACACTCTCTTAAATTTTTGAGTTTTTCGTCCTGTGTCTGCTTCACAGATAACACATATTCAAAGGTATTTGGTTCTAAAATAAGAATACTGTGCTCACGACTTAGTGCGTCGACGTGAGACATTTTTGACCCTGAACGATGCTCGATTTCATAATCGAAGCTCTGCAGAAAGATTGCCCAACGGGCGATGCGAACATTTACACGCTGCTTCGCCAGCGTAAGTCGGAAGCTATCACAATCGGTAACGATTTTAAAATGTATTCCGTATAAATAAATGTAGAAACGCTTAATCGCATAAATAGCGGCTAGACACTCTAGCTCAAAACTGGGGTATTTGGATTCGGCGTACGTAGTTCGCTTACTAAAGTAAAATACTGGTCTAAAGAACCCATTCGATTGTTTCTGCATTAGGACGGCGCCGAAACCGCTCGAACTTGCGTCGCAATGCAGTTCTGTCTTCAAATCTGGCGAATATATCGCCAACACTGGTTCGCTGGCTAATAGTTCCTTCAATTCCATAAATGCGTCATTCTCATCGACGTTAAATTGAAAAGTAACATTCTTTCTTAACAAATCATACAGCGGTTTTGCTAGGATCGAAAAACTAGGAATGAAACGTCTAAAATAGCTTGCAAGCCCAATAAACCGCTGAACCTCTTTGGTCGTACGTGGAGTTGGATAGTCTAAAACAGCCTGTATACCCTCTTTTCCTGGGTAGACTCCTGACTCATCAACTATATATCCAAGGTACGAAACCTTTTGATACATAAATGAACATTTATCAGTACGAAATTCCAGCTGATGTTGCCGGGCCAGACGAATGACCTCTTCCAAAATTACAATATGTTCCTCGATAGTTATTGTGGCAATTAAAATATCGTCCAAATATAAAATTACTTTATTAAACCTCATCAAGTCCGAAAAAATAGCGTTGATGTATCTCTGGAAAACGCGGGGCGCGTTGGTAAGCCCAAATGGCATTCTCAAATATTCAAATTGGCCCAAGGGTGTCACAAACGAGGTATATTTTATAGAAGACTCGGAAACCTTCACGTGATGGAAACCATTTTTTAAATCAAGTTTCGTAAAGAACTTTTTCCCACGTAACTGGTCCAGACAATCGTCAATGTTTGGCACCGGGAAGTTCTCCTTCACTGTGACCTTATTCAGTTCCCTAAAATCTACGCACAAACGAATTTCACCGTTCTTTTTACGAACAAGTACAATTGGGCTTGCAAACGGGGAATTGCTTGGTCGAATTACTTTCTTAACACACAAATCATCTAAGATGAGACGCAACTTTTCCTTTTCAACGAACGCTAAGCGACGTGGTTGGAAACAAATCGGCTGTTCGTTCTTCAGCGTAAGTACCAGCTCTACATTATTCTGCGGAACGCTTTGGTCGGAATGCGCAAAAGAGTCGTCAGACAGAATTGTACGAATCGCTGTCGAAGACTCAAAATCAAGTTCCGGATTGATATCTAGCGTCTCAGTGACGTCATCCGGTTTGCTCACGTATTCGATTTGTAAAATCTGTCGGCCGAATACGTCGGATTCGTCCTCGCGTTCCTCCGCGTCAATTTTCGTGATCTTAAACACTGGATGCAAATCGATCTTTATCCTTGGAGACTTTATAAAATCCCTACCCAAAATCGCTTCGTACTCCATGGTACCTTCAGGGACTACGACAAATTTAAGAGGCATCTCAATCTCTGCAATTTTCGCGGTTATTTCAAAGCTCCCTAAAATTCTTAATGGGGACGAATTTAGTCCATTATAGGAACTGACAGAAAGATTTTTTTGGTAGGCGTCCGCCGGCAACAACGTGGACTTAATCAAACTTACAGGTGATCCGGAGTCGAGTAAGGCATAAATGTGGAAGTTCGTGCGACGAGTACGATCTTCGGTGACGGTGAACCGGATAGGTACAAGGAACGGTGCTTCTGGTGAAGTTGGCACGATGAGGTTCGCCGACGGTCCAGACGGCGGCCTCGGTTTTTCCTTAGGTGGCACAAAGTTTTCCCTCTGGTTGGGGCAGTTATTCGCCCGATGATCCAAACTGCCGCATCGGTAACAGGATCCCCATTGACGACGTGGTTTGGGACAATTTTCCTTAACGTGTCCCATCCCGTTGCAATTATAACAGCGAGTTTCGCTCTGTCGCGTGGCACTTTCTTCTCTCACTAATGGTCGTTGGTTTGGCCTTTTCTCCTGATAGTTTGTTGAGGATTGAAAGAGTACGATGTTGCGATACCCTTCTAAGAGATCTTCCGGGCTCCTGTAACGCAACGCCCTGGCCTGATCACGTAAGCGGACGTCCGGAATTCCCTCTATTATCAAATCGACCAATTCCTCTGTGTCGACGTTAATCTTATTGCCCAACGTAATTTTATGGAAATAGTAATCGGAGAAGGGTTCACCCCTTTTCCAGCTCCGTCTCTCGAAATCTCTCCTTAACTGGAGTTTACTGGGACGATGATCGAACATCGTGGTCATCGCTCGTAACAGCTCTGATGTATTCATCTCCAAATAAGATGGGCTTGAATGGAACCACGTCAAAGCCTTACCTTTCAAACGCAGGCTTATTAATATTCGGACTGCATTGTCGTCCAAATGGTAGGTACTTCGCAGCAAGTCTATCTGGTGTTTCCAGTTGCCGAAATTATCCGTTTCGCCCGAAAATTCCATCAGCAAATCGGCGATTGTCCGAATACTTATGGTGGGCTTTTTTTTTTTTTTTTTTTTTTCGTGGGGAAATCCTCATGGACCCCCCGCCGCCCTGGTGGGGGCGGAGGGGGAGTGCCGGACTCTTACCGGCTAAAACCCCACGGTGGCCATCCTTCGCGCGTAATGGGGCGACACCGGGAACTCTTGTCGAACACTACCGGTGCCGCCCCGCGCCCGCCCCCTTCTGGGGGCACTTCTCGTGGAGGGGGGGTTAACCATCGCCCCTCTCGCTCTCGCGAGAGAGGGAGGCACCCCCCTCCGAGGCCGGGAGGGCACGGCTCGACCCGCTCCTTCACCAACCGTGAAGGAGGAGCGAACCACGCCTCCCGGATCACCAACAAGCCAAATTGGGCGGGACGCGCGACCACTACACGCCCCGCCCCGCCACGGGGCCGCTACAGGCGAGCGGCAGAGCCACCACACTGCCGCCACACGACCCCTCGGCACGCACCCGGCCCGTCAGCGGGTTGAGATCCGCCACAGAACCGGGGCGTCGCTTTTACTGCGGGGGGACTCGATCCCCCCGCGCGGCACGGCGGCGGGGACGGGCCCTCTCCAAGCGGAAGGGGTCCGTCCTCTCTCGCCACCGCTCCGCCTCCTCCTTTTGGAGGAGCACTTCCTCGCAAAAAGCGAGGAAGGCCCTCCACGACCTCCCGCTGCCGAGGATCATTCTGATGACCGTCGGCAGCGAGAGGTCACAACCAATTTGCCGGACCAGGACACGGCGCTGCTGGGCCCACGCACTGCAGTACTGGAGCGTGTGCTGCGCCGTGTCCCGGTCCCCGTCACAATGGTGGCACTGTGCCGTCGCCTCCTTCCCGATGCGACACAGGTACTCACCGAAGCAACCGTGCCCGGTGAGCACCTGTGTCGCGCGGTAGGAGAGTTGACCCCTGCCGCGACTCAGCCAAGCTTCGAGGCTCGGCAGAATCGCCCCGACGGCTCTGTGGCGGGAGTGTTCTGGATTCTCCAGTCTCTCCCGCCACATCTCAACAACGAGCCGCCGGGTCAACTTATGGTGGGCTGCACCATGAACGGGCCGACGTCACTAAGTGGCGTTGATCGGGTGTTTCCGAAAGGAGGTCTCATTTGTAATTCTCCTCGCAAGCGCTCAGTTTCTTCTCTAAGCCTCGACAGTTCACGCTGCATTTGCAGGTGGGGGTCTTCCTGCTCTTCTGGCTGCTCATCCTCCAAACCCCGACAGTTCACAGCGTCCAACATCGCCTCAATATTCGGCTCCGCCACTAGAAGCCTGGCGACGAGTTCGGCCTTATTCCCTGATAATGGCAAGGCCCTTTCCTGAAGCATCTCCTTCAGCTCAACGATGGTATAATCCGTCAACGCTTTCTTATTTCGCAACGGCATTTTGACGAAAGTTTACTAAATGTCGAGTGCGCTGAATAACCGGAACAATCACTTAACCACACAAGAAGTATGTCGATCTCGAAAAGTCTTGATCACTCAACACAATATCTTCACTGCACCAAATCAGCAAGCCAACACAATAATCCAACGGCACAAAGCGGCAGTCGCGATTTTCCAATGTCGCGCGCTACCCTAAATTCTCAATAAATTAACCGTTCAGATCCCACTTCTGAATTTTTGTAGCCAAGCAGCAGGGAGTAAATTCAAGAGTCTTTACGTTTGAAGAGATCTTTATTGCAAAGCGGTCATCAGCGGACTGACGAGATCGGCTCGCAGCCCGCTCTAAGGGAGAAAGGGGGTAGGGGACGGGCGCAACCGTGTCGCCCCTTTCTCAGAATCATGTCTAGACGGATCTCTCAGAACTCCGTCCAGACGAAATACTTACTGGTCGCCTACATTAGTGATTTCCAGCGGAACGGAGGCTCGGATTTGAATTCTGCCGGCACAGTTCGCTTATTCGTGTCATTTTACGTAGGAAATGCTTGCTTCCATTTCCTGATAGCGATCCTGGGAGCCAGAATACTGTAAAACACGTTTTCATACATATTAGTGATTTCCAGGTGTACGGAGGCTCGGATCTGAATTCTGCCGGCAGCGTACGATTGCTCGTGTCATTTTACGTAGGATATACTTGTCTTCATGTCCAGATAGCGATCCTGGGAACCAGAATACTGTAAAACACGTTTTCATACATATTAGTGATTTCCAGGGGAACGGAGGCTCGGATTCGAATTCTGCCGGCAGCGTACGATTGCTCGTGTCATTTTACGTAGGAAATACTTGTCTTCCTTTCCCGATAGCGATCCTGGGGGCCAGAATAGTGTAAAACACGTTTTCATACATGTTAGCGATTTCCAGAAGAACGGAGGCTCGGATTTGAATTCTGCTGGCAGCGTACGATTGCTCGTGTCATTTTACGTAGGAAATACTTGTCTTCATGTCCAGATAGCGATCCTGGGAACCAGAATACTGTAAAACACGTTTTCATACATATTAGTGATTTCCAGGGGTACGGAGGCTCGGGTCTGAATTCTGCCGGCAGCGTACGGTTGCTCGTGCCATTTTACGTAGGAAATACTTGTCTTCGTTTCCCGATAGCGATCCTGGGAGCCAGAATACTGTAAAACACGTTTTCATACATATTAGTGATTTCCAGGGGAACGGAGGCTCGGATTCGAATTCTGCCGGCAGCGTACGATTGCTCGTGTCATTTTACGTAGGAAATACTTGTCTTCGTTTCCCGATAGCGATCCTGGGAACCAGAATACTGTAAAACACGTTTTCATACATATTAGTGATTTCCAGGGGAACGGAGGCTCGGATTTGAATTCTGCCGGCAGCGTACGATTGCTCGTGTCATTTTACGTAGGAAATACTTGTCTTCATGTCCAGATAGCGATCCTGGGAACCAGAATACTGTAAAACACGTTTTCATACATATTAGTGATTTCCAGGGGTACGGAGGCTCGGATCTGAATTCTGCCGGCAGCGTACGATTGCTCGTGTCATTTTACGTAGGAAATACTTGTCTTCGTTTCCCGATAGCGATCCTGGGAGCCAGAATACAGTAAAACACGTTTTCGTACATATTAGTGATTTCGAGGGGAACGGAGGCTCGGATCTGAATTCTGCCGGCAGCCTACGATTGCTCGTGTCATTTTACGTAGGAAATACTTGTCTTCATGTCCAGATAGCGATCCTGGGAACCAGAATAGTGTAAAACACGTTTTCATACATATTAGTGATTTCCAGTTTTACGGAGGCTCGGATCTGAATTCTGCCGGCAGCGTACGATTGCTCGTGCCATTTTACGTAGGAAATACTTGTCTTCGTTTCCCGATAGCGATCCTGGGAGCCAGAATACTGTAAAACACGTTTTCATACATATTAGTGATTTCCAGGGGTACGGAGGCTCGGATTTGAATTCTGCTGGCAGCGTACGATTGCTCGTGTCATTTTACGTAGGAAATACTTGTCTTCCTTTCCCGATAGCGATCCTGGGGGCCAGAATAGTGTAAAACACGTTTTCATACATGTTAGTGATTTCCAGAAGAACGGAGGCTCGGATTTGAATTCTGCTGGCAGCGTACGATTGCTCGTGTCATTTTACGTAGGAAATACTTGTCTTCATGTCCAGATAGCGATCCTGGGGGCCAGAATAGTGTAAAACACGTTTTCATACATGTTAGTGATTTCCAGAAGAACGGAGGCTCGGATTTGAATTCTGCTGGCAGCGTACGATTGCTCGTGTCATTTTACGTAGGAAATACTTGTCTTCATGTCCAGACAGCGATCCTGGGAGCCAGAATACTGTAAAACACGTTTTCATACATATTAGTGATTTCCAGGGGAACGGAGACTCGGATTCGAATTCTGCCGGCAGCGTACGATTGCTCGTGTCATTTTACGTAGGAAATACTTGTCTTCGTTTCCCGATAGCGATCCTGGGAGCCAGAATACTGTAAAACACGTTTTCATACATATTAGTGATTTCCAGGGGTACGGAGGCTCGGATCTGAATTCTGGCGGCAGCGTACGATTGCTCGTGTCATTTTACGTAGGAAATACTTGTCTTCATGTCCAGATAGCGATCCTGGGAACCAGAATACTGTAAAACACGTTTTCATACATATTAGTGATTTCCAGGGGAACGGAGACTCGGATTCGAATTCTGCCGGCAGCGTACGATTGCTCGTGTCATTTTACGTAGGAAATACTTGTCTTCGTTTCCCGATAGCGATCCTGGGAGCCAGAATACAGTAAAACACGTTTTCGTACATATTAGTGATTTCGAGGGGAACGGAGGCTCGGATCTGAATTCTGCCGGCAGCCTACGATTGCTCGTGTCATTTTACGTAGGAAATACTTGTCTTCATGTCCAGATAGCGATCCTTGGAACCAGAATAGTGTAAAACACGTTTTCATACATATTAGTGATTTCCAGTTTTACGGAGGCTCGGATCTGAATTCTGCCGGCAGCGTACGATTGCTCGTGCCATTTTACGTAGGAAATACTTGTCTTCGTTTCCCGATAGCGATCCTGGGAGCCAGAATACTGTAAAACACGTTTTCATACATATTAGTGATTTCCAGGGGTACGGAGGCTCGGATCTGAATTCTGCCGGCAGCGTACGATTGCTCGTGTCATTTTACGTAGGAAATACTTGTCTTCATGTCCAGATAGCGATCCTGGGAACCAGAATACTGTAAAACACGTTTTCATACATATTAGTGATTTCCAGGGGAACGGAGGCTCGGATTTGAATTCTGCCGGCAGCGTACGATTGCTCGTGCCATTTTACGTAGGAAATACTTGTCTTCATGTCCAGATAACGATCCTGGGAGCCAGAATACTGTAAAACACGTTTTCATACATATTAGTGATTTCCAGAAGCACGGAGGCTCGGATTTGAATTCTGCCGGCAGCGTACGATTGCTCGTGTCATTTTACGTAGGAAATACTTGTCTTCCTTTCCCGATAGCTATCCTGGGGGCCAGAATATTGTAAAACACGTTTTCATTCATGTTAGTGATTTCCAGTTGTACGGAGGCTCGGATCTGAATTCTGCCGGCAGCGTACGATTGCTCGTGCCATTTTACGGAGGAAATACTTGTCTTCATGTCCAGATAACGATCCTGGGAGCCAGAATACTGTAAAACACGTTTTCATACATATTAGTGATTTCCAGTTGTACGGAGGCTCGGATTTGAATTCTGCCGGCAGCGTACGATTGCTCGTGTCATTTTACGTAGGAAATACTTGTCTTCCTTTCCCGATAGCGATCCTGGGGGCCAGAATAGTGTAAAACACGTTTTCATTCATGTTAGTGATTTCCAGCGGAACGGAGGCTCGGATTTGAATTCTGCCGGCAGCGTACGATTGCTCGTGTCATTTTACGTAGGAAATACTTGTCTTCATGTCCAGATAGCGATCCTGGGAACCAGAATACTGTAAAACACGTTTTCATACATATTAGTGATTTCCAGGGGAACGGAGGCTCGGATTTGAATTCTGCCGGCAGCGTACGATTGCTCGTGTCATTTTACGTAGGAAATACTTGTCTTCATGTCCAGATAGCGATCCTGGGAACCAGAATACTGTAAAACACGTTTTCATACATATTAGTGATTTCCAGGGGAACGGAGGCTCGGATTTGAATTCTGCCGGCAGCGTACGATTGCTCGTGTCATTTTACGTAGGAAATACTTGTCTTCATGTCCAGATAGCGATCCTGGGAGCCAGAATACTGTAAAACACGTTTTCATTCATGTTAGTGTAGCCAAGCAGCAGGGAGTAAATTCAAGAGTCTTTACGTTTGAAGAGATCTTTATTGCAAAGCGGTCATCAGCGGACTGACGAGATCGGCTCGCAGCCCGCTCTAAGGGAGAAAGGGGGTAGGGGACGGGCGCAACCGTGTCGCCCCTTTCTCAGAATCATGTCTAGACGGATCTCTCAGAACTCCGTCCAGACGAAATACTTACTGGTCGCCTACAGTTCGGCCAGCCCTGACATAAGTGGCCGTCCTCGGTCACACACAACAGAAACATACACAATACAATAACAGTAAGAAATTCAAACGAACACATACAGAAAACAGGAATTGTACATTACAGAACTTAAATCTACGGAAACGAAGTCTCCCGAATTGTTAGTCGGAACGTACCCAATGTTTCATTTGATCGGGGCCTACAACACCCTTAAAAGGAACACGGGTTAACTGGAATCCTTCCACATCTTTAACAATATAGCGATCCTTATCTAATACCTTGGTCACAACATAGGGACCCGTATACCTAGGTATGAGCTTTTTATTCACGCCGGGCGTAACATCATGATTTGAAATCATTACATAGTCGCCTTCGCGATACACTGTCGCAGGCTTGTGCCTTCGATTATACTGTTTCTCGTTCGCGGCCTGACTCGCCTCTATTTTATCTGCGGCCTCATTACGCACGGTAGACAGATCTCTGTCCGGCAGATTTTCATCGCTTAAAGCTAACCGCAACTTATCATCGAGATTTCCTAATTGGCCAGTTCCGAACAATAATCGGCTTGGCGTCTCGCCTGTCGAACGACAAATACTATTATTAAGGGCGTATTCGACCTTTCCTAACACGCTTGTCCACTTTCTTGGATGGTCTGCCAGTTTGGCTAACATCGGCGTTATAATGCGATTGAAACGTTCAACTTGCCCATTAGCGCGAGGCGTAGCCGTAGTGTTACGTCCCAGGGACTTCACTCTATTTTTTCCCCCTCCCTATCTGAAAATATTAAAAATATGTTCCTACAAGCTAGTCTCAATCAACTCGCAAGCTTTCGGAACGTTGATTGAACCTATAAATAAATAACATTTTTTTTTATTTATTATTTTATACTTAAAAAATATTAAAAATATGTTCCTACAAACTAGTCCCAATCAACTCGCATACCTTCGAAACGTTGATTAATCCTATAAATTAATAACATAATTTTTTCATATTTAAAAAATATTAAAAATATGTATTTTGAAACCTAGCCTAATCGACTTGAAACACCTGCAAATATTGATAGAACATAAAATTAAAATACATATTTTTCAAACTTACCTTACCAAAACTCATGTCCAAGCACTACATGACAAAATCCAGGAAAAACCTGCAAAAAAAGAAAAAAAGTTAATTAATTATTATTAATAATAATATTGTGTAAATATAATTTTACAATTACACTTACCATTGTACATACAAACACCGTAGCGCAAATATCTAGTTCATAAGTACCGCCGACATCTAGAAAATAAGTTATTAATTAAGAAAAGTTCTTGTAAATGTTACTAACAATTGATTATAATAAACTAAGTATATACGTGCAGGAGATACCAGAACCAGATTCAAAAATGGCGCGTTCATAATAGTAGCACTGGAGCCAGTATCAAATTCTGCCACCAGATGGCGAGGCGGCGCTAGGCGCTCTCTCGCTAGCTGTATTGCAACTCTCTCGCCTTATAAAGGGCTCCTCCAGCCGTATTCTTCAGTCTTGACTGCCAGTCGTGGTGGACTGGTCTCCAGTACGCTGCTACTCTCCAGTCAACGGCTCACAGTGGTTCTGGTTCCCCTGCCAAGATATACGTTACGTGTAAATCTTGACAGGTGAATTCTTAACTTCTCCTTCCTTTCCTATATACTGAGGTGCAATTCCTGCACCGCCGGTATTCCTTTCCTATATACTGAGGTGCAATTACTGCACCGCCGGTATTCCTTTCCTTTCCTACATACTGAGGTGCAATTCCTGCACCGCCGGTATTCCTTTCCTACATACTGAGGTGCAATTACTGCACCGCCGGTATTCCTTTCCTTTCCTACATACTGAGGTGCAATTACTGCACCGCCGGTATTCCTTTCCTTTCCTACATACTGAGGTGCAATTACTGCACCGCCGGTATTCCTTTCCTACATACTGAGGTGCAATTCCTGCACCGCCGGTATTCCTTTCCTACATACTGAGGTGCAATTACTGCACCGCCGGTATTCCTTTCCTACATACTGAGGTGCAATTACTGCACCGCCGGTATTCCTTTCCTACATACTGAGGTGCAAATTCTGCACCGCCGGTATTCTTCCTTTCCTTCCATACTGAGGTGCAATTCCTGCACCGCCGGTATTCCTTTCCTACATACTGAGGTGCAATTACTGCACCGCCGGTATTCCTTTCCTTTCCTACATACTGAGGTGCAATTACTGCACCGCCGGTATTCCTTTCCTACATACTGAGGTGCAATTACTGCACCGCCGGTATTCCTTTCCTACATACTGAGGTGCAATTACTGCACCGCCGGTATTCCTTTCCTACATACTGAGGTGCAATTCCTGCACCGCCGGTATTCCTTTCCTACATACTGAGGTGCAATTACTGCACCGCCGGTATTCCTTTCTCCCGTACTGAGGTGCAACTCCTGCACCGCCGGTACATTCCTTTCTTACCAACATCTTCGGTACTCCTTCCTCGGGTTCTCTACGTCACCATAGATTCTTCTCCCCGTAAACGCAATTTTAATAACCTTTTTCTCTATACCACGTTACTGCGCCGCGCTCCATATAGCCTACCCTCATATAAATTATGAATTCTTGTACACGTTCTTTCTTCAACCCGCTACGCCCTACCGCTCAACTACGCTATTCTTTCTTTTAAATATAATCCATTATTCATTCGGCTTAATCGAGTCACGTCCGCACAGAAATAATTACTGGAAGCCCAATCAATTACGTAACATCCCAATAAATTCACATTAGCATCCCAAGTTACATTCAACTCAATTCACATTCAATCTGCAACTCCCACCTAGTTCATAACATAAAACACTGGTGACAGCGGTGGGATTCATCAAATTCCGCCGTGTCAATACCCAGTCAGGCAGTATCCCCAACAGTTCCTACCTAGGATGTAACAGTAGCTATTAAAACATGTTCCACTGATTCACTGGTCACAAACTCCTTAAACATACCAGAAGTAAATGCAGTACCGCGGTCGCTAATCATGCGGCGAGGTCGACTGTAATCTTGAAAATACTGTCGCAAATGTTTAATTGCCTCTGCACTAGTCGTGGATTTGCAAGCGTATAACTTAATGAATTTAGTAAACCCATCGACTACAGATAATATGTGCTGCATACCGTTTGATTTTTCCAACGGTCCAAGATGAGGCGAAAATTCAATGCACTTTAAACAATTGTCAATATAATGCTTAACCTTATTACGCATTTGGGGAAACCAGTAGACTCGGCAAATACTTTCAACTACCTTTTCTGTGCCTAAATGGCCTAAATCGTCATGGCAAGTTCGAATAACATTGTATTCCATGCTCTCGGGAACGTAGAATAGTAATCTACCGTCGTCCATTTTTTTATACACTAAACCGTCACGTAATTCGTAATATTTTTGCTCTTCTTTCTCAAGACACTCTCTTAAATTTTTGAGTTTTTCGTCCTGTGTCTGCTTCACAGATAACACATATTCAAAGGTATTTGGTTCTAAAATAAGAATACTGTGCTCACGACTTAGTGCGTCGACGTGAGACATTTTTGACCCTGAACGATGCTCGATTTCATAATCGAAGCTCTGCAGAAAGATTGCCCAACGGGCGATGCGAACATTTACACGCTGCTTCGCCAGCGTAAGTCGGAAGCTATCACAATCGGTAACGATTTTAAAATGTATTCCGTATAAATAAATGTAGAAACGCTTAATCGCATAAATAGCGGCTAGACACTCTAGCTCAAAACTGGGGTATTTGGATTCGGCGTACGTAGTTCGCTTACTAAAGTAAAATACTGGTCTAAAGAACCCATTCGATTGTTTCTGCATTAGGACGGCGCCGAAACCGCTCGAACTTGCGTCGCAATGCAGTTCTGTCTTCAAATCTGGCGAATATATCGCCAACACTGGTTCGCTGGCTAATAGTTCCTTCAATTCCATAAATGCGTCATTCTCATCGACGTTAAATTGAAAAGTAACATTCTTTCTTAACAAATCATACAGCGGTTTTGCTAGGATCGAAAAACTAGGAATGAAACGTCTAAAATAGCTTGCAAGCCCAATAAACCGCTGAACCTCTTTGGTCGTACGTGGAGTTGGATAGTCTAAAACAGCCTGTATACCCTCTTTTCCTGGGTAGACTCCTGACTCATCAACTATATATCCAAGGTACGAAACCTTTTGATACATAAATGAACATTTATCAGTACGAAATTCCAGCTGATGTTGCCGGGCCAGACGAATGACCTCTTCCAAAATTACAATATGTTCCTCGATAGTTATTGTGGCAATTAAAATATCGTCCAAATATAAAATTACTTTATTAAACCTCATCAAGTCCGAAAAAATAGCGTTGATGTATCTCTGGAAAACGCGGGGCGCGTTGGTAAGCCCAAATGGCATTCTCAAATATTCAAATTGGCCCAAGGGTGTCACAAACGAGGTATATTTTATAGAAGACTCGGAAACCTTCACGTGATGGAAACCATTTTTTAAATCAAGTTTCGTAAAGAACTTTTTCCCACGTAACTGGTCCAGACAATCGTCAATGTTTGGCACCGGGAAGTTCTCCTTCACTGTGACCTTATTCAGTTCCCTAAAATCTACGCACAAACGAATTTCACCGTTCTTTTTACGAACAAGTACAATTGGGCTTGCAAACGGGGAATTGCTTGGTCGAATTACTTTCTTAACACACAAATCATCTAAGATGAGACGCAACTTTTCCTTTTCAACGAACGCTAAGCGACGTGGTTGGAAACAAATCGGCTGTTCGTTCTTCAGCGTAAGTACCAGCTCTACATTATTCTGCGGAACGCTTTGGTCGGAATGCGCAAAAGAGTCGTCAGACAGAATTGTACGAATCGCTGTCGAAGACTCAAAATCAAGTTCCGGATTGATATCTAGCGTCTCAGTGACGTCATCCGGTTTGCTCACGTATTCGATTTGTAAAATCTGTCGGCCGAATACGTCGGATTCGTCCTCGCGTTCCTCCGCGTCAATTTTCGTGATCTTAAACACTGGATGCAAATCGATCTTTATCCTTGGAGACTTTATAAAATCCCTACCCAAAATCGCTTCGTACTCCATGGTACCTTCAGGGACTACGACAAATTTAAGAGGCATCTCAATCTCTGCAATTTTCGCGGTTATTTCAAAGCTCCCTAAAATTCTTAATGGGGACGAATTTAGTCCATTATAGGAACTGACAGAAAGATTTTTTTGGTAGGCGTCCGCCGGCAACAACGTGGACTTAATCAAACTTACAGGTGATCCGGAGTCGAGTAAGGCATAAATGTGGAAGTTCGTGCGACGAGTACGATCTTCGGTGACGGTGAACCGGATAGGTACAAGGAACGGTGCTTCTGGTGAAGTTGGCACGATGAGGTTCGCCGACGGTCCAGACGGCGGCCTCGGTTTTTCCTTAGGTGGCACAAAGTTTTCCCTCTGGTTGGGGCAGTTATTCGCCCGATGATCCAAACTGCCGCATCGGTAACAGGATCCCCATTGACGACGTGGTTTGGGACAATTTTCCTTAACGTGTCCCATCCCGTTGCAATTATAACAGCGAGTTTCCCTCTGTCGCGTGGCACTTTCTTCTCTCACTAATGGTCGTTGGTTTGGCCTTTTCTCCTGATAGTTTGTTGAGGATTGAAAGAGTACGATGTTGCGATACCCTTCTAAGAGATCTTCCGGGCTCCTGTAACGCAACGCCCTGGCCTGATCACGTAAGCGGACGTCCGGAATTCCCTCTATTATCAAATCGACCAATTCCTCTGTGTCGACGTTAATCTTATTGCCCAACGTAATTTTATGGAAATAGTAATCGGAGAAGGGTTCACCCCTTTTCCAGCTCCGTCTCTCGAAATCTCTCCTTAACTGGAGTTTACTGGGACGATGATCGAACATCGTGGTCATCGCTCGTAACAGCTCTGATGTATTCATCTCCAAATAAGATGGGCTTGAATGGAACCACGTCAAAGCCTTACCTTTCAAACGCAGGCTTATTAATATTCGGACTGCATTGTCGTCCAAATGGTAGGTACTTCGCAGCAAGTCTATCTGGTGTTTCCAGTTGCCGAAATTAACCGTTTCGCCCGAAAATTCCATCAGCAAATCGGCGATTGTCCGAATACTTATGGTGGGCTGCACCATGAACGGGCCGACGTCACTAAGTGGCGTTGATCGGGTGTTTCCGAAAGGAGGTCTCATTTGTAATTCTCCTCGCAAGCGCTCAGTTTCTTCTCTAAGCCTCGACAGTTCACGCTGCATTTGCAGGTGGGGGTCTTCCTGCTCTTCTGGCTGCTCATCCTCCAAACCCCGACAGTTCACAGCGTCCAACATCGCCTCAATATTCGGCTCCGCCACTAGAAGCCTGGCGACGAGTTCGGCCTTATTCCCTGATAATGGCAAGGCCCTTTCCTGAAGCATCTCCTTCAGCTCAACGATGGTATAATCCGTCAACGCTTTCTTATTTCGCAACGGCATTTTGACGAAAGTTTACTAAATGTCGAGTGCGCTGAATAACCGGAACAATCACTTAACCACACAAGAAGTATGTCGATCTCGAAAAGTCTTGATCACTCAACACAATATCTTCACTGCACCAAATCAGCAAGCCAACACAATAATCCAACGGCACAAAGCGGCAGTCGCGATTTTCCAATGTCGCGCGCTACCCTAAATTCTCAATAAATTAACCGTTCAGATCCCACTTCTGAATTTTTGTAGCCAAGCAGCAGGGAGTAAATTCAAGAGTCTTTACGTTTGAAGAGATCTTTATTGCAAAGCGGTCATCAGCGGACTGACGAGATCGGCTCGCAGCCCGCTCTAAGGGAGAAAGGGGGTAGGGGACGGGCGCAACCGTGTCGCCCCTTTCTCAGAATCATGTCTAGACGGATCTCTCAGAACTCCGTCCAGACGAAATACTTACTGGTCGCCTACATTAGTGATTTCCAGCGGAACGGAGGCTCGGATTTGAATTCTGCCGGCAGCGTACGATTGCTCGTGTCATTTTACGTAGGAAATACTTGTCTTCCTTTCCCGATAGCGATCCTGGGAACCAGAATAGTGTAAAACACGTTTTCATTCATGTTAGTGATTTCCAGCGGAACGGAGGCTCGGATTTGAATTCTGCCGGCACAGTTCGCTTATTCGTGTCATTTTACGTAGGAAATGCTTGCTTCCATTTCCTGATAGCGATCCTGGGGGCCAGAATAGTGTAAAACACGTTTTCATACATGTTAGTGATTTCCAGAAGAACGGAGGCTCGGATTTGAATTCTGCTGGCAGCGTACGATTGCTCGTGTCATTTTACGTAGGAAATACTTGTCTTCATGTCCAGATAGCGATCCTGGGAACCAGAATACTGTAAAACACGTTTTCATACATATTAGTGATTTCCAGGGGTACGGAGGCTCGGGTCTGAATTCTGCCGGCAGCGTACGGTTGCTCGTGCCATTTTACGTAGGAAATACTTGTCTTCGTTTCCCGATAGCGATCCTGGGAGCCAGAATACTGTAAAACACGTTTTCATACATATTAGTGATTTCCAGGGGAACGGAGGCTCGGATTCGAATTCTGCCGGCAGCGTACGATTGCTCGTGTCATTTTACGTAGGAAATACTTGTCTTCGTTTCCCGATAGCGATCCTGGGAACCAGAATACTGTAAAACACGTTTTCATACATGTTAGTGATTTCCAGCGGAACGGAGGCTCGGATTTGAATTCTGCCGGCACAGTTCGCTTATTCGTGTCATTTTACGTAGGAAATGCTTGCTTCCATTTCCTGATAGCGATCCTGGGAGCCAGAATACTGTAAAACACGTTTTCATACATATTAGTGATTTCCAGGTGTACGGAGGCTCGGATTCGAATTCTGCCGGCAGCGTACGATTGCTCGTGTCATTTTACGTAGGAAATACTTGTCTTCATGTCCAGATAGCGATCCTGGGAACCAGAATACTGTAAAACACGTTTTCATACATATTAGTGATTTCCAGGGGTACGGAGGCTCGGATCTGAATTCTGCCGGCAGCGTACGATTGCTCGTGTCATTTTACGTAGGAAATACTTGTCTTCATGTCCAGATAGCGATCCTGGGGGCCAGAATAGTGTAAAACACGTTTTCATACATGTTAGTGATTTCCAGAAGAACGGAGGCTCGGATTTGAATTCTGCTGGCAGCGTACGATTGCTCGTGTCATTTTACGTAGGAAATACTTGTCTTCATGTCCAGATAGCGATCCTGGGAACCAGAATACTGTAAAACACGTTTTCATACATATTAGTGATTTCCAGGGGTACGGAGGCTCGGATCTGAATTCTGCCGGCAGCGTACGATTGCTCGTGTCATTTTACGTAGGAAATACTTGTCTTCATGTCCAGACAGCGATCCTGGGAGCCAGAATACTGTAAAACACGTTTTCATACATATTAGTGATTTCCAGGGGAACGGAGACTCGGATTCGAATTCTGCCGGCAGCGTACGATTGCTCGTGCCATTTTACGTAGGAAATACTTGTCTTCATGTCCAGATAACGATCCTGGGAGCCAGAATACTGTAAAACACGTTTTCATACATATTAGTGATTTCCAGGGGTACGGAGGCTCGGATCTGAATTCTGCCGGCAGCGTACGATTGCTCGTGTCATTTTACGTAGGAAATACTTGTCTTCATGTCCAGATAGCGATCCTGGGAACCAGAATACTGTAAAACACGTTTTCATACATATTAGTGATTTCCAGGGGTACGGAGGCTCGGATCTGAATTCTGCCGGCAGCGTACGATTGCTCGTGTCATTTTACGTAGGAAATACTTGTCTTCGTTTCCCGATAGCGATCCTGGGAGCCAGAATACAGTAAAACACGTTTTCGTACATATTAGTGATTTCGAGGGGAACGGAGGCTCGGATCTGAATTCTGCCGGCAGCCTACGATTGCTCGTGTCATTTTACGTAGGAAATACTTGTCTTCGTTTCCCGATAGCGATCCTGGGAACCAGAATACTGTAAAACACGTTTTCATACATATTAGTGATTTCCAGGGGAACGGAGGCTCGGATTTGAATTCTGCCGGCAGCGTACGATTGCTCGTGCCATTTTACGTAGGAAATACTTGTCTTCATGTCCAGATAACGATGCTGGGAGCCAGAATACTGTAAAACACGTTTTCATACATATTAGTGATTTCCAGGGGTACGGAGGCTCGGATCTGAATTCTGCCGGCAGCGTACGATTGCTCGTGTCATTTTACGTAGGAAATACTTGTCTTCATGTCCAGATAGCGATCCTGGGAACCAGAATACTGTAAAACACGTTTTCATACATATTAGTGATTTCCAGGGGTACGGAGGCTCGGATCTGAATTCTGCCGGCAGCGTACGATTGCTCGTGTCATTTTACGTAGGAAATACTTGTCTTCGTTTCCCGATAGCGATCCTGGGAGCCAGAATACAGTAAAACACGTTTTCGTACATATTAGTGATTTCGAGGGGAACGGAGGCTCGGATCTGAATTCTGCCGGCAGCCTACGATTGCTCGTGTCATTTTACGTAGGAAATACTTGTCTTCATGTCCAGATAGCGATCCTGGGAACCAGAATACTGTAAAACACGTTTTCATACATATTAGTGATTTCCAGTTTTACGGAGGCTCGGATCTGAATTCTGCCGGCAGCGTACGATTGCTCGTGCCATTTTACGTAGGAAATACTTGTCTTCGTTTCCCGATAGCGATCCTGGGAGCCAGAATACTGTAAAACACGTTTTCATACATATTAGTGATTTCCAGGGGTACGGAGGCTCGGATTTGAATTCTGCTGGCAGCGTACGATTGCTCGTGTCATTTTACGTAGGAAATACTTGTCTTCCTTTCCCGATAGCGATCCTGGGGGCCAGAATACTGTAAAACACGTTTTCATACATATTAGCGATTTCCAGGGGAACGGAGGCTCGGATTCGAATTCTGCCGGCAGCGTACGATTGCTCGTGTCATTTTACGTAGGAAATACTTGTCTTCCTTTCCCGATAGCGATCCTGGGGGCCAGAATAGTGTAAAACACGTTTTCATACATGTTAGTGATTTCCAGAAGAACGGAGGCTCGGATTTGAATTCTGCTGGCAGCGTACGATTGCTCGTGTCATTTTACGTAGGAAATACTTGTCTTCATGTCCAGATAGCGATCCTGGGAACCAGAATACTGTAAAACACGTTTTCATACATATTAGTGATTTCCAGGGGAACGGAGGCTCGGATTCGAATTCTGCCGGCAGCGTACGATTGCTCGTGTCATTTTACGTAGGAAATACTTGTCTTCGTTTCCCGATAGCGATCCTGGGAACCAGAATACTGTAAAACACGTTTTCATACATATTAGTGATTTCCAGGGGAACGGAGGCTCGGATTTGAATTCTGCCGGCAGCGTACGATTGCTCGTGTCATTTTACGTAGGAAATACTTGTCTTCCTTTCCCGATAGCGATCCTGGGAACCAGAATAGTGTAAAACACGTTTTCATTCATGTTAGTGATTTCCAGCGGAACGGAGGCTCGGATTTGAATTCTGCCGGCACAGTTCGCTTATTCGTGTCATTTTACGTAGGAAATGCTTGCTTCCATTTCCTGATAGCGATCCTGGGAGCCAGAATACTGTAAAACACGTTTTCATACATATTAGTGATTTCCAGGTGTACGGAGGCTCGGATCTGAATTCTGCCGGCAGCGTACGATTGCTCGTGTCATTTTACGTAGGATATACTTGTCTTCATGTCCAGATAGCGATCCTGGGAACCAGAATACTGTAAAACACGTTTTCATACATATTAGTGATTTCCAGGGGAACGGAGGCTCGGATTCGAATTCTGCCGGCAGCGTACGATTGCTCGTGTCATTTTACGTAGGAAATACTTGTCTTCATGTCCAGATAGCGATCCTGGGAACCAGAATACTGTAAAACACGTTTTCATACATATTAGTGATTTCCAGGGGTACGGAGGCTCGGATCTGAATTCTGCCGGCAGCGTACGATTGCTCGTGTCATTTTACGTAGGAAATACTTGTCTTCATGTCCAGATAGCGATCCTGGGGGCCAGAATAGTGTAAAACACGTTTTCATACATGTTAGTGATTTCCAGAAGAACGGAGGCTCGGATTTGAATTCTGCTGGCAGCGTACGATTGCTCGTGTCATTTTACGTAGGAAATACTTGTCTTCATGTCCAGATAGCGATCCTGGGAACCAGAATACTGTAAAACACGTTTTCATACATATTAGTGATTTCCAGGGGTACGGAGGCTCGGATCTGAATTCTGCCGGCAGCGTACGATTGCTCGTGTCATTTTACGTAGGAAATACTTGTCTTCATGTCCAGACAGCGATCCTGGGAGCCAGAATACTGTAAAACACGTTTTCATACATATTAGTGATTTCCAGGGGAACGGAGGCTCGGATTCGAATTCTGCCGGCAGCGTACGATTGCTCGTGTCATTTTACGTAGGAAATACTTGTCTTCATGTCCAGATAGCGATCCTGGGAACCAGAATACTGTAAAACACGTTTTCATACATATTAGTGATTTCCAGGGGAACGGAGGCTCGGATTTGAATTCTGCCGGCAGCGTACGATTGCTCGTGTCATTTTACGTAGGAAATACTTGTCTTCATGTCCAGATAGCGATCCTGGGAACCAGAATACTGTAAAACACGTTTTCATACATATTAGTGATTTCCAGGGGAACGGAGGCTCGGATTTGAATTCTGCCGGCAGCGTACGATTGCTCGTGTCATTTTACGTAGGAAATACTTGTCTTCCTTTCCCGATAGCGATCCTGGGGGCCAGAATAGTGTAAAACACGTTTTCATTCATGTTAGTGATTTCCAGCGGAACGGAGGCTCGGATTTGAATTCTGCCGGCAGCGTACGATTGCTCGTGTCATTTTACGTAGGAAATACTTGTCTTCATGTCCAGATAGCGATCCTGGGAACCAGAATACTGTAAAACACGTTTTCATACATATTAGTGATTTCCAGGGGAACGGAGGCTCGGATTCGAATTCTGCCGGCAGCGTACGATTGCTCGTGTCATTTTACGTAGGAAATACTTGTCTTCATGTCCAGATAGCGATCCTGGGAACCAGAATACTGTAAAACACGTTTTCATACATATTAGTGATTTCCAGTTGTACGGAGGCTCGGATTTGAGTTCTGCCGGCAGCGTACGATTGCTCGTGTCATTTTACGTAGGAAATACTTGTCTTCCTTTCCCGATAGCGATCCTGGGGGCCAGAATAGTGTAAAACACGTTTTCATTCATGTTAGTGATTTCCAGCGGAACGGAGGCTCGGATTTGAATTCTGCCGGCAGCGTACGATTGCTCGTGTCATTTTACGTAGGAAATACTTGTCTTCATGTCCAGATAGCGATCCTGGGAACCAGAATACTGTAAAACACGTTTTCATACATATTAGTGATTTCCAGGGGAACGGAGGCTCGGATTTGAATTCTGCCGGCAGCGTACGATTGCTCGTGTCATTTTACGTAGGAAATACTTGTCTTCCTTTCCCGATAGCGATCCTGGGAACCAGAATACTGTAAAACACGTTTTCATACATATTAGTGATTTCCAGGGGAACGGAGACTCGGATTCGAATTCTGCCGGCAGCGTACGATTGCTCGTGTCATTTTACGTAGGAAATACTTGTCTTCATGTCCAGATAGCGATCCTGGGAACCAGAATACTGTAAAACACGTTTCCATACATATTAGTGATTTCCAGGGGAACGGAGACTCGGATTCGAATTCTGCCAGCAGCGTACGATTGCTCGTGTCATTTTACGTAGGAAATACTTGTCTTCATGTCCAGATAGCGATCCTGGGAGCCAGAATACTGTAAAACACGTTTTCATACATATTAGTGATTTCCAGGGGAACGGAGGCTCGGATTCGAATTCTGCCGGCAGCGTACGATAGCTCGTGTCATTTTACGTAGGAAATACTTGTCTTCGTTTCCCGATAGCGATCCTGGGAGCCAGAATACTGTAAAACACGTTTTCATACATATTAGTGATTTCCAGGGGTACGGAGGCTCGGATCTGAATTCTGCCGGCAGCGTACGATTGCTCGTGTCATTTTACGTAGGAAATACTTGTCTTCATGTCCAGATAGCGATCCTGGGAACCAGAATAGTGTAAAACACGTTTTCATACATATTAGTGATTTCCAGGGGAACGGAGGCTCGGATTTGAATTCTGCCGGCAGCGTACGATTGCTCGTGTCATTTTACGTAGGAAATACTTGTCTTCATGTCCAGACAGCGATCCTGGGAGCCAGAATACTGTAAAACACGTTTTCATACATATTAGTGATTTCCAGGGGAACGGAGGCTCGGATTCGAATTCAGTCGGCAGCGTACGATTGCTCGTGTCATTTTACGTAGGAAATACTTGTCTTCGTTTCCCGATAGCGATCCTGGGAGCCAGAATACTGTAAAACACGTTTTCATACATATTAGTGATTTCCAGGGGTACGGAGGCTCGGATCTGAATTCTGCCGGCAGCGTACGATTGCTCGTGTCATTTTACGTAGGAAATACTTGTCTTCATGTCCAGATAGCGATCCTGGGAACCAGAATAGTGTAAAACACGTTTTCATACATATTAGTGATTTCCAGTTGCACGGAGGCTCGGATGTGAATTCTGCCGGCAGCGAACGATTGCTCGTGCCATTTTACGTAGGAAATACTTGTCTTCATGTCCAGATAGCGATCCTGGGAACCAGAATACTGTAAAACACGTTTTCATACATATTAGTGATTTCCAGGGGAATGGAGGCTCGGATTTGAATTCTGCCGACAGCGTACGATTGCTCGTGTCAGTTTACGTAGGAAATATTTGTCTTCCTTTCCCGATAGCGATCCTGGGAACCAGAATAGTGTAAAACACGTTTTCATTCATGTTAGTGATTTCCAGCGGAACGGAGGCTCGGATTTGAATTCTGCCGGCACAGTTCGCTTATTCGTGTCATTTTACGTAGGAAATGCTTGCTTCCATTTCCTGATAGCGATCCTGGGAGCCAGAATACTGTAAAACACGTTTTCATACATATTAGTGATTTCCAGGGGAATGGAGGCTCGGATTTGAATTCTGCCGGCAGCGTACGATTGCTCGTGTCAATTTACGTAGGAAATACTTGTCTTCCTTTCCCGATAGCGATCCTGGGAACCAGAATAGTGTAAAACACGCTTTCATTCATGTTAGTGATTTCCAGCGGAACGGAGGCTCGGATTTGAATTCTGCCGGCACAGTTCGCTTATTCGTGTCATTTTACGTAGGAAATGCTTGCTTCCATTTCCTGATAGCGATCCTGGGAGCCAGAATACTGTAAAACACGTTTTCATACATATTAGTGATTTCCAGGGGAACGGAGGCTCGGATTTGAATTCTGCCGGCAGCGTACGATTGCTCGTGTCATTTTACGTAGGAAATACTTGTCTTCATGTCCAGACAGCGATCCTGGGAGCCAGAATACTGTAAAACACGTTTTCATACATATTAGTGATTTCCAGGGGAACGGAGACTCGGATTCGAATTCTGCCGGCAGCGTACGATTGCTCGTGTCATTTTACGTAGGAAATACTTGTCTTCATGTCCAGATAGCGATCCTGGGAGCCAGAATACTGTAAAACACGTTTTCATACATATTAGTGATTTCCAGGGGAACGGAGGCTCGGATCTGAATTCTGCCGGCAGCGTACGATTGCTCGTGTCATTTTACGTAGGAAATACTTGTCTTCATGTCCAGATAGCGATCCTGGGAGCCAGAATACTGTAAAACACGTTTTCATACATATTAGTGATTTCCAGTTGTACGGAGGCTCGGATCTGAATTCTGCCGGCAGCGTACGATTGCTCGTGTCATTTTACGTAGGAAATACTTGTCTTCATGTCCAGATAGCGATCCTGGGAACCAGAATAGTGTAAAACACGTTTTCATACATATTAGTGATTTCCAGTTGCACGGAGGCTCGGATGTGAATTCTGCCGGCAGCGTACGATTGCTCGTCCCATTTTACGTAGGAAATACTTGTCTTCATGTCCAGACAGCGATCCTGGGAGCCAGAATACTGTAAAACACGTTTTCATACATATTAGTGATTTCCAGGTGTACGGAGGCTCGGATCTGAATTCTGCCGGCAGCGTACGATTGCTCGTGTCATTTTACGTAGGATATACTTGTCTTCATGTCCAGATAGCGATCCTGGGAACCAGAATACTGTAAAACCCGTTTTCATACATATTAGTGATTTCCAGGGGAACGGAGGCTCGGATTCGAATTCTGCCGGCAGCGTACGATTGCTCGTGTTACGTGCCGGAGTGCCGCTCGGGCAAAAAAAACTATTTTGTCCGACTCGCGCACTTCGATCACTTTAAGTTTATATTTTTGAGCCAACACACTTAAGTGCTCTGCTCGGGATCTCAGTCGTCGGCTGATTAACTAGACAGTGGAACGCGCGTGGAGAACTAAGAAAATGTCACCTGAATTATAATTCCAATATGTCAGTGGTGCCGAACAAGAGTCGGATCCTGTCGGCTCGCTTCTTCTGCTTTTCTCTAGTCCAGAGCTGCTGGTTGGTGGGTCGAGAGATGTCCACAGTGATCGAGATTAAACGGTATGTCACTTTTGCTGGTTCAACGGAAGCGACACTCTTAGATTGTTGGGCAGGAGAAATGCGAACTCGTTCAGGTAGGGGAGTAGGTATAATTGCAGTCAGAGGAATGCGTGAGGAGCTGGATTGACCTGCTGTCTGATAGAGTGCTCTTGCGAGCTTCTGAATTTGGAACTTGCGTCCTCCTCGTCGTGCTTTAGGCATGAGTGTGTCTTGTGTGCGAAGAGTGTAATCGCGCTCGTGCCGGAAGTGCCCTCACAGAGTCGATTTTGTGTGTAAAGGTAATCGTGCCGGACGTGCCCTCACCGATACCTTGTGTGTGTGTGTAGCGAGAGTGAAAGACGTGCCTTCACCTAACGCTTGAGTGCCGTTGCAAGAGTCGAGAGTTGGCAAGAAAGAGAGTCTGAGGAGTTCGGAAGGAGATTTGAAGGAAGAGAATTAAAGATGTAGAGCATTTCACTTTATAACTTGTATTGAACTTGCACTTTGGTGGATACAGTGTTACCTTATAACGTCGATATTGAAACTCGCGGTCGGCGGTTACTCGCGGTTTCGAGACCAGCAGGGCGGACCTAGACTGTCTTATGTTAGCGTGCACAGCAGAGCGGATCTAGACTATGTCGCAGAGTTCGCGAATACAGCAGAGCGGATCTGGACTGTATCGGAGAGACGTTACGGCGATTGTCGTTTGATACAGTGAATACAGTGAATGCTTTCGGCTTGAGTCTTGGTCTCGACTCGGTGGCGACTCGCTCCGAACTGGCTGCAGAGAGCCGCGCTTGGACCTCCTTCGTTTTGGCGGCGACGCTGCCCAGTGGTGGGGAGGCGCGTTGGAGTAGGGCGGCGCGCGCAGGTCGCGCAGTGGTGGGGAGGCGCATTGGAGTAGGGCGGCGCGCGCAGGTCTTACTTGGTCGGTTGGAGTGGGGGTGGTCACATGGTCTTGACTCGGAGGGGGTCGTTTTCGCGCTCTTTCGCTCGCTCGTTCGTTCGTGCGTATGCACTGCTATAGTATTTTTAAATCTATCGCTTATGTATGACTACGAGATACATGTATGTATAGTGTATGAATAAATGTCTGAGGAGAATTTGTTAGCTAATGCTCGACAGTGCCCCTCGATAGGCTTAAGGTAGGTATAAAGATGAATGTGAATATAACTAATTATTATAATTATTATCGTGTTTGGTCCAAACTGAGGCAGCCGTCACAAAAGCTTTTCTATGTCTGTCAGTTACCGCTTGGTTCCATGAGGTGCGTCCGTCGAGGATGATTCCCAGGTATTTCATGTTTTTTGTCCATGGTATGCTGTGGCCGCCTACCACGATCTGTCGATCTGGGGGCGCTATCCCCCAGGATCGCTATCTCCCGATAGCGATCCTGGGAACCAGAATACTGTAAAACACGTTTTCATACATATTAGTGATTTCCAGGGGTACGGAGGCTCGGATCTGAATTCTGCCGGCAGCGTACGATTGCTCGTGTCATTTTACGTAGGAAATACTTGTCTTCATGTCCAGATAGCGATCCTGGGAGCCAGAATACTGTAAAACACGTTTTCATACATATTAGTGATTTCCAGGGGAACGGAGGCTCGGATCTGAATTCTGCCGGCAGCGTACGATTGCTCGTGTCATTTTACGTAGGAAATACTTGTCTTCATGTCCAGATAGCGATCCTGGGAGCCAGAATACTGTAAAACACGTTTTCATACATATTAGTGATTTCCAGGGGTACGGAGGCTCGGATCTGAATTCTGCCGGCAGCGTACGATTGCTCGTGTCATTTTACGTAGGAAATACTTGTCTTCATGTCCAGATAGCGATCCTGGGAGCCAGAATACTGTAAAACACGTTTTCATACATATTAGTGATTTCCAGGGGAACGGAGGCTCGGATCTGAATTCTGCCGGCAGCGTACGATTGCTCGTGTCATTTTACGTAGGAAATACTTGTCTTCATGTCCAGATAGCGATCCTGGGAGCCAGAATACTGTAAAACACGTTTTCATACATATTAGTGATTTCCAGTTGTACGGAGGCTCGGATCTGAATTCTGCCGGCAGCGTACGATAGCTCGTGCCATTTTACGTAGGAAATACTTGTCTTCATGTCCAGATAACGATCCTGGGAGCCAGAATACTGTAAAACACGTTTTCATACATATTAGTGATTTCCAGAAGAACGGAGGCTCGGATTTGAATTCTGCCGGCAGCGTACGATTGCTCGTGTCATTTTACGTAGGAAATACTTGTCTTCCTTTCCCGATAGCGATCCTGGGGGCCAGAATAGTGTAAAACACGTTTTCATTCATGTTAGTGATTTCCAGCGGAACGGAGGCTCGGATTTGAATTCTGCCGGCAGCGTACGATTGCTCGTGTCATTTTACGTAGGAAATACTTGTCTTCATGTCCAGATAGCGATTCTGGGAACCAGAATACTGTAAAACACGTTTTCATACATATTAGTGATTTCCAGGGGAATGGAGGCTCGGATTTGAATTCTGCCGACAGCGTACGATTGCTCGTGTCAGTTTACGTAGGAAATATTTGTCTTCCTTTCCCGATAGCGATCCTGGGAACCAGAATAGTGTAAAACACGCTTTCATTCATGTTAGTGATTTCCAGCGGAACGGAGGCTCGGATTTGAATTCTGCCGGCACAGTTCGCTTATTCGTGTCATTTTACGTAGGAAATGCTTGCTTCCATTTCCTGATAGCGATCCTGGGAGCCAGAATACTGTAAAACACGTTTTCATACATATTAGTGATTTCCAGGGGAACGGAGGCTCGGATTTGAATTCTGCCGGCAGCGTACGATTGCTCGTGTCATTTTACGTAGGAAATACTTGTCTTCATGTCCAGACAGCGATCCTGGGAGCCAGAATACTGTAAAACACGTTTTCATACATATTAGTGATTTCCAGGGGAACGGAGACTCGGATTCGAATTCTGCCGGCAGCGTACGATTGCTCGTGTCATTTTACGTAGGAAATACTTGTCTTCATGTCCAGATAGCGATCCTGGGAGCCAGAATACTGTAAAACACGTTTTCATACATATTAGTGATTTCCAGGGGAACGGAGGCTCGGATCTGAATTCTGCCGGCAGCGTACGATTGCTCGTGTCATTTTACGTAGGAAATACTTGTCTTCATGTCCAGATAGCGATCCTGGGAGCCAGAATACTGTAAAACACGTTTTCATACATATTAGTGATTTCCAGTTGTACGGAGGCTCGGATTTGAATTCTGCCGGCAGCGTACGATTGCTCGTGTCATTTTACGTAGGAAATACTTGTCTTCATGTCCAGATAGCGATCCTGGGAACCAGAATACTGTAAAACACGTTTTCATACATATTAGTGATTTCCAGGGGAACGGAGGCTCGGATCTGAATTCTGCCGGCAGCGTACGATTGCTCGTGTCATTTTACGTAGGAAATACTTGTCTTCGTTTCCCGATAGCGATCCTGGGAGCCAGAATACTGTAAAACACGTTTTCATACATATTAGTGATTTCCAGGGGTACGGAGGCTCGGATCTGAATTCTGCCGGCAGCGTACGATTGCTCGTGTCATTTTACGTAGGAAATACTTGTCTTCATGTCCAGATAGCGATCCTGGGAACCAGAATAGTGTAAAACACGTTTTCATACATATTAGTGATTTCCAGTTGCACGGAGGCTCGGATGTGAATTCTGCCGGCAGCGTACGATTGCTCGTGCCATTTTACGTAGCAAATACTTGTCTTCATGTCCAGATAGCGATCCTGGGAGCCAGAATACTGTAAAACACGTTTTCATACATATTAGTGATTTCCAGTTGCACGGAGGCTCGGATGTGAATTCTGCCGGCAGCGTACGATTGCTCGTGCCATTTTACGTAGGAAATACTTGTCTTCATGTCCAGATAGCGATCCTGGGAGCCAGAATACTGTAAAACACGTTTTCATACATATTAGTGATTTCCAGTTGTACGGAGGCTCGGATTTGAATTCTGCCGGCAGCGTACGATTGCTCGTGTCATTTTACGTAGGAAATACTTGTCTTCATGTCCAGATAGCGATCCTGGGAACCAGAATACTGTAAAACACGTTTTCATACATATTAGTGATTTCCAGGGGAACGGAGGCTCGGATTCGAATTCAGTCGGCAGCGTACGATTGCTCGTGTCATTTTACGTAGGAAATACTTGTCTTCGTTTCCCGATAGCGATCCTGGGAGCCAGAATACTGTAAAACACGTTTTCATACATATTAGTGATTTCCAGGGGTACGGAGGCTCGGATCTGAATTCTGCCGGCAGCGTACGATTGCTCGTGTCATTTTACGTAGGAAATACTTGTCTTCATGTCCAGATAGCGATCCTGGGAACCAGAATAGTGTAAAACACGTTTTCATACATATTAGTGATTTCCAGTTGCACGGAGGCTCGGATGTGAATTCTGCCGGCAGCGTACGATTGCTCGTGCCATTTTACGTAGGAAATACTTGTCTTCATGTCCAGACAGCGATCCTGGGAGCCAGAATACTGTAAAACACGTTTTCATACATATTAGTGATTTCCAGGTGTACGGAGGCTCGGATCTGAATTCTGCCGGCAGCGTACGATTGCTCGTGTCATTTTACGTAGGATATACTTGTCTTCATGTCCAGATAGCGATCCTGGGAACCAGAATACTGTAAAACCCGTTTTCATACATATTAGTGATTTCCAGGGGAACGGAGGCTCGGATTCGAATTCTGCCGGCAGCGTACGATTGCTCGTGTTACGTGCCGGAGTGCCGCTCGGGCAAAAAAAACTATTTTGTCCGACTCGCGCACTTCGATCACTTTAAGTTTATATTTTTGAGCCAACACACTTAAGTGCTCTGCTCGGGATCTCAGTCGTCGGCTGATTAACTAGACAGTGGAACGCGCGTGGAGAACTAAGAAAATGTCACCTGAATTATAATTCCAATATGTCAGTGGTGCCGAACAAGAGTCGGATCCTGTCGGCTCGCTTCTTCTGCTTTTCTCTAGTCCAGAGCTGCTGGTTGGTGGGTCGAGAGATGTCCACAGTGATCGAGATTAAACGGTATGTCACTTTTGCTGGTTCAACGGAAGCGACACTCTTAGATTGTTGGGCAGGAGAAATGCGAACTCGTTCAGGTAGGGGAGTAGGTATAATTGCAGTCAGAGGAATGCGTGAGGAGCTGGATTGACCGGCTGTCTGATAGAGTGCTCTTGCGAGCTTCTGAATTTGGAACTTGCGTCCTCCTCGTCGTGCTTTAGGCATGAGTGTGTCTTGTGTGCGAAGAGTGTAATCGCGCTCGTGCCGGACGTGCCCTCACAGAGTCGATTTTGTGTGTAAAGGTAATCGTGCCGGACGTGCCCTCACCGATACCTTGTGTGTGTGTGTAGCGAGAGTGAAAGACGTGCCTTCACCTAACGCTTGAGTGCCGTTGCAAGAGTCGAGAGTTGGCAAGAAAGAGAGTCTGAGGAGTTCGGAAGGAGATTTGAAGGAAGAGAATTAAAGATGTAGAGCATTTCACTTTATAACTTGTATTGAACTTGCACTTTGGTGGATACAGTGTTACCTTATAACGTCGATATTGAAACTCGCGGTCGGCGGTTACTCGCGGTTTCGAGACCAGCAGGGCGGACCTAGACTGTCTTATGTTAGCGTGCACAGCAGAGCGGATCTAGACTATGTCGCAGAGTTCGCGAATACAGCAGAGCGGATCTGGACTGTATCGGAGAGACGTTACGGCGATTGTCGTTTGATACAGTGAATACAGTGAATGCTTTCGGCTTGAGTCTTGGTCTCGACTCGGTGGCGACTCGCTCCGAACTGGCTGCAGAGAGCCGCGCTTGGACCTCCTTCGTTTTGGCGGCGACGCTGCCCAGTGGTGGGGAGGCGCGTTGGAGTAGGGCGGCGCGCGCAGGTCGCGCAGTGGTGGGGAGGCGCATTGGAGTAGGGCGGCGCGCGCAGGTCTTACTTGGTCGGTCGGAGTGGGGGTGGTCACATGGTCTTGACTCGGAGGGGGTCGTTTTCGCGCTCTTTCGCTCGCTCGTTCGTTCGTGCGTATGCACTGCTATAGTATTTTTAAATCTATCGCTTATGTATGACTACGAGATACATGTATGTATAGTGTATGAATAAATGTCTGAGGAGAATTTGTTAGCTAATGCTCGACAGTGCCCCTCGATAGGCTTAAGGTAGGTATAAAGATGAATGTGAATATAACTAATTATTATAATTATTATCGTGTTTGGTCCAAACTGAGGCAGCCGTCACAAAAGCTTTTCTATGTCTGTCAGTTACCGCTTGGTTCCATGAGGTGCGTCCGTCGAGGATGATTCCCAGGTATTTCATGTTTTTTGTCCATGGTATGCTGTGGCCGCCTACCACGATCTGTCGATCTGGGGGCGCTATCCCCCAGGATCGCTATCTCCCGATAGCGATCCTGGGAACCAGAATACTGTAAAACACGTTTTCATACATATTAGTGATTTCCAGGGGAACGGAGACTCGGATTCGAATTCTGCCGGCAGCGTACGATTGCTCGTGTCATTTTACGTAGGAAATACTTGTCTTCATGTCCAGATAGCGATCCTGGGAGCCAGAATACTGTAAAACACGTTTTCATACATATTAGTGATTTCCAGTTGTACGGAGGCTCGGATCTGAATTCTGCCGGCAGCGTACGATTGCTCGTGTCATTTTACGTAGGAAATACTTGTCTTCCTTTCCCGATAGCGATCCTGGGAGCCAGAATACTGTAAAACACGTTTTCATACATATTAGTGATTTCCAGGGGAACGGAGACTCGGATTCGAATTCTGCCGGCAGCGTACGATTGCTCGTGTCATTTTACGTAGGAAATACTTGTCTTCATGTCCAGATAGCGATCCTGGGAGCCAGAATACTGTAAAACACGTTTTCATACATATTAGTGATTTCCAGTTGTACGGAGGCTCGGATTTGAATTCTGCCGGCAGCGTACGATTGCTCGTGTCATTTTACGTAGGAAATACTTGTCTTCATGTCCAGATAGCGATCCTGGGAGCCAGAATACTGTAAAACACGTTTTCATACATATTAGTGATTTCCAGGTGTACGGAGGCTCGGATTTGAATTCTGCCGGCAGCGTACGATTGCTCGTGTCATTTTACGTAGGAAATACTTGTCTTCATGTCCAGATAGCGATCCTGGGAACCAGAATACTGTAAAACACGTTTTCATACATATTAGTGATTTCCAGGGGAACGGAGGCTCGGATCTGAATTCTGCCGGCAGCGTACGATTGCTCGTGTCATTTTACGTAGGAAATACTTGTCTTCGTTTCCCGATAGCGATCCTGGGAGCCAGAATACTGTAAAACACGTTTTCATACATATTAGTGATTTCCAGGGGTACGGAGGCTCGGATCTGAATTCTGCCGGCAGCGTACGATTGCTCGTGTCATTTTACGTAGGAAATACTTGTCTTCATGTCCAGATAGCGATCCTGGGAACCAGAATAGTGTAAAACACGTTTTCATACATATTAGTGATTTCCAGTTGCACGGAGGCTCGGATGTGAATTCTGCCGGCAGCGTACGATTGCTCGTGCCATTTTACGTAGGAAATACTTGTCTTCATGTCCAGATAGCGATCCTGGGAGCCAGAATACTGTAAAACACGTTTTCATACATATTAGTGATTTCCAGTTGTACGGAGGCTCGGATTTGAATTCTGCCGGCAGCGTACGATTGCTCGTGTCATTTTACGTAGGAAATACTTGTCTTCATGTCCAGATAGCGATCCTGGGAACCAGAATACTGTAAAACACGTTTTCATACATATCAGTGATTTCCAGGGGAACGGAGGCTCGGATTCGAATTCAGTCGGCAGCGTACGATTGCTCGTGTCATTTTACGTAGGAAATACTTGTCTTCGTTTCCCGATAGCGATCCTGGGAACCAGAATACTGTAAAACACGTTTTCATACATATTAGTGATTTCCAGGGGTACGGAGGCTCGGATCTGAATTCTGCCGGCAGCGTACGATTGCTCGTGTCATTTTACGTAGGAAATACTTGTCTTCATGTCCAGATAGCGATCCTGGGAGCCAGAATACTGTAAAACACGTTTTCATACATATTAGTGATTTCCAGGGGTACGGAGGCTCGGATCTGAATTCTGCCGGCAGCGTACGATTGCTCGTGTCATTTTACGTAGGAAATACTTGTCTTCCTTTCCCGATAGCGATCCTGGGGGCCAGAATAGTGTAAAACACGTTTTCATTCATGTTAGTGATTTCCAGCGGAACGGAGGCTCGGATTTGAATTCTGCCGGCAGCGTACGATTGCTCGTGTCATTTTACGTAGGAAATACTTGTCTTCATGTCCAGATAGCGATCCTGGGAACCAGAATACTGTAAAACACGTTTTCATACATATTAGTGATTTCCAGGGGAACGGAGGCTCGGATTCGAATTCTGCCGGCAGCGTACGATAGCTCGTGTCATTTTACGTAGGAAATACTTGTCTTCGTTTCCCGATAGCGATCCTGGGAGCCAGAATACTGTAAAACACGTTTTCATACATATTAGTGATTTCCAGGGGAACGGAGGCTCGGATTTGAATTCTGCCGGCAGCGTACGATTGCTCGTGTCATTTTACGTAGGAAATACTTGTCTTCATGTCCAGACAGCGATCCTGGGAGCCAGAATACTGTAAAACACGTTTTCATACATATTAGTGATTTCCAGGTGTACGGAGGCTCGGATCTGAATTCTGCCGGCAGCGTACGATTGCTCGTGTCATTTTACGTAGGATATACTTGTCTTCATGTCCAGATAGCGATCCTGGGAACCAGAATACTGTAAAACACGTTTTCATACATATTAGTGATTTCCAGGGGAACGGAGGCTCGGATTCGAATTCTGCCGGCAGCGTACGATTGCTCGTGTCATTTTACGTAGGATATACTTGTCTTCATGTCCAGATAGCGATCCTGGGGGCCAGAATAGTGTAAAACACGTTTTCATACATATTAGTGATTTCCAGTTGTACGGAGGCTCGGATTTGAATTCTGCCGGCAGCGTACGATTGCTCGTGTCATTTTACGTAGGAAATACTTGTCTTCATGTCCAGATAGCGATCCTGGGAACCAGAATAGTGTAAAACACGTTTTCATACATATTAGTGATTTCCAGGGGAACGGAGGCTCGGATTTGAATTCTGCCGGCAGCGTACGATTGCTCGTGTCATTTTACGTAGGAAATACTTGTCTTCCTTTCCCGATAGCGATCCTGGGATCCAGAATACTGTAAAACACGTTTTCATACATATTAGTGATTTCCAGGGGTACGGAGGCTCGGATCTGAATTCTGCCGGCAGCGTACGATTGCTCGTGTCATTTTACGTAGGAAATACTTGTCTTCATGTCCAGATAGCGATCCTGGGAACCAGAATAGTGTAAAACACGTTTTCATACATATTAGTGATTTCCAGTTGTACGGAGGCTCGGATCTGAATTCTGCCGGCAGCGTACGATTGCTCGTGTCATTTTACGTAGGAAATACTTGTCTTCATGTCCAGATAGCGATCCTGGGAGCCAGAATACTGTAAAACACGTTTTCATACATATTAGTGATTTCCAGGGGAACGGAGACTCGGATTCGAATTCTGCCGGCAGCGTACGATTGCTCGTGTCATTTTACGTAGGAAATACTTGTCTTCATGTCCAGATAGCGATCCTGGGAGCCAGAATACTGTAAAACACGTTTTCATACATATTAGTGATTTCCAGTTGTACGGAGGCTCGGATTTGAATTCTGCCGGCAGCGTACGATTGCTCGTGTCATTTTACGTAGGAAATACTTGTCTTCATGTCCAGATAGCGATCCTGGGAGCCAGAATACTGTAAAACACGTTTTCATACATATTAGTGATTTCCAGTTGTACGGAGGCTCGGATTTGAATTCTGCCGGCAGCGTACGATTGCTCGTGTCATTTTACGTAGGAAATACTTGTCTTCATGTCCAGATAGCGATCCTGGGAACCAGAATACTGTAAAACACGTTTTCATACATATTAGTGATTTCCAGGGGAACGGAGGCTCGGATCTGAATTCTGCCGGCAGCGTACGATTGCTCGTGTCATTTTACGTAGGAAATACTTGTCTTCGTTTCCCGATAGCGATCCTGGGAGCCAGAATACTGTAAAACACGTTTTCATACATATTAGTGATTTCCAGGGGTACGGAGGCTCGGATCTGAATTCTGCCGGCAGCGTACGATTGCTCGTGTCATTTTACGTAGGAAATACTTGTCTTCATGTCCAGATAGCGATCCTGGGAACCAGAATAGTGTAAAACACGTTTTCATACATATTAGTGATTTCCAGTTGCACGGAGGCTCGGATGTGAATTCTGCCGGCAGCGTACGATTGCTCGTGCCATTTTACGTAGGAAATACTTGTCTTCATGTCCAGATAGCGATCCTGGGAGCCAGAATACTGTAAAACACGTTTTCATACATATTAGTGATTTCCAGTTGTACGGAGGCTCGGATTTGAATTCTGCCGGCAGCGTACGATTGCTCGTGTCATTTTACGTAGGAAATACTTGTCTTCATGTCCAGATAGCGATCCTGGGAACCAGAATACTGTAAAACACGTTTTCATACATATCAGTGATTTCCAGGGGAACGGAGGCTCGGATTCGAATTCAGTCGGCAGCGTACGATTGCTCGTGTCATTTTACGTAGGAAATACTTGTCTTCGTTTCCCGATAGCGATCCTGGGAACCAGAATACTGTAAAACACGTTTTCATACATATTAGTGATTTCCAGGGGAACGGAGGCTCGGATTTGAATTCTGCCGGCAGCGTACGATTGCTCGTGTCATTTTACGTAGGAAATACTTGTCTTCCTTTCCCGATAGCGATCCTGGGAACCAGAATACTGTAAAACACGTTTTCATACATATTAGTGATTTCCAGGGGAACGGAGGCTCGGATTCGAATTCTGCCGGCAGCGTACGATTGCTCGTGTCATTTTACGTAGGATATACTTGTCTTCATGTCCAGATAGCGATCCTGGGGGCCAGAATAGTGTAAAACACGTTTTCATTCATGTTAGTGATTTCCAGCGGAACGGAGGCTCGGATTTGAATTCTGCCTGCAGCGTACGATTGCTCGTGTCATTTTACGTAGGAAATACTTGTCTTCATGTCCAGATAGCGATCCTGGGAACCAGAATAGTGTAAAACACGTTTTCATACATATTAGTGATTTCCAGGGGAACGGAGGCTCGGATTTGAATTCTGCCGGCAGCGTACGATTGCTCGTGTCATTTTACGTAGGAAATACTTGTCTTCCTTTCCCGATAGCGATCCTGGGAGCCAGAATACTGTAAAACACGTTTTCATACATATTAGTGATTTCCAGGGGTACGGAGGCTCGGATCTGAATTCTGCCGGCAGCGTACGATTGCTCGTGTCATTTTACGTAGGAAATACTTGTCTTCATGTCCAGATAGCGATCCTGGGAACCAGAATAGTGTAAAACACGTTTTCATACATATTAGTGATTTCCAGTTGTACGGAGGCTCGGATCTGAATTCTGCCGGCAGCGTACGATTGCTCGTGTCATTTTACGTAGGAAATACTTGTCTTCATGTCCAGATAGCGATCCTGGGAGCCAGAATACTGTAAAACACGTTTTCATACATATTAGTGATTTCCAGGGGAACGGAGACTCGGATTCGAATTCTGCCGGCAGCGTACGATTGCTCGTGTCATTTTACGTAGGAAATACTTGTCTTCATGTCCAGATAGCGATCCTGGGAGCCAGAATACTGTAAAACACGTTTTCATACATATTAGTGATTTCCAGTTGTACGGAGGCTCGGATTTGAATTCTGCCGGCAGCGTACGATTGCTCGTGTCATTTTACGTAGGAAATACTTGTCTTCATGTCCAGATAGCGATCCTGGGAGCCAGAATACTGTAAAACACGTTTTCATACATATTAGTGATTTCCAGTTGTACGGAGGCTCGGATGTGAATTCTGCCGGCAGCGTACGATTGCTCGTGCCATTTTACGTAGGAAATACTTGTCTTCATGTCCAGATAGCGATCCTGGGAGCCAGAATACTGTAAAACACGTTTTCATACATATTAGTGATTTCCAGTTGTACGGAGGCTCGGATTTGAATTCTGCCGGCAGCGTACGATTGCTCGTGTCATTTTACGTAGGAAATACTTGTCTTCATGTCCAGATAGCGATCCTGGGAACCAGAATACTGTAAAACACGTTTTCATACATATCAGTGATTTCCAGGGGAACGGAGGCTCGGATTCGAATTCAGTCGGCAGCGTACGATTGCTCGTGTCATTTTACGTAGGAAATACTTGTCTTCGTTTCCCGATAGCGATCCTGGGAACCAGAATACTGTAAAACACGTTTTCATACATATTAGTGATTTCCAGGGGTACGGAGGCTCGGATCTGAATTCTGCCGGCAGCGTACGATTGCTCGTGTCATTTTACGTAGGAAATACTTGTCTTCATGTCCAGATAGCGATCCTGGGAGCCAGAATACTGTAAAACACGTTTTCATACATATTAGTGATTTCCAGGGGTACGGAGGCTCGGATCTGAATTCTGCCGGCAGCGTACGATTGCTCGTGTCATTTTACGTAGGAAATACTTGTCTTCATGTCCAGATAGCGATCCTGGGAGCCAGAATACTGTAAAACACGTTTTCATACATATTAGTGATTTCCAGTTGTACGGAGGCTCGGATTTGAATTCTGCCGGCAGCGTACGATTGCTCGTGTCATTTTACGTAGGAAATACTTGTCTTCCTTTCCCGATAGCGATCCTGGGGGCCAGAATAGTGTAAAACACGTTTTCATTCATGTTAGTGATTTCCAGCGGAACGGAGGCTCGGATTTGAATTCTGCCGGCAGCGTACGGTTGCTCGTGCCATTTTACGTAGGAAATACTTGTCTTCGTTTCCCGATAGCGATCCTGGGAGCCAGAATACTGTAAAACACGTTTTCATACATATTAGTGATTTCCAGGGGAACGGAGGCTCGGATTTGAATTCTGCCGGCAGCGTACGATTGCTCGTGTCATTTTACGTAGGAAATACTTGTCTTCATGTCCAGACAGCGATCCTGGGAGCCAGAATACTGTAAAACACGTTTTCATACATATTAGTGATTTCCAGGTGTACGGAGGCTCGGATCTGAATTCTGCCGGCAGCGTACGATTGCTCGTGTCATTTTACGTAGGATATACTTGTCTTCATGTCCAGATAGCGATCCTGGGAGCCAGAATAGTGTAAAACACGTTTTCATTCATGTTAGTGATTTCCAGCGGAACGGAGGCTCGGATTTGAATTCTGCCGGCAGCGTACGATTGCTCGTGTCATTTTACGTAGGAAATACTTGTCTTCATGTCCAGATAGCGATTCTGGGAACCAGAATACTGTAAAACACGTTTTCATACATATTAGTGATTTCCAGGGGAATGGAGGCTCGGATTTGAATTCTGCCGACAGCGTACGATTGCTCGTGTCAGTTTACGTAGGAAATATTTGTCTTCCTTTCCCGATAGCGATCCTGGGAACCAGAATAGTGTAAAACACGTTTTCATTCATGTTAGTGATTTCCAGCGGAACGGAGGCTCGGATTTGAATTCTGCCGGCACAGTTCGCTTATTCGTGTCATTTTACGTAGGAAATGCTTGCTTCCATTTCCTGATAGCGATCCTGGGAGCCAGAATACTGTAAAACACGTTTTCATACATATTAGTGATTTCCAGGGGAACGGAGGCTCGGATCTGAATTCTGCCGGCAGCGTACGATTGCTCGTGCCATTTTACGTAGGAAATACTTGTCTTCATGTCCAGATAACGATCCTGGGAGCCAGAATACTGTAAAACACGTTTTCATACATATTAGTGATTTCCAGGTGTACGGAGGCTCGGATCTGAATTCTGCCGGCAGCGTACGGTTGCTCGTGCCATTTTACGTAGGAAATACTTGTCTTCGTTTCCCGATAGCGATCCTGGGAGCCAGAATACTGTAAAACACGTTTTCATACATATTAGTGATTTCCAGGTGTACGGAGGCTCGGATCTGAATTCTGCCGGCAGCGTACGATTGCTCGTGTCATTTTACGTAGGATATACTTGTCTTCATGTCCAGATAGCGATCCTGGGAACCAGAATACTGTAAAACACGTTTTCATACATATTAGTGATTTCCAGGGGAACGGAGGCTCGGATTCGAATTCTGCCGGCAGCGTACGATTGCTCGTGTCATTTTACGTAGGAAATACTTGTCTTCATGTCCAGATAGCGATCCTGGGAGCCAGAATACTGTAAAACACGTTTTCATACATATTAGTGATTTCCAGGGGAACGGAGGCTCGGATCTGAATTCTGCCGGCAGCGTACGATTGCTCGTGTCATTTTACGTAGGAAATACTTGTCTTCATGTCCAGATAGCGATCCTGGGAGCCAGAATACTGTAAAACACGTTTTCATACATATTAGTGATTTCCAGGGGAACGGAGGCTCGGATTTGAATTCTGCAGGCAGCGTACGATTGCTCGTGTCATTTTACGTAGGAAATACTTGTCTTCCTTTCCCGATAGCGATCCTGGGAACCAGAATAGTGTAAAACACGTTTTCATACATATTAGTGATTTCCAGGTGTACGGAGGCTCGGATGTGAATTCTGCCGGCAGCGTACGATTGCTCGTGCCATTTTACGTAGGAAATACTTGTCTTCATGTCCAGATAGCGATCCTGGGAGCCAGAATACTGTAAAACACGTTTTCATACATATTAGTGATTTCCAGGTGTACGGAGGCTCGGATCTGAATTCTGCCGGCAGCGTACGGTTGCTCGTGCCATTTTACGTAGGAAATACTTGTCTTCGTTTCCCGATAGCGATCCTGGGAGCCAGAATACTGTAAAACACGTTTTCATACATATTAGTGATTTCCAGGGGAACGGAGGCTCGGATTTGAATTCTGCCGGCAGCGTACGATTGCTCGTGTCATTTTACGTAGGAAATACTTGTCTTCATGTCCAGACAGCGATCCTGGGAGCCAGAATACTGTAAAACACGTTTTCATACATATTAGTGATTTCCAGGTGTACGGAGGCTCGGATCTGAATTCTGCCGGCAGCGTACGATTGCTCGTGTCATTTTACGTAGGATATACTTGTCTTCATGTCCAGATAGCGATCCTGGGAGCCAGAATAGTGTAAAACACGTTTTCATTCATGTTAGTGATTTCCAGCGGAACGGAGGCTCGGATTTGAATTCTGCCGGCAGCGTACGATTGCTCGTGTCATTTTACGTAGGAAATACTTGTCTTCATGTCCAGATAGCGATTCTGGGAACCAGAATACTGTAAAACACGTTTTCATACATATTAGTGATTTCCAGGGGAATGGAGGCTCGGATTTGAATTCTGCCGACAGCGTACGATTGCTCGTGTCAGTTTACGTAGGAAATATTTGTCTTCCTTTCCCGATAGCGATCCTGGGAACCAGAATAGTGTAAAACACGTTTTCATTCATGTTAGTGATTTCCAGCGGAACGGAGGCTCGGATTTGAATTCTGCCGGCACAGTTCGCTTATTCGTGTCATTTTACGTAGGAAATGCTTGCTTCCATTTCCTGATAGCGATCCTGGGAGCCAGAATACTGTAAAACACGTTTTCATACATATTAGTGATTTCCAGCGGAACGGAGGCTCGGATTTGAATTCTGCCGGCAGCGTGCGATTGCTCGTGTCATTTTACGTAGGAAATACTTGTCTTCATGTCCAGATAGCGATCCTGGGAACCAGAATACTGTAAAACACGTTTTCATACATATTAGTGATTTCCAGGGGAACGGAGGCTCGGATTTGAATTCTGCAGGCAGCGTACGATTGCTCGTGTCATTTTACGTAGGAAATACTTGTCTTCCTTTCCCGATAGCGATCCTGGGAACCAGAATGGTGTAAAACACGTTTTCATTCATGTTAGTGATTTCCAGCGGAACGGAGGCTCGGATTTGAATTCTGCCGGCACAGTTCGCTTACTCGTGTCATTTTACGTAGGAAATACTTGTCTTCGTTTCCCGATAGCGATCCTGGGAGCCAGAATACTGTAAAACACGTTTTCATACATATAGTGATTTCCAGGGGTACGGAGGCTCGGATCTGAATTCTGCAGGCAGCGTACGATTGCTCGTGTCATTTTACGTAGGAAATACTTGTCTTCCTTTCCCGATAGCGATCCTGGGAACCAGAATGGTGTAAAACACGTTTTCATTCATGTTAGTGATTTCCAGCGGAACGGAGGCTCGGATTTGAATTCTGCCGGCAGCGTACGATTGCTCGTGTCATTTTACGTAGGAAATACTTGTCTTCATGTCCAGATAGCGATTCTGGGAACCAGAATACTGTAAAACACGTTTTCATACATATTAGTGATTTCCAGGGGAATGGAGGCTCGGATTTGAATTCTGCCGACAGCGTACGATTGCTCGTGTCAGTTTACGTAGGAAATATTTGTCTTCCTTTCCCGATAGCGATCCTGGGAACCAGAATAGTGTAAAACACGTTTTCATTCATGTTAGTGATTTCCAGCGGAACGGAGGCTCGGATTTGAATTCTGCCGGCACAGTTCGCTTATTCGTGTCATTTTACGTAGGAAATGCTTGCTTCCATTTCCTGATAGCGATCCTGGGAGCCAGAATACTGTAAAACACGTTTTCATACATATTAGTGATTTCCAGCGGAACGGAGGCTCGGATTTGAATTCTGCCGGCAGCGTGCGATTGCTCGTGTCATTTTACGTAGGAAATACTTGTCTTCATGTCCAGATAGCGATCCTGGGAACCAGAATACTGTAAAACACGTTTTCATACATATTAGTGATTTCCAGGGGAACGGAGGCTCGGATTTGAATTCTGCAGGCAGCGTACGATTGCTCGTGTCATTTTACGTAGGAAATACTTGTCTTCCTTTCCCGATAGCGATCCTGGGAACCAGAATGGTGTAAAACACGTTTTCATTCATGTTAGTGATTTCCAGCGGAACGGAGGCTCGGATTTGAATTCTGCCGGCACAGTTCGCTTACTCGTGTCATTTTACGTAGGAAATACTTGTCTTCGTTTCCCGATAGCGATCCTGGGAGCCAGAATACTGTAAAACACGTTTTCATACATATAGTGATTTCCAGGGGTACGGAGGCTCGGATCTGAATTCTGCCGGCAGCGTACGATTGCTCGTGTCATTTTACGTAGGAAATACTTGTCTTCATGTCCAGATAGCGATCCTGGGAACCAGAATACTGTAAAACACGTTTTCATACATATTAGTGATTTCCAGGGGAACGGAGGCTCGGATTTGAATTCTGCAGGCAGCGTACGATTGCTCGTGTCATTTTACGTAGGAAATACTTGTCTTCCTTTCCCGATAGCGATCCTGGGAACCAGAATGGTGTAAAACACGTTTTCATTCATGTTAGTGATTTCCAGCGGAACGGAGGCTCGGATTTGAATTCTGCCGGCACAGTTCGCTTATTCGTGTCATTTTACGTAGGAAATACTTGTCTTCATGTCCAGATAGCGATCCTGGGAGCCAGAATACTGTAAAACACGTTTTCATACATATAGTGATTTCCAGGGGTACGGAGGCTCGGATCTGAATTCTGCCGGCAGCGTACGATTGCTCGTGTCATTTTACGTAGGAAATACTTGTCTTCATGTCCAGATAGCGATCCTGGGAACCAGAATAGTGTAAAACACGTTTTCATACATATTAGTGATTTCCAGTTGTACGGAGGCTCGGATCTGAATTCTGCCGGCAGCGTACGATTGCTCGTGCCATTTTACGTAGGAAATACTTGTCTTCATGTCCAGATAACGATCCTGGGAGCCAGAATACTGTAAAACACGTTTTCATACATATTAGTGATTTCCAGAAGAACGGAGGCTCGGATTTGAATTCTGCCGGCAGCGTACGATTGCTCGTGTCATTTTACGTAGGAAATACTTGTCTTCCTTTCCCGATAGCGATCCTGGGGGCCAGAATAGTGTAAAACACGTTTTCATTCATGTTAGTGATTTCCAGCGGAACGGAGGCTCGGATTTGAATTCTGCCGGCAGCGTACGATTGCTCGTGTCATTTTACGTAGGAAATACTTGTCTTCATGTCCAGATAGCGATCCTGGGAACCAGAATACTGTAAAACACGTTTTCATACATATTAGTGATTTCCAGGGGAACGGAGGCTCGGATTTGAATTCTGCAGGCAGCGTACGATTGCTCGTGTCATTTTACGTAGGAAATACTTGTCTTCCTTTCCCGATAGCGATCCTGGGAACCAGAATGGTGTAAAACACGTTTTCATTCATGTTAGTGATTTCCAGCGGAACGGAGGCTCGGATCTGAATTCTGCCGGCAGCGTACGATTGCTCGTGTCATTTTACGTAGGAAATACTTGTCTTCATGTCCAGATAGCGATCCTGGGAGCCAGAATACTGTAAAACACGTTTTCATACATATTAGTGATTTCCAGGGGAACGGAGGCTCGGATTTGAATTCTGCAGGCAGCGTACGATTGCTCGTGTCATTTTACGTAGGAAATACTTGTCTTCCTTTCCCGATAGCGATCCTGGGAACCAGAATAGTGTAAAACACGTTTTCATACATATTAGTGATTTCCAGTTGCACGGAGGCTCGGATGTGAATTCTGCCGGCAGCGTACGATTGCTCGTGCCATTTTACGTAGGAAATACTTGTCTTCATGTCCAGATAGCGATCCTGGGAGCCAGAATACTGTAAAACACGTTTTCATACATATTAGTGATTTCCAGGTGTACGGAGGCTCGGATCTGAATTCTGCCGGCAGCGTACGGTTGCTCGTGCCATTTTACGTAGGAAATACTTGTCTTCGTTTCCCGATAGCGATCCTGGGAGCCAGAATACTGTAAAACACGTTTTCATACATATTAGTGATTTCCAGGGGAACGGAGGCTCGGATTTGAATTCTGCCGGCAGCGTACGATTGCTCGTGTCATTTTACGTAGGAAATACTTGTCTTCATGTCCAGACAGCGATCCTGGGAGCCAGAATACTGTAAAACACGTTTTCATACATATTAGTGATTTCCAGGGGTACGGAGGCTCGGATCTGAATTCTGCCGGCAGCGTACGATTGCTCGTGTCATTTTACGTAGGATATACTTGTCTTCATGTCCAGATAGCGATCCTGGGAGCCAGAATAGTGTAAAACACGTTTTCATTCATGTTAGTGATTTCCAGCGGAACGGAGGCTCGGATTTGAATTCTGCCGGCAGCGTACGATTGCTCGTGTCATTTTACGTAGGAAATACTTGTCTTCATGTCCAGGTAGCGATTCTGGGAACCAGAATACTGTAAAACACGTTTTCATACATATTAGTGATTTCCAGGGGAATGGAGGCTCGGATTTGAATTCTGCCGACAGCGTACGATTGCTCGTGTCAGTTTACGTAGGAAATATTTGTCTTCCTTTCCCGATAGCGATCCTGGGAACCAGAATAGTGTAAAACACGTTTTCATTCATGTTAGTGATTTCCAGCGGAACGGAGGCTCGGATTTGAATTCTGCCGGCACAGTTCGCTTATTCGTGTCATTTTACGTAGGAAATGCTTGCTTCCATTTCCTGATAGCGATCCTGGGAGCCAGAATACTGTAAAACACGTTTTCATACATATTAGTGATTTCCAGCGGAACGGAGGCTCGGATTTGAATTCTGCCGGCAGCGTGCGATTGCTCGTGTCATTTTACGTAGGAAATACTTGTCTTCATGTCCAGATAGCGATCCTGGGAACCAGAATACTGTAAAACACGTTTTCATACATATTAGTGATTTCCAGGGGAACGGAGGCTCGGATTTGAATTCTGCAGGCAGCGTACGATTGCTCGTGTCATTTTACGTAGGAAATACTTGTCTTCCTTTCCCGATAGCGATCCTGGGAACCAGAATGGTGTAAAACACGTTTTCATTCATGTTAGTGATTTCCAGCGGAACGGAGGCTCGGATTTGAATTCTGCCGGCACAGTTCGCTTACTCGTGTCATTTTACGTAGGAAATACTTGTCTTCGTTTCCCGATAGCGATCCTGGGAGCCAGAATACTGTAAAACACGTTTTCATACATATAGTGATTTCCAGGGGTACGGAGGCTCGGATCTGAATTCTGCCGGCAGCGTACGATTGCTCGTGTCATTTTACGTAGGAAATACTTGTCTTCATGTCCAGATAGCGATCCTGGGAACCAGAATACTGTAAAACACGTTTTCATACATATTAGTGATTTCCAGGGGAACGGAGGCTCGGATTTGAATTCTGCAGGCAGCGTACGATTGCTCGTGTCATTTTACGTAGGAAATACTTGTCTTCCTTTCCCGATAGCGATCCTGGGAACCAGAATGGTGTAAAACACGTTTTCATTCATGTTAGTGATTTCCAGCGGAACGGAGGCTCGGATTTGAATTCTGCCGGCACAGTTCGCTTATTCGTGTCATTTTACGTAGGAAATACTTGTCTTCGTTTCCCGATAGCGATCCTGGGAGCCAGAATACTGTAAAACACGTTTTCATACATATAGTGATTTCCAGGGGTACGGAGGCTCGGATCTGAATTCTGCCGGCAGCGTACGATTGCTCGTGTCATTTTACGTAGGAAATACTTGTCTTCATGTCCAGATAGCGATCCTGGGAACCAGAATAGTGTAAAACACGTTTTCATACATATTAGTGATTTCCAGTTGTACGGAGGCTCGGATCTGAATTCTGCCGGCAGCGTACGATTGCTCGTGTCATTTTACGTAGGAAATACTTGTCTTCATGTCCAGATAGCGATCCTGGGAACCAGAATACTGTAAAACACGTTTTCATACATATTAGTGATTTCCAGGGGAACGGAGGCTCGGATTTGAATTCTGCCGGCAGCGTACGATTGCTCGTGTCATTTTACGTAGGAAATACTTGTCTTCCTTTCCCGATAGCGATCCTGGGAACCAGAATGGTGTAAAACACGTTTTCATTCATGTTAGTGATTTCCAGCGGAACGGAGGCTCGGATTTGAATTCTGCCGGCAGCGTACGATTGCTCGTGTCATTTTACGTAGGAAATACTTGTCTTCATGTCCAGATAGCGATCCTGGGAACCAGAATACTGTAAAACACGTTTTCATACATATTAGTGATTTCCAGGGGAACGGAGGCTCGGATTTGAATTCTGCAGGCAGCGTACGATTGCTCGTGTCATTTTACGTAGGAAATACTTGTCTTCCTTTCCCGATAGCGATCCTGGGAACCAGAATGGTGTAAAACACGTTTTCATTCATGTTAGTGATTTCCAGCGGAACGGAGGCTCGGATTTGAATTCTGCCGGCACAGTTCGCTTATTCGTGTCATTTTACGTAGGAAATACTTGTCTTCCTTTCCCGATAGCGATCCTGGGAGCCAGAATACTGTAAAACACGTTTTCATACATATAGTGATTTCCAGGGGTACGGAGGCTCGGATCTGAATTCTGCCGGCAGCGTACGATTGCTCGTGTCATTTTACGTAGGAAATACTTGTCTTCATGTCCAGATAGCGATCCTGGGAACCAGAATAGTGTAAAACACGTTTTCATACATATTAGTGATTTCCAGTTGCACGGAGGCTCGGATGTGAATTCTGCCGGCAGCGTACGATTGCTCGTGCCATTTTACGTAGGAAATACTTGTCTTCGTTTCCAGATAGCGATCCTGGGAGCCAGAATACTGTAAAACACGTTTTCATACATATTAGTGATTTCCAGGTGTACGGAGGCTCGGATCTGAATTCTGCCGGCAGCGTACGGTTGCTCGTGCCATTTTACGTAGGAAATACTTGTCTTCGTTTCCCGATAGCGATCCTGGGAGCCAGAATACTGTAAAACACGTTTTCATACATATTAGTGATTTCCAGGGGAACGGAGGCTCGGATTTGAATTCTGCCGGCAGCGTACGATTGCTCGTGTCATTTTACGTAGGAAATACTTGTCTTCATGTCCAGACAGCGATCCTGGGAGCCAGAATACTGTAAAACACGTTTTCATACATATTAGTGATTTCCAGGTGTACGGAGGCTCGGATCTGAATTCTGCCGGCAGCGTACGATTGCTCGTGTCATTTTACGTAGGATATACTTGTCTTCATGTCCAGATAGCGATCCTGGGAGCCAGAATAGTGTAAAACACGTTTTCATTCATGTTAGTGATTTCCAGCGGAACGGAGGCTCGGATTTGAATTCTGCCGGCAGCGTACGATTGCTCGTGTCATTTTACGTAGGAAATACTTGTCTTCATGTCCAGATAGCGATTCTGGGAACCAGAATACTGTAAAACACGTTTTCATACATGTTAGTGATTTCCAGCGGAACGGAGGCTCGGATTTGAATTCTGCCGGCACAGTTCGCTTATTCGTGTCATTTTACGTAGGAAATACTTGTCTTCGTTTCCCGATAGCGATCCTGGGAGCCAGAATACTGTAAAACACGTTTTCATACATATAGTGATTTCCAGGGGTACGGAGGCTCGGATCTGAATTCTGCCGGCAGCGTACGATTGCTCGTGTCATTTTACGTAGGAAATACTTGTCTTCATGTCCAGATAGCGATCCTGGGAACCAGAATAGTGTAAAACACGTTTTCATACATATTAGTGATTTCCAGTTGTACGGAGGCTCGGATCTGAATTCTGCCGGCAGCGTACGATTGCTCGTGCCATTTTACGTAGGAAATACTTGTCTTCATGTCCAGATAACGATCCTGGGAGCCAGAATACTGTAAAACACGTTTTCATACATATTAGTGATTTCCAGAAGAACGGAGGCTCGGATTTGAATTCTGCCGGCAGCGTACGATTGCTCGTGTCATTTTACGTAGGAAATACTTGTCTTCCTTTCCCGATAGCGATCCTGGGGGCCAGAATAGTGTAAAACACGTTTTCATTCATGTTAGTGATTTCCAGCGGAACGGAGGCTCGGATTTGAATTCTGCCGGCAGCGTACGATTGCTCGTGTCATTTTACGTAGGAAATACTTGTCTTCATGTCCAGATAGCGATCCTGGGAACCAGAATACTGTAAAACACGTTTTCATACATATTAGTGATTTCCAGGGGAACGGAGGCTCGGATTTGAATTCTGCAGGCAGCGTACGATTGCTCGTGTCATTTTACGTAGGAAATACTTGTCTTCCTTTCCCGATAGCGATCCTGGGAACCAGAATGGTGTAAAACACGTTTTCATTCATGTTAGTGATTTCCAGCGGAACGGAGGCTCGGATTTGAATTCTGCCGGCACAGTTCGCTTATTCGTGTCATTTTACGTAGGAAATACTTGTCTTCGTTTCCCGATAGCGATCCTGGGAGCCAGAATACTGTAAAACACGTTTTCATACATATAGTGATTTCCAGGGGTACGGAGGCTCGGATCTGAATTCTGCCGGCAGCGTACGATTGCTCGTGTCATTTTACGTAGGAAATACTTGTCTTCATGTCCAGATAGCGATCCTGGGAACCAGAATAGTGTAAAACACGTTTTCATACATATTAGTGATTTCCAGTTGCACGGAGGCTCGGATGTGAATTCTGCCGGCAGCGTACGATTGCTCGTGCCATTTTACGTAGGAAATACTTGTCTTCATGTCCAGATAGCGATCCTGGGAGCCAGAATACTGTAAAACACGTTTTCATACATATTAGTGATTTCCAGGTGTACGGAGGCTCGGATCTGAATTCTGCCGGCAGCGTACGGTTGCTCGTGCCATTTTACGTAGGAAATACTTGTCTTCGTTTCCCGATAGCGATCCTGGGAGCCAGAATACTGTAAAACACGTTTTCATACATATTAGTGATTTCCAGGGGAACGGAGGCTCGGATTTGAATTCTGCCGGCAGCGTACGATTGCTCGTGTCATTTTACGTAGGAAATACTTGTCTTCATGTCCAGACAGCGATCCTGGGAGCCAGAATACTGTAAAACACGTTTTCATACATATTAGTGATTTCCAGGTGTACGGAGGCTCGGATCTGAATTCTGCCGGCAGCGTACGATTGCTCGTGTCATTTTACGTAGGATATACTTGTCTTCATGTCCAGATAGCGATCCTGGGAGCCAGAATAGTGTAAAACACGTTTTCATTCATGTTAGTGATTTCCAGCGGAACGGAGGCTCGGATTTGAATTCTGCCGGCAGCGTACGATTGCTCGTGTCATTTTACGTAGGAAATACTTGTCTTCATGTCCAGATAGCGATTCTGGGAACCAGAATACTGTAAAACACGTTTTCATACATATTAGTGATTTCCAGGGGAATGGAGGCTCGGATTTGAATTCTGCCGACAGCGTACGATTGCTCGTGTCAGTTTACGTAGGAAATATTTGTCTTCCTTTCCCGATAGCGATCCTGGGAACCAGAATAGTGTAAAACACGTTTTCATTCATGTTAGTGATTTCCAGCGGAACGGAGGCTCGGATTTGAATTCTGCCGGCACAGTTCGCTTATTCGTGTCATTTTACGTAGGAAATGCTTGCTTCCATTTCCTGATAGCGATCCTGGGAGCCAGAATACTGTAAAACACGTTTTCATACATATTAGTGATTTCCAGGGGAACGGAGGCTCGGATTTGAATTCTGCAGGCAGCGTACGATTGCTCGTGTCATTTTACGTAGGATATACTTGTCTTCCTTTCCCGATAGCGATCCTGGGAACCAGAATGGTGTAAAACACGTTTTCATTCATGTTAGTGATTTCCAGTTGTACGGAGGCTCGGATCTGAATTCTGCCGGCAGCGTACGATTGCTCGTGTCATTTTACGTAGGAAATACTTGTCTTCATGTCCAGATAGCGATTCTGGGAACCAGAATACTGTAAAACACGTTTTCATACATATTAGTGATTTCCAGGGGAATGGAGGCTCGGATTTGAATTCTGCCGACAGCGTACGATTGCTCGTGTCAGTTTACGTAGGAAATATTTGTCTTCCTTTCCCGATAGCGATCCTGGGAACCAGAATAGTGTAAAACACGTTTTCATTCATGTTAGTGATTTCCAGCGGAACGGAGGCTCGGATTTGAATTCTGCCGGCACAGTTCGCTTATTCGTGTCATTTTACGTAGGAAATGCTTGCTTCCATTTCCTGATAGCGATCCTGGGAGCCAGAATACTGTAAAACACGTTTTCATACATATTAGTGATTTCCAGGGGAACGGAGGCTCGGATTTGAATTCTGCAGGCAGCGTACGATTGCTCGTGTCATTTTACGTAGGAAATACTTGTCTTCCTTTCCCGATAGCGATCCTGGGAACCAGAATGGTGTAAAACACGTTTTCATTCATGTTAGTGATTTCCAGTTGTACGGAGGCTCGGATCTGAATTCTGCCGGCAGCGTACGATTGCTCGTGCCATTTTACGTAGGAAATACTTGTCTTCATGTCCAGATAACGATCCTGGGAGCCAGAATACTGTAAAACACGTTTTCATACATATTAGTGATTTCCAGGTGTACGGAGGCTCGGATCTGAATTCTGCCGGCAGCGTACGGTTGCTCGTGCCATTTTACGTAGGAAATACTTGTCTTCGTTTCCCGATAGCGATCCTGGGAGCCAGAATACTGTAAAACACGTTTTCATACATATTAGTGATTTCCAGGTGTACGGAGGCTCGGATCTGAATTCTGCCGGCAGCGTACGATTGCTCGTGTCATTTTACGTAGGATATACTTGTCTTCATGTCCAGATAGCGATCCTGGGAACCAGAATACTGTAAAACACGTTTTCATACATATTAGTGATTTCCAGGGGAACGGAGGCTCGGATTCGAATTCTGCCGGCAGCGTACGATTGCTCGTGTCATTTTACGTAGGAAATACTTGTCTTCATGTCCAGATAGCGATCCTGGGAGCCAGAATACTGTAAAACACGTTTTCATACATATTAGTGATTTCCAGGGGAACGGAGGCTCGGATCTGAATTCTGCCGGCAGCGTACGATTGCTCGTGTCATTTTACGTAGGAAATACTTGTCTTCATGTCCAGATAGCGATCCTGGGAGCCAGAATACTGTAAAACACGTTTTCATACATATTAGTGATTTCCAGGGGAACGGAGGCTCGGATTTGAATTCTGCAGGCAGCGTACGATTGCTCGTGTCATTTTACGTAGGAAATACTTGTCTTCCTTTCCCGATAGCGATCCTGGGAACCAGAATAGTGTAAAACACGTTTTCATACATATTAGTGATTTCCAGTTGCACGGAGGCTCGGATGTGAATTCTGCCGGCAGCGTACGATTGCTCGTGCCATTTTACGTAGGAAATACTTGTCTTCATGTCCAGATAGCGATCCTGGGAGCCAGAATACTGTAAAACACGTTTTCATACATATTAGTGATTTCCAGGTGTACGGAGGCTCGGATCTGAATTCTGCCGGCAGCGTACGGTTGCTCGTGCCATTTTACGTAGGAAATACTTGTCTTCGTTTCCCGATAGCGATCCTGGGAGCCAGAATACTGTAAAACACGTTTTCATACATATTAGTGATTTCCAGGGGAACGGAGGCTCGGATTTGAATTCTGCCGGCAGCGTACGATTGCTCGTGTCATTTTACGTAGGAAATACTTGTCTTCATGTCCAGACAGCGATCCTGGGAGCCAGAATACTGTAAAACACGTTTTCATACATATTAGTGATTTCCAGGTGTACGGAGGCTCGGATCTGAATTCTGCCGGCAGCGTACGATTGCTCGTGTCATTTTACGTAGGATATACTTGTCTTCATGTCCAGATAGCGATCCTGGGAGCCAGAATAGTGTAAAACACGTTTTCATACATGTTAGTGATTTCCAGGGGAACGGAGGCTCGGATTTGAATTCTGCCGGCAGCGTACGATTGCTCGTGTCATTTTACGTAGGAAATACTTGTCTTCATGTCCAGATAGCGATTCTGGGAACCAGAATACTGTAAAACACGTTTTCATACATATTAGTGATTTCCAGGGGAATGGAGGCTCGGATTTGAATTCTGCCGACAGCGTACGATTGCTCGTGTCAGTTTACGTAGGAAATATTTGTCTTCCTTTCCCGATAGCGATCCTGGGAACCAGAATAGTGTAAAACACGTTTTCATTCATGTTAGTGATTTCCAGCGGAACGGAGGCTCGGATTTGAATTCTGCCGGCACAGTTCGCTTATTCGTGTCATTTTACGTAGGAAATGCTTGCTTCCATTTCCTGATAGCGATCCTGGGAGCCAGAATACTGTAAAACACGTTTTCATACATATTAGTGATTTCCAGCGGAACGGAGGCTCGGATTTGAATTCTGCCGGCAGCGTGCGATTGCTCGTGTCATTTTACGTAGGAAATACTTGTCTTCATGTCCAGATAGCGATCCTGGGAACCAGAATACTGTAAAACACGTTTTCATACATATTAGTGATTTCCAGGGGAACGGAGGCTCGGATTTGAATTCTGCAGGCAGCGTACGATTGCTCGTGTCATTTTACGTAGGAAATACTTGTCTTCCTTTCCCGATAGCGATCCTGGGAACCAGAATGGTGTAAAACACGTTTTCATTCATGTTAGTGATTTCCAGCGGAACGGAGGCTCGGATTTGAATTCTGCCGGCACAGTTCGCTTACTCGTGTCATTTTACGTAGGAAATACTTGTCTTCGTTTCCCGATAGCGATCCTGGGAGCCAGAATACTGTAAAACACGTTTTCATACATATAGTGATTTCCAGGGGTACGGAGGCTCGGATCTGAATTCTGCCGGCAGCGTACGATTGCTCGTGTCATTTTACGTAGGAAATACTTGTCTTCATGTCCAGATAGCGATCCTGGGAACCAGAATACTGTAAAACACGTTTTCATACATATTAGTGATTTCCAGGGGAACGGAGGCTCGGATTTGAATTCTGCCGGCAGCGTACGATTGCTCGTGTCATTTTACGTAGGAAATACTTGTCTTCCTTTCCCGATAGCGATCCTGGGAACCAGAATGGTGTAAAACACGTTTTCATTCATGTTAGTGATTTCCAGCGGAACGGAGGCTCGGATTTGAATTCTGCCGGCACAGTTCGCTTATTCGTGTCATTTTACGTAGGAAATACTTGTCTTCGTTTCCCGATAGCGATCCTGGGAGCCAGAATACTGTAAAACACGTTTTCATACATATAGTGATTTCCAGGGGTACGGAGGCTCGGATCTGAATTCTGCCGGCAGCGTACGATTGCTCGTGTCATTTTACGTAGGAAATACTTGTCTTCATGTCCAGATAGCGATCCTGGGAACCAGAATAGTGTAAAACACGTTTTCATACATATTAGTGATTTCCAGTTGTACGGAGGCTCGGATCTGAATTCTGCCGGCAGCGTACGATTGCTCGTGTCATTTTACGTAGGAAATACTTGTCTTCATGTCCAGATAGCGATCCTGGGAACCAGAATACTGTAAAACACGTTTTCATACATATTAGTGATTTCCAGGGGAACGGAGGCTCGGATTTGAATTCTGCAGGCAGCGTACGATTGCTCGTGTCATTTTACGTAGGAAATACTTGTCTTCCTTTCCCGATAGCGATCCTGGGAACCAGAATGGTGTAAAACACGTTTTCATTCATGTTAGTGATTTCCAGCGGAACGGAGGCTCGGATTTGAATTCTGCCGGCAGCGTACGATTGCTCGTGTCATTTTACGTAGGAAATACTTGTCTTCATGTCCAGATAGCGATCCTGGGAACCAGAATACTGTAAAACACGTTTTCATACATATTAGTGATTTCCAGGGGAACGGAGGCTCGGATTTGAATTCTGCAGGCAGCGTACGATTGCTCGTGTCATTTTACGTAGGAAATACTTGTCTTCCTTTCCCGATAGCGATCCTGGGAACCAGAATGGTGTAAAACACGTTTTCATTCATGTTAGTGATTTCCAGCGGAACGGAGGCTCGGATTTGAATTCTGCCGGCACAGTTCGCTTATTCGTGTCATTTTACGTAGGAAATACTTGTCTTCGTTTCCCGATAGCGATCCTGGGAGCCAGAATACTGTAAAACACGTTTTCATACATATAGTGATTTCCAGGGGTACGGAGGCTCGGATCTGAATTCTGCCGGCAGCGTACGATTGCTCGTGTCATTTTACGTAGGAAATACTTGTCTTCATGTCCAGATAGCGATCCTGGGAACCAGAATACTGTAAAACACGTTTTCATACATATTAGTGATTTCCAGTTGCACGGAGGCTCGGATGTGAATTCTGCCGGCAGCGTACGATTGCTCGTGCCATTTTACGTAGGAAATACTTGTCTTCATGTCCAGATAGCGATCCTGGGAGCCAGAATACTGTAAAACACGTTTTCATACATATTAGTGATTTCCAGGTGTACGGAGGCTCGGATCTGAATTCTGCCGGCAGCGTACGGTTGCTCGTGCCATTTTACGTAGGAAATACTTGTCTTCGTTTCCCGATAGCGATCCTGGGAGCCAGAATACTGTAAAACACGTTTTCATACATATTAGTGATTTCCAGGGGAACGGAGGCTCGGATTTGAATTCTGCCGGCAGCGTACGATTGCTCGTGTCATTTTACGTAGGAAATACTTGTCTTCATGTCCAGACAGCGATCCTGGGAGCCAGAATACTGTAAAACACGTTTTCATACATATTAGTGATTTCCAGGTGTACGGAGGCTCGGATCTGAATTCTGCCGGCAGCGTACGATTGCTCGTGTCATTTTACGTAGGATATACTTGTCTTCATGTCCAGATAGCGATCCTGGGAGCCAGAATAGTGTAAAACACGTTTTCATTCATGTTAGTGATTTCCAGCGGAACGGAGGCTCGGATTTGAATTCTGCCGGCAGCGTACGATTGCTCGTGTCATTTTACGTAGGAAATACTTGTCTTCATGTCCAGATAGCGATTCTGGGAACCAGAATACTGTAAAACACGTTTTCATACATATTAGTGATTTCCAGGGGAATGGAGGCTCGGATTTGAATTCTGCCGACAGCGTACGATTGCTCGTGTCAGTTTACGTAGGAAATATTTGTCTTCCTTTCCCGATAGCGATCCTGGGAACCAGAATAGTGTAAAACACGTTTTCATTCATGTTAGTGATTTCCAGCGGAACGGAGGCTCGGATTTGAATTCTGCCGGCACAGTTCGCTTATTCGTGTCATTTTACGTAGGAAATGCTTGCTTCCATTTCCTGATAGCGATCCTGGGAGCCAGAATACTGTAAAACACGTTTTCATACATATTAGTGATTTCCAGGGGAACGGAGGCTCGGATTTGAATTCTGCCGGCAGCGTACGATTGCTCGTGTCATTTCACGTAGGAAATACTTGTCTTCATGTCCAGACAGCGATCCTGGGAGCCAGAATACTGTAAAACACGTTTTCATACATATTAGTGATTTCCAGGTGTACGGAGGCTCGGATCTGAATTCTGCCGGCAGCGTACGATTGCTCGTGTCATTTTACGTAGGATATACTTGTCTTCATGTCCAGATAGCGATCCTGGGAACCAGAATACTGTAAAACACGTTTTCATACATATTAGTGATTTCCAGGGGAACGGAGGCTCGGATTCGAATTCTGCCGGCAGCGTACGATTGCTCGTGTCATTTTACGTAGGAAATACTTGTCTTCATGTCCAGATAGCGATCCTGGGAGCCAGAATACTGTAAAACACGTTTTCATACATATTAGTGATTTCCAGGGGAACGGAGGCTCGGATCTGAATTCTGCCGGCAGCGTACGATTGCTCGTGTCATTTTACGTAGGAAATACTTGTCTTCATGTCCAGATAGCGATCCTGGGAGCCAGAATACTGTAAAACACGTTTTCATACATATTAGTGATTTCCAGTTGTACGGAGGCTCGGATCTGAATTCTGCCGGCAGCGTACGATAGCTCGTGCCATTTTACGTAGGAAATACTTGTCTTCATGTCCAGATAACGATCCTGGGAGCCAGAATACTGTAAAACACGTTTTCATACATATTAGTGATTTCCAGGGGAACGGAGGCTCGGATTTGAATTCTGCAGGCAGCGTACGATTGCTCGTGTCATTTTACGTAGGAAATACTTGTCTTCGTTTCCCGATAGCGATCCTGGGAGCCAGAATACTGTAAAACACGTTTTCATACATATAGTGATTTCCAGGGGTACGGAGGCTCGGATCTGAATTCTGCCGGCAGCGTACGATTGCTCGTGTCATTTTACGTAGGAAATACTTGTCTTCATGTCCAGATAGCGATCCTGGGAACCAGAATACTGTAAAACAGGTTTTCATACATATTAGTGATTTCCAGGGGAACGGAGGCTCGGATTTGAATTCTGCAGGCAGCGTACGATTGCTCGTGTCATTTTACGTAGGAAATACTTGTCTTCCTTTCCCGATAGCGATCCTGGGAACCAGAATGGTGTAAAACACGTTTTCATTCATGTTAGTGATTTCCAGCGGAACGGAGGCTCGGATTTGAATTCTGCCGGCACAGTTCGCTTATTCGTGTCATTTTACGTAGGAAATACTTGTCTTCGTTTCCCGATAGCGATCCTGGGAGCCAGAATACTGTAAAACACGTTTTCATACATATAGTGATTTCCAGGGGTACGGAGGCTCGGATCTGAATTCTGCCGGCAGCGTACGATTGCTCGTGTCATTTTACGTAGGAAATACTTGTCTTCATGTCCAGATAGCGATCCTGGGAACCAGAATAGTGTAAAACACGTTTTCATACATATTAGTGATTTCCAGTTGTACGGAGGCTCGGATCTGAATTCTGCCGGCAGCGTACGATTGCTCGTGCCATTTTACGTAGGAAATACTTGTCTTCATGTCCAGATAACGATCCTGGGAGCCAGAATACTGTAAAACACGTTTTCATACATATTAGTGATTTCCAGAAGAACGGAGGCTCGGATTTGAATTCTGCCGGCAGCGTACGATTGCTCGTGTCATTTTACGTAGGAAATACTTGTCTTCCTTTCCCGATAGCGATCCTGGGAACCAGAATAGTGTAAAACACGTTTTCATTCATGTTAGTGATTTCCAGCGGAACGGAGGCTCGGATTTGAATTCTGCCGGCAGCGTACGATTGCTCGTGTCATTTTACGTAGGAAATACTTGTCTTCATGTCCAGATAGCGATCCTGGGAACCAGAATACTGTAAAACACGTTTTCATACATATTAGTGATTTCCAGGGGAACGGAGGCTCGGATTTGAATTCTGCAGGCAGCGTACGATTGCTCGTGTCATTTTACGTAGGAAATACTTGTCTTCCTTTCCCGATAGCGATCCTGGGAACCAGAATGGTGTAAAACACGTTTTCATTCATGTTAGTGATTTCCAGCGGAACGGAGGCTCGGATTTGAATTCTGCCGGCACAGTTCGCTTATTCGTGTCATTTTACGTAGGAAATACTTGTCTTCGTTTCCCGATAGCGATCCTGGGAGCCAGAATACTGTAAAACACGTTTTCATACATATAGTGATTTCCAGGGGTACGGAGGCTCGGATCTGAATTCTGCCGGCAGCGTACGATTGCTCGTGTCATTTTACGTAGGAAATACTTGTCTTCATGTCCAGATAGCGATCCTGGGAACCAGAATAGTGTAAAACACGTTTTCATACATATTAGTGATTTCCAGTTGCACGGAGGCTCGGATGTGAATTCTGCCGGCAGCGTACGATTGCTCGTGCCATTTTACGTAGGAAATACTTGTCTTCATGTCCAGATAGCGATCCTGGGAGCCAGAATACTGTAAAACACGTTTTCATACATATTAGTGATTTCCAGGTGTACGGAGGCTCGGATCTGAATTCTGCCGGCAGCGTACGGTTGCTCGTGCCATTTTACGTAGGAAATACTTGTCTTCGTTTCCCGATAGCGATCCTGGGAGCCAGAATACTGTAAAACACGTTTTCATACATATTAGTGATTTCCAGGGGAACGGAGGCTCGGATTTGAATTCTGCCGGCAGCGTACGATTGCTCGTGTCATTTTACGTAGGAAATACTTGTCTTCCTTTCCCGATAGCGATCCTGGGAGCCAGAATACTGTAAAACACGTTTTCATACATATTAGTGATTTCCAGGTGTACGGAGGCTCGGATCTGAATTCTGCCGGCAGCGTACGATTGCTCGTGTCATTTTACGTAGGATATACTTGTCTTCATGTCCAGATAGCGATCCTGGGAGCCAGAATAGTGTAAAACACGTTTTCATTCATGTTAGTGATTTCCAGCGGAACGGAGGCTCGGATTTGAATTCTGCCGGCAGCGTACGATTGCTCGTGTCATTTTACGTAGGAAATACTTGTCTTCATGTCCAGATAGCGATTCTGGGAACCAGAATACTGTAAAACACGTTTTCATACATATTAGTGATTTCCAGGGGAATGGAGGCTCGGATTTGAATTCTGCCGACAGCGTACGATTGCTCGTGTCAGTTTACGTAGGAAATATTTGTCTTCCTTTCCCGATAGCGATCCTGAGAACCAGAATAGTGTAAAACACGTTTTCATTCATGTTAGTGATTTCCAGCGGAACGGAGGCTCGGATTTGAATTCTGCCGGCACAGTTCGCTTATTCGTGTCATTTTACGTAGGAAATGCTTGCTTCCATTTCCTGATAGCGATCCTGGGAGCCAGAATACTGTAAAACACGTTTTCATACATATTAGTGATTTCCAGGGGAACGGAGGCTCGGATTCGAATTCTGCCGGCAGCGTACGATTGCTCGTGTCATTTTACGTAGGAAATACTTGTCTTCATGTCCAGATAGCGATCCTGGGAGCCAGAATACTGTAAAACACGTTTTCATACATATCAGTGATTTCCAGGTGTACGGAGGCTCGGATCTGAATTCTGCCGGCAGCGTACGATTGCTCGTGTCATTTTACGTAGGATATACTTGTCTTCATGTCCAGATAGCGATCCTGGGAACCAGAATACTGTAAAACACGTTTTCATACATATTAGTGATTTCCAGGGGAACGGAGGCTCGGATTCGAATTCTGCCGGCAGCGTACGATTGCTCGTGTCATTTTACGTAGGAAATACTTGTCTTCATGTCCAGATAGCGATCCTGGGAGCCAGAATACTGTAAAACACGTTTTCATACATATTAGTGATTTCCAGGGGAACGGAGGCTCGGATCTGAATTCTGCCGGCAGCGTACGATTGCTCGTGTCATTTTACGTAGGAAATACTTGTCTTCATGTCCAGATAGCGATCCTGGGAGCCAGAATACTGTAAAACACGTTTTCATACATATTAGTGATTTCCAGTTGTACGGAGGCTCGGATCTGAATTCTGCCGGCAGCGTACGATAGCTCGTGCCATTTTACGTAGGAAATACTTGTCTTCATGTCCAGATAACGATCCTGGGAGCCAGAATACTGTAAAACACGTTTTCATACATATTAGTGATTTCCAGGGGAACGGAGGCTCGGATTTGAATTCTGCAGGCAGCGTACGATTGCTCGTGTCATTTTACGTAGGAAATACTTGTCTTCCTTTCCCGATAGCGATCCTGGGAACCAGAATGGTGTAAAACACGTTTTCATTCATGTTAGTGATTTCCAGCGGAACGGAGGCTCGGATTTGAATTCTGCCGGCACAGTTCGCTTATTCGTGTCATTTTACGTAGGAAATGCTTGCTTCCATTTCCTGATAGCGATCCTGGGAGCCAGAATACTGTAAAACACGTTTTCATACATATTAGTGATTTCCAGGGGAACGGAGGCTCGGATTTGAATTCTGCCGGCAGCGTACGATTGCTCGTGTCATTTTACGTAGGAAATACTTGTCTTCATGTCCAGACAGCGATCCTGGGAGCCAGAATACTGTAAAACACGTTTTCATACATATTAGTGATTTCCAGGTGTACGGAGGCTCGGATCTGAATTCTGCCGGCAGCGTACGATTGCTCGTGTCATTTTACGTAGGATATACTTGTCTTCATGTCCAGATAGCGATCCTGGGAACCAGAATACTGTAAAACACGTTTTCATACATATTAGTGATTTCCAGGGGAACGGAGGCTCGGATTCGAATTCTGCCGGCAGCGTACGATTGCTCGTGTCATTTTACGTAGGAAATACTTGTCTTCATGTCCAGATAGCGATCCTGGGAGCCAGAATACTGTAAAACACGTTTTCATACATACTAGTGATTTCCAGGGGAACGGAGGCTCGGATCTGAATTCTGCCGGCAGCGTACGATTGCTCGTGTCATTTTACGTAGGAAATACTTGTCTTCATGTCCAGATAGCGATCCTGGGAGCCAGAATACTGTAAAACACGTTTTCATACATATTAGTGATTTCCAGTTGTACGGAGGCTCGGATCTGAATTCTGCCGGCAGCGTACGATTGCTCGTGTCATTTTACGTAGGAAATACTTGTCTTCATGTCCAGATAGCGATCCTGGGAGCCAGAATACTGTAAAACACGTTTTCATACATATTAGTGATTTCCAGGGGAACGGAGGCTCGGATCTGAATTCTGCCGGCAGCGTACGATTGCTCGTGTCATTTTACGTAGGAAATACTTGTCTTCATGTCCAGATAGCGATCCTGGGAGCCAGAATACTGTAAAACACGTTTTCATACATATTAGTGATTTCCAGTTGTACGGAGGCTCGGATCTGAATTCTGCCGGCAGCGTACGATAGCTCGTGCCATTTTACGTAGGAAATACTTGTCTTCATGTCCAGATAACGATCCTGGGAGCCAGAATACTGTAAAACACGTTTTCATACATATTAGTGATTTCCAGGGGAACGGAGGCTCGGATTTGAATTCTGCAGGCAGCGTACGATTGCTCGTGTCATTTTACGTAGGAAATACTTGTCTTCCTTTCCCGATAGCGATCCTGGGAACCAGAATGGTGTAAAACACGTTTTCATTCATGTTAGTGATTTCCAGCGGAACGGAGGCTCGGATTTGAATTCTGCCGGCACAGTTCGCTTATTCGTGTCATTTTACGTAGGAAATGCTTGCTTCCATTTCCTGATAGCGATCCTGGGAGCCAGAATACTGTAAAACACGTTTTCATACATATTAGTGATTTCCAGGGGAACGGAGGCTCGGATTTGAATTCTGCCGGCAGCGTACGATTGCTCGTGTCATTTTACGTAGGAAATACTTGTCTTCATGTCCAGACAGCGATCCTGGGAGCCAGAATACTGTAAAACACGTTTTCATACATATTAGTGATTTCCAGGTGTACGGAGGCTCGGATTTGAATTCTGCCGGCAGCGTACGATTGCTCGTGTCATTTTACGTAGGATATACTTGTCTTCATGTCCAGATAGCGATCCTGGGAACCAGAATACTGTAAAACACGTTTTCATACATATTAGTGATTTCCAGGGGAACGGAGGCTCGGATTCGAATTCTGCCGGCAGCGTACGATTGCTCGTGTCATTTTACGTAGGAAATACTTGTCTTCATGTCCAGATAGCGATCCTGGGAGCCAGAATACTGTAAAACACGTTTTCATACATACTAGTGATTTCCAGGGGAACGGAGGCTCGGATCTGAATTCTGCCGGCAGCGTACGATTGCTCGTGTCATTTTACGTAGGAAATACTTGTCTTCATGTCCAGATAGCGATCCTGGGAGCCAGAATACTGTAAAACACGTTTTCATACATATTAGTGATTTCCAGTTGTACGGAGGCTCGGATCTGAATTCTGCCGGCAGCGTACGATAGCTCGTGCCATTTTACGTAGGAAATACTTGTCTTCATGTCCAGATAACGATCCTGGGAGCCAGAATACTGTAAAACACGTTTTCATACATATTAGTGATTTCCAGGGGAACGGAGGCTCGGATTTGAATTCTGCAGGCAGCGTACGATTGCTCGTGTCATTTTACGTAGGAAATACTTGTCTTCGTTTCCCGATAGCGATCCTGGGAGCCAGAATACTGTAAAACACGTTTTCATACATATAGTGATTTCCAGGGGTACGGAGGCTCGGATCTGAATTCTGCCGGCAGCGTACGATTGCTCGTGTCATTTTACGTAGGAAATACTTGTCTTCATGTCCAGATAGCGATCCTGGGAACCAGAATACTGTAAAACACGTTTTCATACATATTAGTGATTTCCAGGGGAACGGAGGCTCGGATTTGAATTCTGCAGGCAGCGTACGATTGCTCGTGTCATTTTACGTAGGAAATACTTGTCTTCCTTTCCCGATAGCGATCCTGGGAACCAGAATGGTGTAAAACACGTTTTCATTCATGTTAGTGATTTCCAGCGGAACGGAGGCTCGGATTTGAATTCTGCCGGCACAGTTCGCTTATTCGTGTCATTTTACGTAGGAAATACTTGTCTTCGTTTCCCGATAGCGATCCTGGGAGCCAGAATACTGTAAAACACGTTTTCATACATATAGTGATTTCCAGGGGTACGGAGGCTCGGATCTGAATTCTGCCGGCAGCGTACGATTGCTCGTGTCATTTTACGTAGGAAATACTTGTCTTCATGTCCAGATAGCGATCCTGGGAACCAGAATAGTGTAAAACACGTTTTCATACATATTAGTGATTTCCAGTTGTACGGAGGCTCGGATCTGAATTCTGCCGGCAGCGTACGATTGCTCGTGCCATTTTACGTAGGAAATACTTGTCTTCATGTCCAGATAACGATCCTGGGAGCCAGAATACTGTAAAACACGTTTTCATACATATTAGTGATTTCCAGAAGAACGGAGGCTCGGATTTGAATTCTGCCGGCAGCGTACGATTGCTCGTGTCATTTTACGTAGGAAATACTTGTCTTCCTTTCCCGATAGCGATCCTGGGGGCCAGAATAGTGTAAAACACGTTTTCATTCATGTTAGTGATTTCCAGCGGAACGGAGGCTCGGATTTGAATTCTGCCGGCAGCGTACGATTGCTCGTGTCATTTTACGTAGGAAATACTTGTCTTCATGTCCAGATAGCGATCCTGGGAACCAGAATACTGTAAAACACGTTTTCATACATATTAGTGATTTCCAGGGGAACGGAGGCTCGGATTTGAATTCTGCAGGCAGCGTACGATTGCTCGTGTCATTTTACGTAGGAAATACTTGTCTTCCTTTCCCGATAGCGATCCTGGGAACCAGAATGGTGTAAAACACGTTTTCATTCATGTTAGTGATTTCCAGCGGAACGGAGGCTCGGATTTGAATTCTGCCGGCACAGTTCGCTTATTCGTGTCATTTTACGTAGGAAATACTTGTCTTCGTTTCCCGATAGCGATCCTGGGAGCCAGAATACTGTAAAACACGTTTTCATACATATAGTGATTTCCAGGGGTACGGAGGCTCGGATCTGAATTCTGCCGGCAGCGTACGATTGCTCGTGTCATTTTACGTAGGAAATACTTGTCTTCATGTCCAGATAGCGATCCTGGGAACCAGAATAGTGTAAAACACGTTTTCATACATATTAGTGATTTCCAGTTGCACGGAGGCTCGGATGTGAATTCTGCCGGCAGCGTACGATTGCTCGTGCCATTTTACGTAGGAAATACTTGTCTTCATGTCCAGATAGCGATCCTGGGAGCCAGAATACTGTAAAACACGTTTTCATACATATTAGTGATTTCCAGGTGTACGGAGGCTCGGATCTGAATTCTGCCGGCAGCGTACGGTTGCTCGTGCCATTTTACGTAGGAAATACTTGTCTTCGTTTCCCGATAGCGATCCTGGGAGCCAGAATACTGTAAAACACGTGTTCATACATATTAGTGATTTCCAGGGGAACGGAGGCTCGGATTTGAATTCTGCCGGCAGCGTACGATTGCTCGTGTCATTTTACGTAGGAAATACTTGTCTTCATGTCCAGACAGCGATCCTGGGAGCCAGAATACTGTAAAACACGTTTTCATACATATTAGTGATTTCCAGGTGTACGGAGGCTCGGATCTGAATTCTGCCGGCAGCGTACGATTGCTCGTGTCATTTTACGTAGGATATACTTGTCTTCATGTCCAGATAGCGATCCTGGGAGCCAGAATAGTGTAAAACACGTTTTCATTCATGTTAGTGATTTCCAGCGGAACGGAGGCTCGGATTTGAATTCTGCCGGCAGCGTACGATTGCTCGTGTCATTTTACGTAGGAAATACTTGTCTTCATGTCCAGATAGCGATTCTGGGAACCAGAATACTGTAAAACACGTTTTCATACATATTAGTGATTTCCAGGGGAATGGAGGCTCGGATTTGAATTCTGCCGACAGCGTACGATTGCTCGTGTCAGTTTACGTAGGAAATATTTGTCTTCCTTTCCCGATAGCGATCCTGGGAACCAGAATAGTGTAAAACACGTTTTCATTCATGTTAGTGATTTCCAGCGGAACGGAGGCTCGGATTTGAATTCTGCCGGCACAGTTCGCTTATTCGTGTCATTTTACGTAGGAAATGCTTGCTTCCATTTCCTGATAGCGATCCTGGGAGCCAGAATACTGTAAAACACGTTTTCATACATATTAGTGATTTCCAGGGGAACGGAGGCTCGGATTTGAATTCTGCCGGCAGCGTACGATTGCTCGTGTCATTTTACGTAGGAAATACTTGTCTTCATGTCCAGACAGCGATCCTGGGAGCCAGAATACTGTAAAACACGTTTTCATACATATTAGTGATTTCCAGGTGTACGGAGGCTCGGATCTGAATTCTGCCGGCAGCGTACGATTGCTCGTGTCATTTTACGTAGGATATACTTGTCTTCATGTCCAGATAGCGATCCTGGGAACCAGAATACTGTAAAACACGTTTTCATACATATTAGTGATTTCCAGGGGAACGGAGGCTCGGATTCGAATTCTGCCGGCAGCGTACGATTGCTCGTGTCATTTTACGTAGGAAATACTTGTCTTCATGTCCAGATAACGATCCTGGGAGCCAGAATACTGTAAAACACGTTTTCATACATATTAGTGATTTCCAGGGGAACGGAGGCTCGGATTTGAATTCTGCCGGCAGCGTACGATTGCTCGTGTCATTTTACGTAGGAAATACTTGTCTTCATGTCCAGACAGCGATCCTGGGAGCCAGAATACTGTAAAACACGTTTTCATTCATGTTAGTGATTTCCAGCGGAACGGAGGCTCGGATTTGAATTCTGCCGGCACAGTTCGCTTATTCGTGTCATTTTACGTAGGAAATACTTGTCTTCGTTTCCCGATAGCGATCCTGGGAGCCAGAATACTGTAAATCACGTTTTCATACATATAGTGATTTCCAGGGGTACGGAGGCTCGGATCTGAATTCTGCCGGCAGCGTACGATTGCTCGTGTCATTTTACGTAGGAAATACTTGTCTTCATGTCCAGATAGCGATCCTGGGAACCAGAATAGTGTAAAACACGTTTTCATACATATTAGTGATTTCCAGTTGCACGGAGGCTCGGATGTGAATTCTGCCGGCAGCGTACGATTGCTCGTGCCATTTTACGTAGGAAATACTTGTCTTCATGTCCAGATAGCGATCCTGGGAGCCAGAATACTGTAAAACACGTTTTCATACATATTAGTGATTTCCAGGTGTACGGAGGCTCGGATCTGAATTCTGCCGGCAGCGTACGGTTGCTCGTGCCATTTTACGTAGGAAATACTTGTCTTCGTTTCCCGATAGCGATCCTGGGAGCCAGAATACTGTAAAACACGTTTTCATACATATTAGTGATTTCCAGGGGAACGGAGGCTCGGATTTGAATTCTGCCGGCAGCGTACGATTGCTCGTGTCATTTTACGTAGGAAATACTTGTCTTCATGTCCAGACAGCGATCCTAGGAGCCAGAATACTGTAAAACACGTTTTCATACATATTAGTGATTTCCAGGTGTACGGAGGCTCGGATCTGAATTCTGCCGGCAGCGTACGATTGCTCGTGTCATTTTACGTAGGATATACTTGTCTTCATGTCCAGATAGCGATCCTGGGAGCCAGAATAGTGTAAAACACGTTTTCATTCATGTTAGTGATTTCCAGCGGAACGGAAGCTCGGATTTGAATTCTGCCGGCAGCGTACGATTGCTCGTGTCATTTTACGTAGGAAATACTTGTCTTCATGTCCAGATAGCGATTCTGGGAACCAGAATACTGTAAAACACGTTTTCATACATATTAGTGATTTCCAGGGGAATGGAGGCTCGGATTTGAATTCTGCCGACAGCGTACGATTGCTCGTGTCAGTTTACGTAGGAAATACTTGTCTTCATGTCCAGATAGCGATTCTGGGAACCAGAATACTGTAAAACACGTTTTCATACATATTAGTGATTTCCAGGGGAATGGAGGCTCGGATTTGAATTCTGCCGGCACAGTTCGCTTATTCGTGTCATTTTACGTAGGAAATGCTTGCTTCCATTTCCTGATAGCGATCCTGGGAGCCAGAATACTGTAAAACACGTTTTCATACATATTAGTGATTTCCAGGGGAACGGAGGCTCGGATTTGAATTCTGCCGGCAGCGTACGATTGCTCGTGTCATTTTACGTAGGAAATACTTGTCTTCATGTCCAGACAGCGATCCTGGGAGCCAGAATACTGTAAAACACGTTTTCATACATATTAGTGATTTCCAGGTGTACGGAGGCTCGGATCTGAATTCTGCCGGCAGCGTACGATTGCTCGTGTCATTTTACGTAGGATATACTTGTCTTCATGTCCAGATAGCGATCCTGGAGACCAGAATACTGTAAAACACGTTTTCATACATATTAGTGATTTCCAGGGGAACGGAGGCTCGGATTCGAATTCTGCCGGCAGCGTACGATTGCTCGTGTCATTTTACGTAGGAAATACTTGTCTTCATGTCCAGATAGCGATCCTGGGAGCCAGAATACTGTAAAACACGTTTTCATACATATTAGTGATTTCCAGGGGAACGGAGGCTCGGATCTGAATTCTGCCGGCAGCGTACGATTGCTCGTGTCATTTTACGTAGGAAATACTTGTCTTCATGTCCAGATAGCGATCCTGGGAGCCAGAATACTGTAAAACACGTTTTCATACATATTAGTGATTTCCAGTTGTACGGAGGCTCGGATCTGAATTCTGCCGGCAGCGTACGATAGCTCGTGCCATTTTACGTAGGAAATACTTGTCTTCATGTCCAGATAACGATCCTGGGAGCCAGAATACTGTAAAACACGTTTTCATACATATTAGTGATTTCCAGAAGAACGGAGGCTCGGATTTGAATTCTGCCGGCAGCGTACGATTGCTCGTGTCATTTTACGTAGGAAATACTTGTCTTCCTTTCCCGATAGCGATCCTGGGGGCCAGAATAGTGTAAAACACGTTTTCATACATATTAGTGATTTCCAGAAGAACGGAGGCTCGGATTTGAATTCTGCCGGCAGCGTACGATTGCTCGTGTCATTTTACGTAGGAAATACTTGTCTTCCTTTCCCGATAGCGATCCTGGGGGCCAGAATAGTGTAAAACACGTTTTCATACATATTAGTGATTTCCAGGGGAATGGAGGCTCGGATTTGAATTCTGCCGACAGCGTACGATTGCTCGTGTCAGTTTACGTAGGAAATATTTGTCTTCCTTTCCCGATAGCGATCCTGGGAACCAGAATAGTGTAAAACACGTTTTCATTCATGTTAGTGATTTCCAGCGGAACGGAGGCTCGGATTTGAATTCTGCCGGCACAGTTCGCTTATTCGTGTCATTTTACGTAGGAAATGCTTGCTTCCATTTCCTGATAGCGATCCTGGGAGCCAGAATACTGTAAAACACGTTTTCATACATATTAGTGATTTCCAGAAGAACGGAGGCTCGTATTTGAATTCTGCTGGCAGCGTACGATTGCTCGTGTCATTTTACGTAGGAAATACTTGTCTTCATGTCCAGACAGCGATCCTGGGAGCCAGAATACTGTAAAACACGTTTTCATACATATTAGTGATTTCCAGGTGTACGGAGGCTCGGATCTGAATTCTGCCGGCAGCGTACGATTGCTCGTGCCATTTTACGTAGGAAATACTTGTCTTCATGTCCAGATAGCGATCCTGGGAGCCAGAATACAGTAAGACACGTTTTCGTACATATTAGTGATTTCGAGGGGAACGGAGGCTCGGATTTGAATTCTGCCGGCAGCGTACGATTGCTCGTGTCATTTTACGTAGGAACTACTTGTCTTCCTTTCCCGATAGCGATCCTGGGGGCCAGAATACTGTAAAACACGTTTTCATACATATTAGTGATTTCCAGGGGAACGGAGGCTCGGATTTGAATTCTGCCGGCAGCGTACGATTGCTCGTGTCATTTTACGTAGGATATACTTGTCTTCATGTCCAGATAGCGATCCTGGGAACCAGAATACTGTAAAACACATTTTCATACATATTAGTGATTTCCAGGGGAACGGAGGCTCGGATTCGAATTCTGCCGGCAGCGTACGATTGCTCGTGTCATTTTACGTAGGAAATACTTGTCTTCGTTTCCCGATAGCGATCCTGGGAGCCAGAATACTGTAAAACACGTTTTCATACATATTAGTGATTTCCAGGGGTACGGAGGCTCGGATCTGAATTCTGCCGGCAGCGTACGATTGCTCGTGTCATTTTACGTAGGAAATACTTGTCTTCATGTCCAGATAGCGATCCTGGGAACCAGAATACTGTACAACACGTTTTCATACATATTAGTGATTTCCAGGGGAACGGAGACTCGGATTCGAATTCTGCCGGCAGCGTACGATTGCTCGTGTCATTTTACGTAGGAAATACTTGTCTTCGTTTCCCGATAGCGATCCTGGGAGCCAGAATACAGTAAAACACGTTTTCGTACATATTAGTGATTTCGAGGGGAACGGAGGCTCGGATTTGAATTCTGCCGGCAGCGTACGATTGCTCGTGTCATTTTACGTAGGAACTACTTGTCTTCGTTTCCCGATAGCGATCCTGGGAGCCAGAATACAGTAAAACACGTTTTCGTACATATTAGTGATTTCGAGGGGAACGGAGGCTCGGATTTGAATTCTGCCGGCAGCGTACGATTGCTCGTGTCATTTTACGTAGGAACTACTTGTCTTCCTTTTCCGATAGCGATGTTACGTCCCAGGATAAACAAATACCTGAAAATATTTTTTTTTATTAATAACTCCTCCATTTTTCTTAAAATACAATGTCAGTAATAGTAATTAAGGAATACTTAACTATAAAACAATCAGGAGAGACAGAAAGACTGAAAGAGAAAAATATCAATATTAATAATTAAGTAAATATCTAAGAGATATTCATAAAATTAAGTAATACGTACCTCTAGATTCTGCTTCAGGAAGAAAACCTAAAATCAAAGAGAAAGAAATAATTAGTATAATTAGTAACATATACAATTATTAACAAATCAACATTACTTACCTGTAAGATAAAATAACCTGTAGGAGAAATAAGATATATAATTATTAACATATACATAATTACCGTACACCCTGTAAATACCTTAGAATTAAGATAATTATTACTGTAAAACAATACTCACAATTTTTACTACGAACACCAGTTTACCACCTGTAAAATAATTACGATTATTGTTAGAAATGTTATATATAAGAAACATTATAATAAAATACTTCTGAACATCGCGACAAGGACACTAGGTATGTAGAAGGAGGCATAGTAGTATCGCGGCGCGCCACCAGATGGCGAGGCGGCGCACTGCGCTCTCTCGCTGCTGGAAACGCATAGCGGCTTCAATAAGCTCGGTGATCCGAGCACTAGGCAGTCAGTATCCAGTTAGTATCTCACCTGGAGTAACCAGTCAGTATCGAGTTAGTATCTCAGGAGCAGTAATACCGAAGGAAGTCCCAGTATCCTTGTCGTCGTAAGGAATAACCTGTTAAGACGGTAGTCTTATTTCCTTTTTCCCTACCTGGCATTGTGAGCCTTACGGCTTCTGTCCAACGATACGGCATTGTGAGCCTTACGGCTTCTGTCCAACGATACGGCATTGTGAGCCTCACGGCTTCTGTCCACCGATACGGCATTGTGAGCCTCACGGCTTCTGTCCACCGATATGGCATTGTGAGCCTCACGGCTTCTGTCCACCGATATGGCATTGTGAGCCTTACGGCTTCTGTCCAACGATACGGCATTGTGAGCCTTACGGCTTCTGTCCAACGATACGGCATTGTGAGCCTCACGGCTTCTGTCCACCGATATGGCATCGTGAGCCTAACGGCTTCTGCCCTACGACTTACAAACAGCATCGTGAGCCTAACGGCTTCTGCTGTCACTCTCAGTTGGCATCGTGAGCCTAACGGCTTCTGTCATACTGCTCCCCTATAGCATACAAAAACACATATTAGAGCTTCAGTCATGATTAATCTCAGATTTTTCTTATATTTGTATTGCGTTATTCTAGTTATCCTATATATATACATATATATATATATATTCTTTTTCCTCTTACAATTCTATTAACTTCACGTGCCATTATTCCACTCTACCGGATATCTATTAAATAACTTCACTCACCCGCTACGCCCTTCCGCTCGGGGCTCCACGCAAATCTTAAAGGAAAAACATCTTTTATTAAATTAAGAATATTTTGCTATTTCAACTTACCTAGTGATAACTGTTACCTTCCTTCCTCATGTCTGCTTACCAGCTCTTAAACCTAAAATCAAAGGGGGAATTAATTATTATAAGCGCTCAATTTATACTCACCTGATGACATTCATTTTTGCCTTGCCTCTTCGCGTCTTGGTTATCGCGGCCCGACCTAAAAATAAAAGGGGAAGATTAATTAATACATTCATTAAGAATTCTTAACTTAGTACTTATCTGGTGACAGCAATTTGCTCTTCCATTTCAACCGAAATAATTCTGCCTTACCTCCTCGCGCTCTGCAACACAGGACGTAACAGGAGGAGTTGTAGAAAATTGGTGACCACACGGTGGGATTTCGATCAAGTAACAAATACGTACATATAAAATCTTTTCTCTCGGTAATCACGTCTTATATTAATTAGTCAAAATGAGTGAACCAACAACTCCTTTGAGCGAAGATCAGGGCCCTTCAGGCGCAAAAATAAGCAATCAACCAACTCCCGAATCATCAGGCTATAAGACTAAAACTTCCCTCAACGAAACTACAGCGTCACAACTTGCCGCACAGTTACTGGCCATACAAAATTCATTAGATCTGCTTTCTCTCCGGATACCCACTGCATCTAGCACACCAGATAAAATGCCTGAAACAAATAGAAACCCTCAAATCAGTATAAAAGATGCTGTTGAATTTGTACCAGCATTCGATGGACAAAATATTAGTGTATTACAATTTTCCCGTGCCTGTAAACGCGCCAAATCAATGGTGTCTCCCTACGTTGAGCCTCAGTTAGTCAAGTTCCTGCAAAATAAATTACAAGGTCATGCATATCTTGCCATCGAAGACCGAACATTTAACTCGGTAGATGAACTACTTTCACGACTAAAAAACGTGTTTTCCCCAGCGAAATCTACAAATCAATACAGAGGAGAACTCGCGAACATAACGAAAAACCCCACAGAAAATATTTTAGACTACATCGGACGCGTTAAAGATCTACGATCAGCCATATTAGAGGGAGAACAAGATCGTTATAATACATTTTTTCCCCAATTAGCTATTACTATCGACGAATTAACATTAGAATCCTTTTTGAATGGCCTACCTCCGGAGATCCGAGTCCAAATGAATATGCTAGGCTATAAGAGCCTCGACCAGGCATTCGACGCTGCTATCACGGCCGCAAAACAAGTGGAATCCGACCGTATGCGATTCCATGGAGCTCCTACTCCCTTACAATCAGCCTCCATAGTATGCCAAATCTGTAACAAACCAAATCACACAGCGACTCAATGCTGGCACCTCAATTCTGCACGACAGAATAAACCCCCTCAAAATAATTCACACCCCAATCGCTCCTTTAACACGCAGCAATTATTTTGTAATTACTGCAAAGCCAACGGGCATACCATATCCCAATGCCGCATAAGGCCTGTAAATAATACTCACCGCGACTCGGGAAACGCCCAGCCGTCCCCTTCACAACCGGACGAGCGTCGGGGACAAGCTGTTTACCATCTCAGTCCGACAACCCAGCCAGAATCAACTACCACAGAGTCCACGAACCAATCCAAAGAGTAATTAAAATCGCGTCACTAAAAGGCAATCGTGTGCCTTCTGTAACACTCTTCTCGGTTCAATTCCATTCTCCGCGAAGTTTTATGGTAGATTCTGGAGCTGAAATAAATTTGATTAAAATTAACTGTATAAAACCAAACGTTCCCATTAGCCATAAGAACCCATTATTTTTAGAGGGTATTACCAACCAGGTAGTTCCTACCTTAGGATATATAAACGCAAATATAAATAACATTTTTGCCATATTTTACCTCGTGCCAGAAGATTTCCCTATCGCGCAAGACGGAATAATAGGATCCGAATTTCTTATTAGTCATAATGCAACCATTAATTATTCAAACGAAAAACTCATCGTACAAAATATTGAAATCCCATTCACGCACTCGTTAAAACCAGCTGAAAGTAACGACTCTCAAAAACAAATTCAAGAAGGAAAGATTCAAATACAAAAAATTCAAGACCAACCTAAAGTCCGAACTGAGGTATCAGTTCATGTCATTAAGCCATCCTCACAAGCATCTTCTCTAAAATCATGTACCAATCAAGGTGAATCTTCCATTCCTACCTCTGCCAAAAGAGCAGAATCAAATTACTCACTTTCCAAAGAGGATATTTTCCCAAAAATAGGAGAAAATATACCTCTCAAAACTCAAACAGAGTCTAAAGGCTCTTCCTTAAACGTTGGTTCACCTAAAAAAGTATATGATTTACCTAAAACTCTTATAGATGGTTCTAATGACAATACAAACCTTCATCCATGTCTTGAAACTTTAAAAATTCAATCCAACTCTCCTTCTGAGTGCTCTCCATCCATGTACGATGATCCAAACTCTCACAAATCTAAAAAGAAAAAAATCGAAACTACGGTTCCACTCCTTATTCCCCACTCATACTTTCCTCTACCACTGAAACAACCGAAAATTAAAATATTTCCTATAAGAATAAATTCACAAAATATACCAAATTGGAAACCATCAGACTGCGAATCACGAATCAAACAAATAGAACTTCTACTACGACTTGATCACTTGAATTTTGAAGAAACACAACACATGAATAGAATCATTAAAAAATTCAACCATTTGTTTCATCTGCCAGGCGATCCACTAGGACACACAAATATTATCGCTCACAAAATTACTACTACAGACAATATTCCTGTTGCTACTAAACAGTATCGTTTTCCTCCGATTCACAAGACCGAGATAAATCGCCAAATAACAGAAATGTTACAAAACGATATTATTACTCCATCAGTTTCACCGTACAACTCTCCATTATGGATAGTACCCAAAAAACCCGATAGCGAAGGAAACAAACAGTGGCGACTAGTCATAGATTATCGTACGTTAAACGCAAAAACTATTCCGGATGCATATCCATTACCCAATATTTGTGAAATCCTAGACCAATTAGGCGGAGCCAAGTACTTTTCAATTTTAGACTTATCTTCTGGTTTCCACCAAATTCCAATGTATTCTGCAGACGCAGAAAAAACCGCGTTCTCAACACCATACGGCCATTATCACTATAACCGAATGCCATTTGGGCTACGAAATGCCCCAGCAACGTTTCAACGACTAATGGATAATGTTCTCACGGGACTTCAGGGCTCAGAAATGTTTGTTTATTTAGACGATATTGTAATTTACTCTAGCTCACTTCAGGAACACGAAATCAAATTCAGAAAACTCGCTCAACGTCTCGAAACTGCGAATTTGAGACTCCAGCCGGGAAAATGTGAATTCTTAAGGAAAGAAGTTATTTATTTAGGACACGTGATCACAGAAAAAGGGGTAAAACCAGACCCTAATAAAACGTATGCCGTTGAAATGTTTCCATTACCTAAAAACATAAAACAAATCAGACAATTCCTTGGACTAGTAGGATTCTATCGCCGGTTTATTCCTCAATTCTCAAATATTGCCAAACCTCTATCAAATCTCCTTAAAAAGAAGACACATTTCCACTGGTCGGACTCTCAAACAAGCGCTTTCAATACGTTGAAAAAGCAAATTTGTAGCTCACCTATACTTCAATATCCCGACTTTTCGAAAACCTTTCTTCTAACCACAGACGCATCAAACTCTGCCATTGGTGCTGTACTGAGTCAAAACCATTCCGGACAAAATCTTCCTATATCATACTGTTCACGATTATTAAATGGAGCTGAAATGAATTACCCAACGATTGAAAAGGAACTACTTGCGATTGTATATAGCGTTAACTATTTTCGTCCCTACCTTTACGGGCATAACTTTACCTTAGTAACTGACCATAGACCGCTGGTCTGGCTTCATAATTTTCGCGACCCCTCCTCAAGATTAATACGCTGGCGACTGAAGCTGCTCGAATACGACTACACCATTCAATATCAACCTGGAAAAACAAACGTCGTTGCCGACGCACTTTCTCGTAATGCACCCGAAAAAACCGCTATACCCCAAATCAACGAAGAGTCATCACCTTCTGGATCCAACCTAGCACCTACTAACAGTATGCTTACAAAGGATTGTCCCGACCAAACATACCCGTTTGACGAACTACCTAAAACAGGAAGTTTAATGAGCATAGAAGATTCCCAAGATCCCTTATCAACCAGGAAGGATAATATTGCCTCCTTCACAACAAGCAATGGATCTCCTATTGATTCAGCTACAGAAGATCTCTTTCGAGTTCGAGGCATCCAAAACCTGAAGAACCTTACGCTTGGAAAAGCCCAAGCTATAAAACAATCAGGTTATCAATATATCGCCTTACCTATAAAGGAATCCAAGGACAATATACTGAATCCTGAGATACTAAGGGAAGTCGTCTCTTCGCTCAAAACCATAATCATACAACTGGGAATAAGTACACTTAGCATCCCTAAAATACATCGTATGGATGGAATAAGTTGGCTTACAATCCTTAAACAATTAAAGGAAGCATTAGAAGAACAGTTAACAAAACTCACCATATGCATTCCTACTTACCAGAAGAATTTAAAAAAAAGGGCTCATGTTGTTGACGAGGAAAATGAAGACTAGGATAAAACAAACCTAAGGGAATAGCGTTTTTATTAGGGAACATTCGAGAAACAGTGCATTAAAATCAGTAAACAGAAACCTATGCAAGAAGCATGAAGTCATCTCACCGCATCAAGCAAAAGCCCTCCCAATTATCTTGTTCTATGAAGCCAGTCAAAAAAAAAAAGAGAAATCTCTTTTTTTTTTTTTAAGAAAAAGGGGGGAGGTGTTACGTCCCAGGATAAACAAATACCTGAAAATATTTTTTTTTATTAATAACTCCTCCATTTTTCTTAAAATACAATGTCAGTAATAGTAATTAAGGAATACTTAACTATAAAACAATCAGGAGAGACAGAAAGACTGAAAGAGAAAAATATCAATATTAATAATTAAGTAAATATCTAAGAGATATTCATAAAATTAAGTAATACGTACCTCTAGATTCTGCTTCAGGAAGAAAACCTAAAATCAAAGAGAAAGAAATAATTAGTATAATTAGTAACATATACAATTATTAACAAATCAACATTACTTACCTGTAAGATAAAATAACCTGTAGGAGAAATAAGATATATAATTATTAACATATACATAATTACCGTACACCCTGTAAATACCTTAGAATTAAGATAATTATTACTGTAAAACAATACTCACAATTTTTACTACGAACACCAGTTTACCACCTGTAAAATAATTACGATTATTGTTAGAAATGTTATATATAAGAAACATTATAATAAAATACTTCTGAACATCGCGACAAGGACACTAGGTATGTAGAAGGAGGCATAGTAGTATCGCGGCGCGCCACCAGATGGCGAGGCGGCGCACTGCGCTCTCTCGCTGCTGGAAACGCATAGCGGCTTCAATAAGCTCGGTGATCCGAGCACTAGGCAGTCAGTATCCAGTTAGTATCTCACCTGGAGTAACCAGTCAGTATCGAGTTAGTATCTCAGGAGCAGTAATACCGAAGGAAGTCCCAGTATCCTTGTCGTCGTAAGGAATAACCTGTTAAGACGGTAGTCTTATTTCCTTTTTCCCTACCTGGCATTGTGAGCCTTACGGCTTCTGTCCAACGATACGGCATTGTGAGCCTTACGGCTTCTGTCCAACGATACGGCATTGTGAGCCTCACGGCTTCTGTCCACCGATACGGCATTGTGAGCCTCACGGCTTCTGTCCACCGATATGGCATTGTGAGCCTCACGGCTTCTGTCCACCGATATGGCATTGTGAGCCTTACGGCTTCTGTCCAACGATACGGCATTGTGAGCCTTACGGCTTCTGTCCAACGATACGGCATTGTGAGCCTCACGGCTTCTGTCCACCGATATGGCATCGTGAGCCTAACGGCTTCTGCCCTACGACTTACAAACAGCATCGTGAGCCTAACGGCTTCTGCTGTCACTCTCAGTTGGCATCGTGAGCCTAACGGCTTCTGTCATACTGCTCCCCTATAGCATACAAAAACACATATTAGAGCTTCAGTCATGATTAATCTCAGATTTTTCTTATATTTGTATTGCGTTATTCTAGTTATCCTATATATATACATATATATATATATATTCTTTTTCCTCTTACAATTCTATTAACTTCACGTGCCATTATTCCACTCTACCGGATATCTATTAAATAACTTCACTCACCCGCTACGCCCTTCCGCTCGGGGCTCCACGCAAATCTTAAAGGAAAAACATCTTTTATTAAATTAAGAATATTTTGCTATTTCAACTTACCTAGTGATAACTGTTACCTTCCTTCCTCATGTCTGCTTACCAGCTCTTAAACCTAAAATCAAAGGGGGAATTAATTATTATAAGCGCTCAATTTATACTCACCTGATGACATTCATTTTTGCCTTGCCTCTTCGCGTCTTGGTTATCGCGGCCCGACCTAAAAATAAAAGGGGAAGATTAATTAATACATTCATTAAGAATTCTTAACTTAGTACTTATCTGGTGACAGCAATTTGCTCTTCCATTTCAACCGAAATAATTCTGCCTTACCTCCTCGCGCTCTGCAACACAGGACGTAACAGGAGGAGTTGTAGAAAATTGGTGACCACACGGTGGGATTTCGATCAAGTAACAAATACGTACATATAAAATCTTTTCTCTCGGTAATCACGTCTTATATTAATTAGTCAAAATGAGTGAACCAACAACTCCTTTGAGCGAAGATCAGGGCCCTTCAGGCGCAAAAATAAGCAATCAACCAACTCCCGAATCATCAGGCTATAAGACTAAAACTTCCCTCAACGAAACTACAGCGTCACAACTTGCCGCACAGTTACTGGCCATACAAAATTCATTAGATCTGCTTTCTCTCCGGATACCCACTGCATCTAGCACACCAGATAAAATGCCTGAAACAAATAGAAACCCTCAAATCAGTATAAAAGATGCTGTTGAATTTGTACCAGCATTCGATGGACAAAATATTAGTGTATTACAATTTTCCCGTGCCTGTAAACGCGCCAAATCAATGGTGTCTCCCTACGTTGAGCCTCAGTTAGTCAAGTTCCTGCAAAATAAATTACAAGGTCATGCATATCTTGCCATCGAAGACCGAACATTTAACTCGGTAGATGAACTACTTTCACGACTAAAAAACGTGTTTTCCCCAGCGAAATCTACAAATCAATACAGAGGAGAACTCGCGAACATAACGAAAAACCCCACAGAAAATATTTTAGACTACATCGGACGCGTTAAAGATCTACGATCAGCCATATTAGAGGGAGAACAAGATCGTTATAATACATTTTTTCCCCAATTAGCTATTACTATCGACGAATTAACATTAGAATCCTTTTTGAATGGCCTACCTCCGGAGATCCGAGTCCAAATGAATATGCTAGGCTATAAGAGCCTCGACCAGGCATTCGACGCTGCTATCACGGCCGCAAAACAAGTGGAATCCGACCGTATGCGATTCCATGGAGCTCCTACTCCCTTACAATCAGCCTCCATAGTATGCCAAATCTGTAACAAACCAAATCACACAGCGACTCAATGCTGGCACCTCAATTCTGCACGACAGAATAAACCCCCTCAAAATAATTCACACCCCAATCGCTCCTTTAACACGCAGCAATTATTTTGTAATTACTGCAAAGCCAACGGGCATACCATATCCCAATGCCGCATAAGGCCTGTAAATAATACTCACCGCGACTCGGGAAACGCCCAGCCGTCCCCTTCACAACCGGACGAGCGTCGGGGACAAGCTGTTTACCATCTCAGTCCGACAACCCAGCCAGAATCAACTACCACAGAGTCCACGAACCAATCCAAAGAGTAATTAAAATCGCGTCACTAAAAGGCAATCGTGTGCCTTCTGTAACACTCTTCTCGGTTCAATTCCATTCTCCGCGAAGTTTTATGGTAGATTCTGGAGCTGAAATAAATTTGATTAAAATTAACTGTATAAAACCAAACGTTCCCATTAGCCATAAGAACCCATTATTTTTAGAGGGTATTACCAACCAGGTAGTTCCTACCTTAGGATATATAAACGCAAATATAAATAACATTTTTGCCATATTTTACCTCGTGCCAGAAGATTTCCCTATCGCGCAAGACGGAATAATAGGATCCGAATTTCTTATTAGTCATAATGCAACCATTAATTATTCAAACGAAAAACTCATCGTACAAAATATTGAAATCCCATTCACGCACTCGTTAAAACCAGCTGAAAGTAACGACTCTCAAAAACAAATTCAAGAAGGAAAGATTCAAATACAAAAAATTCAAGACCAACCTAAAGTCCGAACTGAGGTATCAGTTCATGTCATTAAGCCATCCTCACAAGCATCTTCTCTAAAATCATGTACCAATCAAGGTGAATCTTCCATTCCTACCTCTGCCAAAAGAGCAGAATCAAATTACTCACTTTCCAAAGAGGATATTTTCCCAAAAATAGGAGAAAATATACCTCTCAAAACTCAAACAGAGTCTAAAGGCTCTTCCTTAAACGTTGGTTCACCTAAAAAAGTATATGATTTACCTAAAACTCTTATAGATGGTTCTAATGACAATACAAACCTTCATCCATGTCTTGAAACTTTAAAAATTCAATCCAACTCTCCTTCTGAGTGCTCTCCATCCATGTACGATGATCCAAACTCTCACAAGTCTAAAAAGAAAAAAATCGAAACTACGGTTCCACTCCTTATTCCCCACTCATACTTTCCTCTACCACTGAAACAACCGAAAATTAAAATATTTCCTATAAGAATAAATTCACAAAATATACCAAATTGGAAACCATCAGACTGCGAATCACGAATCAAACAAATAGAACTTCTACTACGACTTGATCACTTGAATTTTGAAGAAACACAACACATGAATAGAATCATTAAAAAATTCAACCATTTGTTTCATCTGCCAGGCGATCCACTAGGACACACAAATATTATCGCTCACAAAATTACTACTACAGACAATATTCCTGTTGCTACTAAACAGTATCGTTTTCCTCCGATTCACAAGACCGAGATAAATCGCCAAATAACAGAAATGTTACAAAACGATATTATTACTCCATCAGTTTCACCGTACAACTCTCCATTATGGATAGTACCCAAAAAACCCGATAGCGAAGGAAACAAACAGTGGCGACTAGTCATAGATTATCGTACGTTAAACGCAAAAACTATTCCGGATGCATATCCATTACCCAATATTTGTGAAATCCTAGACCAATTAGGCGGAGCCAAGTACTTTTCAATTTTAGACTTATCTTCTGGTTTCCACCAAATTCCAATGTATTCTGCAGACGCAGAAAAAACCGCGTTCTCAACACCATACGGCCATTATCACTATAACCGAATGCCATTTGGGCTACGAAATGCCCCAGCAACGTTTCAACGACTAATGGATAATGTTCTCACGGGACTTCAGGGCTCAGAAATGTTTGTTTATTTAGACGATATTGTAATTTACTCTAGCTCACTTCAGGAACACGAAATCAAATTCAGAAAACTCGCTCAACGTCTCGAAACTGCGAATTTGAGACTCCAGCCGGGAAAATGTGAATTCTTAAGGAAAGAAGTTATTTATTTAGGACACGTGATCACAGAAAAAGGGGTAAAACCAGACCCTAATAAAACGTATGCCGTTGAAATGTTTCCATTACCTAAAAACATAAAACAAATCAGACAATTCCTTGGACTAGTAGGATTCTATCGCCGGTTTATTCCTCAATTCTCAAATATTGCCAAACCTCTATCAAATCTCCTTAAAAAGAAGACACATTTCCACTGGTCGGACTCTCAAACAAGCGCTTTCAATACGTTGAAAAAGCAAATTTGTAGCTCACCTATACTTCAATATCCCGACTTTTCGAAAACCTTTCTTCTAACCACAGACGCATCAAACTCTGCCATTGGTGCTGTACTGAGTCAAAACCATTCCGGACAAAATCTTCCTATATCATACTGTTCACGATTATTAAATGGAGCTGAAATGAATTACCCAACGATTGAAAAGGAACTACTTGCGATTGTATATAGCGTTAACTATTTTCGTCCCTACCTTTACGGGCATAACTTTACCTTAGTAACTGACCATAGACCGCTGGTCTGGCTTCATAATTTTCGCGACCCCTCCTCAAGATTAATACGCTGGCGACTGAAGCTGCTCGAATACGACTACACCATTCAATATCAACCTGGAAAAACAAACGTCGTTGCCGACGCACTTTCTCGTAATGCACCCGAAAAAACCGCTATACCCCAAATCAACGAAGAGTCATCACCTTCTGGATCCAACCTAGCACCTACTAACAGTATGCTTACAAAGGATTGTCCCGACCAAACATACCCGTTTGACGAACTACCTAAAACAGGAAGTTTAATGAGCATAGAAGATTCCCAAGATCCCTTATCAACCAGGAAGGATAATATTGCCTCCTTCACAACAAGCAATGGATCTCCTATTGATTCAGCTACAGAAGATCTCTTTCGAGTTCGAGGCATCCAAAACCTGAAGAACCTTACGCTTGGAAAAGCCCAAGCTATAAAACAATCAGGTTATCAATATATCGCCTTACCTATAAAGGAATCCAAGGACAATATACTGAATCCTGAGATACTAAGGGAAGTCGTCTCTTCGCTCAAAACCATAATCATACAACTGGGAATAAGTACACTTAGCATCCCTAAAATACATCGTATGGATGGAATAAGTTGGCTTACAATCCTTAAACAATTAAAGGAAGCATTAGAAGAACAGTTAACAAAACTCACCATATGCATTCCTACTTACCAGAAGAATTTAAAAAAAAGGGCTCATGTTGTTGACGAGGAAAATGAAGACTAGGATAAAACAAACCTAAGGGAATAGCGTTTTTATTAGGGAACATTCGAGAAACAGTGCATTAAAATCAGTAAACAGAAACCTATGCAAGAAGCATGAAGTCATCTCACCGCATCAAGCAAAAGCCCTCCCAATTATCTTGTTCTATGAAGCCAGTCAAAAAAAAAAAAAAGAGAAATCTCTTTTTTTTTTTTTTTAAGAAAAAGGGGGGAGGTGTTACGTCCCAGGATAAACAAATACCTGAAAATATTTTTTTTTATTAATAACTCCTCCATTTTTCTTAAAATACAATGTCAGTAATAGTAATTAAGGAATACTTAACTATAAAACAATCAGGAGAGACAGAAAGACTGAAAGAGAAAAATATCAATATTAATAATTAAGTAAATATCTAAGAGATATTCATAAAATTAAGTAATACGTACCTCTAGATTCTGCTTCAGGAAGAAAACCTAAAATCAAAGAGAAAGAAATAATTAGTATAATTAGTAACATATACAATTATTAACAAATCAACATTACTTACCTGTAAGATAAAATAACCTGTAGGAGAAATAAGATATATAATTATTAACATATACATAATTACCGTACACCCTGTAAATACCTTAGAATTAAGATAATTATTACTGTAAAACAATACTCACAATTTTTACTACGAACACCAGTTTACCACCTGTAAAATAATTACGATTATTGTTAGAAATGTTATATATAAGAAACATTATAATAAAATACTTCTGAACATCGCGACAAGGACACTAGGTATGTAGAAGGAGGCATAGTAGTATCGCGGCGCGCCACCAGATGGCGAGGCGGCGCACTGCGCTCTCTCGCTGCTGGAAACGCATAGCGGCTTCAATAAGCTCGGTGATCCGAGCACTAGGCAGTCAGTATCCAGTTAGTATCTCACCTGGAGTAACCAGTCAGTATCGAGTTAGTATCTCAGGAGCAGTAATACCGAAGGAAGTCCCAGTATCCTTGTCGTCGTAAGGAATAACCTGTTAAGACGGTAGTCTTATTTCCTTTTTCCCTACCTGGCATTGTGAGCCTTACGGCTTCTGTCCAACGATACGGCATTGTGAGCCTTACGGCTTCTGTCCAACGATACGGCATTGTGAGCCTCACGGCTTCTGTCCACCGATACGGCATTGTGAGCCTCACGGCTTCTGTCCACCGATATGGCATTGTGAGCCTCACGGCTTCTGTCCACCGATATGGCATTGTGAGCCTTACGGCTTCTGTCCAACGATACGGCATTGTGAGCCTTACGGCTTCTGTCCAACGATACGGCATTGTGAGCCTCACGGCTTCTGTCCACCGATATGGCATCCTGAGCCTAACGGCTTCTGCCCTACGACTTACAAACAGCATCGTGAGCCTAACGGCTTCTGCTGTCACTCTCAGTTGGCATCGTGAGCCTAACGGCTTCTGTCATACTGCTCCCCTATAGCATACAAAAACACATATTAGAGCTTCAGTCATGATTAATCTCAGATTTTTCTTATATTTGTATTGCGTTATTCTAGTTATCCTATATATATACATATATATATATATATTCTTTTTCCTCTTACAATTCTATTAACTTCACGTGCCATTATTCCACTCTACCGGATATCTATTAAATAACTTCACTCCCCGCTACGCCCTTCCGCTCGGGGCTCCACGCAAATCTTAAAGGAAAAACATCTTTTATTAAATTAAGAATATTTTGCTATTTCAACTTACCTAGTGATAACTGTTACCTTCCTTCCTCATGTCTGCTTACCAGCTCTTAAACCTAAAATCAAAGGGGGAATTAATTATTATAAGCGCTCAATTTATACTCACCTGATGACATTCATTTTTGCCTTGCCTCTTCGCGTCTTGGTTATCGCGGCCCGACCTAAAAATAAAAGGGGAAGATTAATTAATACATTCATTAAGAATTCTTAACTTAGTACTTATCTGGTGACAGCAATTTGCTCTTCCATTTCAACCGAAATAATTCTGCCTTACCTCCTCGCGCTCTGCAACACAGGACGTAACAGCGATCCTGGGGGCCAGAATAGTGTAAAACACGTTTTCATACATATTAGTGATTTCCAGGGGAACGGAGACTCGGATTCGAATTCTGCCGGCAGCGTACGATTGCTCGTGTCATTTTACGTAGGAAATACTTGTCTTCATGTCCAGATAGCGATCCTGGGAACCAGAATACTGTAAAACACGTTTTCATACATATTAGTGATTTCCAGGGGAACGGAGGCTCGGATTCGAATTCTGCCGGCAGCGTACGATTGCTCGTGTCATTTTACGTAGGAAATACTTGTCTTCGTTTCCCGATAGCGATCCTGGGAACCAGAATACTGTAAAACACGTTTTCATACATATTAGTGATTTCCAGGGGAACGGAGGCTCGGATTCGAATTCTGCCGGCAGCGTACGATTGCTCGTGTCATTTTACGTAGGAAATACTTGTCTTCATGTCCCGATAGCGATCCTGGGAGCCAGAATACTGTAAAACACGTTTTCATACATATTAGTGATTTCCAGGGGTACGGAGGCTTGGATCTGAATTCTGCCGGCAGCGTACGATTGCTCGTGTCATTTTACGTAGGAAATACTTGTCTTCATGTCCAGATAGCGATCCTGGGAGCCAGAATACTGTAAAACACGTTTTCATACATATTAGTGATTTCCAGGGGAACGGAGGCTCGGATTCGAATTCTGCCGGCAGCGTACGATTGCTCGTGTCATTTTACGTAGGATATACTTGTCTTCATGTCCAGATAGCGATCCTGGGAGCCAGAATACTGTAAAACACGTTTTCATACATATTAGTGATTTCCAGTTGTACGGAGGCTCGGATTTGAATTCTGCCGGCAGCGTACGATTGCTCGTGTCATTTTACGTAGGAAATACTTGTCTTCATGTCCAGATAGCGATCCTGGGAACCAGAATACTGTAAAACACGTTTTCATACATATTAGTGATTTCCAGGGGAACGGAGGCTCGGATTTGAATTCTGCCGGCAGCGTACGATTGCTCGTGTCATTTTACGTAGGAAATACTTGTCTTCCTTTCCCGATAGCGATCCTGGGAACCAGAATAGTGTAAAACACGTTTTCATTCATGTTAGTGATTTCCAGCGGAACGGAGGCTCGGATTTGAATTCTGCCGGCACAGTTCGCTTATTCGTGTCATTTTACGTAGGAAATGCTTGCTTCCATTTCCTGATAGCGATCCTGGGAGCCAGAATACTGTAAAACACGTTTTCATACATATTAGTGATTTCCAGGGGAACGGAGGCTCGGATTCGAATTCTGCCGGCAGCGTACGATTGCTCGTGTCATTTTACGTAGGAAATACTTGTCTTCATGTCCAGATAGCGATCCTGGGAGCCAGAATACAGTAAAACACGTTTTCGTACATATTAGTGATTTCGAGGGGAACGGAGGCTCGGATTTGAATTCTGCCGGCAGCGTACGATTGCTCGTGTCATTTTACGTAGGAAATACTTGTCTTCGTTTCCCGATAGCGATCCTGGGAGCCAGAATACAGTAAAACACGTTTTCGTACATATTAGTGATTTCGAGGGGAACGGAGGCTCGGATTTGAATTCTGCCGGCAGCGTACGATTGCTCGTGTCATTTTACGTAGGAACTACTTGTCTTCCTTTCCCGATAGCGATCCTGGGGGCCAGAATAGTGTAAAACACGTTTTCATACATATTAGTGATTTCCAGGGGAACGGAGACTCGGATTCGAATTCTGCCGGCAGCGTACGATTGCTCGTGTCATTTTACGTAGGATATACTTGTCTTCATGTCCAGATAGCGATCCTGGGAGCCAGAATACTGTAAAACACGTTTTCATACATATTAGTGATTTCCAGTTGTACGGAGGCTCGGATTTGAATTCTGCCGGCAGCGTACGATTGCTCGTGTCATTTTACGTAGGAAATACTTGTCTTCATGTCCAGATAGCGATCCTGGGAACCAGAATACTGTAAAACACGTTTTCATACATATTAGTGATTTCCAGGGGAACGGAGGCTCGGATTTGAATTCTGCCGGCAGCGTACGATTGCTCGTGTCATTTTACGTAGGAAATACTTGTCTTCGTTTCCCGATAGCGATCCTGGGAGCCAGAATACTGTAAAACACGTTTTCATACATATTAGTGATTTCCAGGTGTACGGAGGCTCGGATCTGAATTCTGCCGGCAGCGTACGATTGCTCGTGTCATTTTACGTAGGATATACTTGTCTTCATGTCCAGATAGCGATCCTGGGAACCAGAATACTGTAAAACACGTTTTCATACATATTAGTGATTTCCAGGGGAACGGAGGCTCGGATTCGAATTCTGCCGGCAGCGTACGATTGCTCGTGTCATTTTACGTAGGAAATACTTGTCTTCATGTCCAGATAGCGATCCTGGGAACCAGAATACTGTAAAACACGTTTTCATACATATTAGTGATTTCCAGGGGAACGGAGGCTCGGATTCGAATTCTGCCGGCAGCGTACGATTGCTCGTGTCATTTTACGTAGGAAATACTTGTCTTCATGTCCAGATAGCGATCCTGGGAGCCAGAATACTGTAAAACACGTTTTCATACATGTTAGTGATTTCCAGCGGAACGGAGGCTCGGATTTGAATTCTGCCGGCAGCGTACGATTGCTCGTGTCATTTTACGTAGGAAATACTTGTCTTCATGTCCAGATAGCGATCCTGGGAACCAGAATACTGTAAAACACGTTTTCATACATATTAGGGATTTCCAGGGGAACGGAGGCTCGGATTTGAATTCTGCCGGCAGCGTACGATTGCTCGTGTCATTTTACGTAGGAAATGCTTGCTTCCATTTCCTGATAGCGATCCTGGGAGCCAGAATACTGTAAAACACGTTTTCATACATATTAGTGATTTCCAGGGGTACGGAGGCTCGGATCTGAATTCTGCCGGCAGCGTACGATTGCTCGTGTCATTTTACGTAGGAAATACTTGTCTTCGTTTCCCGATAGCGATCCTGGGAGCCAGAATACTGTAAAACACGTTTTCATACATATTAGTGATTTCCAGGTGTACGGAGGCTCGGATCTGAATTCTGCCGGCAGCGTACGATTGCTCGTGTCATTTTACGTAGGATATACTTGTCTTCATGTCCAGATAGCGATCCTGGGAACCAGAATACTGTAAAACACGTTTTCATACATATTAGTGATTTCCAGGGGAACGGAGGCTCGGATTCGAATTCTGCCGGCAGCGTACGATTGCTCGTGTCATTTTACGTAGGAAATACTTGTCTTCATGTCCAGATAGCGATCCTGGGAACCAGAATACTGTAAAACACGTTTTCATACATATTAGTGATTTCCAGGGGAACGGAGGCTCGGATTCGAATTCTGCCGGCAGCGTACGATTGCTCGTGTCATTTTACGTGGGAAATACTTGTCTTCGTTTCCCGATAGCGATCCTGGGAGCCAGAATACTGTAAAACACGTTTTCATACATATTAGTGATTTCCAGGGGTACGGAGGCTCGGATCTGAATTCTGCCGGCAGCGTACGATTGCTCGTGTCATTTTACGTAGGAAATACTTGTCTTCATGTCCAGATAGCGATCCTGGGAGCCAGAATACTGTAAAACACGTTTTCATACATGTTAGTGATTTCCAGCGGAACGGAGGCTCGGATTTGAATTCTGCCGGCAGCGTACGATTGCTCGTGTCATTTTACGTAGGAAATACTTGTCTTCATGTCCAGATAGCGATCCTGGGAACCAGAATACTGTAAAACACGTTTTCATACATATTAGTGATTTCCAGGGGAACGGAGGCTCGGATTTGAATTCTGCCGGCAGCGTACGATTGCTCGTGTCATTTTACGTAGGAAATACTTGTCTTCGTTTCCCGATAGCGATCCTGGGAGCCAGAATACTGTAAAACACGTTTTCATACATATTAGTGATTTCCAGGGGAACGGAGGCTCGGATTCGAATTCTGCCGGCAGCGTACGATTGCTCGTGTCATTTTACGTAGGAAATACTTGTCTTCATGTCCAGATAGCGATCCTGGGAGCCAGAATACTGTAAAACACGTTTTCATACATGTTAGTGATTTCCAGCGGAACGGAGGCTCGGATTTGAATTCTGCCGGCAGCGTACGATTGCTCGTGTCATTTTACGTAGGAAATACTTGTCTTCATGTCCAGATAGCGATCCTGGGAACCAGAATACTGTAAAACACGTTTTCATACATATTAGTGATTTCCAGGGGAACGGAGGCTCGGATTTGAATTCTGCCGGCAGCGTACGATTGCTCGTGTCATTTTACGTAGGAAATGCTTGCTTCCATTTCCTGATAGCGATCCTGGGAGCCAGAATACTGTAAAACACGTTTTCATACATATTAGTGATTTCCAGGGGTACGGAGGCTCGGATCTGAATTCTGCCGGCAGCGTACGATTGCTCGTGTCATTTTACGTAGTGTGACGTCTCACGCCGTCCCCGACACACGCACATTTTTATTTTTTTTCTCTAACACTTAAATTTCATACTTCCATCATTTGGAACTTCCAAGCGCACGAACTTCCAAGCGCCCAACGCAGCTGGGCCGAAGGCCCAGCTGTTCGTTCCCGCGGCCTTCGGCCGCGGGAGTTTTTGAAAAAACGGCTCAAGGTCGTCTCGAATTTCGCTGACTCAGCATATATTTTCTTATCAATATATCAAATTGCTGACCACGCATATATCAGCCGCGGTCCGTCAAAAATCCAAAATGGCCGACGAGACCATCTTAGAAAATAATTTTGATATTGCTAACAAACCAGCAATAGAGCGATCAATATGCCAAATCATAAAGATAGTCTTGACGAATATACGTAGTCCCAAACATTCAGGTTAATTAAAAGGATATAAGAAATGCACACATGAATGTATGCACTACTGTCACTTACCTGGGCAAGGCGATCAGCTGAACCAATGTCATTCTTAAAGGAGATTGCGTAGTTGAGGCCACAGCAGGACTTCGAATCTCGCGCCATTCCTGGCGCTACGCCTGTAAAGAGAGGATGGAGAATAATTAAATCCCTCCAAAAACATTAAAATGTAAAAAAAAGCGCCAAGTAGTCCTGTTCCTCACCCCAAAAAGGATCCCGCTTCATAACCAAATGTATCGTGTTCCACAAAAATAACAGTGTGATGAAACCACCTTATCAAATTGACCAAAAACGTAAATCGATATCATTGGAAAGCCAAGCCTTGATTATATACTCTATATAAGGCTAATACCCTAGTACCACAAAATAATTTAATGGTAGGGCATGGAATACAAATATTGTGTTTAATTGAATGAATATTAAAACAAAATTAATGTCACACTGAATTAAAAATTCTACGAACAAACAAACAAGAACAGGGGCAGAATGTGACTGTGGAAACCAAACCTTCAGTTAGGAATACAAAACGAAACATATGTTCAACAATCGTGAAAATTAAATTAAAAAATATATCTCTTCTCTTCGTTCAGTTTATCAAAGGAAACGTAATACTTGGCCCGCTCGGTTCTTCACAAATCGAGTTTCAAGTCTACACACAAATGGATGCAACCTTATTATTAAAATGATACCTTACATCATTGCAAATCGCTATTGTATTGTTAATGTTAAGATGCAAGATGGATATAGTACTTCTTGGAAACAGTAAGTTTCTTAGTGATAGCTCAGATGGTACATTATTATTCCAATGATACCTTTCATCATCGCAAATCGTTTTTGTACAGTTAATGTTAGGATGTAAGATGGACTGTATTTCTTAGGAAACGTAATTTTCTTAATTAATACTACTACTTGGCGTGAAACTCTGCAGAGTCGCCTGATATTCCATTGTAACTCGCGAAACGTCGCACTACTTAGCAAAGTCATACAAATTCCACGTTCCCCACTCGTGCAGTGTATTCGGATAATAATTATCAATGAATGAGTGACAAAATATATCTGTCGATTGCGAATCGAACTCCGCATTCGTTTGCTGTGTGAAAGCCTTGAAACTCGATTTGTGAAGAACCGAGCGGGCCAAGTATTACGTTTCCTTTGATAAACTGAACGAAGAGAAGAGATATATTTTTTAATTTAATTTTCACGATTGTTGAACATATGTTTCGTTTTGTATTCCTAACTGAAGGTTTGGTTTCCACAGTCACATTCTGCCCCTGTTCTTGTTTGTTTGTTCGTAGAATTTTTAATTCAGTGTGACATTAATTTTGTTTTAATATTCATTCAATTAAACACAATATTTGTATTCCATGCCCTACCATTAAATTATTTTGTGGTACTAGGGTATTAGCCTTATATAGAGTATATAATCAAGGCTTGGCTTTCCAATGATATCGATTTACGTTTTTGGTCAATTTGATAAGGTGGTTTCATCACACTGTTATTTTTGTGGAACACGATACATTTGGTTATGAAGCGGGATCCTTTTTGGGGTGAGGAACAGGACTACTTGGCGCTTTTTTTTACATTTTAATGTTTTTGGAGGGATTCCATGTCTTTTTGGTCGTTCAGTTAATACGATATGGACAACCTTTTTTTCCCTATAGGAAAGCATAGGAAGTTCGGAGTTCTGTTCGGATGTTCGGTGTTCGATGTTCTGTTACGACGAAATGTTCTAGTGGAAACGGGCCTTAATACGATATGGGCAACCTTCTTTTCCTATACGAAAGCATAGGACGTTGGGAGTTCTATTCGGATGTTCGGTGTTCGATGTTCTGTTACGGCGAAATGTTCTAGTGGAAACGGGCCTAGTATAATAAGAATTGCGGAAAAGTAGAACATTACCTACCGCTTGTTTAGATTTTAAGGTTGTTGAGGAATGGGAGGATTCTTTTTATGTAGGATTTGTTTTAAACGCGGAATGCTTTTTTGGGTTGTTGGATGTTTTTCGGGAAGTGGAACAAAACTACTTGACGCTACTTTCTACATTATAGTGTTTTTGGAGGTTGGGGGGATTCTTTCTGTGTATGATTTCTTTTAAATGAAGAAGATTTTTTGTGTAATTGAGTCTATTTATGATTTAGCAAAGAAGTCGCTAAATGCAAACGGGATGTTGTTCTTTGCAAAGGAGTCGCTAGATGCAGACGGGACGTTGTTCTTTGCAAAGGAGTCGCTAAATGCGGACGTGGGCCTTTTCTTTGCAAAGGAGTCGCTAGATGCAGACGGGACGTTGTTCTTTGCAAAGGAGTCGCTAAATGCAGACGGGACTTTGTTCTTTGCAAAGGAGTCGCTAGATGCAGACGGGACATTATTCTTTGCAAAGGAGTCGCTAAATGCAGACGGGGCTTTGTTCTTTGCAAAGGAGTCGCTAGATGCAGACGGGACGTTGTTCTTTGCAAAGGAGTCGCTAAATGCAGACGGGACGTTGTTCTTTGCAAAGGAGTCGCTAGATGCGGACGTGGGCCTTTTCTTTGCAAAGGAGTCGCTAGATGCAGACGGGACGTTGTTCTTTGCAAAGGAGTCGCTAAATGCAGACGGGGCTTTGTTCTTTGCAAAGGAGTCGCTAGATGCAGACGGGACGTTGTTCTTTGCAAAGGAGTCGCTAAATGCAGACGGGGCTTTGTTCTTTGCAAAGGAGTCGCTAAATGCAGACGGGACGTTGTTCTTTGCAAAGGAGTCGCTAGATGCGGACGTGGGCCTTTTCTTTGCAAAGGAGTCGCTAGATGCAGACGGGACGTTGTTCTTTGCAAAGGAGTCGCTAAATGCAGACGGGGCTTTGTTCTTTGCAAAGGAGTCGCTAAATGCAGACGGGACGTTGTTCTTTGCACAGGAGTCGCTAGATGCGGACGTGGGCCTTTTCTTTGCAAAGGAGTCGCTAGATGCAGACGGGACGTTGTTCTTTGCAAAGGAGTTGCTAAATGCAGACGGGGCTTTGTTCTTTGCAAAGGAGTCGCTAAATGCAGACGGGACGTTGTTCTTTGCAAATCGCTATATACGAACAAGATGTAGTTGCTCGCGAATTCGGTGCAGAGTGCGGACATAGACTGTTTCTCTACTTTTTTTGTTATGGGGATAAACTTGGCTTCTGTTCAAAGCTATTAAATTGTATAACACATCATTTTGATCCATACTTTTCAAAAAAGAACAGATAGGCATCTTTTGCACCTCTCGGCCACTGTATTTTTTGTATAATCTTTTCATCGTCAATGTTAATGAATGTATTTCTTTTATTTCTTACAAAACATGTGTAATGCCCAGTTTGGTTATTATCTTTATTTTTTCTGTCATGATAAAATATAGCACTTATCGCTCTATACGATTTTTGCGCGATAAGTATTTTTGACATATGTGCACCTGTGATACTATACTTTTGCATTTTCATAAATCTTTCTTCCCTTTTGTGAAAGGGTAATAACTGAATTAGTACAACATCTGCAGCCATCGTTACATCAGTTTTAAACATCATTGTGTTACTTCCACAATGAGAGCACGAGGAATTGTCTAGTTCACGCCAGTTGGAATACATCTTAATAATTTCCTGTAGACCTTTACTTTGTCCTTTTAGTTCACATAATGGTAGTGTCAAAATTACGTTTTTCTCAGTTCTCGCACTTGTTTGAAGGCAAGTTTTGCAGCGCAGTTGATGAGTCAACTCGTGTTCTAACGTTTGTCTAATACTCTCATGACCATTTATAACACTGAGTAAAAATTCAGCAGCATCTTGTGGAATGTTTTCAATGAAAGTTCCACCTAAGTCCTGCCTAACCCCAAGAGAATTAAGGAGTGGCACTCCTTCACTTACGTAGACTTGGGCCAAAGCTCTTAACGCACCATGTTTGTGGAGATTGAGCATTTTTTCACGAATAATCTCGCTATGAAGCATACATTGCATACTTACGTTAGCGTATGCGGATACATGGTCCGAATTGGTAAAGCCTTTAACGGAACGGACTACAATTACCGCATTATCTGCATACAATGCATCAATATTAGGTCTTGGTAGTCCTGTCCAATATCTGTCAGTAATTTTCTGCTGCCTTTCCATCACATAATTTATATTTGCCAGATCAGGTCTGTAAATGCCTCTTAATCTGTTGTATTCCAGTACAGCTAGTTTATTAGCTTGTACGGAGTACGGATCGAAATTGATCAGATGCAAACCGTCCAATGAAGTTACACGTGATAGTGCAACGTACGTCTGACCGCAGCTAAAGATAGTGTTACCTGCGTCGACGATAGCTGTTTTTAAACTTAACCCCTGGCACTTGTGAATGGTAATACCATAGCTAAGAGATATTGGAAATTGGTGACGAATGACATAAGCTTTTTCCATTACTTGAAATTTCGAAGTAACTCTTTCTAATGAATATGTCTGACCAGTTGATAAACGAAACTGTATCGTTTGAATATCACCATTAGCTTCCACCGCTTCGGTAAATGCAACAATTTCTCCAATAGCACCATTCACAAGACCTAGTGTGACATCAATGTTACGTCTAAGCATGATTTTGGCACCAACTTTCACAATTATATTTCTGCTTAAGCCAGCTGTCTGAGAGTTGTCTTCTTCATATTGATCTAATAGTTTATTCACACGTTTCTTTAAATACTCCGCACAATCGAGAACGTCGCGTGCAGTCAGCTTCACCGCTTCGCTGTTAATTCTTTCGAGCATTGCTGCATTAAGTACGTCACACAAATGGCATGTAGGAAGTAAACAAATTGCATCTGGCGGTAAAGTTTTAATGTAATTACAAAGCTCCCTTAACATTCCACCAGTGTCGTTGGATATGAACACAATTTTCCTCGATTGCAATTCCAAACCATCTGCTTCCGTAACAATACCCAAACGAATTCTTGAAAGAATTTCGCGATAAGTATCATCACCTTTTTGTCGCATATTTATACTCAATTCATCGTAAGTGAATAGCTCAGTCCACAAATTGTAACTGGCCAACGAACCTAAACATTTAGCATTTTTCTCTCTCGATATTTCAATAAATGCCGGCTCTTCGTGAACAGGTGGTAACTGTAATAAATCACCAAACAGAAGAATATGCTTTCTGCCAAACCATCCATCGTTTGTGTCAACTGTATCGAATATTTCTGCCAGTCTCAGATGTATAAACATTAAGGTAATATTCGATATCATAGAAATTTCGTCTATAATGAATAGAACGGTATTTTTTAAGTCTGTACGTAATGTTTTCAAGACCATATCAGATAAAGGCCTATAGCTAGGAGTTTGACCGTGTTCAACGGGAAGTTGAAGTAATCTATGTACGGTTAAACCGTCGATATTGAACGCTGCTACTCCAGTAGGGGCTAATACAACTGTATCTTTTTCAACTGCTTGTTTTGTCCAACAACGCAGTGCCTTAATCAAGAAACTTTTCCCTGTTCCGCCTTCTCCGCTGACATACAAGCGCAATAGTGAACTATTCACATCGTCTAAATTGCTAGCAATTGTTTTTGTAACCTTTTCAAAAATCCTTTTCTGATCAAGATTTAATTCTTGTATCATCTGCGTAATGTTACAATCAACAATTTTTGCATTCTTCTCCATTTCTTTCAACTCCACAATTGCACCTTCTACTTCAAGAGGCTGACATTCCATCTCATCGAATGAATCAGGTTTCTCATTCTTACATTCATTTCCCAAAATATTCTGCTTAATTAATTCTTGGACATGGTCAACAGCTGCTTGAAATTCTTCTAATCGTTCATGGTACTGAAGACCACTAATAATTTCTGACTTTACCGACGCAAATGCTTCGGTATAAGTACCACTGCACCCTTTTAACTCGTCCAAGTTCCTCCAGGGTTTAAACAATAATAACATTGAGTAATAGTATTTTTCTGGATTAAGATTCTTATTATATGTAAAATGGTTGATCAAATAACCACGATCTCTTTTTTTCAAATATAAGCGAGTTTTTGAATCGTAGAATTCTAACGTGCACTTTGACATTTTAACTCGCGAAACGTCGTACCACTTAGCAAAGTCGTACAAATTCCACGTTTCCAACTCGTGCGGTCTATTCGGATAATAATTATCAATGAAGGAGTGACAAAATATGTCTGTCGATTGCGAATCGAGTTCAGCAATTTCCTTTCGCGTTTTGATTTTCCTACTTCTTATCTGATTGACATCTAACCAACGAAATGTCGTATGAGGATCAGTTCTATGTAATGCAATGCCTAAAAGAATATCCGCGGCTTCAATGGCTCCGCATTCTCTGTTGCTTAAACTGCGTAATCCAATGTTCCACAAATTGCTGTGGAGAGACTTTGTACTGTTTATTACGCTAAAAGTATCCACACCATAGCTGCATTCCGTTTTAGTGGTGTACTTTGTACAATAGAAATTTAACAGGGCTGACTTTTCACCGATAAATTGGATATCCATATTCCCTTCCCAAGCCGTGAGAATGATAGGATTATAATCATTTATGTTTTTCTCGCGTTCTCCACGAGGCAAATCGTATAGACGATTTTTACTTTTTAATTGTTTTCTATTTGCTATAGAGACTGCAAGATCTCTTAATATTATCTTGTCTGTCACCGGACGTGAAAATCCAAAACGACATTTTGTTACGAAACCTTTCTTGGTTTTCTTTTTCCTTTGACAATAAGAGTTGTGGTAATGCTCTTGGTGAGTAGTGACACGCCGATATAATTGTGGCGATACTTTCTTATCGGGGATCGTACAAGTAACATAATCCAATATGAAACTTTGTACATCTTTGTCGGATGATTTTCCTATTATAGGCGCATCTTCTATCCAAAACATTAAATGCCAGTGGGGCATTCCTCTATTTTGGTACTCGCGCCTCACAAAGTAATGCTTTACTTTTCCTATAGGATTGTCGGCCGCGCAAATGAGATCTAACATTGCTTGGAATTTATTTTCTATAAATCTAGCTGCAGATACTGGATCGGCAGCAACCAATTCGCTTATTGATTTTATCGAGCTCAAACTAGGACTTACTTCTTTGATATATTCCGCTAAGTCCGACCATAGATATTCTGCCGGACTCAACGTTAAAAACCAAGTTGCTGGCCCATAATCGCGTGTCATAGCATTAACATTGCTTCTCACTTTCCGCCAATATTGTTTGGTATTTGGCAATTTTCCGAAAATAGTTTCCAAATTTCCTTCCAATTCTTTTGTAGACATGGATTGTAAAAATTCGGTTGCTGTATATCTCACACGTGGATTGACAGTGTTGAGTTTGTGATAAATACCGCTACTGATTTGACGCATATTCGCATTGTTCATCAAGAAGAACAAATATTGAATATTCAAGCGGAAATGGGAATGTTTCGACATCAATCTCGACTTTACAAAATCGAAATCTCGTATAGGGGTTTGTCTTTGCTGATTTATACCGTTCTTGCCGTATGGATATAAATCTGGAAAACACAGAACATCCAAATCTTGGCAACGATTGTCTAAAGGAGCGGCTTCTACTTTCAGCATTTGATACAGCTCAGTAGACGTATTATTTTGTCTTTTCTCACACTGAGGGTATATAGAGAAATGTTCGTAATACGAATCTGGATCGGTAACATGCGTTAGCATTGCACCAGGGTTATCCACTTCCTCACCTTCATCTTCATTAATCTCAAATTCTGTTTCTGTGAAGTTTTCACTTAATAAATCTTTGTGGGAGCGGGGCAAAATAATTTTCGAGTACAACGGGTTGTTTTCCTTCATCCATCTCAAAAGTTGACAAATTTTGTTTAAATCTACCAATTTCTCCCACACTATTTTTGATTTTGTCGGAATTCCACGTACTAATATATAAACTTCATGATTAAGATTTATTGGAGCCTCTGCGGGGCATATTTTCTTTAAACTCTGCTCGATCGGCAGCGGTAAATGAAATACTCTTCCTTTTATCTTTGGTATCATGTGCCTGTGTGGTATCTTTTTACTCATTACTGTACCACATCGTTGCACACATTGAAATGCTTTAGCACGCTGAATCAAAATTCTTTCATAATCATTCAACGTTGACAGTATCTCAGGCATTCTTTCTACATAGAGATTATTTAATACACATACTGGCGGCATAGCACCTCTGCGGAAATAACCTTTGCAATAATGGCAGATATAGTCAACGTTTATCTCGTGTTTTTCTAAGTAATCCATTAATTTGTCCCAATATTTTCCAAACATTGGATTTCTCATGTTTGTCACAGAAGTAATATTTTTTCGACAATGCAATTTTTCACATGATATACATGCATTTCGAGGAACGTCCATAGATCTTTCCGTGAATAATTTAAACGCTGTAGAATATTTATCAATTATGTGATCCTCATTTAAATTAATTTTATTTTCTTCCAACAACGAATTTCCTGACGCCACTTCCTCTGCATTTTTAATTATTTCCCTGATGGCTACAACATCTCCGGCTTCCAGTGCCTTATCTAAATCTTGCAGGATTTTATATTGCTCAGTCAAACGATTCATCAACCTACCAATGCCTCTGACTCGTGGAAAGTGCGAAGACAAGAAATGGATTGCTAGGGATAATGATTGACAAATATCGGGCTTTATATAACAACCATGCGAATGCCCCAATTTAGTTGTATATTTTGCTGTACATCCCTTCAAACGCTCTACTAGTTTTGGTATGTTTTTTATTTGCCTACATTCCGATACAAATTTAAGCAATCGCTTATATCGCCAAAGTATTTCAGACTGCTGAACTGTACAGAATTCATTACAAACCCATGATTTCTTAGAATTTACATTGGGTTTGGATTCTATTAATGGTAAAACATTTGTAACCTGTCCATACTTGTTCATTACGAAAGACGTCTCCTTTAATTTGGTAATATTGAAATCGTATGCTGTCTCTGAAAAGTACGATTCCGTTGTGGGAGTATGTTTAGAACTTCCACATAACACATTTCGAATACTATCAATGTCATCGCAATTAAGTGCTGACAACTGTGTTAAATACAATTCAGCATTATCTCTCACAGTATGCAGTGCCTTTCTCACATTGGATATATAATTCTGTCTAACGAACAAACACCATTTTAGTATTCGTTCAGCCTCAATTCTTCCGCTGATAAATGTTTCACTTGTAAGATTTTTTGATATTTTCCGAATATAGTCTTCAGCACTTCGCTGTAAAACTATAGTATTTCCACGAATGCGGAATCTCTTATATTTATCACTTATTTTCTGTGCTGTGCGCAATTTGTCTTTCACAAAACAATTTTTGTGAAATTTGCTACCATACTTTTCATTGCCTAAACGTTGCATATCTTTATTGGTCGCAAAACGCTTATTATTGCGGTTTATTCGTAATCTATCTTTATTTTCTACATAATATTTTCTAGTCGTAATACGTCTTTTATCTTTATTTTTTGTATTATATTTTTTTTTCTTGATACGTATTTGATCCTTATTTTCTATGCCTAATTTTTTGTTCCGCATACGTATTTGTTCTTTATTTTCCATGTAGTATTTCTGATTGTCAGAACTTCTAAATAATTTGCCTGTTTTACTTCCAATATCGTTAAACCCGGATAGAGTTTGTCTTTTTACAACGTTATCACCACATTTATGGCTGGATGAAGTTAAAGACGCTTTCTCTGAAAGATTTTCATTTACATCAGACATGAGCTGTGTCTTTGACATAATACTTTCGCTTAATTCAGCCACCATGGGCTGTTTCTCTGACGAATTTTCACGTAAGTTAAACATCAGCTGTGTTTTTGGTATATTGTCACTTAATGTAGATATTGCCCTTTTCTTTGCAAAGGAGTCACTAGATGCGGACGCTGGCCTTTTCTTTGCAAAGGATTGGCTAAATGCGTACGGGACGTTGTTATTTGCAATGGTGTCGCAAGATGCAGACGGGACGTTGTTATTTGCAATGGTGTCGCAAGATGCAGACGGGACGTTGTTATTTGCAATGGTGTCGCAAGATGCGGACGTTGGGCATTTCTTTGCAAAGGAGTCGCTAAATGCAGACGGGACGTTCTTATTTGCAATGGTGTCGCAAGATGCGGACGTTGGGCATTTCTTTGCAAAGGAGTCGCTAAATGCGGACGGGACGTTGTTATTTGCAATGGTGTCGCAAGATGCGGACGTTGGGCATTTCTTTGCAAAGGAGTCGCTAAATGCAGACGGGACGTTGTTATTTGCAATGGTGTCGCAAGATGCGGACGTTGGGCATTTCTTTGCAAAGGAGTCGCTAAATGCAGACGGGACGTTGTTATTTGCAATGGTGTCGCAAGATGCGGACGTTGGGCATTTCTTTACAATGATGTCGCTAGATGCGGACGTGGTTGGTACGATTTGATTAGATACAGGTATAATATTGTCGCATTGTGCTAACGATGCCTGTTCCTCATCATTAGTCCTACTTGATGGAGATAGTAGGCAACAAACTGTTGCTGTGGTCGCAACTTTGATTTTTTTTTCATGAAAAAATCGAATTGATCGCCTCGCTTCTGCTCTCTGCCTTTTTGCCTGCACTGCCGGTAATGGCAGAACTTTTACATTACTGCAGTGCGCTGAACTCTGCGGGAAATGCTGAATGACATGTGATTTTAACATCGTTATAAGGTGACCACGCATTTTCGCGTGGTCATAAATAACGTCATTTGGCCGAATGTTGAACAGCAACGAAGTTGCAAACGCTATGGAGAATACCCCACAGTCGTTTCCATTCGGTTGCTGTTGCACTTTCGGAAAGGAAACTGTTTTATTATTCAATTCGTAAAAGGGAAATAATCTCTTTAAGAATATTATGTGATCCTTATGCATTTCCCTTTTATTCAATGAATCATATATATATATAGATTGCCTATCGTAATAGGCGCACACCCAATGTCCGTCAAGGTCCGAAATGCCACTAAATAAAATTTGTATATGCTCCTTACTTCGTGGCATTTCGTTTATCCTGTCCGGACATTGTAATTTCCACGGTTCCTGTGGAGCATACCCATATTCACTTAAAAGGCAATGAAAAATATCTATATGTGTATCCTCCAACCACCCGTTTTTGGAAAGTGTGCTTTGCAATTCCTCCGTCAATTTCGGGATTCTTGCATTCATTTTTTAAAAAATAATAACTAATAACTAATAATAAATAATTATAATAATAAATAAAACTAATAGGAAATAGGGAAGAGAAAGTAGAAAATGGAAAATGGAAAATGGAAAAGAGGAAATAGGGGCAAGAAAAAAGATTCACGGAAAAAGAAACGGGAAATAGAATAGGAAAAGAATAGGAAAAGAATAGGAAAAGAATAGGATAAAAAATAAGGTAAAATATTATAATAAAAAACCCCTGGCTGTAACTGCTGGACCGCCTCGCTCAACAGTCAGTCGAAAACTGCCGAGCGAGTGTGCCAGATCAAGGTTGCCAGATTTGTAAGGATATCGTTACACTTCCTATAAGCCTAGCATTACCTCACCACCCAACCCCACCGCCCAACTCCACCTAATAAACTTGGCAACCCCGCTGCCGAGTCCAGAGTCCAGACTTCGTTTTTTCTACTGCCCGGCAGCGTACCCTCGGGCGTAATACAATGTATCTTATACAGGGTTGGGCTAATTATTGGGAATAAGAGTATGCTAACTATGGCCAGCCAGCATTTTCTTAGGAAAACTGAAGCCTTTAGCTTAAGTGATTGTTGTGCTATGCACTTAAGAATTTTCATACTTTTAAATACAATCGAATGAGGAACTAACTCATTGATCTTATGTATCTTATGGAGTGTTGGGCTAATTATGTGCAATTTAAGCGCATGGCAGCTATTTGCAGCTAGCTATTGCTTAGTAAATTTTAGATTTTAAGTTTAAATGGTTTTTATATGTGCCTGATCATATTGAATTTTAAAATTATTATTAGTATCAATATATTTTTGATATTACTCGTTGCTCACTCAAACAGCCAAGAGAGCGAATGGAGATAAAGTCAACATATATACAATGACATACATATACATTATTAATTTCATTTGAACGCATTGTTCACGCACTGAGATCTGCCATGGGGATTTCTCGGCGCACGTGTATAAACACGACCACGCGACAACACCAGTGTTATGCGCAACCGCGGTTAGTAAGTTCGTTTCTGTTTGACACACGATTTCCTCGTATACTTCTCTTTCTCTCACGGGGTGAATCCCCACCACCTTCGGCACGGTCGAGCTGAAGCAACGCGAAAGCAGTGTATCTTCGCAGCTCAGCGAAGGAGCATGTAAGTATTTAATTGAGATCAGTCTACGACTGTTTGATAAATAACAATGCTAATATATATAATATCATTTCTTCAATGTAATATAGAATGGAGCAAGCACCAGGTAATCCGATGGAGGTGGTGGTGGATGTCGTTGACACCGGCGACATCAATCGTAAGTGTGATCACAGGTTTACCTGTTTCTTCCTTTTGATTTTGTAATTTTTTCCATTTCTTTTTCTTTATATCTTTATAAACCTCTATCTATCTACATATTCTCTGTCTCCTCTGTCTTTTCACATCAATGATTAGTACTGTGCGCGAGTGTTTTTATACAGTATTTGCCCTATTTCTATTAATTAGCTTCCACTTTGCATGCTCGCAGCATACGTAGAAAATCTAAAGTTTTCCGTTCGCCTTCGTCGCATGCATACACTTTTTATAACACATTCAATCCATCTCTCTCTCTCTCTCTCTCTCTCTCTCTCTCTCTCTCTCTCTCTCTCTCTCTCTCTCTCTCTCTCTCTCTGTCGCGCGAGCGTACGCGCCCGAGGGTCGGAAAGTTTTGCGTACTCGGTTACAATGTCGTCGACTTTTTCGACCAATATTCTCGCATTCTTATTTCGTACTCTGTGGTAAATTTAACCTGCCCCAATTGCAAAGGATAATAACACTAGTAAAGATTGCAAAGCCTGAGGAAGGCTCAAGTCCACGTCAGAGTACGAAATAAGAATCGAAAAGCATGAAAATATTGTAACCAAATGTGCAAGAGGTAACAATCGTTCTGACGCTTATGCTCGCGCGACCGAGAGAGAGAGAGAGAGAGAGAGAGAGAGAGAGAGATGGACTGAATGTTTTAAAAAATGTATGCATGCAACGAACGCGAACTGAAAACTTTAGGTTTTCTACGTATGCTGCGAGCATGCAAAGTGGAAGCTGTACGGGAAACGTACAGTTTCTTAAAATTGAGGGGACCCGTCTAGATAGACACATAATCAAAGTTTTCTGTTTTAGAAATGCGCGAAGAAATTTTGCGGCTGCGGGCGTGCCAGGGTGCCCCGCCGCCTCCGCCTCCGCCTCCACCTCCGCCACCGCCTCCGCCTCCACCACCACCTCCAGGAGCGGGGCAGCCAGGGCAGTTCCTGCCACAGGCCCCACCGCCACCACCACAGCCCCTCATGATGCCATCACAGGCAGTGGCAGTGCCGCCCCAAGCAGTGGCGGCACTGCCAAACGGCAACAGACGAAGTGAGTTTATTTTCACGACTTAAATAAACTATCAACAGATTGTTTTATTTTTCTTTCATTTAATTTAATTTCAAATGTTTTATTACAGATCGTTTCAAGGCAGGCGGCAGGGGGCGCAGGGCCGCCGCGGAAAGGTGGCGCGCAGCCCGTAACGTTGTGCGCTACCATGATAGGGGCGGTCGTGGTGGCCGTGGTGGTGGCCGTGGTGGTGGCCGTGGTGGTGGCGATGGTGGCCGTGGCCGTGTAATTAATATATATTTTTAAATAAAAAATTTTTCAAAAATTTAGTCTTATCTATTTCCTCGCCCTTCAGGTCAAACATCCCTTGATCCTTAAATATAAATATAATACAATTGTAATTAGTAATAATTGTAATTCATTTGCTAATTTCATTAGCAAATAAGCGATTACCGATAGCTAGGGTGATTTAATTTGTAGATTAGATAAGCTATACCCTTATATGTAAGTACTGTACCTTTGATATCTTGACTGTCAAATGCATAGCTCAGGGAGCACACAATCTAAAGTGTAGAAATTAGTTTTTTAACCAAAGTGTTCCTTGAGTGACAAGCTTGACGGTCAAGACCTAAATGGGAATATGTATGAGCATATCGCTTGCCTGATATAGTTTGTAATTGTAAACATTAGATCAAGTAATGATTCTCATTAACAAGAGAGAAATTAACAATAGCTAAAATGCATTTAAATTGCACATTAGATAAGCTATATCCTTACACGTACTGTAACTTTGATATTCTGACTCTCAAAAGCATAGCTCAAGGTACACAATTTAAAGCAATAAAATTTGTTAAATAGGTACTGATTATCAATAGCTAGTATGTCGCTAAAACACATGATTGGTAATTGTTGCTTATTTATTTAAGTTGTTTTAGTTCTTAAGCTAAAGTGTTCCTTGAGCAATGAACTTGACAAACAAGATACAACCAAATTAAACTGTGTATCAGCATTTTGCTTGGTTTATATATTATAATTATAAAGTGTTAAGTCAAACAATGATTCTGAGTAGGGAGATGAAAAGGGAGATTCCCAATAGCTAGAACGTGTTGAAATTATAAATGATGACTTAACACCTTACAAATTATATTAGATAAGTTATATATACAAGCTCTTTGATTCGCAGTCTAGTTTTTTATGTATCCTGACTGTCAAGTGCCTTGCTGACAGAATGCAAACTTGAAGTGCTGAAATTAGTCTAAGCAAATGCTGATCACCAATAACAAGCATTCCTTTAAATTATAAATAATTGCTCATATTGCTAAAAAGATTGATATATATTGTATTCTTGGCAATTTTAATTATTGGTAATCAGTACTTGTTTACCAAAACAAGGACTTGTAAGTTGCACACTTAACACTTTCAACATTTCGTAATTCCTAATAATGACACGATCGCAGGGACAAGGGCAAGGACAGTGTACTCTTTTATTAACTCAATAAAGCATGGAATCTGGAATAAAATGATAAAATGATCAAATCGGACTGTATCATATATAACTATTACTGCACATAACCAACCATGGCATAACCGGCTTAACCAAAGTGTCGGTATGACATAGATTACAGATTATAGATCGGTAACGTAAACGCGACATTTGGCCGTGGTGCCAACTGGTGTGAGAAAAGTGAAAGGCACACTTTTAGGAATTACTGAATGCCATGAACATAATCCGCCTCGCCTTTTCCACGAGTAAAATAAAGAGGAGAATTCATATCTCCTGAATGACTGAACCGATTCGCTTGATTCTTGGCCTATTTGATTCAGAAAAATCAGAAAAAAAATACAAAATTGAGAAATAAATCCTTGGAGCTACAACTTTTGCATAAATGGAGGTGAAAGTTTTCTAGCGGACGACAACCGCTACACTTCGGGATAAGTATCCTCGGTAGTCTCGCGCCGTCCTATATATACTGCGCCGTCCTATATATACTACTACTTGGCGCGAGACTCTACCGAGTCTCCTGATGTGCCGGAGACTGGAGTCGAACTCGCCTCGCCTCGGTAAGCTGGAACCGAAAGAATAAATTAAATAAAATGTGACAGCACCGGGATTCGAACCCGGCTCGCTCGCGTCACTGGCTGGGCGTGCTGCTCGCTCGGCCACCGTCTCGTCTCGAGGATCAGTAAGCATATAGGCCCATAGGAGTTCCATAAGGCACTCTTGACGGTTGTCTTTTAACATTGTCGATTGACATTCTCCATTAACTAGAGTCGACTTTAACTGGATGTTTGGAACACTATTATATAGCCATATTATAATCCTAAGGGAATAATCCCTTAACATTATTTCAATAAGCCACGGACTTTTATTGAGCACTACCATTGTAAATGACCGTGGGCTATTGTCATTGTAATAACTAACACGTAGAGTATAAGTAGTTGAGGGACACCGAGTGGGTGAGCTCGAGCCAAGCATAAAAGACGTCAATGGGACTTCGCGAGTCACCTAGTATATGAGCACCTTGTGGTTATCTACCTCTTAACTATGCTCATCGTTCTCACGGCAAACTTAATCATAACGCAAGTGCCGAATTCCATTCCCACCGCGAAGTTCGCTAAAGTCACGTACGAAGTATTAGATAACGAGCGAGGCTCCAGCCCGTCTACTAGCGATAAGACACGCGCGGCCCAGCGTGGGACCGCTCACGTAGCACCGCACGTGTAGCGCGCCAAGCGTGGAAACCAAAGCGTCAGCAGCTCCGAAGTCCGCGCGGACTCGGTCACCTGACCACACCCAAGCGCGCTCATTGGTCCCCCTCTACTCTCGCGCCGCCGTCGCCGCGACGGCCAGACCTAACGAGGTCCCGGAGAGTCCGTCGGAGAATCAGTCTACATCGTGTGCTCTTCTCAGTCGGCAGCAAGCTCTCTAAACCAGTTCGAATCAAATAGTAGTGACGTGTAGTGACTTGGTGCATCTTCACTGCAACCCTGAGCGACCCTTGTTGGATCCTCCCGTTGGGAAGTCACTTGCCCTTCGCTACTAAATGTAAGTCAATTAATTATCCTAGAAGCCGCGATTAGACTCCGTGACTGACTCCCACGTTAAACTCCAAGTCCACCTATTGTTCCTAGACTCGGGTATTAACTAAAATTATGTTACGCGAGTGTGTCTTCGAACTCGATTTGATCATGTACCGCGAGTGTGTGTATTTCCCGAACGTTTCAATATATAATTGTGACACTAAGCTCATTCGCTCGTCCATAATTCCACCACCTATCCCTATTTTCGGGTACGTACTGCTGTCCGCGATATATTGTATTTGCAATAATAATAATTCAGTGGGAATTAGCCAACCAATAACCCGAGAGCCTGCCGACGAGACCGCGCTATCTATTAGCGACGAGGTGGCAATGGCTGGTTATTATTATCCATTTTATTATCGCTTTTCAGTTTTACCTGTCGAGAACGCGCTATCTGCTAGCGTCGTCCAGGTCATCTTAATTCGCAACACAACTTGTACTGCTATGGCGTCGACCGATCGCGCCTCCAACCGCCCCGCTTCACGTCGAAGCCACCGAGCCGGAAGGCGAGTCCGCGACCGCCGCCGCCGTTACTACGAACACATCCGCCGAGAAGAGGAGGAATTCTTATACTACTACTTGGGTGTACGTCTGCGAAACGGCATTCCTCCCGAGTTCTATCGGCAACAACCGCAGTACGAGGCTCCATCAGGCTCAGGCGTACGCCGAACCCGCCGAGCAGGACGTTCGACCCGTAGCCAGTCCCAGCAGCATGAGTCCGCCCCTGGTGCACCGTCGGAGGGTGCCACTGAGGATAGGCGACCAGCGGGCCCCATTCATACCGAAACGAACTACGCACCGAAACTAGACCCCTATTTAGACGAGCACGCGTACTCGCCAGTCTCGGCTCACGTCGAACCGGAGCCCGAGCTACCCCAGGAGCCCGTGGTTAAAACAGAAATTATCACTGATTCCACGAGTGAGTTGGATGGTGAACCTCAGGTCGTCCCCAAGGTCGAGCCTGAGGTTGTAAATTCAGACCCTGTTCCGTCTGTCGATCCCCCGTCAAGGAATCAGTTCGGAAATGGATTGTTCTACGTACCCGTGACGACTGGACCACCGAGCGATGTCCCCCGGTATATCGAGAGCAATCCGTTAGTCACCCAATTGATACAGGGATGTAACGAACATATATTCGAATTCGTTCCACCAGCCTCAACTGTCACGATACAGGAACTCCTGTAAACAGGCGTAATAATACTGTACACACACATATATATACATATATATATTCGTATTCACATATTCTACCCTTACCTATATATCAGCATACAAATAAACCAGTATTTTCATTGAAGTGTGTCTATACCTTATGACCAGAATCTCATAAGTAATAACATAGAATAAGTCCTAACCATCATCCTATATCACCTATCACACCTGTTCATTCTATCACTTCTTATCTCGTTGTTACCGAGACAGGTTAATCAACCTATAGAATCGCGCTATTCATTAGCGACGATGAAGTTTTACCTGACCTTATATTCATACGCATTCACGATGCAATTATTAGGCTGCCCTGCGTAACCGCGCTTGAGACCAGCGACGGATAAGGTAGCCCGCGGAGTATACATTTATCAGATTAACCACAGGAAGGCGCCGTCGGTACGCGCCAGCAACTGTGGGCATTCTAACGATATATGGTACGTCCACTTTCTACCTCATCGGACATTGCCACTCAACTAATCGCATTCTACCATACCTACTCCTTCCCTACTTACCATATACTTACCTGCTAACGTTTACCCACTACGAAATTACGACTGTTACCACCTGATACTTACCCATTAACTTACCTTTCCCTGTATACTTACCCACTGTTGACTACTTACCTTACACTCGGTAGTCGGTTACCGACATATTACCATAGGTGGTCCTTTACCTAGTATCAATCAGTTACCATACCCCATGGTAACGCACTCGCAGATTATCCAGCAGTTTCACATTCCTATAACTACTTATTCCCATCCTACCTTATCTGCAAGATTTCCCCTCCCGTGCGATGGTAGGTCATAGCGCGGCTTAGACAGAGTAGTGCCCCCCGAGTAAGTCGTCCCCTTCCGACTCTCTACAGCAGTGCCTCATCCCAGGGTATAGTTCAGTGCATGCGACTGACCCGAAAAGAGGCAAACAATAATTGAAAATGAGCCGTCCTGGAGTCAGATCGACTAATAGGTTGTGAAGGATTTTGGCCTTCGGTCGACACACCTGGGACGTAACAGTAGGAAATACTTGTCTTCATGTCCAGATAGCGATCCTGGGAACCAGAATACTGTAAAACACGTTTTCATACATATTAGTGATTTCCAGGGGAACGGAGGCTCGGATTTGAATTCTGCCGGCAGCGTACGATTGCTCGTGTCATTTTACGTAGGAAATACTTGTCTTCATGTCCAGATAGCGATCCTGGGAACCAGAATACTGTAAAACACGTTTTCATACATATTAGTGATTTCCAGGGGAACGGAGGCTCGGATTCGAATTCTGCCGGCAGCGTACGATTGCTCGTGTCATTTTACGTAGGAAATACTTGTCTTCATGTCCAGATAGCGATCCTGGGAACCAGAATACTGTAAAACACGTTTTCATACATCTTAGTGATTTCCAGGGGAACGGAGGCTCGGATTCGAATTCTGCCGGCAGCGTACGATTGCTCGTGTCATTTTACGTAGGAAATACTTGTCTTCGTTTCCCGATAGCGATCCTGGGAGCCAGAATACAGTAAAACACGTTTTCGTACATATTAGTGATTTCGAGGGGAACGGAGGCTCGGATTTGAATTCTGCCGGCAGCGTACGATTGCTCGTGTCATTTTACGTAGGAACTACTTGTCTTCCTTTCCCGATAGCGATCCTGGGGGCCAGAATAGTGTAAAACACGTTTTCATACATGTTAGTGATTTCCAGAAGAACGGAGGCTCGGATTTGAATTCTGCTGGCAGCGTACGATTGCTCGTGTCATTTTACGTAGGAAATACTTGTCTTCATGTCCAGATAGCGATCCTGGGAACCAGAATACTGTAAAACACGTTTTCATACATATTAGTGATTTCCAGGGGAACGGAGGCTCAGATTCGAATTCTGCCGGCAGCGTACGATTGCTCGTGTCATTTTACGTAGGAAATACTTGTCTTCATGTCCAGATAGCGATCCTGGGAACCAGAATACTGTAAAACACGTTTTCATACATATTAGTGATTTCCAGGGGAACGGAGGCTCGGATTCGAATTCTGCCGGCAGCGTACGATTGCTCGTGTCATTTTACGTAGGAAATACTTGTCTTCGTTTCCCGATAGCGATCCTGGGAGCCAGAATACTGTAAAACACGTTTTCATACATATTAGTGATTTCCAGGGGTACGGAGGCTCGGATCTGAATTCTGCCGGCAGCGTACGATTGCTCGTGTCATTTTACGTAGGAAATACTTGTCTTCATGTCCAGATAGCGATCCTGGGAACCAGAATACTGTAAAACACGTTTTCATACATATTAGTGATTTCCAGGGAAACGAAGGCTCGGATTCGAATTCTGCCGGCAGCGTACGATTGCTCATGTCATTTTACGTAGGAAATACTTGTCTTCGTTTCCCGATAGCGATCCTGGGAACCAGAATACTGTAAAACACGTTTTCATACATATTAGTGATTTCCAGGGGAACGGAGACTCGGATTCGAATTCTGCCGGCAGCGTACGATTGCTCGTGTCATTTTACGTAGGAAATACTTGTCTTCGTTTCCCGATAGCGATCCTGCGAGCCAGAATACAGTAAAACACGTTTTCGTACATATTAGTGATTTCGAGGGGAACGGAGGCTCGGATTTGAATTCTGCCGGCAGCGTACGATTGCTCGTGTCATTTTACGTAGGAACTACTTGTCTTCCTTTCCCGATAGCGATCCTGGGGGCCAGAATAGTGTAAAACACGTTTTCATACATATTGGTGATTTCCAGGGGTACGGAGGCTCGGATCTGAATTCTGCCGGCAACGTACGATTGCTCGTGTCATTTTACGTAGGAAATACTTGTCTTCATGTCCAGTGTTACGTCCCAGGAGAAACAAATACCTGAAAATATTTTTTATTTATTAATAACTCCTCCATTTTTCTTAAAATAAAACCTCAGTATTAGCAATTAAGGAATATTTAACTATAAAACAATCAGGAGCGACAGAAAGACTGAAAGAGAAAAATATCAATATTAATAATTAAGTAAATATCTAAGAGATATTCATAAAATTAAGTAATACGTACCTCTAGATTTTACTCCAGGAAAAAACCTAAAAACAAAGAAAAGAAATAATTAGTATAAATTATTGACATATACAAATATTGATAAATTAATATCACTTACCCAGAAGGAGAGATAAACTGAAAAGAAAAGTTATTAGAATACTTACATATATAGCAGCAGAGAGAACAAATTAGAATATTTATACAAATGTAAATAATTATTCTTACCTGTACAGTAGAGAAACCTGAAAAGGATAGGATAACAATATTAGTTATATTAAGATAATTATTTCTAACAAGTAAATATTCATAAATACTACTTACTAGTAAACATAGAAATATTCATAGGTATTACTTACCAGTAACATTTATGAGCGTTTCTAACACAATATTACGTCCAAATATCCTGCAAAAGAAAAATATATAATTAGTATAATTTTTAACATATATATATATAATTATATAAATGTATATATATATATATTCTTACCGTACACTCTGTAAATACCTTAGAATTAAGACAAATATTACTGTATATAATACTTACTATACTTCATCACCTGTAAAATAAGTACAACAATTGTTAAAAATGTTATATATAAGAGAAACATTATAATAAAATAATTCTCGATGTCGCGACAAGGACACTAGGTATGTAGAAGGAGGCATAGTAGTATCGCGGCGCGCCACCAGATGGCGAGGCGGCGCACTGAGCTCTCTCGCTACTGGAAACGCATAGCGGCTTCAATAAGCTCGGTGATTCGAGCACTACTCAACAGTATACTTCCCCGAGGCGGGTGATTCACTTCGAATCACTTCTACAGTATACTTCCCCGAGTCGGGTGATTCACTTCGAGTCACTTCTATTGTATACTCCTTCGAGTCACTTCTAAGCCTACTTCCAGTCCAGTTTCATTTCGAGTTATCAGTAAAGACGGGAGTTTTCTTTTCTTCTTACCCTACCTGGCAGTCCGAGCCTAACGGCTCCTGTCCACCAAGGCAGTATGAGCCTCACGGCTCCTGTCCATCCAAGGCAGTCCGAGCCTAACGGCTCCTGTCCACCAAGGCAGTTCGAGCCTCACGGCTCCTGTCCATCCAAGGCAGTCCGAGCCTAACGGCTCCTGTCCATCCAAGGCAGTCCGAGCCTAACGGCTCCTGTCCACCAAGGCAGTTCGAGCCTCACGGCTCCTGTCCATCCAAGGCAGTCCGAGCCTAACGGCTCCTGTCCACCAAGGCAGTACGAGCCTCACGGCTCCTGTCTTTCCTCTTATGGCAGTATGAGCCTCACGGCTCCTGTCTTCCCTCTTATGGCAGTATGAGCCTCACGGCTCCTGTCTTCCCTCTTATGGCAGTATGAGCCTCACGGCTCCTGTCACACTGCTTTTGGGCATACCAGAAACACACATTAGGGCTTCAGTCATGATTAATCTCAGATTTTTCTTATATTTATATAGCGTTATTCTCGTTATCCTATATATATACATATATGTATATATTTTCTTTTTCCTCTTACAATTCTATTAATTTCACGTGTCATTATTCCACTTTACCGGATATCTATAAAATAATTTCACTCACCCGCTACGCCCTTCCGCTCGGGGTGCCACGCAACTTCTAAAAATCAAATCAAAGCCAATATAATGTACATCATAATTATTATTTCATCTTACCCGGTAATTATAGTTGCCTTTTCTCCTCACGTTCCGGCTGTGAGCTCATAACCTAAAATCATAAAGAAATAATTATAACATGCATTCAATTTAGACTTACCTTATGACAGTAATTTATGCCCTGTCTCTTCGCAATTCTATTTATCACTTCTCAACCTGAAAAGAAAAATTAAATTAATACATGTTAAAATTTCTTAAACTAAAAAACTTACCTGGTGACAGCAACTTGCCCTTTGATTCCACTTTTTCACTCTACCTGCCTACGCCCTGCACCATAGGACGTAACAGAGAGCAATAAAAAGAAATTGGTGACCACACGGTGGGATTTTCGATCTAGTAACAAAAAACGTCCATATTATATTTTTTTTCTCTCGTACCCAATCACGTCCTATATTAATTATTCAAAATGAGTGAACCTACAACTCCGGTAAGCGAAGATCAGGGCCCTTCAGGCGCAAAAATAAGCAATCAGCCCACTCCAGAATCATCAGGCTATAAAACTAAAACTTCCTTAGACGAAACGACAGCGTCACAACTTGCAGCACAGCTACTATCCATTCAAAATTCATTAGATCTGCTTTCTCTCAGGTTACCCACCGCGTCTAGCACTCCAGATAAACAGCCTGAAATAAAAAATAACCCTCAAATCAGTATAAAAGATGCCGTTGAATTTGTCCCAGTATTCGATGGACAAAATATTAATGTCTTACAATTTTCACGTGCCTGTAAACGCGCCAAATCAATGGTATCTCCCTACGTCGAGCCTCAATTAGTGAAGTTTTTACAAAATAAATTGCAAAGTCATGCGTTTCTTGCTGTCGAAGACAGAACATTTAATTCAGTAGATGAATTACTCTCTCGACTAAAAAGCGTATTTTCCCCCGCAAAATCTACAAATCAATACAGAGGAGAACTCGCGAACATAACAAAATTTCCTACAGAAAATATTTTAGACTACATCGGACGCGTTAAAGACCTACGATCAGCCATATTAGAAGGCGAACAAGATCGTTACTCTACATTCTTCCCCCAACTAGCTATTACTATCGACGAATTAACATTAGAATCGTTTTTGAATGGTTTACCTCCGGAAATCCGAGTTCAAATGAACATACTAGGCTATAAAACACTCGACCAAGCATTCGACGCTGCTATTACGGCCGCAAAACAAGTGGAATCCGACCGGATACGATTCCCTAGAACTCCTGCTCCAATACAACCAGCCTCCGTAGTATGTCAAATCTGCAACAAACCAAATCACACAGCTACTCAATGCTGGCACCTTAATTCTGCAAGACAGAATAAACCGCCTCAAAATAATTCGCAGGCAAATCGTCCCCTTAACCCTCAACAATTATTTTGTAATTATTGTAAAGCCAACGGGCATACCATATCCCAATGCCGCATAAGGCCTGTAAATAATACTCACTGTGACTCGGGAAACGCACAGCAGTCTCCTTCACAACCGGACGAGCGTCGGGGACAAGCAATTTACCACCTCAGTCCGACAACTCAGCCAGATTCAACTACCACAGAGTCCACGAACCAATCCAAAGAGTAATTAAAATCGCATCACTTAAAGGCAATCGTGTACCTTCAGTAACACTCTTCTCGACTCAATTCCATTCCCCGCGAAGGTTTATGGTAGACTCTGGAGCTGAAATTAATTTAATTAAAATAAGTTGTATAAAACCAAACGTTCCTATTATTCATAAGAACCCATTATTTTTAGAGGGTATTACCAACCACGTAGTTCCTACCTTAGGCTATATTAACGCAAACATAAATAATATTTTTGCCATATTTTACCTCGTACCAGAAGACTTTCCCATCGCACAAGATGGAATAATAGGTTCCGAATTTCTTATTAGCCATAACGCGTCCATCAATTATTCCAATGAAAAACTCATCGTACAAAACATTGAAATTCCATTTACGCATTCATTAAAACCAACTGAAAATAACTCCCCTCAAAAACAAGTTCTAGAAGGAAAAAATCAAGTACAAAAAATTCAAGACCAACCTAAAAATCAAACAGAGGTTTCTATCCATACCATTAAGCCATCCTCATACTCATCTTCTTCAAAGCCATGTACCAATAAAAGTGAATCTCCCATTCTTGTCTCTGCCAAAAGAGCAGATTCAAATCTCTTACCTTCCAAAGAGGATATTTCCCCAAAAATAAGAGGAAATATACCTTTCAAAACTCAAACAGAGTCTCCGAGCTCTCCTTTAAACGTTGATTCACCTAAAAAAGTACATGACTTACCTAAAAATTCTATAGATGGTTCTAATAACGATACAAAATCCACATACCTCTTTCCATGTCTTGAAACCTTAAAAATACAAACCAACATTCCTTCTGAGTGCTCTCTATCCATGTACGATAATCCGGACTTCTATGGTTCTCAACCTAAAAAGAAAAAAATCGAAATTACGGTTCCACTCCTTATTCCCCATTCATACTTTCCTCTACCACTGAAACACCCGAAAATTAAAATATTTCCTATTCGAACAAATTCACAAAAACCATCTAATTGGAAACCACCAGATTGTGAGGCACGATTTAAAGAAATACAAGATTTGTTACGACTCGATCACTTGAATTCTGAAGAAAGACAACACATGAATAAAATCATTAAAAATTTCAATCATTTATTTCATATACCAGGCGATCCGCTAGGACACACAAATATTATCGCTCACAAAATCACTACCACCGACAATATTCCTGTTGCTACCAAACAATATCGTTTTCCTCCAATTCACAAAACAGAAATAAATCGCCAAATATCAGAAATGTTGCAAAACGATATTATTACTCCGTCAGTTTCACCATACAACTCTCCATTATGGATAGTGCCCAAAAAACCCGATAGCGAAGGAAACAAACAGTGGCGACTAGTCATAGATTATCGTACGTTAAACGCTAAAACTATTCCGGATGCATATCCGTTGCCCAATATTTGTGAAATCCTAGACCAATTAGGCGGAGCCAAGTACTTCTCAATTCTAGACTTATCTTCTGGTTTCCACCAAATTCCTATGTATCCTGCAGACGCAGAAAAAACCGCGTTTTCAACGCCATACGGCCATTATCACTATAACCGAATGCCATTTGGGCTACGAAACGCCCCGGCAACATTTCAGCGACTTATGGACAATGTACTCACGGGACTTCAGGGCTCAGAAATGTTCGTTTATTTAGATGATATTGTAATTTACTCCAGCTCGCTTCAGGAACACGAAATTAAATTTAGGAAACTCGCACAGCGTCTGGAATCCGCGAATTTAAAACTCCAGCCAGGAAAATGTGAATTCCTAAGAAAGGAAGTTATTTATTTAGGACACATTATTACAGAAGAAGGGGTAAAACCAGACCCGAATAAAACATATGCTGTTGAAATGTTTCCAATACCTAAAAATATAAAGCAGGTCAGGCAATTCCTTGGTCTAGTAGGATTCTATCGTCGGTTTATTGCTCGATTTTCACACATTGCCAAGCCGCTCTCAAATCTCCTTAAAAAGAAAACACATTTTCACTGGTCTGATCTTCAAACAAGCGCTTTCAATACGTTGAAAAAAATAATTTGTGACTCACCTATACTTCAATATCCCGACTTTTCGAAAACCTTCCTTTTAACCACGGACGCATCAAACTCTGCCATCGGCGCTGTACTGAGTCAAAACCATTCCGGACAAAATCTTCCTATATCATACTGTTCACGGTTGTTAAATGGAGCTGAAATGAATTATCCAACGATTGAAAAGGAACTACTTGCGATCGTATATAGCGTAAACTATTTTCGCCCCTATCTTTATGGGCATAACTTTACTTTAGTAACTGACCATAGACCGCTAGTCTGGCTTCATAATTTTCGCGACCCCTCCTCAAGATTAATACGCTGGCGACTGAAGCTGTTGGAATACGACTACACAATTCAATATCAACCTGGAAAAACAAACGTCGTTGCCGACGCACTTTCTCGTAATGTACCTGAAAAAAACGCTATACCTCCAAACAACGCAAAGCCATCCTCTGGATCCAAACCACCGCCAACTAGTAAACCCTCTAAAGATTGTCCCGACCAGTTTAACGAGTTACCTAAGACAGGAAGTTTAATGAGCATAGAAGATTCCCAAGATCCGCTATCATCAAGGAAGGATAATATTACCTTCTTCATAACAAGTAATGGATCTCCTATAGATTCGGCAACAGAAAACCTTCTCCGGGTTCAAGGCATCCAAAACCTGAAAAATCTTACTCTTGGAAAAGCACAAGCCATACAAAAATCGGGTTATCAATATATCGCCTTACCCATTAAGGAATCCAAGGACTCTGCGCTGAATCGTGAAACATTAAGGGAAGTCATCTCCTCGCTCAAAACCCTAATCGTACAACTGGAAATAACTACAATTAGTATCCCCAAGATACATCGTATAAATGGGATAAGTTGGACCACAATCTTTAACCTAGTAAAGGAAGCGGTAGAAGACCAATTAACAAACCTCACCATATGCATTCCTAATTACCAGAAGAATTTGAAGACTCATGTTGTCGACGAGGAAAATGGAGATCGGCAGCAAACAAACCTACGGGAATAGCATTTTTAGTAAGAGAACATTCGAGAAACAGTGCATTAAAATCAGTAAATAGAAACCTATGGAAGAAGCATGCAGTCATTTCACCGCATCAAGCAAAAATACTCCCAATTATCTTGTTCTATGAAGCCAGTCAGAAAAAAAAGAGAAATCTCTTTTTTTTTAAGAAAAAGGGGGGAGGTGTTACGTCCCAGGAGAAACAAATACCTGAAAATATTTTTTATTTATTAATAACTCCTCCATTTTTCTTAAAATAAAACCTCAGTATTAGCAATTAAGGAATATTTAACTATAAAACAATCAGGAGCGACAGAAAGACTGAAAGAGAAAAATATCAATATTAATAATTAAGTAAATATCTAAGAGATATTCATAAAATTAAGTAATACGTACCTCTAGATTTTACTCCAGGAAAAAACCTAAAAACAAAGAAAAGAAATAATTAGTATAAATTATTGACATATACAAATATTGATAAATTAATATCACTTACCCAGAAGGAGAGATAAACTGAAAAGAAAAGTTATTAGAATACTTACATATATAGCAGCAGAGAGAACAAATTAGAATATTTATACAAATGTAAATAATTATTCTTACCTGTACAGTAGAGAAACCTGAAAAGGATAGGATAACAATATTAGTTATATTAAGATAATTATTTCTAACAAGTAAATATTCATAAATACTACTTACTAGTAAACATAGAAATATTCATAGGTATTACTTACCAGTAACATTTATGAGCGTTTCTAACACAATATTACGTCCAAATATCCTGCAAAAGAAAAATATATAATTAGTATAATTTTTAACATATATATATATAATTATATAAATGTATATATATATATATTCTTACCGTACACTCTGTAAATACCTTAGAATTAAGACAAATATTACTGTATATAATACTTACTATACTTCATCACCTGTAAAATAAGTACAACAATTGTTAAAAATGTTATATATAAGAGAAACATTATAATAAAATAATTCTCGATGTCGCGACAAGGACACTAGGTATGTAGAAGGAGGCATAGTAGTATCGCGGCGCGCCACCAGATGGCGAGGCGGCGCACTGAGCTCTCTCGCTACTGGAAACGCATAGCGGCTTCAATAAGCTCGGTGATTCGAGCACTACTCAACAGTATACTTCCCCGAGGCGGGTGATTCACTTCGAATCACTTCTACAGTATACTTCCCCGAGTCGGGTGATTCACTTCGAGTCACTTCTATTGTATACTCCTTCGAGTCACTTCTAAGCCTACTTCCAGTCCAGTTTCATTTCGAGTTATCAGTAAAGACGGGAGTTTTCTTTTCTTCTTACCCTACCTGGCAGTCCGAGCCTAACGGCTCCTGTCCACCAAGGCAGTATGAGCCTCACGGCTCCTGTCCATCCAAGGCAGTCCGAGCCTAACGGCTCCTGTCCACCAAGGCAGTTCGAGCCTCACGGCTCCTGTCCATCCAAGGCAGTCCGAGCCTAACGGCTCCTGTCCATCCAAGGCAGTCCGAGCCTAACGGCTCCTGTCCACCAAGGCAGTTCGAGCCTCACGGCTCCTGTCCATCCAAGGCAGTCCGAGCCTAACGGCTCCTGTCCACCAAGGCAGTACGAGCCTCACGGCTCCTGTCTTTCCTCTTATGGCAGTATGAGCCTCACGGCTCCTGTCTTCCCTCTTATGGCAGTATGAGCCTCACGGCTCCTGTCTTCCCTCTTATGGCAGTATGAGCCTCACGGCTCCTGTCACACTGCTTTTGGGCATACCAGAAACACACATTAGGGCTTCAGTCATGATTAATCTCAGATTTTTCTTATATTTATATAGCGTTATTCTCGTTATCCTATATATATACATATATGTATATATTTTCTTTTTCCTCTTACAATTCTATTAACTTCACGTGTCATTATTCCACTTTACCGGATATCTATAAAATAATTTCACTCACCCGCTACGCCCTTCCGCTCGGGGTGCCACGCAACTTCTAAAAATCAAATCAAAGCCAATATAATGTACATCATAATTATTATTTCATCTTACCCGGTAATTATAGTTGCCTTTTCTCCTCACGTTCCGGCTGTGAGCTCATAACCTAAAATCATAAAGAAATAATTATAACATGCATTCAATTTAGACTTACCTTATGACAGTAATTTATGCCCTGTCTCTTCGCAATTCTATTTATCACTTTTCAACCTGAAAAGAAAAATTAAATTAATACATGTTAAAATTTCTTAAACTAAAAAACTTAACTGGTGACAGCAACTTGCCCTTTGATTCCACTTTTTCACTCTACCTGCCTACGCCCTGCACCATAGGACGTAACATCCAGATAGCGATCCTGGGAGCCAGAATACTGTAAAACACGTTTTCATACATATTAGTGATTTCCAGTTGTACGGAGGCTCGGATCTGAATTCTGCCGGCAGCGTACGATTGCTCGTGTCATTTTACGTAGGAAATACTTGTCTTCATGTCCAGATAGCGATCCTGGGAGCCAGAATACTGTAAAACACGTTTTCATACATATTAGTGATTTCCAGGTGTACGGAGGCTCGGATTTGAATTCTGCCGGCACAGTTCGCTTATTCGTGTCATTTTACGTAGGAAATGCTTGCTTCCATTTCCTGATAGCGATCCTGGGAGCCAGAATACTGTAAAACACGTTTTCATACATATTAGTGATTTCCAGGGGAACGGAGGCTCGGATTTGAATTCTGCCGGCAGCGTACGATTGCTCGTGTCATTTTACGTAGGAAATACTTGTCTTCGTTTCCCGATAGCGATCCTGGGAGCCAGAATAGTGTAAAACACGTTTTCATACATATTAGTGATTTCCAGGGGAACGGAGACTCGGATTCGAATTCTGCCGGCAGCGTACGATTGCTCGTGTCATTTTACGTAGGAAATACTTGTCTTCATGTCCAGATAGCGATCCTGGGAACCAGAATACTGTAAAACACGTTTTCATACATATTAGTGATTTCCAGAGGAACGGAGGCTCGGATTCGAATTCTGCCGGCAGCGTACGATTGCTCGTGTCATTTTACGTAGGAAATACTTGTCTTCATGTCCAGATAGCGATCCTGGGAACCAGAATACTGTAAAACACGTTTTCATACATATTAGTGATTTCCAGGGGAACGGAGGCTCGGATTCGAATTCTGCCGGCAGCGTACGATTGCTCGTGTCATTTTACGTAGGAAATACTTGTCTTCGTTTCCCGATAGCGATCCTGGGAGCCAGAATACTGTAAAACACGTTTTCATACATATTAGTGATTTCCAGGGGTACGGAGGCTCGGATCTGAATTCTGCCGGCAGCGTACGATTGCTCGTGCCATTTTACGTAGGAAATACTTGTCTTCCTTTCCCGATAGCGATCCTGGGAACCAGAATAGTGTAAAACACGTTTTCATTCATGTTAGTGATTTCCAGCGGAACGGAGGCTCGGATTTGAATTCTGCCGGCACAGTTCGCTTATTCGTGTCATTTTACGTAGGAAATGCTTGCTTCCATTTCCTGATAGCGATCCTGGGAGCCAGAATACTGTAAAACACGTTTTCATACATATTAGTGATTTCCAGGGGAACGGAGGCTCGGATTTGAATTCTGCCGGCAGCGTACGATTGCTCGTGTCATTTTACGTAGGAAATACTTGTCTTCGTTTCCCGATAGCGATCCTGGGAGCCAGAATACTGTAAAACACGTTTTCATACATATTAGTGATTTCCAGAAGAACGGAGGCTCGGATTTGAATTCTGCTGGCAGCGTACGATTGCTCGTGTCATTTTACGTAGGAAATACTTGTCTTCATGTCCAGATAGCGATCCTGGGAACCAGAATACTGTAAAACACGTTTTCATACATATTAGTGATTTCCAGGGGAACGGAGGCTCGGATTCGAATTCTGCCGGCAGCGTACGATTGCTCGTGTCATTTTACGTAGGAAATACTTGTCTTCATGTCCAGATAGCGATCCTGGGAACCAGAATACTGTAAAACACGTTTTCATACATATTAGTGATTTCCAGGGGAACGGAGGCTCGGATTCGAATTCTGCCGGCAGCGTACGATTGCTCGTGTCATTTTACGTAGGAAATACTTGTCTTCATGTCCAGACAGCGATTCTGGGAGCCAGAATACTGTAAAACACGTTTTCATACATATTAGTGATTTCCAGGTGTACGGAGGCTCGGATCTGAATTCTGCCGGCAGCGTACGATTGCTCGTGTCATTTTACGTAGGAAATACTTGTCTTCATGTCCAGATAGCGATCCTGGGAGCCAGAATACTGTAAAACACGTTTTCATACATATTAGTGATTTCCAGGGGAACGGAGGCTCGGATTTGAATTCTGCCGGCAGCGTACGATTGCTCGTGTCATTTTACGTAGGAAATACTTGTCTTCCTTTCCCGATAGCGATCCTGGGAACCAGAATACTGTAAAACACGTTTTCATACATATTAGTGATTTCCAGGGGAACGGAGACTCGGATTTGAATTCTGCCGGCAGCGTACGATTGCTCGTGTCATTTTACGTAGGAAATACTTGTCTTCATGTCCAGATAGCGATCCTGGGAGCCAGAATACTGTAAAACACGTTTTCATACATATTAGTGATTTCCAGGTGTACGGAGGCTCGGATTTGAATTCTGCCGGCACAGTTCGCTTATTCGTGTCATTTTACGTAGGAAATGCTTGCTTCCATTTCCTGATAGCGATCCTGGGAGCCAGAATACTGTAAAACACGTTTTCATACATATTAGTGATTTCCAGGGGAACGGAGGCTCGGATTTGAATTCTGCCGGCAGCGTACGATTGCTCGTGTCATTTTACGTAGGCAATACTTGTCTTCATGTCCAGACAGCGATCCTGGGAGCCAGAATACTGTAAAACACGTTTTCATACATATTAGTGATTTCCAGGGGAACGGAGGCTCGGATTCGAATTCTGCCGGCAGCGTACGATTGCTCGTGTCATTTTACGTAGGAAATACTTGTCTTCATGTCCAGATAGCGATCCTGGGAACCAGAATACTGTAAAACACGTTTTCATACATATTAGTGATTTCCAGGGGAACGGAGGCTCGGATTCGAATTCTGCCGGCAGCGTACGATTGCTCGTGTCATTTTACGTAGGAAATACTTGTCTTCGTTTCCCGATAGCGATCCTGGGAGCCAGAATAGTGTAAAACACGTTTTCATACATATTAGTGATTTCCAGGGGAACGGAGACTCGGATTCGAATTCTGCCGGCAGCGTACGATTGCTCGTGTCATTTTACGTAGGAAATACTTGTCTTCATGTCCAGATAGCGATCCTGGGAACCAGAATACTGTAAAACACGTTTTCATACATATTAGTGATTTCCAGAGGAACGGAGGCTCGGATTCGAATTCTGCCGGCAGCGTACGATTGCTCGTGTCATTTTACGTAGGAAATACTTGTCTTCGTTTCCCGATAGCGATCCTGGGAGCCAGAATACTGTAAAACACGTTTTCATACATATTAGTGATTTCCAGGGGTACGGAGGCTCGGATCTGAATTCTGCCGGCAGCGTACGATTGCTCGTGCCATTTTACGTAGGAAATACTTGTCTTCCTTTCCCGATAGCGATCCTGGGAACCAGAATAGTGTAAAACACGTTTTCATTCATGTTAGTGATTTCCAGCGGAACGGAGGCTCGGATTTGAATTCTGCCGGCACAGTTCGCTTATTCGTGTCATTTTACGTAGGAAATGCTTGCTTCCATTTCCTGATAGCGATCCTGGGAGCCAGAATACTGTAAAACACGTTTTCATACATATTAGTGATTTCCAGGGGAACGGAGGCTCGGATTTGAATTCTGCCGGCAGCGTACGATTGCTCGTGTCATTTTACGTAGGAAATACTTGTCTTCGTTTCCCGATAGCGATCCTGGGAGCCAGAATACTGTAAAACACGTTTTCATACATATTAGTGATTTCCAGAAGAACGGAGGCTCGGGTTTGAATTCTGCTGGCAGCGTACGATTGCTCGTGTCATTTTACGTAGGAAATACTTGTCTTCATGTCCAGATAGCGATCCTGGGAACCAGAATACTGTAAAACACGTTTTCATACATATTAGTGATTTCCAGGGGAACGGAGGCTCGGATTCGAATTCTGCCGGCAGCGTACGATTGCTCGTGTCATTTTACGTAGGAAATACTTGTCTTCATGTCCAGATAGCGATCCTGGGAACCAGAATACTGTAAAACACGTTTTCATACATATTAGTGATTTCCAGGGGAACGGAGGCTCGGATTCGAATTCTGCCGGCAGCGTACGATTGCTCGTGTCATTTTACGTAGGAAATACTTGTCTTCATGTCCAGACAGCGATTCTGGGAGCCAGAATACTGTAAAACACGTTTTCATACATATTAGTGATTTCCAGGTGTACGGAGGCTCGGATCTGAATTCTGCCGGCAGCGTACGATTGCTCGTGTCATTTTACGTAGGAAATACTTGTCTTCATGTCCAGATAGCGATCCTGGGAGCCAGAATACTGTAAAACACGTTTTCATACATATTAGTGATTTCCAGGGGAACGGAGGCTCGGGTTTGAATTCTGCCGGCAGCGTACGATTGCTCGTGTCATTTTACGTAGGAAATACTTGTCTTCCTTTCCCGATAGCGATCCTGGGAACCAGAATACTGTAAAACACGTTTTCATACATATTAGTGATTTCCAGGGGAACGGAGACTCGGATTTGAATTCTGCCGGCAGCGTACGATTGCTCGTGTCATTTTACGTAGGAAATACTTGTCTTCATGTCCAGATAGCGATCCTGGGAGCCAGAATACTGTAAAACACGTTTTCATACATATTAGTGATTTCCAGGTGTACGGAGGCTCGGATTTGAATTCTGCCGGCACAGTTCGCTTATTCGTGTCATTTTACGTAGGAAATGCTTGCTTCCATTTCCTGATAGCGATCCTGGGAGCCAGAATACTGTAAAACACGTTTTCATACATATTAGTGATTTCCAGGGGAACGGAGGCTCGGATTTGAATTCTGCCGGCAGCGTACGATTGCTCGTGTCATTTTACGTAGGCAATACTTGTCTTCATGTCCAGACAGCGATCCTGGGAGCCAGAATACTGTAAAACACGTTTTCTTACATATTAGTGATTTCCAGGGGAACGGAGGCTCGGATTCGAATTCTGCCGGCAGCGTACGATTGCTCGTGTCATTTTACGTAGGAAATACTTGTCTTCATGTCCAGATAGCGATCCTGGGAACCAGAATACTGTAAAACACGTTTTCATACATATTAGTGATTTCCAGGGGAACGGAGGCTCGGATTCGAATTCTGCCGGCAGCGTACGATTGCTCGTGTCATTTTACGTAGGAAATACTTGTCTTCGTTTCCCGATAGCGATCCTGGGAGCCAGAATAGTGTAAAACACGTTTTCATACATATTAGTGATTTCCAGGGGAACGGAGACTCGGATTCGAATTCTGCCGGCAGCGTACGATTGCTCGTGTCATTTTACGTAGGAAATACTTGTCTTCATGTCCAGATAGCGATCCTGGGAACCAGAATACTGTAAAACACGTTTTCATACATATTAGTGATTTCCAGAGGAACGGAGGCTCGGATTCGAATTCTGCCGGCAGCGTACGATTGCTCGTGTCATTTTACGTAGGAAATACTTGTCTTCATGTCCAGATAGCGATCCTGGGAACCAGAATACTGTAAAACACGTTTTCATACATATTAGTGATTTCCAGGGGAACGGAGGCTCGGATTCGAATTCTGCCGGCAGCGTACGATTGCTCGTGTCATTTTACGTAGGAAATACTTGTCTTCCTTTCCCGATAGCGATCCTGGGAGCCAGAATACTGTAAAACACGTTTTCATACATATTAGTGATTTCCAGGGGTACGGAGGCTCGGATCTGAATTCTGCCGGCAGCGTACGATTGCTCGTGCCATTTTACGTAGGAAATACTTGTCTTCCTTTCCCGATAGCGATCCTGGGAACCAGAATAGTGTAAAACACGTTTTCATTCATGTTAGTGATTTCCAGCGGAACGGAGGCTCGGATTTGAATTCTGCCGGCACAGTTCGCTTATTCGTGTCATTTTACGTAGGAAATGCTTGCTTCCATTTCCTGATAGCGATCCTGGGAGCCAGAATACTGTAAAACACGTTTTCATACATATTAGTGATTTCCAGGGGAACGGAGGCTCGGATTTGAATTCTGCCGGCAGCGTACGATTGCTCGTGTCATTTTACGTAGGAAATACTTGTCTTCGTTTCCCGATAGCGATCCTGGGAGCCAGAATACTGTAAAACACGTTTTCATACATATTAGTGATTTCCAGAAGAACGGAGGCTCGGATTTGAATTCTGCTGGCAGCGTACGATTGCTCGTGTCATTTTACGTAGGAAATACTTGTCTTCATGTCCAGATAGCGATCCTGGGAACCAGAATACTGTAAAACACGTTTTCATACATATTAGTGATTTCCAGGGGAACGGAGGCTCGGATTCGAATTCTGCCGGCAGCGTACGATTGCTCGTGTCATTTTACGTAGGAAATACTTGTCTTCGTTTCCCGATAGCGATCCTGGGAGCCAGAATAGTGTAAAACACGTTTTCATACATATTAGTGATTTCCAGGGGAACGGAGACTCGGATTCGAATTCTGCCGGCAGCGTACGATTGCTCGTGTCATTTTACGTAGGAAATACTTGTCTTCATGTCCAGATAGCGATCCTGGGAACCAGAATACTGTAAAACACGTTTTCATACATATTAGTGATTTCCAGAGGAACGGAGGCTCGGATTCGAATTCTGCCGGCAGCGTACGATTGCTCGTGTCATTTTACGTAGGAAATACTTGTCTTCATGTCCAGATAGCGATCCTGGGAACCAGAATACTGTAAAACACGTTTTCATACATATTAGTGATTTCCAGGGGAACGGAGGCTCGGATTCGAATTCTGCCGGCAGCGTACGATTGCTCGTGTCATTTTACGTAGGAAATACTTGTCTTCGTTTCCCGATAGCGATCCTGGGAGCCAGAATACTGTAAAACACGTTTTCATACATATTAGTGATTTCCAGGGGTACGGAGGCTCGGATCTGAATTCTGCCGGCAGCGTACGATTGCTCGTGCCATTTTACGTAGGAAATACTTGTCTTCCTTTCCCGATAGCGATCCTGGGAACCAGAATAGTGTAAAACACGTTTTCATTCATGTTAGTGATTTCCAGCGGAACGGAGGCTCGGATTTGAATTCTGCCGGCACAGTTCGCTTATTCGTGTCATTTTACGTAGGAAATGCTTGCTTCCATTTCCTGATAGCGATCCTGGGAGCCAGAATACTGTAAAACACGTTTTCATACATATTAGTGATTTCCAGGGGAACGGAGGCTCGGATTTGAATTCTGCCGGCAGCGTACGATTGCTCGTGTCATTTTACGTAGGAAATACTTGTCTTCGTTTCCCGATAGCGATCCTGGGAGCCAGAATACTGTAAAACACGTTTTCATACATATTAGTGATTTCCAGAAGAACGGAGGCTCGGATTTGAATTCTGCTGGCAGCGTACGATTGCTCGTGTCATTTTACGTAGGAAATACTTGTCTTCATGTCCAGATAGCGATCCTGGGAACCAGAATACTGTAAAACACGTTTTCATACATATTAGTGATTTCCAGGGGAACGGAGGCTCGGATTCGAATTCTGCCGGCAGCGTACGATTGCTCGTGTCATTTTACGTAGGAAATACTTGTCTTCATGTCCAGATAGCGATCCTGGGAACCAGAATACTGTAAAACACGTTTTCATACATATTAGTGATTTCCAGGGGAACGGAGGCTCGGATTCGAATTCTGCCGGCAGCGTACGATTGCTCGTGTCATTTTACGTAGGAAATACTTGTCTTCATGTCCAGACAGCGATTCTGGGAGCCAGAATACTGTAAAACACGTTTTCATACATATTAGTGATTTCCAGGTGTACGGAGGCTCGGATCTGAATTCTGCCGGCAGCGTACGATTGCTCGTGTCATTTTACGTAGGAAATACTTGTCTTCATGTCCAGATAGCGATCCTGGGAGCCAGAATACTGTAAAACACGTTTTCATACATATTAGTGATTTCCAGGGGAACGGAGGCTCGGATTTGAATTCTGCCGGCAGCGTACGATTGCTCGTGTCATTTTACGTAGGAAATACTTGTCTTCCTTTCCCGATAGCGATCCTGGGAACCAGAATACTGTAAAACACGTTTTCATACATATTAGTGATTTCCAGGGGAACGGAGACTCGGATTTGAATTCTGCCGGCAGCGTACGATTGCTCGTGTCATTTTACGTAGGAAATACTTGTCTTCATGTCCAGATAGCGATCCTGGGAGCCAGAATACTGTAAAACACGTTTTCATACATATTAGTGATTTCCAGGTGTACGGAGGCTCGGATTTGAATTCTGCCGGCACAGTTCGCTTATTCGTGTCATTTTACGTAGGAAATGCTTGCTTCTATTTCCTGATAGCGATCCTGGGAGCCAGAATACTGTAAAACACGTTTTCATACATATTAGTGATTTCCAGGGGAACGGAGGCTCGGATTTGAATTCTGCCGGCAGCGTACGATTGCTCGTGTCATTTTACGTAGGCAATACTTGTCTTCATGTCCAGACAGCGATCCTGGGAGCCAGAATACTGTAAAACACGTTTTCATACATATTAGTGATTTCCAGGGGAACGGAGGCTCGGATTCGAATTCTGCCGGCAGCGTACGATTGCTCGTGTCATTTTACGTAGGAAATACTTGTCTTCATGTCCAGATAGCGATCCTGGGAACCAGAATACTGTAAAACACGTTTTCATACATATTAGTGATTTCCAGGGGAACGGAGGCTCGGATTCGAATTCTGCCGGCAGCGTACGATTGCTCGTGTCATTTTACGTAGGAAATACTTGTCTTCGTTTCCCGATAGCGATCCTGGGAGCCAGAATAGTGTAAAACACGTTTTCATACATATTAGTGATTTCCAGGGGAACGGAGACTCGGATTCGAATTCTGCCGGCAGCGTACGATTGCTCGTGTCATTTTACGTAGGAAATACTTGTCTTCATGTCCAGACAGCGATTCTGGGAGCCAGAATACTGTAAAACACGTTTTCATACATATTAGTGATTTCCAGGTGTACGGAGGCTCGGATCTGAATTCTGCCGGCAGCGTACGATTGCTCGTGTCATTTTACGTAGGCAATACTTGTCTTCATGTCCAGATAGCGATCCTGGGAGCCAGAATACTGTAAAACACGTTTTCATACATATTAGTGATTTCCAGGGGAACGGAGGCTCGGATTTGAATTCTGCCGGCAGCGTACGATTGCTCGTGTCATTTTACGTAGGAAATACTTGTCTTCCTTTCCCGATAGCGATCCTGGGAACCAGAATACTGTAAAACACGTTTTCATACATATTAGTGATTTCCAGGGGAACGGAGACTCGGATTTGAATTCTGCCGGCAGCGTACGATTGCTCGTGTCATTTTACGTAGGAAATACTTGTCTTCATGTCCAGATAGCGATCCTGGGAGCCAGAATACTGTAAAACACGTTTTCATACATATTAGTGATTTCCAGGGGAACGGAGACTCGGATTCGAATTCTGCCGGCAGCGTACGATTGCTCGTGTCATTTTACGTAGGAAATACTTGTCTTCATGTCCAGATAGCGATCCTGGGAACCAGAATACTGTAAAACACGTTTTCATACATATTAGTGATTTCCAGAAGAACGGAGGCTCGGATTTGAATTCTGCTGGCAGCGTACGATTGCTCGTGTCATTTTACGTAGGAAATACTTGTCTTCATGTCCAGATAGCGATCCTGGGAACCAGAATACTGTAAAACACGTTTTCATACATATTAGTGATTTCCAGGGGAACGGAGGCTCGGATTCGAATTCTGCCGGCAGCGTACGATTGCTCGTGTCATTTTACGTAGGAAATACTTGTCTTCGTTTCCCGATAGCGATCCTGGGAGCCAGAATAGTGTAAAACACGTTTTCATACATATTAGTGATTTCCAGGGGAACGGAGACTCGGATTCGAATTCTGCCGGCAGCGTACGATTGCTCGTGTCATTTTACGTAGGAAATACTTGTCTTCATGTCCAGATAGCGATCCTGGGAACCAGAATACTGTAAAACACGTTTTCATACATATTAGTGATTTCCAGAGGAACGGAGGCTCGGATTCGAATTCTGCCGGCAGCGTACGATTGCTCGTGTCATTTTACGTAGGAAATACTTGTCTTCATGTCCAGATAGCGATCCTGGGAACCAGAATACTGTAAAACACGTTTTCATACATATTAGTGATTTCCAGGGGAACGGAGGCTCGGATTCGAATTCTGCCGGCAGCGTACGATTGCTCGTGTCATTTTACGTAGGAAATACTTGTCTTCGTTTCCCGATAGCGATCCTGGGAGCCAGAATACTGTAAAACACGTTTTCATACATATTAGTGATTTCCAGGGGTACGGAGGCTCGGATCTGAATTCTGCCGGCAGCGTACGATTGCTCGTGCCATTTTACGTAGGAAATACTTGTCTTCCTTTCCCGATAGCGATCCTGGGAACCAGAATAGTGTAAAACACGTTTTCATTCATGTTAGTGATTTCCAGCGGAACGGAGGCTCGGATTTGAATTCTGCCGGCAGAGTTCGCTTGTTCGTGTCATTTTACGTAGGAAATGCTTGCTTCCATTTCCTGATAGCGATCCTGGGAGCCAGAATACTGTAAAACACGTTTTCATACATATTAGTGATTTCCAGGGGAACGGAGGCTCGGATTTGAATTCTGCCGGCAGCGTACGATTGCTCGTGTCATTTTACGTAGGAAATACTTGTCTTCGTTTCCCGATAGCGATCCTGGGAGCCAGAATACTGTAAAACACGTTTTCATACATATTAGTGATTTCCAGAAGAACGGAGGCTCGGATTTGAATTCTGCTGGCAGCGTACGATTGCTCGTGTCATTTTACGTAGGAAATACTTGTCTTCATGTCCAGATAGCGATCCTGGGAACCAGAATACTGTAAAACACGTTTTCATACATATTAGTGATTTCCAGGGGAACGGAGGCTCGGATTCGAATTCTGCCGGCAGCGTACGATTGCTCGTGTCATTTTACGTAGGAAATACTTGTCTTCATGTCCAGATAGCGATCCTGGGAACCAGAATACTGTAAAACACGTTTTCATACATATTAGTGATTTCCAGGGGAACGGAGGCTCGGATTCGAATTCTGCCGGCAGCGTACGATTGCTCGTGTCATTTTACGTAGGAAATACTTGTCTTCATGTCCAGACAGCGATTCTGGGAGCCAGAATACTGTAAAACACGTTTTCATACATATTAGTGATTTCCAGGTGTACGGAGGCTCGGATCTGAATTCTGCCGGCAGCGTACGATTGCTCGTGTCATTTTACGTAGGAAATACTTGTCTTCATGTCCAGATAGCGATCCTGGGAGCCAGAATACTGTAAAACACGTTTTCATACATATTAGTGATTTCCAGGGGAACGGAGGCTCGGATTTGAATTCTGCCGGCAGCGTACGATTGCTCGTGTCATTTTACGTAGGAAATACTTGTCTTCCTTTCCCGATAGCGATCCTGGGAACCAGAATACTGTAAAACACGTTTTCATACATATTAGTGATTTCCAGGGGAACGGAGGCTCGGATTTGAATTCTGCCGGCAGCGTACGATTGCTCGTGTCATTTTACGTAGGAAATACTTGTCTTCATGTCCAGATAGCGATCCTGGGAGCCAGAATACTGTAAAACACGTTTTCATACATATTAGTGATTTCCAGGGGTACGGAGGCTCGGATTTGAATTCTGCCGGCACAGTTCGCTTATTCGTGTCATTTTACGTAGGAAATGCTTGCTTCCATTTCCTGATAGCGATCCTGGGAGCCAGAATACTGTAAAACACGTTTTCATACATATTAGTGATTTCCAGGGGAACGGAGGCTCGGATTTGAATTCTGCCGGCAGCGTACGATTGCTCGTGTCATTTTACGTAGGCAATACTTGTCTTCATGTCCAGACAGCGATCCTGGGAGCCAGAATACTGTAAAACACGTTTTCATACATATTAGTGATTTCCAGGGGAACGGAGGCTCGGATTCGAATTCTGCCGGCAGCGTACGATTGCTCGTGTCATTTTACGTAGGAAATACTTGTCTTCATGTCCAGATAGCGATCCTGGGAACCAGAATACTGTAAAACACGTTTTCATACATATTAGTGATTTCCAGGGGAACGGAGGCTCGGATTCGAATTCTGCCGGCAGCGTACGATTGCTCGTGTCATTTTACGTAGGAAATACTTGTCTTCGTTTCCCGATAGCGATCCTGGGAGCCAGAATAGTGTAAAACACGTTTTCATACATATTAGTGATTTCCAGGGGAACGGAGACTCGGATTCGAATTCTGCCGGCAGCGTACGATTGCTCGTGTCATTTTACGTAGGAAATACTTGTCTTCATGTCCAGACAGCGATTCTGGGAGCCAGAATACTGTAAAACACGTTTTCATACATATTAGTGATTTCCAGGTGTACGGAGGCTCGGATCTGAATTCTGCCGGCAGCGTACGATTGCTCGTGTCATTTTACGTAGGCAATACTTGTCTTCATGTCCAGATAGCGATCCTGGGAGCCAGAATACTGTAAAACACGTTTTCATACATATTAGTGATTTCCAGGGGAACGGAGGCTCGGATTTGAATTCTGCCGGCAGCGTACGATTGCTCGTGTCATTTTACGTAGGAAATACTTGTCTTCCTTTCCCGATAGCGATCCTGGGAACCAGAATACTGTAAAACACGTTTTCATACATATTAGTGATTTCCAGGGGAACGGAGACTCGGATTCGAATTCTGCCGGCAGCGTACGATTGCTCGTGTCATTTTACGTAGGAAATACTTGTCTTCATGTCCAGATAGCGATCCTGGGAGCCAGAATACTGTAAAACACGTTTTCATACATATTAGTGATTTCCAGGGGAACGGAGGCTCGGATTTGAATTCTGCCGGCAGCGTACGATTGCTCGTGTCATTTTACGTAGGCAATACTTGTCTTCATGTCCAGACAGCGATCCTGGGAGCCAGAATACTGTAAAACACGTTTTCATACATATTAGTGATTTCCAGGGGAACGGAGGCTCGGATTCGAATTCTGCCGGCAGCGTACGATTGCTCGTGTCATTTTACGTAGGAAATACTTGTCTTCATGTCCAGATAGCGATCCTGGGAACCAGAATACTGTAAAACACGTTTTCATACATATTAGTGATTTCCAGGGGAACGGAGGCTCGGATTCGAATTCTGCCGGCAGCGTACGATTGCTCGTGTCATTTTACGTAGGAAATACTTGTCTTCGTTTCCCGATAGCGATCCTGGGAGCCAGAATAGTGTAAAACACGTTTTCATACATATTAGTGATTTCCAGGGGAACGGAGACTCGGATTCGAATTCTGCCGGCAGCGTACGATTGCTCGTGTCATTTTACGTAGGAAATACTTGTCTTCATGTCCAGATAGCGATCCTGGGAACCAGAATACTGTAAAACACGTTTTCATACATATTAGTGATTTCCAGAGGAACGGAGGCTCGGATTCGAATTCTGCCGGCAGCGTACGATTGCTCGTGTCATTTTACGTAGGAAATACTTGTCTTCATGTCCAGATAGCGATCCTGGGAACCAGAATACTGTAAAACACGTTTTCATACATATTAGTGATTTCCAGGGGAACGGAGGCTCGGATTCGAATTCTGCCGGCAGCGTACGATTGCTCGTGTCATTTTACGTAGGAAATACTTGTCTTCGTTTCCCGATAGCGATCCTGGGAGCCAGAATACTGTAAAACACGTTTTCATACATATTAGTGATTTCCAGGGGTACGGAGGCTCGGATCTGAATTCTGCCGGCAGCGTACGATTGCTCGTGCCATTTTACGTAGGAAATACTTGTCTTCCTTTCCCGATAGCGATCCTGGGAACCAGAATAGTGTAAAACACGTTTTCATTCATGTTAGTGATTTCCAGCGGAACGGAGGCTCGGATTTGAATTCTGCCGGCATAGTTCGCTTATTCGTGTCATTTTACGTAGGAAATGCTTGCTTCCATTTCCTGATAGCGATCCTGGGAGCCAGAATACTGTAAAACACGTTTTCATACATATTAGTGATTTCCAGGGGAACGGAGACTCGGATTCGAATTCTGCCGGCAGCGTACGATTGCTCGTGTCATTTTACGTAGGAAATACTTGTCTTCGTTTCCCGATAGCGATCCTGGGAGCCAGAATACAGTAAAACACGTTTTCGTACATATTAGTGATTTCGAGGGGAACGGAGGCTCGGATTTGAATTCTGCCGGCAGCGTACGATTGCTCGTGTCATTTTACGTAGGAACTACTTGTCTTCTTTTCCCGATAGCGATCCTGGGGGCCAGAATAGTGTAAAACACGTTTTCATACATATTGGTGATTTCCAGGGGAACGGAGGCTCGGATTCGAATTCTGCCGGCAGCGTACGATTGCTCGTGTCATTTTACGTAGGAAATACTTGTCTTCATGTCCAGATAGCGATCCTGGGAACCAGAATACTGTAAAACACGTTTTCATACATATTAGTGATTTCCAGGGGAACGGAGGCTCGGATTCGAATTCTGCCGGCAGCGTACGATTGCTCGTGTCATTTTACGTAGGAAATACTTGTCTTCGTTTCCCGATAGCGATCCTGGGAGCCAGAATACTGTAAAACACGTTTTCATACATATTAGTGATTTCCAGGGGTACGGAGGCTCGGATCTGAATTCTGCCGGCAGCGTACGATTGCTCGTGCCATTTTACGTAGGAAATACTTGTCTTCATGTCCAGATAGCGATCCTGGGAGCCAGAATACAGTAAAACACGTTTTCGTACATATTAGTGATTTCGAGGGGAACGGAGGCTCGGATTTGAATTCTGCCGGCAGCGTACGATTGCTCGTGTCATTTTACGTAGGAACTACTTGTCTTCCTTTCCCGATAGCGATCCTGGGGGCCAGAATACTGTAAAACACGTTTTCATACATATTAGTGATTTCCAGGGGAACGGAGTGTTACGTCCTGAGTGGTTGGGATTGAGACGTTAAAGGGACAATGGGGAGGAAATCCTTAATGGTATGTTATCCATTTACTTAGTATGGTAACAAGGAAAATAAAATAAACTCTTACCGCAAAGCGGACCCAAACGGACAAACGTGAGCGGCACCGCTAGCCCGATTGTGTCACGCCAGGTAAGTAGTACTTACTTGAAAACGCTTAACATTAATTCTCTCCTGCGTAGGAGCACGGACACCCTTGGATCGGCAGGATGGACGCGCGTCGGATCAATCAATGGCCCTAATGACGCCTGAATCTCCACCTCATGCAAAATCCAAGGAATGTCCTGAGGTTGGCGCGTGCTGTAGGGCTGATGGGATTGAGGCGGCTCAACTGACGGCTGATATTCCGTGGGAAGAGCGTTAATATCAGGATGGGCGGAGAAGTCAAAAAACCATGGCTCCCAATCATCGGCCAGGTCGGTTACTTCGGGGTCAGTAACGCTTATCACGGACTTTTCGGCAAGAACGTTGTTGTTGCAGTCTTCATCGACCCGAGCGAGAGTCGTAATCTGACTCTGACTATGGACAGATGGCTGAACCTGCTCTACGAGCGGGAAAGGAGGAATATCAGGTCGAGGTGAGTCTCCCTCGTACGGGGTGTCCCATCGGTCCCAAAATAAATCCAAGGAGGAGCAGGGAACGCGAGGCTCGGCGGAGAGGGGAATGCCCGTACTAAGATTCGAATTCTGCGCGATTGAATTATCACCTTCCCGAGCCAAACGCCGTCGCTCACGTCGGGCTTTCTCCTGCTTACCAGCGCGGTGACGGAGTTTCTTATTGGGCGGCATTCACTTGATTATTTAGTAGGCGTAAATAATGGAAAAATACGTGTATCTCCCCCGTTTGTTTCAGGGCCCCAGCAAGAATAAGAGGGAAGGACAGCACTGCAAGCTCCGCGAAGGTGCCTCAATCAGCTGAAAGAAGGGAAACTGCAAGCTCCGTGAAGGTGCCTCAATCAGCTAAAGGATGGGAAACTGCAAGCTCCGTAAAGGTGCCTCAATCAGCTAAAGAATGGGAAACTGCAAGCTCCGCGAAGGTGCCTCAATCAGCTGAAGGAAGGAAGCGGAAACTGCAAGCTCCATGAAGGTGCCTCAATCAGCTGAAGGAAGGAAAGCGGAAACTGCAAGCTCCGTGAAGGTGCCTCAATCAGCTGAAGGAAGGAAGCGGAAACTGCAAGCTCCGTGAAGGTGCCTCAATCAGCTGAAGGAAGGAAAGCGGAAACTGCAAGCTCCGTGAAGGTGCCTCAATCAGCTGAAGGAAGGAAACGGAAACTGCAAGCTCCGTGAAGGTGCCTCAATCAGCTGAAGGAAGGAAGCGGAAACTGCAAGCTCCGTGAAGGTGCCTCAATCAGCTGGAGGAAGGAAGCGGAAACTGCAAGCTCCGTGAAGGTGCCTCAATCAGCTGGAGGAAGGAAGCGGAAACCCCGGTGGAGATATATTTAAGTATGGAAATTATGATTGGCAAATAATAATAATTAATTGAATTTTCTGTTTCAGTTCGCCGGTAAACTTATTAAAGCAGCTATTTGAGGAGTAAGTATTAAACTCTTAGAATGTAGTAGTAGGTCAGTGTAGAAGTGTAAGGTAAGTATAACTGAAAACTTAATTCTTTGTATCTTAGGTAAATATCTGTATATTGTAGCAAAATTGTATACAGGATAGCTAAATCGCAGTACAAGTGAATTGATAATGCGTCACGATGACTTAAGGGACAGTAGAACTATTTAACGCGGCAAATAGTTAGGGTATGTATGTATAAATAATACTCTGAAGCGCTCCAAGGACGAGGAAGGAGTTGCAGACTACACCGTAGAAATGTACTAAATTCACACTGACAACTTAGGCTTAGTCCCAAACCGAATTAAATTGAATAATTCTCAAGAGTAAATGTGACTAAGTCCTTAACTGAATAAATGGAAATAATTCACAAGAGTAAATGAGACTAAGTCCCTAACTGAATAAATGAAAATAATTCACAAGAGTAATTGAGACTAAGTCCTTAACCGAATAAATGGAAATAATTCGCAAGAGTAATTGAGACTAAGTCCTTAACTGAATAAATGAAAATAATTCACAAGAGTAATTGAGACTAAGTCCTTAACCGAATAAATGGAAATAATTCGCAAGAGTAATTGAGACTAAGTCCTTAACTGAATAAATGAAAATAATTCACAAGAGTAAATGAGACTAAGTCCTTAACCGAATAAATGGAAATAATTCGCAAGAGTAATTGAGACTAAGTCCTTAACCGAATAAATGGAAATAATTCGCAAGAGTAATTGAGACTAAGTCCTTAACCGAATAAATGGAAATAATTCGCAAGAGTAAATGAGACTAAGTCCTTAACCGAATAAATGGAAATAATTCGCAAGAGTAATTGAGACTAAGTCCTTAACCGAATAAATGGAAATAATTCGCAAGAGTAATTGAGACTAAGTCCTTAACCGGATAAATGGAAATAATTCGCAAGAGTAAATGAGACTAAGTCCCGAAGTGGAAATATTTGAAATAATTCGGAGTAGGAGACTGGAAGAAGAGGAGACCCGGCGATGTCGAGCGATGAGACCGAAGTGAGGATCTCGGCTGGCGCTCTCGACCGACTCGATTTTCGGTGGGGGAAGAATCGGAGTGTGCCTGGTAGGGGTACCCCCACCCGAATACTTAGGAGCTAATGTGTCAGCGAAGAGCGCGAGTTCGAGTCCCGGTACTGGAGAAATATTTGTAATACATTTTTATGTGCGCATTCGCTAAGAAACACTGTTCTGGAGTTACGTTTATGTACATTTCGACTATTCTAGATTAAACAAAAATTAATTTAACATATCTTCAAGTGCATATCTGCCATATATGAGCAACAAAGAAAGCAACTCTCCAAATAAGCTGGTGGCCGGGTGGCTAAGGTGGTTAACCACTGACTCGAGTGACGCGGGTTCGAATCTCCTTTGGGGATACGAATCCGAGGCACTCGCAATTAATTAATTTTCTCTTTTTCTTTTAGGTGCAGCCATTGGAACAGCAGTACAAGGAGGACAACGATGACCATCAACTATTAGGAAGAACGATTATTTACCAACTTAAGTAAACCAGAACAGGTAAGTGATTACATTATGTACATACGTATAGAAATAAATTCTTCTCTTTTCTTTCAGTCCGAAAATGAACCTCTAGGACCGGAGAATGAAACTAAATATTGTATAAATTCTTATTGACAACCGTCGTAAGTATGAATAAAACAAAAGTAAATTTCGGCTGACAAATCTTGGTCAGAGGATGAGCGTACATTTACATGCGGCATTTGTTCGCGTGTACATGTACGCTTAACCTAATTTGTGAACGTACTTAATATTTGCGACATTATCGCCCAACGTTTTACAGGATCCTGACATCGAGAACTACCAAATGAATCGGAGTGGAAGGAATCATCGCCATGTATGAAGTGACCAGGTATCTTAATATCGCATAACGAGTACAATGAAATATTTTATAGCAAATTCAGAAAGGTTTGGACTTCTACGTGCGGAGGCATGCAAAATAAGCAAAAATTTAAGGCGGAGTGGAGTCCTCCGGACGTAACAGGAGGCTCGGATTTGAATTCTGCCGGCAGCGTACGATTGCTCGTGTCATTTTACGTAGGAACTACTTGTCTTCCTTTCCCGATAGCGATCCTGGGGGCCAGAATACTGTAAAACACGTTTTCATACATATTAGTGATTTCCAGGGGAACGGAGGCTCGGATTCGAATTCTGCCGGCAGCGTACGATTGCTCGTGTCATTTTACGTAGGAAATACTTGTCTTCGTTTCCCGATAGCGATCCTGGGAGCCAGAATACTGTAAAACACGTTTTCATACATATTAGTGATTTCCAGGGGTACGGAGGCTCGGATCTGAATTCTGCCGGCAGCGTACGATTGCTCGTGTCATTTTACGTAGGAAATACTTGTCTTCATGTCCAGATAGCGATCCTGGGAACCAGAATACTGTAAAACACGTTTTCATACATATTAGTGATTTCCAGGGGAACGGAGACTCGGATTCGAATTCTGCCGGCAGCGTACGATTGCTCGTGTCATTTTACGTAGGAAATACTTGTCTTCGTTTCCCGATAGCGATCCTGGGAGCCAGAATACAGTAAAACACGTTTTCGTACATATTAGTGATTTCGAGGGGAACGGAGGCTCGGATTTGAATTCTGCCGGCAGCGTACGATTGCTCGTGTCATTTTACGTAGGAACTACTTGTCTTCCTTTCCCGATAGCGATCCTGGGGGCCAGAATAGTGTAAAACACGTTTTCATACATATTAGTGATTTCCAGGGGAACGGAGACTCGGATTCGAATTCTGCCGGCAGCGTACGATTGCTCGTGTCATTTTACGTAGGAACTACTTGTCTTCCTTTCCCGATAGCGATCCTGGGGGCCAGAATAGTGTAAAACACGTTTTCATACATATTAGTGATTTCCAGGGGAACGGAGACTCGGATTCGAATTCTGCCGGCAGCGTACGATTGCTCGTGTCATTTTACGTAGGAAATACTTGTCTTCATGTCCAGATAGCGATCCTGGGAACCAGAATACTGTAAAACACGTTTTCATACATATTAGTGATTTCCAGAGGAACGGAGGCTCGGATTCGAATTCTGCCGGCAGCGTACGATTGCTCGTGTCATTTTACGTAGGAAATACTTGTCTTCATGTCCAGATAGCGATCCTGGGAACCAGAATACTGTAAAACACGTTTTCATACATATTAGTGATTTCCAGGGGAACGGAGGCTCGGATTCGAATTCTGCCGGCAGCGTACGATTGCTCGTGTCATTTTACGTAGGAAATACTTGTCTTCGTTTCCCGATAGCGATCCTGGGAGCCAGAATACTGTAAAACACGTTTTCATACATATTAGTGATTTCCAGGGGTACGGAGGCTCGGATCTGAATTCTGCCGGCAGCGTACGATTGCTCGTGCCATTTTACGTAGGAAATACTTGTCTTCCTTTCCCGATAGCGATCCTGGGAACCAGAATAGTGTAAAACACGTTTTCATTCATGTTAGTGATTTCCAGCGGAACGGAGGCTCGGATTTGAATTCTGCCGGCACAGTTCGCTTATTCGTGTCATTTTACGTAGGAAATGCTTGCTTCCATTTCCTGATAGCGATCCTGGGAGCCAGAATACTGTAAAACACGTTTTCATACATATTAGTGATTTCCAGGGGAACGGAGGCTCGGATTTGAATTCTGCCGGCAGCGTACGATTGCTCGTGTCATTTTACGTAGGAAATACTTGTCTTCGTTTCCCGATAGCGATCCTGGGAGCCAGAATACTGTAAAACACGTTTTCATACATATTAGTGATTTCCAGAAGAACGGAGGCTCGGATTTGAATTCTGCTGGCAGCGTACGATTGCTCGTGTCATTTTACGTAGGAAATACTTGTCTTCATGTCCAGATAGCGATCCTGGGAACCAGAATACTGTAAAACACGTTTTCATACATATTAGTGATTTCCAGGGGAACGGAGGCTCGGATTCGAATTCTGCCGGCAGCGTACGATTGCTCGTGTCATTTTACGTAGGAAATACTTGTCTTCATGTCCAGATAGCGATCCTGGGAACCAGAATACTGTAAAACACGTTTCCATACATATTAGTGATTTCCAGGGGAACGGAGGCTCGGATTCGAATTCTGCCGGCAGCGTACGATTGCTCGTGTCATTTTACGTAGGAAATACTTGTCTTCGTTTCCCGATAGCGATCCTGGGAGCCAGAATACTGTAAAACACGTTTTCATACATATTAGTGATTTCCAGGGGTACGGAGGCTCGGATCTGAATTCTGCCGGCAGCGTACGATTGCTCGTGCCATTTTACGTAGGAAATACTTGTCTTCCTTTCCCGATAGCGATCCTGGGAACCAGAATAGTGTAAAACACGTTTTCATTCATGTTAGTGATTTCCAGCGGAACGGAGGCTCGGATTTGAATTCTGCCGGCACAGTTCGCTTATTCGTGTCATTTTACGTAGGAAATGCTTGCTTCCATTTCCTGATAGCGATCCTGGGAGCCAGAATACTGTAAAACACGTTTTCATACATATTAGTGATTTCCAGGGGAACGGAGGCTCGGATTTGAATTCTGCCGGCAGCGTACGATTGCTCGTGTCATTTTACGTAGGAAATACTTGTCTTCGTTTCCCGATAGCGATCCTGGGAGCCAGAATACTGTAAAACACGTTTTCATACATATTAGTGATTTCCAGGGGAACGGAGGCTCGGATTTGAATTCTGCCGGCAGCGTACGATTGCTCGTGTCATTTTACGTAGGCAATACTTGTCTTCATGTCCAGACAGCGATCCTGGGAGCCAGAATACTGTAAAACACGTTTTCATACATATTAGTGATTTCCAGGGGAACGGAGGCTCGGATTCGAATTCTGCCGGCAGCGTACGATTGCTCGTGTCATTTTACGTAGGAAATACTTGTCTTCATGTCCAGATAGCGATCCTGGGAACCAGAATACTGTAAAACACGTTTTCATACATATTAGTGATTTCCAGGGGAACGGAGGCTCGGATTTGAATTCTGCCGGCAGCGTACGATTGCTCGTGTCATTTTACGTAGGAACTACTTGTCTTCCTTTCCCGATAGCGATCCTGGGGGCCAGAATACTGTAAAACACGTTTTCATACATATTAGTGATTTCCAGGGGAACGGAGGCTCGGATTTGAATTCTGCCGGCAGCGTACGATTGCTCATGTCATTTTACGTAGGATATACTTGTCTTCATGTCCAGATAGCGATCCTGGGAACCAGAATACTGTAAAACACGTTTTCATACATATTAGTGATTTCCAGGGGAACGGAGGCTCGGATTCGAATTCTGCCGGCAGCGTACGATTGCTCGTGTCATTTTACGTAGGAAATACTTGTCTTCGTTTCCCGATAGCGATCCTGGGAGCCAGAATACTGTAAAACACGTTTTCATACATATTAGTGATTTCCAGGGGAACGGAGGCTCGGATTTGAATTCTGCCGGCAGCGTACGATTGCTCGTGTCATTTTACGTAGGAAATACTTGTCTTCATGTCCAGATAGCGATCCTGGGAGCCAGAATACTGTAAAACACGTTTTCATACATATTAGTGATTTCCAGGTGTACGGAGGCTCGGATTTGAATTCTGCCGGCACAGTTCGCTTATTCGTGTCATTTTACGTAGGAAATGCTTGCTTCCATTTCCTGATAGCGATCCTGGGAGCCAGAATACTGTAAAACACGTTTTCATACATATTAGTGATTTCCAGGGGAACGGAGGCTCGGATTTGAATTCTGCCGGCAGCGTACGATTGCTCGTGTCATTTTACGTAGGAAATACTTGTCTTCATGTCCAGACAGCGATTCTGGGAGCCAGAATACTGTAAAACACGTTTTCATACATATTAGTGATTTCCAGGTGTACGGAGGCTCGGATCTGAATTCTGCCGGCAGCGTACGATTGCTCGTGTCATTTTACGTAGGAAATACTTGTCTTCATGTCCAGATAGCGATCCTGGGAGCCAGAATACTGTAAAACACGTTTTCATACATATTAGTGATTTCCAGGGGAACGGAGGCTCGGATTCGAATTCTGCCGGCAGCGTACGATTGCTCGTGTCATTTTACGTAGGAAATACTTGTCTTCCTTTCCCGATAGCGATCCTGGGAACCAGAATAGTGTAAAACACGTTTTCATTCATGTTAGTGATTTCCAGCGGAACGGAGGCTCGGATTTGAATTCTGCCGGCACAGTTCGCTTATTCGTGTCATTTTACGTAGGAAATGCTTGCTTCCATTTCCTGATAGCGATCCTGGGAGCCAGAATACTGTAAAACACGTTTTCATACATATTAGTGATTTCCAGGGGAACGGAGGCTCGGATTTGAATTCTGCCGGCAGCGTACGATTGCTCGTGTCATTTTACGTAGGAAATACTTGTCTTCGTTTCCCGATAGCGATCCTGGGAGCCAGAATACTGTAAAACACGTTTTCATACATATTAGTGATTTCCAGAAGAACGGAGGCTCGGATTTGAATTCTGCTGGCAGCGTACGATTGCTCGTGTCATTTTACGTAGGAAATACTTGTCTTCATGTCCAGATAGCGATCCTGGGAGCCAGAATACAGTAAAACACGTTTTCGTACATATTAGTGATTTCGAGGGGAACGGAGGCTCGGATTTGAATTCTGCCGGCAGCGTACGATTGCTCGTGTCATTTTACGTAGGAACTACTTGTCTTCCTTTCCCGATAGCGATCCTGGGGGCCAGAATAGTGTAAAACACGTTTTCATACATATTAGTGATTTCCAGGGGAACGGAGACTCGGATTCGAATTCTGCCGGCAGCGTACGATTGCTCGTGTCATTTTACGTAGGAAATACTTGTCTTCATGTCCAGATAGCGATCCTGGGAACCAGAATACTGTAAAACACGTTTTCATACATATTAGTGATTTCCAGAGGAACGGAGGCTCGGATTCGAATTCTGCCGGCAGCGTACGATTGCTCGTGTCATTTTACGTAGGAAATACTTGTCTTCATGTCCAGATAGCGATCCTGGGAACCAGAATACTGTAAAACACGTTTTCATACATATTAGTGATTTCCAGGGGAACGGAGGCTCGGATTCGAATTCTGCCGGCAGCGTACGATTGCTCGTGTCATTTTACGTAGGAAATACTTGTCTTCGTTTCCCGATAGCGATCCTGGGAGCCAGAATACTGTAAAACACGTTTTCATACATATTAGTGATTTCCAGGGGTACGGAGGCTCGGATCTGAATTCTGCCGGCAGCGTACGATTGCTCGTGCCATTTTACGTAGGAAATACTTGTCTTCCTTTCCCGATAGCGATCCTGGGAACCAGAATAGTGTAAAACACGTTTTCATTCATGTTAGTGATTTCCAGCGGAACGGAGGCTCGGATTTGAATTCTGCCGGCACAGTTCGCTTATTCGTGTCATTTTACGTAGGAAATGCTTGCTTCCATTTCCTGATAGCGATCCTGGGAGCCAGAATACTGTAAAACACGATTTCATACATATTAGTGATTTCCAGGGGAACGGAGGCTCGGATTTGAATTCTGCCGGCAGCGTACGATTGCTCGTGTCATTTTACGTAGGAAATACTTGTCTTCCTTTCCCGATAGCGATCCTGGGAGCCAGAATACTGTAAAACACGTTTTCATACATATTAGTGATTTCCAGAAGAACGGAGGCTCGGATTTGAATTCTGCTGGCAGCGTACGATTGCTCGTGTCATTTTACGTAGGAAATACTTGTCTTCATGTCCAGATAGCGATCCTGGGAACCAGAATACTGTAAAACACGTTTTCATACATATTAGTGATTTCCAGGGGAACGGAGGCTCGGATTCGAATTCTGCCGGCAGCGTACGATTGCTCGTGTCATTTTACGTAGGAAATACTTGTCTTCATGTCCAGATAGCGATCCTGGGAACCAGAATACTGTAAAACACGTTTTCATACATATTAGTGATTTCCAGGGGAACGGAGGCTCGGATTCGAATTCTGCCGGCAGCGTACGATTGCTCGTGTCATTTTACGTAGGAAATACTTGTCTTCGTTTCCCGATAGCGATCCTGGGAGCCAGAATACTGTAAAACACGTTTTCATACATATTAGTGATTTCCAGGGGTACGGAGGCTCGGATCTGAATTCTGCCGGCAGCGTACGATTGCTCGTGCCATTTTACGTAGGAAATACTTGTCTTCATGTCCAGATAGCGATCCTGGGAGCCAGAATACAGTAAAACACGTTTTCGTACATATTAGTGATTTCGAGGGGAACGGAGGCTCGGATTTGAATTCTGCCGGCAGCGTACGATTGCTCGTGTCATTTTACGTAGGAACTACTTGTCTTCCTTTCCCGATAGCGATCCTGGGGGCCAGAATACTGTAAAACACGTTTTCATACATATTAGTGATTTCCAGGGGAACGGAGGCTCGGATTTGAATTCTGCCGGCAGCGTACGATTGCTCGTGTCATTTTACGTAGGAACTACTTGTCTTCCTTTCCCGATAGCGATCCTGGGGGCCAGAATAGTGTAAAACACGTTTTCATACATTTTAGTGATTTCCAGAAGAACGGAGGCTCGGATTTGAATTCTGCTGGCAGCGTACGATTGCTCGTGTCATTTTACGTAGGAAATACTTGTCTTCATGTCCAGATAGCGATCCTGGGAACCAGAATACTGTAAAACACGTTTTCATACATATTAGTGATTTCCAGGGGAACGGAGGCTCAGATTCGAATTCTGCCGGCAGCGTACGATTGCTCGTGTCATTTTACGTAGGAAATACTTGTCTTCATGTCCAGATAGCGATCCTGGGAACCAGAATACTGTAAAACACGTTTTCATACATATTAGTGATTTCCAGGGGAACGGAGGCTCGGATTCGAATTCTGCCGGCAGCGTACGATTGCTCGTGTCATTTTACGTAGGAAATACTTGTCTTCGTTTCCCGATAGCGATCCTGGGAGCCAGAATACTGTAAAACACGTTTTCATACATATTAGTGATTTCCAGGGGTACGGAGGCTCGGATCTGAATTCTGCCGGCAGCGTACGATTGCTCGTGTCATTTTACGTAGGAAATACTTGTCTTCATGTCCAGATAGCGATCCTGGGAACCAGAATACTGTAAAACACGTTTTCATACATATTAGTGATTTCCAGGGGAACGAAGGCTCGGATTCGAATTCTGCCGGCAGCGTACGATTGCTCATGTCATTTTACGTAGGAAATACTTGTCTTCGTTTCCCGATAGCGATCCTGGGAACCAGAATACTGTAAAACACGTTTTCATACATATTAGTGATTTCCAGGGGAACGGAGACTCGGATTCGAATTCTGCCGGCAGCGTACGATTGCTCGTGTCATTTTACGTAGGAAATACTTGTCTTCGTTTCCCGATAGCGATCCTGGGAGCCAGAATACAGTAAAACACGTTTTCGTACATATTAGTGATTTCGAGGGGAACGGAGGCTCGGATTTGAATTCTGCCGGCAGCGTACGATTGCTCGTGTCATTTTACGTAGGAACTACTTGTCTTCCTTTCCCGATAGCGATCCTGGGGGCCAGAATAGTGTAAAACACGTTTTCATACATATTAGTGATTTCCAGGGGTACGGAGGCTCGGATCTGAATTCTGCCGGCAACGTACGATTGCTCGTGTCATTTTACGTAGGAAATACTTGTCTTCATGTCCAGATAGCGATCCTGGGAGCCAGAATACTGTAAAACACGTTTTCATACATATTAGTGATTTCCAGTTGTACGGAGGCTCGGATCTGAATTCTGCCGGCAGCGTACGATTGCTCGTGTCATTTTACGTAGGAAATACTTGTCTTCATGTCCAGATAGCGATCCTGGGAACCAGAATACTGTAAAACACGTTTTCATACATATTAGTGATTTCCAGGGGAACGAAGGCTCGGATTCGAATTCTGCCGGCAGCGTACGATTGCTCATGTCATTTTACGTAGGAAATACTTGTCTTCGTTTCCCGATAGCGATCCTGGGAACCAGAATACTGTAAAACACGTTTTCATACATATTAGTGATTTCCAGGGGAACGGAGACTCGGATTCGAATTCTGCCGGCAGCGTACGATTGCTCGTGTCATTTTACGTAGGAAATACTTGTCTTCGTTTCCCGATAGCGATCCTGGGAGCCAGAATACAGTAAAACACGTTTTCGTACATATTAGTGATTTCGAGGGGAACGGAGGCTCGGATTTGAATTCTGCCGGCAGCGTACGATTGCTCGTGTCATTTTACGTAGGAACTACTTGTCTTCCTTTCCCGATAGCGATCCTGGGGGCCAGAATAGTGTAAAACACGTTTTCATACATATTGGTGATTTCCAGGGGAACGGAGGCTCGGATTCGAATTCTGCCGGCAGCGTACGATTGCTCGTGTCATTTTAGGTAGGAAATACTTGTCTTCATGTCCAGATAGCGATCCTGGGAACCAGAATACTGTAAAACACGTTTTCATACATATTAGTGATTTCCAGGGGAACGGAGGCTCGGATTCGAATTCTGCCGGCAGCGTACGATTGCTCGTGTCATTTTACGTAGGAAATACTTGTCTTCGTTTCCCGATAGCGATCCTGGGAGCCAGAATACTGTAAAACACGTTTTCATACATATTAGTGATTTCCAGGGGTACGGAGGCTCGGATCTGAATTCTGCCGGCAGCGTACGATTGCTCGTGCCATTTTACGTAGGAAATACTTGTCTTCATGTCCAGATAGCGATCCTGGGAGCCAGAATACAGTAAAACACGTTTTCGTACATATTAGTGATTTCGAGGGGAACGGAGGCTCGGATTTGAATTCTGCCGGCAGCGTACGATTGCTCGTGTCATTTTACGTAGGAACTACTTGTCTTCCTTTCCCGATAGCGATCCTGGGGGCCAGAATACTGTAAAACACGTTTTCATACATATTAGTGATTTCCAGGGGAACGGAGACTCGGATTTGAATTCTGCCGGCAGCGTACGATTGCTCGTGTCATTTTACGTAGGAAATACTTGTCTTCATGTCCAGATAGCGATCCTGGGAGCCAGAATACTGTAAAACACGTTTTCATACATATTAGTGATTTCCAGGTGTACGGAGGCTCGGATTTGAATTCTGCCGGCACAGTTCGCTTATTCGTGTCATTTTACGTAGGAAATGCTTGCTTCCATTTCCTGATAGCGATCCTGGGAGCCAGAATACTGTAAAACACGTTTTCATACATATTAGTGATTTCCAGGGGAACGGAGGCTCGGATTTGAATTCTGCCGGCAGCGTACGATTGCTCGTGTCATTTTACGTAGGCAATACTTGTCTTCATGTCCAGACAGCGATCCTGGGAGCCAGAATACTGTAAAACACGTTTTCATACATATTAGTGATTTCCAGGGGAACGGAGGCTCGGATTCGAATTCTGCCGGCAGCGTACGATTGCTCGTGTCATTTTACGTAGGAAATACTTGTCTTCATGTCCAGATAGCGATCCTGGGAACCAGAATACTGTAAAACACGTTTTCATACATATTAGTGATTTCCAGGGGAACGGAGGCTCGGATTCGAATTCTGCCGGCAGCGTACGATTGCTCGTGTCATTTTACGTAGGAAATACTTGTCTTCGTTTCCCGATAGCGATCCTGGGAGCCAGAATAGTGTAAAACACGTTTTCATACATATTAGTGATTTCCAGGGGAACGGAGACTCGGATTCGAATTCTGCCGGCAGCGTACGATTGCTCGTGTCATTTTACGTAGGAAATACTTGTCTTCATGTCCAGATAGCGATCCTGGGAACCAGAATACTGTAAAACACGTTTTCATACATATTAGTGATTTCCAGAGGAACGGAGGCTCGGATTCGAATTCTGCCGGCAGCGTACGATTGCTCGTGTCATTTTACGTAGGAAATACTTGTCTTCATGTCCAGATAGCGATCCTGGGAACCAGAATACTGTAAAACACGTTTTCATACATATTAGTGATTTCCAGGGGAACGGAGGCTCGGATTCGAATTCTGCCGGCAGCGTACGATTGCTCGTGTCATTTTACGTAGGAAATACTTGTCTTCGTTTCCCGATAGCGATCCTGGGAGCCAGAATACTGTAAAACACGTTTTCATACATATTAGTGATTTCCAGGGGTACGGAGGCTCGGATCTGAATTCTGCCGGCAGCGTACGATTGCTCGTGCCATTTTACGTAGGAAATACTTGTCTTCCTTTCCCGATAGCGATCCTGGGAACCAGAATAGTGTAAAACACGTTTTCATTCATGTTAGTGATTTCCAGCGGAACGGAGGCTCGGATTTGAATTCTGCCGGCACAGTTCGCTTATTCGTGTCATTTTACGTAGGAAATGCTTGCTTCCATTTCCTGATAGCGATCCTGGGAACCAGAATACTGTAAAACACGTTTTCATACATATTAGTGATTTCCAGGGGAACGGAGGCTCGGATTCGAATTCTGCCGGCAGCGTACGATTGCTCGTGTCATTTTACGTAGGAAATACTTGTCTTCGTTTCCCGATAGCGATCCTGGGAGCCAGAATACTGTAAAACACGTTTTCATACATATTAGTGATTTCCAGGGGTACGGAGGCTCGGATCTGAATTCTGCCGGCAGCGTACGATTGCTCGTGCCATTTTACGTAGGAAATACTTGTCTTCATGTCCAGATAGCGATCCTGGGAGCCAGAATACAGTAAAACACGTTTTCGTACATATTAGTGATTTCGAGGGGAACGGAGGCTCGGATTTGAATTCTGCCGGCAGCGTACGATTGCTCGTGTCATTTTACGTAGGAACTACTTGTCTTCCTTTCCCGATAGCGATCCTGGGGGCCAGAATACTGTAAAACACGTTTTCATACATATTAGTGATTTCCAGGGGAACGGAGTGTTACGTCCTGAGTGGTTGGGATTGAGACGTTAAAGGGACAATGGGGAGGAAATCCTTAATGGTATGTTATCCATTTACTTAGTATGGTAACAAGGAAAATAAAATAAACTCTTACCGCAAAGCGGACCCAAACGGACAAACGTGAGCGGCACCGCTAGCCCGATTGTGTCACGCCAGGTAAGTAGTACTTACTTGAAAACGCTTAACATTAATTCTCTCCTGCGTAGGAGCACGGACACCCTTGGATCGGCAGGATGGACGCGCGTCGGATCAATCAATGGCCCTAATGACGCCTGAATCTCCACCTCATGCAAAATCCAAGGAATGTCCTGAGGTTGGCGCGTGCTGTAGGGCTGATGGGATTGAGGCGGCTCAACTGACGGCTGATATTCCGTGGGAAGAGCGTTAATATCAGGATGGGCGGAGAAGTCAAAAAACCATGGCTCCCAATCATCGGCCAGGTCGGTTACTTCGGGGTCAGTAACGCTTATCACGGACTTTTCGGCAAGAACGTTGTTGTTGCAGTCTTCATCGACCCGAGCGAGAGTCGTAATCTGACTCTGACTATGGACAGATGGCTGAACCTGCTCTACGAGCGGGAAAGGAGGAATATCAGGTCGAGGTGAGTCTCCCTCGTACGGGGTGTCCCATCGGTCCCAAAATAAATCCAAGGAGGAGCAGGGAACGCGAGGCTCGGCGGAGAGCGGAATGCCCGTACTAAGATTCGAATTCTGCGCGATTGAATTATCACCTTCCCGAGCCAAACGCCGTCGCTCACGTCGGGCTTTCTCCTGCTTACCAGCGCGGTGACGGAGTTTCTTATTGGGCGGCATTCACTTGATTATTTAGTAGGCGTAAATAATGGAAAAATACGTGTATCTCCCCCGTTTGTTTCAGGGCCCCAGCAAGAATAAGAGGGAAGGACAGCACTGCAAGCTCCGCGAAGGTGCCTCAATCAGCTGAAAGAAGGGAAACTGCAAGCTCCGTGAAGGTGCCTCAATCAGCTAAAGGATGGGAAACTGCAAGCTCCGTAAAGGTGCCTCAATCAGCTAAAGAATGGGAAACTGCAAGCTCCGCGAAGGTGCCTCAATCAGCTGAAGGAAGGAAGCGGAAACTGCAAGCTCCGTGAAGGTGCCTCAATCAGCTGAAGGAAGGAAAGCGGAAACTGCAAGCTCCGTGAAGGTGCCTCAATCAGCTGAAGGAAGGAAGCGGAAACTGCAAGCTCCGTGAAGGTGCCTCAATCAGCTGAAGGAAGGAAAGCGGAAACTGCAAGCTCCGTGAAGGTGCCTCAATCAGCTGAAGGAAGGAAACGGAAACTGCAAGCTCCGTGAAGGTGCCTCAATCAGCTGAAGGAAGGAAGCGGAAACTGCAAGCTCCGTGAAGGTGCCTCAATCAGCTGGAGGAAGGAAGCGGAAACTGCAAGCTCCGTGAAGGTGCCTCAATCAGCTGGAGGAAGGAAGCGGAAACCCCGGTGGAGATATATTTAAGTATGGAAATTATGATTGGCAAATAATAATAATTAATTGAATTTTCTGTTTCAGTTCGCCGGTAAACTTATTAAAGCAGCTATTTGAGGAGTAAGTATTAAACTCTTAGAATGTAGTAGTAGGTCAGTGTAGAAGTGTAAGGTAAGTATAACTGAAAACTTAATTCTTTGTATCTTAGGTAAATATCTGTATATTGTAGCAAAATTGTATACAGGATAGCTAAATCGCAGTACAAGTGAATTGATAATGCGTCACGATGACTTAAGGGACAGTAGAACTATTTAACGCGGCAAATAGTTAGGGTATGTATGTATAAATAATACTCTGAAGCGCTCCAAGGACGAGGAAGGAGTTGGAGACTACACCGTAGAAATGTACTAAATTCACACTGACAACTTAGGCTTAGTCCCAAACCGAATTAAATTGAATAATTCTCAAGAGTAAATGTGACTAAGTCCTTAACTGAATAAATGGAAATAATTCACAAGAGTAAATGAGACTAAGTCCCTAACTGAATAAATGAAAATAATTCACAAGAGTAATTGAGACTAAGTCCTTAACCGAATAAATGGAAATAATTCGCAAGAGTAATTGAGACTAAGTCCTTAACTGAATAAATGAAAATAATTCACAAGAGTAATTGAGACTAAGTCCTTAACCGAATAAATGGAAATAATTCGCAAGAGTAATTGAGACTAAGTCCTTAACTGAATAAATGAAAATAATTCACAAGAGTAAATGAGACTAAGTCCTTAACCGAATAAATGGAAATAATTCGCAAGAGTAATTGAGACTAAGTCCTTAACCGAATAAATGGAAATAATTCGCAAGAGTAATTGAGACTAAGTCCTTAACCGAATAAATGGAAATAATTCGCAAGAGTAAATGAGACTAAGTCCTTAACCGAATAAATGGAAATAATTCGCAAGAGTAATTGAGACTAAGTCCTTAACCGAATAAATGGAAATAATTCGCAAGAGTAATTGAGACTAAGTCCTTAACCGGATAAATGGAAATAATTCGCAAGAGTAAATGAGACTAAGTCCCGAAGTGGAAATATTTGAAATAATTCGGAGTAGGAGACTGGAAGAAGAGGAGACCCGGCGATGTCGAGCGATGAGACCGAAGTGAGGATCTCGGCTGGCGCTCTCGACCGACTCGATTTTCGGTGGGGGAAGAATCGGAGTGTGCCTGGTAGGGGTACCCCCACCCGAATACTTAGGAGCTAATGTGTCAGCGAAGAGCGCGAGTTCGAGTCCCGGTACTGGAGAAATATTTGTAATACATTTTTATGTGCGCATTCGCTAAGAAACACTGTTCTGGAGTTACGTTTATGTACATTTCGACTATTCTAGATTAAACAAAAATTAATTTAACATATCTTCAAGTGCATATCTGCCATATATGAGCAACAAAGAAAGCAACTCTCCAAATAAGCTGGTGGCCGGGTGGCTAAGGTGGTTAACCACTGACTCGAGTGACGCGGGTTCGAATCTCCTTTGGGGATACGAATCCGAGGCACTCGCAATTAATTAATTTTCTCTTTTTCTTTTAGGTGCAGCCATTGGAACAGCAGTACAAGGAGGACAACGATGACCATCAACTATTAGGAAGAACGATTATTTACCAACTTAAGTAAACCAGAACAGGTAAGTGATTACATTATGTACATACGTATAGAAATAAATTCTTCTCTTTTCTTTCAGTCCGAAAATGAACCTCTAGGACCGGAGAATGAAACTAAATATTGTATAAATTCTTATTGACAACCGTCGTAAGTATGAATAAAACAAAAGTAAATTTCGGCTGACAAATCTTGGTCAGAGGATGAGCGTACATTTACATGCGGCATTTGTTCGCGTGTACATGTACGCTTAACCTAATTTGTGAACGTACTTAATATTTGCGACATTATCGCCCAACGTTTTACAGGATCCTGACATCGAGAACTACCAAATGAATCGGAGTGGAAGGAATCATCGCCATGTATGAAGTGACCAGGTATCTTAATATCGCATAACGAGTACAATGAAATATTTTATAGCAAATTCAGAAAGGTTTGGACTTCTACGTGCGGAGGCATGCAAAATAAGCAAAAATTTAAGGCGGAGTGGAGTCCTCCGGACGTAACAGGAGGCTCGGATTTGAATTCTGCCGGCAGCGTACGATTGCTCGTGTCATTTTACGTAGGAACTACTTGTCTTCCTTTCCCGATAGCGATCCTGGGGGCCAGAATACTGTAAAACACGTTTTCATACATATTAGTGATTTCCAGGGGAACGGAGGCTCGGATTCGAATTCTGCCGGCAGCGTACGATTGCTCGTGTCATTTTACGTAGGAAATACTTGTCTTCGTTTCCCGATAGCGATCCTGGGAGCCAGAATACTGTAAAACACGTTTTCATACATATTAGTGATTTCCAGGGGTACGGAGGCTCGGATCTGAATTCTGCCGGCAGCGTACGATTGCTCGTGTCATTTTACGTAGGAAATACTTGTCTTCATGTCCAGATAGCGATCCTGGGAACCAGAATACTGTAAAACACGTTTTCATACATATTAGTGATTTCCAGGGGAACGGAGACTCGGATTCGAATTCTGCCGGCAGCGTACGATTGCTCGTGTCATTTTACGTAGGAAATACTTGTCTTCGTTTCCCGATAGCGATCCTGGGAGCCAGAATACAGTAAAACACGTTTTCGTACATATTAGTGATTTCGAGGGGAACGGAGGCTCGGATTTGAATTCTGCCGGCAGCGTACGATTGCTCGTGTCATTTTACGTAGGAACTACTTGTCTTCCTTTCCCGATAGCGATCCTGGGGGCCAGAATAGTGTAAAACACGTTTTCATACATATTAGTGATTTCCAGGGGAACGGAGACTCGGATTCGAATTCTGCCGGCAGCGTACGATTGCTCGTGTCATTTTACGTAGGAAATACTTGTCTTCATGTCCAGATAGCGATCCTGGGAACCAGAATACTGTAAAACACGTTTTCATACATATTAGTGATTTCCAGAGGAACGGAGGCTCGGATTTGAATTCTGCCGGCAGCGTACGATTGCTCGTGTCATTTTACGTAGGAAATACTTGTCTTCATGTCCAGATAGCGATCCTGGGAACCAGAATACTGTAAAACACGTTTTCATACATATTAGTGATTTCCAGGGGAACGGAGGCTCGGATTCGAATTCTGCCGGCAGCGTACGATTGCTCGTGTCATTTTACGTAGGAAATACTTGTCTTCGTTTCCCGATAGCGATCCTGGGAGCCAGAATACTGTAAAACACGTTTTCATACATATTAGTGATTTCCAGGGGTACGGAGGCTCGGATCTGAATTCTGCCGGCAGCGTACGATTGCTCGTGCCATTTTACGTAGGAAATACTTGTCTTCCTTTCCCGATAGCGATCCTGGGAACCAGAATAGTGTAAAACACGTTTTCATACATATTAGTGATTTCCAGCGGAACGGAGGCTCGGATTTGAATTCTGCCGGCACAGTTCGCTTATTCGTGTCATTTTACGTAGGAAATGCTTGCTTCCATTTCCTGATAGCGATCCTGGGAGCCAGAATACTGTAAAACACGTTTTCATACATATTAGTGATTTCCAGGGGAACGGAGGCTCGGATTTGAATTCTGCCGGCAGCGTACGATTGCTCGTGTCATTTTACGTAGGAAATACTTGTCTTCGTTTCCCGATAGCGATCCTGGGAGCCAGAATACTGTAAAACACGTTTTCATACATATTAGTGATTTCCAGAAGAACGGAGGCTCGGATTTGAATTCTGCTGGCAGCGTACGATTGCTCGTGTCATTTTACGTAGGAAATACTTGTCTTCATGTCCAGATAGCGATCCTGGGAACCAGAATACTGTAAAACACGTTTTCATACATATTAGTGATTTCCAGGGGAACGGAGGCTCGGATTCGAATTCTGCCGGCAGCGTACGATTGCTCGTGTCATTTTACGTAGGAAATACTTGTCTTCATGTCCAGATAGCGATCCTGGGAACCAGAATACTGTAAAACACGTTTTCATACATATTAGTGATTTCCAGGGGAACGGAGGCTCGGATTCGAATTCTGCCGGCAGCGTACGATTGCTCGTGTCATTTTACGTAGGAAATACTTGTCTTCGTTTCCCGATAGCGATCCTGGGAGCCAGAATACTGTAAAACACGTTTTCATACATATTAGTGATTTCCAGGGGTACGGAGGCTCGGATCTGAATTCTGCCGGCAGCGTACGATTGCTCGTGCCATTTTACGTAGGAAATACTTGTCTTCCTTTCCCGATAGCGATCCTGGGAACCAGAATAGTGTAAAACACGTTTTCATTCATGTTAGTGATTTCCAGCGGAACGGAGGCTCGGATTTGAATTCTGCCGGCACAGTTCGCTTATTCGTGTCATTTTACGTAGGAAATGCTTGCTTCCATTTCCTGATAGCGATCCTGGGAGCCAGAATACTGTAAAACACGTTTTCATACATATTTGTGATTTCCAGGGGAACGGAGGCTCGGATCTGAATTCTGCCGGCAGCGTACGATTGCTCGTGTCATTTTACGTAGGAAATACTTGTCTTCATGTCCAGATAGCGATCCTGGGAACCAGAATACTGTAAAACACGTTTTCATACATATTAGTGATTTCCAGGGGAACGGAGGCTCGGATTCGAATTCTGCCGGCAGCGTACGATTGCTCGTGTCATTTTACGTAGGAAATACTTGTCTTCATGTCCAGATAGCGATCCTGGGAACCAGAATACTGTAAAACACGTTTTGATACATATTAGTGATTTCCAGGGGTACGGAGGCTCGGATCTGAATTCTGCCGGCAGCGTACGATTGCTCGTGCCATTTTACGTAGGAAATACTTGTCTTCATGTCCAGATAGCGATCCTGGGAGCCAGAATACAGTAAAACACGTTTTCGTACATATTAGTGATTTCGAGGGGAACGGAGGCTCGGATTTGAATTCTGCCGGCAGCGTACGATTGCTCGTGTCATTTTACGTAGGAACTACTTGTCTTCCTTTCCCGATAGCGATCCTGGGGGCCAGAATACTGTAAAACACGTTTTCATACATATTAGTGATTTCCAGGGGAACGGAGGCTCGGATTTGAATTCTGCCGGCAGCGTACGATTGCTCGTGTCATTTTACGTAGGATATACTTGTCTTCATGTCCAGATAGCGATCCTGGGAACCAGAATACTGTAAAACACGTTTTCATACATATTAGTGATTTCCAGGGGAACGAAGTGTTACGATCTAGATGGGATCTGATGGATGTTGGGGATACTGCCTGACTGGGTATTGACACGGCGGAATTTGACGCATCCCACCGCTGTCACCAGTTTTATGTTACATCCTAGGTAGGAGTTGCCAATTGAATGCAGTTGACACGGCGGAATTTGACGAATCCCACCGCTGTCACCACTTTTTATGTTACAACCCGGGTAGGATCTGTATTGAATGCGGTTGGGTGCGAAATGGATGTAAATTGAATGTGAATTGTTGAGTTGAATGCAAATTGTTGGGATGTTAATGTGAATTTGGTTGGGATATTACGTAATTTTTTCCGCTTCCAGTAATTATTTCTGTGCGGACGTGACTCGACTAAGCCGAATGAATAATGGATTATATTTAAAGGAAAGAATAGCGTAGTTGAGCGGTAGGGCGTAGCGGGTTGAAGAAAGAACGTGTAAAAGAATTCATAATTTATATGAGGGTAGGCTATATGGAGCGCGGCGCAGTAACGTGGTATAGAGAAAAAGGTTATTAAAATTGCGTTTACGGGGAGAAGAATCTATGGTGACGTAGAGAACCCGAGGAAGGAGTACCGAAGATGTTGGTAAGAAAGGAATGTACCGGCGGTGCAGGAGTTGCACCTCAGTACGGGAGAAAGGAATACCGGCGGTGCAGTAATTGCACCTCAGTATGTAGGAAAGGAATACCGGCGGTGCAGGAATTGCACCTCAGTATGTAGGAAAGGAAAGGAATACCGGCGGTGCAGTAATTGCACCTCAGTATGTAGGAAAGGAAAGGAATACCGGCGGTGCAGTAATTGCACCTCAGTATGTAGGAAAGGAATACCGGCGGTGCAGTAATTGCACCTCAGTATGTAGGAAAGGAATACCGGCGGTGCAGGAATTGCACCTCAGTATGTAGGAAAGGAAAGGAATACCGGCGGTGCAGTAATTGCACCTCAGTATGTAGGAAAGGAATACCGGCGGTGCAGTAATTGCACCTCAGTATGTAGGAAAGGAATACCGGCGGTGCAGGAATTGCACCTCAGTATGTAGGAAAGGAATACCGGCGGTGCAGTAATTGCACCTCAGTATGTAGGAAAGGAATACCGGCGGTGCAGGAATTGCACCTCAGTATGTAGGAAAGGAATACCGGCGGTGCAGTAATTGCACCTCAGTATGTAGGAAAGGAAAGGAATACCGGCGGTGCAGGAATTGCACCTCAGTATGTAGGAAAGGAAAGGAATACCGGCGGTGCAGTAATTGCACCTCAGTATGTAGGAAAGGAATACCGGCGGTGCAGGAATTGCACCTCAGTATGTAGGAAAGGAAAGGAATACCGGCGGTGCAGTAATTGCACCTCAGTATGTAGGAAAGGAATACCGGCGGTGCAGTAATTGCACCTCAGTATGTAGGAAAGGAATACCGGCGGTGCAGGAATTGCACCTCAGTATGTAGGAAAGGAAAGGAATACCGGCGGTGCAGTAATTGCACCTCAGTATGTAGGAAAGGAAAGGAATACCGGCGGTGCAGTAATTGCACCTCAGTATGTAGGAAAGGAATACCGGCGGTGCAGTAATTGCACCTCAGTATGTAGGAAAGGAATACCGGCGGTGCAGGAATTGCACCTCAGTATGTAGGAAAGGAAAGGAATACCGGCGGTGCAGTAATTGCACCTCAGTATGTAGGAAAGGAATACCGGCGGTGCAGGAATTGCACCTCAGTATATAGGAAAGGAAGGAGAAGTTAAGAATTCACCTGTCAAGATTTACACGTAACGTATATCTTGGCAGGGGAACCAGAACCACTGTGAGCCGTTGACTGGAGAGTAGCAGCGTACTGGAGACCAGTCCACCACGACTGGCAGTCAAGACTAAAGAATACGGCTGGAGGAGCCCTTTATAAGGCGAGCGAGTTGCAATACAGCTAGCGAGAGAGCGCCTAGCGCCGCCTCGCCATCTGGTGGTAGAAATTGATACTGGCTCCAGTGCTACTATTATGAACGCGCCATTTTTGAATCTGGTTCTGGTATCTCCTGCACGTATATACTTAGTTTATTATAATCAATTGTTAGTAACATTTACAATAACTTTTCTTAATTAATAACTTATTTTCTAGATGTCGGCGGTACTTATGAACTAGATATTTGCGCTACGGTGTTTGTATGTACAATTGTAAGTGTAATTGTAAAATTATATTTACACAATATTATTATTAATAATAATTAATTAACTTTTTTTTCTTTTTTGCAGGTTTTTCCTGGATTTTGTCATGGAGTGTTTGTACATGAGTTTTGGTAAGGTAAGTTTGAAAAATATGTATTTTAATTTTATGTTCTATCAATATTTGCAGGTGTTTCAAGTCGATTAGGCTAGGTTTCAAAATACATATTTTTAATATTTTTTAAATATGAAAAAATTATGTTATTAATTTATAGGTTTAATCAACGTTTCGAAGGTATGCGAGTTGATTGGGACTAGTTTGTATGAACGAGTTTTTAATATTTTTTAAGTATAAAATAATAAATAATAAAAAAAATGTTATTTATTTATAGGTTCAATCAATGTTTCGAAAGCTTGCGAGTTGATTGAGTCTAGTCTGTAGGAACATATTTTTAATATTTTCAGATAGGGAGGGGAAAAAATAGAGTGAAGTCCCTGGGACGTAACACGAAGGCTCGGATTCGAATTCTGCCGGCAGCGTACGATTGCTCATGTCATTTTACGTAGGAAATACTTGTCTTCGTTTCCCGATAGCGATCCTGGGAACCAGAATACTGTAAAACACGTTTTCATACATATTAGTGATTTCCAGGGGAACGGAGACTCGGATTCGAATTCTGCCGGCAGCGTACGATTGCTCGTGTCATTTTACGTAGGAAATACTTGTCTTCGTTTCCCGATAGCGATCCTGGGAGCCAGAATACAGTAAAACACGTTTTCGTACATATTAGTGATTTCGAGGGGAACGGAGGCTCGGATTTGAATTCTGCCGGCAGCGTACGATTGCTCGTGTCATTTTACGTAGGAACTACTTGTCTTCCTTTCCCGATAGCGATCCTGGGGGCCAGAATAGTGTAAAACACGTTTTCATACATATTAGTGATTTCCAGGGGTACGGAGGCTCGGATCTGAATTCTGCCGGCAACGTACGATTGCTCGTGTCATTTTACGTAGGAAATACTTGTCTTCATGTCCAGATAGCGATCCTGGGAGCCAGAATACTGTAAAACACGTTTTCATACATATTAGTGATTTCCAGTTGTACGGAGGCTCGGATCTGAATTCTGCCGGCAGCGTACGATTGCTCGTGTCATTTTACGTAGGAAATACTTGTCTTCATGTCCAGATAGCGATCCTGGGAACCAGAATACTGTAAAACACGTTTTCATACATATTAGTGATTTCCAGGGGAACGGAGACTCGGATTCGAATTCTGCCGGCAGCGTACGATTGCTCATGTCATTTTACGTAGGAAATACTTGTCTTCGTTTCCCGATAGCGATCCTGGGAACCAGAATACTGTAAAACACGTTTTCATACATATTAGTGATTTCCAGGGGAACGGAGACTCGGATTCGAATTCTGCCGGCAGCGTACGATTGCTCGTGTCATTTTACGTAGGAAATACTTGTCTTCGTTTCCCGATAGCGATCCTGGGAGCCAGAATACAGTAAAACACGTTTTCGTACATATTAGTGATTTCGAGGGGAACGGAGGCTCGGATTTGAATTCTGCCGGCAGCGTACGATTGCTCGTGTCATTTTACGTAGGAACTACTTGTCTTCCTTTCCCGATAGCGATCCTGGGGGCCAGAATACTGTAAAACACGTTTTCATACATATTAGTGATTTCCAGGGGAACGGAGACTCGGATTCGAATTCTGCCGGCAGCGTACGATTGCTCGTGTCATTTTACGTAGGAAATACTTGTCTTCATGTCCAGATAGCGATCCTGGGAGCCAGAATACTGTAAAACACGTTTTCATACATATTAGTGATTTCCAGGTGTACGGAGGCTCGGATTTGAATTCTGCCGGCACAGTTCGCTTATTCGTGTCATTTTACGTAGGAAATGCTTGCTTCCATTTCCTGATAGCGATCCTGGGAGCCAGAATACTGTAAAACACGTTTTCATACATATTAGTGATTTCCAGGGGAACGGAGGCTCGGATTTGAATTCTGCCGGCAGCGTACGATTGCTCGTGTCATTTTACGTAGGAAATACTTGTCTTCGTTTCCCGATAGCGATCCTGGGAGCCAGAATACAGTAAAACACGTTTTCGTACATATTAGTGATTTCGAGGGGAACGGAGGCTCGGATTTGAATTCTGCCGGCAGCGTACGATTGCTCGTGTCATTTTACGTAGGAACTACTTGTCTTCCTTTCCCGATAGCGATCCTGGGGGCCAGAATACTGTAAAACACGTTTTCATACATATTAGTGATTTCCAGGGGAACGGAGACTCGGATTCGAATTCTGCCGGCAGCGTACGATTGCTCGTGTCATTTTACGTAGGAAATACTTGTCTTCATGTCCAGATAGCGATCCTGGGAGCCAGAATACTGTAAAACACGTTTTCATACATATTAGTGATTTCCAGGTGTACGGAGGCTCGGATTTGAATTCTGCCGGCACAGTTCGCTTATTCGTGTCATTTTACGTAGGAAATGCTTGCTTCCATTTCCTGATAGCGATCCTGGGAGCCAGAATACTGTAAAACACGTTTTCATACATATTAGTGATTTCCAGGGGAACGGAGGCTCGGATTTGAATTCTGCCGGCAGCGTACGATTGCTCGTGTCATTTTACGTAGGAAATACTTGTCTTCATGTCCAGACAGCGATTCTGGGAGCCAGAACACTGTTAAACACGTTTTCATACATATTAGTGATTTCCAGGTGTACGGAGGCTCGGATCTGAATTCTGCCGGCAGCGTACGATTGCTCGTGTCATTTTACGTAGGAAATACTTGTCTTCATGTCCAGATAGCGATCCTGGGAACCAGAATACTGTAAAACACGTTTTCATACATATTAGTGATTTCCAGGGGAACGAAGGCTCGGATTCGAATTCTGCCGGCAGCGTACGATTGCTCATGTCATTTTACGTAGGAAATACTTGTCTTCGTTTCCCGATAGCGATCCTGGGAACCAGAATACTGTAAAACACGTTTTCATACATATTAGTGATTTCCAGGGGAACGGAGACTCGGATTCGAATTCTGCCGGCAGCGTACGATTGCTCGTGTCATTTTACGTAGGAAATACTTGTCTTCGTTTCCCGATAGCGATCCTGGGAGCCAGAATACAGTAAAACACGTTTTCGTACATATTAGTGATTTCGAGGGGAACGGAGGCTCGGATTTGAATTCTGCCGGCAGCGTACGATTGCTCGTGTCATTTTACGTAGGAACTACTTGTCTTCCTTTCCCGATAGCGATCCTGGGGGCCAGAATAGTGTAAAACACGTTTTCATACATATTAGTGATTTCCAGGGGTACGGAGGCTCGGATCTGAATTCTGCCGGCAACGTACGATTGCTCGTGTCATTTTACGTAGGAACTACTTGTCTTCCTTTCCCGATAGCGATCCTGGGGGCCAGAATAGTGTAAAACACGTTTTCATACATATTGGTGATTTCCAGGGGTACGGAGGCTCGGATCTGAATTCTGCCGGCAACGTACGATTGCTCGTGTCATTTTACGTAGGAAATACTTGTCTTCATGTCCAGATAGCGATCCTGGGAGCCAGAATACTGTAAAACACGTTTTCATACATATTAGTGATTTCCAGTTGTACGGAGGCTCGGATTTGAATTCTGCCGGCAGCGTACGATTGCTCGTGTCATTTTACGTAGGAAATACTTGTCTTCATGTCCAGATAGCGATTCTGGGAGCCAGAATACTGTAAAACACGTTTTCATACATATTAGTGATTTCCAGGTGTACGGAGGCTCGGATCTGAATTCTGCCGGCAGCGTACGATTGCTCGTGTCATTTTACGTAGGAAATACTTGTCTTCATGTCCAGATAGCGATCCTGGGAGCCAGAATACTGTAAAACACGTTTTCATACATATTAGTGATTTCCAGGGGAACGGAGGCTCGGATTTGAATTCTGCCGGCAGCGTATGATTGCTCGTGTCATTTTACGTAGGAAATACTTGTCTTCCTTTCCCGATAGCGATCCTGGGAACCAGAATACTGTAAAACACGTTTTCATACATATTAGTGATTTCCAGGGGAACGGAGACTCGGATTCGAATTCTGCCGGCAGCGTACGATTGCTCGTGTCATTTTACGTAGGAAATACTTGTCTTCATGTCCAGATAGCGATCCTGGGAGCCAGAATACTGTAAAACACGTTTTCATACATATTAGTGATTTCCAGGTGTACGGAGGCTCGGATTTGAATTCTGCCGGCAGCGTACGATTGCTCGTGCCATTTTACGTAGGAAATACTTGTCTTCATGTCCAGATAGCGATCCTGGGAGCCAGAACACTGTAAAACACGTTTTCATACATATTAGTGATTTCCAGGTGTACGGAGGCTCGGATTTGAATTCTGCCGGCAGCGTACGATTGCTCGTGTCATTTTACGTAGGCAATACTTGTCTTCATGTCCAGACAGCGATCCTGGGAGCCAGAATACTGTAAAACACGTTTTCATACATATTAGTGATTTCCAGGGGAACGGAGGCTCGGATTCGAATTCTGCCGGCAGCGTACGATTGCTCGTGTCATTTTACGTAGGAAATACTTGTCTTCGTTTCCCGATAGCGATCCTGGGAGCCAGAATACTGTAAAACACGTTTTCATACATATTAGTGATTTCCAGGGGTACGGAGGCTCGGATCTGAATTCTGCCGGCAGCGTACGATTGCTCGTGTCATTTTACGTAGGAAATACTTGTCTTCATGTCCAGATAGCGATCCTGGGAACCAGAATACAGTAAAACACGTTTTCGTACATATTAGTGATTTCGAGGGGAACGGAGGCTCGGATTTGAATTCTGCCGGCAGCGTACGATTGCTCGTGTCATTTTACGTAGGAAATACTTGTGTTACGTCCCAGGAGAAACAAATACCTGAAAATATTTTTTATTTATTAATAACTCCTCCATTTTTCTTAAAATAAAACGTCAGTATTAGCAATTAAGGAATATTTAACTATAAAACAATCAGGAGCGACAGAAAGACTGAAAGAGAAAAATATCAATATTAATAATTAAGTAAATATCTAAGAGATATTCATAAAATTAAGTAATACGTACCTCTAGATTTTACTCCAGGAAAAAACCTAAAAACAAAGAAAAGAAATAATTAGTATAAATTATTGACATATACAAATATTGATAAATTAATATTACTTACCCAGAAGGAGAGATAAACTGAAAAGAAAAGTTATTAGAATACTTACATATATAGCAGCAGACAGAACAAATTAGAATATTTATACAAATGTAAATAATTATTCTTACCTGTCCACCAAGGCAGTACGAGCCTCACGGCTCCTGTCTTTCCTCTTATGGCAGTATGAGCCTAACGGCTCCTGTCCACCAAGGCAGTTCGAGCCTCACGGCTCCTGTCCATCCAAGGCAGTCCGAGCCTAACGGCTCCTGTCCACCAAGGCAGTACGAGCCTCACGGCTCCTGTCTTTCCTCTTATGGCAGTCCGAGCCTAACGGCTCCTGTCCATCCAAGGCAGTCCGAGCCTAACGGCTCCTGTCCACCAAGGCAGTTCGAGCCTCACGGCTCCTGTCCATCCAAGGCAGTCCGAGCCTAACGGCTCCTGTCCACCAAGGCAGTATGAGCCTCACGGCTCCTGTCTTCCCTCTTATGGCAGTATGAGCCTCACGGCTCCTGTCTTCCCTCTTATGGCAGTATGAGCCTCACGGCTCCTGTCTTCCCTCTTATGGCAGTATGAGCCTCACGGCTCCTGTCACACTGCTTTTGGGCATACCAGAAACACACATTAGGGCTTCAGTCATGATTAATCTCAGATTTTTCTTATATTTATATAGCGTTATTCTCGTTATCCTATATATATACATATATGTATATATTTTCTTTTTCCTCTTACAATTCTATTAACTTCACGTGCCATTATTCCACTTTACCGGATATCTATAAAATAATTTCACTCACCCGCTACGCCCTTCCGCTCGGGGTGCCACGCAACTTCTAAAAATCAAATCAAAGCCAATATAATGTACACCATAATTATTATTTCATCTTACCCGGTAATTATAGTTGCCTTTTCTCCTCACGTTCCGGCTGTGAGCTCATAACCTAAAATCATAAAGAAATAATTATAACATGCATTCAATTTAGACTTACCTGATGACAGTAATTTATGCCCTGCCTCTTCGCAATTCGATTTATCACTTCTCAACCTGAAAAGAAAAATTAAATTAATACATGTTAAAATTTCTTAAACTAAAATACTTACCTGGTGACAGCAACTTGCCCTTTGATTCCACTTTTTCACTCTACCTGCCTACGCCCTGCACCATAGGACGTAACAGAGATCAATAAAAAGAAATTGGTGACCACACGGTGGGATTTTCGATCTAGTAACAAAAACGTCCATATTATATTTTTTTTCTCTCGTACCCACTCAAGTCCTATATTAATTATTCAAAATGAGTGAACCTACAACTCCGGTAAGCGAAGACCAGGGCCCTTCAGGCGCAAAAATAAGCAATCAGCCCACTCCAGAATCATCAGGCTATAAAACTAAAACTTCCTTAGACGAAACGACAGCGTCACAACTTGCAGCACAGCTACTATCCATTCAAAATTCATTAGATCTGCTTTCTCTCAGGTTACCCACCGCGTCTAGCACTCCAGATAAACAGCCTGAAATAAAAAATAACCCTCAAATCAGTATAAAAGATGCCGTTGAATTTGTCCCAGTATTCGATGGACAAAATATTAATGTCTTACAATTTTCACGTGCCTGTAAACGCGCCAAATCAATGGTATCTCCCTACGTCGAGCCTCAATTAGTGAAGTTTTTACAAAATAAATTACAAGGTCATGCGTATCTTGCTGTCGAAGACAGAACATTTAATTCAGTAGATGAATTACTCTCTCGACTAAAAAGCGTATTTTCCCCCGCAAAATCTACAAATCAATACAGAGGAGAACTCGCGAACATAACAAAATTTCCTACGGAAAATATTTTAGACTACATCGGACGCGTTAAAGACCTACGATCAGCCATATTAGAAGGCGAACAAGATCGTTACTCTACATTCTTCCCCCAATTAGCTATTACAATCGACGAATTAACATTAGAATCGTTTTTGAATGGTTTACCTCCGGAAATCCGAGTTCAAATGAACATACTAGGCTATAAAACACTCGACCAAGCATTCGACGCTGCTATTACGGCCGCAAAACAAGTGGAATCCGACCGGATACGATTCCCTAGAACTCCTGCTCCAATACAACCAGCCTCTGTAGTATGTCAAATCTGCAACAAACCAAATCACACAGCTACTCAATGCTGGCACCTTAATTCTGCAAGACAGAATAAACCGCCTCAAAATAATTCGCACGCAAATCGTCCCTTTAACCCTCAACAATTATTTTGTAATTATTGTAAAGCCAACGGGCATACCATATCCCAATGCCGCATAAGGCCTGTAAATAATACTCACTGTGACTCGGGAAACGCACAGCAGTCTCCTTCACAACCGGACGAGCGTCGGGGACAAGCAATTTACCACCTCAGTCCGACAACTCAGCCAGATTCAACTACCACAGAGTCCACGAACCAATCCAAAGAGTAATTAAAATCGCATCACTTAAAGGCAATCGTGTACCTTCAGTAACACTCTTCTCGACTCAATTCCATTCCCCGCGAAGGTTTATGGTAGACTCTGGAGCTGAAATTAATTTAATTAAAATAAGTTGTATAAAACCGAACGTTCCTATTATTCATAAGAAAACATTATTTTTAGAGGGTATTACCAACCACGTAGTTCCTACCTTAGGCTATATTAACGCAAACATAAATAATATTTTTGCCATATTTTACCTCGTACCAGAAGACTTTCCCATCGCACAAGATGGAATAATAGGTTCCGAATTTCTTATTAGCCATAACGCGTCCATCAATTATTCCAATGAAAAACTCATCGTACAAAACATTGAAATTTCATTTACGCATTCATTAAAACCAACTGAAAATAACTCCTCTCAAAAACAAGTTCTACAAGAAAAAAATCAAGTACAAAAAATTCAAGACCAACCTAAAAATCAAACAGAGGTTTCTATCCATACCATTAAGCCATCCTCATACTCATCTTCTTCAAAGCCATGTACCAATAAAAGTGAATCTCCCATTCTTGTCTCTGCCAAAAGAGCAGATTCAAATCTCTTACCTTCCAAAGAGGATATTTCCCCAAAAATAAGAGGAAATATACCTCTCAAAACTCAAACAGAGTCTCCGAGCTCTCCTTTAAACGTTGATTCACCTAAAAAAGTACATGACTTACCTAAAAATTCTATAGATGGTTCTAATAACGATACAAAATCCACATACCTCTTTGAATGTCTTGAAACCTTAAAAATACAAACCAACATTCCTTCTGAGTGCTCTCTATCCATGTACGATAATCCGGACTTCCATGGTTCTCAACCTAAAAAGAAAAAGATAGTTCTTTATCTGAACAATAAGTCAGCCAAACCAGTAATTCGTCTCAAAATTAATTATAAGGAAATATGCGATTTCTTAGGCTTTAATCTTGCGGATACACGTAGCATAAATAAGTTTCATGTGCCTCTTCACTGGCTTCATAACCCCTCATCAAGACCATTTCAATGTTCACCGAAATATAATCTCAACGCCCTATACCAGCCAGGAAGATCAACACTGAATTTTAATGTACTTTCTCGGAACGTTCTCCCTATCCGTCCCCAATCATCATCCGAGTCGTCTGAAAATTCTCCAAAACGACCACATTTATCTTCATCATCGAGCAACGCAATGTTCGACCGGCCCCTGAAACGAAAAACACAGTCTTCATTCTACGATTCCTCAAAGGAATTTCCTGCTAGGAAAATACACCCAAAGCATATACGCTGGCGACTGAAGCTGTTGGAATACGACTACACAATTCAATATCAACCTGGAAAAACAAACGTCGTTGCCAACGCACTTTCTCGTAATGTACCTGAAAAAAAAACGCTATACCTCCAAGCAACGCAAAGCCATCCTCTGGATCCAAACCACCGCCAACTAGTAAACCCTCTAAAGATTGTCCCGACCAGTTTAACGAGTTACCTAAGACAGGAAGTTTAATGAGCATAGAAGATTCCCAAGATCCGCTATCATCAAGGAAGGATAATATTACCTTCTTCATAACAAGTAATGGATCTCCTATAGATTCGGCAACAGAAAACCTTCTCCGGGTTCAAGGCATCCAAAACCTGAAAAATCTTACGCTTGGCAAAGCACAAGCCATACAAAAATCGGGTTATCAATATATCGCCTTACCCATTAAGGAATCCAAGGACTCTGCGCTGAATCGTGAAACATTAAGGGAAGTCATCTCCTTGCTCAAAACCCTAATCGTACAACTGGAAATAACTACACTTAGTATCCCCGAGATACATCGTATAAATGGGATAAGTTGGACCACAATCTTTAACCTAGTAAAGGAAGCGGTAGAAGACCAATTAACAAACCTCACCATATGCATTCCTAATTACCAGAAGAATTTGAAGACTCATGTTGTCGACGAGGAAAATGGAGATCGGCAGCAAACAAACCTACGGGAATAGCATTTTTAGTAAGAGAACATTCGAGAAACAGTGCATTAAAATCAGTAAATAGAAACCTATGGAAGAAGCATGAAGTCATCTCACCGCATCAAGCAAAAGTACTCCCAATTATCTTGTTCTATGAAGCCAGTCAAAAAAAAAGAGAAATCTCTTTTTTTTTTAAGAAAAAGGGGGGAGGTGTTACGTCCCAGGAGAAACAAATACCTGAAAATATTTTTTATTTATTAATAACTCCTCCATTTTTCTTAAAATAAAACGTCAGTATTAGCAATTAAGGAATATTTAACTATAAAACAATCAGGAGCGACAGAAAGACTGAAAGAGAAAAATATCAATATTAATAATTAAGTAAATATCTAAGAGATATTCATAAAATTAAGTAATACGTACCTCTAGATTTTACTCCAGGAAAAAACCTAAAAACAAAGAAAAGAAATAATTAGTATAAATTATTGACATATACAAATATTGATAAATTAATATTACTTACCCAGAAGGAGAGATAAACTGAAAAGAAAAGTTATTAGAATACTTACATATATAGCAGCAGACAGAACAAATTAGAATATTTATACAAATGTAAATAATTATTCTTACCTGTCCACCAAGGCAGTACGAGCCTCACGGCTCCTGTCTTTCCTCTTATGGCAGTATGAGCCTAACGGCTCCTGTCCACCAAGGCAGTTCGAGCCTCACGGCTCCTGTCCATCCAAGGCAGTCCGAGCCTAACGGCTCCTGTCCACCAAGGCAGTACGAGCCTCACGGCTCCTGTCTTTCCTCTTATGGCAGTCCGAGCCTAACGGCTCCTGTCCATCCAAGGCAGTCCGAGCCTAACGGCTCCTGTCCACCAAGGCAGTTCGAGCCTCACGGCTCCTGTCCATCCAAGGCAGTCCGAGCCTAACGGCTCCTGTCCACCAAGGCAGTATGAGCCTCACGGCTCCTGTCTTCCCTCTTATGGCAGTATGAGCCTCACGGCTCCTGTCTTCCCTCTTATGGCAGTATGAGCCTCACGGCTCCTGTCTTCCCTCTTATGGCAGTATGAGCCTCACGGCTCCTGTCACACTGCTTTTGGGCATACCAGAAACACACATTAGGGCTTCAGTCATGATTAATCTCAGATTTTTCTTATATTTATATAGCGTTATTCTCGTTATCCTATATATATACATATATGTATATATTTTCTTTTTCCTCTTACAATTCTATTAACTTCACGTGCCATTATTCCACTTTACCGGATATCTATAAAATAATTTCACTCACCCGCTACGCCCTTCCGCTCGGGGTGCCACGCAACTTCTAAAAATCAAATCAAAGCCAATATAATGTACACCATAATTATTATTTCATCTTACCCGGTAATTATAGTTGCCTTTTCTCCTCACGTTCCGGCTGTGAGCTCATAACCTAAAATCATAAAGAAATAATTATAACATGCATTCAATTTAGACTTACCTGATGACAGTAATTTATGCCCTGCCTCTTCGCAATTCGATTTATCACTTCTCAACCTGAAAAGAAAAATTAAATTAATACATGTTAAAATTTCTTAAACTAAAATACTTACCTGGTGACAGCAACTTGCCCTTTGATTCCACTTTTTCACTCTACCTGCCTACGCCCTGCACCATAGGACGTAACACTTGTCTTCATGTCCAGATAGCGATCCTGGGAACCAGAATACTGTAAAACACGTTTTCATACATATTAGTGATTTCCAGGGGAACGGAGGCTCGGATTCGAATTCTGCCGGCAGCGTACGATTGCTCGTGTCATTTTACGTAGGAAATACTTGTCTTCATGTCCAGATAGCGATCCTGGGAACCAGAATACTGTAAAACACGTTTTCATACATATTAGTGATTTCCAGGGGAACGGAGGCTCGGATTCGAATTCTGCCGGCAGCGTACGATTGCTCGTGTCATTTTACGTAGGAAATACTTGTCTTCGTTTCCCGATAGCGATCCTGGGAGCCAGAATACTGTAAAACACGTTTTCATACATATTAGTGATTTCCAGGGGTACGGAGGCTCGGATCTGAATTCTGCCGGCAGCGTACGATTGCTCGTGCCATTTTACGTAGGAAATACTTGTCTTCCTTTCCCGATAGCGATCCTGGGAACCAGAATAGTGTAAAACACGTTTTCATTCATGTTAGTGATTTCCAGCGGAACGGAGGCTCGGATTTGAATTCTGCCGGCACAGTTCGCTTATTCGTGTCATTTTACGTAGGAAATGCTTGCTTCCATTTCCTGATAGCGATCCTGGGAGCCAGAATACTGTAAAACACGTTTTCATACATATTAGTGATTTCCAGCGGAACGGAGGCTCGGATTTGAATTCTGCCGGCAGCGTACGATTGCTCGTGTCATTTTACGTAGGAAATACTTGTCTTCGTTTCCCGATAGCGATCCTGGGAGCCAGAATACTGTAAAACACGTTTTCATACATATTAGTGATTTCCAGAAGAACGGAGGCTCGGATTTGAATTCTGCTGGCAGCGTACGATTGCTCGTGTCATTTTACGTAGGAAATACTTGTCTTCATGTCCAGATAGCGATCCTGGGAACCAGAATACTGTAAAACACGTTTTCATACATATTTGTGATTTCCAGGGGAACGGAGGCTCGGATCTGAATTCTGCCGGCAGCGTACGATTGCTCGTGTCATTTTACGTAGGAAATACTTGTCTTCATGTCCAGATAGCGATCCTGGGAACCAGAATACAGTAAAACACGTTTTCGTACATATTAGTGATTTCGAGGGCAACGGAGGCTCGGATTTGAATTCTGCCGGCAGCGTACGATTGCTCGTGTCATTTTACGTAGGAACTACTTGTCTTCCTTTCCCGATAGCGATCCTGGGGGCCAGAATACTGTAAAACACGTTTTCATACATATTAGTGATTTCCAGGGGAACGGAGGCTCGGATTTGAATTCTGCCGGCAGCGTACGATTGCTCATGTCATTTTACGTAGGATATACTTGTCTTCATGTCCAGATAGCGATCCTGGGAACCAGAATACTGTAAAACACGTTTTCATACATATTAGTGATTTCCAGGGGAACGGAGGCTCGGATTCGAATTCTGCCGGCAGCGTACGATTGCTCGTGTCATTTTACGTAGGAAATACTTGTCTTCGTTTCCCGATAGCGATCCTGGGAGCCAGAATACTGTAAAACACGTTTTCATACATATTAGTGATTTCCAGGGGAACGGAGGCTCGGATTTGAATTCTGCCGGCAGCGTACGATTGCTCGTGTCATTTTACGTAGGAAATACTTGTCTTCATGTCCAGATAGCGATCCTGGGAGCCAGAATACTGTAAAACACGTTTTCATACATATTAGTGATTTCCAGGTGTACGGAGGCTCGGATTTGAATTCTGCCGGCACAGTTCGCTTATTCGTGTCATTTTACGTAGGAAATGCTTGCTTCCATTTCCTGATAGCGATCCTGGGAGCCAGAATACTGTAAAACACGTTTTCATACATATTAGTGATTTCCAGGGGAACGGAGGCTCGGATTTGAATTCTGCCGGCAGCGTACGATTGCTCGTGTCATTTTACGTAGGAAATACTTGTCTTCATGTCCAGACAGCGATTCTGGGAGCCAGAATACTGTAAAACACGTTTTCATACATATTAGTGATTTCCAGCGGAACGGAGGCTCGGATTTGAATTCTGCCGGCAGCGTACGATTGCTCGTGTCATTTTACGTAGGAAATACTTGTCTTCATGTCCAGATAGCGATCCTGGGAGCCAGAATACAGTAAAACACGTTTTCGTACATATTAGTGATTTCGAGGTGTACGGAGGCTCGGATCTGAATTCTGCCGGCAGCGTACGATTGCTCGTGTCATTTTACGTAGGAAATACTTGTCTTCATGTCCAGATAGCGATCCTGGGAGCCAGAATACTGTAAAACACGTTTTCATACATATTAGTGATTTCCAGGGGAACGGAGGCTCGGATTTGAATTCTGCCGGCAGCGTACGATTGCTCGTGTCATTTTACGTAGGAAATACTTGTCTTCCTTTCCCGATAGCGATCCTGGGAACCAGAATACTGTAAAACACGTTTTCATACATATTAGTGATTTCCAGGGGAACGGAGACTCGGATTCGAATTCTGCCGGCAGCGTACGATTGCTCGTGTCATTTTACGTAGGAAATACTTGTCTTCATGTCCAGATAGCGATCCTGGGAGCCAGAATACTGTAAAACACGTTTTCATACATATTAGTGATTTCCAGGTGTACGGAGGCTCGGATTTGAATTCTGCCGGCAGCGTACGATTGCTCGTGCCATTTTACGTAGGAAATACTTGTCTTCATGTCCAGATAGCGATCCTGGGAGCCAGAACACTGTAAAACACGTTTTCATACATATTAGTGATTTCCAGGTGTACGGAGGCTCGGATCTGAATTCTGCCGGCAGCGTACGATTGCTCGTGTCATTTTACGTAGGAAATACTTGTCTTCATGTCCAGATAGCGATCCTGGGAGCCAGAATACTGTAAAACACGTTTTCATACATATTAGTGATTTCCAGGTGTACGGAGGCTCGGATTTGAATTCTGCCGGCACAGTTCGCTTATTCGTGTCATTTTACGTAGGAAATGCTTGCTTCCATTTCCTGATAGCGATCCTGGGAGCCAGAATACTGTAAAACACGTTTTCATACATATTAGTGATTTCCAGGGGAACGGAGGCTCGGATTTGAATTCTGCCGGCAGCGTACGATTGCTCGTGTCATTTTACGTAGGCAATACTTGTCTTCATGTCCAGACAGCGATCCTGGGAGCCAGAATACTGTAAAACACGTTTTCATACATATTAGTGATTTCCAGGGGAACGGAGGCTCGGATTCGAATTCTGCCGGCAGCGTACGATTGCTCGTGTCATTTTACGTAGGAAATACTTGTCTTCATGTCCAGATAGCGATCCTGGGAACCAGAATACTGTAAAACACGTTTTCATACATATTAGTGATTTCCAGGGGAACGGAGGCTCGGATTCGAATTCTGCCGGCAGCGTACGATTGCTCGTGTCATTTTACGTAGGAAATACTTGTCTTCGTTTCCCGATAGCGATCCTGGGAGCCAGAATACTGTAAAACACGTTTTCATACATATTAGTGATTTCCAGGGGTACGGAGGCTCGGATCTGAATTCTGCCGGCAGCGTACGATTGCTCGTGCCATTTTACGTAGGAAATACTTGTCTTCATGTCCAGATAGCGATCCTGGGAGCCAGAATACAGTAAAACACGTTTTCGTACATATTAGTGATTTCGAGGGGAACGGAGGCTCGGATTTGAATTCTGCCGGCAGCGTACGATTGCTCGTGTCATTTTACGTAGGAACTACTTGTCTTCCTTTCCCGATAGCGATCCTGGGGGCCAGAATACTGTAAAACACGTTTTCATACATATTAGTGATTTCCAGGGGAACGGAGGCTCGGATTTGAATTCTGCCGGCAGCGTACGATTGCTCATGTCATTTTACGTAGGATATACTTGTCTTCATGTCCAGATAGCGATCCTGGGAACCAGAATACTGTAAAACACGTTTTCATACATATTAGTGATTTCCAGGGGAACGGAGGCTCGGATTCGAATTCTGCCGGCAGCGTACGATTGCTCGTGTCATTTTACGTAGGAAATACTTGTCTTCGTTTCCCGATAGCGATCCTGGGAGCCAGAATACTGTAAAACACGTTTTCATACATATTAGTGATTTCCAGGGGAACGGAGGCTCGGATTTGAATTCTGCCGGCAGCGTACGATTGCTCGTGTCATTTTACGTAGGAAATACTTGTCTTCATGTCCAGATAGCGATCCTGGGAGCCAGAATACTGTAAAACACGTTTTCATACATATTAGTGATTTCCAGGTGTACGGAGGCTCGGATTTGAATTCTGCCGGCACAGTTCGCTTATTCGTGTCATTTTACGTAGGAAATGCTTGCTTCCATTTCCTGATAGCGATCCTGGGAGCCAGAATACTGTAAAACACGTTTTCATACATATTAGTGATTTCCAGGTGTACGGAGGCTCGGATCTGAATTCTGCCGGCAGCGTACGATTGCTCGTGTCATTTTACGTAGGAAATACTTGTCTTCATGTCCAGATAGCGATCCTGGGAGCCAGAATACTGTAAAACACGTTTTCATACATATTAGTGATTTCCAGGGGAACGGAGGCTCGGATTTGAATTCTGCCGGCAGCGTACGATTGCTCGTGTCATTTTACGTAGGAAATACTTGTCTTCCTTTCCCGATAGCGATCCTGGGAACCAGAATACTGTAAAACACGTTTTCATACATATTAGTGATTTCCAGGGGAACGGAGACTCGGATTCGAATTCTGCCGGCAGCGTACGATTGCTCGTGTCATTTTACGTAGGAAATACTTGTCTTCATGTCCAGATAGCGATCCTGGGAGCCAGAATACTGTAAAACACGTTTTCATACATATTAGTGATTTCCAGGTGTACGGAGGCTCGGATTTGAATTCTGCCGGCAGCGTACGATTGCTCGTGCCATTTTACGTAGGAAATACTTGTCTTCATGTCCAGATAGCGATCCTGGGAGCCAGAACACTGTAAAACACGTTTTCATACATATTAGTGATTTCCAGGTGTACGGAGGCTCGGATCTGAATTCTGCCGGCAGCGTACGATTGCTCGTGTCATTTTACGTAGGAAATACTTGTCTTCATGTCCAGATAGCGATCCTGGGAGCCAGAATACTGTAAAACACGTTTTCATACATATTAGTGATTTCCAGGTGTACGGAGGCTCGGATTTGAATTCTGCCGGCACAGTTCGCTTATTCGTGTCATTTTACGTAGGAAATGCTTGCTTCCATTTCCTGATAGCGATCCTGGGAGCCAGAATACTGTAAAACACGTTTTCATACATATTAGTGATTTCCAGGGGAACGGAGGCTCGGATTTGAATTCTGCCGGCAGCGTACGATTGCTCGTTTCATTTTACGTAGGCAATACTTGTCTTCATGTCCAGACAGCGATCCTGGGAGCCAGAATACTGTAAAACACGTTTTCATACATATTAGTGATTTCCAGGGGAACGGAGGCTCGGATTCGAATTCTGCCGGCAGCGTACGATTGCTCGTGTCATTTTACGTAGGAAATACTTGTCTTCATGTCCAGATAGCGATCCTGGGAACCAGAATACTGTAAAACACGTTTTCATACATATTAGTGATTTCCAGGGGAACGGAGGCTCGGATTCGAATTCTGCCGGCAGCGTACGATTGCTCGTGTCATTTTACGTAGGAAATACTTGTCTTCGTTTCCCGATAGCGATCCTGGGAGCCAGAATACTGTAAAACACGTTTTCATACATATTAGTGATTTCCAGGGGTACGGAGGCTCGGATCTGAATTCTGCCGGCAGCGTACGATTGCTCGTGTCATTTTACGTAGGAAATACTTGTCTTCATGTCCAGATAGCGATCCTGGGAGCCAGAATACAGTAAAACACGTTTTCGTACATATTAGTGATTTCGAGGGGAACGGAGGCTCGGATTTGAATTCTGCCGGCAGCGTACGATTGCTCGTGTCATTTTACGTAGGAACTACTTGTCTTCCTTTCCCGATAGCGATCCTGGGGGCCAGAATACTGTAAAACACGTTTTCATACATATTAGTGATTTCCAGGGGAACGGAGGCTCGGATTTGAATTCTGCCGGCAGCGTACGATTGCTCATGTCATTTTACGTAGGATATACTTGTCTTCATGTCCAGATAGCGATCCTGGGAACCAGAATACTGTAAAACACGTTTTCATACATATTAGTGATTTCCAGGGGAACGGAGGCTCGGATTCGAATTCTGCCGGCAGCGTACGATTGCTCGTGTCATTTTACGTAGGAAATACTTGTCTTCGTTTCCCGATAGCGATCCTGGGAGCCAGAATACTGTAAAACACGTTTTCATACATATTAGTGATTTCCAGGGGAACGGAGGCTCGGATTTGAATTCTGCCGGCAGCGTACGATTGCTCGTGTCATTTTACGTAGGAAATACTTGTCTTCATGTCCAGATAGCGATCCTGGGAGCCAGAATACTGTAAAACACGTTTTCATACATATTAGTGATTTCCAGGTGTACGGAGGCTCGGATTTGAATTCTGCCGGCACAGTTCGCTTATTCGTGTCATTTTACGTAGGAAATGCTTGCTTCCATTTCCTGATAGCGATCCTGGGAGCCAGAATACTGTAAAACACGTTTTCATACATATTAGTGATTTCCAGGGGAACGGAGGCTCGGATTCGAATTCTGCCGGCAGCGTACGATTGCTCGTGTCATTTTACGTAGGAAATACTTGTCTTCATGTCCAGATAGCGATCCTGGGAACCAGAATACTGTAAAACACGTTTTCATACATATTAGTGATTTCCAGGGGAACGGAGGCTCGGATTCGAATTCTGCCGGCAGCGTACGATTGCTCGTGTCATTTTACGTAGGAAATACTTGTCTTCGTTTCCCGATAGCGATCCTGGGAGCCAGAATACTGTAAAACACGTTTTCATACATATTAGTGATTTCCAGGGGTACGGAGGCTCGGATCTGAATTCTGCCGGCAGCGTACGATTGCTCGTGCCATTTTACGTAGGAAATACTTGTCTTCATGTCCAGATAGCGATCCTGGGAGCCAGAATACAGTAAAACACGTTTTCGTACATATTAGTGATTTCGAGGGGAACGGAGGCTCGGATTTGAATTCTGCCGGCAGCGTACGATTGCTCGTGTCATTTTACGTAGGAACTACTTGTCTTCCTTTCCCGATAGCGATCCTGGGGGCCAGAATACTGTAAAACACGTTTTCATACATATTAGTGATTTCCAGGGGAACGGAGGCTCGGATTTGAATTCTGCCGGCAGCGTACGATTGCTCATGTCATTTTACGTAGGATATACTTGTCTTCATGTCCAGATAGCGATCCTGGGAACCAGAATACTGTAAAACACGTTTTCATACATATTAGTGATTTCCAGGGGAACGGAGGCTCGGATTCGAATTCTGCCGGCAGCGTACGATTGCTCGTGTCATTTTACGTAGGAAATACTTGTCTTCGTTTCCCGATAGCGATCCTGGGAGCCAGAATACTGTAAAACACGTTTTCATACATATTAGTGATTTCCAGGGGAACGGAGGCTCGGATTTGAATTCTGCCGGCAGCGTACGATTGCTCGTGTCATTTTACGTAGGAAATACTTGTCTTCATGTCCAGATAGCGATCCTGGGAGCCAGAATACTGTAAAACACGTTTTCATACATATTAGTGATTTCCAGGTGTACGGAGGCTCGGATTTGAATTCTGCCGGCACAGTTCGCTTATTCGTGTCATTTTACGTAGGAAATGCTTGCTTCCATTTCCTGATAGCGATCCTGGGAGCCAGAATACTGTAAAACACGTTTTCATACATATTAGTGATTTCCAGGTGTACGGAGGCTCGGATCTGAATTCTGCCGGCAGCGTACGATTGCTCGTGTCATTTTACGTAGGAAATACTTGTCTTCATGTCCAGATAGCGATCCTGGGAGCCAGAATACTGTAAAACACGTTTTCATACATATTAGTGATTTCCAGGGAACGGAGGCTCGGATTTGAATTCTGCCGGCAGCGTACGATTGCTCGTGTCATTTTACGTAGGAAATACTTGTCTTCCTTTCCCGATAGCGATCCTGGGAACCAGAATACTGTAAAACACGTTTTCATACATATTAGTGATTTCCAGGGGAACGGAGACTCGGATTCGAATTCTGCCGGCAGCGTACGATTGCTCGTGTCATTTTACGTAGGAAATACTTGTCTTCATGTCCAGATAGCGATCCTGGGAGCCAGAATACTGTAAAACACGTTTTCATACATATTAGTGATTTCCAGGTGTACGGAGGCTCGGATTTGAATTCTGCCGGCAGCGTACGATTGCTCGTGCCATTTTACGTAGGAAATACTTGTCTTCATGTCCAGATAGCGATCCTGGGAGCCAGAACACTGTAAAACACGTTTTCATACATATTAGTGATTTCCAGGTGTACGGAGGCTCGGATCTGAATTCTGCCGGCAGCGTACGATTGCTCGTGTCATTTTACGTAGGAAATACTTGTCTTCATGTCCAGATAGCGATCCTGGGAGCCAGAATACTGTAAAACACGTTTTCATACATATTAGTGATTTCCAGGTGTACGGAGGCTCGGATTTGAATTCTGCCGGCACAGTTCGCTTATTCGTGTCATTTTACGTAGGAAATGCTTGCTTCCATTTCCTGATAGCGATCCTGGGAGCCAGAATACTGTAAAACACGTTTTCATACATATTAGTGATTTCCAGGGGAACGGAGGCTCGGATTCGAATTCTGCCGGCAGCGTACGATTGCTCGTGTCATTTTACGTAGGAAATACTTGTCTTCATGTCCAGATAGCGATCCTGGGAACCAGAATACTGTAAAACACGTTTTCATACATATTAGTGATTTCCAGGGGAACGGAGGCTCGGATTCGAATTCTGCCGGCAGCGTACGATTGCTCGTGTCATTTTACGTAGGAAATACTTGTCTTCGTTTCCCGATAGCGATCCTGGGAGCCAGAATACTGTAAAACACGTTTTCATACATATTAGTGATTTCCAGGGGTACGGAGGCTCGGATCTGAATTCTGCCGGCAGCGTACGATTGCTCGTGTCATTTTACGTAGGAAATACTTGTCTTCATGTCCAGATAGCGATCCTGGGAGCCAGAATACAGTAAAACACGTTTTCGTACATATTAGTGATTTCGAGGGGAACGGAGGCTCGGATTTGAATTCTGCCGGCAGCGTACGATTGCTCGTGTCATTTTACGTAGGAACTACTTGTCTTCCTTTCCCGATAGCGATCCTGGGGGCCAGAATACTGTAAAACACGTTTTCATACATATTAGTGATTTCCAGGGGAACGGAGGCTCGGATTTGAATTCTGCCGGCAGCGTACGATTGCTCATGTCATTTTACGTAGGATATACTTGTCTTCATGTCCAGATAGCGATCCTGGGAACCAGAATACTGTAAAACACGTTTTCATACATATTAGTGATTTCCAGGGGAACGGAGGCTCGGATTCGAATTCTGCCGGCAGCGTACGATTGCTCGTGTCATTTTACGTAGGAAATACTTGTCTTCGTTTCCCGATAGCGATCCTGGGAGCCAGAATACTGTAAAACACGTTTTCATACATATTAGTGATTTCCAGGGGAACGGAGGCTCGGATTTGAATTCTGCCGGCAGCGTACGATTGCTCGTGTCATTTTACGTAGGAAATACTTGTCTTCATGTCCAGATAGCGATCCTGGGAGCCAGAATACTGTAAAACACGTTTTCATACATATTAGTGATTTCCAGGTGTACGGAGGCTCGGATTTGAATTCTGCCGGCACAGTTCGCTTATTCGTGTCATTTTACGTAGGAAATGCTTGCTTCCATTTCCTGATAGCGATCCTGGGAGCCAGAATACTGTAAAACACGTTTTCATACATATTAGTGATTTCCAGGGGAACGGAGGCTCGGATTTGAATTCTGCCGGCAGCGTACGATTGCTCGTGTCATTTTACGTAGGAAATACTTGTCTTCATGTCCAGACAGCGATTCTGGGAGCCAGAATACTGTAAAACACGTTTTCATACATATTAGTGATTTCGAGGGGAACGGAGGCTCGGATTTGAATTCTGCCGGCAGCGTACGATTGCTCGTGTCATTTTACGTAGGAACTACTTGTCTTCCTTTCCCGATAGCGATCCTGGGGGCCAGAATACTGTAAAACACGTTTTCATACATATTAGTGATTTCCAGGTGTACGGAGGCTCGGATTTGAATTCTGCCGGCACAGTTCGCTTATTCGTGTCATTTTACGTAGGAAATGCTTGCTTCCATTTCCTGATAGCGATCCTGGGAGCCAGAATACTGTAAAACACGTTTTCATACATATTAGTGATTTCCAGGGGAACGGAGGCTCGGATTTGAATTCTGCCGGCAGCGTACGATTGCTCGTGTCATTTTACGTAGGAAATACTTGTCTTCATGTCCAGACAGCGATTCTGGGAGCCAGAATACTGTAAAACACGTTTTCATACATATTAGTGATTTCCAGCGGAACGGAGGCTCGGATTTGAATTCTGCCGGCAGCGTACGATTGCTCGTGTCATTTTACGTAGGAAATACTTGTCTTCATGTCCAGATAGCGATCCTGGGAGCCAGAATACAGTAAAACACGTTTTCGTACATATTAGTGATTTCGAGGTGTACGGAGGCTCGGATCTGAATTCTGCCGGCAGCGTACGATTGCTCGTGTCATTTTACGTAGGAAATACTTGTCTTCGTTTCCCGATAGCGATCCTGGGAGCCAGAATACTGTAAAACACGTTTTCATACATATTAGTGATTTCCAGGGGTACGGAGGCTCGGATCTGAATTCTGCCGGCAGCGTACGATTGCTCGTGCCATTTTACGTAGGAAATACTTGTCTTCCTTTCCCGATAGCGATCCTGGGAACCAGAATAGTGTAAAACACGTTTTCATTCATGTTAGTGATTTCCAGCGGAACGGAGGCTCGGATTTGAATTCTGCCGGCACAGTTCGCTTATTCGTGTCATTTTACGTAGGAAATGCTTGCTTCCATTTCCTGATAGCGATCCTGGGAGCCAGAATACTGTAAAACACGTTTTCATACATATTAGTGATTTCCAGGGGAACGGAGGCTCGGATTTGAATTCTGCCGGCAGCGTACGATTGCTCGTGTCATTTTACGTAGGAAATACTTGTCTTCGTTTCCCGATAGCGATCCTGGGAGCCAGAATACTGTAAAACACGTTTTCATACATATTAGTGATTTCCAGGGGAACGGAGGCTCGGATTTGAATTCTGCCGGCAGCGTACGATTGCTCGTGTCATTTTACGTAGGCAATACTTGTCTTCATGTCCAGACAGCGATCCTGGGAGCCAGAATACTGTAAAACACGTTTTCATACATATTAGTGATTTCCAGGGGAACGGAGGCTCGGATTCGAATTCTGCCGGCAGCGTACGATTGCTCGTGTCATTTTACGTAGGAAATACTTGTCTTCATGTCCAGATAGCGATCCTGGGAACCAGAATACTGTAAAACACGTTTTCATACATATTAGTGATTTCCAGGGGAACGGAGGCTCGGATTTGAATTCTGCCGGCAGCGTACGATTGCTCGTGTCATTTTACGTAGGAACTACTTGTCTTCCTTTCCCGATAGCGATCCTGGGGGCCAGAATACTGTAAAACACGTTTTCATACATATTAGTGATTTCCAGGGGAACGGAGGCTCGGATTTGAATTCTGCCGGCAGCGTACGATTGCTCATGTCATTTTACGTAGGATATACTTGTCTTCATGTCCAGATAGCGATCCTGGGAACCAGAATACTGTAAAACACGTTTTCATACATATTAGTGATTTCCAGGGGAACGGAGGCTCGGATTCGAATTCTGCCGGCAGCGTACGATTGCTCGTGTCATTTTACGTAGGAAATACTTGTCTTCGTTTCCCGATAGCGATCCTGGGAGCCAGAATACTGTAAAACACGTTTTCATACATATTAGTGATTTCCAGGGGAACGGAGGCTCGGATTTGAATTCTGCCGGCAGCGTACGATTGCTCGTGTCATTTTACGTAGGAAATACTTGTCTTCATGTCCAGATAGCGATCCTGGGAGCCAGAATACTGTAAAACACGTTTTCATACATATTAGTGATTTCCAGGTGTACGGAGGCTCGGATTTGAATTCTGCCGGCACAGTTCGCTTATTCGTGTCATTTTACGTAGGAAATGCTTGCTTCCATTTCCTGATAGCGATCCTGGGAGCCAGAATACTGTAAAACACGTTTTCATACATATTAGTGATTTCCAGGGGAACGGAGGCTCGGATTTGAATTCTGCCGGCAGCGTACGATTGCTCGTGTCATTTTACGTAGGAAATACTTGTCTTCATGTCCAGACAGCGATTCTGGGAGCCAGAATACTGTAAAACACGTTTTCATACATATTAGTGATTTCCAGGTGTACGGAGGCTCGGATCTGAATTCTGCCGGCAGCGTACGATTGCTCGTGTCATTTTACGTAGGAAATACTTGTCTTCATGTCCAGATAGCGATCCTGGGAGCCAGAATACTGTAAAACACGTTTTCATACATATTAGTGATTTCCAGGGGAACGGAGGCTCGGATTCGAATTCTGCCGGCAGCGTACGATTGCTCGTGTCATTTTACGTAGGAAATACTTGTCTTCCTTTCCCGATAGCGATCCTGGGAACCAGAATAGTGTAAAACACGTTTTCATTCATGTTAGTGATTTCCAGCGGAACGGAGGCTCGGATTTGAATTCTGCCGGCACAGTTCGCTTATTCGTGTCATTTTACGTAGGAAATGCTTGCTTCCATTTCCTGATAGCGATCCTGGGAGCCAGAATACTGTAAAACACGTTTTCATACATATTAGTGATTTCCAGGGGAACGGAGGCTCGGATTTGAATTCTGCCGGCAGCGTACGATTGCTCGTGTCATTTTACGTAGGAAATACTTGTCTTCGTTTCCCGATAGCGATCCTGGGAGCCAGAATACTGTAAAACACGTTTTCATACATATTAGTGATTTCCAGAAGAACGGAGGCTCGGATTTGAATTCTGCTGGCAGCGTACGATTGCTCGTGTCATTTTACGTAGGAAATACTTGTCTTCATGTCCAGATAGCGATCCTGGAAACCAGAATACTGTAAAACACGTTTTCATACATATTTGTGATTTCCAGGGGAACGGAGGCTCGGATCTGAATTCTGCCGGCAGCGTACGATTGCTCGTGTCATTTTACGTAGGAACTACTTGTCTTCCTTTCCCGATAGCGATCCTGGGGGCCAGAATACTGTAAAACACGTTTTCATACATATTAGTGATTTCCAGGTGTACGGAGGCTCGGATTTGAATTCTGCCGGCACAGTTCGCTTATTCGTGTCATTTTACGTAGGAAATGCTTGCTTCCATTTCCTGATAGCGATCCTGGGAGCCAGAATACTGTAAAACACGTTTTCATACATATTAGTGATTTCCAGGGGAACGGAGGCTCGGATTTGAATTCTGCCGGCAGCGTACGATTGCTCGTGTCATTTTACGTAGGAAATACTTGTCTTCATGTCCAGACAGCGATTCTGGGAGCCAGAATACTGTAAAACACGTTTTCATACATATTAGTGATTTCCAGCGGAACGGAGGCTCGGATTTGAATTCTGCCGGCAGCGTACGATTGCTCGTGTCATTTTACGTAGGAAATACTTGTCTTCATGTCCAGATAGCGATCCTGGGAGCCAGAATACAGTAAAACACGTTTTCGTACATATTAGTGATTTCGAGGTGTACGGAGGCTCGGATCTGAATTCTGCCGGCAGCGTACGATTGCTCGTGTCATTTTACGTAGGAAATACTTGTCTTCGTTTCCCGATAGCGATCCTGGGAGCCAGAATACTGTAAAACACGTTTTCATACATATTAGTGATTTCCAGGGGTACGGAGGCTCGGATCTGAATTCTGCCGGCAGCGTACGATTGCTCGTGCCATTTTACGTAGGAAATACTTGTCTTCCTTTCCCGATAGAGATCCTGGGAACCAGAATAGTGTAAAACACGTTTTCATTCATGTTAGTGATTTCCAGCGGAACGGAGGCTCGGATTTGAATTCTGCCGGCACAGTTCGCTTATTCGTGTCATTTTACGTAGGAAATGCTTGCTTCCATTTCCTGATAGCGATCCTGGGAGCCAGAATACTGTAAAACACGTTTTCATACATATTAGTGATTTCCAGGGGAACGGAGGCTCGGATTTGAATTCTGCCGGCAGCGTACGATTGCTCGTGTCATTTTACGTAGGAAATACTTGTCTTCGTTTCCCGATAGCGATCCTGGGAGCCAGAATACTGTAAAACACGTTTTCATACATATTAGTGATTTCCAGGGGAACGGAGGCTCGGATTTGAATTCTGCCGGCAGCGTACGATTGCTCGTGTCATTTTACGTAGGCAATACTTGTCTTCATGTCCAGACAGCGATCCTGGGAGCCAGAATACTGTAAAACACGTTTTCATACATATTAGTGATTTCCAGGGGAACGGAGGCTCGGATTCGAATTCTGCCGGCAGCGTACGATTGCTCGTGTCATTTTACGTAGGAAATACTTGTCTTCATGTCCAGATAGCGATCCTGGGAACCAGAATACTGTAAAACACGTTTTCATACATATTAGTGATTTCCAGGGGAACGGAGGCTCGGATTTGAATTCTGCCGGCAGCGTACGATTGCTCGTGTCATTTTACGTAGGAACTACTTGTCTTCCTTTCCCGATAGCGATCCTGGGGGCCAGAATACTGTAAAACACGTTTTCATACATATTAGTGATTTCCAGGGGAACGGAGGCTCGGATTTGAATTCTGCCGGCAGCGTACGATTGCTCATGTCATTTTACGTAGGATATACTTGTCTTCATGTCCAGATAGCGATCCTGGGAACCAGAATACTGTAAAACACGTTTTCATACATATTAGTGATTTCCAGGGGAACGGAGGCTCGGATTCGAATTCTGCCGGCAGCGTACGATTGCTCGTGTCATTTTACGTAGGAAATACTTGTCTTCGTTTCCCGATAGCGATCCTGGGAGCCAGAATACTGTAAAACACGTTTTCATACATATTAGTGATTTCCAGGGGAACGGAGGCTCGGATTTGAATTCTGCCGGCAGCGTACGATTGCTCGTGTCATTTTACGTAGGAAATACTTGTCTTCATGTCCAGATAGCGATCCTGGGAGCCAGAATACTGTAAAACACGTTTTCATACATATTAGTGATTTCCAGGTGTACGGAGGCTCGGATTTGAATTCTGCCGGCACAGTTCGCTTATTCGTGTCATTTTACGTAGGAAATGCTTGCTTCCATTTCCTGATAGCGATCCTGGGAGCCAGAATACTGTAAAACACGTTTTCATACATATTAGTGATTTCCAGGGGAACGGAGGCTCGGATTTGAATTCTGCCGGCAGCGTACGATTGCTCGTGTCATTTTACGTAGGAAATACTTGTCTTCATGTCCAGACAGCGATTCTGGGAGCCAGAATACTGTAAAACACGTTTTCATACATATTAGTGATTTCCAGGTGTACGGAGGCTCGGATCTGAATTCTGCCGGCAGCGTACGATTGCTCGTGTCATTTTACGTAGGAAATACTTGTCTTCATGTCCAGATAGCGATCCTGGGAGCCAGAATACTGTAAAACACGTTTTCATACATATTAGTGATTTCCAGGGGAACGGAGGCTCGGATTCGAATTCTGCCGGCAGCGTACGATTGCTCGTGTCATTTTACGTAGGAAATACTTGTCTTCCTTTCCCGATAGCGATCCTGGGAACCAGAATAGTGTAAAACACGTTTTCATTCATGTTAGTGATTTCCAGCGGAACGGAGGCTCGGATTTGAATTCTGCCGGCACAGTTCGCTTATTCGTGTCATTTTACGTAGGAAATGCTTGCTTCCATTTCCTGATAGCGATCCTGGGAGCCAGAATACTGTAAAACACGTTTTCATACATATTAGTGATTTCCAGGGGAACGGAGGCTCGGATTTGAATTCTGCCGGCAGCGTACGATTGCTCGTGTCATTTTACGTAGGAAATACTTGTCTTCGTTTCCCGATAGCGATCCTGGGAGCCAGAATACTGTAAAACACGTTTTCATACATATTAGTGATTTCCAGAAGAACGGAGGCTCGGATTTGAATTCTGCTGGCAGCGTACGATTGCTCGTGTCATTTTACGTAGGAAATACTTGTCTTCATGTCCAGATAGCGATCCTGGAAACCAGAATACTGTAAAACACGTTTTCATACATATTTGTGATTTCCAGGGGAACGGAGGCTCGGATCTGAATTCTGCCGGCAGCGTACGATTGCTCGTGTCATTTTACGTAGGAAATACTTGTCTTCATGTCCAGATAGCGATCCTGGGAACCAGAATACTGTAAAACACGTTTTCATACATATTAGTGATTTCCAGGGGAACGGAGGCTCGGATTCGAATTCTGCCGGCAGCGTACGATTGCTCGTGTCATTTTACGTAGGAAATACTTGTCTTCGTTTCCCGATAGCGATCCTGGGAGCCAGAATACTGTAAAACACGTTTTCATACATATTAGTGATTTCCAGGGGTACGGAGGCTCGGATCTGAATTCTGCCGGCAGCGTACGATTGCTCGTGCCATTTTACGTAGGAAATACTTGTCTTCATGTCCAGATAGCGATCCTGGGAGCCAGAATACAGTAAAACACGTTTTCGTACATATTAGTGATTTCGAGGGGAACGGAGGCTCGGATTTGAATTCTGCCGGCAGCGTACGATTGCTCGTGTCATTTTACGTAGGAACTACTTGTCTTCCTTTCCCGATAGCGATCCTGGGGGCCAGAATACTGTAAAACACGTTTTCATACATATTAGTGATTTCCAGGGGAACGGAGGCTCGGATTTGAATTCTGCCGGCAGCGTACGATTGCTCATGTCATTTTACGTAGGATATACTTGTCTTCATGTCCAGATAGCGATCCTGGGAACCAGAATACTGTAAAACACGTTTTCATACATATTAGTGATTTCCAGGGGAACGGAGGCTCGGATTCGAATTCTGCCGGCAGCGTACGATTGCTCGTGTCATTTTACGTAGGAAATACTTGTCTTCGTTTCCCGATAGCGATCCTGGGAGCCAGAATACTGTAAAACACGTTTTCATACATATTAGTGATTTCCAGGGGAACGGAGGCTCGGATTTGAATTCTGCCGGCAGCGTACGATTGCTCGTGTCATTTTACGTAGGAAATACTTGTCTTCATGTCCAGATAGCGATCCTGGGAGCCAGAATACTGTAAAACACGTTTTCATACATATTAGTGATTTCCAGGTGTACGGAGGCTCGGATTTGAATTCTGCCGGCACAGTTCGCTTATTCGTGTCATTTTACGTAGGAAATGCTTGCCTCCATTTCCTGATAGCGATCCTGGGAGCCAGAATACTGTAAAACACGTTTTCATACATATTAGTGATTTCCAGGGGAACGGAGGCTCGGATTTGAATTCTGCCGGCAGCGTACGATTGCTCGTGTCATTTTACGTAGGAAATACTTGTCTTCATGTCCAGACAGCGATTCTGGGAGCCAGAATACTGTAAAACACGTTTTCATACATATTAGTGATTTCCAGCGGAACGGAGGCTCGGATTTGAATTCTGCCGGCAGCGTACGATTGCTCGTGTCATTTTACGTAGGAAATACTTGTCTTCATGTCCAGATAGCGATCCTGGGAGCCAGAATACAGTAAAACACGTTTTCGTACATATTAGTGATTTCGAGGGGAACGGAGGCTCGGATTTGAATTCTGCCGGCAGCGTACGATTGCTCGTGTCATTTTACGTAGGAACTACTTGTCTTCCTTTCCCGATAGCGATCCTGGGGGCCAGAATACTGTAAAACACGTTTTCATACATATTAGTGATTTCCAGGGGAACGGAGGCTCGGATTTGAATTCTGCCGGCAGCGTACGATTGCTCATGTCATTTTACGTAGGATATACTTGTCTTCATGTCCAGATAGCGATCCTGGGAACCAGAATACTGTAAAACACGTTTTCATACATATTAGTGATTTCCAGGGGAACGGAGGCTCGGATTCGAATTCTGCCGGCAGCGTACGATTGCTCGTGTCATTTTACGTAGGAAATACTTGTCTTCGTTTCCCGATAGCGATCCTGGGAGCCAGAATACTGTAAAACACGTTTTCATACATATTAGTGATTTCCAGGGGAACGGAGGCTCGGATTTGAATTCTGCCGGCAGCGTACGATTGCTCGTGTCATTTTACGTAGGAAATACTTGTCTTCATGTCCAGATAGCGATCCTGGGAGCCAGAATACTGTAAAACACGTTTTCATACATATTAGTGATTTCCAGGTGTACGGAGGCTCGGATTTGAATTCTGCCGGCACAGTTCGCTTATTCGTGTCATTTTACGTAGGAAATGCTTGCTTCCATTTCCTGATAGCGATCCTGGGAGCCAGAATACTGTAAAACACGTTTTCATACATATTAGTGATTTCCAGGGGAACGGAGGCTCGGATTTGAATTCTGCCGGCAGCGTACGATTGCTCGTGTCATTTTACGTAGGAAATACTTGTCTTCATGTCCAGACAGCGATTCTGGGAGCCAGAATACTGTAAAACACGTTTTCATACATATTAGTGATTTCCAGCGGAACGGAGGCTCGGATTTGAATTCTGCCGGCAGCGTACGATTGCTCGTGTCATTTTACGTAGGAAATACTTGTCTTCATGTCCAGATAGCGATCCTGGGAGCCAGAATACAGTAAAACACGTTTTCGTACATATTAGTGATTTCGAGGTGTACGGAGGCTCGGATCTGAATTCTGCCGGCAGCGTACGATTGCTCGTGTCATTTTACGTAGGAAATACTTGTCTTCGTTTCCCGATAGCGATCCTGGGAGCCAGAATACTGTAAAACACGTTTTCATACATATTAGTGATTTCCAGGGGTACGGAGGCTCGGATCTGAATTCTGCCGGCAGCGTACGATTGCTCGTGCCATTTTACGTAGGAAATACTTGTCTTCCTTTCCCGATAGCGATCCTGGGAACCAGAATAGTGTAAAACACGTTTTCATTCATGTTAGTGATTTCCAGCGGAACGGAGGCTCGGATTTGAATTCTGCCGGCACAGTTCGCTTATTCGTGTCATTTTACGTAGGAAATGCTTGCTTCCATTTCCTGATAGCGATCCTGGGAGCCAGAATACTGTAAAACACGTTTTCATACATATTAGTGATTTCCAGGGGAACGGAGGCTCGGATTTGAATTCTGCCGGCAGCGTACGATTGCTCGTGTCATTTTACGTAGGAAATACTTGTCTTCGTTTCCCGATAGCGATCCTGGGAGCCAGAATACTGTAAAACACGTTTTCATACATATTAGTGATTTCCAGAAGAACGGAGGCTCGGATTTGAATTCTGCTGGCAGCGTACGATTGCTCGTGTCATTTTACGTAGGAAATACTTGTCTTCATGTCCAGATAGCGATCCTGGGAGCCAGAATACTGTAAAACACGTTTTCATACATATTAGTGATTTCCAGGTGTACGGAGGCTCGGATTTTAATTCTGCCGGCACAGTTCGCTTATTCGTGTCATTTTACGTAGGAAATGCTTGCTTCCATTTCCTGATAGCGATCCTGGGAGCCAGAATACTGTAAAACACGTTTTCATACATATTAGTGATTTCCAGGGGAACGGAGGCTCGGATTTGAATTCTGCCGGCAGCGTACGATTGCTCGTGTCATTTTACGTAGGAAATACTTGTCTTCATGTCCAGACAGCGATTCTGGGAGCCAGAACACTGTTAAACACGTTTTCATACATATTAGTGATTTCCAGGTGTACGGAGGCTCGGATCTGAATTCTGCCGGCAGCGTACGATTGCTCGTGTCATTTTACGTAGGAAATACTTGTCTTCGTTTCCCGATAGCGATCCTGGGAGCCAGAATACTGTAAAACACGTTTTCATACATATTAGTGATTTCCAGAAGAACGGAGGCTCGGATTTGAATTCTGCTGGCAGCGTACGATTGCTCGTGTCATTTTACGTAGGAAATACTTGTCTTCATGTCCAGATAGCGATCCTGGGAGCCAGAATACTGTAAAACACGTTTTCATACATATTAGTGATTTCCAGGTGTACGGAGGCTCGGATTTGAATTCTGCCGGCACAGTTCGCTTATTCGTGTCATTTTACGTAGGAAATGCTTGCTTCCATTTCCTGATAGCGATCCTGGGAGCCAGAATACAGTAAAACACGTTTTCGTACATATTAGTGATTTCGAGGGGAACGGAGGCTCGGATTTGAATTCTGCCGGCAGCGTACGATTGCTCGTGTCATTTTACGTAGGAACTACTTGTCTTCCTTTCCCGATAGCGATCCTGGGGGCCAGAATAGTGTAAAACACGTTTTCATACATATTAGTGATTTCCAGGGGTACGGAGGCTCGGATCTGAATTCTGCCGGCAACGTACGATTGCTCGTGTCATTTTACGTAGGAACTACTTGTCTTCCTTTCCCGATAGCGATCCTGGGGGCCAGAATAGTGTAAAACACGTTTTCATACATATTGGTGATTTCCAGGGGTACGGAGGCTCGGATCTGAATTCTGCCGGCAGCGTACGATTGCTCGTGTCATTTTACGTAGGAAATACTTGTCTTCATGTCCAGATAGCGATCCTGGGAGCCAGAATACTGTAAAACACGTTTTCATACATATTAGTGATTTCCAGGGGAACGGAGGCTCGGATTTGAATTCTGCCGGCAGCGTATGATTGCTCGTGTCATTTTACGTAGGAAATACTTGTCTTCCTTTCCCGATAGCGATCCTGGGAACCAGAATACTGTAAAACACGTTTTCATACATATTAGTGATTTCCAGGGGAACGGAGATTCGGATTCGAATTCTGCCGGCAGCGTACGATTGCTCGTGTCATTTTACGTAGGAAATACTTGTCTTCATGTCCAGATAGCGATCCTGGGAGCCAGAATACTGTAAAACACGTTTTCATACATATTAGTGATTTCCAGGTTTACGGAGGCTCGGATTTGAATTCTGCCGGCAGCGTACGATTGCTCGTGCCATTTTACGTAGGAAATACTTGTCTTCATGTCCAGATAGCGATCCTGGGAGCCAGAACACTGTAAAACACGTTTTCATACATATTAGTGATTTCCAGGTGTACGGAGGCTCGGATTTGAATTCTGCCGGCAGCGTACGATTGCTCGTGTCATTTTACGTAGGCAATACTTGTCTTCATGTCCAGACAGCGATCCTGGGAGCCAGAATACTGTAAAACACGTTTTCATACATATTAGTGATTTCCAGGGGAACGGAGGCTCGGATTCGAATTCTGCCGGCAGCGTACGATTGCTCGTGTCATTTTACGTAGGAAATACTTGTCTTCGTTTCCCGATAGCGATCCTGGGAGCCAGAATACTGTAAAACACGTTTTCATACATATTAGTGATTTCCAGGGGTACGGAGGCTCGGATCTGAATTCTGCCGGCAGCGTACGATTGCTCGTGTCATTTTACGTAGGAAATACTTGTCTTCATGTCCAGATAGCGATCCTGGGAACCAGAATACAGTAAAACACGTTTTCGTACATATTAGTGATTTCGAGGGGAACGGAGGCTCGGATTTGAATTCTGCCGGCAGCGTACGATTGCTCGTGTCATTTTACGTAGGAAATACTTGTCTTCATGTCCAGATAGCGATCCTGGGAACCAGAATACTGTAAAACACGTTTTCATACATATTAGTGATTTCCAGGGGAACGGAGGCTCGGATTCGAATTCTGCCGGCAGCGTACGATTGCTCGTGTCATTTTACGTAGGAAATACTTGTCTTCATGTCCAGATAGCGATCCTGGGAACCAGAATACTGTAAAACACGTTTTCATACATATTAGTGATTTCCAGGGGAACGGAGGCTCGGATTCGAATTCTGCCGGCAGCGTACGATTGCTCGTGTCATTTTACGTAGGAAATACTTGTCTTCGTTTCCCGATAGCGATCCTGGGAGCCAGAATACTGTAAAACACGTTTTCATACATATTAGTGATTTCCAGGGGTACGGAGGCTCGGATCTGAATTCTGCCGGCAGCGTACGATTGCTCGTGCCATTTTACGTAGGAAATACTTGTCTTCCTTTCCCGATAGCGATCCTGGGAACCAGAATAGTGTAAAACACGTTTTCATTCATGTTAGTGATTTCCAGCGGAACGGAGGCTCGGATTTGAATTCTGCCGGCACAGTTCGCTTATTCGTGTCATTTTACGTAGGAAATGCTTGCTTCCATTTCCTGATAGCGATCCTGGGAGCCAGAATACTGTAAAACACGTTTTCATACATATTAGTGATTTCCAGGGGAACGGAGGCTCGGATTTGAATTCTGCCGGCAGCGTACGATTGCTCGTGTCATTTTACGTAGGAAATACTTGTCTTCGTTTCCCGATAGCGATCCTGGGAGCCAGAATACTGTAAAACACGTTTTCATACATATTAGTGATTTCCAGAAGAACGGAGGCTCGGATTTGAATTCTGCTGGCAGCGTACGATTGCTCGTGTCATTTTACGTAGGAAATACTTGTCTTCATGTCCAGATAGCGATCCTGGGAACCAGAATACTGTAAAACACGTTTTCATACATATTTGTGATTTCCAGGGGAACGGAGGCTCGGATCTGAATTCTGCCGGCAGCGTACGATTGCTCGTGTCATTTTACGTAGGAAATACTTGTCTTCATGTCCAGATAGCGATCCTGGGAACCAGAATACAGTAAAACACGTTTTCGTACATATTAGTGATTTCGAGGGGAACGGAGGCTCGGATTTGAATTCTGCCGGCAGCGTACGATTGCTCGTGTCATTTTACGTAGGAACTACTTGTCTTCCTTTCCCGATAGCGATCCTGGGGGCCAGAATACTGTAAAACACGTTTTCATACATATTAGTGATTTCCAGGGGAACGGAGGCTCGGATTTGAATTCTGCCGGCAGCGTACGATTGCTCATGTCATTTTACGTAGGATATACTTGTCTTCATGTCCAGATAGCGATCCTGGGAACCAGAATACTGTAAAACACGTTTTCATACATATTAGTGATTTCCAGGGGAACGGAGGCTCGGATTCGAATTCTGCCGGCAGCGTACGATTGCTCGTGTCATTTTACGTAGGAAATACTTGTCTTCGTTTCCCGATAGCGATCCTGGGAGCCAGAATACTGTAAAACACGTTTTCATACATATTAGTGATTTCCAGGGGAACGGAGGCTCGGATTTGAATTCTGCCGGCAGCGTACGATTGCTCGTGTCATTTTACGTAGGAAATACTTGTCTTCATGTCCAGATAGCGATCCTGGGAGCCAGAATACTGTAAAACACGTTTTCATACATATTAGTGATTTCCAGGTGTACGGAGGCTCGGATTTGAATTCTGCCGGCACAGTTCGCTTATTCGTGTCATTTTACGTAGGAAATGCTTGCTTCCATTTCCTGATAGCGATCCTGGGAGCCAGAATACTGTAAAGCACGTTTTCATACATATTAGTGATTTCCAGGGGAACGGAGGCTCGGATTTGAATTCTGCCGGCAGCGTACGATTGCTCGTGTCATTTTACGTAGGAAATACTTGTCTTCATGTCCAGACAGCGATTCTGGGAGCCAGAATACTGTAAAACACGTTTTCATACATATTAGTGATTTCCAGCGGAACGGAGGCTCGGATTTGAATTCTGCCGGCAGCGTACGATTGCTCGTGTCATTTTACGTAGGAAATACTTGTCTTCATGTCCAGATAGCGATCCTGGGAGCCAGAATACAGTAAAACACGTTTTCGTACATATTAGTGATTTCGAGGTGTACGGAGGCTCGGATCTGAATTCTGCCGGCAGCGTACGATTGCTCGTGTCATTTTACGTAGGAAATACTTGTCTTCATGTCCAGATAGCGATCCTGGGAGCCAGAATACTGTAAAACACGTTTTCATACATATTAGTGATTTCCAGGGGAACGGAGGCTCGGATTTGAATTCTGCCGGCAGCGTACGATTGCTCGTGTCATTTTACGTAGGAAATACTTGTCTTCCTTTCCCGATAGCGATCCTGGGAACCAGAATACTGTAAAACACGTTTTCATACATATTAGTGATTTCCAGGGGAACGGAGACTCGGATTCGAATTCTGCCGGCAGCGTACGATTGCTCGTGTCATTTTACGTAGGAAATACTTGTCTTCATGTCCAGATAGCGATCCTGGGAGCCAGAATACTGTAAAACACGTTTTCATACATATTAGTGATTTCCAGGTGTACGGAGGCTCGGATTTGAATTCTGCCGGCAGCGTACGATTGCTCGTGCCATTTTACGTAGGAAATACTTGTCTTCATGTCCAGATAGCGATCCTGGGAGCCAGAACACTGTAAAACACGTTTTCATACATATTAGTGATTTCCAGGTGTACGGAGGCTCGGATCTGAATTCTGCCGGCAGCGTACGATTGCTCGTGTCATTTTACGTAGGAAATACTTGTCTTCATGTCCAGATAGCGATCCTGGGAGCCAGAATACTGTAAAACACGTTTTCATACATATTAGTGATTTCCAGGTGTACGGAGGCTCGGATTTGAATTCTGCCGGCACAGTTCGCTTATTCGTGTCATTTTACGTAGGAAATGCTTGCTTCCATTTCCTGATAGCGATCCTGGGAGCCAGAATACTGTAAAACACGTTTTCATACATATTAGTGATTTCCAGGGGAACGGAGGCTCGGATTTGAATTCTGCCGGCAGCGTACGATTGCTCGTGTCATTTTACGTAGGCAATACTTGTCTTCATGTCCAGACAGCGATCCTGGGAGCCAGAATACTGTAAAACACGTTTTCATACATATTAGTGATTTCCAGGGGAACGGAGGCTCGGATTCGAATTCTGCCGGCAGCGTACGATTGCTCGTGTCATTTTACGTAGGAAATACTTGTCTTCGTTTCCCGATAGCGATCCTGGGAGCCAGAATACTGTAAAACACGTTTTCATACATATTAGTGATTTCCAGGGGTACGGAGGCTCGGATCTGAATTCTGCCGGCAGCGTACGATTGCTCGTGCCATTTTACGTAGGAAATACTTGTCTTCATGTCCAGATAGCGATCCTGGGAGCCAGAATACAGTAAAACACGTTTTCGTACATATTAGTGATTTCGAGGGGAACGGAGGCTCGGATTTGAATTCTGCCGGCAGCGTACGATTGCTCGTGTCATTTTACGTAGGAACTACTTGTCTTCCTTTCCCGATAGCGATCCTGGGAGCCAGAATACTGTAAAACACGTTTTCATACATATTAGTGATTTCCAGGGGAACGGAGGCTCGGATTTGAATTCTGCCGGCAGCGTACGATTGCTCATGTCATTTTACGTAGGATATACTTGTCTTCATGTCCAGATAGCGATCCTGGGAACCAGAATACTGTAAAACACGTTTTCATACATATTAGTGATTTCCAGGGGAACGGAGGCTCGGATTCGAATTCTGCCGGCAGCGTACGATTGCTCGTGTCATTTTACGTAGGAAATACTTGTCTTCGTTTCCCGATAGCGATCCTGGGAGCCAGAATACTGTAAAACACGTTTTCATACATATTAGTGATTTCCAGGGGAACGGAGGCTCGGATTTGAATTCTGCCGGCAGCGTACGATTGCTCGTGTCATTTTACGTAGGAAATACTTGTCTTCATGTCCAGATAGCGATCCTGGGAGCCAGAATACTGTAAAACACGTTTTCATACATATTAGTGATTTCCAGGTGTACGGAGGCTCGGATTTGAATTCTGCCGGCACAGTTCGCTTATTCGTGTCATTTTACGTAGGAAATGCTTGCTTCCATTTCCTGATAGCGATCCTGGGAGCCAGAATACTGTAAAACACGTTTTCATACATATTAGTGATTTCCAGGGGAACGGAGGCTCGGATTTGAATTCTGCCGGCAGCGTACGATTGCTCGTGTCATTTTACGTAGGAAATACTTGTCTTCATGTCCAGACAGCGATTCTGGGAGCCAGAATACTGTAAAACACGTTTTCATACATATTAGTGATTTCCAGGTGTACGGAGGCTCGGATCTGAATTCTGCCGGCAGCGTACGATTGCTCGTGTCATTTTACGTAGGAAATACTTGTCTTCATGTCCAGATAGCGATCCTGGGAGCCAGAATACTGTAAAACACG